>BSWB01000006.1:23750000-25000000 GCA_033239125.1 Fagopyrum homotropicum
CACGACCTTCGTGTGCTCACTCTTAGAACAGAAATTATAGCAACAAACAAAGGTGTTAGGGATAATAAGTAAGTTGTGGACATTCCGAGCCTATTATATAATAAGGCTGGTGGGTTACTCCGGTTCATGTGATGGACTTCTACCTAACACGCAAGTGCGCTCCTATGTACACGGCCCCCGCTCTCCGGTCCGTTTATATCGGACGTTGACATGGTATCATAGCGGTTAACTTGCGACATTCCAAGCCTAGTTCTTATTGTTAATTGGTTTTATGATGGAAACCTAATAGACTTATGTGTTGGGTTTGAGCCTAACGCACGACTCAACTCTACGGTCGGTCTATATCTGACTTTGACATGGTATCAGAGCAGTTAGGCTCAATTCAGCTCGAGATATTAACGTGTGGGCAAATATCAACTTAGTCTATACTCTAGTTGTACTTGCGAGACATTCCGAGTCTAGTTTATAAGGTCGGTAGGCTACTCCTCCTATTGCCGATTGATTTTAAGATGGAATCTTGTCGGGTTTATGTGATGGGTTGGGCCTAACGTGCACACGACTCATGCTCTACAGTCTGTCTGTATCGGACTTTGACATGTTATTAGAGTTGTTAGCCTCAATTTGGCTCGCGATCCGAACCTATGGATTAGTGTCAACTCGGTCTATACCCTAGTTGCACTTAAGGGACGTGTTGGAGATAATAAGTTCCCACATCAAAATTTGTGGACATTCCGTAAGGTCGGTGAACTACTTCTCCTATTGCCGATTTGTTCAAGGATGAAACCTTTCCGGGTTTATGTGTTGGGCTTGGGCCTAACGCGCACACGACTCATGCTCTACAGTCTGTCTGTATCGGACATTGACATGTTATTAGAGTTGTTAGCCTCAATTTGGCTCGCGATCCGAACCTATGGATTAGTGTCAACTCGGTCTATACCCTAGTTGCACTTAAGGGACGTGTTGGAGATAATAAGTTCCCACATCAAAATTTGTGGACATTCCGTAAGGTCGGTGAACTACTTCTCCTATTGCCGATTTGTTCAAGGATGAAACCTTTCCGGGTTTATGTGTTGGGCTTGGGCCTAATGCGCATATGCACTCGTATACACACAACTCCTGCTCTACGATCCTTCTGTATCGGACTTTGATATGATATCAGAGAGGTTAACCTCAATTTGGCTCGTGGTCCTAACTTGTGGGAAAGTGTCAACTCAATATATACCCTAGTTGCAATTGATGTTACGGGGGCATGTTGGAGATAATAAGTTCTCACATTAAAAGTTGTGGACATTCCGAACCTAGTATATAAGGATGGTGGGTTACTTCTCGTATTTTCAATTGGTTTCAGGATCAAACTTTGCTTGACTTGGGTCTAACGCGCATCTGCGCTCGCATGCACCCAGTCTCTACTCTATAGCCCGTCCGTATCAAACTTTGACAAAACGCTAACTCATTGGATGACATGTCCTGAAGTCCATCTCAATTGTTTTTGTGACCGTCATCACTGAACCTTCGAACCATAGCCCTTTACTATCTTGACAATCCAAGGATATAAAATTTTTGGTCATGAAAACATTTCTACCATCTAGGCATCTACCCAATAGTGAGTTGTAAACCACTCTCTCTACGAACATATATGATAGGATGTCACATAATCAAGACCCACTCATCAGTGTGATGAATATTCTCACTAGCAAACCGAGCAATATCCTCTTCAGAGTTGATGGCATCCTCTACAACAAATGCAAAACTAGATTCTTGACCTTGTAGTCTTTTCTTTAGACATTCGTTCTTCCGATGTCTTTCCTCCTTACAATACTTACATATATTATGATCCCATGAAGAAGGTGACATTTTTTCTTCTTCCCCGGTTTTCCACTAACATGCAACTACAAGCATGATTATATGAACCTTTACTATTCATCTTATGACACATTTCATTAGTATGAAGAACATGCATGACTTTCTCTAAGGTAACATTATATTTTCCAACAACTTTCTCATATCACAAGGAAAAGATACTAACAAGATTAAAACAAACATCTTCATCATATAAAAGAATGGTGTCCAATTGTTTTAAGTGTTCTTTGAGTTACTTACTTGCATTCACATGCTAAACAAACATAGTTTCAAAACAACTTGTTTGTTAGAGACTTTGTCATGTGAATCTTCAACTTCAACCATAATTTTGTTGTGGTCACCTAAATTCTAATATATGACTACCACACGACATCATCTTCAAGGCATAACACGATTGTCGGTGGGTGAGCATTTTCCTCCAAAGTGAGCATCTCGCATGACCCTTTCCCTTGGTGTACGTAAGCGAGCCCCATAAGCCTAGTTTTTGTGCGGAATCCATCTTTGGACCCTAATCTAACAAGATTAAAAAAAACTTTTTTCTTCATCAATATTATGCAATTGTAAGAGAATGGGGTTCAACTAATCTAATAGGTCATTAAGTTATGTGATTGGGGTGTGTTGTTTGATTTACCTATTGATCTTATATGTGTATATGGTATGTTTGGCATGAGATGATTATTATTCTCAATAATTTCTCTAATAATCGATAATTTAAGTGTAATTGAATTAAAAAAAAATTATTCTAATAAACTCAGAATAATCTATATTGAACTTTCAAATGATACCTCTAATAATCCTGAAATATGACAATGTTGAACTTGTCCCATGAATAATAGCCTAAGAAGCGCGGTCCTCGGCTAGCAAAGAAAAGAAAGAGTAGTGCCAAAAAAAATGGGGAAATTCGGAGCAAACCGAACCGTAGAGATTGTATTTTCTTTTTGAGGTCATTACTAAAGACCATGAAGTATGGATGATAATGATGTACCATCATTAACGATGATCTATCTTTGCCACCATTGGCCATTGCCACCAATTCACACTTGGCCTTTTGCTATGCTATCGTGTTCATGCCCATCATTATCAACTAAAAAGTCTCAAAAAATGTAAACTAAATTATAAGAACAACTTCATACGACCAATACCCACTCAATTGGATTAAGAATTATTTTAGTTTATTTCCTACAAATCTGGGATGTAAGGTATTTATCTTTTAATGTAATAGCGACTAAATTATTTTTAAAATGAGTCCATGATCTGTATATCCGACCCTACTATGTTAAGAATTAGGGACCGTTTGGTTTAAACTCCGAAAACGGAAATGAAATGGAAACGAATATAGTCCATTAGTATACCATTGTTCATGAAAGTTTTTGAAATCATTTCTTGTGGTGTCATGAAAAATGCATTTGCTTCCCTCTATTTTGATTACTTTTGATACCCTATACGGTAACAAAATTAGAGGAATCAAGTGCATTTTGAATGAAATATCAATGAATGATTCCAAAATTATTCATGAACAAAGTAAATATATAGATTAGATTCGTTTCCATTCCGTTTCTGTTTTCAGAGTTTAAACCAAACAGACCCTTAATTAAGGGCCCACTTTAATATTTTTGTACAAGTAAGTATGCATAAATGATTAACTTTTGGGGGCTCTTTCTAAATAGTTAATTGTAATTAATTTTAAAAAAAAATATATACGTGAAAATTCACCAAATTTACCCTTTTTGGAATAATTAAAAAAATCTGTCTTTTGAAATTTGGAAACAGGCGCATCAGCGCGTACATGGCGCCGATAGTTGAATCCCTCCAAGAAATCGGCTACATCGACGGAGAAACCCTCTACGGCGCACCCTACGATTTCCGATACGGCCTAGCAGCCGCCGGTCACCCTCACCGCGCCGGAACCCAGTATCTTGAAGACCTCAAACACCTGATCGAACGTGCAGTCGCCTCCAACGCCAATCGTCCCGCCGTAATCATCGCCCACAGCCTCGGGGGACTGTTCACTCTCCACCTCCTCCTCCGCAACAACCTCGAATGGCGCCAGAAATTCGTCAAACACGTGATCACCCTCTCAACCCCGTGGTCCGGCACCGTCCAAATGCTTCTGACCTTGGGCTCCGGCTACACCCTCGGCGTTCCACTTGTGGATCCACTCCTCGTCCGTGAACAGCAACGGAGCACCGAAACGAATCTCTGGTTGATGCCGGCTCCAGTGACGTTCGGGAGAGAAAAGCCCCTAGTAATCACCCCCAATTCGACCTACACCGCCGGAGAAATCTCGGAATTCTTGAACGACATTGGGTGCACGCAAAGTGTTCGACGATATGTCAATAGAATCTTGCCTTTGGTTGAGAGGCTAGAGGCGCCTAATATCCCTGTGACGTGCTTGGTGGGAAGTGGGGTTAACACTGCGGAGAGATTGGTGTACGGGGAGAAGGGGTTTGATGAGCAGCCGGAAGTGGTGTACGGCGATGGTGACGGCACTGTGAACATGGAGAGCTTAGTGGCGCCTGAGAAAGAATGGAATCAGAGTGTGAATGTGATCAAGTTCCCCGGAGTTTCGCATACAGATATGCTCAAGGAAAAGAGTTCGATCGAAACGATTTTGGAGCTGATTTCCGAGATTAATTCCGCTGTTCTTCATTTTGATTTTGCGGCTAGATGAGGATTTTGAAGCTGATTTCCTGTTGCTTATCCAATTTTGATAAATACTGGTACCAAACAGACCCTTAATAAACATTTTTGTTTTTTAAAGATATCTGTAAGAGTGTAAGGTTAATTTTTTGTCCTTGGCTTCATCCTTTTGCTTGACAAGAATAGTAGAATGAAGTTTGGGAGAAGAGAAGATAAGTCCAAAGAGATAGTCTTCCCCCGGTCTCCGGTCAATGTGCCAAGCTGGCACTTTTCCCAAACTAAACCCCACTGTTACGTATGGGTCCCCCTTCCCACGTGCCCGGTCTCAGTAGTCACTACTCACTAGTCATTACCCGCGAGAAAGTGAAGAACGCTATATTTTTTTTTTTTATTATTTTTTTTAAAAATGGAAATCGGTTCGAAATTATTAGACGGCGCGCCGTCTAGTGGGTTGAAAGGCCGAGAAAATTGGCAGACGGTCGAACCATCACGAAGAACCATAAATATAGGAGAAAAGAAATACACAAAAATACATCAAAATGAAATCAAAAGCAAAAAAATCTTCAAGGACAGGATGATCCAGCCAACAGGAGGCAACGAACATAGATGTTCATCTCCGAAGGAAGTACACAGGGAGTAAACCTAAGGAACAACTGTGGACACCTCATATTTGGACTGCAACAGAGCCGTCAGGAGTCGATCACAAATCCACGCCCCCTTCTCGACAAACGCACGAAACGGCCAACAAATGACTATATCAAACCTTTGAAGACGAGTTTGCAAAACACGGTTATTTTGATGAATAAAGGTGTAAAACTTAATGGATAAAAGAAAGATGATATGTAGGGAGAAGATTGTTCATAGAGGGTTGATATATGTTGTCGGAATAATTGTTTATAGGAGACATATAAAGTTAATTTTGTTTCCATCGGTAAAGTGGACATCTCTTAAATAATGTTTCCATAATCACTAATGATTAAAGAAACATAATTCTTGATAAATTTTAATTTTCTTTGATCATTGACTTCAACAACGGGAGAAGCCAAAATTTCCCGTTATTCTTGTTTTTCCCCCCTCGTTAGGCCTTAATCGGTAATGGATACTCCGATATTTGTTACTTATGTTTATTGAATTTTTGTTACTTATGTTGTTTTTTTAACTCACGTTTTTTGGTTTTACGTTTTTGCGGTGTTAGTGGAGTCCTTAGGACGACAACATAACCATTAGGTTGTGAGATTAGAGTCGGTAGATCCAAATTGTTAACTTTAATTGTCTTTTTTTTTAAAATTAATTTTTTAAGCCTAGTTTAGGAAAAATTCGGAAAGGGGGTGCGTTAGCAGCCGGTTGGCCGGATGAGACAACCAGTAGATCGAGATCTGGACTTTGAGAAAGGGGGTGCGTTAGCAGCCAGCGAGCCGAGAGATTTTGTATTTGATTTCAATATCATAGATTTTGGCATTATAATTGAACTAGTTTAACGCCCGTGCCGTGCACGGGTATTTGAAAATATATTTCTTACAGTTTTTTTTGTATGAGTAATTTTTTATAGATTTATTTTTTTTATTATATTTTGTTGATTTGATTACGAATGTTTATGTTAAATAGTATACGCATATAAGAAAAATAATAACAACATAGTTGTTGACCCAGTTCGGGGCATACCAAGCCAGGAGTGTCCACTATCTCTGTATTATAAAAATCACAATATTAATAATGTCAAAAAACAGTTAAAATTGTGTACATTTAATATAATAGAAATCATGATGATAACTTTTGAAGTGAAACCTCGAGCACATGCGCGACAGTCCGATCCTGAAAAAGAGAAGAAGATAAACTTTATATAAGTGTAAGCTCAAGGACGGGTTATGATCGCTTGATATTATTGATTGAAAACGAAATAAAATGAAGAAGAAATTCTAACGTGTTAACTCCACCTTGATAAATAAGACATTACTTATGGTTGATGAAAGTCAAAACCTTGGTTTCCAGGTTTTGGTAAGATCTTACAAGTGTTGGTAAAGTCTTCACAGTGTCAGGTAAGGCCTTACCATATTACAGAAAACCTTGGTTTCCAGGTTTCAGTAAGACCTTACATAAACTGGTAAGACCTTACCAAAACTGGACAAAAACTGTTACGTACGTCCAAGTGGCTTTTCCTTCTTGTTGAGTTATTTAAGGGATTTGATTTTAACAAATCTTTGATTTGTTTTAATTAAATCTTCTTAAGATAAAATTGGAAGATTTCTTTAACCTCAACAAACCGTGCTTGACTTTGACCGCTTGACTTCAACAAACAAAATCTCAACAACCCAAGATCTCAACAACCCAAGATCTCAACAACCCAAGATCTCCTAAGATCATGCAGCCAAGATCTTCTTCAACGTTAAAAATTGCTGATCTTCTTCTACGATCAAAAATGCTGATACGCTTGCCTATTTAAAGAGACAAGGAAGAAGACACAAATACACGTTCATTGCCTACTTCGGAAACACAAGTGACGATTCGACTTATCTCACAAAATATTGTTCTCACACTCAAAGCTTCATCATTCTACTTCCCTGAGAGTG
Organism: Fagopyrum homotropicum; assembly: GCA_033239125.1. Taxonomy (NCBI): domain Eukaryota; kingdom Viridiplantae; phylum Streptophyta; class Magnoliopsida; order Caryophyllales; family Polygonaceae; genus Fagopyrum; species Fagopyrum homotropicum. The sequence goes on from BSWB01000006.1 coordinate 23,757,068, forward strand.
TGAGATCTTTTTCGAGCTGATAGTACAATTCAACTAGGATCATACAAACCGTTATCACTACTAAACACGTTGGATACGAGTGTTGTATCTGGAGTACTTTAGTTTTTCTTTTCGAGTGTGTGAGTTGCTAGATAGGAAGTGTAAGACTTCTGAGTTTAGAAGAGGGAAGGTCTTCTGAAGATTGTATCTGGAACTCATCAAGAAGAAGGAAAATAAAGCTACTTGAAATCCTAGGGTTGAATCAATCCTAGGCGGGGACTAGGTCGTGTTGGTGACCGAACCTCGTTAACATATCGCGTGTCCTTTACTGCTCTTTATATTCCTGGTTTGTCTAAACTTTTACACTTAATTCCAATCTTAGAGAAACGTGTAAGATCTTATAATTACGAGTAAGACTTTATCTCATTTGATAAGGTCTTATCTCTTTCGATAAGGTCTTACCTATCCTAAGATTGCGAAAAGTTTCCATACTCTATTCATCCCCCCTTCTAGAGTATTGGATAAACTATTTTATTTGCCTATTCCGCATTTCAATTGGTATCAGAGCCTAACTCACGTCTTCTTAGATATTATTATCTGTGAGGCTAACTAATGGCAGGTGAAGGTCAAGGCGGTTTTGGTCAAGGAAGATCAATTTCTCGACCACCTCTCTTTGTAGGAAATAACTTTATGCACTGGAAATCCTTGATGCAGATGTTTATCATCGATCAAGATTTGGAACTGTGGCATATTATCAAGAACGGACCTCTCACTCCTACCAAGGAAGATCCCGACGGTAAAACAGTAAACAAGACAGAAGCTGAATTCAATCAGAAGGATCTTGAGAGCGTGGCGAAAAACTACAAGGCTATTAATCTGTTATATTGTGGTTTAAGTACTGACGAATTTAATCGTATATCTTCATGCAGATCCGCTAAAGAAATATGGGATAAATTAGTAGTTACCTATGAAGGAACCAGCTAGGTCAAAGAAACCAAAATTAGTATCTTTCTGAGGCAATACGAATTGTTTAAAATGATCCCAGATGAGTCAGTCAAAGTAATGTTCACCCGTTTTACGGAGATCATTAACAATCTTGACTCATTGGGAAAGACTTTCAACAATGAAGAAAAAGTCAGAAAGATACTTAGATGCTTGCCTAAAGCAAAATGGGGTCCCAAGGTAACCGCTATAGAAGAAGCCCAAAATCTCAATACACTCGCTCTTGATGATTTGCTAGGCAAATTAATCACCCATGAATTGATCCTCAATGAGGACGATGGGGATGTGCCAACAAACATTAAGAATTTAGCACTCAAGGCAAAGAAAGAGGAACCACTGGAAGATTCTGAAAGTGATGATGAAGACCCTTTTGCTCTTATCACAAGAGGACTAGCTAGAATATTGAAAATGAAAAAGCAATTTTCAAACAAAGAAAATGCTGGATCTTCTAAATACGGAGGTAAGTCTTCTAACCCCGTGAAGAAGAATCGTGTTCTAAATTGCTATGAATGTGGTGAAACAGATCATCTGGTTAAAGAATGTCCTCAAAAGAAGAAGAACAAATTCAAGAAAAAGGAATTTGGCAAGAAAGCCATGGTAGCAGCTTGGAGCGATTCAGACTCCTCAAGTGATTCAGATTCTGAAGATGATCATGCAAACTTATGTCTTATGGCAAAATCCGACAAAAATCAAGATCAACATTTGGATGGAATGGTAAGAAACCTTATATCTAGTCCTATCGATGTTTTATCAGAAGTACTGAAAAACATGATTTCTAATGAAGAATCTTACAGCAAAGAAATCAACATTTTACAAGAAAAGCTCAATGATCAGGAAACTTGCATAAGAATGCTTTCGCTGAAAGTTCAAGATCTTGACAGCATACAATCAGATCTTGACACTGAGGTTAAGGCCTTACGATTGGAAAATTCCGATCTAAAGGCAAACCTCTCATCTCTTAAGACCAGTAATACTGACTTAGAGATTGAAAAAGTGAAACTTTCTGAAAAATGTCAAGAACAGCAAATAGCTCTTGTGCAATTTACTAAATCTAAAGCTACTCTTGATAAAATGCTTGGAGAACAACAATTATCCTTAAATCGAAGTGGAATAGGATATAACAGGAATTTTCCTGCTAAACCCACTACCACATTCGTTAAAGCAAAAGGAAATTGGAGATCTCCTACGTGTTTCTTTTGTTGTAGAAAGGGTCATGTAAAAGAAACCTGTCCATATAGGAGAACGGATCCATACATCATTAGAAATACCTTTCCTGTACGTCTAAATGAACGGGTAAAACACATATGGGTTCCCAAAGGGACTAGGCCATCTAACATGGTCTACCCCCATAATGGATCTAACTCTGTTTATTGGTCAAGCCGGAAAGGATGATTTTCTGTTTTGCAGGATATCACCAAGACTCAAAAATGGATAATGGACAGTGGTTGTTCAAGACATATGAGTGGGAAAGAATCTCTTTTCGATACTCTAAAGAAGAAAATCACTGGCACTATAACTCTTGGTGACAAAGGAAAATGTGACATTCTTGGTATCGGTAATGTTGGTCTTAATTCAAATAATAATATTAAAGATGTTTATTTGGTGGATGGCTTAAAATATAACCTTCTCAGTGTTTCTGAGCTTTGTGATAAAGGAAATTGTGTTAGCTTTGACAAGAGGAAGTGTGAAGTTCGAGATGAGATGACAGGAAATTTAGTGCTAACAGCTCACAGGGATAATAATATTTATGCTGTTAATACTAACCAAATTGCAGGGACAAATCTAAAATGTCTCAAGGTCTTATCAGATGACTCAAGACTATGGCACAGACGACTTGGTCATATTAGTCTACATTCTCTTAACAAACTAAAATCAAAAGATCTTGTAAGAGGTCTTCCTGACCTAAAGTTCAAGGTAGATGAATTATGCAATGCTTGCTCAAGAGGTAAACATACTCGTAGTTCTTTCAAAAAGAAGCAAGTGGTAAGTACTACTAGACCTCTTGAACTTCTCCACATGGATCTTTGTGGACCTATGCGCGTCAAATCTCCCAAAGGCAAGCAATATATTCTTGTTATTGTTGATGATTATTCTCGATTTACTTGGGTTTTCTTTCTAAAAATGAAATCTGAAGCACTTTTATACTTCTCAAAACTTTGTAAGGAATTACAGACTTTGAAAAACCTACCAATCGTTTCTATTAGAAGTGATCATGGTAGAGAATTTGATCAATCAGACTTTGATGCATTTTGTGAGAAATATGGTATTTCCCATAATTTCTCAGCTCCTAGAACACCTCAACAAAATGGGGTTGTGGAACGAAAGAACCGCACCCTAGAGGAAATGTCTAGGACAATGCTATTAGAGAATGATCAGCCTAAGTCATACTGGGCAGAAGCTGTTAATACAGCAAATTACATTCTTAATAGATGTTTGATTCGATCAATTTTAAAGAAAACCCCTTATGAGCTTTTTAAAGGAAGAAAACCAAGTATATCTTACTTTAAACCATTTGGATGTACGTGTTACGTACATAATAATGGGAAGGATAATCTTGGAAAATTTGATGCTCGTAGCGACGAAGGTACATTTCTCGGATACTCGACTCAAAGCAAGGCTTATCGAGTATACAATAAACGTACCAAAGTAGTCGAAGAAAGTATCCATGTTTTGTTTGATGAAAATGATAATGGTATCTTGAGTGAGAGCTTTGCAGATCTTGATCTAAATAAACATGAGGAAGAGGAAGAAGAAGTTGATAAGAACGTCAGAAACATGCAAGAGCCATTTCAAGATCTTACAGACGTATCTCAAGATCTTACAGATGGGTCTCAAGACCTTGAAGCACCCCCTCAAGATCTTACAAATGAAACCAATCGTGAAGATACATCACTTCCTGAGCCACAAGAGCCATCTTCCCCACTTCCTATAAATTCTGAACCTGATGTTTACAATCAGAGAAATGTCCGGAGGAAATTCAAACATACATCATCCCATTCAACTCAGGATATTATTTCTGATCCCTCATCTGGAATACAAACTCGATCTAAATTAAAAGATTTGTGTGCTTTTCATGCGTTTGTTTCTCTTGTAGAACCTAAGAAATATACTGAAGCTCTTCAAGAACCCGACTGGATTATTGCTATGCAAGATGAGCTAAACGAGTTCGAGCGAAACAAAGTATGGACACTTACAGCAAGACCCAAGGGCAAATCAGTTATCGGGACAAGATGGGTTTTCCGAAATAAACTTGACGAAAGTGGTAATGTCATTTGAAATAAAGCTCGTCTTGTAGCTCAAGGTTACAATCAGGAGGAAGGTATTGACTACGAGGAGACTTTTGCTCCCGTAGCCAGGCTTGAAGCCATTCGCATACTTCTTGCTTTTGCATCTTACATGAGTATTAAACTTTTTCAAATGGATGTAAAATGCGCCTTTTTGAATGGTTATTTAGATGAAGAAGTTTATGTTGCTCAACCTCCTGGCTTTGAAAGTAATGAATTTCCAGATCATGTTTTCAAGCTTGACAAAGCTCTTTATGGCTTAAAGCAAGCCCCAAGAGCTTGGTACGAGCGACTTTCAAAATATCTTTTGGAAAATAACTTCAAAAGAGGGTTGATCGACAAAACCTTATTCATTAAAACTCATGGAAAGAATATTCTTGTTGTTCAAATTTATGTGGATGATATCTTGTTTGGAGCAACTAATGAATCTCTTTGCAAGGAATTCTCTGACATCATGTGCAAGGAATTTGAGATGAGTATGATGGGTGAATTAACCTTTTTTCTTGGACTACAAGTACATCAAAGCAAAAAGGGCATATTCCTCAATCAAGGAAAATACACAAGAGACCTTCTGAAGAAGTTTAAGATGAATGAATCAAAAATAGCCAAAACACCAATGAGCTCAACTCTCTCTTTGGATCAAGACCTTACCGGCAAACAAGTAAATTAAAAAGAATATCGAGGTATGATCGGATCCTTACTATATCTAACTGCTAGTAGACCTGACATTATGTTTAGTGTTTGCATGTGTGCTAGATTTCAAGCTAACCCAAAGGAATCACATCTCATTGCGGTTAAAAAGGATATTAAGATATCTTAATGGTACAAAAGATATAGGTCTATGGTATCCCACACAAAGTAGTTTCGGTCTTATCGGATATTCCGATGCTGATTTTGCAGGATATAAAGTGGATAGAAAAAGCACTTCAGGGTGTTGTCAATTTCTTGGTACTTCACTAATAAGTTGGCATTCCAAGAAGCAAAATTCAGTGGCTCTCTCAACAGCCGAAGCTGAATATATTGCTGCTGGAGCTTGTTGTTCGCAAATCTTATGGATTGCGCAACAACTCCAGGATCTTGGATTCAACTTTAAAGATATACCAATAAAATGTGACAATACCAGTGCTATTTCTATCTCGAAAAATCCTGTACAGCATTCAAGAACGAAACATATAGATGTGAGACACCATTTTATACGTGATCATGTAGAAAAAGGTGATGTGTCTTTGACATTCATTTCTACAGATCTACAACTGGCCGATATCTTTACAAAACCTTTACCCGAAGAGAGATTCAACTTCATAAGGTTAGAACTTGGTATACTTAACAGGGAGGCACAAATGTAGGGGGAGCAATTATTGTTTTAAAATATTGATCTTATTCCCTACATTAAGACCTTAACATGCATTTCAAGGTCTTACTACAATAGTGTTACAAACACTGATCTTATTCTTTAGAATAAGATCTTACAATACATCTCAAGGCCTTACTAAATAATAGTATGTTCTTGATTTTTGTTTAAAAGATTAAATTGGATCAAATCTTTTAGTTATTATCTCAATAGATATATAACTAATAGATTATTTTATTTTTGAAAATCTTTCGGTTATAATTTTAATCTTTTAAAATTACTTAAAATTTTACAAAGATTTTTACAAAGATTTTCTTCTCTCTCTCTCCGTCTTATATAAAATCTTCAAAGATCTTCTATTCGGATTCTCTTCTCCGTTTCTTTAAACTCTCCGACTTCTCGTCTCTCTCATTCTCAAACCCTAATCGACGATGGCTCCCAAACGTTCTTCGACTCAGTCCTCTGCTCCAACATCCAAGAAGCAGCGATCGGCGGCTAGAAAAGGCAAAGCTGTTCTAAAGGAGTATAATCCGGATTCCGATTCTTCGATTTCTACTCCCTCTCCTTCTCGGCAAGTGGCTCAACCAATTTATCCCCCAGCCGAAAAGGATACACCTCAACATCGTCTTCGATCGCCACCGTCTGGATTTGAGGTTAGTAGTGAAGAACCTTTTTCTTGGTTCTTGAACTATACTAAAGCGGGAATGTGGAAAGATGGTTTTGCTAATCGTCCCCTGAGTTTTTGTGAATCTGTCGATGAGAATTTCCTAGAGTCTATGAATCTGCCTTGTGTTAAATTGATGAAATGTTCGAATGTCTGGAGTTTGTTTAATCTGGGAGATGTTGCATTTCCACGACTTACTCGTCTATTCTATGTCAACCTTTCTGCACACCGAGAAAAGGGAATTTTAACCCTTCATTCCCAGATCAAAGGACGGCCAATTACCCTAACTGCTTCTTCTTTAGCAATTATTTTAGGAGTTCCTGAGGAAATCGACACCAAAAATCATCCTTCGAAAAATGTGTGTCTTGCCCATGCCCAGAAAACATTCTTTGAGAAACCAATCTCTTCGGTTGCTACTTCCTCAAAGCCAAAGCAAAAACAAACCCATAATGTCCTAACTTTAGAAGCCAAAATTGTGTTTACTTTGCTTGCTAGGTGTGTCTTACCACGAAAGCACTCCAGAGAGATTGTAACTGACAATCTCTTGGAAATTCTGGATTTGATCCTTACTGGGTATCCTATTGATGTCCCTAATCTGATTTTATCCTACATGGTGCATACTGTGAATACCCCTTTGACAGCCCCTCTTCCTTATGCCAACTTATTTCCAAAGATCTTCGAGTTCTTTGACATTGATACTACAGAGGAGGATAAGGTTTATCATAAGGGACAAATTGATGAGGACTGTTGGGGAAGGCTTGGGGTTGAGAAAACTTTATCTGGAGAATGGATTCTGAAGAAACATCAATCAACTGTTCCACTTTCTTCTGAACAGAGAATTCAAGATTTAGAGGCCGAAGTGGATGCCTTGAGAAAAGATTTGAATACTGCTAGAGCTGATATTGTGGATAGACAAGATGATACTCATGAGAAGCTTTTAATGGTCAATGAGAAGCTTAATCAGTTATTGTTTTTGACATCTCTAGCTCATAGGGCAACTACTACAATCATGCCTTTGGATGAGGATGCTGTGGAACACATTCAAGAAGTGTGACAGAATGTGATAATTAACTGTGAACGCAAGGTGCTAAAAAGAGGCATCCTTCGACCCATAGTACCTGAGCCGACTATCTTGACAGTGGAGGAATATGGATTAGTTAAGAAGTACAGAAATGATCAGGAAAAACAGTTAGCCAAAATGATGGCTTGGACCACTACCGGTGAGGCACAGAAGAGATGGAGGGAAAAAGTGCGTGCTCGTTGTCGTAAAAGACGAGCTGGGTCTTCTTCAAATTACGGGCAATGGTTTGAAGAAGTGGTTGAAGTCTCGGATGATGAAGATTGACCCTTTTAAGTTCTAAATTTTTCTTGCTGAAAGACAAAAAGGGGGAGAATATTTGTCTTTTGAAATGTTTTGAAAACTCTTGGTTTGGTTGTTTTTAGTTTTTGAAAAACTTGCATTGATTCGATCGTTTTCAAAATTTGATCCTACATATGTGCTTATGTTATATTGTTTGTTGTTGTGTTGTTCAAATGCAGGAAATAGATCATAAGTTTTGTCTTTCATCAAGGGGGAGATTGTTAACTCCACCTTGATAAATAAGACATTACTTATGGTTGATGAAAGTCAAAACCTTGGTTTCCAGGTTTTGGTAAGATCTTACAAGTGTTGGTAAAGTCTTCACAGTGTCAGGTAAGGCCTTACCATATTACAGAAAACCTTGGTTTCCAGGTTTCAGTAAGGCCTTACATAAACTGGTAAGACCTTACCAAAACTGGACAAAAACTGTTACGTACGTCCAAGTGACTTTTCCTTCTTGTTGAGTTATTTAAGGGATTTGATTTTAACAAATCTTTGATTTGTTTTAATTAAATCTTCTTAAGATAAAATTGGAAGATTTCTTTAACCTCAACAAACCGTGCTTGACTTTGACCGCTTGACTTCAACAAACAAAATCTCAACAACCCAAGATCTCAACAACCCAAGATCTCAACAACCCAAGATCTCCTAAGATCATGCAGCCAAGATCTTCTTCAACGTTAAAAATTGCTGATCTTCTTCTACGATCAAAAATGCTGATACGCTTGCCTATTTAAAGAGACAAGGAAGAAGACACAAATACACGTTCATTGCCTACTTCGGAAACACAAGTGACGATTCGACTTATCTCACAAAATATTGTTCTCACACTCAAAGCTTCATCATTCTACTTCCCTGAGAGTGTGAGATCTTTTTCGAGCTGATAGTACAATTCAACTAGGATCATACAAACCGTTATCACTACTAAACACGTTGGATACGAGTGTTGTATCTGGAGTACTTTAGTTTTTCTTTTCGAGTGTGTGAGTTGCTAGATAGGAAGTGTAAGACTTCTGAGTTTAGAAGAGGGAAGGTCTTCTGAAGATTGTATCTGGAACTCATCAAGAAGAAGGAAAATAAAGCTACTTGAAATCCTAGGGTTGAATCAATCCTAGGCGGGGACTAGGTCGTGTTGGTGACCGAACCTCGTTAACATATCGCGTGTCCTTTACTGCTCTTTATATTCCTGGTTTGTCTAAACTTTTACACTTAATTCCAATCTTAGAGAAACGTGTAAGATCTTATAATTACGAGTAAGACTTTATCTCATTTGATAAGGTCTTATCTCTTTCGATAAGGTCTTACCTATCCTAAGATTGCGAAAAGTTTCCATACTCTATTCATCCCCCCTTCTAGAGTATTGGATAAACTATTTTATTTGCCTATTCCGCATTTCATAACGTACCTTAAATTATGTTGCGAAAAACTTCGTCGAACACAACATTAGTTGTAGTATCTTGAACCTTGCCCTTAGGGTCACATATCATAATCCTTAATCCATCCTTGCTCGTCACTCTTGAGATAGCGACGTATAATTCCGGTCTAGGCAAATATATTCCAACCTGTGCAAGGGACTGACCTTGACTTTTATTTATAGTCATAGCAAAACATACCATAACTGGGAACTGTCTCCTTTGAAATTTAACAGGAATTTTCAAGTCTGTGGGTGTAAGAACTGTTCGCGGAATGAAGACCTTATGACCTATATTGTTCCCAGATATTATTTCTGCCTCGATGATTTGTTTTCCAAGTCTCCTAACTATCAGTCTGGTTCCGTTACACAACCTTGCAGACTGATCAATGTTTCTCATCAACATAATTGGAATTTCAACTTTCAGTCTCAAGACATGGTTCGGAAACCCAAAACACTTGATGCAGTTCAAGAACTCGCTCGATTAGAAACCATCATCAAGAGAACCTTCGCTTGGACATATACTATCCGAACTCAAGTACTCTGTCACGTCTCCAGGTATCAGTGAAAGAATATAGTCATTAACCTTCTCAACAATCTCATTGGTAGGGGCGAGAATAGCTCTTTCTTGAAAGTAGGTCGGTGGATCCTGAATATTGTAACTCAAAGGATATACATGGTCAACAATAGTTGCAATCGGGTCACCTATAGATGCAAGTAGGAGATCTTCGGGGATGGTAATCTGAGCTTCTCCATTATCACTTTCACCTTCCGTGCCATCTCCAATGCCCAACATCCAATCTGAAAACTCCTTAGTCTTTCGAGCTTCTAATTTAGTAACTCCACGTATAACCCTCATGTTTTGAGTTAATCTAAGCACCGTGCAGTGATCCCACAAATATGACGCATTGATTGCAGCAAAGACAATATCATGTCTACTTCCATGACTTACAACAGGCAATATTTGTCTAAAATCACCACCAAAAACGACAACCTTACCACCAAACGGGAGAAGTGAGCAGTCTGGATTATAAGATCGCATGACGTCCCTTAAACTTCTATCGAGCGCTTCAAAACAACATTTGTTAACCATGGGTGCTTCATCCCATATTATCAGCTTTGTCTTTGACACTAACTCAGCCAGATCCGTACTTAAACATATAAGATTAAAACATTAATATATTGTTAAGTGTAATATGAACAATATATTAAAAAAGAAGTTTTAATAATTGAATAATAAGGTTTATACCTGCACGAGTGTTGCATGTTGAACTTTCGTCAACATTTATTGGGATGCCAAACCTCGAATGAGCGGTTCTACTGCCTGGAAGCAAGAGAGCTGCATTACCACTCGAAGCAACTGTTAGAACGATCTCACCTTTACTCCTCAAACCAGCCGAAAGGGATCTCCATATAAAAGTCTTTCCTGTTCCACCGTATCCATAAAGAAACCCCCCCCTTATCAACAGACACAACACATATAATCTGATCATACACTCCCCTCTGCTTGTCGGTGAAACTGGAAACCAATCTGTCATGGTCCAAAGATAACTGGGATCGATCATAGTTTAGTTCATCTTGAATTAGTCTATTATGCTGCTCCATAATCAAGGCTTCGTCAGGATAAGGCATAGACTTATTCGTCTTCAAACTGCCGCCGTTCCTCTGTAAAAGTTTCTCTATCTCAACCAAGACGTAATTTTGCAGCACGGCATCATCTAATTGCAAATCTACGTACAAATAAACCAAGTTAAACATGTTTACTTACCTAGGACAAAATATACTAAACAAATTGAAAAAATAATGCAAAACTCGAATTAAATTCATATACATGAAAGAAAGCATACCATTATTACGCAACACCCTTCTCTATTGTAATATCCGGAATTTTTATTCCGTTTATTTCTGTAACAAACCCGACTTCGATCAGTTGATCCATATCCGTCTATTTAGTTAGACACATTATTATAAAATTTATCATAATATGTAGCTTCCCTTAACATAAAATGATAGAATCTTTTATCCTCCCTTCACATAAAATGATAGGATCTTTATAAAATTTATCATTTTATGTAGCTTACCTTCACATAAAATGATAGGATTTTTATAATCAATCCTAAACTATAACATGATCCGTATCCGTCTATTCCGTGCATTCGTTAGTCGGGATCTCGTTTCCGGACTGCAGCTAACACCGGGCTGCTGCTCCCTTGCGCCAGCCCAGCCCAGCAACGTGTGCTGCTGCCTTACCTTATTCAGCCAGCGCCCAGCCCAGCAGCAGCTTGCCAGTCCAGCGCGCCAAGTTTCAAGCAGCCCAGCAGCTTGCCCGCAACGCCAGCCCAGCAGTTTCCAGCAGCCCAGCGCGTCAGCTTCCAGCAGCCCAACAGCAGGCACAACTCCTCAACCCAGCGCGCAGCCCAGGAGTATGCCAACCCGCCTGCAATACACGTTCAATGGCTGAACGTTACAAAGGAATGTAACAGCCGAGATTTGCGTGATCTCCTTCCATTTTCAGCCGCTTGTAATCTGTCCAGATTCACGCAAGCACATACCTTCCCTCCCTTCATTCGTTGATAGACTTTGAGCATCGTCTTCCTCCCTTCCTAGACTCTATCAACAGGCGAGGATAACATTGAACAACAGGACGCCAACCTTCTGCATACAAAGGGTCCAGAGTAGCCAAACGAAGGGAGCTCTTCTTGTCGCAGCAATTGGAACGACTTCAACCCGGAGAACACTGTAAAGCGCAGCAAGGTAGGCCTTTTCCATTCCTTACGCTTCTACCTTCTGCTAGTGTCACGGCTGAACTCACACGTACCAACCATCCCTTGCAGCCTCGTTAGCGGCCGAAACTGCCCCTTCTGGATCGAACTGCACCCAAATGTGTTCTGTATAGCCGGGTAAAGATCTAGATACCTCTCCATCCCTTCTGTCACTTCCTTAGTTAAATTTTGCATCTTACACCTTCCTTCTTATGCTGGACTGTTTCCCCATCGATGCAGTAGTGAGATAGGCTGCAGCTTTCACTTGGATCGTTGATAAAACGAGATAAAACTCACACCAGTCCGGTAAGAGACCCACTGCCTCTTGCTCCTGTTTATGAGATAGGTGCAACTTAGTATATATACTTTGTAATCTCCATAAGTTTAGAACCTAGAATGGGTGTTTTGGAACATATAGATTAGTGTGTTAGGTGGAAGTCGAACTAGAGATCTATAGGAAGGTGGACTGCTGTAACTATGAACAATAGAAATAAGAGTGAAGAACCCTTGTTGTAATTTCAGTTTATAAGTGGGAAATGGGTACTTTTGTAGATCAATGTTAGAGAGTTAGGTTGAAGATCCACCGTTGAAATTTTAATAGGTAATAGGTGGATGTATGTAGTTTACTGTATTAAAATTTGAGAAGAAGTCAACGGTCGGATTAGAAGTTATAAGCTTCCAAAGTAGAGTATATAAGCAGTTTTTAGAAAACCATGAAATTTTGGCTAAGTATAGAAAATGTAAGTGCTGTAGCCAACTTTGAGAATTTTTATAAAAATGATGGATGAACAGTTTTGAGAAATTCTTGCTCCTAAGGGTAGATAGAACATCATAGAAGATCTAGAGAATTATTTCGAAATTTTTATAAGCTTCTAAGAATTTTATATTTGAAACCGAAGTTGGACCTTTACGATCTTTCGGAAAATAGAAAAATGGGAAAAGTGCCAGTTTGTAACCAAACTAAACTTTAGGAGTTAGAATAGGACTTTAGAGTCTCAAATAGGAGTTTAGACATGAATTTCGGAAATTTTGGAAGTTTCGGGACTAAGGGTAAAATGGTCATTTTACCATAACTTAGTATTGTAATTAGTTATGTCCTATTACGATCTTCTATCTTAGAAGTCTTAGACTTCTAATTACGTTGGAGTGTGCTAATGCACTTATCTCCTTTGGCAGGCAACTGAGTTGCTACAGTTTACAGAGCGAGTTTGGCTACAGAGAATCGAGAGTTATAACAGGTAAGTCCTTTGGGCTTACTTAGCTGACTTCTGAATATAAGCATGAATGATGATAGTGGTGTGTGATTTAAATGTTTAGAGATATAGGTTGTGATAGATATTTACCGACCTATACTTGGCCTAAGAGTAACGTGCGGTGGCATTCTGCTCAGTTAGCTTGAGGGCGCTGGGGGTTTCTTTAGGGACTAGTCCATACTCGGTTTGTAGTGATGCTACCGGCGGAGGTCAGCTAGACCTACACCCAGTTGAATAAGGAACGGAGGCGAGAACTGTTAAGAATTCTCGTGCCACAACTGTAAAATTGAATAAGATGAATCACCTAAGTAATAGATAATAAACGGTTGTGTGCCGCATGATGATTGTTTATATTATTCTGAGTGTGTTTGTGCTGTTATTATTCTACTTATATTTGGATAGTTAGCTAACGGTTGTTATGTTGTGTAGACGTACCGCATGTTAGAGCAGATGCCGAGTGATCCGGATGGTAGTGGTCAGCCGGGGTGTCGTACTTTTAGGATGTGATGCAGTTTCTTTATTTGTGGGATTTCCATTTAGACCTTGGTTCTTGTCTTTCTATTCGTACTTTGTTATCTTATGTTTCCGGCTGTTGGTTATTCTGGTCACATTCATACATTGTTAAGACTTAATTTATGATTTCCGGTTTTCATTATATGTGCCTTGTTGTAAGATCTTGTTAAGTTGTTGTCAAACTAAGGTCGGGACCCACTGTGCGGTCCTAACCAGTAACTCCCCAAGTTATAAAATTTGGGGTGTTACAACATGGTATCAGAGGTCTAGGTTGGCAACAATGGCACTTGAAATCTTCTAAAAGGTCATATAAGTAAATAAGCAGAACCCGAAAGGGGTCTGAGTTTCAAAAGGAATTTTGTTTTTAAAATGCATGCATTGTCGGGTTGGGATAGAAAGTACGGATGACCACCACTACCTCCGCGGATCTCGGTATTCTTAGTATTATTATTATAGACTTTTACTGTTTATGATAGATTAGTTAGATTATAACTGTAGTTGTTACCGTTCGTGCAGATGACACGTACTAGGGCTACACCAGCGACTGGCCGAGGTAGGGGTCGTCCCCCCTTCCCCCAGTCAGACAGGATCGAGTTGATAGCACCCCTGCTGTTAGAGGGCGTGGTCGTGGGGGTAGACCTCCACTAGGGAGAGGTCGAGGACGAGTTCCTCGAGAGGATCCACCTGCAACAAGCATACCAGAGGCTGATGTGGAAGAGGTAGCTGAGAGTGTAGGCCCTGAAGTCAGGTAGGAGACCACCGCTAGGTCTGGGGCGCAGGGAGCACGTTTGACTAAGTCAGGACGTGTTTCTATTGGAGCATCTGAGTATAGAGAGTACAGAGCATACGTCGAGCGTATGGAGGAGGCTGCCAGAGTTGAGAGGCTTACCCAGGTACCACCAGTGGTACCGGCTAGGTCAGCTCAGGTGACACAGGGAGTGTCTCAGGTGCCGGCTGTACCTGAGAGGAGAGCTAATGCTGATAGAGCGCCTGCTGGGTCTAGAGCACCGAGACCGGATGAGTGGTTGAAGGCTTTCAACTCTCAGAAGGTTCCCTCATTCAGTGGAGAAATAGGGCTAGAGGTGGAGCACTGGATAGGGAAGATAGAGACTGCTTTAGAGGCGATTCGTTGCCCCGAGGATCGACAGGTGGATTTGGTGCAGACCTGTTTCACAGATGATGCTCATTCATGGTGGCGTACCATTCGTAGCCGAGTCACTAGTTGAGAGCAGATGAGGAACATTGTTAGGGACAGGTACTGTCCTGCCTCTCTGAGGAGGGAGAGATTCCAGGATTTCATTGAGGCGGGATTTGAGGATATCCCGATTGCTGTTGCCATAAAGAAGTTTTAGAAGGAGTTGACCCTACTTGGACCAGCTGCACCTCCGGAAGAGCAGCATGTTTACCTTTTCTCCAGGAGATTGAGAGAGAGTACCTGATCATATCTGGCAGGATTCCGCTGTGAGATCTTGTTTGACTATCAGGATAGAGCCTCTGCTTATGAGAGAGATAGGCCAGCTTCGAGGAAAGCAGTTCAGTCTAGTGGGTCGGATAAGCGGCAAAGGACAGGACATGCTGGTAGCAGTGCAACAGTAGCAGGTTATGGTTGAGGACAGACTCAGGGGAGGTCCAGCTACCACTCTACAGTTCAGACTCCCAGTAGAGATCGACAGTGCTTTAACTGTGGTAGCCGCGATCACATTAAGACAGATTGCCAAAGACCACCTACCACTTGCTTCACTTGTGGGAAGCCAGGACACAAAGCTACTTTCTGCCGTCAGGGTAGGGCCCCTTCACAGTAGGGATCTTCTCATGCAGGTGCTGAGAAGAGTGTACAGAGGCCTCCTCAGTACCGAGCACCGAGTCAGCAGCAGCAACAATACCGGGATCCAGGACATCCTGCTTCAGACAGTACGGCACAAGGATCAGGTCGTGGCAGGGGACGTGGTAGTACCACTGACACCAGAGGAGGACCATCGAGAGTGTTCGAGCTAAGGAGCACCGAGCAGCCTACAGCACCTGCGACCACAGGTACTATTTGGATCCATGACTTACCTGTGCGAGTTTTATTTGATACGGGTGCTACGCACTCCTTTATATCAGATGCATGCGTAGATAGGTTGTCCTTAGCTACAGTAGAGGGTGTACCTTTTGTGGTTGGGTTACCAGATGGGGGTAAGGTTAGAGGATCCCGAGAGATTTATGACTGCCCTATTCATTTGGGAGGCCGGATTTGGTTAGTAAATTTTCTAGTCATGCCCTTAGCACATGAGGACGTGATATTGGGGATAGATTGGGTGACTAGACATAGAGCAGTCTTAGATATTGGTAGGAGAACTGTGACTGTCGCCACTGAGGAGGGTCACAGAGTGATATTCCGAGGTTGGGACCTCGGAAAGTCCGGCATAGTTATCAGCACAGTGAGAGCAGCCAGATTGATAGCACAGGGTTGCGAGGCCTTCTGGTGTTATGCCATGAAGGAGCGCAAGAGCCTGACAATAGAGGAGATACCAGTTGCATGCGAGTTTGCAGAGGTATTCAGTGATGACTTACCAGGACTACCTCCACAAAGGAGTGTTGATTTTAGCATTGAGTTAGAGCCGGGCACGAGACCGATCTCGAAGGCCCCGTACCGCATGGCCCCGATAGAGCTGCTTGAGCTGAAGAAGCAGTTAGAGGAGTTAGTAGAGAAGGGCTTCATACGCCCTAGTGTTTCTCCCTGGGGCGCACCAGTATTATTTGTGAGGAAGAAGGATGGATCGATGCGGCTGTGTATTGACTACCGGGAGTTGAACAAGGTCACCATCAAGAATAAGTATCCACTGCCTCGCATAGATGATCTGCTGGACCAGCTGCATGGAGCGTCAGTGTTCTCGAGGATAGATTTGAGATCGGGTTATCACCAGCTGAGAGTGAGAGACCAGGACATACCTAAGACGGTATTCCGGACTAGGTATGGCCACTATGAGTTTGTAGTGATTGCATTCGGGCTCACTAATGCGCCAGCAATATTTATGGAGTTGATGAATGGGATTTTCATCGACTTCTTAGACCAGTTTGTAGTGGTCTTCATTGACGACATTCTAGTTTACTCTAGAAGTCGAGAGGAGCATGCCGGACACTTGAGGACAGTATTATAGATTCTACAGGATAGCCAGCTATATGCTAAGCTATCCAAGTGCGAGTTCTGGATGTCGGAGGTGGCTTTCCTAGGCCATGTAGTGACTGCTGAGGGGATTAAGGTCGACCCGGCGAAGATTGAGTCAGTGTCTTCTTGGCAACCTCCGAAGAATGTTAAGGAGGTTCACAGCTTCCTTGGATTGGCAGGTTATTACCGCCGGTTTGTTGAAGGGTTTTCCGTGATTGCCCGACCACTTACTTGTCTCTTGAGGAAGACTACTCGGTTCGTATGGTCTGAGCCGTGTCAGCAGAGTTTTGAGGAGCTGAAGAGGAGATTGACGTCTACTCCGATTTTAGTACAGCCTGAGGGTACAGAGGACTTTGTAGTATACAGTACCGCATCCAAGCTGGGCTTGGGGTGTGTCTTGATGCAGAGGGGTAAGGTCATAGCGTATGCGTCTCGACAGTTGAAGACGTATGAGGAGAACTACCCCACTCATGACCTGGAGTTAGCTGCGGTAGTACATGCTCTTAAGATCTGGCGTCATTATCTCTATGGAGCGACCTGTCAGATCTTCACAGACCATAAGAGTCTGAAGTACATATTCACTCAGCGGGAGTTGAATAACCGCGAGAGGCGGTGGCTAGAGTTGATCAAGGATTTCGACCTTGAGATTCTCTACCACCCCGGGAAGGCGAATGTAGTTGCTGACGCTTTGAGTCGGAAGACGCCTCGGGAGAAGGCGATAGCCAGGTTGACAATACAGCCACAGTTACAGAGAGACTTAGCTTGGTTGGAGGTAGAGATCCAGTTCCCCGATACAACTCATCAGTTAGCCACCTTAGAGTTATTTCCTGACCTATTGGGTGAGATCCGACAGAAGCAGGAGACCTGTCCGACTTTGACCCGGATCCGAGACCGGATGTCACGAGAGGAGGCACCTCAGTTCACTATTGGTGCCGATGGAGTGATGAGGCGGCAGGACCGTATCTGTGTGCCATCAGACAGTGAGTTGAGACAGAGGATACTAGGTGAGGCTCATGCTACCCCTTACTCCATACATCCAAGAGCGAGCAAGATGTATAAGGACGTGAGACGTTCCTTCTGGTGGGGTGGTTTGAAGCCTGACGTGGCCCGATATGTAGCCTAGTGTGCGACCTATCAGCAGGTCAAGATTGAGCATCGTAGGTCCGCGGAGGAGAGTTCCACCCACTTCTAGTACCACATTGGAAGTGGGAGGATATATCTATGGATTTTGTTACAGGGTTGAGGCTCAGTAGAGGTTTTGATGCCATTTGGGTAGTGGTAGACCGTCTGACGAAGACCGCACGTTTCATTCCGATTAAGGAAACGTGGCCGGTAAGTCGTCTAGTTGAGGAGTTCACCAGACACATTGTGAGACTCCATGGAGTACCGAGGACTATCGTCTCCGACAGGGATGGACGTTTTACCTCGAGATTTTGGCAGCAGGTACATATTGCTCTAGGGACGAGTCTCCACTTTACCACTGCCTATCACCCACAGACAGACGGACAGTCTGAGAGGACCATTCAGACCTTAGAGGACATGTTGCGGGCATGTGTACTAGATTGGGGACATGTATGGCCAGATCATCTCCCACTAGTAGAGTTTTCATATAATAACAGCTGGCACGCGTCTATTGGGATGGCACCTTATGAGGCTTTGTATGGACGGAGATGTCGTACACCGTTGTGCTGGGATGAGCCTAGCAAGGCTGATGGAGTAGCACCAGACCAGATACAGGATGACATCGCCCGGATTGCCTTAGTCCGGGAGCGGATGTTAGCAACTCAGAGTCGTCAGAAATCCTACGCCGATAAACGGCATCGACCTTTGGAGTTTAGAGTAGCTGCACAGGTGTGGTTGAGAGTGTCACCTACGAGAGGAGTTAGACGTTTCGGCATTAAGGGGAAGCTGAGTCCCCGATATGTCGGTCCATTTGAGATCTTAGAGAGAGTCGGAGAGGTTGCTTACTGATTAGCACTGCCACCGAGATTGGAGGGAGTACATCCAGTTTTTCATGTATCTCAGCTGAGAGAGTACATACCGGATCCTAGACACGTCATCAGTCATGAGGATCTGATAGTCGAGCCAGACCACACTTTTGTGGAGTATCCAGTAGCCGTCCTAGAACGTAGTACTAGGCGTCTGCGTTCTAAGGAGATACCGATGTTGAGGATCCAGTGGTCTAGACGAGGAGCTGATGAGGCTACCTGGGAGACAGAGGAGAGTATTAGACGTAACTATCCTGAGTTCTTTGCGGAGTTAGCCGCCACCCCAGTACCGACGGGTTAGTACTGAGACGATACTTTATATGATTTCTGTGATTATATGTTTAAGTGATTGTTTATGTTTATGTGCTTAATAGCGTGAGTAGTTTGCATGCTAGGAAAAAGTGAAATAAATTGAAGTGAGACTAGAATATAACTCTTGAGGGGAAATGGTTTGAGTAGATACCTTATTCTAAGTTTCGGGACGAAACTTATTTTTAAGGGGGTACTGATGTAATATCCAGAATTTTTATTCCGTTTATTTCTGTAACAAACCCGACTTCGATCAGTTGATCCATATCCGTCTATTTAGTTAGACACATTATTATAAAATTTATCATTTTATGTAGCTTCCCTTCACATAAAATGATAGAATCTTTTATCCTCCCTTCACATAAAATGATAGGATCTTTATAAAATTTATCATTTTATGTAGCTTACCTTCACATAAAATGATAGGATTCTTATAACCAATCCTAAACAATAACATGATCCGTATCCGTCTATTCCGTGCATTCGTTAGTCGGGATCTCGTTTCCGGACTGCAGCTAACACCGGGCTGCTGCTCCCTTGCGCCAGCCCAGCCCAGCAACGTGTGCTGCTGCCTTACCTTATTCAGCCAGCGCCCAGCCGAGCAGCAGCTTGCCAGTCCAGCGCGCCAAGTTTCAAGCAGCCCAGCAGCTTGCCCGCAGCGCCAGCCTAGCAGTTTCCAGCAGCCCAGCGCGCCAGCTTCCAGCAGCCCAACAGCAAGCACAACTCCTCAGCCCAGCGCAGCCCAGGAGTACGCCAGCCCGCCTGCAATACACGTTCAATGGCTGAACGTTACAAAGGAATGTAACAGCCGAGATTTGCGTGATCTCCTTCCATTTTCAGCCGCTTGTAATCTGTCCAGATTCACGCAAGCACATACCTTCCCTCCCTTCATTCGTTGATAGACTTTGAGCATCGTCTTCCTCCCTTCCTAGACTCTATCAACAGGCGAGGATAGCATTGAACAACAAGACGCCAACCTTCTGCATACAAAGGGTCCAGAGTAGCCAAACTTAGGGAGCTCTTCTCGTCGCAACAATTGGAACGACTTCAACCTGGAGAACACTGTAAAGCGCAGCAAGGTAGGCCTTTTCCATTCCTTACGCTTCTACCTTCTGCTAGTCTCACGGCTGAACTCACACGTACCAACCATCCCTTGCAGCCTCGTTAGCGGCCGAAACTGCCCCTTCTGGATCGAACTGCACCCAAACGTGTTCTGTATAGCCGCGTAAAGATCTAGATACCTCTCCATCCCTTCTGTCACTTCCTTAGTTAAATTTTGCATCTTACACCTTCCTTCTTATGCTGGACTGTTTCCCCATCGATGCAGTAGTGAGATAGGCTGCAGCTTTCACTTGGATCGTTGATAAAACGAGATAAAACTCACACCAGTCCGGTAAGAGACCCACTGCCTCTTGCTCCTGTTTATGAGATAGGTGCAACTTATGTATATATACTTTGTAATCTCCATAAGTTTAGAACCTAGAATGGGTGTTTTGGAACATATAGATTAGTGTGTTAGGTGGAAGTCGAACTAGAGATCTATAGGAAGGTGGACTGCTGTAAATATGAACAATAGAAACAAGAGTGAAGAACCCTTGTTGTAATTTCAGTTTATAAGTGGGAAATGGGTACTTTTGTAGATCAATGTTAGAGAGTTAGGTTGAAGATCCACCGTTGAAATTTTAATAGGTAATAGGTGGATGTATGTAGTTTACTGTATTAAAATTTGAGAAGAAGTCAACGGTCGGATTAGAAGTTATAAGCTTCCAAAGTAGAGTATATAAGCAGTTTTTAGAAAACCATGAAATTTTGGCTAAGTATAGAAAATGTAAGTGTTGTAGCCAACTTTGAGAATTTTTATAAAAATGATGGATGAACAGTTTTGAGAAATTCTTGCTCCTAAGGGTAGATAGAACATCATAGAAGATCTAGAGAATTATTTCGAAATTTTTATAAGCTTCTAAGAATTTTATATTTGAAACCGAAGTTGGACCTTTACGATCTTTCGGAAAATAGGAAAATGGGAAAAGTGCCAGTTTGTAACCAAACTAAACTTTAGGAGTTAGAATAGGACTTTAGAGTCTCAAATAGGAGTTTAGACATAAATTTCGGAAATTTTGGAAGTTTCGGGACTAAGGATAAAATGGTCATTTTACCATAACTTAGTATTGTAATTAGTTATGTCCTATTACGATCTTCTATCTTAGAAGTCTTAGACTTCTAATTACGTTGGAGTGTGCTAATGCACTTATCTCCTTTGGCAGGCAACTGAGTTGCTACAGTTTACAGAGCGAGTTTGGCTACAGAGAATCGAGAGTTATAACAGGTAAGTCCTTTGGGCTTACTTAGCTGACTTCTAAATATGAGCATGAATGATGATAGTGGTGTGTGATTTAAATGTTTAGAGATATAGGTTGTGATAGATATTTACCGACCTATACTTGGCCTAAGAGTAACGGGCGGTGGCATTCTGCTCAGTTAGCTTGAGGGCGCTGGGGGTTTCTTTAGGGACTAGTCCATACTCGGTTTGTAGTGATGCTACCGGCGGAGGTCAGCTAGACCTACACCCAGTTGAATAAGGAACGGAGGCGAGAACTGTTAAGAATTCTCGTGCCACAACTGTAAAATTGAATAAGATGAATCACCTAAGTAATAGATAATAAACGGTTGTGTGCCGCATGATGATTGTTTATATTATTCTGAGTGTGTTTGTGCTGTTATTATTCTACTTATATTTGGATAGTTAGCTAACGGTTGTTATGTTGTGTAGACGTACCGCATGTTAGAGCAGATGCCGAGTGATCCGGATGGTAGTGGTCAGCCGGGGTGTCGTACTTTTAGGATGTGATGCAGTTTCTTTATTTGTGGGATTTCCATTTAGACCTTGGTTCTTGTCTTTCTATTCGTACTTTGTTATCTTATGTTTCCGGCTGTTGGTTATTCTGGTCACATTCATACATTGTTAAGACTTAATTTATGATTTCCGGTTTTCATTATATGTGCCTTGTTGTAAGATCTTGTTAAGTTGTTGTCAAACTAAGGTCGGGACCCACTGTGCGGTCCTAACCAGTAACTCCCCAAGTTATAAAATTTGGGGTGTTACATCTGTCGTGCAAGAATATCATCAGATAAGTACTTTCATACTTCGGCCCAAACCAGATGAGGCGACGACTTTTTCTTACCACTCCATTCCTTTATCATAACAAATTGTATGATTACTATGACAATATCTTTCATTTGATCATTTTTTTCAAAATGGTCAAATTGGTAACAATATGGGTTCCACATAGTGCACTTCAAAGTCTCGTTCCTGAAATAATAATATTATGAATTTTGAGTATTATAAAGGAAGTACTTTGTATTTTAGTAAGAATAAATTTGCAAAATAAGAACCTTAAGTTCCAAATGTATATATCTCGTCTTTTAAACTCATCGTTTAAAGGACCTATTGAAACCACATGGCCAATAACATCTGTAAATGAAAAAAAAAAAGAACATTAATTATCTTAAAAAAAAATGTAAGTTTCCTTGTATAAAATTCTTACCCACTAAACGACGTTTATCAACTTCTTTACTCCAAATTGTCTTAAAATCAGTTAAATAAAATACATTCTTTGAAATTTCAGGCTTATCTACCGGAATACAAGATGTGTTCCGGAAGAATATTATCTTGTGGGGCAAAGGAGAATATAAAAATTGACCGTGTTTATTAGATATACCAAAATTGGTAATCGAATAACTTGATCTCACACGTAAAAAGGAATACTGATTCATTTCCTCGTTTCGAATAGTAGCAAATATTCTGTTACCCTGCAATTGCAATAATAATAATAATAAGTAGTAATAGATAATATACATTATAATAAATTAAAAATAACATTAAAATGTTCAAAAATAAATACATCATACCTTCCGATCGGACAATATCATATCCATTGAGTAGATTTCACTTGGATTTTTGTTTGAAATGTTTCTCCACAAGTGACAAACCGTAACAAAGATATTCCATTTAAGACGGTAGTTCATGTTAATTTCATCCAAAGTATTTGAGTCGTTCATTTTCTTGAAAACCTACATTAGTACAAATAATTAGAAAATGAGTCAAAGTACTATAAAATGATATATATTTCATGTGTTTTGAATAAAATGACATCAACTTTTGTATATGAGAACTAATGATATATTTATAAAAAAAATCAAATTAAATATTTTTTAATTTAACCTTAACAAATATTTTGTAAATAAAAAGAAAAAAATATAAATAACTTACAAAATCTTACCTTTAGATTTTGTTGGCATTGTGAAAAATATTTCTAAAAAATATAAATAAAATATAGATATATTTAAAAATAAATCTGATCAAATTTTTTTTTATTAATATCGACATTAAAAAAAATCAAATCTGATCAAATTTTTGTTGAAAAAAAATTATGTTGAAAAAAACAATATTAAAGATAAAAACGAATATCAAGATATTTTTGAATTATTTAAAATCCCTTAAATTATTTAAAAAATTCGAAAGAAATAATATAAACCAAAATTGAAAACAATAATATGCAAATTAGTAAAAAAAATCCGAAATAAATTTTAAAACGGAAAATTGGAATATCTGGATATTTTTTAAAATCGGATCAAGATCTGATCACTTTTTGTAAACGAAATCAAAATCCGTTTATTTATTTAAAATTTTGAAAAAATTAATATAAACTAATAAACGAAAAAGGTAATAAAAAAAATAGTAGAAAAAATCAAAAATGAATTTTAACACGGAAATTTCGAAATTTTAAATATTAAAATCAAATTCCGTTTACTTATTTAAAATTTCGGAATCAATAATACAAAACAATTTCGAAAAAACTGTAATAGAAAAAATAGTAAAAAATCAGAAACAAATTTTAATTCGGATTTCGGGTTTTTTTTTAAAATTTTTGAAAACGAAATCAATATCCGATCAATTTTGGAAATCAAAATCGATCAGTTTTGGAAACAAAATCAAAATCTGTTTATTTATTTAAAATTTCTGAAAAAAATAATATAAACCAAAATTGAAAACAGTAATAAATAATATAGTAAAAAAATCAAAAATAAATTTTAATACATAAAATTCGAAATTCAAGATCCGATTTCCAAGAAAAAAAAATTTCCGATTTTTTGAATAAGAAAAAAATTCAGTTCAGTTTTGGAAATCAATATATTGAACATTTTTTAAAATAATTTTGGGGCTTACGACAACAAAATTTTAAAAAAGTTTGTTGAGGGATATTTTGAAAGCAATAACAAAAGGAATCAATATAATATATAATTAGAAAAAATCGTATATAAATATATGTTTAATATCTGATATTGAAAAATTTCAATATTTTACTCGGTTAGAAAAGAAATCAAATCTGATAAGTTTTCAAATTATTTTGACGTAACAAACTATTTTGTTCTGAAAATTATTTGTAAATAATATCCCGAAATACACTGTTTTTAAAAATATTTGTTTCGGATATTTTTTGTAACGAAATCAATTGTAATCATTAAAATAGTTTAAAATCTTTTGCTGAAATATACATATTTAAGATACACTATTTTAGCCCAAAAGCAGTGTATCTTTTAACAAAATAATATGAAAAATATTTTTGAGAAAATATACATATTTAAAATTGTTTAAAATCTTTTGAGAATAAAACTCCGTTCGATTTGAAATCTTTAATGACATACACCTTTTTTTTTTAAATATTTTGACAAAATACAATTTATACATTGTAATAGATCTAAAGATTGAAGATACAATCAATTATTTTGAAAACATTTTAAAATTTATTTTTGGAAAAGAATAAAAAATCCGAATGATATTTGAAATTTTTGTGACTTATAAATCCAAATATTTAATTTACAAACAAACAATTATAATAAGCTGAGAATCAAACTAATTATATATAATAGGTCAAGAGAAGAATAGCAAAGCAGCCGATAATAGGTCAAGAGAAGAATAGCAAAGCAGCCGATAATAGGTCAATAGAAGAATAGCAAAGCAGCCGATAATAGGTCAATAGAAGAATAGCAAAGCAGCCGATAATAGGTTAAGAGAAGAATAAGAAAGCAGCGGATACAATTTTACGTTATGGAGTGGAGTATTTATAGAATAGAAATCGTAGGAAGTGTGTTGTGGAATTTTCTTGGAACGGATTAGAACGTAAAAAAATAGATTTGATTAGATTTTTTATACTGATTAATAATCTATTATAAATAATACAAATAAAAAAAGGAGATTTGACTATAACCTATAAATTCTTGGAAAATCTCAAAAAAAAAAAAAAAGTTACTTACAATTTTGAATAGAAGTTTGTTAGGTTAGTAAAAAAAACTTTCCTTCCACAAAAAATAAAGATTTATTGGCCTATAAAATCTTGGAGAATCTCCAACAAAAAAAAGTTACGTATAATTTTGAATAACAGTGTGTTAGTATAGGAAAAAAGATTTTATGGCTTAAAAAATAAAGATTTATTGGCCAAAAAATTGTGGGAGCTCCATTTGATTGTTGCTTCCACAGCGCGCCACGTCATCAAATCATGTACTCTGTTTTAGTATGTATAATAGATTCGAAATTTTTGATAGCTTTGTGGGCAAAGTTTATGCTGGTTAATTGGGTCAAGCATAAGTTGGTTGATTGGGCCAAGGCCCGTCTAGACTCTAGAGGCCTTCATTCATGATAAAATTTGAAAAGAAAAAAACAGGCTTAAAGAGGTCAAAAAATGACGGAAGGTGTTTGAGTATTATTTTGTTTTTTTGAAAAATATAAATAGTATTTAGTAATAATATCTTCACCGGAAAGAGAGACTAGGTTACAGATAGTTGGCGGCCGCTAAAGGTGGGAAAGAAACGGCAGCCATAGGGATGGACAAAACACGGCGATCAAATGGCGATCAACCAACGAAGGTTGTGTTAATAGGAGGGCTTCCTGATCACTGATGGTTTGTTATTTCTGATGACAGGGGATTACCTGAGATTTGAGATGATTTGATTCACCATCGAAGGTAGTTTTAATACGAAGACCCTTTAGGTTTCAATTGTTGGAGGCCGGGATGAAATGATCCATCCACAGTTGGTATGGAGTTAGTTGATTACCTCATATCTGAGAAGAGCGATCGGATCTCCTTTAATTTTTCAAGGCTGAGGAATTTCCTCTACTGTACCCAAGAGGGGTTTTCTCTTCTTTCATTTGGAAAATTGAATGAAACAAACGAATCCGATGCAATTTGGGCGAAGAGAAAGAGGGGAGAGACAGAGAGGAGAATGAAAAGTAACCATTACGAACAACCGTCGAATCTGCTTGTGTTAAGTAAATGGGTTGATTAACAACGGTTTTTTCCTTTGATTGATTTTGGTTATTCATGGCCGGGGGGCCGGGGAGCGCAAACGTCGTGTGCACTTCAAGCTAATCTCTTGTTCAATCGTTTGGTTTCTTTTTTAATTTCTTTCATTATACTGCTTGGTATGAGGGTGGATGTGGGCTACTAGATTGTTGCTCCTATGGCTACCGGATGAGAAGGTAGATGGAGGGAAGAACAAATCTTGGTTTTGCCCTGAGACGGAGCATCAACAAACATCGAGTGGTGGCGACGGTCGAGAATGGAACTCCGGTGAAGGAGGAAGTGAAAAACCTGGATAAGACTAGACCTGTTCATATCCGGGCTCGGGCCGGACTCGGGCCGGGCATTTTCTAAAAAAAAACCCGTTTTGGCGGACCCGGGCTGGGCCGAGCCAGGTTCACGGGCCTGCCAGGGCGGGCCGGGCTGCCCGGCGGGTACCCGTTTTTTTTTTTTTTTTAAACTGTGACTTTATTTGTAATACAGTACTTCAGCAGTATATACCTGTATAATTTGCAGTGTGCTTGTAAAACTCGAAAAATATCATACAAACATAATCAAAAGATTCAACGAAAACACAAATTCACAATCAAAAACTCAAGAATCAAGATAGAGCAATAATACCTACCAAGTACCAAAGTATCAAGTAACAAATAACAACATATCCAACAAAGGCAACAAGGCAACAACTCAACAAGTAATAACCAAAAGTCTCAACAATCAAGAAAACAAAATACCAAGTAACAAGTAACAACACAGAACAATAATTATCCCAAACAACATCTTCAATTCTTCATTCTCTATTTGAGATAATGCACGACTCCTCTTCATCTTCACCCTCTTCAACCGGTACTCCAATTCGAAGGATTTTAGATGAACCTTGAAATGTTAAAAGCAAAGTCTTAAATAATGAACTTCAAATTGAAATATAACACTATTATAGTAGAAAATAAAATATAAAGAGATAAATTACCTTCAAGCAAACCCTTCACACGTAACCAATCTTCATAACATGCAAGTGCTTCAACAGTATCCGCCGCAAGAGAGCTTCTAGTTGAAGTTATCATCTTCTTTCCTAAGCTAAAATCCGATTCAGATGGAACACTTGTGAAATGCGGAATAGGCAGATAAAATAGTTTATCCAATACTCTAGAAGGGGGGGATGAATAGAGTATGGAAACTTTTCGCAATCTTAGGATAGGTAAGACCTTATCGAAAGAAATAAGACCTTATCAAATAAGATAAAGTCTTATTCGTAATAATAAGACCTTACACGTTTCTCTAAGATTGATATTAAGTGTAAAGGATTAGACAAACCAGGAATGTAAAGAGCAGTAAAGGACACACGATATGTTAACGAGGTTCGGTCACCAACACGACCTAGTCCCCGCCTAGGATTGATTCAACCCTAGGATTCCAAGTAGCTTTATTTCCTTCTTCTTGATGAGTTCCAGATACAATCTTCAGAAGACCTTCCCTCTTCTAAACTCAGAAGTCTTACACTTCCTATCTAGCAACTCACACACTCAAAAAGGAAAACTAAAGTACTCCAGATACAACACTCGTATCCAACGTGTCTAGAAGTGATAACGGTTTGTATGATCCTAGTTGAATTGTACTATCGGCTCTAAAAAGATCTCACACTCTCAGGGAAGTAAAATGATGAAGCTTCGAATGTGAGAACAACACTTTGTGAGATAAGTCGAATTGTCGCTTGTGTTTCCGAAGTAGGCAATGAACGTGTACGTTGTCTCTTGTTCTTTGTCTCTTTAAATAGGCAAGCGTATCAGCATTCTTTAACGTTGAGAACGATCTTGCCTTCGTGATCCAGAACGATCTTGCCTTCGTGATCCTCGGATATCTTGGGTTGTTGAGATTTTGTTTGTTGAAGTCAAGCAGTCAAAGTCAAGCACGGTTTGTTGAGATTGAGGAAATCTTCCAATTTTATCTCAAGAAGATTTAATTAAAACAAATCAAAGATTTGTTAAAATTAAATCCCTTAATTAACTCAACAAGAAGGAAAAGCTATTTGGACGTACGTAACTCACTTGTAGTTTTTGTCCAGTTTTGGTATGGTCTTACCAGTTTATGTAAGGCCTTACTGAAACTTGAAAACCAAGGTTTTCTGTAATATGGTAAGGCCTTACCAGACACTGTAATGACTTTACCAAAACTTGTAAGGTCTTACAAAAACCTGGAAACCAAGGTTTTGGCTTTCATCAACCATAAGTAATGTCTTATTTATCAAGGTGGAGTTAACAACTTGAAATAGGGACGGATAGAATATCCCGGGCCAAATAAGAAAGGGCTGGAAAATCATAATTCTTTTTATCAAGATATTGCTCCAACTCTGGCTTATTACTAGTCTTCATTTTCTTGGATAAATGGTCAAACAAAATCTCATAAGGAGATGAAGCAAACCTCCTCCTAACACTCACATCAAAATCAAGCATCACATTCGGTGCCTCAGCCTCGCTATTTTCTGCACTATTTGTGTTCACTCTACGGTCTTTGTAGTCCTCTAATAGTTCCAACAATGTTTCTTTAACCTTATTCATCATCTCTTTAGCCTTTTCAGACCCAAACAACTTTTCATAACAAAAACGAACCCCTTCTAGTTTCATACGAGGGTCCAAAACAACAGCACAAGATAAAAACAAATTGTAATCACCCCAATATTTTGCAAATTTCAATTGCATTTGAGCAACCATGTCAGACACAACACAATGAGGACCTTTCATAACAGATAGCAAATGCATATGAATACTCCACACTCCATGGAAATAAACATTGGCAGTAGGTGTCTTTGATGTAGAAAATTGATTTGTTACGTCATAAAAAACATGCAGAAACTGTTGAATCTCATCAACTTTGTCCCAATCCTCAACTGTCAAACGGTGTGCTTTCAAATCAGAATCTTTGGTAACAAAAATATCAATTGGATCTCAAAAGTATAGAAAACGATCAAGCATGGTGAAAGTAGAACTCCACCTAATAGGCATGTCCAAACGCAACTTCTTGGTAGGACTCAAACCAAAGTTAGTGCAAGCAATTTCATAAAACTTTTTCTTCTTCGGAATTGAATGCCTTAAATGAATAATAATCCTACGGATTTTCACAACTACTACATCTAACAGCTTCAAACCGGCTTGCACCACCAAGTTAATGATATGACAACAACACCGCATGTGAAAAAATTGTCCATTAAATAACAAAGAGTGTTTCCTAATGAGATGATTCCTTAGAGATCCAATCATAGTATCATTATATGATGCATTATCAAGTGTGATGGTAAAAACTTTATCCGCAATTTTCCATTCACCCAAACACAACAAAACCTCTTCTGCAAGTGAAACACCATCAAATGGGGGAGTTAAAGCTGAAAACTTAATCATACGCTTTTGTAATTTCCAATCACGATCAATCCAATGACTTGTCAAGCACATAAACTCTTCAGAACTGTTCTCACTTCTCCAATTGTCGGTTGTAAAACTAATCCTACCAGGAGCATTTTGTAACTCAACACAAACCAGTTTTTTTGCTTTTGTATAACGAGATATTGCATCTCTCTTAATTGTAAGTCTACCAACAAGTTGAAAATCAGTTGCAACAGTTCTCATCAGATTTTTAAAACCAGGTTCCTCCACAATACTAAAAGAATGACCCCCTGCTACGACAAACTAACACAAAGCATCACGGATTTCATCAAAACCAGGAAAATGACTTCTCAATGACACTTGATTCACATTAATAGCATTACTACTAGAACCAGCACCAGAAATGCAATAACTTTTAACATCACGGACACGACGAGCAGAGCATGAAGAAATATGTCTTTTAAGATGCGATGTACCACTATTTGGATGACCATTTAAAATTTTCTTACAGTGGTTGCAGCTAGCTGTAATTGAACCACTATCATTCACCGATCTGGTCATGTCAGCCCATACATTTGAAGTAAGCTTTTTTCCACTTGTAGTGCATTGTGTGCTTGCACCTCCGCTTGAAACCTCAACATCATCATTAGCTGTCGAGTCAGGATCAACCATCGTCTACAAATACAAATGACACAAAATCAGAAGACCATAACACTGCAATCTGCAGTAGACACACTAGACGTATTGATTTTTAATTTTTTTTCCATATTTTATTGTTTCTGTGATTTGTGTTCATGAGATGTATTGATTTGTCGATATAAGATGTTTGTAATTGCATAAATTTCGCATCAGCTTCTTATATTGTTGGAGATGATTACACGAGTCAACAAGTCTTTATAAGATGTAAGAAAGGAGAAGAAACTTACCAGAAGACGGAGGTAGAGGAGGCTCCTGTGGACAAGACGAGTCGAGGAAGAGGACAGAGGCCGGTGGACAAGACGAGTCGAGGAAGAGGACGACTGGAAGCGGAAGGGGGTCGAGGACGACGACGGGAAGAGTGTGAGATTGAGAGGGACAGAGGGGCCGCGACTCGCGAATGGAGTCTGGACGAGGGCCGGCACTCGGCAGCGCCGCAACGGCTGGAAGAGAAGAGGGAAGAGAGACGAGGGTTCGTGGTCGGGGTTGTCGCCTTATTTTTCGAATAATATAAGAATACCACATGTATGATCTTCTACAAATGTGGTTTCAATAAAGAGTGAAAATTGAAATAATTATAAATTGTTGGAATAATTTGAAATATATCAAGAATTATGCCAACCATAAAAATAAAATATTTAGAGTAAGTAAAAAAAAAAAAAGGGATCCCCTTTTATCTGGGCTGTGTTATATGCGCCATATATTAGTCAAAATCATGGTGAAAATTATGAATGAAAGTTTATGATTAAGATGAGATGAAAGGTAATAATTAGCTTGTCATTCAATAATGGTAAAAGTAATGATAATATATATATATAATAATGTATCGTTAACCATTAATTGTCCATTAATTGTACTTGGTGGAGAATTATTTAAACTGGATTTAGTTGGTTTGTTGTTCTTTAACGTGCGCGCGTGTGTATATATATATAGAAACGAAAAATATTATATTTTAATTTTTACTTTTTTAGTTTTTTGAATAAAATTTTGGTATTCGCTTGGCCGAAAATAAGAAGAACAAACAATCTAAAACGAGAAATGAGGCGTAGAGAATATGGATATACATAAATAATATTCGCCATAAAAATTAGAAATTACATCACATCTAGGAAATACGAAATAACATTAACAAATAAAAATAAAAAACCGCCTCTTTGTTGTTCTTGCCTCCATGGTTGTGTGACCGGGGTTATAGGTGCGCGAGAATGGAACATATTAAACAATTCTTGAACTTCTTCAATTGTAGGCGGATATCCGCGGCTTTGTATTTGTGTCACCTTGCCTCCAATTTGTAAGTGTCGTGGGACACGACTTGAGGCGAAAGACGTCGTTTATAGATCCGGGAGAATCCAAGACGCCTTCAGGACATATGGGTAACAATTTATGATGCACGAAAGCATATGTTCTTCCTCATCTTGCCATGGAACTACCACTTGGGTCCGAAAATGAAATTGAGTTTAACTAATGCTGCACTTCAAGTGTTCAACTAAATGGTCTGCCTAATTCCGCATCAAAATATGGAATTAGTGTTCAACTAATGCCGCACTTGAAGTGTGATAGCAAAATTGAGTTCAAGTAATTCCGCACTTGGGTCCGAAAGTAAAATTGAGTTTAGTTCATTTCGCACTTGGGATTAGTTATGAGTGATGTTAATTGACGCAGACGGAACCAAAAAGGCGAAGCATGCGGGTTGCGCATGCGTCCAACCCGCATGCGTCCGAGCCTTTGGTGCATGCGCCATATGAGGCGCAAGCACCTGGACCGCATGTGCCGCAAGGCAATTACATATTATTTTGGTTAAAGGTGTTTTAGTATCAACAAATCCGTCGTTGTCCATCGGTTAGGATATATGGCTTTCACCCAAGATACCCGTTTGTTATAATAAAATGACAATGTCTTCTATTAATAGTTTTGTTGTCGTCCAACAATTAAGATATTTGGCTTTCACTTGTGCGCCTGAGGCGGACTCGGAGTTCGTATGCGCCCAAAAAATCAAACCGAACCGTAATACACAACCAACGAAGTACTATATGAGATACTAAATACACAATAAACGAAGTACTATAGAACCCTTCCTCTAAGCGTTCATGAGAATCCTAGAGCACCTTGGAGGAAGGCGATGTTCATATAATAATTTTGATTGTTGGGACCGACATCATTTGTGTTATGGTCAAACGGATTGTTTTGGCTTGCTTCCTTAGTGGGGTTGTACGAGGATGTCTGGTTATTCGATGCTTCAACTCGACTTGGATAGGAATCGCGATAAATAGATTATGTGTTGACGTTGTGTTAGTCATGAGTCCCAAACCTAAACTGACTTTTAACCAAACCGGCGGTTTGACACATTTTTTAAACAAAATAAAAAATAAATAAATTCCAAACCGAACTAAACCGGCAATTAACCGCCGGTTTGGTAAAAAAAACTAAAACAAAATAAAAACTAACCAAACCGCCGGTTTGATTAGGTGATTTAGCTCAAACCGGACACATGTCTACGTTGGGTGGAATGACAAAATTATATATATAAAATCTTAATTTGTACTCTTAAATCTTTTAAAATTTCACCAGATCCATACGCAATGTTAGTTTTCGGGTAGCTTCCGCCGACGCAAGTAAATGGGTGTTGTGAATCACCATAATGATAGACATCTTGTGCGGGTGGGGAAAATAGATTCATAAAATATAATATTTGTGGAATCGACTCTTCATTTTCAAAAATTCCTGAAGGTCTGAAATATTAAACAATAATTTTAGCTGCATGTCAATTGTATTAAATATGATGAAAAAATTAATCGAGAGAAGAAAATGAAATTATTACTCAATCAATATTTATATCTTCGTTTTGATTTTGACGATCCATATTTGTTACAAATTTTGCGTTCACAAAAATTGAAAATTTAGTGAACGGAGGGTGGAGTAGAAGTGTGTTGAATTTGAAGTTTTGAGGGTTTATATAGGGGTTTTAAGCGCATTTGCACAGGGGCAAAATGGAAAAGTGGTGCAAATTTGGATGAGGGGTAGCAAAATGGAAAAGTGGTGCAAATCTGGATGAGGGGTAGGTGTGTGACGCAAATATTAGATGAAAATGTCCTTATGTGAGACATTGTTTGTCATGATCTACCAATGCACTCTTGTATATTTGGATTGGAGTGTGGGTCATATAAGCCTTCCGTTAACCAAGCAAACGCCCCCCGAAGATAGTCTGACCCCGATATCGATTGGATTCATCACTCTAGACATGACTCGTCACCATTTTGTTGCGGTAAGTATTATATTTTTGTCAAGTTAAATCATTAATTATCGGATTTTCTTTTTTCTCTTGACCAGCTATTTGTTCAAATTTTACAACTACAATGTAAACCAACTTATCCATTACCACCCGTTCTCGCTTATTGGTATATGTCCCACTATAAAACCGTGGAAGGATTAGACAAGACGCACGAGCCAAAAATTAAGATGTTTAGTTCATCAACAATACGTTCGACTACACCTTAGGCATTCATATAATGTACGTTAATTTGTTAACATTAGTATTTATATTATTAATAATAATTACCATTTTTAAAAATAATATTCTTATTCATAAACTTGTTAATATTGATATACATCACCCACAAAATGCATGATAATTAACAATACTAATGTTAAAGTCTATAATAATAATAATAATAATAATAATAATAATAATAATTATAGTAATGAGGAAATAATAATAAGAAAAGGAAATAATAATAATTATAATAATAATAATAATAATAATAATAATAACTATTAGTTGGTTAACATTGGTCATCAGGCAAATGACTCCACTTTCAAACCAAATTGCCCAAAGTAATTGCCAGCCGCCATTTATGAGCACTTGATGTGCGTATACCTCTGCTCCCAATCACTACAAGTCACCGTCATATTTAGGGGCACCCCTTTTATTTACGCCCCAAATTCAACAAAATGAAGTGGCGGCTTGGAGGTTTTTTTTGGGATTTTACTTGGTTGAGACGCACCTATTGTGCATCTACAACCAAGTTTCTTTTGCCAATCATTAGCTTGCTAATTGGTTGATCATTACTTGATCATTAGGTGTTATGTTGATCACTAGTTGATCACTAAGTTAATACATTAATTATAATAATAATATAATTAATGTATTATGTTGATCATTAGCTTGCTACAACCAAGTTTCTTTTGCCCATCATTAATTATAATAACAGTATAATAATATCACTTACTAGATGTTAATAATATTAATAATAATTGTAATAACCGGAAAATTTATTTCCGAGTCAAACCGAGATTGGGGACCGTTAACCTCTTTAAGATACCTAACTTTATGTCTAGCACTAATTGTATCATTTTATGTAGGTTTTATAACCACAAAAAATGATGAAATATACACCAAACCCTAGTTATATATGTATCTAGGTCTTTTTGACGAAGTCATGACGAGGCCAAGACGAGTTTTGACAAGGCCAAGAGGCTATCTTGACAAGGATATGACAAGTTATGACAAGGCCCAAAACACCATCAAGACTAGACCATGACAAGGGGCATGATAAGCCCATGAAGAAGCCCGCCAGCCTTTGGGGTATCTCTCCCACGTCTACTACCAGCTGGGCCGGATCTGAAATCTGCAGCATCTCCTTGCACGTATCGCAGACTGCTCCTCACTCTCTCCTTCGCACAACGACTACTCTACACGCCTAACCCTAGACAGCTTCTGGTTTCACGTAGGAAACCGCCGACAACCCATCTCTCCTACCTACCACCATCGTTGACGAGGTGCCCGATGAGCCCCGTCGTCCTTTCCTCGCCCTGTCCTCCCGAACGCAGCACCACCTTCTTCGTCGCCTTCTCACACAGGCCAGCGGCGGAGCCCTGGCGTCTCTTTGTCGGCGAGCCAGCAGCCCAGACAGGCCCTCGTACCCTTTCTTTCGTCCCCTTTCACAGCAAGCAACCATGGGACCTTCCCTGCTCCAATCACGCAGCGGCATCGGCTTGGTCTCCTTCGGTCGACCCAAACCGACACCCACGATCGAGTACTTCTCCTTCTAGCGACCCCAAACGCTGCACCAGTAGGCTCGCTTCGTTTTTGTCGATTCCAGCACACCAGTGACACCGAGCAGCCAGATCCGTTTTGCAACAACCTTGGCGTTGTCTTTCCCGTGCCTTCGAGTCTCGGAATCGGGTAAGGCTTGTACCCCTTGCTACACTACACTTCAATCCTTCTTTTCCTTGCCTAACGTGTATAAGTTTCGTCTTTTAAACCTACTCAGAACAACCGTAGAAGAGCTGTGCAGATTCATGCGTTTCCTGAGTTTTTGGAAGTGTTGAACAATCAACTTCGGGTCCAATTTTGGGTAAGTTAGACTCCTCCTTTTTGGCTGATTTTTGGATATATCATAGTCGGTATTGCATAGTGGATCATATAGAAATTTGAATGTATTCTGAGTTATAGTTTAGGAGATATGATTTTCTCAAGTTGGCTCCTCATGCAGTTTTCTAAGTGTGCTGAGTTTGAGAAAAAACTGCTTGGGATGCAGTTTTGTAGAATAAATTTGGATGGGTTATTGACTTCTGTTGGACTTGAATTTTGGACATGTTATATTTGGTACAATATAGTAGATCATACCGGAATTTGAGAGAAATTCGAGTTACAGTTTAAGAGTTATGGTGTCCCAAAGTAGAGACCTTGACCAGTTTCTAGGTAGTGCTGAATTGTTGAGAAATCTACTTGTGATGCAGTATTGTGGCGCCGATTTGATTTGGTTATATTCCTTGTTTAGACTTGAATTTTGGATATGTCTTATTTGGGAATTCATAGTATAACATATCAAAAATTGAGAGGATTTCATCAAGAGGTTTAGGAGTTATGAATTTTCAAAGTCGAGGTTGTAAGCAGTTTTTGGATGTTGCTGAAATTTTCCAAGTGCTGGAAATATCAAGTGTTATGCAATCATGTTTGAACTTAAGTTTAGAGATCTTAAAAGCATCATCCACCGTTCATTTTTTAATATAACATAGATGGATATGTATATTGTGATGTTTCAGAAGTGAAGACCAATCCAACGGTCGGATCTGGATCTATAGGAGCTCAAAGTCGACTGTTTGTGCAGTTTGGGAAATGACTCAGATTTGGCTAAGTATAGAATTCCTGGATTTTGTATCCAACTTTGGAGAATTGTGTAGAAGTTGTTGTTGAGTATTTTTGAGATTTTCTTGCTTCTAGGAGCAGAGTGCATCATGTTGAAGACCTAAGTAATTTTATTCGGATTTTTATATTTTTATTCGGTTTTTTATATTTTTATTCGGTTCTCATATCTTAAGCCAAAGTCGGACCTTAGCGACTTTTTATGAAAGTCAAGAATGTAGTTAACTCTTCTAAATTTTGAGTAAACTTTCCTTTGAGAGTTTTGAGTGTGGTTTTGGGGTTCCAAAGAATAGCTTGGAACTTTATTATAGAATTTTATAAAGTTTCGGGACCAGGGGTAAAATGCTCATTTACCCGCATAAGGGTATTTTGGTAATTCTTTCTGATCGGTTATATATCTTAGAATTTGGAGACTTCTAAGAAAGTGAGATACATTATTGATCCACTTGCCTTGTATAATAGGCGATGGGGTATTCTACAGTTGTTGACCGAATTGAGATTTAGACAGTCGAGATGGATTCAAGTAAGTCCTTTGGGCTTACTTAGCTAGCTTCTAAAAATGAGTGTGGATAATAATGGTGGTGTTTGAATGATGTGTTTATAGTTGTATTTAGTAGTAATGATATACCGACCTATACATTGGCCTAAGAGTAACGGGTGGTGGCATTCTCCTCAGTTAGCCTGAGGGCGCTGGGGGCTTCTTTAGGGACTAGTCCATACTCGGTTTGTAGTGATGCTACCGGCGGAGGTGAGCTAGACCTACACCCAGTTGGATAAGGAACGGAGGCGAGAATTCTTAAGATTCAACGGAATAAAGTGAATCACTTAACTACTAGATAATAACCGGTTTGTGTACCAGCATGGTGATTGTTTTATGTTATCTTAGTTGTGTTTGTGCTATCTTTATTCTTCTTATATTTAGATTGTTAGCTAACGGTTTATCCGTGTTGTAGATTTTATAGAGATAAACAGTTACAGAGAGATTCGGGACGGATGGTCAGCCGGGTCCACGTACTCATTAGATGGGGACGGGGGAGTCTTCCATAAGGCATGCATATTATGTATCTTTGGCTGTCACATGTGTATAATCATACCATAAAAATGTTATGTTTTTGAAATTGTTTTAAATACATTTGTGCCTTGTTGTAAGATCCTAGTAAAGTTGTTGTTAAACCAAGGTCGGGACCCATTGTGAGGTCCTAATCAGTAGCTCCCCGAGTTCCAAGAACTTGGGGTGTTACAATAATGATAATATTAATAATTTTAATAACATTAATAATAATGATAATATTAATAATATTAATGACAATAATAATAATAACTTAAAATTGTAATAATATTAATAACTAAAAACTAAAAATTAGATAACAAATAGAAAATATGAAATAACACGAACAAAATAAAATCAAGAACGGCCTATTTGTTGTGCTTGCCTCCATGACTGTGTGATCGGGGGGACAAGTGCACGAGTATGGAACATATTAAGTTAGTTTAGCATTTTGTGTTATTGTTAGTTTAGTATTTTATGTGTTATTGTTAGGTTAGCATTTTGTTTGTGTTATTGTTAGTTTAGCATTTTATGTGAAATTGTTAGGTTAGTATTTTGTGTGTCTTATGTTTAAAATATAAATGTTAGGGTTCAAATGTTATTAGTATAAGATTTTTTTTAATTATTATTGTATAAAACTTATTATTATCAATAACTACAAACATTTAAGTTATTATGGATTTTATTTTGTACTTGTAAAAATTCAAGATTCATCGTACAACTTGGATATTTAGTAGCAGTGTTGTTTCAAGCGTATAACCACGAACTAATAATTAAAAAAAATAGGTACTTTATTTGTTAAAAAATCAAATTATGTTTACATATCTTTATTTAAAATTTCATAAAAAGCATTTTTTTTGAATTTCCAAAAGAGATTTTAATAGATATAAGATTATTAGTAGTTAGGTTACTAGTTATGTTAGCAATTAGTAATGATTATAGTTGTTAGTATTGTTAATTAACATTAATAAAAATAATTTATATAGAATGATGATAATCTTAACCAATAAGCGTACATAAATAAGGGTTGTCTAAGAGGTAGGTCGAGCGTATTGTTGACGAAGAGTCTTAAACATCTAAATTTGGGGCTTGTACATCTTGTCAAATTCCTTCACTGTTTCATCGTGCGATGGATACCAATATTCGAGAACGGGTGGGAGTGGGCAATTTGGTTTACATTGTAGCTGTAAAAATTTGAACATGTAGACATATCAAGAGAAAAGTTTTGTTAAGTTAGCTGCAATTAATGATTTAACTTGATGAGAAAATATATTACTTACCGCAACAAAATGGTTACGATAAATGTCAAAAGCGATGAATCCAATCGATTCCGGGGCCGGGCTACCAACGGGGGGCGTTTGCATGGTTAACAGGAGGCTTATATGAGCCGCATTCCAATCCAAATACACAAGAGTGCATTGGAAGATCGTGGCAAACAATGCCCCACATCTGAAGAGTCTTAAACATCTGAATTTGGGGCTTGTACATCTTGTCTAATTCCTTCACTGTTTCATCATGCGACGGATACCAATATTCGAGAACGGGTGGGAGTGGGCAATTTGGTTTACATCGTAGCTGTAAAAATTTGAACATGTAGACATATCAAGAGAAAAGTTTTGTTAAGTTAGCTGCAATTAATGATTTAACTTGATGAGAAAACATATTACTTACCGCAACAAAATGGTTACGATACATGTCAAAAGCGATGAATCCAATCGATCCCGGGGCCGGGCCACCAACGGGGGGCGTTTGTATGGTTAACAGGAGGCTTATATGAGCCGCATTCCAATCCAAATACACAAGAGTGCATTGGAAGATCGTGGCAAACAATGCCTCACATAAGGGCATTTCCATTTGATATTTGGATGGTGCCACAACATTTGGTTTTAGCCAATTGAGTCTCTCCAGCATCTCTTCATGATCGACCCCTTCATGATCTAGGAAAACATCGTATCGTTCTGGGTGTTCTTCAAGCTCTGCCATCATGAGTTTGTGCATTGTAGGCCATTCATCCTCGTCGTTACCCAATAATACGTAAAGAGCTCGGAATCCACAATTCTCGTCGCCTTGAACATTACTAGCATCTCAACGTAGGGAAGCATGAAATTTTCAAAATTGTTCGAGCCGAAGTCATTTTTTCCTATGACAACCGGAGGGTAAGTGAGAATCGGTGTTTCATTGGCCCCCACTTCCTCTACCTCATCTTCCTCTATCACTTCCTCTTCGGCTCTCTTCTTTCCCCTTTCCTCCCTTGCTTTGGCCGCGGCTTCTCTACTGTACTCAAATCTTGATCTTCTACGGTCATTTGCATCCTTCTTCGGCCTTCTTCTCGGGTTCTGGATCGTTTCCGGAGGTTCTAGCATCAAGTTTTCTATTATCTCTTGATCATGCTGCAAGGTTTCTATTATTTCCGGATCTCTAAGTGTCCGGCATATGGTCCCAATTTGCATAATCTCCTCATTTATTAAGTCACAAGATGCTTCGAGGTCACTCACGCCCATGTGCCCAAGGTCACCTGATTCACTATCCTCATCATCGAACCAGTAAACCTGACGCCAAAAGATATCGACATCGGTTTCCTCAAATGGTCGGCCTTCATAAACTATCGTTGCCACTTCATGAATGCAAGGTATCCTATATGTACTCCTAGTGTAGCAATATGTACAATTGGGGTCATAAGTCCCTCTGCATACGGCGTCGAACATGTCATGAAGCATAGATAGACAGTCATGAGACACATTGTGCACTACAATCTAAAAATTGGCAAATTTCGCAATTTATTTTGGACTTTGAAGCGCGATGTCTCTAAAGAATCCATAATTTGGCGGAATTCGTCCCCCAACATCCTATGGATATGCTCCAAACACGTGTCGAGACGATTGTTTCTAGATTCCATCTCACTTTTGAACACCGCATTAGCGGATTCAACCCTGTAAATATGTTTGGAGGAGTCAAACTTAATTATGGGCAGACGTTAGTGAAAGAAATATGTGTTTAGGTTTTACCTGCTAGATGCTCTATTTTCAAGGTGCATGTTTATCCGTCATGAAGGTTACAATTTTCTCGGCATGACACAACCAATTTCTCGTCAAATACTCCATCAACTCCCAACAACCCCCCCAAAGATCGTGCATTGTTTGGAGCCGATCCTCATACGACTCTCTTGACTCAGATCTAAATAAGGTGTAGGATTGAGCCAAGAATTCATTACGGACACTCACACTTCGACTCTTGCGGTAAGCGTAGTCTTCTATTTTGCGCTCAACGTGGCATATGCACAACATGTGATATGCCTCTGAAATGATATGCGGAAGGGCTTTTAAGAGACAAAGCTCCCTGTCCGTAATTATGACATTTGGCAATTGGTAACCGCACCAAGCCCGAACTTCTTGCAAAACCCAACGATATGTCTCTTCCGTTTCCCTTGCAAGGAACGCAAACCCAAAGTGGAAGTTTTTTTTCGTCGGTGTTTCCCCTACAATCTCTAATAGGGGCATACCATACCTAAAAGATTAAAAATATAATTAGTATTGAAGGCGAGAACATATGATAAGAACATAACATGACCACTTACGTGTTTGTGTTGTAGGTTGTATCCATTATCATCACACAATTAAACTTCTCCCATAGTCGAAGAGACGCGGGGTTTGTAAATGCTATGTCTTGTAGTCGTCCCCCGCTCGTTTATCGTCAACTATAGACGTATCTCCCTACGCTCAACATCTTTAAGAGTAGTTGAATAGGGGTCGTACCTCCCTCCAACTTCGACTGTTGGAATTTTGCGCGTGCACTGTATATTTGTTGCCTTGAAGTCGCATTATCCTCGTATCGGCCCCTTAAGATTTCTACTGTAGGTTTCGGCCCACAACCTGCCAACGTCAAGTCAACTACCTCGTTGTATTGTGAGGTTGACAACCGTCCTGCGTATGCATGCCCTTCAAAATGCTTGTTCAGCTTGTGTGTGTGGACGCCGTTGTTAACTTTCACCCGCCATACATTCTTCTCAGCCTCGTAACAATACAAAATAAATGGGCAATCGCACTTCTTTGACGAACAATCTCGTTTCTTTATTGGTAGATTGTTATCGTCAACATCTCTCCCGTCATAGTGTCGATTGGACCCATATTTTGTTCGCATGCGAGGTGTACCATCCCATACTTTATCTTTTGCATGGATTTCCATGATTTGACAATTGTCAATACCATGCCTTTACGTTGACCGTGACCACGAGCCGAAGCAATACACGATTCTCTATCAGGCCACCATTCGTTTTTTGTAAAATATTCGGTGTAGTCATATTCAGGTTTAGTGACATCGGGTTCACTGACCCCCACCATGTGTGGTGTATATTCCTATAACAAGGTCAATCAAAAATAAGCAAATATAACAAATTAAGTTAATAGTTAGTGAAGTTAGTAGCAAGTTATGTTAAGTTAAATTAGCAACAAGTTAGTGGTACAACAATAAGAAAATATAACAAATTAATTTAATAATTAATTTAGTTAGTAACAAGTTAAGTTAAGTTAAGTTAGAAACAAATTAGTGTTACAATAATAAACAAGTATAACAAACAAAGCAAATAATTAGTGAATTTAGTTAAGTAAATTTATCAAGTTAAACAAGTTTAACAAGTTCAATACATAGGTTAAACGAGTTAAACAAATTTAACAAGTTCAATACATAGGTTAAACGAGTTAAACAAATATAAAAAAGCTATAAAAAAATGGGTTAAACGAGTTAAGTAAATATAAAACGAATTAAACAAAATTAACAAGTTCAATACATAGGTTAAACGAGTTAAACAAATATAAAAAAAGCTAAAAAAAATGGGTTAAACGAGTTAAGCAAATATAAAACGAGTTAAACAAATTTAACAAGTTCAATACATAGGTTAAACGAGTTAAATAAATATAAAAAAGCTAAAAAAAAACAATTCA
Organism: Fagopyrum homotropicum; assembly: GCA_033239125.1. NCBI lineage: Eukaryota > Viridiplantae > Streptophyta > Magnoliopsida > Caryophyllales > Polygonaceae > Fagopyrum > Fagopyrum homotropicum. The sequence continues at coordinate 23,799,650 of BSWB01000006.1, forward strand.
AATCGAATTAAACAAATATAAAATGAATTAAACAAAATAAATGTGTTAAACGAGATAAAGAAAGTAAAATAAAATTTATAAACAGATGAAGAACTACCGGGATTGAAGGTGCGTTAAGGTCTATTATTTGATTCCGAGACACTCGTCGCCTACTTCCGAACATTGATCTTAACCGCGACATAATATAGTTTTAATTTTTTATAAACACACGTTGTGAATTTATGAAGAATATTTTCAATTTACGAGCAAAGTTGTTGGCGAAGAAGTGCGAGGAAGAGGCAATTTATACTGATGAAGAGCCCGCAAATTGTTCGTTTGATGAATTCCAACAAAAAACAATTTAAATCGAACGGCTGTGAAGCAACGGGGTGAAGACCGGGGCCGGGTAAGATTCTACAGGACACGTGGACGATTGAGAAAGCGGACGCGACAACCGAGGTGTCAAACGCACCTGTTGTGCGTCTGCTTTCTCAACAGACTGACAGTCTACACGCACCTGTTGTGCGTGTAGACTGGCGGGTGGGGGCAAATTTCCAGTTTTGCCCCCACCTTCTTACGGCTCTCACAACCCATATAACACCCCTTTACCCCATTTCCACACTAATTTTGCCTATATATTCCCCCTTTTACCCCATTTCCTCACTAATCTCACAGCCCACCTAACCCCCCCCCTTTTACCCCAATTCCTCACAAAATTTTACGAAAGTTAATTTTCAAGAAAACTATTACGTCGATAATGGATCGTCAAAATTACAATAAAGATAACTGGTTAATAATATTTTCTCTCTAATTTCTATATTTTTTCGTTCTATTTAATATTTTAAAATTCTTATTTATATATATAGATAGATTAGTGTTTTCTAACAAATTCGAATTATAAAATATAATAAATTAATTCGAATTATTGTTATATATTATATGCTTATCTCTTTTCGTTAATTTAATCATAATGGATTGTCCCTATATTTTTTCGTTATATTTAATATTTGTAATATACATATATATATATATATATATATATATATATATATATATATATATTAGTGTTTTCTAACGAATTTGAATTATAAAATATAATAGATTAATTCAAATTTATATATATATATATATATATATATATATATATATATATATATTAGTGTTTTCTAACAAATTCGAATTATAAAATATAATAGATTAATTAAAGTCAAATAACTTATTTTAGTCAAATTTAGTTTAATATTTGACTTTAATTAATATATTATACAATATAATAGATTAATTCGAATTGTTGTTATATAATGTATTCTTATCTCTTTTCGTTACATTTAATCATCATGGACCGTCCCTATATTTTTCGTTATATTTAATATTTTGTAATTCTTATTATATATATATATATTAGTGTTTTCTAAAAAATTCAAATTATAAAATATAATAGGTTAATTGTTGTTATATAATGTTTGCTTATCTCTTTTCGTTATATTTAATCATCAAGGATCGTACTTATATTTTTTTCGTTATATTTAATATTTTGTAATTCTTTTATATATATATATATATATATATATATATATATATATATATATATATATATATATATATATATATTAATTAGAGTTTTCTAACAAATTCGAATTGTAAAATATAATAGATTAATTAAATTCAAATAACTTATTTTAGTCAAATTTAGTTTAATATTCGATTTTAATTAATATATTATAGAATATAATAGATTAATACGAATTGTTGTTATATAATGTATGCTTATCTCTTTTCGTTATAATAGATTAATTAAAGTCAAATAACTTATCTTAGTCAAATTTAGTTTAATATTTGACTTTAGTTAATATATTATAAAATATAATAGATTAATTGTTGTTATATAATGTATGCTTATCTCTTTTCGTTATATTTAATCATCATGGATCGTCCTATATTTTTTCGTTATATTTAATATTTTTTAATTCTTACTTATTTATTTATAATTCAGAACTATCAAAATGAAGAACAAGTTCCACAAACGTTCGATTTTATGAACCTCTTTTCAAAACCCGCACAAGATGTATATCAATACGGAGGTTCACAACCCCCGTTAACACTAGGTAGGAGCAACCCGCACATGGGTGAAACCTCTTTTCACAACCCGCACATGGGTGGAAGCAATGAAAACATTGGCGTTGAGCAAGGATCTGGTAAGAATTGAAGCATCGAGTATTATTTTCTGAAACTGTTTTTTTATTATGCTCTTATCATATTATTTTATTGACATACAAATAAAATTTTTCTCTTATTAGGATTCTATCACGACCAATAATTTTCAATTCCACTGTACATCAACACAGACGGTGTTTACCGCGATCCATTTCCAAGTAGGATTGAAGCATCTAGTAACCGGTCAACGTGTCACAATAACGCCGAGGAATCAAGCCAAAACATGCAGCTTCAATATAACCCAAACGACGCCGGCCCCAACAATGTAAATGATTACACGAACATCGCGGGTCCTAGCAATCCATACCATCAGGTAAGTTCTTAAGAAATTTACTCGGTTTTCCACATGTAATATTTGAATTAATGAATTCACAACACTATTAACCGTCAATGCATAGTCATACGGGGGTAATTATTACCAAGATTCCATGGTCGAACCGGTTCAACAGCAAGAAGAAGCTGCCGCCCAAAACAATGACGATGACGGGTTTGTAGACCAAATCGTTGATAGAGAAACCGGACGACCATTGTCCGGCAATGTCCTTGTAACGTACAATGGTCATAAGGCAATTAAGATATGGCAAAGCCCTAGTTGGGTATGATAATTAGTTCATTCCTACATTTTCATTCAACTTTTTTAAAAATAAATTACAAATTATTTGCTATTTGCCCAAAACAGGCCGTAGTATGTAGAGTACGTCGTCGTGATACGTGTGTGCGTGAACTTTTGGGAATTTACAATAACACGCATCCACAAACACCATGACGACGTTTGGTGGACGCATCCGGGTTACAAAGGATGTTATCTGTTCATCTTACAAAAGTTGATCACACACTCGTGAATGCGTTTGTAGAGCGATGACAACCAGATACAAACACATTCCACCTCCCCTTCGGTGAAATGACGATAACGCTTCATGACGTTTACCAAATCACCGGCTTATCAATTGAGGGTAACGACATGCACGTCGTTCCTTCGGAGTTCGATATCCAGCAACGAGCGACAAACTTATTTGGATTCTGGGATGACGACGCTTGACATCTGATCCATCGGAAGGGCGGGTTTGTGACAACGGAACTCAGAGTACGGATGGAGTTTCTGATGATTAACAATGGTAACCCCGCAGCAATTGCTTTTGCATGCCTATTGCAACTTTTGGGCTTGACAATATTTCAGGACAAGTCCGGTAACAAGGTTCGGTCACACTACTTGAACCTTGTTCACGATCACCGTCAGACAGGGGAGACGGCTTGGGGGACGCTCACTCTTGCCTACCTATACCGACAACTGGGTGAGGCTACTCGGGAAGCAACACATCAAATGGCTGGGTTTAGCGTCCTTCTCGGGGTAATTAAAATACTTATTTATAATTTGACTACAATTAACACTAATATTTCAATCATGTTTAACACATACAACGTTAAATATTCATATGCAGCACTGAATTTCTTTGCATTTTCCGTGTTTCTAAGCAAGAGTCCAAGGAGTGAGTATAGGTCAAGACGTACCCATTGGAGCCCACTTCGAGGCGGACAGGACATTGCGGGTGTCAGAAGACCGTTTGCGTCGTTATAGTGCACAAATTGAGGGTTTAGGTGCGAGCGAGGTCGTATGGTTCCCATACGACCTAGCTGCATTGGACCCGATATCTATGTACAGGGGCACAATCCAGTTAGGTCCATTTATCGAGCCATATCATCCAGATAGGGTTGCCCGTCAATTTAGGCGAGTTCAGCAGATTCCCGTGGAACCCATTCGCCCGTTGCGTTTGGAGAGAAGCCGAAACTCACGACATTATAACTTGGAATTTGATCCATTCACTACTACAAAAAGTGGAAAATAACCCGGGCGTTTGCGAGCATATAGTCCAGACTACCACCAGGTTAAAGGTTAGGGCGATATTTGGTCCACCAACTTTATACCCCGGTCGTTTGTTAAAATATATCCGGGTTATTTTTTCTCATTTGATTTTGCTACCAACGATGCCAACCGGGATATATTCTATCAAATAACCCGACAAACTTATACCCGGGGTATTTGAGAATGTCACATAACCGGATACTGGCCGGGTTATTTGACAAATTTAAATCAGCCGTTTATTTTAATAATAAATAACCGGATATTGTGAAGCGGGTTATTTGATACCTACAAATAACCCGAAGGTAAGGATCCGGGTTATTTGACTATGTGACCACCAAATAATCCTGACAATGAAGATTCGTGTTATTTGGTATAAAATTTATTACGAGACCATTGTACAAAATGTAACCCGGAATTAATGTCCGGATTCTATACTTATTTCATGTCTTTCACAAATGGTACCTGTCCCAAATGCAAAAAAACGGAAGCAACCAATTGCATTCACAAACTTCATTCAAAGTCATGTACTTAATAAAGTCAAAACATCATCATCGTTTTGTGATCACCAATATCACATCCGAATTGAAAGTTGGACACGTTCTTAAACTAAATGTCACCAAGTAAAGTTTTAAATCTTCACAATATTAAAAAGAAATATTAAAAAGAAATATTCATCGTGCTAGCAATGCACATCAACTAGAAGATACCCCGACGATGAAATCTTTACTGCTTTTGTCGGAGAGGTCATGAAGCCCTACAATAGACCAAGTTTCCAATCTCGTCATCGTCACTGCATTGAATCTTCCTATTGTCACAATAAAACCAAGTTTATGAAAATTAAAAAGTGAAAGGTATATGGCTTTAAATCTTCTTGTTAACACACTAAACTATGCAATAAAAATTAATCCCTTGCATTCCGTGAAACTCAGTCAAGTGGGAGCCCTTTGCAAAATAGTCTCTAATGCAAAATATATACTAGAAGAAAAGGACATTTAATGTCTATGGACATGTCAAACATTTGTTCATGAAAACCAAAGAACTACACTACATTGATGATCAATTATCTCCCGCATGTACCGACATACATAATAACTAGATTCAAGAGCATTTGGTGGTTAAAGTCCTAACAGAACTAACCTTAATAATTCTAAACAATGAATCAAATGACTTTTTATATTTCTCTGCTATCATACATATTGACTTCTTGACTTAAGCTTCAACTTATGAGATACCATATTAAACCATGTATAGATAATGTTAGTGCCTCATGATTAAAATATGTGCTTGAAATGTTAATGTATATATGCAGATTAAGTCAGAAACATATCTCATAACATTCAGAAATTGGATGAATAGATAGAAGAAAACAAGACCCGTCAAATGCCAATTAGTACTCTTCTTCAATATCAGCAGTTTAACTAAATAACTGGTCCAAGCAATTGCAACAGAGTCATAACGGTTGATATAATCAAACTCCATATCAGCCAAGCAGATAAGCTACATTTGAGATTTTACAGTTGTAATTTCTACTCTGTATGAGCTTCATCAATACTTGTTTATAAAAAAACATATTAGTCAGATAGAACAAAAGGCCGCATAATATTACCACCCCATATTGATGTCCTGTCCTTACTCCTTAGTACTTGGACAAAAAGACACTCTTCTTATACATTCATGTTGAGAAAGTGAGAAACTATACCTCTTTGAGCTCAACGAGATAGTTTCTACCAACTTTAACTGTTGTAGGGCGTGCATTAAGCTTGTCCAATTTGATATTAGAAGAGTTTAGTATGATGAAACAGTATGATGAGTGGTTCTATGCCAAGAATTAGACACCTTTCGTGCCATGAGTTTCACAAGAAAGGCAAAACTGAAAAATATGGGTTCAGTGATAGCTTTCAACATATCAATACGTTCCTGAAACTCAATAGCACTGGCATCTTCTCCATCCATATATAGCCAGTCTGCACCTGGATGCATGAAAAGAGAAAATTTCATGTTAGAGGCAAGAACAAGGATCTCATATCCATTAAAGTTTAAACACAATCAACCTATTAACCTCCTCAAGTTTTTGAGTAAAAGATTGTGCTCCTCGCTGGTGGAAACTTTTTCAACCTCCTCAAATGACTCAATCTGGCAAATACATTAAAATCATAAAGGAAATTTAAGCAGGTAAGTTGTTGATAAAAAGAAGTTTCTAGTATAACCAGATATGCATTTCATGATCAATTAAGCAATGGCTAGTTAAAGAAGATAATAATCCAATTCCAATCCAACAACATCAGATTTTCATAGATAAGGGAAATTGTCATAGTTGGGAGGAACTTGCATTTATTTTCCCCTTCTTTCTCTTCACAACTAACTACTATATGAAAATATTAGCACAAGGTGTTACTAAACTATTATGGTTATAAATGTATCAATACATTGCTTTGCTCTTCACCAAAAAGAAAAAACAGTGGCAAGCTGTGAGCATAACGTGATAAACTATAAACTATATTATAATAGTTTTCATTCACGAACCTTTTCTCTAGTACTATAAATGTATCCTTCTAGATTTTTTTTCAGCTCTGCGGTTCTCCTGCGCTCATTATCCTTCTTGTCCAGTTCCTCTAATTTGCTCTTACCATCAGTCAAAGATTCTTTTGAAGGGGAAATTCCATGTCCTGTAGTCTTTTTAATAACCTGAACCAACAAAAAGAAGTGGAAAGATAGAATTATCTATAGTATCAACATTTTGCAATGAAAATTTATCCTCTTGATGTTTCAATTTCAAATCAACTTGACCATCACTTTCATTTATAACTGTGACACTTGAAAGATTTTCCTCAAAAAATTGCAGAACTTTTGCCAGTAGCTATTGCTCACTGAATTTTGAATGAAGCAAGCGCACTGCAGTGAGAAGATGCTCAATTTCGATGTCACATATTTCTCTTATTCCAGCAATCAGACGCTCAACTAGAGATTGTCACACAACTTTTCAAAAAATGATGATGTTATACATAATAAGAGACTCGAGCTAAAGAACATGAAAAGCTAGTGCATCATCGCAAAAATAACATAAAATTGCAGCCAATGGAACAAACAAAGGTAAGGGTTTGGTTATTGTAAACCTTTACGATATCAAGCAGAAGACTTGTTCATACCTTTAGAGGAACTCTGAAAGTCCGCTTCTTTAATTTCTTTTCTATTACCTCAACCTTGCTACCTTCTTTTGATGTGGAATTGATTGTCTCCTTATTACCGCAATCAGTACTTTCTTCAAAGTCTTTGTTAAGAACAAAAGATCGAAACATATGTGACATTAAAACTAAGCACATCAAATGAATTCAGAATTCAATTAAGACCATAATTGTCAAGCAAATTCAGCACAGATAATCATGTCATATACCTTTCTTGGAACCTTTTTCATTCCCGGGACTATGACTTGTTTTGCGCCCTCATCCTTCACAATAGCAGGTCCTTGCAGCTCCATGACATAACTAAAAGTAGCACCATCAATCATTCTTAGTTTTACTTTTAATTTGATCTCATCGCTTAAGTTGGCAACATGTAGTGTTGCACAAAGAACAGTAGCCTCATCAGCATCCATATGTTTGTCCAATTCTTTTCTCCCAAGATATTGTTGGATCTTGGCCTGCGATACCGAAAAAAAAAAAAAACCTTTACACCACTGACAAACAAGTTTGCAGAACCTTTAAACTACTATTCCAATTCACCGTGCAAGGAAAAGAAAAATTATTACGTGTAACCTTGGGACACTAGTAGCACCTACTATTAATTATACTGCATAACTTTCTTTAGCCTTCATTGCTGAATGTTTGGCCCCTCTTTCAAAGGCACAAGTGATTTTTCCAACAAGTCTTCACAAAGCTCTTCAAACTTCTCTCGAGTTATTATACTCCTACAAAATCACAAAGTAAGGAACTGGTTCTTTTGAACAACTTCCATAGAAAAGCACTATAAGCAGCGAGCACTTGATGCCTAGTCATCAATGAATCATGCACTCCCTTACACCTACGAAGGCCTACATGCTTTTGAACGAGTGAAAATAAATTCTAATACAATTGAGAACCAGTATAACCCTTACAAAATTATGTGTAGCCCGAATAAGGCATGCATTGTTCAAAGTAATACTGCTGAATTAATTAAGATTTCATAGAAGTATATTAATTTCAATTAGCATGGAAGGAGCCTACTGCTGCTAGAATCAAGGGTAAAAGGATTTCAAAATACTTCCAAAAGCATCAGGCATAAGAAAAATTTTCTAATAAAAGAACTTCACAATGTCAGTTTGCTAGCACAAACATCATATAGTTGCTTTAACAATAGGGTTTCAAATGCTACACAGACATCCGAAAGATTTTTGTTAATAATATGATTTCAAAATGCTAACATAAATCTTCATGAAACCTCTGGTTGAACTTGAAAAAAACATAAATCAAAGGGATTTGGGGGAGTTTTGAGAAAACAAATGAACCTAAAAGGAGGAGTGTTCGGCGGCAATCACTTGGGGTTGTCGGGAACTGAAGAAAATTGACACCGGCGGCTACATGAAGAAGAAATCGATAGAGGAAGACCAAAGGTGAGTTGAAAGGGAATTGAGACATAGCTTCAGCGCCGGTTCTCGGGAAGAAGTCGAGAGAAGTAGGTTCGGCGCTTTATAACACAGTTCGTTGCTACTTGAAAGAATCTAACCCTAGACCCAAAAGTGGAGCAGCAAATTAAGGGAGTGAAAATTGAGGAAAAGAGCGAATTGTCTATGCCGCTAAATAGAGAAGTTGAGATTGTGCAAGAACTTTTAGCTCTCCATAAATTAGGTTAAGTCGATTTTTCAGAGAGGCGATAGAGCAAGGATAGAGCGAAAACAAATAAGGATATTAAGGTAGTTTTGTGAATTACCTTATAGAATATCAGGTTGTTTGATCCATTTAAAATAAAACGACATTGTTTCTTAGGAAATTAAATAAAAACCTCCTAGTAAATATTATAAATAAATAAAATATTTTCTCAAGGTTATATTAAAAACATCCTAGAGTATTTTCAGTTTATCAGGGTTTTTATTAACCCTTGAGAAATTACCTCTGAGCGAGCCTAATTTTGTACTAGTGAATATAAGTACCTTTCAACCGATTAGGGTTTTTGCCGGAGAAGACAGCGGTTCGTGTTGACAATTCTGAATGACAGATCGAGCGGAGGGCTTTGGGAGACGATTGTTGAAGACAGATCGAGCGGAGGGCTTCGGCAAACGATTGTCAAAGACAGATCGAGGAGGGCTTCCTGATGAGGCTAGGGCGTCTAGAAAGATATTCAATTTTGGTGTGAAAACTTTCGTGTAAATTGGTGGGAATTTTATTACTTAGGTGGGAAAATAGTAATAGTGAAGCAAGCCAAATATTCCGGGCGTTTTGCCGAATTTACAAATTTAACCTAATATATAACCCGGTGGTCAAAGTAACCGTGTTATATATGTTTTATATAAACCGGACATATTATGTTCGAGTTATTTACATACCTCTTGCCTAATTTTACATAACTTTATAACCCGGGTATTACAACAACCGTGTTATTATAGGTTTTCCAATTAAATTTATTTAAAAGTCCTATTTTATACCTCATGGTTTATAAGCCCGGGATATATTTTAAGGGTTATAAACACTTTTTTGTAGTAGTGTGTAAATGGATGAAGTTCAAGAATTTTTTAATATGTTCCTTTCTCGTGTACCTGCACCCCCAGTCACACAATCATGGAGACAAGCACAACAAAGTGATCGTTTTTTATTTTAATTTGTTCATGTTATTTCGTATTTCCCACTTGTAATGTAATTTCTAATTTAAGCTGGATCTTATTTAAATTTTTTGTTCTTAGTATTTTCGGTCCAATGAATAATCGTTAACTATTATATATATACGTACTAATCAATCCGCTACCGAGATTTTAGAAAAACGATACAATCAACGATACCGTTAAAGATATTTTAAAAAAGTTATATAACTTTTTTTAATATATTTATATATTATATTTTTTTATGTATATTTTGTTTTATGATTTTTTTGTGAATCATTCATTATGGTTAAAGCAAAATGCACTTGGCTACCCTCATTTTATTTTCTTATAGGGTATCAAAACTAATCAAATTCTACCACAATTACTTTGAACACAAGAAATAATTCCAAAAAAACTTCATGATTAAGATTATACATATGGACTACATTCATTTTCATTTCGTTTTCGTTTCCGTTTTCGGAGTTATAACTATTTGGGCCCTTAATTCTTTTGGTGCCATCGCTTAGAATAATATTACAAAATATAATATCCAAACAAGCCCTTAAGTTATTATTGAATGTGAAACCTTTTTGGTAGGAGCGGAAATATATGCATACGAACACACAAACGTGTTCAAGTTTAACACATAAATCAAAGTGTGATTTCATTTTAAAATCATTTGATAATAGAAATAGTAGTTCACCGATGTTATATACTATGTTAGAAATGTCCTCGCTTTAGACGTAATAACTTATTATTTCCAATACATTTCCACAAGTACAACTAAGGTAGACGGAACATATTTCCACTTTTAGCCTAACGACGTATTATCTCTAATAATATACGAACTACACAGAAAAAGAAAGATGGAGAAGTATTTTATAAAAGAAAAAGTTACATCCAAAAGTATATTCAGCAACTACCATTCATTTGTTTCTTGCAGTCTCCCATACGTATTTTGTGCTCTATATTTAATATATTTTTGTTTCATTACGCCACCAATGCCCTCCCAATTAAGTGAATTTCCTTTTTACCAAAATATCATTTTATATTATCTTATCTTAAAACCAAGTCTTATGTTACGAAAATATAAATGAAAAGGTGTTGCATGCAAATTATGACAGACCAAACGGACCCTACATTTGATTAACTTATTTGAGATTAATAATAATAATAATAATAATAATAATAATAATAATAAAAACATAATTGAAGGGCCAATCTTAATACAAATTTTTTATACGTATAAAGATTGAAAATTTTATAGAAATTAATCTTATTTAACCTTTATTTGGATTTATGGAGTATATGTTCACAAACGGAATCTGAATGATATTTTATGAGTTACAATTCCTGACAAGTAGTATACATAAAAAAATGGTAGACAAGTGTTTTTCCTTTAAAGCAAGCAGTTTGATACTGTGATTGTGTGGGCGTCAACTTCTAAATATCACGTTTGACTGAAAAACGTTACAAAAGTAGCTTTGTTTAGGAAAAATATTAAAAATAAAAGAAAAAAACATAAAAGCACAAAGCAAGACAACGTCGTGCCGTAGTTGTTTTGTCGCATCACTGCCTCTCTTAATGTTCCTCTTTTTACCATTCACCCTGATGTTGCCTTTAAGTGCATAATTTGGTAATATTAATCCCACAAAATGTCTATTTCAAATAGCCGGCAATCTTTGGATTTTTATCTTATCGTATCATACGACTGCACGTGTGTTGCACACCTCTCCAAGCTTACTGGCTGTAGCAGGTGCCAATCCCTCAAAATCAAACCAAATTTCATATTTTGGAAAAAAAAAATAATTTCTAAAACAACTTAAATGACTTCCAGTGCTAGTATTGTAGTTACACAAGGTAAAAACTAATAACCCTCTCTTCTTCTCATCCTCCTTCACTCTCACTTACTTGCCCGATCAAATCTTCTATCTTGGTTCCTCTTTTCTCAGATTTGGGGCTTCTTTTGGTTGGTTGATCTTATGATTAAGAGCCTTTATATTTATTTTTTAAGTTTCAAGGGCAAGTGTAAGTAAAATGGGGTTGCTTTTTTTTTTTGGTTGGTTGATGATGATTGAACAACAATGGCAACACTTTTAACCAGGGCTCTACAAAAGTGGCGAGAAAGAAGAAAGAAAAGCATAAAAAAGATGTGTCGTTGATTGCAATGCTTTCTTGTTATTGTCTATGAAACCCCACTGAAAATCACACAATAAAGCAGGTTCATTTCTCTTTACTTTCTTCTCCACACGCTTCCTCATCTCCTAATTACCCACTTCGTAAATTACCTTCAAAAAATGCCCATGTATTAGCTTGTTGATGTGGGAGGAGGTGGTCAAGTTTTAGATCTAGAAACGGCCGTCAAAGATGGCATTCTTGGTGGTGGAGTAACGACGGTATCTGGCAACGTTGTAGATAAGTTAGATTTGAAGAAGATGATTGAGGAATTGAATTCAATTGAAGTTCCTTCGGTGTTCATATGTCCGATTTCGCTAGAGCCAATGCAAGATCCCGTTACGCTTTGCACATGCCAGACATACGAGCGAAACAACATTCTCAAGTGGCTATCAATGGGGCATTTTACTTGTCCAACTATAATGCAGGAGCTTTGGGACGACGCCATCACACCTAATACAACGCTTTATCATCTGATTTTCAACTGGTATTCGCAGAAATACTTGCCATTTAGTAGGATCAGAGGTTGTAGGGAGAATCTGAAGAAGGTAAAAGGACAAGCTAGGGTTCATGTTTTGAAGGAGCTTAGAGTATTAGTGGTGAATCATTCTTCTGCTAAGAAGACAATGGTGGAAAATAGTGGGATTGAGTTGGTTGGTTTTCTTTTAGGTCCTTTTACTAGCCATTTAGTAGGATCAGAGGTTGTAGGAATTCTTGTGAATTTGAGCCTTGATTCAGAATCCAAGTTGAGTTTGTTGCAGCCAACTAAGATTTTTTTTATGGTTGATATGTTGAATGAGGGTTCAATTGACACCAAGATTAACTGTACCAGGTTGATTGAGAATTTGATGGAGGTTAATGAGTTAGACTCCAAGCTTGTTTTTGAGTTTGAGTCTTTTGGTTGGATTGTTGAGGTTGGTTAAGGATAGGAGGCACCCGAATGGCGTGTAATCGGGTGTTTCGTTGCTCAAGTCAATCAGTTCTCATGAGTCTGTTTGTGGGTCGATTGTGAGCCGTGTAGCTGTACCACAATTAGTAGAGCTGCTCCCCAATTTAAACGTGAAATGCTTGGAATTGGCACTCACAATTCTCGATAACCTGTGTAGGGTACCTGAAGGGCGGTTGACTTTGAAAGATTGTTCTAGTACCATACCTAATTCAGTCAAAATGCTGATGAGGGTTTCAAAGAATTGCACTCAACTAGCACTTTCGATCTTGTCTGTTGTGTGTAAGCTCGCCCCTGATGAGTGTTCTTCGGTTGTAGTCGAAGCAGGATTAGCAGCAAAGCTTTTACTTGTCATCCAAAGTGTTTGTAATCCCTCATTGAAACAACAATCAATTGAGCTCTGGAAGCTTTGCAGTTTGAATTATACTGCAACAAATTTCATTTCAAAGTGTAAGTTTATTAGAACGTTGAAATATTGACCGAAAAACAGCTCAGTTTTCGGACCAATGGACATTGAGGTACATCCTTGTGCATGTGGGATACAAACACTCCAATTGTATTGATTGATTTTCAACATATAGAGGTCTACAAATGTGACTGATCAGCTGTTAAATGTCTTGGGCCGTGCTGTCAAGGACTACGAGTGGTGTGGCATTAAGTCGGATTCGAACGTAATATTCTTTTACAAGAGGAGGCTCATTCGAGAAGAGAAGTTGTTGTTGAACAGCCGAATCTCTTCGAATTTTTCTTCTTTTTTAAAGTCCATTTATCTTGCGCGATGTTGTCACAATTGGTAATGGTAATATAGCAAGAAACCCACCCCCAATCGATGGTGGGAGTTGTAAAGGTTTTGGCCTATGAAATTGAACATATCTTCTTCTTTTTCTTCTTCTTCAATCTGTTTTACTCTTCTCTTAGAATAAGTAGCATCCATTCCATTCTTGATTTGCTCGTGCTTCATGATTTCTGTCAATTCTTGCAGGTTTGTTCTTTGTAGTGAGTGTTATTAAGACTGCTTAGCTGTTATGAATAGATGGTGTTGATACATTGTTGATTCATTCAGTTAAGGTCACTCACAAGGCATCTCCTCATCATTCATCTTGCTCTATAATGGTGGTAGACTAGTAGTGTTGAAGAAATTGCATTGAAATTATTAAAACAATGTAGATCCCTCTCAAATTTGGACTAGCTAGTCAACTTATCTCTTTCTTCATTGATGTCTAGTAATAGCTGGTGATGAGTGATTTGTTAATGTGGTAAAGGTTGATGAATTGGAGACCTGTCATTATGTCAGATTCTATCACCAAGCTCTGCTAACAGTGAAAATATAGAAAGAAGAAAATTTGAACAGAGGTTTCACTGTGAATTGTGATTGAGAAGCACTCACTGATTAGCCATTTTGGTCTTTTTGGCAATAATTGGTCCTGAAATATTTAGAGCAGCAAACCCCACCCCCACCATTTCATACCCAGTAAGTAAGTCAGTTCACCATGGAGTATTCCAGTAAAACACCATACAAAACAAGCAGATAGTTGTTTAACATGATTTTCTTTTTTGGCCTAATCAAAGGTCAAACACTCTGTTTGGAATAATTTAAGTTGTTCAAAGTTGAGAAGATTAATAAATATGGTCAATAACACAGGTTTCCATCATATGTAAGTTGCCTTTGCCTAATAATTTAGGTTTTCTCTGTCCTTTAGCTTTGTTTATTGCTAGCCTGGGTTGGCATGACCTTCGGATCCAAAATTAGGCACATGAACAAAGCATTGTTTAGTGTACTTATTGCCATGAATGGAAAAGGTTGAAATAGATAACAAGAGAAGACTAGTTTGAAAGGTGGATTAATAAGACAAGTTTGAAGACTGAGAAGGAAACTGAAACAAGCAAGCTTAAATGGAATAGGTTGATGGTCTTTTATCAACTTGTAATCATGTCATGTTTGAATGCTTCAAACCAACATCATGAAAACACAAGGACTTGTAGCATAAGCCAAATGAGGATTGAGTGTGGCTTTAAAAGAGGCTCCTGTTGTCAATAGATATGTAAATGAGGATTGACTGTGGGTTTGAACGGAGAGTATTTGGGGATGAATTTTGAAAGCTTATTTTGACCTAATCTCACGTTCAAGTAGTAGAGGAAGTCATGTGAAATGAACGAATAATTGTTCAACAAGTTGCCTTCACAATTTTGAGCCTATTATATCAAAGCCCAATAAGATATAAGCAATTAAAATCCCAATTTTACAGACATACCCAACATTTATTTTAGCCCATTATTAAAAATTATAACTTAATTCTATTAACCACTTAGGTTGTGTTTGCTAAGCTATTGTGCAACACTAGTGTAAAGTGTTGTGTTTCGAACATGTGACAGCCACGTGAGACATTTTTAGGGGTTTTTTGTTTCTCACTTTCTGGTTTATGGGTAAAATTGAGGAAGAACGAAGGCAGCAGCGAAGGGCGAATTTAGCTGTGCGAAGGAGAAGGAGAAGGGAGAACAAAGGGCGAGAAACATAAACAAGCTAACGGAAATCGATTCGCTCAGGTAATTCTCATTTTTAGATTTACTTGTTTGGATTTTATGAATAGATTTGTGTATCTCCATTTTTGGTTTTTAGGGTTTCGTTAGGGTTTGATGGGAATAATGTAACACCCCGAATCCGCGGGACTCGGGATGTCACATTGGGCTAGGATCTCACAATGGATCCTGACCCTAGCTTGACAACAAGTTCACTGGACCTTACAACATGACACTGACAGATATAAAGCAAATACATAAAACGACATAAACAATATAACATAAAGGTAAAGACAACATAGCCGAGTATGAAACTACATCCTCACATTGGAGGGAAAACAAGACTTCATCCTCACGTAGGAGGGAAAACATAAACAACCCCAAAACCAACCACCTAATGTACGAGAGTCCTCGGCCTGTCACCCTGCCAAATCACCCAGTAGCGCCTAACTTGTAAACATCTACAACACGATATGAAACCGTTAGCTAACCATACATATATGAGGTAATGCATAAGCACAAGCGCAATCATGAAAGATAAACACATCAGCATGCTATCACACATTTACCCATTTATTATCTTTATATAATAACCATTCACTCAAAAACCGTATATATATATATAGATAGATGAAAGTATGTGACACGAGGACCGATACATCCCCGCCTCTGAGTACAATGTCCAGCTGTACGAGTATCGATCACACAATCCGTGTACCCTATGGGAGTGGATTGCGCCCTTCCTGTAAACCAGTCTGGCCCGACATCAAAGAACCTCCCTGACTCCACGGCGGGATGAAAGGGAAAGATTATCACAGCCACGCAGTGGGGCAGTCAATAGAACATAGGTCGATAAAAATGACAACTCATGCTATCATAGCAAACATATAAAGCATACACCACTCATGCAAACACCCAATATAGGGATGGTAGCTAAGTAAGTCCTACGGACTTACCTCAACCTCGTACAACCTCAACCACGATCACCTCTACAATGGAGGGACAACACGGCCTATAAATAAGGCATAAAGAGATATATCAACCTCTATTCATCAAAGGGGTCACACCTAGACCCAAAGGGATCCATAAGGATCATACTCAATCTATGAGCCTCACAACCAACTAAACCTCAATATCTCAGCATAACTCACAATTCCTCAAATCTCAAGGTATTATCTAATCAACATCCCTCAATCTCAATTCTAATCCCAATTTAATTAATTAACCTTTAATTAATTAATTAGATTCCGCCAGAATAACGTTTTGCCCGCAGGCAATTTCTAAACCTCCTGTCATCAGATTTCATCAAACAAACTATCCATAATCACCAGAATAATATAACGACCATAATGGAATTTCTAATTATCCATTTTGACAAGCCTAAAGTCAATTTAGGCCAAATCGCAGTACAGAAAACGAATAAATTCATAACTTATTCGTTACTAACCCGATTGACGATCTGAAAGAAGATTCGGAATCACAGCGACGCAGGCTACGCATGGACAACATCAAATTCACCGGAATCTGAGCGACGGAACCTGCCTGGTGACATATATGCTCGACCAACCCTCCATATACTCGGAAATGCAGAAACTCGGTACCGATATGAAGAGAATGAAGAGAGGAATCCAGAAATTCAAACGGAATTGAAATCGGATTAGAAACGGAGAGTAGATCTGAGTTTGAAGGTTGAGAGAAATCAAAGCTTTTACGAGAAAACGTGAAATGAAATGAATTAATAAAGGATTTTCCGCTATTTATAGTGAAGACGATAATTATCCTTTAGTAAAGTCGATAATTATCCTTTAACCGATCCAAAGGCGGGTCGAACCTCTTTCTCCAAACTTCTCGAATTTGGAACATTAAATCTGGAATATTGTAGGGATAATTATTCCACAACTGCCTCGGAAAACGTGTATTCCTAAGCCGTCTTTCTTAGCCATTAAGAAACGAAATAGCGACTCTTTTGGCCGTTTTGCCTCTCCATGTTATTTCATATCTAGGACATATCCGATGTCCTGATCATTTCTCTCAACTGCATTTTTATTAATTGGAGCTCCCAAATGGTCCAAATAACACCGGAGGGTAAAAATAATTACCCGGGGGAAAAAGTAAAAATTTTCCCAAACGCCCAAAATTACGCCAGGAACATAACGGTGGGACTCTTACTCATCACTTGCGAAATCTTCGCGAGTTATATGACAATTGCTATCAATGATTAAGTTAATCAACATTAATTAGAATTCGAAAATCCTAGCTATTACATCACACACCCCTAAAAAAAAGTTTCGTCCCGAAACTTGAACAATTCCCAAATCCTCTCGAACCCATACGCCGAGGTATAACTCTCACTCTTTCTATCGGAGGTATCACATCTCCGTTCAAAAGATCACAACCTATAACAATCTATAACCTCAAGTATAAACATGGAGGAATCATCACTCCAGGAAACAGGGCCATAACGCTACCCAAAGGCGTAGAGGAATCACGTCTCTCGCCATACCACATCACAAGGCATAGAGGAAGCACATCTCTAGCCAAAACATATCACATGCATAGAGGAAATACGTCTCTAGCCAACCCATAAACATATATATCGCATGGAGGAATCACATCTCCACTAAAACTATATCCATCAAGGTAGCATGGAGGAAAGAACCATCTCCAGCTGAATCCTAATCACACTCAAATAGCATGAAGGAAAGAACCATCTCCAGCTATAAATATAATCATACTCGGGTAGCGTGGAGGAAGTAATCTTCTCCAGCTATAACATACATCACGCTAGCACATCAAGATCTACTAAGATCATAAATCACATCACAACTAGCATGGAATAACACATCAAGGCATATAAGCACATAAGCACAACATTCATCAAGATAACACTAAGATCTACTCGTGCTCCCACAAATGGATCTGTCCCAACATATACTCTAGATAGTTCCTCAGGACACTATCCTCAGTCTCTTACATAGCCTCTTCAGGTCTTCATCTCGACCATAATATCCTCAATATGAGAATGTCTTTCAAATGCAAGCGTTTCATATCTTATTCCAAGAATGTAATCAAATGCTCAACAACGATGTGGTTCAACTTAACCACTAGATCATTATAACTCACAAAGTGTTTCCAACCTGGTATATACTTCCTCAGTTGAGACACATGAACACTGGGTGAACATCCACCAACTTCAGAGTGAAAGCTAAACATCATGTTGCCTTCACAAAACTGATCAAGATCTCAAGTAACCGACATATTGAAAACTCAGTTCCCCTTTCCATAATACACAACAAACGTCTCACAACTGAGATACCTCCAGCCGGACATGAACTCTCACTTGAACTTTAGAGGTTAACACCTCTTGTCTACACACACAATCTGGCGACTATGTAGAGCCAACACTCTTCCTTTAATCATCGTTACTTGAACTATAAAATCTTGAGTCTGGTCATGTGTTATTTCCACTACTACTGCTAGATCACTTCTAGCATAAAGGTGTATGGCATCTACGCCCATACAATGCTTCTCAAGGACATTCCCGAAGATAAACGTCAATCACTGTTATATAATAACTCAATAATGGAAGGTAATATAATCATCCACGTTTCCCATTCGACTTACAACTTATAATAGATCTTTAAGATCTAGATGATCCTCTCTAACCGACCATCTGTCAGGGGGTGAAGTGTAGTCATGAGGTACAGACTCGTCCCCAAAGCAGTCTGAATCTGCTGACTAAAATCTCAAAGTAAAAACATCCATCTCGATCAGAAATGATCGTTCTCGGTATACCATGGAGTCTCACTATCTGTCTAGTGTACTCCTCAGCCAATTCATTCACTTGCCACGTCCTTCTGATAGAAATGAAACGTGCCGGTTTCATTAATCTGTTACCAACAATCCAAATAACATCAATCTTCTACAGGGTCACAATCCCATAACAAAGTCCATAAAGATGTCCTCCCAAATTCTACTACTGCACTGGTAGTGGGTGGGGGCTTATCTCTAGATCGGAATACTCTATCTGGACCTGCTGACATGTCACACACTATATCACAAATCTGGTTATATCGGCTTCATACAATATAATCGTCTCATCTCGTGGTACATCTTACTCGTACCTGAATGTACTGAATAAGGCGTACAATGGGTATAGGTAATATTCTGTCTCCATCTGCATCAGCAGGAACACAAAAGCGGTCATGACTCTTCATCAGTCCATCTACTCCTATGGAGAACTATGGTGCCTCAGTACGAGACATCCTTTCTCTAAACCTTGTCAAGGCCGGGCAGGTCTCTTGCTTCTGTTGGACCTCATCCAACAGACCAGGTAGAACCTCTGAGGTATAACTGGATATCCTCATTAAGGAAATGATTGTCCAACTCTAGCCAAGCTAGATCTCTCTAAAGCTGAGGCTGAACTATCAGTCTCACAATTATCTTCTCTTGGAGCGTCTTTTCCATTCAAGTTATCGGCGACAATATTCAACTTCTCTGAATGATATGGAATCTTCGAGTCAAAGTCTTGATCAACTTAAGCTCTTAATACTGGCGGTTATTCAACCCCTGTTGCATAAAATATACTTCAGATTTCTATGATCTATAGAAATCTGACATGAAGATCACACCGGTACGGTCTTCAAAACTTAAAGGCTTGAACAACCACTACTAACTCTAAAACATGAGTCGGGTAATTCTCATCATACGTTCTCAGGTATAAACACACATATCAATAACCCTACTCCTTTGTAGTAATACACATCTCAAACTTAGTTGGGATGTATCACCGTAAATCACGGGATCCCAAAAATCTTCTAACTACAACAGAATGGAAGCAGAGGTCAAATGCCTCCTCAACTCTTCAGAACATAGACACACTACTTTCATCACGTAGTTATGGTGGTCTTCTCAAAAGACTCGCAAATGAATACATAATCATATAAAATCCTTCGTCAAAGCATTGGTAGCAATCGGCTGAGCCGAGAAAACTACGTATTCCTTAATGTTCATTAGTATCTCCCATGTTACAACATACTTAATTCTCGCCAGGTCAACCATGATCCCACTGACGGAGAAAACATGGCCTAAAAAGGCTACCACTGACATCTCAACTTACACTTAGAGAGCGTAGATACAACTCTCTATCTCTCGAAATCTGCAGAACGGTCCTCAGACGATCGGTCTACTATTCTCTACTATGAGAGTATACCGACATGTCATCAATGAAGTCCACCACCAACTAATCAAGGAAGTCGATGAAGATATTGTTCATTAACTCCATAAAAACTACTAAAACAATCGTCAACCCAAATGACATCACTACAAACTCGTAGTGTCCATAACGAGTATGGGAATGCTATCTCATACACATGCTGCTCTCTCATCCATGACTAGGGATATCTTGAGCATAAAGGAATCCCGAAAACACAATTGCTTCTTGAAGTTAACTCGTCAGGTCGTCAATACGGAACATGGAACCCACTAGGGTAAACCCGTTTCAGTAAACATTTCAAGTTATCAGTACAATATCTCAACAAGCACCATAAAGTGTGGCTTTATCATTCAATCTTGTATCATACTTTAACTCAATAACAATGTCCACACTCCGCTGAGGTGGCAACTAGACGGTTCAGTAACACGTCTATAAACTCATAAACAACTGGAATAACTTCCAATGTTGGACTATCTCGCTCCTTTATGGTAAAAAAACTAGAAGGCGTCACATCCCTGTGTTATCAACTTGCTGCTCATACAGTCCTGATGACAAACCCGTCTTTTTAAAGGTCTTAACCTCATAAGACCTCTATTTACCATCTCAGTAAAGACTGTAATAGCCTTACTATTAATATCTAACACCGTACGATATCTATTCATCCAATCCATACACATAAAGACTTCCTCATGCACCTACGGCATGACAAAGAAGTCTACAAGCCATACACAAGTCCCAGAATAAGGGAACAACCACATATCTCGCGGGTACCTCAGACCCCTAGCTGGTAATCCTGTAAAGAAAAGTCCACCTTCTACTATATATCAAAGATCAACCATTAACGCATGCATCGAAAGACAAGAAGTGCATAGCACTCATAACAAACAAAACTCCACTAGGTAAACCATTAACGAGAATGGTACCTGTAATAGCTAACTCCCGTAGCTCCACTACATATCATTACTCGATCTCGGATCTATGCTCCTCAAGTATCACTGAGGTCCTCACTATAGCCTCCACTTCCACTCTTTCAACACTAGAAAGAGGAAGGTCTTGCTGGGAAGAAACACTACCTTGCTGACAGAAAGGGGCCAGATGGCCTAGTTCACCACAGATGAACAAGCTATCGGTGCCAAAGGGCACTCAGAACGCAAATGATCTGGATAGCCACAATTGTAACATAATTGTCTCATTCTTGCAACCTGTGCAATTGAAGGGTAACTCGACCTTCATCGTCCACCTGGAATGATCTCACTCTTGAAGGGAACTTGTAAAGGCAATGCCTTGCCCTGTCGACAAAACTTCGCTCTATCCATAATCACCAGAATAATATAACGACCATAATGGAATTTCTAATTATCCATTTTGACAAGCCTAAAGTCAATTTAGGCCAAATCGCAGTACAGAAAACGAATAAATTCATAACTTATTCGTTACTAACCCGATTGACGATCTGAAAGAAGATTCGGAATCACAGCGACGCAGGCTACGCATGGACAACATCAAATTCACCGGAATCTGAGCGACGGAACCTGCCTGGTGACATATATGCTCGACCAACCCTCCATATACTCGGAAATGCAGAAACTCGGTACCGATATGAAGAGAATGAAGAGAGGAATCCAGAAATTCAAACGGAATTGAAATCGGATTAGAAACGGAGAGTAGATCTGAGTTTGAAGGTTGAGAGAAATCAGAGCTTTTACGAGAAAACGTGAAATGAAATGAATTAATAAAGGATTTTCCGCTATTTATAGTGAAGACGATAATTATCCTTTAGTAAAGTCGATAATTATCCTTTAGTAAAGTCGATAATTATCCTTTAACCGATCCAAAGGCGGGTCGAACCTCTTTCTCCAAACTTCTCGAATTTGGAACATTAAATCTGGAATATTGTAGGGATAATTATTCCACAACTGCCTCGGAAAACGTGTATTCCTAAGCCGTCTTTCTTAGCCATTAAGAAACGAAATAGCGACTCTTTTGGCCGTTTTGCCTCTCCATGTTATTTCATATCTAGGACATATCCGATGTCCTGATCATTTCTCTCAACTGCATTTTTATTAATTGGAGCTCCCAAATGGTCCAAATAACACCGGAGGGTAAAAATAATTACCCGGGGGAAAAAGTAAAAATTTTCCCAAACGCCCAAAATTACGCCAGGAACATAACGGTGGGACTCTTACTCATCACTTGCGAAATCTTCGCGAGTTATATGACAATTGTTATCAATGATTAAGTTAATCAACATTAATTAGAATTCGAAAATCCTAGCTATTACATCACACACCCCTAAAAAAAAGTTTCGTCCCGAAACTTGAACAATTCCCAAATCCTCTCGGACCCATACGCCGAGGTATAACTCTCACTCTTTCTATCGGAGGTATCACATCTCCGTTCAAAAGATCACAACCTATAACAATCTATAACCTCAAGTATAAACATGGAGGAATCATCACTCCAGGAAACAGGGCCATAACGCTACCCAAAGGCGTAGAGGAATCACGTCTCTCGCCATACCACATCACAAGGCATAGAGGAAGCACATCTCTAGCCAAAACATATCACATGCATAGAGGAAATACGTCTCTAGCCAACCCATAAACATATATATCGCATGGAGGAATCACATCTCCACTAAAACTATGTCCATCAAGGTAGCATGGAGGAAAGAACCATCTCCAGCTGAATCCTAATCACACTCAAATAGCATGAAGGAAAGAACCATCTCCAGCTATAAATATAATCATACTCGGGTAGCGTGGAGGAAGTAATCTTCTCCAGCTATAACATACATCACGCTAGCACATCAAGATCTACTAAGATCATAAATCACATCACAACTAGCATGGAATAACACATCAAGGCATATAAGCACATAAGCACAACATTCATCAAGATAACACTAAGATCTACTCGTGCTCCCACAAATGGATCTGTCCCAACATATACTCTAGATAGTTCCTCAGGACACTATCCTCAGTCTCTTACATAGCCTCTTCAGGTCTTCATCTCGACCATAATATCCTCAATATGAGAATGTCTTTCAAATGCAAGCGTTTCATATCTTATTCCAAGAATGTAATCAAATGCTCAACAACGATGTGGTTCAACTTAACCACTAGATCATTATAACTCACAAAGTGTTTCCAACCTGGTATATACTTCCTCAGTTGAGACACATGAACACTGGGTGAACATCCACCAACTTCAGAGTGAAAGCTAAACATCATGTTGCCTTCACAAAACTGATCAAGATCTCAAGTAACCGACATATTGGAAACTCAGTTCCCCTTTCCATAATACACAACAAACGTCTCACAACTGAGATACCTCCAGCCGGACATGAACTCTCACTTGAACTTTAGAGGTTAACACCTCTTGTCTACACACACAATCTGGCGACTATGTAGAGCCAACACTCTTCCTTTAATCATCGTTACTTGAACTATAAAATCTTGAGTCTGGTCATGTGTTATTTCCACTACTACTGCTAGATCACTTCTAGCATAAAGGTGTATGGCATCTACGCCCATACAATGCTTCTCAAGGACATTCCCGAAGATAAACGTCAATCACTGTTATATAATAACTCAATAATGGAAGGTAATATAATCATCCACGTTTCCCATTCGACTTACAACTTATAATAGATCTTTAAGATCTAGATGATCCTCTCTAACCGACCATCTGTCAGGGGGTGAAGTGTAGTCATGAGGTACAGACTCGTCCCCAAAGCAGTCTGAATCTGCTGACTAAAATCTCAAAGTAAAAACATCCATCTCGATCAGAAATGATCGTTCTCGGTATACCATGGAGTCTCACTATCTGTCTAGTGTACTCCTCAGCCAATTCATTCACTTGCCACGTCCTTCTGATAGAAATGAAACGTGCCGGTTTCATTAATCTGTTACCAACAATCCAAATAACATCAATCTTCTACAGGGTCACAATCCCATAACAAAGTCCATAAAGATGTCCTCCCAAATTCTACTACTGCACTGGTAGTGGGTGGGGGCTTATCTCTAGATCGGAATACTCTATCTGGACCTGCTGACATGTCACACACTATATCACAAATCTGGTTATATCGGCTTCATACAATATAATCGTCTCATCTCGTGGTACATCTTACTCGTACCTGAATGTACTGAATAAGGCGTACAATGGGTATAGGTAATATTCTGTCTCCATCTGCATCAACAGGAACACAAAAACGGTCATGACTCTTCATCAGTCCATCTACTCCTATGGAGAACTATGGTGCCTCAGTACGAGACATCCTTTCTCTAAACCTTGTCAAGGCCGGGCAGGTCTCTTGCTTCTGTTGGACCTCATCCAACAGACCAGGTAGAACCTCTGAGGTATAACTGGATATCCTCATTAAGGAAATGATTGTCCAACTCTAGCCAAGCTAGATCTCTCTAAAGCTGAGGCTGAACTATCAGTCTCACAATTATCTTCTCTTGGAGCGTCTTTTCCATTCAAGTTATCGGCGACAATATTCAACTTCTCTGAATGATATGGAATCTTCGAGTCAAAGTCTTGATCAACTTAAGCTCTTAATACTGGCGGTTATTCAACCCCTGTTGCATAAAATATACTTCAGATTTCTATGATCTATAGAAATCTGACATGAAGATCACACCGGTACGGTCTTCAAAACTTAAAGGCTTGAACAACCACTACTAACTCTAAAACATGAGTCGGGTAATTCTCATCATACGTTCTCAGGTATAAACACACATATCAATAACCCTACTCCTTTGTAGTAATACACATCTCAAACTTAGTTGGGATGTATCACCGTAAATCACGGGATCCCAAAAATCTTCTAACTACAACAGAATGGAAGCAGAGGTCAAATGCCTCCTCAACTCTTCAGAACATAGACACACTACTTTCATCACGTAGTTATGGTGGTCTTCTCAAAAGACTCGCAAATGAATACATAATCATATAAATTCCTTCGTCAAAGCATTGGTAGCAATCGGCTGAGCCGAGAAAACTACGTATTCCTTAATGTTCATTAGTATCTCCCATGTTACAACATACTTAATTCTCGCCAGGTCAACCATGATCCCACTGACGGAGAAAACATGGCCTAAAAAGGCTACCACTGACATCTCAACTTACACTTAGAGAGCGTAGCATACAACTCTCTATCTCTCGAAATCTGCAGAACGGTCCTCAGACGATCGGTCTACTATTCTCTACTATGAGAGTATACCGACATGTCATCAATGAAGTCCACCACCAACTAATCAAGGAAGTCGATGAAGATATTGTTCATCAACTCCATAAAAACTACTAAAACAATCGTCAACCCAAATGACATCACTACAAACTCGTAGTGTCCATAACGAGTATGGGAATGCTATCTCATACACATGCTGCTCTCTCATCCATGACTAGGGATATCTTGAGCATAAAGGAATCCCGAAAACACAATTGCTTCTTGAAGTTAACTCGTCAGGTCGTCAATACGGAACATGGAACCCACTAGGGTAAACCCGTTTCAGTAAACTTTTCAAGTTATCAGTACAATATCTCAACAAGCACCATAAAGTGTGGCTTTATCATTCAATCTTGTATCATACTTCAACTCAATAACAATGTCCACACTCCGCTGAGGTGGCAACTAGACGGTTCAGTAACACGTCTATAAACTCATAAACAACTGGAATAACTTCCAATGTTGGACTATCTCGCTCCTTTATGGTAAAAAAACTAGAAGGCGTCACATCCCTGTGTTATCAACTTGCTGCTCATACAGTCCTGATGACAAACCCATCTTTTCAAAGGTCTTAACCTCATAAGACCTCTATTTACCATCTCAGTAAAGACTGTAATAGCCTTACTATTAATATCTAACACCGTACGATATCTATTCATCCAATCCATACACATAAAGACTTCCTCATGCACCTACGGCATGACAAAGAAGTCTACAAGCCATACACAAGTCCCAGAATAAGGGAACAACCACATATCTCGCGGGTACCTCAGACCCCTAGCTGGTAATCCTGTAAAGAAAAGTCCACCTTCTACTATATATCAAAGATCAACCATTAACGCATGCATCGAAAGACAAGAAGTGCATAGCACTCATAACAAACAAAACTCCACTAGGTAAACCATTAACGAGAATGGTACCTGTAACAGCTAACTCCCGTAGCTCCACTACATATCATTACTCGATCTCGGATCTATGCTCCTCAAGTATCACTGAGGTCCTCACTATAGCCTCCACTTCCACTCTTTCAACACTAGAAAGAGGAAGGTCTTGCTGGGAAGAAACACTACCTTGCTGACAGAAAGGGGCCAGATGGCCTAGTTCACCACAGATGAACAAGCTATCGGTGCCAAAGGGCACTCAGAACGCAAATGATCTGGATAGCCACAATTGTAACATAATTGTCTCATTCTTGCAACCTGTGCAATTGAAGGGTAACTCGACCTTCATCGTCCACCTGGAATGATCTCACTCTTGAAGG
Organism: Fagopyrum homotropicum; assembly: GCA_033239125.1. Classification (NCBI taxonomy): domain Eukaryota; kingdom Viridiplantae; phylum Streptophyta; class Magnoliopsida; order Caryophyllales; family Polygonaceae; genus Fagopyrum; species Fagopyrum homotropicum. Next base: position 23,826,821 of record BSWB01000006.1, read on the forward strand.
GAACTTGTAAAGGCAATGCCTTGCCCTGTCGACAAAACTTCGCTCTATGCCCTGCTTTACCACACGTAAAGCATATGATGGGCGCCTTTGGGCACACAGCTCGCCAGTGTCCCAACTTTCACGCAATTAAAACACTGTAGTTCCTTGCTAGTCATCTTCATGGCCAAAGGATCACTAGATTGTCCTGATATTGGACTTGGTTCCCTATTCATCATCTTTGCTTCTCCAGTAACTGATTCAGTCCATTGCTTCTTTCCGGATCCAGAAGCTTCAGTTGATCTCACAATTGTTGGTAAATCCGGTGTGGATCTACCCGCTATCACCGCTTCATATACTTGTTACATATATTCTTGAAACTTGGATCTACTCATGGAGACACGATCAGCCTCTTCAAACTCGTTCTCTGCCATAGGCGAAACAACAGCGGAAACTGGTCCCTGACTTATCACCACTGGAGGAAGAGGGGGTGTACCCCTACCTCATCCCACTACAAATACTGCTCTAGTCTGAGTCATCTGTAGGATATACGCACCTAATCTTATAAGGCTATATATATGCCATAGGTATCGATATGTATATAATACATCCACATAATCCATAGTACACACAGATATATATACATATCTACGCTGCAGAGATCCATGGCAGAGGTGACGACTTCTCGTACATTCTATCCCAAAACCACACTTAAAACCAAAACCTTTGAAAACGTCAGATCCCATGTGGGCTCTGTTTATTTTACCTATCAAACCTCATTGCAGGTAGCAAGTGCCATTGTTGTCAACCTGGGCTCTGATACCAACTCTGTAACACCCCGAATCCGCGGGACTCGGGATGTCACATTGGGCTAGGATCTCACAATGGATCCTGGCCCTAGCTTGACAACAAGTTCACTGGACCTTACAACATGGCACTGACAGATATAAAACAAATACATAAAACGACATAAACAGTATAACATAAAGGTAAAGACAACATAGCCGAGTATGAAACGACATCCTCACATTGGAGGGAAAACAAGACATCATCCTCACGTAGGAGGGAAAACATAAACAACCCCAAAACCAACCACCTAATGTACGAGAGTCCTCGGCCTGTCACCCTGCCAGATCACCCAGTAGCGCCTAACTTGTAAACATCTACAACACGGTATGAAACCGTTAGCTAACCATACATATATGAGGTAATGCATAAGCACAAGCGCAATCATGAAAGATAAACACATCAGCATGCTATCACACATTTACCCATTTATTATCTTTATATAATAACCATTCACTCAAAAACCGTATATATATATATAGATAGATGAAAGTATGTGACACGAGGACCGATACATCCCCGCCTCTGAGTACAATGTCCAGCTGTACGAGTATCGGTCACACAATCCGTGTACCCTATGGGAGTGGATTGCGCCCTTCCTGTAAACCAGTCTGGCCCAACATCAGAGAACCTCCCTGACTCCACGGCGGGATGAAAGGGAAAGGTTATCACAGCCACGCAGTGGGGCAGTCAATAGAACATAGGTCGATAAAAATGACAACTCATGCTATCATAGCAAACATATAAAGCATACACCACTCATGCAAACACCCAATATAGGGATGGTAGCTAAGTAAGTCCTACGGACTTACCTCAACCTCGTACAACCTCAACCACGATCACCTCTACAATGGAGGGACAACACGGCCTATAAACAAGGCATAAAGAGATATATCAACCTCTATTCATCAAAGGGGTCACACCTAGACCCAAAGGGATCCATAAGGATCATACTCAATCTATGAGCCTCACAACCAACTAAACCTCAATATCTCAGCATAACTCACAATTCCTCAAATCTCAAGGTATTATCTAATCAACATCCCTCAATCTCAATTCTAATCCCAATTTAATTAGTTAACCTTTAATTAATTAATTAGATTCCGCCAGAATAACGTTTTGCCCGCATGCAATTTCTAAACCTCCTGTCATCAGATTTCATCAAACAAACTATCCATAATCACCAGAATAATATAACGACCATAATGGAATTTCTAATTATCCATTTTGACAAGCCTAAAGTCAATTTAGGCCAAATCGCAGTACAGAAAACGAATAAATTCATAACTTATTCGTTACTAACCCGATTGACGATCTGAAAAAAGATTCGGAATCACAGCGACGCAGGCTACGCATGGACAACATCAAATTCACCGGAATCTGAGCGACGGAACCTGCCTGGTGACATATATGCTCGACCAACCCTCCATATACTCGGAAATGCAGAAACTCGGTACCGATATGAAGAGAATGAAGAGAGGAATCCAGAAATTCAAACGGAATTGAAATCGGATTAGAAACGGAGAGTAGATCTGAGTTTGAAGGTTGAGAGAAATCAGAGCTTTTACGAGAAAACGTGAAATGACATGAATTAATAAAGGATTTTCCGCTATTTATAGTGAAGACGATAATTATCCTTTAGTAAAGTCGATAATTATCCTTTAACCGATCCAAAGGCGGGTCGAACCTCTTTCTCCAAACTTCTCGAATTTGGAACATTAAATCTGGAATATTGTAGGGATAATTATTCCACAACTGCCTCGGAAAACGTGTATTCCTAAGCCGTCTTTCTTAGCCATTAAGAAACGAAATAGCGACTCTTTTGGCCGTTTTGCCTCTCCATGTTATTTCATATCTAGGACATATCCGATGTCCTGATCATTTCTCTCAACTGCATTTTTATTAATTGGAGCTCCCAAATGGTCCAAATAACACCGGAGGATAAAAATAATTACCCGGGGGAAAAAGTAAAAATTTTCCCAAACGCCCAAAATTACGCCAGGAACATAACGGTGGGACTCTTACTCATCACTTGCGAAATCTTCGCGAGTTATATGACAATCGCTATCAATGATTAAGTTAATCAACATTAATTAGAATTCGAAAATCCTAGCTATTACATCACACACCCCTAAAAAAAAGTTTCGTCCCGAAACTTGAAAAATTCCCAAATCCTCTCGGACCCATACGCCGAGGTATAACTCTCACTCTTTCTATCGGAGGTATCACATCTCCGTTCAAAAGATCACAACCTATAACAATCTATAACCTCAAGTATAAACATGGAGGAATCATCACTCCAGGAAACAGGGCCATAACGCTACCCAAAGGCGTAGAGGAATCACGTCTCTCGCCATACCACATCACAAGGCATAGAGGAAGCACATCTCTAGCCAAAACATATCACATGCATAGAGGAAATACGTCTCTAGCCAACCCATAAACATATATATCGCATGGAGGAATCACATCTCCACTAAAACTATGTCCATCAAGGTAGCATGGAGGAAAGAACCATCTCCAGCTGAATCCTAATCACACTCAAATAGCATGAAGGAAAGAACCATCTCCAGCTATAAATATAATCATACTCGGGTAGCGTGGAGGAAGTAATCTTCTCCAGCTATAACATACATCACGCTAGCACATCAAGATCTACTAAGATCATAAATCACATCACAACTAGCATGGAATAACACATCAAGGCATATAAGCACATAAGCACAACATTCATCAAGATAACACTAAGATCTACTCGTGCTCCCACAAATGGATCTGTCCCAACATATACTCTAGATAGTTCCTCAGGACACTATCCTCAGTCTCTTACATAGCCTCTTCAGGTCTTCATCTCGGCCATAATATCCTCAATATGAGAATGTCTTTCAAATGCAAGCGTTTCATATCTTATTCCAAGAATGTAATCAAATGCTCAACAACGATGTGGTTCAACTTAACCACTAGATCATTATAACTCACAAAGTGTTTCCAACCTGGTATATACTTCCTCAGTTGAGACACATGAACACTGGGTGAACATCCACCAACTTCAGAGTGAAAGCTAAACATCATGTTGCCTTCACAAAACTGATCAAGATCTCAAGTAACCGACATATTGGAAACTCAGTTCCCCTTTCCATAATACACAACAAACGTCTCACAACTGAGATACCTCCAGCCGGACATGAACTCTCACTTGAACTTTAGAGGTTAACACCTCTTGTCTACACACACAATCTGGCGACTATGTAGAGCCAACACTCTTCCTTTAATCATCGTTACTTGAACTATAAAATCTTGAGTCTGGTCATGTGTTATTTCCACTACTACTGCTAGATCACTTCTAGCATAAAGGTGTATGGCATCTACGCCCATACAATGCTTCTCAAGGACATTCCCGAAGATAAACGTCAATCACTGTTATATAATAACTCAATAATGGAAGGTAATATAATCATCCACGTTTCCCATTCGACTTACAACTTATAATAGATCTTTAAGATCTAGATGATCCTCTCTAACCGACCATCTGTCAGGGGGTGAAGTGTAGTCATGAGGTACAGACTCGTCCCCAAAGCAGTCTGAATCTGCTGACTAAAATCTCAAAGTAAAAACATCCATCTCGATCAGAAATGATCGTTCTCGGTATACCATGGAGTCTCACTATCTGTCTAGTGTACTCCTCAGCCAATTCATTCACTTGCCACGTCCTTCTGATAGAAATGAAACGTGCCGGTTTCATTAATCTGTTACCAACAATCCAAATAACATCAATCTTCTACAGGGTCACAATCCCATAACAAAGTCCATAAAGATGTCCTCCCAAATTCTACTACTGCACTGGTAGTGGGTGGGGGCTTATCTCTAGATCGGAATACTCTATCTGGACCTGCTGACATGTCACACACTATATCACAAATCTGGTTATATCGGCTTCATACAATATAATCGTCTCATCTCGTGGTACATCTTACTCGTACCTGAATGTACTGAATAAGGCGTACAATGGGTATAGGTAATATTCTGTCTCCATCTGCATCAGCAGGAACACAAAAGCGGTCATGACTCTTCATCAGTCCATCTACTCCTATGGAGAACTATGGTGCCTCAGTACGAGACATCCTTTCTCTAAACCTTGTCAAGGCCGGGCAGGTCTCTTGCTTCTGTTGGACCTCATCCAACAGACCAGGTAGAACCTCTGAGGTATAACTGGATATCCTCATTAAGGAAATGATTGTCCAACTCTAGCCAAGCTAGATCTCTCTAAAGCTGAGGCTGAACTATCAGTCTCACAATTATCTTCTCTTGGAGCGTCTTTTCCATTCAAGTTATCGGCGACAATATTCAACTTCTCTGAATGATATGGAATCTTCGAGTCAAAGTCTTGATCAACTTAAGCTCTTAATACTGGCGGTTATTCAACCCCTGTTGCATAAAATATACTTCAGATTTCTATGATCTATAGAAATCTGACATGAAGATCACACCGGTACGGTCTTCAAAACTTAAAGGCTTGAACAACCACTACTAACTCTAAAACATGAGTCGGGTAATTCTCATCATACGTTCTCAGGTATAAACACACATATCAATAACCCTACTCCTTTGTAGTAATACACATCTCAAACTTAGTTGGGATGTATCACCGTAAATCACGGGATCCCAAAAATCTTCTAACTACAACAGAATGGAAGCAGAGGTCAAATGCCTCCTCAACTCTTCAGAACATAGACACACTACTTTCATCACGTAGTTATGGTGGTCTTCTCAAAAGACTCGCAAATGAATACATAATCATATAAAATCCTTCGTCAAAGCATTGGTAGCAATCGGCTGAGCCGAGAAAACTACGTATTCCTTAATGTTCATTAGTATCTCCCATGTTACAACATACTTAATTCTCGCCAGGTCAACCATGATCCCACTGACGGAGAAAACATGGCCTAAAAAGGCTACCACTGACATCTCAACTTACACTTAGAGAGCGTAGATACAACTCTCTATCTCTCGAAATCTGCAGAACGGTCCTCAGACGATCGGTCTACTATTCTCTACTATGAGAGTATACCGACATGTCATCAATGAAGTCCACCACCAACTAATCAAGGAAGTCGATGAAGATATTGTTCATTAACTCCATAAAAACTACTAAAACAATCGTCAACCCAAATGACATCACTACAAACTCGTAGTGTCCATAACGAGTATGGGAATGCTATCTCATACACATGCTGCTCTCTCATCCATGACTAGGGATATCTTGAGCATAAAGGAATCCCGAAAACACAATTGCTTCTTGAAGTTAACTCGTCAGGTCGTCAATACGGAACATGGAACCCACTAGGGTAAACCCGTTTCAGTAAACATTTCAAGTTATCAGTACAATATCTCAACAAGCACCATAAAGTGTGGCTTTATCATTCAATCTTGTATCATACTTTAACTCAATAACAATGTCCACACTCCGCTGAGGTGGCAACTAGACGGTTCAGTAACACGTCTATAAACTCATAAACAACTGGAATAACTTCCAATGTTGGACTATCTCGCTCCTTTATGGTAAAAAAACTAGAAGGCGTCACATCCCTGTGTTATCAACTTGCTGCTCATACAGTCCTGATGACAAACCCGTCTTTTTAAAGGTCTTAACCTCATAAGACCTCTATTTACCATCTCAGTAAAGACTGTAATAGCCTTACTATTAATATCTAACACCGTACGATATCTATTCATCCAATCCATACACATAAAGACTTCCTCATGCACCTACGGCATGACAAAGAAGTCTACAAGCCATACACAAGTCCCAGAATAAGGGAACAACCACATATCTCGCGGGTACCTCAGACCCCTAGCTGGTAATCCTGTAAAGAAAAGTCCACCTTCTACTATATATCAAAGATCAACCATTAACGCATGCATCGAAAGACAAGAAGTGCATAGCACTCATAACAAACAAAACTCCACTAGGTAAACCATTAACGAGAATGGTACCTGTAATAGCTAACTCCCGTAGCTCCACTACATATCATTACTCGATCTCGGATCTATGCTCCTCAAGTATCACTGAGGTCCTCACTATAGCCTCCACTTCCACTCTTTCAACACTAGAAAGAGGAAGGTCTTGCTGGGAAGAAACACTACCTTGCTGACAGAAAGGGGCCAGATGGCCTAGTTCACCACAGATGAACAAGCTATCGGTGCCAAAGGGCACTCAGAACGCAAATGATCTGGATAGCCACAATTGTAACATAATTGTCTCATTCTTGCAACCTGTGCAATTGAAGGGTAACTCGACCTTCATCGTCCACCTGGAATGATCTCACTCTTGAAGGGAACTTGTAAAGGCAATGCCTTGCCCTGTCGACAAAACTTCGCTCTATCCATAATCACCAGAATAATATAACGACCATAATGGAATTTCTAATTATCCATTTTGACAAGCCTAAAGTCAATTTAGGCCAAATCGCAGTACAGAAAACGAATAAATTCATAACTTATTCGTTACTAACCCGATTGACGATCTGAAAGAAGATTCGGAATCACAGCGACGCAGGCTACGCATGGACAACATCAAATTCACCGGAATCTGAGCGACGGAACCTGCCTGGTGACATATATGCTCGACCAACCCTCCATATACTCGGAAATGCAGAAACTCGGTACCGATATGAAGAGAATGAAGAGAGGAATCCAGAAATTCAAACGGAATTGAAATCGGATTAGAAACGGAGAGTAGATCTGAGTTTGAAGGTTGAGAGAAATCAGAGCTTTTACGAGAAAACGTGAAATGAAATGAATTAATAAAGGATTTTCCGCTATTTATAGTGAAGACGATAATTATCCTTTAGTAAAGTCGATAATTATCCTTTAGTAAAGTCGATAATTATCCTTTAACCGATCCAAAGGCGGGTCGAACCTCTTTCTCCAAACTTCTCGAATTTGGAACATTAAATCTGGAATATTGTAGGGATAATTATTCCACAACTGCCTCGGAAAACGTGTATTCCTAAGCCGTCTTTCTTAGCCATTAAGAAACGAAATAGCGACTCTTTTGGCCGTTTTGCCTCTCCATGTTATTTCATATCTAGGACATATCCGATGTCCTGATCATTTCTCTCAACTGCATTTTTATTAATTGGAGCTCCCAAATGGTCCAAATAACACCGGAGGGTAAAAATAATTACCCGGGGGAAAAAGTAAAAATTTTCCCAAACGCCCAAAATTACGCCAGGAACATAACGGTGGGACTCTTACTCATCACTTGCGAAATCTTCGCGAGTTATATGACAATTGTTATCAATGATTAAGTTAATCAACATTAATTAGAATTCGAAAATCCTAGCTATTACATCACACACCCCTAAAAAAAAGTTTCGTCCCGAAACTTGAACAATTCCCAAATCCTCTCGGACCCATACGCCGAGGTATAACTCTCACTCTTTCTATCGGAGGTATCACATCTCCGTTCAAAAGATCACAACCTATAACAATCTATAACCTCAAGTATAAACATGGAGGAATCATCACTCCAGGAAACAGGGCCATAACGCTACCCAAAGGCGTAGAGGAATCACGTCTCTCGCCATACCACATCACAAGGCATAGAGGAAGCACATCTCTAGCCAAAACATATCACATGCATAGAGGAAATACGTCTCTAGCCAACCCATAAACATATATATCGCATGGAGGAATCACATCTCCACTAAAACTATGTCCATCAAGGTAGCATGGAGGAAAGAACCATCTCCAGCTGAATCCTAATCACACTCAAATAGCATGAAGGAAAGAACCATCTCCAGCTATAAATATAATCATACTCGGGTAGCGTGGAGGAAGTAATCTTCTCCAGCTATAACATACATCACGCTAGCACATCAAGATCTACTAAGATCATAAATCACATCACAACTAGCATGGAATAACACATCAAGGCATATAAGCACATAAGCACAACATTCATCAAGATAACACTAAGATCTACTCGTGCTCCCACAAATGGATCTGTCCCAACATATACTCTAGATAGTTCCTCAGGACACTATCCTCAGTCTCTTACATAGCCTCTTCAGGTCTTCATCTCGACCATAATATCCTCAATATGAGAATGTCTTTCAAATGCAAGCGTTTCATATCTTATTCCAAGAATGTAATCAAATGCTCAACAACGATGTGGTTCAACTTAACCACTAGATCATTATAACTCACAAAGTGTTTCCAACCTGGTATATACTTCCTCAGTTGAGACACATGAACACTGGGTGAACATCCACCAACTTCAGAGTGAAAGCTAAACATCATGTTGCCTTCACAAAACTGATCAAGATCTCAAGTAACCGACATATTGGAAACTCAGTTCCCCTTTCCATAATACACAACAAACGTCTCACAACTGAGATACCTCCAGCCGGACATGAACTCTCACTTGAACTTTAGAGGTTAACACCTCTTGTCTACACACACAATCTGGCGACTATGTAGAGCCAACACTCTTCCTTTAATCATCGTTACTTGAACTATAAAATCTTGAGTCTGGTCATGTGTTATTTCCACTACTACTGCTAGATCACTTCTAGCATAAAGGTGTATGGCATCTACGCCCATACAATGCTTCTCAAGGACATTCCCGAAGATAAACGTCAATCACTGTTATATAATAACTCAATAATGGAAGGTAATATAATCATCCACGTTTCCCATTCGACTTACAACTTATAATAGATCTTTAAGATCTAGATGATCCTCTCTAACCGACCATCTGTCAGGGGGTGAAGTGTAGTCATGAGGTACAGACTCGTCCCCAAAGCAGTCTGAATCTGCTGACTAAAATCTCAAAGTAAAAACATCCATCTCGATCAGAAATGATCGTTCTCGGTATACCATGGAGTCTCACTATCTGTCTAGTGTACTCCTCAGCCAATTCATTCACTTGCCACGTCCTTCTGATAGAAATGAAACGTGCCGGTTTCATTAATCTGTTACCAACAATCCAAATAACATCAATCTTCTACAGGGTCACAATCCCATAACAAAGTCCATAAAGATGTCCTCCCAAATTCTACTACTGCACTGGTAGTGGGTGGGGGCTTATCTCTAGATCGGAATACTCTATCTGGACCTGCTGACATGTCACACACTATATCACAAATCTGGTTATATCGGCTTCATACAATATAATCGTCTCATCTCGTGGTACATCTTACTCGTACCTGAATGTACTGAATAAGGCGTACAATGGGTATAGGTAATATTCTGTCTCCATCTGCATCAACAGGAACACAAAAACGGTCATGACTCTTCATCAGTCCATCTACTCCTATGGAGAACTATGGTGCCTCAGTACGAGACATCCTTTCTCTAAACCTTGTCAAGGCCGGGCAGGTCTCTTGCTTCTGTTGGACCTCATCCAACAGACCAGGTAGAACCTCTGAGGTATAACTGGATATCCTCATTAAGGAAATGATTGTCCAACTCTAGCCAAGCTAGATCTCTCTAAAGCTGAGGCTGAACTATCAGTCTCACAATTATCTTCTCTTGGAGCGTCTTTTCCATTCAAGTTATCGGCGACAATATTCAACTTCTCTGAATGATATGGAATCTTCGAGTCAAAGTCTTGATCAACTTAAGCTCTTAATACTGGCGGTTATTCAACCCCTGTTGCATAAAATATACTTCAGATTTCTATGATCTATAGAAATCTGACATGAAGATCACACCGGTACGGTCTTCAAAACTTAAAGGCTTGAACAACCACTACTAACTCTAAAACATGAGTCGGGTAATTCTCATCATACGTTCTCAGGTATAAACACACATATCAATAACCCTACTCCTTTGTAGTAATACACATCTCAAACTTAGTTGGGATGTATCACCGTAAATCACGGGATCCCAAAAATCTTCTAACTACAACAGAATGGAAGCAGAGGTCAAATGCCTCCTCAACTCTTCAGAACATAGACACACTACTTTCATCACGTAGTTATGGTGGTCTTCTCAAAAGACTCGCAAATGAATACATAATCATATAAATTCCTTCGTCAAAGCATTGGTAGCAATCGGCTGAGCCGAGAAAACTACGTATTCCTTAATGTTCATTAGTATCTCCCATGTTACAACATACTTAATTCTCGCCAGGTCAACCATGATCCCACTGACGGAGAAAACATGGCCTAAAAAGGCTACCACTGACATCTCAACTTACACTTAGAGAGCGTAGCATACAACTCTCTATCTCTCGAAATCTGCAGAACGGTCCTCAGACGATCGGTCTACTATTCTCTACTATGAGAGTATACCGACATGTCATCAATGAAGTCCACCACCAACTAATCAAGGAAGTCGATGAAGATATTGTTCATCAACTCCATAAAAACTACTAAAACAATCGTCAACCCAAATGACATCACTACAAACTCGTAGTGTCCATAACGAGTATGGGAATGCTATCTCATACACATGCTGCTCTCTCATCCATGACTAGGGATATCTTGAGCATAAAGGAATCCCGAAAACACAATTGCTTCTTGAAGTTAACTCGTCAGGTCGTCAATACGGAACATGGAACCCACTAGGGTAAACCCGTTTCAGTAAACTTTTCAAGTTATCAGTACAATATCTCAACAAGCACCATAAAGTGTGGCTTTATCATTCAATCTTGTATCATACTTCAACTCAATAACAATGTCCACACTCCGCTGAGGTGGCAACTAGACGGTTCAGTAACACGTCTATAAACTCATAAACAACTGGAATAACTTCCAATGTTGGACTATCTCGCTCCTTTATGGTAAAAAAACTAGAAGGCGTCACATCCCTGTGTTATCAACTTGCTGCTCATACAGTCCTGATGACAAACCCATCTTTTCAAAGGTCTTAACCTCATAAGACCTCTATTTACCATCTCAGTAAAGACTGTAATAGCCTTACTATTAATATCTAACACCGTACGATATCTATTCATCCAATCCATACACATAAAGACTTCCTCATGCACCTACGGCATGACAAAGAAGTCTACAAGCCATACACAAGTCCCAGAATAAGGGAACAACCACATATCTCGCGGGTACCTCAGACCCCTAGCTGGTAATCCTGTAAAGAAAAGTCCACCTTCTACTATATATCAAAGATCAACCATTAACGCATGCATCGAAAGACAAGAAGTGCATAGCACTCATAACAAACAAAACTCCACTAGGTAAACCATTAACGAGAATGGTACCTGTAACAGCTAACTCCCGTAGCTCCACTACATATCATTACTCGATCTCGGATCTATGCTCCTCAAGTATCACTGAGGTCCTCACTATAGCCTCCACTTCCACTCTTTCAACACTAGAAAGAGGAAGGTCTTGCTGGGAAGAAACACTACCTTGCTGACAGAAAGGGGCCAGATGGCCTAGTTCACCACAGATGAACAAGCTATCGGTGCCAAAGGGCACTCAGAACGCAAATGATCTGGATAGCCACAATTGTAACATAATTGTCTCATTCTTGCAACCTGTGCAATTGAAGGGTAACTCGACCTTCATCGTCCACCTGGAATGATCTCACTCTTGAAGGGAACTTGTAAAGGCAATGCCTTGCCCTGTCGACAAAACTTCGCTCTATGCCCTGCTTTACCACACGTAAAGCATATGATGGGCGCCTTTGGGCACACAGCTCGCCAGTGTCCCAACTTTCACGCAATTAAAACACTGTAGTTCCTTGCTAGTCATCTTCATGGCCAAAGGATCACTAGATTGTCCTGATATTGGACTTGGTTCCCTATTCATCATCTTTGCTTCTCCAGTAACTGATTCAGTCCATTGCTTCTTTCCGGATCCAGAAGCTTCAGTTGATCTCACAATTGTTGGTAAATCCGGTGTGGATCTACCCGCTATCACCGCTTCATATACTTGTTACATATATTCTTGAAACTTGGATCTACTCATGGAGACACGATCAGCCTCTTCAAACTCGTTCTCTGCCATAGGCGAAACAACAGCGGAAACTGGTCCCCGACTTATCACCACTGGAGGAAGAGGGGGTGTACCCCTACCTCATCCCACTACAGATACTGCTCTAGTCTGAGTCATCTGTAGGATATACGCACCTAATCTTATAAGGCTATATATATGCCATAGGTATCGATATGTATATAATACATCCACATAATCCATAGTACACACAGATATATATACATATCTACGCTGCAGAGATCCATGGCAGAGGTGACGACTTCTCGTACATTCTATCCCAAAACCACACTTAAAACCAAAACCTTTGAAAACGTCAGATCCCATGTGGGCTCTGTTTATTTTACCTATCAAACCTCATTGCAGGTAGCAAGTGCCATTGTTGTCAACCTGGGCTCTGATACCAACTCTGTAACACCCCGAATCCGCGGGACTCGGGATGTCACATTGGGCTAGGATCTCACAATGGATCCTGGCCCTAGCTTGACAACAAGTTCACTGGACCTTACAACATGGCACTGACAGATATAAAACAAATACATAAAACGACATAAACAGTATAACATAAAGGTAAAGACAACATAGCCGAGTATGAAACGACATCCTCACATTGGAGGGAAAACAAGACATCATCCTCACGTAGGAGGGAAAACATAAACAACCCCAAAACCAACCACCTAATGTACGAGAGTCCTCGGCCTGTCACCCTGCCAGATCACCCAGTAGCGCCTAACCTGTAAACATCTACAACACGGTATGAAACCGTTAGCTAACCATACATATATGAGGTAATGCATAAGCACAAGCGCAATCATGAAAGATAAACACATCAGCATGCTATCACACATTTACCCATTTATTATCTTTATATAATAACCATTCACTCAAAAACCGTATATATATATATAGATAGATGAAAGTATGTGACACGAGGACCGATACATCCCCGCCTCTGAGTACAATGTCCAGCTGTACGAGTATCGGTCACACAATCCGTGTACCCTATGGGAGTGGATTGCGCCCTTCCTGTAAACCAGTCTGGCCCGACATCAGAGAACCTCCCTGACTCCACGGCGGGATGAAAGGGAAAGGTTATCACAGCCACGCAGTGGGGCAGTCAATAGAACATAGGTCGATAAAAATGACAACTCATGCTATCATAGCAAACATATAAAGCATACACCACTCATGCAAACACCCAATATAGGGATGGTAGCTAAGTAAGTCCTACGGACTTACCTCAACCTCGTACAACCTCAACCACGATCACCTCTACAATGGAGGGACAACACGGCCTATAAACAAGGCATAAAGAGATATATCAACCTCTATTCATCAAAGGGGTCACACCTAGACCCAAAGGGATCCATAAGGATCATACTCAATCTATGAGCCTCACAACCAACTAAACCTCAATATCTCAGCATAACTCACAATTCCTCAAATCTCAAGGTATTATCTAATCAACATCCCTCAATCTCAATTCTAATCCCAATTTAATTAGTTAACCTTTAATTAATTAATTAGATTCCGCCAGAATAACGTTTTGCCCGCATGCAATTTCTAAACCTCCTGTCATCAGATTTCATCAAACAAACTATCCATAATCACCAGAATAATATAACGACCATAATGGAATTTCTAATTATCCATTTTGACAAGCCTAAAGTCAATTTAGGCCAAATCGCAGTACAGAAAACGAATAAATTCATAACTTATTCGTTACTAACCCGATTGACGATCTGAAAAAAGATTCGGAATCACAGCGACGCAGGCTACGCATGGACAACATCAAATTCACCGGAATCTGAGCGACGGAACCTGCCTGGTGACATATATGCTCGACCAACCCTCCATATACTCGGAAATGCAGAAACTCGGTACCGATATGAAGAGAATGAAGAGAGGAATCCAGAAATTCAAACGGAATTGAAATCGGATTAGAAACGGAGAGTAGATCTGAGTTTGAAGGTTGAGAGAAATCAGAGCTTTTACGAGAAAACGTGAAATGACATGAATTAATAAAGGATTTTCCGCTATTTATAGTGAAGACGATAATTATCCTTTAGTAAAGTCGATAATTATCCTTTAACCGATCCAAAGGCGGGTCGAACCTCTTTCTCCAAACTTCTCGAATTTGGAACATTAAATCTGGAATATTGTAGGGATAATTATTCCACAACTGCCTCGGAAAACGTGTATTCCTAAGCCGTCTTTCTTAGCCATTAAGAAACGAAATAGCGACTCTTTTGGCCGTTTTGCCTCTCCATGTTATTTCATATCTAGGACATATCCGATGTCCTGATCATTTCTCTCAACTGCATTTTTATTAATTGGAGCTCCCAAATGGTCCAAATAACACCGGAGGATAAAAATAATTACCCGGGGGAAAAAGTAAAAATTTTCCCAAACGCCCAAAATTACGCCAGGAACATAACGGTGGGACTCTTACTCATCACTTGCGAAATCTTCGCGAGTTATATGACAATCGCTATCAATGATTAAGTTAATCAACATTAATTAGAATTCGAAAATCCTAGCTATTACATCACACACCCCTAAAAAAAAGTTTCGTCCCGAAACTTGAAAAATTCCCAAATCCTCTCGGACCCATACGCCGAGGTATAACTCTCACTCTTTCTATCGGAGGTATCACATCTCCGTTCAAAAGATCACAACCTATAACAATCTATAACCTCAAGTATAAACATGGAGGAATCATCACTCCAGGAAACAGGGCCATAACCCTTCCCAAAGGCGTAGAGGAATCACGTCTCTCGCCATACCACATCACAAGGCATAGAGGAAGCACATCTCTAGCCAAAACATATCACATGCATAGAGGAAATACGTCTCTAGCCAACCCATAAACATATATATCGCATGGAGGAATCACATCTCCACTAAAACTATGTCCATCAAGGTAGCATGGAGGAAAGAACCATCTCCAGCTGAATCCTAATCACACTCAAATAGCATGAAGGAAAGAACCATCTCCAGCTATAAATATAATCATACTCGGGTAGCGTGGAGGAAGTAATCTTCTCCAGCTATAACATACATCACGCTAGCACATCAAGATCTACTAAGATCATAAATCACATCACAACTAGCATGGAATAACACATCAAGGCATATAAGCACATAAGCACAACATTCATCAAGATAACACTAAGATCTACTCGTGCTCCCACAAATGGATCTGTCCCAACATATACTCTAGATAGTTCCTCAGGACACTATCCTCAGTCTCTTACATAGCCTCTTCAGGTCTTCATCTCGGCCATAATATCCTCAATATGAGAATGTCTTTCAAATGCAAGCGTTTCATATCTTATTCCAAGAATGTAATCAAATGCTCAACAACGATGTGGTTCAACTTAACCACTAGATCATTATAACTCACAAAGTGTTTCCAACCTGGTATATACTTCCTCAGTTGAGACACATGAACACTGGGTGAACATCCACCAACTTCAGAGTGAAAGCTAAACATCATGTTGCCTTCACAAAACTGATCAAGATCTCAAGTAACCGACATATTGGAAACTCAGTTCCCCTTTCCATAATACACAACAAACGTCTCACAACTGAGATACCTCCAGCCGGACATGAACTCTCACTTGAACTTTAGAGGTTAACACCTCTTGTCTACACACACAATCTGGCGACTATGTAGAGCCAACACTCTTCCTTTAATCATCGTTACTTGAACTATAAAATCTTGAGTCTGGTCATGTGTTATTTCCACTACTACTGCTAGATCACTTCTAGCATAAAGGTGTATGGCATCTACGCCCATACAATGCTTCTCAAGGACATTCCCGAAGATAAACGTCAATCACTGTTATATAATAACTCAATAATGGAAGGTAATATAATCATCCACGTTTCCCATTCGACTTACAACTTATAATAGATCTTTAAGATCTAGATGATCCTCTCTAACCGACCATCTGTCAGGGGGTGAAGTGTAGTCATGAGGTACAGACTCGTCCCCAAAGCAGTCTGAATCTGCTGACTAAAATCTCAAAGTAAAAACATCCATCTCGATCAGAAATGATCGTTCTCGGTATACCATGGAGTCTCACTATCTGTCTAGTGTACTCCTCAGCCAATTCATTCACTTGCCACGTCCTTCTGATAGAAATGAAACGTGCCGGTTTCATTAATCTGTTACCAACAATCCAAATAACATCAATCTTCTACAGGGTCACAATCCCATAACAAAGTCCATAAAGATGTCCTCCCAAATTCTACTACTGCACTGGTAGTGGGTGGGGGCTTATCTCTAGATCGGAATACTCTATCTGGACCTGCTGACATGTCACACACTATATCACAAATCTGGTTATATCGGCTTCATACAATATAATCGTCTCATCTCGTGGTACATCTTACTCGTACCTGAATGTACTGAATAAGGCGTACAATGGGTATAGGTAATATTCTGTCTCCATCTGCATCAGCAGGAACACAAAAGCGGTCATGACTCTTCATCAGTCCATCTACTCCTATGGAGAACTATGGTGCCTCAGTACGAGACATCCTTTCTCTAAACCTTGTCAAGGCCGGGCAGGTCTCTTGCTTCTGTTGGACCTCATCCAACAGACCAGGTAGAACCTCTGAGGTATAACTGGATATCCTCATTAAGGAAATGATTGTCCAACTCTAGCCAAGCTAGATCTCTCTAAAGCTGAGGCTGAACTATCAGTCTCACAATTATCTTCTCTTGGAGCGTCTTTTCCATTCAAGTTATCGGCGACAATATTCAACTTCTCTGAATGATATGGAATCTTCGAGTCAAAGTCTTGATCAACTTAAGCTCTTAATACTGGCGGTTATTCAACCCCTGTTGCATAAAATATACTTCAGATTTCTATGATCTATAGAAATCTGACATGAAGATCACACCGGTACGGTCTTCAAAACTTAAAGGCTTGAACAACCACTACTAACTCTAAAACATGAGTCGGGTAATTCTCATCATACGTTCTCAGGTATAAACACACATATCAATAACCCTACTCCTTTGTAGTAATACACATCTCAAACTTAGTTGGGATGTATCACCGTAAATCACGGGATCCCAAAAATCTTCTAACTACAACAGAATGGAAGCAGAGGTCAAATGCCTCCTCAACTCTTCAGAACATAGACACACTACTTTCATCACGTAGTTATGGTGGTCTTCTCAAAAGACTCGCAAATGAATACATAATCATATAAAATCCTTCGTCAAAGCATTGGTAGCAATCGGCTGAGCCGAGAAAACTACGTATTCCTTAATGTTCATTAGTATCTCCCATGTTACAACATACTTAATTCTCGCCAGGTCAACCATGATCCCACTGACGGAGAAAACATGGCCTAAAAAGGCTACCACTGACATCTCAACTTACACTTAGAGAGCGTAGATACAACTCTCTATCTCTCGAAATCTGCAGAACGGTCCTCAGACGATCGGTCTACTATTCTCTACTATGAGAGTATACCGACATGTCATCAATGAAGTCCACCACCAACTAATCAAGGAAGTCGATGAAGATATTGTTCATTAACTCCATAAAAACTACTAAAACAATCGTCAACCCAAATGACATCACTACAAACTCGTAGTGTCCATAACGAGTATGGGAATGCTATCTCATACACATGCTGCTCTCTCATCCATGACTAGGGATATCTTGAGCATAAAGGAATCCCGAAAACACAATTGCTTCTTGAAGTTAACTCGTCAGGTCGTCAATACGGAACATGGAACCCACTAGGGTAAACCCGTTTCAGTAAACATTTCAAGTTATCAGTACAATATCTCAACAAGCACCATAAAGTGTGGCTTTATCATTCAATCTTGTATCATACTTTAACTCAATAACAATGTCCACACTCCGCTGAGGTGGCAACTAGACGGTTCAGTAACACGTCTATAAACTCATAAACAACTGGAATAACTTCCAATGTTGGACTATCTCGCTCCTTTATGGTAAAAAACTAGAAGGCGTCACATCCCTGTGTTATCAACTTGCTGCTCATACAGTCCTGATGACAAACCCGTCTTTTTAAAGGTCTTAACCTCATAAGACCTCTATTTACCATCTCAGTAAAGACTGTAATAGCCTTACTATTAATATCTAACACCGTACGATATCTATTCATCCAATCCATACACATAAAGACTTCCTCATGCACCTACGGCATGACAAAGAAGTCTACAAGCCATACACAAGTCCCAGAATAAGGGAACAACCACATATCTCGCGGGTACCTCAGACCCCTAGCTGGTAATCCTGTAAAGAAAAGTCCACCTTCTACTATATATCAAAGATCAACCATTAACGCATGCATCGAAAGACAAGAAGTGCATAGCACTCATAACAAACAAAACTCCACTAGGTAAACCATTAACGAGAATGGTACCTGTAATAGCTAACTCCCGTAGCTCCACTACATATCATTACTCGATCTCGGATCTATGCTCCTCAAGTATCACTGAGGTCCTCACTATAGCCTCCACTTCCACTCTTTCAACACTAGAAAGAGGAAGGTCTTGCTGGGAAGAAACACTACCTTGCTGACAGAAAGGGGCCAGATGGCCTAGTTCACCACAGATGAACAAGCTATCGGTGCCAAAGGGCACTCAGAACGCAAATGATCTGGATAGCCACAATTGTAACATAATTGTCTCATTCTTGCAACCTGTGCAATTGAAGGGTAACTCGACCTTCATCGTCCACCTGGAATGATCTCACTCTTGAAGGGAACTTGTAAAGGCAATGCCTTGCCCTGTCGACAAAACTTCGCTCTATGCCCTGCTTTACCACACGTAAAGCATATGATGGGCGCCTTTGGGCACACAGCTCGCCAGTGTCCCAACTTTCACGCAATTAAAACACTGTAGTTCCTTGCTAGTCATCTTCATGGCCAAAGGATCACTAGATTGTCCTGATATTGGACTTGGTTCCCTATTCATCATCTTTGCTTCTCCAGTAACTGATTCAGTCAATTGCTTCTTTCCGGATCCAGAAGCTTCAGTTGATCTCACAATTGTTGGTAAATCCGGTGTGGATCTACCCGCTATCACCGCTTCATATACTTGTTACATATATTCTTGAAACTTGGATCTACTCATGGAGACACGATCAGCCTCTTCAAACTCGTTCTCTGCCATAGGCGAAACAACAGCGGAAACTGGTCCCCGACTTATCACCACTGGAGGAAGAGGGGGTGTACCCCTACCTCATCCCACTACAGATACTGCTCTAGTCTGAGTCATCTGTAGGATATACGCACCTAATCTTATAAGGCTATATATATGCCATAGGTATCGATATGTATATAATACATCCACATAATCCATAGTACACACAGATATATATACATATCTACGCTGCAGAGATCCATGGCAGAGGTGACGACTTCTCGTACATTCTATCCCAAAACCACACTTAAAACCAAAACCTTTGAAAACGTCAGATCCCATGTGGGCTCTGTTTATTTTACCTATCAAACCTCATTGCAGGTAGCAAGTGCCATTGTTGTCAACCTGGGCTCTGATACCAACTCTGTAACACCCCGAATCCGCGGGACTCGGGATGTCACATTGGGCTAGGATCTCACAATGGATCCTGGCCCTAGCTTGACAACAAGTTCACTGGACCTTACAACATGGCACTGACAGATATAAAACAAATACATAAAACGACATAAACAGTATAACATAAAGGTAAAGACAACATAGCCGAGTATGAAACGACATCCTCACATTGGAGGGAAAACAAGACATCATCCTCACGTAGGAGGGAAAACATAAACAACCCCAAAACCAACCACCTAATGTACGAGAGTCCTCGGCCTGTCACCCTGCCAGATCACCCAGTAGCGCCTAACCTGTAAACATCTACAACACGGTATGAAACCGTTAGCTAACCATACATATATGAGGTAATGCATAAGCACAAGCGCAATCATGAAAGATAAACACATCAGCATGCTATCACACATTTACCCATTTATTATCTTTATATAATAACCATTCACTCAAAAACCGTATATATATATATAGATAGATGAAAGTATGTGACACGAGGACCGATACATCCCCGCCTCTGAGTACAATGTCCAGCTGTACGAGTATCGGTCACACAATCCGTGTACCCTATGGGAGTGGATTGCGCCCTTCCTGTAAACCAGTCTGGCCCGACATCAGAGAACCTCCCTGACTCCACGGCGGGATGAAAGGGAAAGGTTATCACAGCCACGCAGTGGGGCAGTCAATAGAACATAGGTCGATAAAAATGACAACTCATGCTATCATAGCAAACATATAAAGCATACACCACTCATGCAAACACCCAATATAGGGATGGTAGCTAAGTAAGTCCTACGGACTTACCTCAACCTCGTACAACCTCAACCACGATCACCTCTACAATGGAGGGACAACACGGCCTATAAACAAGGCATAAAGAGATATATCAACCTCTATTCATCAAAGGGGTCACACCTAGACCCAAAGGGATCCATAAGGATCATACTCAATCTATGAGCCTCACAACCAACTAAACCTCAATATCTCAGCATAACTCACAATTCCTCAAATCTCAAGGTATTATCTAATCAACATCCCTCAATCTCAATTCTAATCCCAATTTAATTAGTTAACCTTTAATTAATTAATTAGATTCCGCCAGAATAACGTTTTGCCCGCAGGCAATTTCTAAACCTCCTGTCATCAGATTTCATCAAACAAACTATCCATAATCACCAGAATAATATAACGACCATAATGGAATTTCTAATTATCCATTTTGACAAGCCTAAAGTCAATTTAGGCCAAATCGCAGTACAGAA
Organism: Fagopyrum homotropicum; assembly: GCA_033239125.1. Classification (NCBI taxonomy): domain Eukaryota; kingdom Viridiplantae; phylum Streptophyta; class Magnoliopsida; order Caryophyllales; family Polygonaceae; genus Fagopyrum; species Fagopyrum homotropicum. The sequence goes on from BSWB01000006.1 coordinate 23,848,459, forward strand.
AACGAATAAATTCATAACTTATTCGTTACTAACCCGATTGACGATCTGAAAGAAGATTCGGAATCACAGCGACGCAGGCTACGCATGGACAACATCAAATTCACCGGAATCTGAGCGACGGAACCTGCCTGGTGACATATATGCTCGACCAACCCTCCATATACTCGGAAATGCAGAAACTCGGTACCGATTTGAAGAGAATGAAGAGAGGAATCCAGAAATTCAAACGGAATTGAAATCGGATTAGAAACGGAGAGTAGATCTGAGTTTGAAGGTTGAGAGAAATCAGAGCTTTTACGAGAAAACGTGAAATGAAATGAATTAATAAAGGATTTTCCGCTATTTATAGTGAAGACGATAATTATCCTTTAGTAAAGTCGATAATTATCCTTTAACCGATCCAAAGGCGGGTCGAACCTCTTTCTCCAAACTTCTCGAATTTGGAACATTAAATCTGGAATATTGTAGGGATAATTATTCCACAACTGCCTCGGAAAACGTGTATTCCTAAGCCGTCTTTCTTAGCCATTAAGAAACGAAATAGCGACTCTTTTGGCCGTTTTGCCTCTCCATGTTATTTCATATCTAGGACATATCCGATGTCCTGATCATTTCTCTCAACTGCATTTTTATTAATTGGAGCTCCCAAATGGTCCAAATAACACCGGAGGATAAAAATAATTACCCGGGGGAAAAAGTAAAAATTTTCCCAAACGCCCAAAATTACGCCAGGAACATAACGGTGGGACTCTTACTCATCACTTGCGAAATCTTCGCGAGTTATATGACAATCGCTATCAATGATTAAGTTAATCAACATTAATTAGAATTCGAAAATCCTAGCTATTACATCACACACCCCTAAAAAAAAGTTTCGTCCCGAAACTTGAAAAATTCCCAAATCCTCTCGGACCCATACGCCGAGGTATAACTCTCACTCTTTCTATCGGAGGTATCACATCTCCGTTCAAAAGATCACAACCTATAACAATCTATAACCTCAAGTATAAACATGGAGGAATCATCACTCCAGGAAACAGGGCCATAACGCTACCCAAAGGCGTAGAGGAATCACGTCTCTCGCCATACCACATCACAAGGCATAGAGGAAGCACATCTCTAGCCAAAACATATCACATGCATAGAGGAAATACGTCTCTAGCCAACCCATAAACATATATATCGCATGGAGGAATCACATCTCCACTAAAACTATGTCCATCAAGGTAGCATGGAGGAAAGAACCATCTCCAGCTGAATCCTAATCACACTCAAATAGCATGAAGGAAAGAACCATCTCCAGCTATAAATATAATCATACTCGGGTAGCGTGGAGGAAGTAATCTTCTCCAGCTATAACATACATCACGCTAGCACATCAAGATCTACTAAGATCATAAATCACATCACAACTAGCATGGAATAACACATCAAGGCATATAAGCACATAAGCACAACATTCATCAAGATAACACTAAGATCTACTCGTGCTCCCACAAATGGGTCTGTCCCAACATATACTCTAGATAGTTCCTCAGGACACTATCCTCAGTCTCTTACATAGTCTCTTCAGGTCTTCATCTCGACCATAATATCCTCAATATGAGAATGTCTTTCAAATGCAAGCGTTTCATATCTTATTCCAAGAATGTAATCAAATGCTCAACAACGATGTGGTTCAACTTAACCACTAGATCATTATAACTCACAAAGTGTTTCCAACCTGGTATATACTTCCTCAGTTGAGACACATGAACACTGGGTGAACATCCACCAACTTCAGAGTGAAAGCTAAACATCATGTTGCCTTCACAAAACTGATCAAGGTCTCAAGTAACCGACATATTGGAAACTCAGTTCCCCTTTCCATAATACACAACAAACGTCTCACAACTGAGATACCTCCAGCCGGACATGAACTCTCACTTGAACTTTAGAGGTTAACACCTCTTGTCTACACACACAATCTGGCGACTATGTAGAGCCAACACTCTTCCTTTAATCATCGTTACTTGAACTATAAAATCCTGAGTCTGGTCATGTGTTATTTCCACTACTATTGCTAGATCACTTCTAGCATAAAGGTGTATGGCATCTACGCCCATACAATGCTTCTCAAGGACATTCCCGAAGATAAACGTCAATCACTGTTATATAATAACTCAATAATGGAAGGTAATATAATCATCCACGTTTCCCATTCGACTTACAACTTATAATAGATCTTTAAGATCTAGATGATCCTCTCTAACCGACCATCTGTCAGGGGGTGAAGTGTAGTCATGAGGTACAGACTCGTCCCCAAAGCAGTATGAATCTGCTGACTAAAATCTCAAAGTAAAAACATCCATCTCGATCAGAAATGATCGTTCTCGGTATACCATGGAGTCTCACTATCTGTCTAGTGTACTCCTCAGCCAATTCATTCACTTGCCACGTCCTTCTGATAGAAATGAAACGTGCCGGTTTCATTAATCTGTTACCAACAATCCAAATAACATCAATCTTCTACAGGGTCACAATCCCATAACAAAGTCCATAAAGATGTCCTCCCAAATTCTACTACTGCACTGGTAGTGGGTGGGGGCTTATCTCTAGATCGGAATACTCTATCTGGACCTGCTGACATGTCACACACTATATCACAAATCTGGTTATATCGGCTTCATACAATATAATCGTCTCATCTCGTGGTACATCTTACTCGTACCTGAATGTACTGAATAAGGCGTACAATGGGTATAGGTAATATTCTGTCTCCATCTGCATCAGCAGGAACACAAAAGCGGTCATGACTCTTCATCAGTCCATCTACTCCTATGGAGAACTATGGTGCCTCAGTACGAGACATCCTTTCTCTAAACCTTGTCAAGGCCGGGCAGGTCTCTTGCTTCTGTTGGACCTCATCCAACAGACCAGGTAGAACCTCTGAGGTATAACTGGATATCCTCATTAAGGAAATGATTGTCCAACTCTAGCCAAGCTAGATCTCTCTAAAGCTGAGGCTGAACTATCAGTCTCACAATTATCTTCTCTTGGAGCGTCTTTTCCATTCAAGTTATCGGCGACAACATTCAACTTCTCTGAATGATATGGAATCTTCGAGTCAAAGTCTTGATCAACTTAAGCTCTTAATACTGGCGGTTATTCAACCCCTGTTGCATAAAATATACTTCAGATTTCTATGATCTATAGAAATCTGACATGAAGATCACACCGGTACGGTCTTCAAAACTTAAAGGCTTCAACAACCACTACTAACTCTAAATCATGAGTCGGGTAATTCTCATCATACGTTCTCAGGTATAAACACACATATCAATAACCCTACTCCTTTGTAGTAATACACATCTCAAACTTAGTTGGGATGTATCACCGTAAATCACGGGATCCCAAAAATCTTCTAACTACAACAGAATGGAAGCAGAGGTCAAATGCCTCCTCAACTCTTCAGAACATAGACACACTACTTTCATCACGTAGTTATGGTGGTCTTCTCAAAAGACTCGCAAATGAATACATAATCATATAAAATCCTTCGTCAAAGCATTGGTAGCAATCGGCTGAGCCGAGAAAACTACGTATTCCTTAATGTTCATTAGTATCTCCCATGTTACAACATACTTAATTCTCGCCAGGTCAACCATGATCCCACTGACGGAGAAAACATGGCCTAAAAAGGCTACCACTGACATCTCAACTTACACTTAGAGAGCGTAGCATACAACTCTCTATCTCTCGAAATCTGCAGAACGGTCCTCAGACGATCGGTCTACTATTCTCTACTATGAGAGTATACCGACATGTCATCAATGAAGTCCACCACCAACTAATCAAGGAAGTCGATGAAGATATTGTTCATCAACTCCATAAAAACTACTAAAACAATCGTCAACCCAAATGACATCACTACAAACTCGTAGTGTCCATAACGAGTATGGGAATGCTATCTCATACACATGCTGCTCTCTCATCCATGACTAGGGATATCTTGAGCATAAAGGAATCCCGAAAACACAATTGCTTCTTGAAGTTAACTCGTCAGGTCGTCAATACGGAACATGGAACCCACTAGGGTAAACCCGTTTCAGTAAACATTTCAAGTTATCAGTACAATATCTCAACAAGCACCATAAAGTGTGGCTTTATCATTCAATCTTGTATCATACTTCAACTCAATAACAATGTCCACACTCCGCTGAGGTGGCAACTAGACGGTTCAGTAACACGTCTATAAACTCATAAACAACTGGAATAACTTCCAATGTTGGACTATCTCGCTCCTTTATGGTAAAAAAACTAGAAGGCGTCACATCCCTGTGTTATCAACTTGCTGCTCATACAGTCCTGATGACAAACCCGTCTTTTTAAAGGTCTTAACCTCATAAGACCTCTATTTACCATCTCAGTAAAGACTGTAATAGCCTTACTATTAATATCTAACACCGTACGATATCTATTCATCCAATCCATACACATAAAGACTTCCTCATGCACCTACGGCATGACAAAGAAGTCTACAAGCCATACACAAGTCCCAGAATAAGGGAACAACCACATATCTCGCGGGTACCTCAGACCCCTAGCTGGTAATCCTGTAAAGAAAAGTCCACCTTCTACTATATATCAAAGATCAACCATTAACGCATGCATCGAAAGACAAGAAGTGCATAGCACTCATAACAAACAAAACTCCACTAGGTAAACCATTAACGAGAATGGTACCTGTAACAGCTAACTCCCGTAGCTCCACTACATATCATTACTCGATCTCGGATCTATGCTCCTCAAGTATCACTGAGGTCCTCACTATAGCCTCCACTTCCACTCTTTCAACACTAGAAAGAGGAAGGTCTTGCTGGGAAGAAACACTACCTTGCTGACAGAAAGGGGCCAGATGGCCTAGTTCACCACAGATGAACAAGCTATCGGTGCCAAAGGGCACTCAGAACGCAAATGATCTGGATAGCCACAATTGTAACATAATTGTCTCATTCTTGCAACCTGTGCAATTGAAGGGTAACTCGACCTTCATCGTCCACCTGGAATGATCTCACTCTTGAAGGGAACTTGTAAAGGCAATGCCTTGCCCTGTCGACAAAACTTCGCTCTATGCCCTGCTTTACCACACGTAAAGCATATGATGGGCGCCTTTGGGCACACAGCTCGCCAGTGTCCCAACTTTCACGCAATTAAAACACTGTAGTTCCTTGCTAGTCATCTTCATGGCCAAAGGATCACTAGATTGTCCTGATATTGGACTTGGTTCCCTATTCATCATCTTTGCTTCTCCAGTAACTGATTCAGTCCATTGCTTCTTTCCGGATCCAGAAGCTTCAGTTGATCTCACAATTGTTGGTAAATCCGGTGTGGATCTACCCGCTATCACCGCTTCATATACTTGTTACATATATTCTTGAAACTTGGATCTACTCATGGAGACACGATCAGCCTCTTCAAACTCGTTCTCTGCCATAGGCGAAACAACAGCGGAAACTGGTCCCTGACTTATCACCACTGGAGGAAGAGGGGGTGTACCCCTACCTCATCCCACTACAAATACTGCTCTAGTCTGAGTCATCTGTAGGATATACGCACCTAATCTTATAAGGCTATATATATGCCATAGGTATCGATATGTATATAATACATCCACATAATCCATAGTACACACAGATATATATATACATATCTACGCTGCAGAGATCCATGGCAGAGGTGACGACTTCTCGTACATTCTATCCCAAAACCACACTTAAAACCAAAACCTTTGAAAACGTCAGATCCCATGTGGGCTCTGTTTATTTTACCTATCAAACCTCATTGCAGGTAGCAAGTGCCATTGTTGTCAACCTGGGCTCTGATACCAACTCTGTAACACCCCGAATCCGCGGGACTCGGGATGTCACATTGGGCTAGGATCTCACAATGGATCCTGGCCCTAGCTTGACAACAAGTTCACTGGACCTTACAACATGGCACTGACAGATATAAAACAAATACATAAAACGACATAAACAGTATAACATAAAGGTAAAGACAACATAGCCGAGTATGAAACGACATCCTCACATTGGAGGGAAAACAAGACATCATCCTCACGTAGGAGGGAAAACATAAACAACCCCAAAACCAACCACCTAATGTACGAGAGTCCTCGGCCTGTCACCCTGCCAGATCACCCAGTAGCGCCTAACCTGTAAACATCTACAACACGGTATGAAACCGTTAGCTAACCATACATATATGAGGTAATGCATAAGCACAAGCGCAATCATGAAAGATAAACACATCAGCATGCTATCACACATTTACCCATTTATTATCTTTATATAATAACCATTCACTCAAAAACCGTATATATATATATAGATAGATGAAAGTATGTGACACGAGGACCGATACATCCCCGCCTCTGAGTACAATGTCCAGCTGTACGAGTATCGGTCACACAATCCGTGTACCCTATGGGAGTGGATTGCGCCCTTCCTGTAAACCAGTCTGGCCCGACATCAGAGAACCTCCCTGACTCCACGGCGGGATGAAAGGGAAAGGTTATCACAGCCACGCAGTGGGGCAGTCAATAGAACATAGGTCGATAAAAATGACAACTCATGCTATCATAGCAAACATATAAAGCATACACCACTCATGCAAACACCCAATATAGGGATGGTAGCTAAGTAAGTCCTACGGACTTACCTCAACCTCGTACAACCTCAACCACGATCACCTCTACAATGGAGGGACAACACGGCCTATAAACAAGGCATAAAGAGATATATCAACCTCTATTCATCAAAGGGGTCACACCTAGACCCAAAGGGATCCATAAGGATCATACTCAATCTATGAGCCTCACAACCAACTAAACCTCAATATCTCAGCATAACTCACAATTCCTCAAATCTCAAGGTATTATCTAATCAACATCCCTCAATCTCAATTCTAATCCCAATTTAATTAGTTAACCTTTAATTAATTAATTAGATTCCGCCAGAATAACGTTTTGCCCGCAGGCAATTTCTAAACCTCCTGTCATCAGATTTCATCAAACAAACTATCCATAATCACCAGAATAATATAACGACCATAATGGAATTTCTAATTATCCATTTTGACAAGCCTAAAGTCAATTTAGGCCAAATCGCAGTACAGAAAACGAATAAATTCATAACTTATTCGTTACTAACCCGATTGACGATCTGAAAGAAGATTCGGAATCACAGCGACGCAGGCTACGCATGGACAACATCAAATTCACCGGAATCTGAGCGACGGAACCTGCCTGGTGACATATATGCTCGACCAACCCTCCATATACTCGGAAATGCAGAAACTCGGTACCGATATGAAGAGAATGAAGAGAGGAATCCAGAAATTCAAACGGAATTGAAATCGGATTAGAAACGGAGAGTAGATCTGAGTTTGAAGGTTGAGAGAAATCAGAGCTTTTACGAGAAAACGTGAAATGAAATGAATTAATAAAGGATTTTCCGCTATTTATAGTGAAGACGATAATTATCCTTTAGTAAAGTCGATAATTATCCTTTAACCGATCCAAAGGCGGGTCGAACCTCTTTCTCCAAACTTCTCGAATTTGGAACATTAAATCTGGAATATTGTAGGGTTAATTATTCCACAACTGCCTCGGAAAACGTGTATTCCTAAGCCGTCTTTCTTAGCCATTAAGAAACGAAATAGCGACTATTTTGGCCGTTTTGCCTCTCCATGTTATTTCATATCTAGGACATATCCGATGTCCTGATTATTTCTCTCAACTGCATTTTTATTAATTGGAGCTCCCAAATGGTCCAAATAACACCGGAGGGTAAAAATAATTACCCGGGGGAAAAAGTAAAAATTTTCCCAAACGCCCAAAATTACGCCAGGAACATAACGGTGGGACTCTTACTCATCACTTGCGAAATCTTCGCGAGTTATATGACAATTGCTATCAATGATTAAGTTAATCAACATTAATTAGAATTCGAAAATCCTAGCTATTACATCACACACCCCTAAAAAAAAGTTTCGTCCCGAAACTTGAACAATTCCCAAATCCTCTCGGACCCATACGCCGAGGTATAACTCTCACTCTTTCTATCGGAGGTATCACATCTCCGTTCAAAAGATCACAACCTATAACAATCTATAACCTCAAGTATAAACATGGAGGAATCATCACTCCAGGAAACAGGGCCATAACGCTACCCAAAGGCGTAGAGGAATCACGTCTCTCGCCATACCACATCACAAGGCATAGAGGAAGCACATCTCTAGCCAAAACATATCACATGCATAGAGGAAATACGTCTCTAGCCAACCCATAAACATATATATCGCATGGAGGAATCACATCTCCACTAAAACTATGTCCATCAAGGTAGCATGGAGGAAAGAACCATCTCCAGCTGAATCCTAATCACACTCAAATAGCATGAAGGAAAGAACCATCTCCAGCTATAAATATAATCATACTCGGGTAGCGTGGAGGAAGTAATCTTCTCCAGCTATAACATACATCACGCTAGCACATCAAGATCTACTAAGATCATAAATCACATCACAACTAGCATGGAATAACACATCAAGGCATATAAGCACATAAGCACAACATTCATCAAGATAACACTAAGATCTACTCGTGCTCCCACAAATGGGTCTGTCCCAACATATACTCTAGATAGTTCCTCAGGACACTATCCTCAGTCTCTTACATAGCCTCTTCAGGTCTTCATCTCGACCATAATATCCTCAATATGAGAATGTCTTTCAAATGCAAGCGTTTCATATCTTATTCCAAGAATGTAATCAAATGCTCAACAACGATGTGGTTCAACTTAACCACTAGATCATTATAACTCACAAAGTGTTTCCAACCTGGTATATACTTCCTCAGTTGAGACACATGAACACTGGGTGAACATCCACCAACTTCAGAGTGAAAGCTAAACATCATGTTGCCTTCACAAAACTGATCAAGGTCTCAAGTAACCGACATATTGGAAACTCAGTTCCCCTTTCCATAATACACAACAAACGTCTCACAACTGAGATACCTCCAGCCGGACATGAACTCTCACTTGAACTTTAGAGGTTAACACCTCTTGTCTACACACACAATCTGGCGACTATGTAGAGCCAACACTCTTCCTTTAATCATCGTTACTTGAACTATAAAATCCTGAGTCTGGTCATGTGTTATTTCCACTACTATTGCTAGATCACTTCTAGCATAAAGGTGTATGGCATCTACGCCCATACAATGCTTCTCAAGGACATTCCCGAAGATAAACGTCAATCACTGTTATATAATAACTCAATAATGGAAGGTAATATAATCATCCACGTTTCCCATTCGACTTACAACTTATAATAGATCTTTAAGATCTAGATGATCCTCTCTAACCGACCATCTGTCAGGGGGTGAAGTGTAGTCATGAGGTACAGACTCGTCCCCAAAGCAGTCTGAATCTGCTGACTAAAATCTCAAAGTAAAAACATCCATCTCGATCAGAAATGATCGTTCTCGGTATACCATGGAGTCTCACTATCTGTCTAGTGTACTCCTCAGCCAATTCATTCACTTGCCACGTCTTTCTGATAGAAATGAAACGTGCCGGTTTCATTAATCTGTTACCAACAATCCAAATAACATCAATCTTCTACAGGGTCACAATCCCATAACAAAGTCCATAAAGATGTCCTCCCAAATTCTACTACTGCACTGGTAGTGGGTGGGGGCTTATCTCTAGATCGGAATACTCTATCTGGACCTGCTGACATGTCACACACTATATCACAAATCTGGTTATATCGGCTTCATACAATATAATCGTCTCATCTCGTGGTACATCTTACTCGTACCTGAATGTACTGAATAAGGCGTACAATGGGTATAGGTAATATTCTGTCTCCATCTGCATCAGCAGGAACACAAAAGCGGTCATGACTCTTCATCAGTCCATCTACTCCTATGGAGAACTATGGTGCCTCAGTACGAGACATCCTTTCTCTAAACCTTGTCAAGGCCGGGCAGGTCTCTTGCTTCTGTTGGACCTCATCCAACAGACCAGGTAGAACCTCTGAGGTATAACTGGATATCCTCATTAAGGAAATGATTGTCCAACTCTAGCCAAGCTAGATCTCTCTAAAGCTGAGGCTGAACTATTAGTCTCACAATTATCTTCTCTTGGAGCGTCTTTTCCATTCAAGTTATCGGCGACAACATTCAACTTCTCTGAATGATATGGAATCTTCGAGTCAAAGTCTTGATCAACTTAAGCTCTTAATACTGGCGGTTATTCAACCCCTGTTGCATAAAATATACTTCAGATTTCTATGATCTATAGAAATCTGACATGAAGATCACACCGGTACGGTCTTCAAAACTTAAAGGCTTCAACAACCACTACTAACTCTAAATCATGAGTCGGGTAATTCTCATCATACGTTCTCAGGTATAAACACACATATCAATAACCCTACTCCTTTGTAGTAATACACATCTCAAACTTAGTTGGGATGTATCACCGTAAATCACGGGATCCCAAAAATCTTCTAACTACAACAGAATGGAAGCAGAGGTCAAATGCCTCCTCAACTCTTCAGAACATAGACACACTACTTTCATCACGTAGTTATGGTGGTCTTCTCAAAAGACTCGCAAATGAATACATAATCATATAAAATCCTTCGTCAAAGCATTGGTAGCAATCGGCTGAGCCGAGAAAACTACGTATTCCTTAATGTTCATTAGTATCTCCCATGTTACAACATACTTAATTCTCGCCAGGTCAACCATGATCCCACTGACGGAGAAAACATGGCCTAAAAAGGCTACCACTGACATCTCAACTTACACTTAGAGAGCGTAGCATACAACTCTCTATCTCTCAAAATCTGCAGAACGGTCCTCAGACGATCGGTCTACTATTCTCTACTATGAGAGTATACCGACATGTCATCAATGAAGTCCACCACCAACTAATCAAGGAAGTCGATGAAGATATTGTTCATTAACTCCATAAAAACTACTAAAACAATCGTCAACCCAAATGACATCACTACAAACTCGTAGTGTCCATAACGAGTATGGGAATGCTATCTCATACACATGCTGCTCTCTCATCCATGACTAGGGATATCTTGAGCATAAAGGAATCCCGAAAACACAATTGCTTCTTGAAGTTAACTCGTCAGGTCGTCAATACGGAACATGGAACCCACTAGGGTAAACCCGTTTCAGTAAACATTTCAAGTTATCAGTACAATATCTCAACAAGCACCATAAAGTGTGGCTTTATCATTCAATCTTGTATCATACTTCAACTCAATAACAATGTCCACACTCCGCTGAGGTGGCAACTAGACGGTTCAGTAACACGTCTATAAACTCATAAACAACTGGCATAACTTCCAATGTTGGACTATCTCGCTCCTTTATGGTAAAAAAACTAGAAGGCGTCACATCCCTGTGTTATCAACTTGCTGCTCATACAGTCCTGATGACAAACCCGTCTTTTTAAAGGTCTTAACCTCATAAGACCTCTATTTACCATCTCAGTAAAGACTGTAATAGCCTTACTATTAATATCTAACACCGTACGATATCTATTCATCCAATCCATACACATAAAGACTTCCTCATGCACCTACGGCATGACAAAGAAGTCTACAAGCCATACACAAGTCCCAGAATAAGGGAACAACCACATATCTCGTAGGTACCTCAGACCCCTAGCTGGTAATCCTGTAAAGAAAAGTTCACCTTCTACTATATATCAAAGATCAACCATTAACGCATGCATCGAAAGACAAGAAGTGCATAGCACTCATAACAAACAAAACTCCACTAGGTAAACCATTAACGAGAATGGTACCTGTAACAGCTAACTCCCGTAGCTCCACTACATATCATTACTCGATCTCGGATCTATGCTCCTCAAGTATCACTGAGGTCCTCACTATAGCCTCCACTTCCACTCTTTCAACACTAGAAAGAGGAAGGTCTTGTTGGGAAGAAACACTACCTTGCTGACAGAAAGGGGCCAGATGGCCTAGTTCACCACAGATGAACAAGCTATCGGTGCCAAAGGGCACTCAGAACGCAAATGATCTGGATAGCCACAATTGTAACATAATTGTCTCATTCTTGCAACCTGTGCAATTGAAGGGTAACTCGACCTTCATCGTCCACCTGGAATGATCTCACTCTTGAAGGGAACTTGTAAAGGCAATGCCTTGCCCTGTCGACAAAACTTCGCTCTATGCCCTGCTTTACCACACGTAAAGCATATGATGGGCGCCTTTGGGCACACAGCTCGCCAGTGTCCCAACTTTCACGCAATTAAAACACTGTAGTTCCTTGCTAGTCATCTTCATGGCCAAAGGATCACTAGATTGTCCTGATATTGGACTTGGTTCCCTATTCATCATCTTTGCTTCTCCAGTAACTGATTCAGTCCATTGCTTCTTTCCGGATCCAGAAGCTTCAGTTGATCTCACAATTGTTGGTAAATCCGGTGTGGATCTACCCGCTATCACCGCTTCATATACTTGTTACATATATTCTTGAAACTTGGATCTACTCATGGAGACACGATCAGCCTCTTCAAACTCGTTCTCTGCCATAGGCGAAACAACAGCGGAAACTGGTCCCTGACTTATCACCACTGGAGGAAGAGGGGGTGTACCCCTACCTCATCCCACTACAGATACTGCTCTAGTCTGAGTCATCTGTAGGATATACGCACCTAATCTTATAAGGCTATATATATGCCATAGGTATCGATATGTATATAATACATCCACATAATCCATAGTACACACAGATATATATACATATCTACGCTGCAGAGATCCATGGCAGAGGTGACGACTTCTCGTACATTCTATCCCAAAACCACACTTAAAACCAAAACCTTTGAAAACGTCAGATCCCATGTGGGCTCTGTTTATTTTACCTATCAAACCTCATTGCAGGTAGCAAGTGCCATTGTTGTCAACCTGGGCTCTGATACCAACTTTGTAACACCCCGAATCCGCGGGACTCGGGATGTCACATTGGGCTAGGATCTCACAATGGATCCTGGCCCTAGCTTGACAACAAGTTCACTGGACCTTACAACATGGCACTGACAGATATAAAACAAATACATAAAACGACATAAACAGTATAACATAAAGGTAAAGACAACATAGCCGAGTATGAAACGACATCCTCACATTGGAGGGAAAACAAGACATCATCCTCACGTAGGAGGAAAAACATAAACAACCCCAAAACCAACCACCTAATGTACGAGAGTCCTCGGCCTGTCACCCTGTCAGATCACCCAGTAGCGCCTAACCTGTAAACATCTACAACACGGTATGAAACCGTTAGCTAACCATACATATATGAGGTAATGCATAAGCACAAGCGCAATCATGAAAGATAAACACATCAGCATGCTATCACACATTTACCCATTTATTATCTTTATATAATAACCATTCACTCAAAAACCGTATATATATATATAGATAGATGAAAGTATGTGACACGAGGACCGATACATCCCCGCCTCTGAGTACAATGTCCAGCTGTACGAGTATCGGTCACACAATCCGTGTACCCTATGGGAGTGGATTGCGCCCTTCCTGTAAACCAGTCTGGCCCGACATCAGAGAACCTCCCTGACTCCACGGCGGGATGAAAGGGAAAGGTTATCACAGCCACGCAGTGGGGCAGTCAATAGAACATAGGTCGATAAAAATGACAACTCATGCTATCATAGCAAACATATAAAGCATACACCACTCATGCAAACACCCAATATAGGGATGGTAGCTAAGTAAGTCCTACGGACTTACCTCAACCTCGTACAACCTCAACCACGATCACCTCTACAATGGAGGGACAACACGGCCTATAAACAAGGCATAAAGAGATATATCAACCTCTATTCATCAAAGGGGTCACACCTAGACCCAAAGGGATCCATAAGGATCATACTCAATCTATGAGCCTCACAACCAACTAAACCTCAATATCTCAGCATAACTCACAATTCCTCAAATCTCAAGGTATTATCTAATCAACATCCCTCAATCTCAATTCTAATCCCAATTTAATTAATTAACCTTTAATTAATTAATTAGATTCCGCCAGAATAACGTTTTGCCCGCAGGCAATTTCTAAACCTCCTGTCATCAGATTTCATCAAACAAACTATCCATAATCACCAGAATAATATAACGACCATAATGGAATTTCTAATTATCCATTTTGACAAGCCTAAAGTCAATTTAGGCCAAATCGCAGTACAGAAAACGAATAAATTCATAACTTATTCGTTACTAACCCGATTGACGATCTGAAAGAAGATTCGGAATCACAGCGACGCAGGCTACGCAGGGACAACATCAAATTCACCGGAATCTGAGCGACGGAACCTGCCTGGTGACATATATGCTCGACCAACCCTCCATATACTCGGAAATGCAGAAACTCGGTACCGATATGAAGAGAATGAAGAGAGGAATCCAGAAATTCAAACGGAATTGAAATCGGATTAGAAACGGAGAGTAGATCTGAGTTTGAAGGTTGAGAGAAATCAGAGCTTTTACGAGAAAACGTGAAATGAAATGAATTAATAAAGGATTTTCCGCTATTTATAGTGAAGACGATAATTATCCTTTAGTAAAGTCGATAATTATCCTTTAACCGATCCAAAGGCGGGTCGAACCTCTTTCTCCAAACTTCTCGAATTTGGAACATTAAATCTGGAATATTGTAGGGATAATTATTCCACAACTGCCTCGGAAAACGTGTATTCCTAAGCCGTCTTTCTTAGCCATTAAGAAACGAAATAGCGACTCTTTTGGCCGTTTTGCCTCTCCATGTTATTTCATATCTAGGACATATCCGATGTCCTGATCATTTCTCTCAACTGCATTTTTATTAATTGGAGCTCCCAAATGGTCCAAATAACACCGGAGGGTAAAAATAATTACCCGGGGAAAAAAGTAAAAATTTTCCCAAACGCCCAAAATTACGCCAGGAACATAACGGTGGGACTCTTACTCATCACTTGCGAAATCTTCGCGAGTTATATGACAATTGCTATCAATGATTAAGTTAATCAACATTAATTAGAATTCGAAAATCCTAGCTATTACAAATAAATTGAAAATGAGGGGCTGAGTTGATTTGTTTGAGCAATGCTTCTGGTTTTAGGGTTTCATTTTGAATTGAGAAGGAGATAATGCTTTCGATTTGTACCTCATTTTTTCCTATATGTTAGTTTCTGCTTAAGTAGCTCACGAATAGAATTTTTACATGACCAATTACCATATCCTTTTTAAGGCAAGCATTAATTGCTTAATTTAATTTAAATGTTAAGAGTCTCCATTTTTGATTTTATGCTTATATTGTTGTGCTCAATGAAGAATGAAAAATGACATGTAAAGTTCAATTTGTTTGCTTGTTTAGACATTGATAACATGTATGCTTAAATATTTTGTATGCTTGAATTGCAAGAATATTAAATATTTGGGAAATTAGGGGTTTGCTGATGTTAGAATTGTTAGGGCAATGAGTGTAACCAACCAAAAGTTTGATTGATGTTAGTTTAAATTGAGTTTAGGAGACTGAGATTATTGTGTCAATGTTTGCTGATGTTTGGATTTACAAATGATAAGATGAGTGCTGGTTTTACAATGATATGGCATTTGGCGTGGTTTTACAAATGACAAGTTGGCTTGGTTTTACAAATGATAAGATGACTGTTGGTTTTACAAATGACAAGTCATTTGGCTTGGTTTTACAAATGACAAGATGACTACTGGTTTTATAAATGACAAGTTATTTGGATTGGTTTTACAAATGACAAGTTGGCTTGGTTTTACAGAAATTTGAAGTTTTGTTGGAAGTTGACTTGGTTTCCAATTGACTGTTGTTAAGTATGCTGATGTTTAGGTTTTACTGAACCCATTGTCAAGCATTTAAGCATTGTCAAGTTGGCTTGGTTTTATAGAAATTTTAGGGTTTCTGTTCATGTTTGGAGCAATGACTTCTTCAAATTTCCCTTTGTCATGTCTTGATCAGTAGCATCAGTGCATTTGCTGGTTTGGTTCATGTTTGCTAGCCTTGCAATGTTTTACAGAAATTAACCATGCTCAATGTAGGTGTTGTTTGTGTGTTGGTATGTCTTGATCAGTAGCATCAATATATTTGCTAGTTCAGTAGCATCAGTACATCTGTTGGGTTAGCCATGCTCAATGTATGTGTTGTTTGTGTGTTGGTATGTTGTTGTTGAGCTAACACATTGTTGTTTGATAAACCAGTTGTTGAAATGGTGAGTCAGCCCTCGGATGATTCTAGTATGAGAGTGTGAACGAGTTCATGGAGGAGGCTATTGAGGATGAAATGCTGGATTATGCTCACGAATTTAATGATAGCTCAAGGTCATTACGGACTATGTCACTGGCTTAAGGCAGGCGAAGAAGAATCTGGCGAATGAAGTTCATGGACTACGCTAGAGTCTTGGATATAAGAGGTTTTTAGTCGACTCTTTAGAGCATGAGATTATTCTACTGAAGGAGCGAAACAAGGAGGTTGAATCTCATAGATTGAATGCATTTGTATTGGGATTTGTTGTTGTGATTCTTCTTGTCATTTATGTAATGTATTATTGACTTGATAATGTCTGTAAGACACCATATTCTGCTTATGGCATTTGTGTTATGAATTAATGTTGCTAATGCTTGTAATACATTTGTGTTATGAACTAATGTTAGTAATGCTTGTAAAACATTTGAGTTATGGAATGACTTATGACATGTAAGGATAAAATTATGTGATACTATAATAACTTGCTAATTGGCACATTTCATAATACGACACATAAAGAAAAGGAATTATCCTCATAAGTACTTACAAATACAGTAAACAAAAGGAATGATCCTTATAAGTTTAATATAATCTTAAATATACTAAACCCTTCTAGAACTCCAAATTGCATTCGCTATACGATCACGAATATGGCTCATCCCTCCAAAGCTTTGGTCGTCATCCTGTTCTCCTTCTTCCTCCACTTGTTATCCTTGTTCTGTATTGGGTATGGGGATTTCGTCCTCGTCTTCAAAAAGATCATCATATCCAGAATATAAGCGAATGAAGTTGTGTAGTGCGAAACAAGCCATATGAATATCCACTTGGGTGTAGTCTCGTATTCCAAGGTTCATTACAACTCCTTAAAGAAGAGTGTACCCGATTAAACGCTTCCTTCTTATTACTCGGTGGCTCATTGTCAAACTGGTTTAGGTGGTAATGAACCTTGGAATACGGAACCAGAAACCCCGGTTTATCTGCATAGCCTTTGTCGCACAGGTAATACTTGCCAGATGGTGGATGTGGGAAGTTGTTAGTCGGGTTACATATAGCGTTATCGAGAACCTTTGCGTCATGAACAGAACCTTCCCAACCAGATAAAACAAAGGTGAATAGCATATTAAAATCACAAACAACGAGTACACTGAAGGTCACCAAACTTTTTCGACCTCTGAATGGACCTTGATCAAGCTCTTTGATGCACGTGTTAATGTGTGTGCCGTCTAGACAACCAATACAATCCTGTAGATGCACGGTTCAGTGTGACGAACATACACAAGTGATTGACCCGGTCCTTAGAGCTGACTTCTTCTTGAAAGAGTGCAACTAATTTCTCACTGTTTGCTCTACTATCTGTCAGATGTTCTTCAAACCTAAATGACCCAAGTGATTGTCTTTTGTTCCTCTTAACTGTTTGCTTCTCAATTGTAATTCTAGTCTCTGGAGTTGGTAAGGGTGTTTGAGTAGGCTGAACTGGATCATCATTGCAATATGCTCCAACACCAGAGTGACTTGATGCTCGATCATCTGTGACAGTCTCTACAAAAGTGCGAATGAATTCCCTCTCTGTTCCAAGGCCTTTTAAATCAACAACAGGTGTCTCATTTTCAGTCTCAGGCTCATCAGGTCGGGGACTTAATTCAACATCCATTGCAGTTGACCTTGCTAATCACCCAGTAGCCACATTTCAACAGAACAAAGAATGGAAAATCTCTTCATATGCGGCATCCATTCCCTTCGTTCTGTTTTTCTTACAATTTGCGTCTTCCTGAAATAAGTAATGTAATTCAAAATATTTAATAACCTCTACATGATCCAATACATAAATAATAATGTAATGATTATTGCAAATGTACCATAATCTTCCGATCCCACCATTCTTGAGAAGTAGTGATCGTGCGTGTGCTTTCATCTCAACCAAGGCTGGTCTCTGCATTCCTAAGGAAATTCCAGGCCTTGTAATCCTTTTTCATGGCCTCATATTTATTCCTATAATCATCCTTGACTCCCGTCACTCCACACTTAAAAAATTCCTCACTAATTATTACCTAGTTGTACGCTTGATTTCCATTCTTTCGTTGATAAGCATGAAGAATTTCAACAAGAAGTCTCACCAACTGATTGCTCCATACATAGTTAGGACCCCTAGTACGACTTTGTGAAGCATTTTTGTCCATTATAGCTAACCACAAAAACAAGTTCAAGTCTAACCAATTAACAACAACATAGACTTCAAACCAATTAACATTCCTAACATCATGTGGCTATTGTTGTGACAAAACAACAAGTTACCCAACAGAGGGAAGTCCTAAACATCCTGCATTGCTAAACTAAATAAAGGAACGATAGCAAAAACAACAAGTAAGCACAACAAAGTTGCACTAGAATAGCAAGTAAACACAACAAAAAACAACAATTTCTAATCAGACCAAACTCTATCCAATTCAAGTTCCTAAGAAGGCATAACTTCATACAGATGAGGATAAGACATCATTTATCATGTTTTCAAGTTCAAGTTCATGACTAAACTCTATCCAAAATGGTTAAAGCATTTTCAAGTTCAAGTTCCTAAGGCATTCATAGGCATTCATGTGATAAAAAAAACCTATATTTACTACAGTTTAATCAATACAGTAAGACAACTATCCAATTCAAGTTCCCAAATAGACATAACTTCATACAGATGAGAAGACATCATTTATCATGTTATCAACCAAGTTCAAGTTTATGACTAAACACTATCCAAAATGATTACAAGAATTTCAAGTTCAGGTTCCTAAGGCATTCATTTATCATGCTTACAAGCATTTTCAAGTTCAAGTTCCTAAGACAATGACTAAACTCTATCCAACACTCCTGGAGATTATTTTCATTCACAAAAACAAAGAACAGACCCTAAACCTAATATGCCCAACAACTAATCCCTACAGATTGCTTTCAAGTTCAAGAATTTGATTAGCTAGGCCAAGTTGACAACTAATCTGCCCAACAAGCAATTGAAATACAAATCCCTTCAGAAGTCCACCATGAACCACTCAATCCCTTAACACCAGACAAAGCTTCACAAACTGAGCAATCTAAACACCAATCAATAAACCCTAAACCTAATTGTGATCAATTAACGGATAATCTCTAATTAAAACCAGATAGCTTCACATACTGATCAATATGTAAACACCAATCAATCTAAACCTAAATCTAATTCAAACTTTACAAACAACCTGTAGATGTTCTAACCTCACAGAAAAATTACAAGAAAATCACAAGAAAACAACCTACTAAATATGAAACTTCACAAACAAATGAAATCGATTTTTCATGTACCTGATGAGAACGTTAATCTCCATTCCAAAAGCTCCAATTTCAGATCTAGGCCAACCGAATAAGCACAGAAAAAATCACAAGAAAACAATAAATTTATACACTGTGAATGACAAAATCGCAACAAAGCCTAGAGAGGATGAACAAACCTCGAGTCAAGGCTTCTTCGATGGCGAACTGTTTGGTTGTGCAGATTCCTCAGTGTCTTCAATGGAGGCAAATCACCACAGAAAGAACGAAGGCCGGAGAGGAGAAATGAAGCCTAAAACAAATTAGAAACCCTTTATATATGTTACGCTAAGAAGTGTGTACGCAATAAGCCTTAAATTTATACTCGTTATATTTATCCTAACTCCTAGCGCACCCGCAGTGTACGGGACGTTTGTAGTATGGATAGTATTCCGAGGTCGAACACAAAGACTAAGGTGAGATTGATTCGGTTTTGTGATTAAGTTTAGTGAAGATCTAAGATTAGAAAAGGAGGAAGTAAAGAAATGAAAATCTCAATTGTTTTTGGTTGGTTTTAGGTGATCAATCAAGGATCACAATTCATGCAAAAGTAAGCAATCAACTAAGCTAGCAAATCAAAACAAAGAAACGAGCCAAACACGGGATATAAATCAAAAGAGAGAAACGGATTCTAGGGGGTTGGAAATTCCGATTATGGCATAGGACTCAAGCTATCTAATCATTCCTTGGATTATCTATGATATGTTGGGAGTAAGTGTTTCTAAATTTGGGATCAATTACCGGGTAAGTCTCATGATCCACTAATCCATTCCTAAGGTCTCATTACCGGGTAAGTCTCTAAGAACCTAAGGATTGGAATTCTACACAAACCGAATTTTTACCTAGAGATCTAACCTATCCTTACCGGGTAAGTCTCGGAAAGGGAAGTTCTAAGCAACTATCCTAGCACACTTAGTCCAATGGCGGCTTGTGAGGCTCACCATTACCTAGGGCTTGTCATCTTAGGAATCTAAGGGTAAGAATCACCGGTTAGGTCTCTTCTAACACTTAGTAGCTAACTCTAGGTCACCCTAGGCTAGATTAACTCAACAAACACCTAGGATTTCAACATCAAAATCAATCTAAAACTAGATCATCGAACCAGGGAGAAATCACGGGCTGTTCCACACATCCACGGCCGTGGAATGGGAAGATCCGCCCGTGATTCTTAACAAAGATTTCGTTCTTGTAAGTCACTCATCCAAAGGTAAATCTAAGGGCATCCTATCATAGTCCTAGCCACAATCATCCTTCCCTTACCCTAAAATCACATCTATTTAGCCTACAACATTCATAATGGAAATCGAAATCATCAAACATGAAATCATAACATCCATTGCAAGATAATGAAAAGGAAAGAGATGAACAAGTGAACAACCAAACTGAAAATAGAATTAGAACAACTTACAACCCTTCCAAAGAAGGTTCAAAGGTTCACAAAACTCTAGAAATAGAATCCGGAAATCTCCACTACAAAAACTAGCAAGGATGACAATGGTGTGTGTTCTTCTTCTTCTCTTCAATGGAACTCTTCTTCTTGAGAGAATATTGTTGTTAGAGAGAAATGGATAATGGATGAGCTGCTCCTCAACTTCCCAGCTGCCCCTCACAACCCATGAAGGACCACTTTTATAACAAACTTGTATGAGCTGGCCATGAGAGTCGTGGCACAACTGTCACAAGAATCTGGCAAAAACCACGGTTGATTCCACGGCCGTGATCTGTCAGAGAACCGTGATTCTGTGCAGAAACTTTGCCTTGGATCATTAAGCTGTGATTTGGTGCATGGCTAGTGTTGGCAAGGTTCCATGAGTCCTCCTTAGCCTATAGCTTGTGTCCTAATGGGTCCGAGGGTGTGTTGTCTAGATGAACGATCCTCAAACGCATCGTTTTAGCTCCTAAATTTCCCGAATTACCTACAAAACACGCACAAGTCCGTGTAGACATCTATCTCGACAAAATACATGAATTGAGTGCAAAATGTCTCGAACCAATGCCAAACCATGCATGAATGAGCGAGAATTCTATCTAAATGATTACCTAAAACTAACACATAAATCGTGTTATCAAAATACCCCATACTTAAGGTTTGCTCGTCCCCGAGCAAATTTCCAACTATAGGTTAAGAGATGACATGATTTATGTATGCAGAAAAATGGCAAAAAATCTTTTTGGGTTTGTGCTTCTACTATTGGATCACCTTCAAAGTCATGTTTCATGGCTAAGGACAAGCAATCATGCATCGAACAAATGAAAGCATGGAAAGACAATTGTACTTAACTCAAAAGTATGCATGAAATGTAA
This sequence comes from Fagopyrum homotropicum, assembly GCA_033239125.1. Classification (NCBI taxonomy): domain Eukaryota; kingdom Viridiplantae; phylum Streptophyta; class Magnoliopsida; order Caryophyllales; family Polygonaceae; genus Fagopyrum; species Fagopyrum homotropicum. The sequence continues at coordinate 23,870,474 of BSWB01000006.1, forward strand.
AGATGAAGAAGCCAAGAAGATCAAGAGTACATCCAATCTAAACTACTAAGTCTTACGAACATGCAAATAGGTCATCAGGTCTTGTGAGATAAAAGGGCCAAGAAATGTAGTGATTGGGTGGGGATTTCTAGGTTATGTGATGCTAATCCGGGAACGGAACTAACTTCACATCCTTGTCCTCGATCAACTTCCCCCAAGTGTATATTTTCCTCTATCTTTTCTTTCTTTTCTTTTTCTTTGACTTATTTTTGAGACAATGGCATTGGTGTACAAAAGCCGAAACCTAGGTGATTAGCCGTCCTCGGGTTTTTTCTTAGTTTTCGAGGTGCATCCACACCGGGCACACATACCAAAGCTCGTTAGGACTATTGGTTCATTTGACTTTGGCAAGGCACCAACACCCGATTATGTGAAGTGTACCGAGTTACTTGTCATTTAAACCAATGTCCCCAAACTTATATTTTGGCTACACTTTCACAACAAATTCAGCATTTTATGCATGATATTCTTTTCATCAACAACTTCACCTCACACTTGCTTTTTGCACACATCAACATACTAGCATGCTCCTATTCCCGGATGGGTTAAAAGAGGTCAATTTTATCTCAATTGAGGTGCTCAAGCAATCATGATTAAGATGACAAGTAGAGAAAGATTGAATTGCCTCATTCATTCCTAGATGGTATGCAAGAACTATCATGTAATTTCGATTTTCACTACTCAATCCCTTCTAGGCAAACATCATGGTCACAAATCATTCATAGAATTTCAAGAGAAGTAGTTCAAGTCCACATATGCATTTATCAATTCAACACATAAGGCCATTTATAGCCAATTCACAAGACAAGATTTCATCATTAGGATCATATCCAAGCCTAGAAAGCACAAAAATTTTTAAAATTTTCTGATTTTTATGGGATTTTCGTTTTAAGTATGTACAATGCAAGACATGTGCAAATATTAAACTATCCTAGATGCTCATCATGCAAAGGATCATGCAAACCCCACCCCATACTTAGAAACACATTGTCCCCAATGTGGTATTCAAGCAAAGAGAGTGAAAAAGGGTTCTCACAATGTAAAAGTGGTTTGCTATGGGAATTGGGATTTCTCAAATGAATTGATGTTGGATGATCCTGTCAACCATGATAGAGAGCTCTAGGCATCCATCAAAGCTTCGGAACCCGCGCTAGGCACCGCTAGCCATCCAAGTCCCGCGTCCGCTCCACCCATAATTGGTGAGGGGTTCATCATCATCATTCATATGCCAAGAAAGGTTTCCAATGCTACTCTAGCACACATACAAAGTAGACAAAACACACACAAAGATAGAAAAATCTAAAAACGAAGACAAAACGAAAAAGGAAAAATATTACCAATGGGTTGCCTCCCACCAAGCGCTTCTTTAAGGTCATTAGCTTGACCAAACATCGGGAGCGTCTATTCAAGGTGAAGTGGCGCAATCATGTCCACCGGAGCTCCCGAAATATATTTCTTCAAGCGGTGCCCATTCACTTTGAAATTCACACAATGCTCCCCTCCTATCTCAATAGCTCCATGGGAAAAGATCTTCTTCACCACATATGGCCCGGTCCATCTTGATTTGAGCTTTCCGGGAAAGAGCCTTAGCCTTGAGTTGAAGAGAAGGACAAGATCTCCTTCATTCAATTCCTTGGGGATGATCTTCTTGTCATGCCATCTTTTGGTTTGTTCCTTGTAAATCCGGGCATTCTCATAAGCGTCCAACCGGATCTCCTCAAGGGCGTTTAGATCAAGCAACCTCTTTTCTCCCGCTTCCTTGAGGTCAAAATTTAGCCACTTAATGGCCCAATAAGCTCTATGCTCCAATTCCACCGGAAGATAGCAAGACTTGTCATAGACTAACTTGTAAGGAGTGGTGCCAATCTGTGTCTTGAAGGCGGTTCTATATGCCCACAATGCGTCATTGAGCTTCATAGCCCAGTCCTTTCTAGTTCTAGACACCGTCTTCTCAAGGATGACCTTTATCTCCCGGTTGGAGATCTCCACTTGGCCACTAGTTTGGGGATGGTAAGGTGTTGCCACCTTATGAGTCACCCCATACTTAGCCAAAAGTGCTCCAAAGTTCCTATTTGTGAAATGCTTTCCTCCATCACTAATGACCACCCTTGGTGTACCAAACCTAGGGAAGATCACCCGGTTGAAGAACCGCACCCCTACCTTGGCATCATTTGTAGGAGAGGCGATTGCCTCCACCCATCTTGACACATAATCCACCGCCAATAGGATATAGAGATTGCCACATGAGGAAGGGAATGGTCCCATGAAGTCCACACCCCACACATCAAAAATCTCCACTTCTTGGATGTTGTTCAAGGGCATTTCATTCCTCCTTGAGATGTTGCCCGTCCTTTGGCAAGCATCACATCCAGCTACAAAACCTTGCACATCTCTAAACAAGTTAGGCCAATAAAAACCGGATTGCAATACCTTTGCACACGTCTTGTGTGAGCTAGCATGGCCTCCACATGGTAAGGAGTGACAATGCCGGATCACACTCTCCACTTCATCTTCCGGTATGCATCTTCTAAACATCCCATCCGGTCCTCTCTTGAACAAGAGTGGCTCACTCCAACAGTAATGCCTCACATCGTTGAAGAACTTCTTTCTTTGTGCATATGTCAATCCGGGAGGCACTTCCTCACATACTAAGTAGTTCACAATGTCGGCATACCATGGCTCATTTCCTCTAGAAACTTGGAACAAGCATTCCTCCATTATTTGCAATTGCTCATCTCGGAATGAGTCATCAATTGGAATGTTGTCTCTTCCAAGCTCCAATGGAGGCAATCTACTAAGGTGATCCGCCACGGAGTTCTCGGATCCCTTCTTATCTCGTATCTCTAAATCAAACTCTTGAAGAAGAAGGATCCACCGAATCAACCTTGGTTTGGCATCCTTCTTTGTAAGTAGATAACGGATCGCCGCATGATCCGTATAAACTATGACCTTCGCTCCAACAAGGTATGAGCGGAACTTCTCAAATGCATACACCACCGCCAACAACTCCTTCTCGGTGGTAGCATAATTGAGTTGGGCATCATCTAGCGTCTTGCTAGCTTATAAATAGCATGAGTACGCCCTTCTTTCCTTTGCCCTAAAACGGCCCCAACGGCCACATCGCTTGTTTCGCACATGATCTCAAATGGTAGACTCCAATCCGGAGGTTGCATGATAGGTGCGGAGATTAATGCGTTCTTCAACCTACAAAAGGCTTCAAGACAATCCTTGGAAAAGACAAAATGAACATCCTTCATTAGTAGGTTAGTGAGGGGCTTAGAAATTTTAGAGAAATCTTGAATAAACCTCCGGTAGAAACCGGCATGCCCTAAGAAACTCCTTACCCCCTTCACCGAGGTAGGTGGTGGCAACTTCTCTATCGTCTCAATCTTGGCCCTATCAACCTCAATGCCACGGTTAGACACCAAGTGTCCTAACACAATGCCTTCACTTACCATGAAGTGGCATTTTCCCAATTTAAGACAAGATTTGTCTCCTCACATCTTTGCAAAACTAAAGACAAGTTGGCTAAGCAATCATCAAAGGAAGAACCATAAACAGAGAAATCATCCATAAACACTTCCATGATATTTTCAATGTACTCAGAAAAGATAGCCATCATACACCTTTGGAAGGTGGCGGGTGCATTACACAACCCAAATGGCATTCTCCTATATGCAAAGGTTCCCCATGGACATGTAAAGGTGGTTTTCTCTTGGTCATCGGGGTGGATAGGGATTTGGAAGAATCCACTATAGCCATCTAGATAGCAAAAATGAGAGTGTTGAGCTAACCTTTCTAGCATTTGGTCAATGAAGGGGAGAGGGAAGTAATCTTTCCTAGAGGCCATGTTCAATTTTCTATAATCAATGCACATCCTCCAACCCGTAACCGTCCTAGTGGGGATTAACTCATTGTTCTCATTAGTCACTACGGTCATCCCACCCTTCTTAGGTACTACATGAACGGGACTAACCCACTTACTATCCGAGATAGGGTAGATAATCCCTGCATCTAGCAACTTAATGATTTCCTTCTTGACTACCTCTTTCATTATAGGATTTAGTCTTCTTTGATGTTCAATAGAGGGCTTATGATTGTCTTCCATCATTATCTTATGCATGCACAAAGAAGGCTTAATGCCAACCAAATCATCAATAGTATAAACAATGGCTTTCCTATGCAATCTCAGTTCATTCAACAATTTAGCAAGTTCATCATCACTCAAGCATGCATTAACAATCACAGGATATGTAGAATTTTCACCAAGAAATGCATACTTTAAATGAGAGGGGAGGGGTTTAAGTTCAAGTTGAGGAGGACCTTTATCGAGTGGAGACGATCCAAATAAAGTTGGATGAGATGAATCCAAGGCAAATGAAGACTTTCCATGGCTCCTAGAAGCTTGATCATCATTGAAGGCTGATTCAGGGGAAACCACGGCCAACTCCACGGTTTGCTCACCTTCCACGGCCGTGGTTCTTGCCAAGCTTGCTTCCCGGAGTTGTCCAGAAAGTTTGACGGCCGTGGAACCTAAATCTCGACCGTGGAACTTGCAGCTGTTCAACACCTCTTCGTGGCCTTCAAATCCAACTCTTGTCTCCTCTTCCATTGCTTCCAAGGCCGTGATCTCTTCATTGCAAGCCTCCTCAACACCTTCTTTCATCATACTCAAGGTAAGAACCTTCTCCAAGGGATCCTTGATCAAGATCGAGCTCACAATTTCTCTAGATTCCTCTTGCTCGACTATGTTGAAGACATCATCATCAAGGGTTGGCCCTTTCATCATTGTGGACAGTTTGAACTTGATGTTCTCTTATCCAATGTTGAAGGAGAGAGTCCCGTTCTTGCAATCCACTAGGCATCCGGAAGTGGCTATGAAAGGTCTTCCTAAGATAATGGGAACCGGATAATCCGCCGGAATGTCCAAAACGACAAAGTCAATTGGCACATAGAATCCTCCTAATTGCACCGGAATGTCTTCTAGAATCCCAACCGGATGAGTGATAGAACGGTCCACCATATAGAGGGTCATCTTGACCGGCTTTGGCTCTCCTAGCCCGACCTTGTTGCAAAGTGCAAGCGGTATGATGCTTACACTTGCTCCAAGATCACAAAGGGCCTCGTACTTCACATCTCCCACTCCTATTGGGACGCAAAAAGAGCCCGGATCCCTTAGCTTGGGAGGCATCTCCTCCTTCATGGTTTGGATCAATTCCGAGGATCTCTTGGTCATTCTTATCTCCCCATACTCCTCCAACTTCCTTTTGTTGGAGAGTATTTCCTTCAAAAACTTGCCATATGCCGGCATTCCTAAAATGGCATCCATGAACGGAATGTTAATATGTAATTTGGACATTAGTTCAAGGAACTTACCAAAGTGATTGTCCAAACGAGCTCTTGCTCTTGATTGTGGGAACGGTAGTGGTGGCTTGTATGGAGGCGGTGCCACATAGGTTGGCTCTACATCCTTGCTCTTGCCTCCATCTTCTTGCATTCTTCCCTCTTCTACCACTACTTGCTTTCCCTTAGCTTGGTCCTTGGGCAAAGGATCCTTCATACTCAACCCACTCCTTGTTGTGATAGCCAACACTTGGCCTCTTGGGTTGTCTTCGGTTCTTCCGGGAAGCTTTCCCGGATCTCTATGGGCTTCACCCGCCTTTTGGAACACTTGTGCTTCCAAAACTTTTTGAGCCTTAGAGATTGAAGTCACGGTGCTCTCAAGACCACTCAACCTTCCTAGCAATTGCTCAAACATTATTTCGGTTCTATCCTTGGGAGGTTGAGTAAATCCAGGTGGAGGTTCTTGTGAAGCTCTTGGTGGTGGAGTTGAGCTTGTGGAAGCGGGAGGGTTCAAGGCTCCATCCGGGTTAGAGTAAGAAAATTCGGGATGGTTGTGGTTGGGCCGGTAATTGTTGAATTGCCGGTTGTTGTTGAAACTCCTTGGGCCTTGGTAATTATTGAAGTTGCCCCTTCCCATATAATTCACATCCTCCTCCTTGGAAGACAAGTTAGCTTGTGGAGGCACTTGAGGGGTTGCTTGGTTCTTCAAAGTTGTAGCACACAACTCCCTCAAGGACTTCAACTCATTGTTGATGGCGTCAAGCTTGAAATTGCTCATGGTGATTTCACTTACCTCATATGCTCCCGCCTTCCTCCCTTCACTCTTCCTATGGGAGTATTTCTCAATCACTAGAGCTTGCTTCTCCACAAACTCCCAAGCTTCATCTACATGTTTCTCCATGAATGTCCCACCGGAAAGAGATTGGAGCTTGAATTGGCTATCTTCGTCAAGCCCCTTGAAGTAGATCTCCAATAGCTCAATTTTCGGGATGCCATGGTGTGGACAATCAAGGAGAAGATCTTTGAACCTCTCCCAAGACTTGAATAAACTTTCTCTATCCTTCATCACGAAGGCATTGATCTTCCCTCTTAACTCGGTAGTCTTGGAAGGTGGGAAGAACTTAGTCAAAAACTCGGTTGTCATCTCCTCCCAAGTACCAACTCGCCCTTGTGGAATAGATTGATACCAAGCCAAGGCTTTGTCCTTAAGAGAGAAGGAAAAAGCCCTTAGCTTATGGTTGTTGCTCTCCAATCTTGGCGGTCTAAGAGTCTCCATCAAAATCTCGTAGTTCATCAAATGTTGGTGAGGAGACTCTCCTTCCATCCCTCCAAATTGATTATGCCGGATCATTTGCAGAACTTGAGGGCGAAGCTCATAGTTGTGGGTAGCGGGATCTCCTAGGTTCACACCCGGTCGGTGTGCTCTTTGTGCCGGATCCATACGTCTCCCTAGGGTTTGCGGCTCCTCAATAGCAATGGGAACAACCCTAACATTAGCCGCCGGCTGCGGTTGTGGTGGAGGAGGTGGAGGTTGTCGGCGATTAAGCTCTCCTTGAACAAGGGCTTGCCTAATCTCTTCAATCTCCCTCCTAGTTTCCTCTTGCCTCTCATTGGCAAGTCTCCTTTCTTCCTCCAAGAGCTCATCTCTTAGCCTTATTTGCTCTAAGGCTTCATCCAACTCAGCTTGGAGGTTCCTTCCGGCCATCTCTGTAATAACCGAAAATTTTAAGTTCCGGTAAAGTGGAGTTAAACAAAGTCCGAGGAGACCATCGTAAATAAATAAATAAGTAAAATAAAATGAGTTTAGTTCTATCATTTTATGTGACGTAGATTCACATAAAATGATAATTTAAATGACCGAAAATAATTTACGTTGTTAAAATAAAAATAATTATAATTTATAAATACGGAATTTAATTCCGTATTACATAAATTCCCGCACAAAATTTACGAGTTACGAATTCCGCAATTATTTCATGAGCTAACCGCTCAATATTTCCAATTGGGCCAAACAGTCGGCCCATTACCCTAAGCCCAATAATTTAACCTAAACTAATCCCACTACTAACCTAATCAGTTACACTAATCCGCCGCATCATTCCACGCCACAATCCCGCATCTACTGATCTTCCCCTCTACGCACCTCCTGTATATCGCAGTAGCCACCCATAAGCAGGCCGGTCGCCGCCCTCCACCACCGAGCCGCTCCGCCGTTCGCCGCAGTAACGCTGCACCACCGCACTGCTGTTTCCGACCACCAGGACCTCGCCAGCCGCACGCACGGGACTTTTGTTAACTCCGTGGTGCTGCCACCGGACCACCGTTCGCTCCGACGCCGAAGCCAGGGCAGCCGCCTCGCAGCACAGGAATCTGCAGCAGCAAGTCGACCACCAGGGAGGGGCCGCCGGAACACCAGCCATCGCCGCCAGAACGCCAGCCATCGCGCCTTCGGTGGTTTGATACTCACGCAACCTTCGGTTGTACCTGCGTGTATAACTGTGAGTCGGAATATGTATATAACCGAGCTTGAATACATGTATAACTGTGAATGGAATACGTATATAACCAAGATTAAATACATGTATATCTGTGAGTTAGAATGTGTATATTAGAGATTGTATACGTATATATATTTGAGATGGAAAACATATATAAATTTAAATTGAATACATATATAAACCATAGATTGGAGGTGTACGGGTATGCAATACAGTAGATTAGTAAGGACAGTTGTGTGAGCGTATATAGGAGTTGTGTATGCCGAGTATATATATACGTAATATATATATATATATAATATGAAATAAAAGTGTACATATAAGTGTTTTAAAGTCTATTCATGTTTATAGAAGCTTGGAATTTAATGGATATATAATCTTTATATAAGAGTATATTTATAAGAATAAATATAGAATATATAAAAATGCGAGTATATATATATATAAGTACGAGTTGGGATTTATGAAATTATGTAAAAGAGATATAAATATATATATATATATATATATAAATAAGTTGGGATTTCAGGATTTATATATATAAAGTAACATAAGAATATATATATATATATACTCATGACGTAAGTGTACCTATATCCGTACAAGATGGGAAATAAATATGTAGATATATATATATATATATATATATATATATATATATATATATATATATATATATATATATATATGAGTACCGAATAATTACACAATTAAATAAGTGAGTTGAGGAGAAAGGTTAAAGCATATAATACGGATAATATATGTAATAGATGGTAACCGGGAAGGAGGAAGAGTGTTATCCTTTTTCGAGTGGATTCAAGTTTGAACTGGTGACCTATAAGTAGCTAACCGAGAGACACAAAGTATGGAAACAAGTTTTAAAAGGAATAAGAAAGTTTAAGAATAAATTGAGAAGCCTTCAGCTAAGGGTAAAATGGTCTTTTACCGTAAGAACTTGTTCCGTAATTCCTTAGTATGAGGTTGGACATCTGGACGTGATTTTGATACACATGCCTTATTTGACAGGCGTTTGAGTTACCACGAGTACGGACTGTTTGAGACGTGTTAGAGTGTATTTTGACTCAGGTAAGTCCTTGCGACTTACTTAGCCAGTTTCTGAGTGTTAGTTGAGTGATAGTAGTGGTGTGTGCTATTGCGTGGTTTAATAATAATAACTTGCTAGGACGACTGTTATTATTACGTTTAAGGCCCAAGTGTATGTATAACGGGCCGTGACATCACTGCCCAGCTCTGACAGGAGACTGGGAGGTTCTCTATACCCAGACCATGCAGGTACAAGGTGAGATGCATCGGATCCATTCCTGATGGTTACACGGGGGCGGAGGCGAGATTTGGGAATCCCTCGTGTCACAAAATAAGTATCACTAGAGTGAACGAGTAAATTAAAGCAAGATAATAAAACGGACTTGTTTGAAAGCATGTTGAGTGTTTATGTTTATCTGAGTGTGTTTGTGCTGCTATTATTTTGCTAATATTTAGATAACTAGCTAACGGTTCTTCTTGTTGTTGTTTTAGATTTACCGCAGGTTAGATCAGCAGCTGAGTGATCCGGAAGTAGTGGTCAGCCGGGTCTCCGTACTCCTTAGAACGGGGTTGGGGTTGTTTTGTCTTTCCTTTCTTTTGGTAAAGACAGTTGTTCTTTTCTTTTGTTTAAGTACTGTAGGCTGCTAGACAGTGTTGCATTCATTACTCTAAAAACATGGTTTTTATGAATTTCGGTTTCTTTATTTGTGTCTTGTTGCAAGATCCTAGTAATGTTGTTATCAAACTGAGGTCGGGACCCATTGTGAGGTCCTAACCAGTAATACTCTGAGTTCTGAGAATTCGGGGTGTTACAACATGGTATCAGAGCCAGGTTGGCAACAATGGCACTTGAAATCTTCTGAAAGACCGAATAAGTTTTAAGCAGAACCCGAAAAGGGATCTGAGTTTTAAAAAGAAAATTTTCGGTTTTAAATGCATACATAGTCTGGTTGGGAATAGAAAAGTACGGCTGACCACCACTACTACCGCGGATCTCAGTATGATTAGTTGGACTTTAGGTTACTGTAGTTGGACTTTCGGACTTTCAGCTAGTAGTAATTATAGTTATTATTCTTGCGCAGATGGCACGTACTAGGGCTACGCTAGCTACTGGTCGAGGCAGAGGTCGTCCACCTCTCCCTCCAGCTGGACCAGGTAGGGGGGATAGGACCCCTACAGTTAGAGGACGCGGCCGTGGAGGTAGACCCCCACTAGCCCGAGGTCGAGGTCGAGCTCCACGAGAGGATCCCCCAATAGTGATCATGCCAGAGGCTGGAGTGGAGGAAGTAGCTGAGAGTGTTGGTCCTGAGGTCAGGAACGAGACCGTTGCTAGGTCTGGAGCACAGAGAGCACATTCGACAGAGTCAGGACGTGTTTCCATTGGAGCGACTGAGTACAGAGAGTACCGAGCCTACGTTGAGCGTAGGGAGGAGGCTGCTAGGACAGAGAGACTTACCCAGGTACCACCAGTACCGGTTAGATCTGTCCAGGTGACACAGGAAGCGCCTCAAGTGCCAGCTGTACTTGAGAGGAGAGTTGTGGCTGATAGAGCGCCTACTGGGACTAGAGCACCGAGGCCAGATGAGTGGTTGAAGGCTTTCAACTCTCAGAAGGTCCCCTCATATAATGGAGAGATAGGATTGGAGGTAGAGCACTGGATTGGGCAGGTAGAGACTGCATTAGAGGCAATACGCTGCCCAGAGGATCGGCAGGTAGACTTGGTGCAGACCTGCTTCACTAGAGATGCTCATTCCTGGTGGCGGACCATGCGTAGTCGAGTTACCAGTTGGGAGCAGATGAGGAGCATTGTTAGAGACAGATACTGCCCTGTTTCGTTGAGGAGAGAGAGATTCCAGGACTTCATTGAGGCTGGATTTGAGGACATTCCGATCGCTGCTGCCATCAAGAAGTTCCAGAAGGAACTGACACTGCTTGGACCAGCTGCACCTCTTGAGGAGCAGTATGTCTATCTCTTTTCACGGAGATTGAGAGAGAGTACCCGTTCCTATCTGGCAGGATTTCGCTGTGAGACTCTGTCAGACTATCAGGATAGAGCATCTACTTACGAGAGAGAGAGACCAGTGTCGAGGAGAGCTGCTCAGTCAGACAGGCCGGATAAGCGGCAGAGGACAGGTTATGCTAGTGGTAGTTCAGGAGTAGCTGCTTTTGGACGGGGACAAACTCAGGGGCGACAGAGTCATACAGCTACTGGTCAGACTTCAGCTGGTGGCTTGCAGTGCCACAACTGCAATAGCTATGGGCATATCCGATCAAACTGCACGAAGCCAGTAGTGACTTGCTTCCAATGCGGTAAGGTTGGACATAGAGCTGCCTTCTGCCGTCAGGGCAAGGCTCCATCTCAGCAGGGTTCTTCTCCTGCAGGCTTATCAGGGAGTGTACAGAGACCGCCACAGTACCGGACTCCTAGTCAGCAGCAGCAGTACAGAGCTCCTAGTCAGCAGCAGTCTTACCGGGCTCCAGGACACACACCACCACAGAGTTCTGTGCAGGGATCAGGTCGGGGCAGAGGACGTGGTAGTGTGGCTGATACTAGAGGAGCTCAGGCACGAGTGTTTGAGTTGAGGGATGCTGATCAGCCAGATGCACCGACTGCCACAGGTACGATCCAGATTCATGACATACCTGTACGAGTTTTATTTGATACGGGTGCTACACACTCCTTCATATCTAATGCATGCGTAGATAGGTTGTCCTTAGCTACTGTAGAGGGGATACCTTTTATGATAGGCTTACCTGATGGGAGTAAGGTAAGAGGGACTAGAGAGATCTTTGGATGTCCTGTTCGCATGAGAGGTCGAGACTAGCTAGTCAATTTTCTAGTCATGCCCTTAGCTCATGAGGATGTCATTTTAGGGATAGACTGGATGAGGAAACACGGAGCAGTCTTAGACATTGGTAGGAGGACAGTGACCGTTGCCACGGAGGAGGGCCATAGGGTAATATTCCGAGGTTGGGACCTCGGAAAGTCAGGTACAGTTATCAGTGCAGTGAGAGCAGCGAGACTGATAGCCCAGGGTTGCGAAGCCTTCTGGTGTTATGCCATGAAGGAAAGCAAGAGCCTGACTATAGAGGAGATACCTGTTGCATGCGAGTTTGTAGAGGTATTCAGTGACGACCTGCCAGGGCTACCCCCACAGAGGAGCGTTGATTTCAGCATTGACTTGGAGCCGGGCACGAGACCTATCTCGAAGGCCCCGTACCGTATGGCACCTATAGAGCTGCTTGAGCTGAAGAAGCAGTTAGAGGAGCTAGCAAAGAAGGGTTTTATACGCCCCAGTGTGTCTCCTGGGGTGCGCCAGTGTTGTTTGTGAAGAAGAAGGACGGATCGATGAGGCTGTGCATAGACTACAGAGAGCTGAACAAAGTAACCATCAAGAACAAGTATCCACTGCCACGCATAGATGATTTGTTGGACCAGTTGCATGGAGCGTCCGTGTTCTCGAGGATAGACTTGAGGTCAGGTTACCACCAGTTGAGGGTGAGAGATCAGGACATACCTAAGACGGCATTCCGGACTAGGTATGGTCATTATGAGTTCGTAGTGATGCCATTCGGGCTCACTAATGCACCAGCGGTGTTCATGGAGTTGATGAATGGGATATTCATTGACTTCTTAGACCAGTTTGTAGTGGTCTTCATTGACGACATCCTAGTCTACTCTAGGAGTCGAGAGGAGCATGCCGGACACTTGAGGACAGTACTGCAGATTCTCCAGGATAGCCAGCTGTATGCTAAGCTATCCAAGTGTGAGTTTTGGATGTCAGAGGTGGCTTTCTTAGGTCACGTGGTGACTGCTGAGGGTATTAAGGTCGATCCGGCGAAGATCGAGTCAGTATCTTCTTGGCAACCTCCTAAGAATGTTAAGGAGGTTCGCAGCTTTCTAGGTTTAGCAGGTTACTACCGCCGGTTTGTGGAAGGGTTCTCTTTGATTGCCCGACCACTTACTTGTCTTCTGAGGAAGACCACTCGGTTTGTCTGGTCTGAGCCGTGTCAACAGAGTTTTGAGGAGCTGAAGAGGAGATTGACGTCCGCTCCGATTTTAGCACAGCCTGAGGGTATTGATGACTTTGTGGTATACAGTGATGCATCCAAGCTGGGCTTGGGGTGTGTTTTGATGTAGAGGGGTAAGGTCATAGCCTATGCGTCTTGACAGTTGAAGACGTATGAGGAGAACTACCCCACACATGATCTGGAGTTGGCGGCAGTAGTCCATGCTCTAAAGATCTGGCGTCACTATCTCTATGGGGCGACATGTCAGATCTTTACAGACCACAAGAGTCTGAAGTACATATTCACTCAGAGAGAGTTGAATAATCGCCAGAGGCGGTGGTTAGAGTTGATCAAGGACTTCGACCTTGAGATCCTTTACCACCCCGGAAAGGCGAATGTGGTAGCTGATGCTTTGAGCCGGAAGACGCCTAGAGAGAGGGCGATAGCCCGGTTGACAGTACAGCCACAGTTGCAGAGGGACTTGGCTTGGTTGGAGATAGAGGTTCAGTTTCCCGATACTGATGGTCAGTTGTCTACCATGGAGTTACTTCCTGATCTGTTGGATGAGATCCGACAGAAGCAGGAGACTTGCCCTACTTTGATCAGGATCCGAGACAGAATGTCTCGAGATGAGGCCCCGCAGTTTACTATTGGTGCAGATGGAGTGATGAGACGTCAGAATCGCGTTTGTGTACCGTCAGACAGTGAGTTGAGACAGAGGATACTAGGTGAGGCTCATGCTACCCCATACTCAGTACATCCTGGAGCGAGTAAGATGTACAAGGATGTGAGACGGTCCTTCTGGTGGGGTGGTTTGAAGCCCGATGTGACTCGATATGTAGCTCAGTGCGCGACCTGCCAGCAGGTCAAGATTGAGCACCGTAGGTCTGGAGGAGAGCTCCACCCACTTCTAGTACCACAGTGGAAGTGGGAGGATATATCTATGGATTTTGTCACTGGTTTGAGACTCAGCAGAGGATTTGATGCTATTTGGGTAGTGGTAGACCGCCTGACGAAAACCGCACGTTTCATTCCGATTAAGGAAACGTGGCCGGTGAGTCGTCTGGCTGAGGAGTTCACCAGGCACATTGTGAGACTCCATGGGGTACCGAGGACTATCGTCTCTGACAGAGATGGACGTTTTACCTCGAGATTTTGGCAGCAGGTACATACTGCTTTGGGGACGAGTCTCCATTTCACTACCGCCTATCATCCACATGGAGACGGACAGTCTGAGAGGACCATTCAGACCTTAGAGGACATGCTTCGGGCGTGTGTACTAGATTGGGGACAGGTATGGCCAGATCATCTTCCACTGGTAGAGTTTTCGTATAATAATAGCTGGCACGCATCTATTGGGATGGCTCCCTATGAGGCTTTGTATGGGAAGAGATGTCGTACACCATTATGTTGGGATGAGCCCAGCCGAGTTGATGGAGTAGCTCCAGAGCAGATACAGGATGACATCGCTCGGATTGCCCTAGTCCGAGAGCGGATGTTGGCAGCTCAGAGTCGTCAGAAGTCCTACGCCGACAAAAGGCGTCGACCTTTGGAGTTTAGAGTGGGTGCTCAGGTGTGGTTGAGAGTGTCACCTACGAGAGGAGTCAGGCGTTTCGGCATTAAGGGAAAGCTGAGTCCCCGATATGTCGGACCTTTTGAGATCCTGGAGCGAGTTGGGGAGGTGGTCTACCGACTAGCACTACCGCCGAGACTAGAGAGTGTCCATCCGGTCTTTCATGTATCTCAGTTGAGAGAGTACATTCCGGATCCGAGACATGTCATCAACCATGAGGATCTGATAGTTGAGCTTGACCATACATTTGTAGAGTATCCAGTAGCTGTCTTGGAGCGCAGTGCCAGACGTCTGCGATCCAAGGAGATACCTATGCTGAGGATCCAGTGGTCTAGGAGAGGAGCTGATGAGGCCACTTGGGAGACTGAGGAGAGTATTAGACGTAACTATCCCGAGTTCTTTGCGGGGTTAGAGGTTACTCCTGTTTGACGAGTTAGTACTCGGTTGTTGTGTTGTTTGACTTTTTAGGTTTTTATATTGATTTGAGTGCTTCTGTTTTGTGAGACTTGTCTATGTGATGGTTGAGTAGTTGCATGGTAGAAAATGAAATTGTCGAGAAAATTTAAATACCGAAGGAAATGTGTGAGTAAGAGGAACATTCTAAGTTTCGGGACGAAACTTCTCTTAAGGGGGCACTGATGTAATAACCGAAAATTTTAAGTTCCGGTAAAGTGGAATTAAACAAAGTCCGAGGAGACCATCGTAAATAAATAAATAAGTAAAATAAAACGAGTTTAGTTCTATCATTTTATGTGACGTAGATTCACATAAAATGATAATTTAAATGACCGAAAATAATTTACGTTGTTAAAATAAAAATAATTATAATTTATAAATACGGAATTTAATTCCGTATTACATAAATTCACGCACAAAATTTACGAGTTACGAATTCCGCAATTATTTCATGAGCTAACCGCTCAATATTTCCAATTGGGCCAAACAGTCGGCCCATTACCCTAAGCCCAATAATTTAACCTAAACTAATCCCACTACTAACCTAATCAGTTACACTAATCCGCCGCATCATTCCACGCCACAATCCCGCATCTACTGATCTTCCCCTCTACGCACCTCTTGTATATCGCAGTAGCCACCCGTAAGCAGGTCGGTCGCCGCCCTCCACCACCGAGCCGCTCCGCCGTTCGCCGCAGTAACGCTGCACAACCGCACTGCTGTTTCCGACCACCAGGACCTCGCCAGCCGCACGCACGGGACTTTTGTTAACTCCGTGGTGCTGCCACCGGACCACCGTTCGCTCCGACGCCGAAGCCAGGGCAGCCGCCTCACAGCACCGGAATCTGCAGCAGCAAGTCGACCACCAGGGAGGGGCCGCCGGAACACCAGCCATCGCCGCCAGAACGCCAGCCATCGCGCCTTCGGTGGTTTGATACTCACGCAACCTTCGGTTGTACCTGCGTGTATAACTGTGAGTCGGAATATGTATATAACCGAGCTTGAATACATGTATAACTGTGAATGGAATACGTATATAACCAAGATTAAATACATGTATATCTGTGAGTTAGAATGTGTATATTAGAGATTGTATACGTATATATATTTGAGATGGAAAACATATATAAATTTAAATTGAATACATATATAAACCATAGATTGGAGGTGTACGGGTATGCAATACAGTAGATTAGTAAGGACAGTTGTGTGAGCGTATATAGGAGTTGTGTATGCCGAGTATATATATACGTATATATATATATATATAATATGAAATAAAAGTGTACATATAAGTGTTTTAAAGTCTATTCATGTTTATAGAAGCTTGGAATTTAATGGATATATAATCTTTATATAAGAGTATATTTATAAGAATAAATATAGAATATATAAAAATGCGAGTATATATATATATAAGTACGAGTTGGGATTTATGAAATTATGTAAAAGAGATATAAATATATATATATATATATATATATATATATATATATATATATATATATATATATATATATATATATAAGTTGGGATTTCAGGATTTATATATATAAAGTAACATAAGAATATATATATATATACTCATGACGTAAGTGTACCTATATCCGTACAAGATGGGAAATAAATATGTAGATATATATATATATATATGGGTACCGAATAATTACACAATTAAATAAGTGAGTTGAGGAGAAAGGTTAAAGCATATAATACGGATAATATATGTAATAGATGGTAACCGGGAAGGAGGAAGAGTGTTATCCTTTTTCGAGTGGATTCAAGTTTGAACTGGTGACCTATAAGTAGCTAACCGAGAGACACAAAGTATGGAAACAAGTTTTAAAAGGAATAAGAAAGTTTAAGAATAAATTTGAGAAGCCTTCAGCTGAGGGTAAAATGGTCTTTTACCGTAAGAACTTGTTCCGTAATTCCTTAGTATGAGGTTGGACATCTGGACGTGATTTTGATACACATGCCTTATTTGACAGGCGTTTGAGTTACCACGAGTACGGACTGTTTGAGACGTGTTAGAGTGTATTTTGACTCAGGTAAGTCCTTACGACTTACTTAGCCAGTTTCTGAGTGTTAGTTGAGTGATAGTAGTGGTGTGTGCTATTGCGTGGTTTAATAATAATAACTTGCTAGGACGACTGTTATTATTACGTTTAAGGCTCAAGTGTATGTATAACGGGCCGTGACATCACTGCCCAGCTCTGACAGGAGACTGGGAGGTTCTCTATACCCAGACCATGCAGGTACAAGGTGAGATGCATCGGATCCATTCCTGATGGTTACACGGGGGCGGAGGCGAGGTTTGGGAATCCCTCGTGTCACAAAATAAGTATCACTAGAGTGAACGAGTAAATTAAAGCAAGATAATAAAACGGACTTGTTTGAAAGCATGCTGAGTGTTTATGTTTATCTGAGTGTGTTTGTGCTGCTATTATTCTGCTAATATTTAGATAACTAGCTAACGGTTCTTCTTGTTGTTGTTTTAGATTTACCGCAGGTTAGATCAGCAGCTGAGTGATCCGGAAGTAGTGGTCAGTCGGGTCTCCGTACTCCTTAGAACGGGGTTGGGGTTGTTTTGTCTTTCCTTTCTTTTGGTAAAGACAGTTGTTCTTTTCTTTTGTTTAAGTACTGTAGGCTGCTAGACAGTGTTGCATTCATTACTCTAAAAACATGGTTTTTATGAATTTCGGTTTCTTTATTTGTGTCTTGTTGCAAGATCCTAGTAATGTTGTTATCAAACTGAGGTCGGGACCCATTGTGAGGTCCTAACCAATAATACTCCGAATTCTGAGAATTCGGGGTGTTACAATCTCTTTCTCTTTTCGGATGTTCTTGGATCTAGATCGAAGGGTTTTCTCCGGTTCGGGATCGAATGGAGCTAAGTCCTTGTCACGAGATCTTCGCATACACCTAAAGAGTAATAGATGTCCTGAAAAGCAAAGACACAAACCAACAAGAGATCAAAAGCAACAAGAAAGATCTACACTAGAAACAATTACAAAATAGACTCAATCTAGACCTAGTCCCCGGCAACGGCGCCAAAAACTTGTTACGCTAAGAAGTGTGTACGCAATAAGCCTTAAATTTATACTCGTTATATTTATCCTAACTCCTAGCGCACCCGCAGTGTACGGGACGTTTGTAGTATGGATAGTATTCCGAGGTCGAACACAAAGACTAAGGTGAGATTGATTCGGTTTTGTGATTAAGTTTAGTGAAGATCTAAGATTAGAAAAGGAGGAAGTAAAGAAATGAAAATCTCAATTGTTTTTGGTTGGTTTTAGGTGATCAATCAAGGATCACAATTCATGCAAAAGTAAGCAATCAACTAAGCTAGCAAATCAAAACAAAGAAACGAGCCAAACACGGCATATAAATCAAAAGAGAGAAACGGATTCTAGGGGGTTGGAAATTCCGATTATGGCATAGGACTCAAGCTATCTAATCATTCCTTGGATTATCTATGATATGTTGGGAGTAAGTGTTTCTAAATTTGGGATCAATTACCGGGTAAGTCTCATGATCCACTAATCCATTCCTAAGGTCTCATTACCGGGTAAGTCTCTAAGAACCTAAGGATTGGAATTCTACACAAACCGAATTTTTACCTAGAGATCTAACCTATCCTTACCGGGTAAGTCTCGGAAAGGGAAGTTCTAAGCAACTATCCTAGCACACTTAGTCCAATGGCGGCTTGTGAGGCTCACCATTACCTAGGGCTTGTCATCTTAGGAATCTAAGGGTAAGAATCACCGGTTAGGTCTCTTCTAACACTTAGTAGCTAACTCTAGGTCACCCTAGGCTAGATTAACTCAACAAACACCTAGGATTTCAACATCAAAATCAATCTAAAACTAGATCATCGAACCAGGGAGAAATCACGGGCTGTTCCACACATCCACGGCCGTGGAATGGGAAGATCCGCCCGTGATTCTTAACAGAGAGTTCGTTCTTGTAAGTCACTCATCCAAAGGTAAATCTAAGGGCATCCTATCATAGTCCTAGCCACAATCATCCTTCCCTTACCCTAAAATCACATCTATTTAGCCTACAACATTCATAATGGAAATCGAAATCATCAAACATGAAATCATAACATCCATTGCAAGATAATGAAAAGGAAAGAGATGAACAAGTGAACAACCAAACTGAAAATAGAATTAGAACAACTTACAACCCTTCCAAAGAAGGTTCAAAGGTTCACAAAACTCTAGAAATAGAATCCGGAAATCTCCACTACAAAAACTAGCAAGGATGACAATGGTGTGTGTTCTTCTTCTTCTCTTCAATGAAACTCTTCTTCTTGAGAGAATATTGTTGTTAGAGAGAAATGGATAATGGATGAGCTGCTCCTCAACTTCTCAGCTGCCCCTCACAACCCATGAAGGACTATTTTTATAACAAACTTGCATGAGCTGGCCATGAGAGTCGTGGCACAGCTGTCACAAGAATCTGGCAAAAACCACGGTTGATTCCACGGCCGTGATCTGTCAAAGAACCGTGATTCTGTGCAGAAACTTTGCCTTGGATCATTAAGCTGTGATTTGGTGCATGGCTAGTGTTGGCAAGGTTCCATGAGTCCTCCTTAGCCTATAGCTTGTGTCCTAATGGGTCCGAGGGTGTGTTGTCTAGATGAACGATCCTCAAACACATCGTTTTAGCTCCTAAATTTCCCGAATTACCTACAAAACACGCACAAGTCCGTGTAGACATCTATCTCGACAAAATACATGAATTGAGTGCAAAATGTCTCGAACCAATGTCAAACCATGCATGAATGAGCGAGAATTCTATCTAAATGATTACCTAAAAGTAACACATAAATCGTGTTATCAATATAGATGGTGGAGAATGTAAATAGGTGGCAAGGACAGAGGCATTTTTGGCCTTTTATCCTTGAAAGACACACGCAGGAAACACAACCGCAATCTCCTAGCGGTTTCAAAACACACCTTCGAAACACTTTTTGTCTTGTATCCCTTTGTAACACAATCAAATATTGGATTGTAATTTTCCATTGTATATATTAGAAACAGTAAGCGTTATTTTGTATTTTATTTACAAAATAATTGGGTCTAAAATAACAAATAAGGTACATGTTAACCGGTCTATTCAAAAAGGTTTTACTAAAGACAAAACAACCGATTAACAAATTGTATAATAAACATATTGCGACGGCCTTGAACTACTCAACTTCAACGTTGAACGACTGCATTGAAAAATATCAATTTCAACGCACATCAACGATGGCGAAAAGTTTCAACTTCAACATTGGACGACACCGTTACAGCCGATACCCTATTTGAAGCGTAATCGGCCGCCGACAACTACTCTCCTCCTCTCTCTTTTTCGAAAATCCGAAAGCAAAACCGAATTTATATTTGAAAAAAGAAAAGATTATAATCACAATCAATGGATCCAAGAGTAGAAGAAGTGTTGGATGCACTCGAGATTCATTTTTCAATCGATTTTAGTTTTTCAAATCATTTTCTTGTTTATTGCATTCATTGTTTTTTTTATTTGTTAGATTAGGTTAAGGCAGTTCAAGTAACTAAAATGTGAGTGTTAAACTCCGAACCGAAAACGAAATTAGAAAAAAAATGTCCTCATGGTACCCTCAAGGTTTGAAATTTTTATCCATATTAATAAGCACAAAGTTTTAAATTTTCTCTTAGTACCCTCAAACTTCTAACTTATTCTTCTTTGTGCCATTTTTTTTTTGTTATTTTAAACAAATTATCCAAACTAAAATTTTGGGAAAAAAAGGAAATCAAAAGGCTTGCTTATATTTTAAAGAAAAAAATAATTCACGTTTCCTTTTTTGTTTCAAAAATTATTAATATGTCTCATAACATGAGCAATAACTATAATTTCACACAACAAAATAAGATTAGACTTTATATTAATTAGTAGTATTAAATATAAAACAAAAATATTTGATAAAATAAGAAAGTTTTTATTAGTTACATTTAATGATCAAATATTTTTTATATTAGTTACACTTAACAATAAAATATTTGTAATTTTAAAATAAAACAATATTTAATTTTCTTTACTTTAAAGAATAAGTAAACCTTTTGATTTTTTTCCCAAAAATTTTTAAAAAAATAATTTGTTTGAAATAACGAAAAAACTAAAAAAGGACACGGAAGTGAATCTATTATACATACTAAAAGAGAGTGCATGATTTGATGACGTGGCACGTTGTGGAAGCAACAATCAAATGGAGCTCCCACAATTTTTTGGCCAATAAATCTTTATTTTTTACGCCAGAAAATCTTTTTTTACTAAACTAACATACTCCTATTTAAAATTGTACATAGCTTTTTTTTTTTTGTTGGAGATTCTCCAAGATTTTATAGGTCAATAAATCTTTATTTTTTAAACCAGAAATTTTTTTTTTACTAAACTAACATATTGCTATTCAAAATTGTACATAACTTTTTTTTTTTTGAGATTCTCCATGATTTTATAGGTCAATAAATCTTTATTTTTTAAGCCAATTTTTTTTTTTACTAAACTAACATATTGCTATTCAAAATTGTACGTAACTTTTTTTTGTTGAAGATTATCCAATATTTTATAGATTATAGTCAAATCTCCTTTTTTTACGTTCTTATCAGATCCTTAAAAATTTCACAACACACTTCCTACGATTTCTATTCTATAAATCATCATCAATATCTATATAATAAAGTAGAGTTATGACATGTTTACGTGGCGTTCACAGAATCAAGCGATTTAAAATCAGCTCTCAAATTAAAGCTACATAATCTTTATTTTTTGAATTACTAATTTATTAAAATTGTTTATAAAAAATCTAAAAATCATAATTGAACCTTCATTTTCTTCCCCTAATCGTTCAAATCTAAACCGTATCTAAAATATTTAATTAAAATAAATCATAACAATTTAAAATGATATTATGTTTAATAAAATTTTTTTAATTACTAATCCATTAAAATTGTGATTTGGATCTACACAAATATCATTCCAATAAAATCTCGCTGATACGATTTGGATATGTAACCAACAAACTTTTCCCACCGCTATATATAAATACATATTGGACTGCTAATATCATAATCTTTGTTTGCTCCTCTTTCCTCGATTTATCTCTCCCGAATCTTTACTCACCCTTCACTTCCTAATGTGTCCGTATTGGAGTTCGGAAAGACAATTGTTACTAAACCCTAATCGATTTTGATTTTTCCATTGTAGGAAGAAGTGCAGAGGACGGACTTGGAAGTAGATTCATTCTAAGAGAAGATCAAGCTCAACAAGCTGCTTCAATACTTGATCAGAAACATCGATGAGGTACTGCGTGATGTTTTTTGCTGGCAGTGTTAGATTCATATTGGTTTGCTCTACTTTTCTCGGTTTCTCTCTCCCGAAATCTCTCTTTCAACCTCAAAATTCTAAATTCGTTATCCCTAATAGTTGTTATTTCTCAACTTGATATTATCATAAGACATTGTTCCTGTTGAATGCGCAAGCCTTTGATGAGAATTTCTCATATGAACAGTCAACCAAGTTTGCAAATGAAGGATGATTTTTGGGGTTAATATTGTAAATTGCGTGACTTCTCTTCCAGGTATACCTCTTTGATGATTAAGCTTTTTAAATGGACTAATTAATGTGGAACTAAAAAGTTTTATGTTCATAGGGGAATTATCTCTCTTGTCTTGATTAACATATTGGAATTTGTTTGCTGATCAAGATGGCCAAAAACGTATGGGTCTCAATTTTGCTATAGTTAAGTAAGTAACTATTATTCATCTTCATTATTTCATCTTTGCCTACTGCCAAACCTCGATTTCATTATCAAGATAACTGTGAATCTCTCTTATTCTAAATGAGCTAACATTTGCATTCTGTTGCATACTGATATTATGATATTTACTGTATCATCTGAGATAAAACAACCGTGTCATCTGTTTTAGATTAAAAACGTCTAATTCTTCTCCTTTTCAAAATCTTCTTATCAGAATTTGAAAATAAATACAGTATATTTTTAGTTGTTTTGAGATGAATACAGTATAATTTTTATCTGCTTAATAAATATCTTATTAATTTTTCTGATATTGCGAAATATTGTTTTTTAAAAAATCCGATTTTCTCGCTGCTTAACAATTATATTTTTTTCCCTTCAATTATTGATTTTTTTCATTTGGTTCATCATACAGAAATTTGTTGCAAAATATTGTTTTGCAAAAATCTGATTTTCTAGCTATTTAACAATTAGTTTTTAGCTGCTTAATATTTTTTAAAAATTTGCTGGTTAAATATCTTATTTTCTGTTTTCAGTTGTAGTTTTTTAAATTTTTTCATCAAACTTAAATTTGCTACTTAAAAATAAATACAGTATATTAGCTTGAAAGCTATTGCAGAACTGTTTAAATTTTTTCATCAAAAATTAGCTTTGCTGTTTAAATATCTTATCAGGTTAAAAACTACTGTTTTTAAAATAGATATAATATATTAGCTTTGCTACTTAAAAATTAGATAAGTTGTTTTCAATTATTGAATTTTTTAATTTTTCCATCATATAGTAGAAATGATTTGTTATGTTTTCATTCATTTAATCATTTTAGACCGAGCAGCTTAAAAACTAAATTTTCTATTTTCAGTTTTGCTTAAATATCAATTTTTTTGTTTTAATTTATCTATTATACATATTAAAATAAAAGTGCATGATTTGATGATGTGACACGCTGTGGAATCAGCAATCAAATTTTTTGGTCAATAAATCTTTATTTTTAAGCTAGAAAATCTTTTTTTTATTAAACTAACATATCAAAATTGTACGTAACTTTTTTTGTTGGAGATTCTCCAAAATTTTATAGGCCAATATATCTTTATTTTTAAGACAAAATCTTTTTTTACTAAACTACAATACTGCTATTCAAAATTGTATGTTCTTATCAGATCCTTATACGTTCTTATCAGATCCTTATACGTTCTTATCAGATCCTTATACGTTCTTATCAGATCCTTGATACATTCTTATCAGATCAAAAATCCGCTGCTTTCTATTCTATTCTATAAATATTCTACTTCATAACGTAAAATTATATCCGCTGCTTTCTTATTCTTCTCTTAACGTTCTTATCAAATCTCCTTTTTTAACGTTCTTATCCGATTTCTTTGCTCTCGCTTCCATTAAAGAAGGTTTTCGAAGCAGGTTTTTCATTAACGTCTACCTTCGTTCTCCACTATTACTCTATTTTACACGTTGATCATCTACTAATTATTGATTTTTCTTTCAGATTTTTGGTCTACTATATTAACGCCGGCTTTGTCTCTCTAATTCACAGATAATCTAAAAACTATTTCCTAATTCATAAATACTGATTTTCTATTTCCTTTGATATTATAAGCTTCGATTTCATTATAAGCTCCGATTTCCTTTCATATTAGCCAATAAAAAATCTGTTTATGAAATAAAATCTCTTTATGAAATTTGTTTCCGATAAGAATGGTTAAATTTTTGAAAAAAAAAAAAATCTGTTTAAGAAATCAGTTTTAGATTTTGTTTTAAAATTTCTGAAAAAAATAGAAACAGGTTACGTTATTTACTATTTTTTTTCATTTTTACGATAAGTTTTTTAATTTGTTTTTCTTTAAAACAAATTTTTTTTATCCTTTTTGTTTTTGGATGTTTCTTGTTTTTTAAAAAACGGTTTTTATTATATTGTTAAAAAATCTGTTTATCAAAAGTATTTTAAACAGTAAATATTTTTTATTTTTTGAAAATTCAATAATTAATTATTTTTAAAATATAAAAAGTTGATTTTCGTAAATAACCAAAAAAAAATTTATTTTTTATTCGATAACTTTGATGTTGTTTTTTAAACCTGCTTTTTTCTTTTTAAATTTTTTAAAAAATCTGATTTTTTCATAAAATGTAAGTTTCGAAAAACATCTATTACTTTTTGATAAGGATTTTAACAAGGGATACTAAACATTGATTTGAAAACCGACTTATTGTTTGCTAAATTAATATATAATGGTCGAGATTAATTTAGTAGTAGCTGAAGTTTGTTTTTTTTCCTAGAACATCACCATAGCTAAATCTGAACCTTACCTTTAATTTAAGTTAACTTAACTTCTTATTGTTTGCTAAATTTTAGGACAAAATAATCAATCTATCTATATATATAAACATAACTTGGGTAATTAATTTTTAAGCCTAAATCAAAGTTGCGGATTATATAAGGATTAATTTAAAGTAAAAAATAATGGTACAATTTTTTATTGGTGAATAATTTATCATCGTGGTAATAGTTAAAGATGAATGATTATAATTATACTAATAGTTATATAGGACCTCACGAATATCCAACATATAGTTACCCGCACAATGTGCGGGATATAAACTAGTATATTAGAAGTTAAGGGTAAAATAATTTTAAAAATTTGTGAATACCCCAAGTCCCGAATCCACTCACAGCCCATTCTCACTGCCACACTCGTCTCCCACTGCTCATTGCCTCATTCAGCATTTCCACACCCATCAAAATTTATTAATTACACAAACCACCCTAAGAAATTTTCAAACAAGCACCCACTACTCTTGCTTTGTCAAATCAAGACATTTACAAAATAATAACATGTATTTGAAGATTTACCATTCTAAACATATCTCTTGAGTAGAATCTAGCCCTTATTTTCTAAGGCTATATTTTGTAATAGGTAATCAGTCATTGACTCATTGCCTAAAGTAACGATCATTACATATTCTATCACAAGTAAGGCGTTGTTAAAACATCAAACACCATTGAAGAAAATGGACATTCTAATCAAATTATAGATTTATGGGGAAAGGTAGGTGTTAATTTTGGTAAAACAAAGAATACTAATGGTTTTTTTTGTGATTTTCATATATTTTTGGCAATGTTTTTGTAAAACAAAACTCAAATTTAAATTAATACTATTTTGAAGACGATGGACCCATCCTCCTATACGAAGGCTTTAACTTGAAGAGACCCACATGTCAAAAATTGGAAGAAGCCCCTTAAACACGTACTCTTACTGCACTCTCCCATGTGTCACTTCTTCCTTGTACCTATGCTTTGCTGTTGCCTTTCTCCTATTGGTCGCTTTTCTTCATTCCTTACAAGTAATATACTTCCCTTTCCTACTAATTCCGCATCACAATCAACAAGTCTACTCTCTACCAACCCAGCACCCTCTCTTTCACCTCTGTGCAAGAAGAACTTCAAGAGCTGATGATTCAAGCCGTAATCCCATACTCACCTGCTTCAAAAACAGATGAGATACTGTCAAGGTACAGACCCATAGCTCCAAGGCCTGATGTTCCTGCTGATACTAGTGATGGCGCGGGGGAGGAAGCTGCTCCAAAGATTAGGCATTCTCCTTACCTTAGAAATGTATGGACTCATCTTCAAGCAAGGCCTACTAGGACAAGAAAGAGAAGCAGGACTTCAATTACACCCTCACCGTCCCTCAAAAAATATAGCACCACCGCCCATCACAACAAATTTGCTCAAACTCCTTTCTTGGGTCTTTGCTGTCCTTCTCCTTTGGGTCCCCCTACTAAATGCCTCTCTTTGCAAGGTTTTGTCTCACCTAATTACAATGGATTTGAGGATAACAAGCCCGTTACCCTTCCTCTTCTTTCTTCCTCCTCTTCTTCTTCTTCTTCTCCACCAACGGAAGTTAGTTTCAGTAGAGCATGTCAAGTTGAGGGCAAGCCAACCATAGATTTGAGCTTGTTGAGTGAGGGTTTGGAAGAGAAAGACCTAATTCTCCAACTCAAATCACCAAACTCCACCACAAACCCATGGATCACTCCTCATAAGATCATAGCTCCCAAACCCATTAGGCCAATTGGGTCCAGAATCAAAGTGGGGCCCATCATCCCCAACCCGAGCTCCAAGTCGGAGCCGAAGCAGCCGGAGGAGATCGAAGCTGAGGTGGAGTCTGAAGAGTTACCTTCGGTGATATCAGACTCGAGCAACAAAGTGAGGATGGTGAATTCTGCTTACAAGAAGCTAGTAGGCCAGCCTGAGTGTCCATGGCTAAACAGCTTGACCAGTTCGATAGGAAAGAGGATCAGTGGCGTGGTCATGCTCTACATGGCGGAATCTAAGCTAACCGTTTCGTCGAACGGGTTTTCCAGTTGGGTAAGGATAGAGTGGGGCACTGAAGAAGGGAACACGAAGAAGGAATCAGTGAATGCATTCTGTGATGTTGAGAGGCTTTATTGTGAGAGGAAGGATTACTTGTTCAGGTGGAGGTTTCACACTAAACAACACAATGCAAACGCTAATGAATAAGGTTTCAAGGTCTGATGATGCAGCTGAGCAAGTGCATGGATGATCGTTTTTGTTATGCCTTTGTAGTTCCTTTATCTTGTGATTCCTGATGTGCATAGGGAGGATGCGGTAAGTGCAGATAATGCATGCATCAAACTACCTGGTAGAATATAATGATAATAGTGTCACCCGTAGTAGTTGTACTAGTTTGTAGTTGTTTTTCTAAATATATATGTATAGAAGATAGCATATGATAGTGCATCAGGATTCAGGAAGGAAAAAGTTCAGAAGTAAAAGCCAGAATAATCAGCAGTGATTGCAGCATTATTACTTGAGCAAACCAACGCAAATTTCGGTAAATATGAAGCTATATTATCACTATTAATACTTGTTTCGATGTTGCAATATATCCTTACTACATAAATATGAAGCTTCTTATGCGGAGTTTATAAAGTAGCATAAGGAACAATAAAATAAAGTTGAAGAGAAACAGGGCAGAGAGGATAAAAAAATAGTCAAGAGAAAAACCATTCTATTCTTCAGTACTTGATCCCCACTAGTAATCTGCTGCTATGGAGCAAAACTAGGCTTCCAAGTTCCAACAGAGATTAAGAAAACCTTTATGAGTTAATGATCAATCAATGATCCACAGTGGCAAGGTGATTACCAATTCCAAACGGCAGCACTTTCAAATACATAACAACTGCTCATAATTTATATGAAACCTAGAAATTGAAATTTTACTCTGTGCAAACTGAAACCTAGAAATTGAAATTTTTATCTTCATCATCGGTAAGAAATAATGGCGCCGAGATGTAATGTATTAGCACATAATCACCCAAGGGAAAGAGGAAACAATCGTAAAAATTAGAATGTGGAATTGAAGTTGGGGACATACGTATTCGGCTTATATTCCTTCAGGGACCTGAAAAGATTTCCTGAGCTGTAAAATCGACTAAGGACACGCCATTGCAGAATCGTAGGTCGATCATCACAATGCGGCAACATCGCTTCCGATGGGGTAAAATCTATTTTCGATTTCTATATTCTAAGAAGTTTGTTTATTAATGAGGAACCCGCCAGTAGGCCCACAAAGGTGACAGTGGTGGGAGTCGTGACCAGTGCAAGCCCAGCTCAATAAAACAACTCCGCTCTTTGTACTCACCCCATTAAGAAACAAAGGCCCGATAACTGGGGACTCACTCTGTTGATTATACGGAAAACGGATTAAAGCGCACATGCAATCATCGGAAAGGGGCTATTTGATTGCAAAGGACATAGATGCGGGTTTAGTCTTACCAAAAAAAGGCAGGTTTAGGTTGACCGCGGCTAATGAAATTTTAAGCATAGGTCTAAACTGACTGGTCAACTCCGGCGTACCCACTTTAGCAATAAGGAAGATAATGGTCTCGTTGAAACCTTCGGAAAGCTTGCGGCGCCCAAAGACATTTGTGACCTCTCTTAGAACCTAATTTCCAACAATATTCCAGCATCTTTGGTAAAAGATTGGTTGGAGTCCATCAACGCCCAGAGCTTTGAAGGCTCCCATACTCTTGGTGGCCGTCCAGACTTCCTCCACATTAACACTCTTGGTAAGATCTGCAAGGAAACGATTAGATAGCAAAGGGAAGCCATTCTCTACAATTGTACTACCTGTCGCTAAGTGGTCATCGGATGAGTTCCTGTAGAGCTCTTTGAAGAAACCCACGACCATCCGTTCAAGCTCCTCCGGACTCTCTTCCCAACTCCCATCCTGCGATCGTAGTCCATCCACTCTATTTCTTCTCCTCTTAATGATTGTTGATGCGTGGAAATAGGAGGTGTTTCTGTCACCTAGGGACAGCCATTGCTCCCTCGTTTTTTGGTACCAAATGATCTCTTCTTGTTCGAGTACCTCTTCAAGCCTAGTTTGGAGATCTAGTACTATAGCTTTGCCGTTATTAGTCATGCTCGTGGTAATGTCACTCTTAATATCCGCAAGTTCCTTCATAATAGCGTCCTTCCTACAAAACACATCACCAAAAACCCGACGATTCCACGTAAAAGCCATTTTTAAAGGATGTCAAGGGGGATACCTGAGTTTGCATGCGAGTCCCAACAGCTCTTTACCAAAGGTATAAATCCCTCATGTGTCATCCAAGCCGCCTCGAAACGGAAGGATCTTCTATCACGCCGTCGGAGAATGGGGGGTTGGAGCCTAAGAAGAACGGGTGAGTGATCCGAAGAAAATCTCGCCAAATGTCTCACCGACGCATCTCGGCAGTCCAACCTCGCTTCCATGCTCATAAGAACCCTGTCAAGTCTCTTTTGGACGCCTCTATTTCTAGTTTTGCTGTCGTCCCACGTGAATACAGGACCGGTGAATCCGATATCAAGCAGTCCGTAGTTATGTATGATATCACTAAATCTCTCAGAGTCCCTATGAAGACCTGCAGATCCTCCTCTACTCTCATGACTGGCAATGATGCAGTTAAAATCCCCTCCTATGATATAGGGACTGGTCATGCCCGCTAAGTCTCTGTCGAGGGCGTCCCAGAAAGGTCTCCTTCTGCTCTCTGATGGAGGTCCATACACTGCAATAATACTTAAGCTCTTTCTAATTAGTAGCCTTGGCGTGAATGAAATAAGGGCAGGAGTTGATGATAGTGATTTGGATTCTGGGATCATCCCAAAGTAGCCACATACCACCCTCAAAATCCGCCGGATCAACTCGTAGACAACCACCCATCTTCATACGGTTGCAAACACGTTCCGCAACCGTGCCCGATATGCGGGGTTCGAAGACCCCAAAGATATCCACTCTATGAGCTTTATAGAGGTATTTGATAGCACGTCGGAACCCGCTCTTTCCGGCTCCTTGAACATTCCAAAACAAACAATTCATGATTAGCCAAATAGAAGTGTTCACTAAAAAAAAAATTAAATTAGCGGCTGTTTGCAACGGAAAAAAAAGTCATTTGCCGTCGCCAATAATCAACGGCGAAGACTTGGCGACGGCAAAAACGGGGCGTAGCCCGAACAGGCGACGCAAAAAAATTTTGCGACGGCTTTTGCCGTCGCTAATATTTTACGTCGCCTATTGGCGACGGATATTAGCCATCGCAAATTTTAGTTCCCTCTGAAACTTTGGTCTAGATTCCCTCTAAATCAGCGTGTATTGCGTCTGTGTTCGTGCTTGTAATCTTTTCCGTTTGACACATGAGAACTTTAGGGTTTTCAGTTTCGCACTCCATGTCCTCTTTTTCATTTGATCTTGTCCATCCGTCTTCATTATTGCCAAACTTGGTATCATTCTCCTTCACCGGATTGGGAGTCTCAACCTCCATATCCAATTGCCGGAGTAGAAGCCGTAAAACGCCTGCCGGACGTAGTCCCCGAAACCTTTTCGCCGTCAAGGGTTTGTCTAGAGAGCGTTTTTGGATGGGGGACTCACTCTATTCATTATACGAAAAACGGATTAAAGCGCACATGCAATCATCGGAAAGGGGCTATTTGATTGCAAAGGACATAGATGCGGGTTTAGTCTTACAAAAAAAAAGGCAGGTTTAGGTTGTCCACCGCGGCTAATGAAATTTTAAGCATTTTGTTTTTGTTAATATTTTTACAAATATATTTAAAATAGTTCCGATAGCTGAGTCTTATCTGGTACCGACGTTTGGTAACTATTTCGATTCTTATAATTGTCGTTTTTATCTTGACGCTAAAAAGCATCGAATAGTAAAACACTTGTTCCACACGCTGAATTATTGTCCAAGGTAAATCTCGAGGCCAAAATGTTGATAAAGACCCGATTTTCTAGTAGTGACTACTTTTACTTTTGGAATAAATGTCTACCAAATACGAGAAATTAGTCATTTCGATAATGATTCTTGATCCTACCACATTCGTACCAAACAAGACCTATGGTCTTTGGTAGTAGTTTATTAGACCTACAGTTGAAACTTAAATCAATTTGATGTGCATAACGATAATAATAGGATTGTGTTTATGAGTCGTGTTGTTTTTACGGCGTCAGAATTACTAAAATCAAGGCGCACTCTCACAACGCGATAGTCGATCGAGTTTTTGGGGATTTAGTCGACTTTACAAAAAAAGGTTATGACGCGCACTAACGCACGTTGCGAATGAGTGCCAACATGAACT
Organism: Fagopyrum homotropicum; assembly: GCA_033239125.1. NCBI lineage: Eukaryota > Viridiplantae > Streptophyta > Magnoliopsida > Caryophyllales > Polygonaceae > Fagopyrum > Fagopyrum homotropicum. Next base: position 23,901,877 of record BSWB01000006.1, read on the forward strand.
ATAGAGACCGATGTGTAGTTGCAATGTGCGTCAGTTACACAATAATAAATCCGCCGTCATGTAATTGACAAAACAACTCCGTTATTACATAATTGAGATATTCGAGATCGACTCAAACTTATTGACTTTTAAACAAATCTAACACATTATTTAACTCGAATAAATTAAAAAAATTTCTTGAGCCGTACGAGCTCAGCTTGTAAAAAGTTTGTTTCAAACTCGTTATTATAACTAAACAATTCGAATATAATCACACTTATAAACTTGATCGGTTAAAGTTTAGGCTCGAACCGAACCTATAGTTTAACATGCTAAATAATTATAACACAATCGGCTCATGAAACACAAGTTACACAACTTCATTATTCATCCAACAAAGAGTAGCAAATCAAACTCGTCAACAACAACATCAGAAGGAAGAACAAGAAAGAACAAGAAGAAACTAACAAATCGCCATTGATGACCATAGATCAATCATATCGAGCGATTAATCAATCAACTAAGGTATCATCCAATGGATTCTTGGAAACAAGAATTCCATCACCATCGGCATACAACCAATCACCATCGTGGATCATATGCCCAGCCACATACACCGGAACACGACTCTCCCCTGCACCGGTCCTCCGTGGCCTCACCGGAATAGCTCCCAAAGCCCTAACTCCGATCTCACAACCGTTGACATCATCAACATCTCTAATGCATCCATTCACAACAATCCCTCCCCATCCATTCTTGCATCCCCTACCAGCTAGCTTCCCGCCGAGAACCGCCCGGGCATGGCTCCCATGTCAAAAACAGAGAGAATTTGGACTGAAAACTGTAATTCATTACTTCTGTATGCAGATTATTTATACTGCACCAGGAAGGCATAACTGCCACCTACAAACATTATCCAAATAACTACAAATATTGCTTAATATTCTAACAGTTCTTGACTCTAAATAAAACACTAATAGATTAACAGCATTGTCATATAACATGACTTAGGAAAATATAACTAACTGTCATATAGCCAACAAATCCTCCCCTAAACTCAACATGATCATGTTGAGTTTAAGTATCTTCTGCAGCCATGATCTCCTTTTTCCTTACTCCAAGCATGGACCTTAGACGTTCAAACACTTCAAGTCCTACTGCCTTGGTCATGATGTCTGCGATCTGAACCTTCGTGCCGCAGTACTTGAGCTCCACCACTCCTTCCTTGACAAGGTCTCTAATGAAGTGAAAACGCACATCAATGTGCTTACTCCTACCATGCAGCACAGGGTTTTTTGACAACTTGATAGTAGAGTTGTTATCACAGTAAACTATGGTTGCTTCGTTGATACATTCATACCATTTCATCTGCTCAAGTAGCCACCTCAGCCAAATACATTGTGCAGTACATAATGCAGCAGCCACAAATTCTGCTTCTGTTGTTGAAAGAGTAACAACTGGTTGTTTCTTTGAAGCCCAGGACACAACACCTCCTGCTAAGAAGAAAACATAGCCACTAGTACTCTTCCTATCATCCATATCACCTGCATAATCACTGTCTGTGTATGCTACTAAACCACTTTCATCCATCTCTCTTTTGTACCATATACCAAGCTCTAAAGTCCCCTTTAGGTACCGCAACACCCTCTTAGCAGCCATCATATGCATTCTAGTAGGTTTAGCCATGTACCTGCTCAGAAGACAGACAACAAACATGATATCTGGTCTTGTTGCTGTTAGATACAACAGGCTGCCTACAAGCTGCTTATATTGTGTGTCATCCACAGGAACACCATCTCCTTCAACACATAGCTTTGCTCTTGGCACAATAGGATTTCTCACAGGATTGCTGTCTATCAAGCCAAACTTCTCCAAAAGCTCAGTTGTATACTTCTTTTGACAAATGAACACCCCATGTTTGTCTTGACTTACTTCTACACCCAAAAAATATCTCATTTCTCCTAAGTCAGTCATCTCAAACCTTGACTGCATGGACTCCTTAAATTCTTTCACAAGATCCTTGTTGTTACTAGTAAACATGATGTCATCTACATACAAGCTCACAAGAAGTATGTCATTTCGTTGAACATAGACAAATAGTGTGTGCTCATACGGACATCTGGTGAATCCTTTCTCAAGAAAATAATTTTCTATCTTGCTATACCATGCCCTCGGTGCTTGTTTCAAACCATAAAGTGCCTTCTTAAGTTTGTACACTTTATTCTCCTCCCCTGCAACCACAAAGCCTGGAGGTTGCTCAACAAACACTTCCTCTGACAACTCACCATGTAAGAAGGCACTCTTCACGTCAAGTTGATAAACAATCCACCCATGATGAGCAGCAAGAGCTAGCATAGATCTGATTGTGTCCCACTTGGCTACTGGAGCAAACACCTCATTATAATCAATGCCATACTGTTGAGCATAGCCTTTTACCACAAGTCTAGCTTTGAACTTATCCACTTGTCCATGCTCATTTAGTTTGGTCTTATACACCCATTTCACACCAATAGGTTTGGCTTTTGCAGGCAGACAAACTAGTTCCCAAGTATCATTCCTGTGAATTGCATCCATCTCTACAACCATCGCTTTCCTCCACTTATCCTCCTTCACAGCCTCAACAAAGTTTTTCGGATCTATACTGTCAACAGATAGTGCATATTGCTCACAAAAGTTTTCCAATTGACATATATCTGTCATCTCACAAAAATTTCCCATTTCATAATCTGCGTGCCATGTTGGTCTGCTTCTGACTCTATGTTCCAAAACAGTTGTTACAACGGATGGAGAACTACTATGGACTCCACTAGTCTCATCACTACCACTTGAAATCTCAGGCACACTAGTCTCATCATTTCCACTTGTTATCTCTGACACTACTGAAACATCTCTATCCGGGTGATGTTCATCCACCTCATTATCGGAGTTGTCAAGTTCATCATCATTGGCATCCCACATGAGCTGAACTGCTGTAGAAGACTCTTTGTCATGATTCATCCAACCTTTAGTTTCATCAAATACAACATCACGACTAATAATGATTTTCTTAGTCTCTGGATTATACACTCTGTAGGCTTTTGATTCAGAGGAAACACCAAGAAAAATGCACTTGACACTCTTATCATCAAGTTTTCTTCTCTGCTGATCAACCACATGGACATAACACACACATCCAAAGACTTTAAAATGATCCACAGATGGAGGTGAACCACTCCAGAGTTCTTGAGGTGTTTTATCTGCATTGATTACAGTTGGACTTCTGTTTAAAACATGAGTAGCCCAAGCCACAGCTTCAGGCCACATCTTGCTTGGCATCTGACTATCATTGAGCATACACCTGACCATGTTCATGATTGTCCTATTTCTTCTCTCAGCTACTCCATTTTGCTGTGGAGTGAAGGATGTTGTCAGTTGTCTCCTAATCCCAGTTTTATCACAAAAATCTTTGAATTCAGTGGACATAAATTCCCCTCCTCTATCTGTTCTCAAGCAGACAATTGCACTTCCTGACTCCTTTTCAATGAGAACTTTGAATTTCTGAAATACTTTAAATGCCTCTGACTTTGCCTCAAGGAAATAAGTCCAAAGCTTCCTGCTGTAATCATCTATCAATGTGAATACATACTTCTTGCCACTGTTAGAAGAGGGAGTGATGGGGCCACATAGATCTGCATGAACTAACTGGAGTTTGTTCACTGCTTGCCATGAACTTTGCTTGGGAAATGACTTCCTGTGATGCTTGCCTACAAGACAAGTTGTGCACACTTCGGCAGAACGATCTCCCTTGAGCTGAGGCAAGCCTTTGACCATCTCCTTTTGTTGAAGCTTCCTTAGACCTTGATAGTTAAGATGTCCAAACCTTCTATGCCACAACTCAACATCATCTATGTCAGTTCGGGACAACATGACACAATGAGAGTTAAACTTTTGATCACCTAGAGAAACTGCATGAAACACAAACATCCTGTTTGCCTTCATCTTTGTCTCAAACAAAAGACCCTTCTCATCATGGTACACCTTACACATGCCTTGTTTGAACAGAATAGCCAAATCCTTTTCTTGCATTTGTCCTATACTCAGTAAATTATTTTGTAATCCTGGGACAAAGTATACATCTTGTATAACTACCACAATACCATCGATTTGAACTTTGATGCTCCCCTTACCTACCACATTCAGTTTCATACCATTTCCCAACTTAACACTGCAGGCAAAAGAACTGTTAAAATGTGTGAACCAATGCTTACTCCCTGTCATGTGATTGCTGCAACCTGAATCTAAGAACCACCAGGATTCCTGAATAGCATCAATGTATTCAACAGCCATAAGCAACACTTCCTCATTGAAGTCACCATTGTTTGAGGCATAATGAGCTTGTTGAGACCACTCTGGACATTCATTCTTGTAGTGTCCCAATTTGTGGCAGTTATAACACTCCACAATATCTTTACTCCAAGGCCTACTACGGCCCCTACCTCTCCCTAGTGAATGTCCACGACCTCTACCCCTTCCTCTGCCTTGATCAACACCGACTCTCAGGGCTTGATCGTCTGTGACAGACTTCCTGACAAGTTTCTGCTCATGCACAAGTAAAGAGCTTTGTAACTCATCCACAGTCAGTGTATCAATATCTTTAGACTCTTCAATCGAGCATACAACATAGTTGAACCTGTCACTCAAGGTTCTTAAAATCTTCTCAACAATCTTAACTTCCTCAACAGTCTCCCCACAGTTTCTCATAGTGTTAACTACTACCATAACTCTCCCGAAATATTCATTAACTGACTCATTCTCTTTCATCTCTAGCACTTCAAACTCTCTCCTTAGTGCTTGGAGTTGTGCTCTCTTAACCCTAGCACTACCTTGAAACTTTGTTTTCATAGAATCCCAAAGTTCTTTCGCAGTTCCTTTCTGAGTTATAGTTTTAAGGGTAGTCTTATCTATGCTACTGAAAAGATAATTTTTAGCCTTAAAATCCTTTAACCTTAATTCCTCCAGAGCCTTGGTCTCGGCAGCGGTTAGGGTTGCTCCTGCAGCCGGTTCCTTGAAGCCGTCCTTCACCACCACCCAGTATTCCTTAGAGTGCAGTAGATTCTCCATCAAGAGACTCCAGTGATCATAGTCACCATCGAAAGAGGGAATGTAGGCCTTCGCAAAGCTTGTATCGCCCATGATTTCCTTTGAAAACACTCACTCTCTTGTAATCTTCCCTCAATCCTTTGTGTGCACTCTCACCCAACAGGAATTCTGTGATTACTTTCTGTGTTTCCCTTCAAAAAACACTCGATCGTGATCTCAGTTTCTAGCCAAAAAACTGCTCTGATACCATTTGTCAAAAACAGAGAGAATTTGGACTGAAAACTGTAATTCATTACTTCTGTATGCAGATTATTTATACTGCACCAGGAAGGCATAACTGCCACCTACAAACATTATCCAAATAACTACAAATATTGCTTAATATTCTAACAGTTCTTGACTCTAAATAAAACACTAATAGATTAACAGCATTGTCATATAACATGACTTAGGAAAATATAACTAACTGTCATATAGCCAACATCCCACCGCCGTCGATCACAAGTACGCTGCCGGAGCCGTACGCGGGACTGTTCCCAAGCATTTTATGCACTAGACCGTTGTCCTCGAACACCTTTATAGTTACGACTCTTCCGTGGAAGGATCTCTTGAGACCGTAGATGTTGAAGACCGGTTGCAGAGCTCGGAGTTCATTGGTTGCTAGGAGAGGCTCATTTGCGTCGCTGAGATCTGTTGTCGCTAAGCTAGCCATTGTTGGTTTGGTTTTGAGTTCAGTTGCTGTGTTGGTTTTTCTGCACAAGTTTGTTGTATTTATATTAGTTTTGGGAATGGGCAGGAAATGTAGAGCGCAGTCGTCGACAGATATGATTATATCAATTTGTAGGGTATCAACAATTTTAAAATGTACACGTGATCGGCGTGGGAGAGTTTGTCCGCCTAGTAGACTAGTACGTATAGGTTCCATGGTAGAGCGGACCAATTTGTACCGTTCGGCCCGTATCAACATTTTTCAACTGTACACGTGATCGGTAGTTTGTCGGTTTAGGTCTAAATCTGGAGCGTCGGTTGGCATGGCGGTTTAAGTGAATTCATGAGCATCCAAAAGGGCACGCCCTCCTGATGGTCCAGTTGTTTCTGACCTGTCCGTTCTTCAGATTGGTCCTGCTATTCTGCCAACTGATATTATGATAGAAGATGTGCAATAGGTTGGGTCACCTATTTGCTGTCCTTTTCCAGGGAATAAGTAGTAGCAGTTGTATGAGTCGATCTTCTGGGTAGCTATGGCCTCCGAGTAAGGATTTGTGTGTCATTGGGTGTGGCCTTTTCAATCACTTCAATCCAAATGCTGAAGAAGCTTTTCATCTCTAACCGGACTTGAATAGTACGTTGAGGACGTATTATTCAAGTTTATTATTCGGAAACCGGATCATCAGGGATATGCATTTCACTTCACGACATGCATGATCCAAGGTCTGTTTGACCCTATACTCACCTTATTATTTTATTCTTCGTCACAAAATATAGTGTAAGATTAATACGTATTCGTGGTGACCTATGTAATCAATTCTCCGAGTTCTATTATATCTCTTGATTACATTAATATAATCCTAACAACTCGTTTTGGAGAAAGGTTCTTGCAATCGCAATAGGAGACGGAAAATCACAAGTGTAGAAATTCGATGGGATGAATTTCTGGTTTTGGGATATGCGGATAGTGGATTACCTATACGTGTACCGATCTTTGAAAGAAAAACCGGCGTAGATGAAGGACGGTGAGTGGAATTTGGTGGATAGGAAAGTGATAAGTGTGATCTATATGTCGTTGTCTAGAAACGTCGTGCATCACACGATCCATTCAAAAACTGATAAGGATATGCTGAAAACATATGTGTCATGTATGCGAAAACCTTTGTGATGAACAAGGTTCATCTAATATAGACGTTGTTTTTTTTTTTGGGTAATGAATATAGAGGTTGTTTAACGTACGATAAAGAAAGCAATGATGTTCAATCACCTAAACGACTTCAATTATGATAATTGAACAATTGATCTTTTATGCCGATAAAAGATGAAATTAGAGCCCTGATCATGAGGTGGCCGATCGGCTGCGATGTCTAGAGGATGAACGGTAGGTGGTTTGGGTCTAATGTTTGGAGGTGGTGAGTTTAGTAGTGGAAACGTCCCGGAGTTTGCATTCTTTTTCCTGGAGAAGGTAAGCAAGAAGATCATCCATGGAAGGTTCGTCGACTACATCACGAAGGAGGTGAAAGGGTCCATACGAGGAATCAGACCTGAGAGAGAGGGCAATACAAAAAATTCACATGCTGTACAGATCGAAGGTTCTCCCATCAGAAAGTTTAAATAAATATAATAGTAAAAATAATGTCAACAACGTGGATTGCTGTTCGATATGAAAATTTGGTTTCAATTAAGATGAATATTCTTACACAGTTTAATTCGGGTATCTGATTCGGTGTATATAATAATTAAATGAACAAACTGTTTGACCGAATGTAGCATACCATTTTGGACTACGTTCACAAATCACATCCCATCAATTTTGTGTAAGAAATGATCTTGTAGTTATCAAACTTATCAGTACTTATCATACTTCGTCTTCTTGCCTTCAAATCAATTCATTCACCTAACTAAGCTATGAAACAGTGAAATAGCGACTAAAACCTAATTTTTAGGTGTAATTGTTGAGATAATAGGATAGTCTTACATCGACAACACACAATGACACGAGATCAACGTATAAGTTTTATTGTTTCTCCTCTTATTTTCAATTGATTTTATGATAGGATCTTGTGGAGGATTATATTCCCACATCGATAATAATAGGATAACGAATCAAATATCCTATTGTCAGTTGATTTTAGTATGGGCCTATGTGTTTCACTTATGGCCAACGCGGATATTATGTTCATGTTATAATGAAGACAAGTCTTTGAAGAATAGGACGTTTTTGGTATTAGATGTTAAATTTCACCTTGGCTTAAGTAAATTGGCGCTGTTAAATTCATGATTTACCGGTCAAAGTCGGATACTATTTAAGTTGCAATTCATGAGAACCTTCCACAGCAGTCTATTGTCAAAGGCAAAATATCGTTATCACACAGCCTTTCTCTGAATTGACTAATTCAAGGTTTGGATAAAGTCTTTTCTTGCAATCCAAACCTTCTCTCATTTAAATACACCAATTGACCAAATAACCAACCTCTAAAACTAATTCAATCACAACCATTTACAATCTTCATCCTCCTAATCACAACACAAATATGGCGTTTGCTTCCTTGATCATATGTGGTAGTAGAAGCTTACCTAGAGAAGAAGAAGAAGAAGACGGAGACCATTTCAACCATGAAAGAGCAACTCAAAGTGCGGGATCAAGCCCTGGAAGAGCATTAACATCATCGTCAAAGAGAAGCAAAAGCCACAGGCATCATTATCATCACAAGAACCCTTACGCGACTCGCGGCCTCGACAAATTCTGTGCTTTGCTGGCTGAAATCGAAGAGAAGAAGCGGACCATTTACTCTGAGAACAACCCTGATGAGATTTGCTTTGTTCAGTTTGACTACTCCAACAAAAATGTCTGCAAGCCCATTGTCATCAAAGCCAAGCCACACAACAAGGAAGATCAGAAGAACAATCCTAGTAAAATGTCTGAAACGAATCAAACCCATCATCCTGATGCAAATACTGATCAACATGATAAGAGCGAAGCACTGGATCATCATCCCGAAGTACTGCAGGCTGATTGTAAGAAGACCTTGACGAGGAAATTGAAGAAGAAACTGCGGAAGCCGAGCTTTTACTTGCCTGCAGTTTTGATTCTGGTGCTCATCTTCTTGGTCTTGTTTGGAAGATCAGTCGCTATCCTGTGCACCTCCATCGTCTGGTACGCAATCCCCACCATTAGCAAACGAAATTTCAAGAACAAGGGTTTGGTGGGTCATCAAGGAAGGCCCAAATAATGTGAAGAATGGAATTTTCTTTTGACTCTTGTTGGGTTTTGACTTTTTTTACCGCCTTTTTTTTTTTTGCCTTTGCGGTTAAAGGTTATGTTTGTTCATATGTTCAATTGAGCTTGAAAGAGAAAAGAAATGTATATAGATTTTGTAGTATACCTGGAGATCGAATGGAGAGTCGTGCAAATTTGTACATTTAAGTTATTAATTTAATCGGTAAAAAAAATGATAAAGTATTATTTGTGTATTTTTACTTAATTATTTTCGTTGAAACTTTCCCCCCAAGATTTGCAGGATTGTAAGAAGAAATAATGATATTGGAAGAGATTTTTTAATTAAGAAATCCTGATGCACTCCGGGGACGGAAATATTTTTTATTTAACATTTAGGATTAGGCTTGCAATTCACTTTTTTGTTTTAAACAATAAAAAGAGATTTAGTGCCCGTTTGGTTGGAGCGGTGGAATGGAAACGGAATGGAATCGGATAAGGGTTAGGAAAGGAAATGAAAATTATGGGATTACTTTCATGTGTTAAAAGACCTCTAACCAAACGTATTTTTTGATTGATTCGGAATCATTCCGTTACCGGGAATGATTCCTAGCGCTTCCAAACGGGCCCTTAGAGTTACTAAATTTTTACAATACTAATGTAATCTAACAAGACTTTGAACGATATTTAAGTCAATTTAAATAAGTAATTTTAAATTGATTGATATTTTTTTGAATTATTCTAAAATAATAATTAAAAAAAAAAGAATGATTAATGATATAGAATATACAATAATTTTAATGAATTTCATTCATTTTTTAATCCGGTCTTTTTATATACTAGAAGAACCATTAAGAGATTAAAACCGATTGTCCCTGATTCATTTTGTCACTCAGAAAACTAACCCAAAATATTAGTATTAACCTTTTTTTTTTTTTTTGGAAATTCTCCAAATTTTATAGGCCAATAAATCTTTATTTTTAAGCAAGAAAATCTTCTATATATCTATATATATATATTCTACTAAAACAAACGACACTAATACTGACGTGACGCCTCCACAATATTTCTAAATTTTTTTACTAAATAACTGTAACATCCCGAATTCTCAGAACTCGAAACGTTACTGGTTAGGACCTCACAATGGGTTCCGACCTCAGTTTGACAACAATATTACTAGGATCTTGCAACAAGACACAAATAAGAAAAACCGAAATTCATAAAATGTATTGGTAAAAGGATGAATGCAACAAAAACTAACATCCTATCGTACTTAAACATCGGAAAGGACTAACTGTCTTAACAAAAGGGAAAGACAACAAGGCAACAACCCAAACCCCCACTCTAAAGAGTACGGAGACCCGGCTGACCACTACTTCCGGATCACTCAGCTGCTGTTCTAACCTGCAGTAAATCTAAAAACACAACAAAACAACCATTAGCTAGTTATCTAAACATTAGGAGAATAATAATAGCACACACACATAAAATAATAAACACTCATCATGCTTTCAAACAATCCATTTATTATCTTCATTTAAGTCATTCACTCTAATGATACTTATTTTGTGACACGAGGGATTCCCAAACCTCGCCTCAGCCCCCGTGTACCCATCAGGAGTGGATCCGATGCATCTCACCGTGTACCTGTATGGTATGGGTATAGAGAACCTCTCAGTCTCCTGGCAGAGCTGGGCAGTGATGTCACGGCCCGTTATACATACACTTGGGCCTTAACACATAATAACCACGGTCGTCCTAACAAGTTATTATTCTTATTATAACACACATTGCACACACAACCATCATCACCCAACTAATATCCAGAAACCAGCTAAGTAAGTCGCAAGGACTTACCTGAGTCCAAACACTCTCTAACACGTCTCAAAATAGTCCGTGCTCATGGTAACTCAAACGCCTGTCAATTAAGGCATGTGGATCAAAATCACATCTCAATATCCAACCTCATGCGAAGGAATTACGGAAAAAGCTCTCTTACGGTAAAAGACCATTTTACCCTTAGTGTCGTAAATTCTCGAAGTTTATTCTTGAATTCTACTAATTTCTTTCATATCTTATTTTCCATAAATTATGTCTCTCGGATAGCTACTTATAGTTATAAGGTCCAAACTCGAGACAACCTGAAGAAGGACAACACTCCTTCTCTCCGGTTACTAATTACGCTTCTACTCCTTCTCTCCGGTTACTAATTACGCTTCTACATATATTATACCGTCAAGCATGTTTTTAACCTTTCTCCTCAACTCAATTATTTTTACATAATTTCATAACTCCCAACTCGTACTTATATATTTATACCCATATATCTACCTATATATACCTGTATACATACTTATATATATACTTATATATACACCTATATATATACTTATATATATATATACTTATATATACCTATATATATATTTATATATACACCCACACGTACACCTCATTACTCCTACCTAGCATACATATCTTTACTTATCCCACTGTAACTATTGTTTGCCTACATGTCTCTATACTCTTATAAACATATATATATATACTCAGCATACTACCCTTACGTATATACATATACATACTCAGCACACTACCTTTACATACTCAGCACACTATCTTTACTCAGTGCTGTCCAGAATAGGTCATCCCCAGCACCATTATTACGGGTAAACCAATGGGGAAAAGAAGAGAGGTAAGGGCGGCAGTTTGCTCACCTAAAAGCCGCCGGAGAGGGTCGAGAAGCACCACCACAAACGCTACCGCGTGTCCGCCTGCGGTGCGATAAGGCACCACCCTGTTGTGCCAGCAGCCAACTCCGTCTCTAAGGCTTACAAGTGCTCACTCAATGCTCGCGGTGCTGTGTCGTTCCCGTCGATGGAGGTGTGGTCTGGAGCGGATGCTGAAGTGGAACAGTCTCTCGCGGTTCGTTAAACGGAAAGCACCGCCTCTAGCCGCTCTCCTCCTCGCGACAGCGTCGCAGATTCGCCGAAGGATGCAGCCGCCGCTTGGCTGGGAAGACCGCCTTGCTATGTACGCCTGATCGCCGGTGATGTGCAGGTACTGGCGTCGAGAGAGAGATCGGCTAGGAGGGTTGTAGTCGGTCGTAGAAGAGTTGAAGTTGGTCTCGGTATTACGCTCTTGTGCAGCGGCAACCGTAGACGAAGGAAATAGTCGATTAGGTTAGGGTTAAGTTGCTTAGGATAGAGTTAATTAGGTTTAAGAAAAATTAGGTTAAAGGGAGTGGTTAAGGAAGAGGGTTGGGCTGTAGTATCATTTGGATCAGCAGCTCCCTTCTTACATATTGGGCCGGCATACATCATTGGGCCATAAAATTGGGCTGGTTCTGTTCACCCATTAAACAAAAGGTTGAAGTGAAACATAAAAGCTCGTACGAAATCGTTAACATGTACGGAAATTACCTGACGGAATTATTTATGGAATTATTTTAGTTATCATTTTATGTGAATCAAGGTCACATAAAATGATAGAATTTAATATCATTTTCTTTTATTTAAGTAATTAAGTATGGCGGATTCGGAATCCGGTTTGATCCGGTATTTAACGGAATTTAATTTTTTTTTTTTCGGGTATTACATCAGTGCCCCCTTAAAATAAGTTTCGTCCCGAAACTTAGAATAAGATAACTAAACATTCGACTTTCTTTGTAAATCTTAATTCCATAAAATTTCCGTTTTCTACCGTGCATCTACTCAAACATCATAATAAGACATGCATCACACAAAACATAATCACCCAATCCAAAATAAAACATGAATGATCAAACAACACAACATCCGAGTTCTAACTCGTCGATACAGGAGTAATCTCTAACCCCGCAAAGAACTCGGGATAGCTACGTCTAATACTCCGCTCCAAGACAACTACTAGGTACTCTACAAAAGTGTGAACGGGCTCAACTATCATATCCTCATGGCTGATGACGTGTCTCTGATCCGGGATGTACTCTCCCAACTGAGATACATGGAAGACCGGATGGACACCCTCTAGTCTCGGCGGTAGTGCTAATCTGTAAGCCACCTCTCCAACTCTCTCCAAGATCTCAAAAGGTCCGACATATCGGGGACTCAGCTTCCCCTTAATGCCAAAACGCCGGACTCCTCTCGTAGGTGGAACTCTCAACCACACCTGAGCACCCACCCTAAACTCCAGGGGTTGACGCCTTTTGTCGGCGTATGACTTTTGACCACTCTGAGCTGCTAACATCCGCTCTCGGACCAGGGAAATCCGAGCGATATCCTCCTGTATCTGATCTGGAGCTACTCCATCAGCTTTGCTAGGCTCATCCCAGCATAATGGCGTGCGACATCTCCGTCCGTACCAAACTTCATAAGGGGTCATCCCAATAGACGCGTGCTAACGGTTATTATACGAAAACTCTACAAGTGGAAGATGATCTGCCCATACCTGTCCTCAATCTAGGACACACGCCTGCAACGTCCTCTAAGGTCTGAATGGTCCTCTCAGACTGTCCGTCTGTCTGTGGGTGATAGGCAGTGGTAAAGTGGAGACTCATCCCCAAAGCAGTGTATATCTGCTGCCAAAATCTCGAGGTAAAACGTCCATCTCTGTCAAAGACGATAGTCCTCGGTACTCCATGGAGTCTCGCAATGTATCTGGTGAACTCCTCAGCTAAACGACTCACCGGCCACGTTTCCTTAAGCGGAATGAAACGTGTGGTCTTCGTCAGGCGGTCTACCACTTCCCAAATAGCGTCAAATCCTCCGTTGAGTCTCCAACCTAAGACAAAATCTATAGATATATCCTCCCACTTCCACTGTAGTACTGGAAGTGGGTGGAGCTCTCCTCCGGACCTACGATGCTCAATCTTGACCTGCTGGCAGGTCGTGCACTGAGCTACATACCGAGTCACATCGGGCTTCAAACCACCCCACCAGAAAGATTGTCTCACATCCCTGTACATCTTACTCGCTCCAGGATGTACTGAGTATGAGGTAGCATGAGCTTCACCTAGTATCCTCTATCTCAACTCACTGTCTGACGGCACACAACCGTGGTCTTGACGTCTCATCACTCCATCAACACCAATAGTGAACTGTGGGGTCTCATCTCGAGACATTCTGTCTCGGATCCTGATCAAAGTCGGGCAAGTCTCCTGCTTCTGTCGGATCTCATCCAACAAATCAGGAAGTAACTCCAAAGTAGCCAATTGACTATTTGTATCGGGAAACTGAATCTCTATTTCCAACCAAGCCAAGTCTCTCTGCAACTGTGGTTGTACTGTCAACCGGGCTATCACCCTCTCTCTAGACGTCTTCCGGATCAAAGCATCAGCTACTACATTCACCTCTCCGGGGTGGTAGAAAATCTCAAGGTCGACGTCCTTGATCAACTCTAACCACCGCCTCTGGCGGTTATTCAACTCCCGCTGAGTGAATATATACTTCAGACTCTCATGGTCTGTGAAAATCTGACATGTCGCCCCATAGAGATAGTGACGTCAGATCCTAAGAGTATGGACTACTGCAGCTAACTCTAGATCGTGTGTGGGGTAGTTCTCCTCATACGTCTTCAACTGTCGAGACGCATAGGCTATGACCTTACCCCTCTGCATCAAAATACACCCAAGCCCAGCTTGGATGTATCAACGTATACCACACAGTCATTTGTACCCTCTGGATACAAATATCAGGTGTATCTGATTTTCTCAAAAGTCCAATTCTTCGCATCCCATTTATTATGTTTTCCTTATACTCATGTCGTTTCACCTTCCTTTAAATCTTTACCACCTGTAGGATAGTTAAATCCCTTTAAGTTTCCTCGTTTACGCCTTACGGACCATGTTGCTTGGTCTTATTACTTTCCTAAACTCATTTGTGATCAGTCGGGAGTGGACTTCTAGTACACCATTTGTATGCAATCTCATTACTACTCCTCCATCTACATATTATTGGTTATTAGGGTTAACTTAAATTTTCATTGGAGTACCACCATTTCACTTTAAATTCTTTCTGATATCTGTTCCAACAAAGATGTAGGTTCCATTTACACTCACCTCAAAACTCTATAAGACTTTTTACCACGGTATTAAATTATATTTTCTATGTTGGTGCCGCCTCTAGAATTCCAATTATTATGTATCACATCTTTATTCATAAGGGCTTCCTTTGTAAATCTCGAAAATTGACCCCAGCTTTTGCTCGAAAGTATACGTGCATACCCTTTGTTCGGACTGACGTATGACTTGGTCAAACTCATCTGCTTCTTCTTACCCCTCTGGTTCTTCTTATACGAATCCATCCGTACTAACCGTGCTTTGTAACATTTTCCTTAGTTAGTAGACAAACAACTGCTCACAATAACTCTTTTTATATCAATACTGATATAAGGGGTCATCTCGGACCGTCAATTCTCTTTAGAGTTACTGACTTGAACTTATTCAGTGTTACTAACACTCGTATTGATTGACTTCACAGCTGCCGCAATTGGTCGCTTTAAGGATTCCTCCTCATGTCAATAAAGTTCTCTTGTAACTCTGTGGTTATTCTTATTATTTGGCAACCAGTCACCACTGGTTAACCCGCACGTGTAAAGTCCCAGTTGTTACCAAGTAGTCTATAGTTGACCTTCTACAAGATCATAGGCTTACGTTTCTTCTATCTCTTTGGAATTTGATAAATCTGGTGAAATCTATCTTCTCTGGTTTCTCCGCTTGTACTTCTTTAACTCTTCCATAATCTACACTTCTCTTTCGCACTATACGGTCGTTATACTCTTTCCGAGTTTAGAATTATCATTCATCTACCGTCAACGGACTCGTCAATTCTCCCACGATAGTTCGTATATGCATCTTCGCGATTACTTTAACCTCAGCCATCAGCTGCTCGTGGTTCCCCGGGGTAGATCGTTGATGTTGAAAATTTTAAGTCCACTTGTGAGAGGGAGATTATTATGGGCATTCGGGTACGCCGAGATCCTTCTCACAAACTCCCTTCTTTGATTGGTATAATAATGCTGCCTTTATAGTGATCCCTTTGACTCTGCTTTCATGATTCGATGATTTGATAAATGTATCACGGCCCTTGTTGTCAATTACTTGTCTTCTAGAAAGTCACTCCGCTTCCATGTTGGTGAAATCTGCCTTTCACTTGTTGGCAACGCGTAAGCTTCCATTTTACAGTTCTTTAATTCTTCATATTTGGATGGACAATGTATTTCATGTAGACTTCTATGCTTTTGATTGTCTTGGTTATCCATTTTGATTGTGGTGTCAAATAGACTGTCAAGGTGATCATATTTTGTTCTGTTTCTAGCATCAACTTTCACCTTCTGGTCCGTCAGTGAGCTTGAATTCTATATCTCTTGTCTGAGTCTTGCCACCTCTCTTTGACTTCCCCACCTATGCTTGTTTCTGCTGCCATCTTCTTTGTCTGTAACGTTGCTTTCCACCACACTTGAAAGAATTTATGGGTTATCTCTCCTAACTTGTATACTTGCCGGTCAGCCAACGCTTCCCCGGAACTTCTCTCATGGATTTTCTTCATTTGACCCTGTGGAGTTGACTGTATCTTCTTCTTTCCATTGTCGTTGGCGTTGTCTTTCGGTTTTCGCTTTTCCGTCTCAACGTTCCTCAACAAGTCCGAAGGAGTTGCCCGGACGTTCTCCTACCCTAATGCTCATAAGCTGAGCATACTTATCCTTACGTTGAAACCTTCAAATATACTTAGGTGTGTCAACTGAATGAGGATCTCATTTTATTATCTCCATTAAGGGCATACTATAACTATAAATTCTACTAATCTTCGGCATATGCTTATCTACTTATCTATATCACCTATTATTATAGCTAATAAGTCCAAAGAGAGTAACAACCTAAAGTTCATACTAAGCATACTGAGATCCGTGGTAGTGGTGGTGGTCAGCCGTACTTTTCTATTCCCAACCAGACTATGCATGCATTTGAAAACCAAAAGTTCTTTTTTTTTTTTTAAATTCAGATCCCTTTTCGGGTTCTGCTCAAGTACTTATTCGGTCTTTCAGAAGATTTCAAGTGCCATTGTTGCCAACCTGGCTCTGATACTATGTTGTAACATCCCGAATTCTCAGAACTCGAAACGTTATTGGTTAGGACCTCACAATGGGTCCCGACCTCAGTTTGACAACAATATTACTAGGATCTTGCAACAAGACACAAATAAGAAAAACCAAAATTCATAAAATGTATTAGTAAAAGGATGAATGCAACAAAAACTAACAGCCTATCGTACTTAAACATCGGAAAGGACTAGCTAATTGTCTTAACAAAAGGGAAAGACAACAAGGCAACAACCCAAACCCCCACTCTAAAGAGTACGGAGACCCGGCTGACCACTACTTCCGGATCACTCAGCTGCTGTTCTAACCTGCAGTAAATCTAAAAACACAACAAAACAACCATTAGCTAGTTATCTAAACATTAGGAGAATAATAATAGCACACACACACATAAAATAATAAACACTCATCGTGCTTTCAAACAATCCATTTATTATCTTCATTTAAGTCATTCACTCTAATGATACTTATTTTGTGACACGAGGGATTCCCAAACCTCGCCTCCGCCCCCGTGTACCCATCAGGAGTGGATCCGATGCATTTCACCGTGTACCTGTATGGTCTGGGTATAGAGAACCTCCCAGTCTCCTGGCAGAGCTGGGCAGTGATGTCACGGCCCGTTATACATACACTTCGGCCTTAACACATAATAACCACGGTCGTTCTAACAAGTTATTATTCTTATTATAACACACATTGCACACACAACCATCATCACCCAACTAATATCCAGAAACCAGCTAAGTAAGTCGCAAGGACTTACCTGAGTCCAAACACTCTCTAACACGTCTCAAAATAGTCCGTACTCGTGGTAACTCAAACGCCTGTCAATTAAGGCATGTGGATCAAAATCACATCTCAATATCCAACCTCATGCGAAGAAATTACGGAAAAAGCTCTCTTACGGTAAAAGACCTTTTTACCCTTAGTGTCGTAAATTCTCGAAGTTTATTCTTGAATTCTACTAATTTCTTTCATATCTTGTTTTCCATAAATTATGTCTCTCAGATAGCTACTTATAGTTATAAGGTCCAAACTCGAGACAACCTGAAGAAGGACAACACTCCTTCTCTCCGGTTACTAATTACGCTTCTACATATATTATACCGTCAAGCATGTTTTTAACCTTTCTCCTCAACTCAATTATTTTTACATAATTTCATAACTCCCAACTCGTACTTATATATTTATACCCATATATCTACCTATATATACCTGTATACATACTTATATATATATATACTTATATATACACCTATATATATACTTATATATATATACTTATATATACCTATATATATATTTATATATACACCCACACGTACACCTCATTACTCCTACCTAGCATACATATCTTTACTTATCCCACTGTAACTATTGTTTGCCTACATGTCTCTATACTCTTATAAACATATATATATATATACTCAGCATACTACCCTTACGTATATACACATACATACTCAGCACACTACCTTTACATACTCAGCACACTATCTTTACTCAGTGCTGTCCAGAATAGGTCATCCCCAGCACCATTATTACGGGTAAACCAATGGGAAAAGAAGAGAGGTAAGGGCAGCAGTTTGCTCACCTAAAAGCCGCCGAAGAGGGTCGAGAAGCACCACCACAAACGCTACCGCGTGTCCGCCTGCGGTACGGTAAGGCACCACCTTGTTGTGCCAGCAGCCAACTCCGTCTCTAAGGCTTACAAGTGCTCACTCAATGCTCGCGGTGCTGCGTCGTTCCCGTCGATGGAGGTGTGGTCTGGAGCGGATGTTGAAGTGGAACAGTCTCTCGCGGTTCGTTAAACGGAAAGCACCACCTCTAGCCGCTCTCCTCCTCGCGACAGCGTCGCAGATTCGCCGAAGGATGCAGCCGCCGCTTGGCTGGGAAGACCGCCTTGCTGTGTACGCCTGGTCGCCGGTGATGTGCAGGTACTGGCGTCGAGAGAGAGATCGGCTAGGAGGGTTGTAGTCGGTCGTAGAAGAGTTGAAGTTGGTCTCGGTATTACGCTCTTGTGCAGCGGCAACCGTAGACGAAGGAAATAGTCGATTAGGTTAGGGTTAAGTTGCTTAGGATAGAGTTAATTAGGTTTAAGAAAAATTAGGTTAAAGGGAGTGGTTAAGGAAGAGGGTTGGGTTGTAGTATCATTTGGATCAGCAGCTCCCTTCTTACATATTGGGCCGGCATACATCATTGGGCCATAAAATTGGGCTGGTTCTGTTCACCCATTAAACAAAAGGTTGAAGTGAAACATAAAAGCTCGTACGAAATCGTTAACATGTACGGAAATTACCTGACGGAATTATTTACGGAATTATTTTAGTTATCATTTTATGTGAATTAAGGTCACATAAAATGATAGAATTTAATATCATTTTCTTTTATTTAAGTAATTAAATATGGCGGATTCGGAATCCGGTTTGATCCGGTATTTAACGGAATTTAATTTTTTTTTCCGGGTATTACAATTACAAACTAAGCCAATAAATTTTTTTACTAAAACATATAAATTTTTAAAACTAACTGGCGGTTTTCATGCGAAAGCAAAAACTGAATCCGTATTTTAAAAAAAAATATCATCATCAAATCTTTTATAATAGCCATCTATCTCGCACGTTTTCATAGTCGTATCGAATATTTTCCGTCGTCTTTTTCAAGGGTTCAGATTCTGGTTCCAATGTTGGTTTCGATAGAGCTTCCGGTTCCAATTTTATAGACATGTCGTATTTGATCCAGGTAACATGAGGTTGCATTTTGATACTGCATTTTGTTTGTAGCTTCCATCGGTATATATACATATTGTTTTCTTCATCGACCTAAATGGCAGTAGGCAATTCGACGGGTAAGTTTTTTTACACGATTATCAATAATAACGATTGTCTTCCCGTTTATTGTTCAGTTGATTGATTGTGTTATTGCTGGCTATTATACATGTAATTTGGAGTTGTATACGCTCAATATACATTTAAGGGTTGGAGTATTTGTCATTCTAGCTCTATGTTGTCTCCCCAAGAGTATTCAATCCGCCGCTCATATTTGCTGCTACCAAATTGGGGCTAGATATTCATAAATTCCTTCAAGTAAATCACATTGATGAAGGTCAATTTCTGAAACTTGAATCTATGTAATCTAATTTTTTTTGCTTGTGGATTTTGTTTTTTTGTTTTGTTTAAGTATAGAGCTTGTAAACCTAAGTTCGAATATGTTGAGATTTGGATGTTTTATTTTTACACTACAAGTGTGGAAATTGACCGTCGGTAATGGAGTTTCCCGTGCAAATTGCTCGTCCTCACTTTGTCGAAGCTTCGGCAAAAATCTTCGATTGTCTCAAGTTAGTCAAGGGAGATGAGCCCTAACTTAAACTCATTAACCATCTCTTCCCGGTACACCTGGCTTCTCATCAAGGTTTAAGTTTTCGGCTTCATCCTTCCCTCTTGCCGCTTGCAAGAGCACTACCCCGGACTTTAATCTTCGCATTCACCTTTATTGCATTTGTATCAGTAATATTCATTATTACTAGCTATGGAAATATGGATTTAATTCATGGCTGAATTTGCAATGTAGGCCTTTTACAATGTAGAGTTTGGATTTTGGACCTCCCAATTATTCATTTAGAAAATGGGCTCCTATTGTAGAAAAAATCAGAAAAGTAAGGGACATAGGTATTCATCTGATTTGATGGGTGACATGTTGAATAGAATGAACAACCCAATCAATTCAGCCCATCTTCTTCCCTCCCTTGTCCCTTCTTCTTC
This sequence comes from Fagopyrum homotropicum, assembly GCA_033239125.1. Taxonomy (NCBI): domain Eukaryota; kingdom Viridiplantae; phylum Streptophyta; class Magnoliopsida; order Caryophyllales; family Polygonaceae; genus Fagopyrum; species Fagopyrum homotropicum. The sequence goes on from BSWB01000006.1 coordinate 23,922,697, forward strand.
CCTCCCTTCAAACGTAAATGTATTTCTGGGTATCCATATGCAGGTCCCTTCTTCTTCCCTTCAAACGCAGGTCCACTCTTGTTGAGCTTCTTCTTCACCGGAATCTGGACTGCTTACATATCCCTGTTCTATTTCTAGGTAAGCAGTGTTTGGTCCTATTTCTGGATAATCTCAAACTTCCTGGTAATGTATTTGTGGGTAATCTGAAACTTCTCATCTCTTGTTTTTGTGAATCTAAAACACTCAAACTTTTTGTTCTATTTGTGGGTAAGCAGTGTTTGTTTCCATCCATGGATAATCTCAAACTTCTCAAGCTTCCCTGTTATATTTGTGGGTAATGTATTTCTGGGTAATGTCAAACTTCTTGGGTAATCTATTTTTGGGTAAGCAAGTAAGAGTTGTGTTTCTATTTCCCTGTTCTATTTGTGGGTAAGCAGTGTTTGTTGCTATCAATAGTTAATCTCAAACTTCCTGGGTAATGTATTTCTGGGTAATCTGAAACTTCTCATCTCTTGTTTTTGTGAATCTAAAAGACTCAAACTTCCTGTTCTATTTGTGGGTGAGCAGTGTTTGTTTACATTTCCCTATTCTATTTGTGGGTAAGTAGTGTTTGTTTCTATTTCTGGGTAATCTCAAACTTCCTGGTAATGTATTTTTGGGTAATGTATTCCTGTTTGTTTACATTTCCTGTTCTATTTGTGGGTAAGTAGCATTTGTGGGTAATTTATTGCTTGAAGAAGAACGCATTATTTCAATTCTTTCAAACAGTGTCCTACTTTATATTTTACAGACCTATTTTATCTAGTTAGCTTAATAGAGACTCATTTCACAAAATGCAAATTTTTGGGGTCCTCTTTCTCTAATTATTTCTTAATTCATTCAATTACTCAAAATCGAGACATGTTACAAGGACGTAAAAGATGACACAATTTGAAGCAAATTTTCAAAGTACCAACAATAACCATAAACTCATCTTCATTCTTTGTCCAACTAATACAAATCTTAATTTTGGTTAAAAAAAATAAAGAATTCCTCCAAATCATCATAAACCTGTTGTTGGAACCAACAATAAAGACTCCAAAATATATTTTAATTACGGTATTAGGCCATATATCCTTTTTACTAATAACTATAAAAAATTAAAGATTTATTTTGTTAATACAAACTAAAACAGGAACACTAATGATGACGTGAAATCAAAAAAAATATGATACGATTTGGATTCCTGATATTTTTTTAATAGTATTTTTTTCAATCTTATCTAACCATATATAATCGGCTTAAACAAATTTTTAAAAGAAAATAAGAATCTTAACTTGATTACTATTGAATTTTTGATATTATTTTTAAGAAAAATAAAAAGAAACTAGATCATAATAAGTATACCAACTACTAGTATCACAAAATTTTAATAAATGATATTGTTTTTGTTTAAGCAACTAACGATCTTATCTTCACCATTGCTAATATCTATATATTTTTTTCGATTTTATCTAATCATATATAATCGTTTTCTTAAACATGTTTCTTATCGAATATTTATATACTTTACTAATGATGACGTGACACCCTCACGTTTTTTTTATCGAATTAAATTTTTTACTAAATTAAGCCAATAATTTTTTTTACCAAATTTAAAAAAAATTAAAAATTAACTATCAGTTCAACTTATCATAAGCAGCTCTAGATCACGAACAAAATTTACTTAGCTTAAAATAAAAATTCATTACAAATATAATTGCCATCGAAAGGGGGACTGCAATCTTCAAAGAGCTTGACGACCTTCACAAGCAAGAGGAGATGTATTGGCATGCTCGGGCGCGTGTAAAGGAGATCCATGAGGGAGATCGTAATACCGCATATTTCCACCACAAAGCGTCCCAACGGCAGGCCGCAAACCATATTTCCGAGCTCATCACCATGCAAGGTACTGTTTGCTCATCCCATGCAGATATTACTGACGAAATAAACAGTTTTTTTCAGAATCTATTCAACAGCTCCAGGCCTTCACCTCATGACATTGAGGAAATTATCCAGGACATTTCCCGGAGGGTATCAAACGAAGTGAACACTGCTCTTGATTCTATCCCCTCTGCGGAGGAGATTCTTACTGCTCTCAATCAAATGCACCCCCATAAAGCTCCTGGAAGTGATGGCATGCACGCAAAGTTTTTTCAGACATTCTGGCCAATTGTTGGCCCAGATGTGGTTGCGTTTATTGTTAACTGGTGGACTTCTGGGACAACTTTGGATGATATCAATAGCACAATTATTACACTCATCCCGAAAATAAAGAAGCCGTCGAGAGTTACAAATTTCCGCCCTATAAGCCTCTGCAATGCTTTATATAAGCTCATTACAAAGATGATAGTGAACCGTCTCAAGCCATTCCTAGACGCTATTATCTCGCAGCCTCAAAGTGCTTTTATTGCTGGGCGTTCTATTACGGATAACGCACTTATTGCCATGGAAATTTTTCATATGCTCAAGTCAAAGACAAGTGGGGCTGAGGGCACTCTGGCTTTGAAACTTGACATGAGCAAAGCGTTTGATCGGATGGAATGGCACTACTTAGAAAAAATCATGACTTGCCTGGGGTTTTCTTCGGCTTGGGTCTCCCGTGTGATGATCTGTGTTAGGGGGGCCCGCTACTCCTTTAAGATTAATGGTGTCATCGACGGGTATGTACATCCGTCAAGGGGTTTGCGTCAAGGTGACCCTCTTTCACCCATCTTATTTATTATTGGAGCGGAGGGTCTTTCCCATCTCATTTCCAGGGCGGTTAATTCATCGGCTATTCATGGGGCAATGGTTTGCCGAGGCTTGCCTATTATTTCCCACTTATTCTTTGCTGATGATTGTCTATTGTTTGCAAGGGCTAATCTGATAGAATGCTCTAAGATTACCGAAGTACTCGGTCACTATGAGAGAGCTTCAGGGCAGAAAATTAACTTGCAGAAATCAAAAGTGGCTTTTAGCAGAAACATTGACGTGTACCAGCAAGGTATCCTTGCTTCTTGTTTGGGCGTGAGAAAAGTTGACCGTCATGCCAAATATCTTGGTCTTCCCTCGATCTTTGGGAGGTCTAAGAAGGCAATCTTTGCCTCGGTTAAGGAACGGATCTGGAAGAAGGCACAAGGTTGGAAAGAACGTCTTTTGTCGACGGCCGGGAAGGAAGTTTTGATTAAAGCAGTCCTTCAAAGTATCCCAACCTATATCATGTCTGTTTACCGATTGCCTGATGGCCTGATTGATGAGATTCATGCTATGCTTGCCCGTTTCTGGTGGGGTAGTACGGCTGGGTCCAGAAAGATTCATTGGCGAGCTTGGAATGATCTCTGCACACCTAAACAACATGGAGGTATGGGCTTCCGTGACCTTAAGATCTTTAATGATGCACTCCTTTCCCGTCAAGGATGGCGCCTCCTTACTATGCCAGAGACACTTGTCTCTAGGGTCCTCCAAGCGAAATACTATCGTAACTCAACCTTCCTTCAGGCTAGGCGTGGTTGGCAACCCAGCTATACTTGGCGAAGCATTTGGGGGGCAAAATCACTTATTTTGGAGGACATTAGCTGGCTGGTGGGTGATGGGCTCTCTATTGATGCTTTTGCTGATAGGTGGGTTCCGGACGGGCATGATTTTTCTCGCGCTACTCCCCAACCTAGGATGGGTTTGGACGTTCGGGTTTCAGAATTCATTGATCCCGACTCTCACTCCTAGGACATAGCGGCCCTTAACGCCGCTTTCGCCACTCCCGACGTGTTGCGTATCCTCAGCATTCCGATCCTTCCCGACATGGATTCTGATCATCTCATATGGGGTGCCAACCCTTCTGGTCTCTTCACTGTGAAAACTGCATATTGGCTCGGGAAGTTGGGACCGGTTACGATCCATTCTCATCCTGTATGGTCTTTGATTTGGGGTTGCACTTTGCCGCCTAAGGTCCTTCACTTTGCATGGAGACTATGCAATAATTTTCTGGGGGTCGCATGCATCCTTCACTATCGACACTCGGTGGACTCTCCTTTATGTAGCAGATGTGGCATTGAGAGTGAGACAGTATGGCATGCCCTCATCGATTGCCCTTCAGCCTCTATTGCGTGGACTGACTCCATCTCATTATCTGCTTTTCGTGATTCATCTCAGAGCGATCCTTCTACTGTCATCAGCGAGATCAAGGCTACACTGGGCTCCAACAGTGTTTCTGACTTCATTACAAACTGCTGGATCTCTTGGACCATCCGCAACAAGACGCTTTTTGATGAGGCAACCTTCTCGGAGGAGATCATCCGCAATCGTTTCCGGCGTCTTGTCTGTGATTTCATTTCCTGCCTAGCCCCAATGGTCATGCCATCTGCGCAGCACCCCAACCACCTTGGGTGCGATTACTGGACCCCCCTCCTCCTGGTTTCCTTAAGCTCAACACGGACGCTGGCCTAACCCACGGTTTCATCTGTCTTGGTGCAGTCCTTCGTGATAGCGCGGGTTCAGTGATCAAGGTTGCATCAAAACGGTTTGAGGGGAATGCTTCTTCCATTCTTGCTGAATCCCTTGCTGTGGCTTTTGCTTGTGAGGCCGTTGCTGTCTATGCAGGCTCCCCTATCATTGTCGAATCTGACTCTTCCACTCTGATCAAGCACCTCCGAGATGCTCAGCTGAAGAAGGACATGTCTACTCGATCTTATGTTTCAATTATATGCAACTCTATTTGTTCGTCATTTGTAGTTTCTTCTTTTCTTTCGTTCCGGCATGTTCGCCGCTCTGCAAACAAGACCGCTCACTTTGCGGCTAGACTATTATCGGATGTTAGCTCTTCTGTATGGTCCGATCATTTTCCGCAAGGCATCGTTGCCCTTGCGGAAACTGATTTACTATAATATACTACAACATCTTTCCCTCAAAAAAAAAAAAAGGAATTAGGAATTTCTTAATTTGGTAGTATTAATTAAGTTGTAACTAACTATCTAATCAATTTAAATTAAAATTTATTTAATCCAATAGCAGACGTAGATCACAATATTTTTAAAAATAAATTAAATCGAAATAATATCTAATTATTAGTTTAAAAAATAGATGATTCTCGTATATCTACTGATACTGAAAAACTAAATTTTTTAAATTTTGTGAAAAAATCAAATTTTTTTATTTTGTTCTCAAATATCTTTAGTTTTTTTTAAAAAAAATGGATCGTTTTATTTTATAGGAAAAATTAGATGTTTGTTTTTCGAATAAAATCTTTTACTGAAACGAGTTTACTAAAAATTGATTCGTTTTTTTAAAAACTAAAAAATGGATGGTTTTTGGTACTAATAAGATGTTTAAAATTTTGTATAAAGAAATCAAAAGTTTCGTCTTTATTTTCAAATAACTTTCTTTGATCACCACTAACCCTCAGATAATGTGATTTACTTATTGTTATGGATGTTTCATATTAGGCTCATTCAGTAAGTTCGATCTGATCATTTTTTTTGGGTCAATTTCACCAAATACAATTTTTTTTTGCATACACATGTATGGCCCTATAGTTTTACAAGTTATAGTCCATGTTATCGAATCACCTTTTACTTTATTACTCAACTTTTAAATAAAAGTACGATCATTTTTTTAAACAACGTATCATCAATTTCACCAAATATTCATTTTTATTTTATTTTTTTTGGTAAGAAGGACGGGGAGAAGTAATTCTCACCCATAATTATTAAAATCAAACCATGAAATAGCTAACAAATGACAAGCCGTTGGCACGCTACGCCGCGTACATCGTTTTTCAAAAAAGAAATTATAGTGCTTGGTGGGTGAATAACGATGTGAAAACCTAATGGATACGTGAAGGCAAGAGAGGCGAGATTATCCGCGACCGCATTAGCCTCTCTATAAATGTGACGGAATTGAATAATCCAATCCCTACTGAGGAAGTCTTGGCATCTCGAAACCAGACTGGAAAGTGGATGTGATGGCCGGATATTCCGATTAACGAGCTTAACAATGAGTTCGGAATCAATCTCCACTATAATCTTCCGATAACCATCAAGATGAAGACCCGAAGCAAGTCCCCATAGTTCAGCTTCTGGTACACTACAGATCCCCATATTCATGATGAACCCACAAGTCCACTGACCATGGGAGTCTCTTATAACCCCACCAGCCGATGCTCTCCCAAGGGTATGTTGTACAGACCCATCAGTGTTAAGTTTAACAAAGTCTTCGGGCGGAGCAGACCAACAAATATCTGCGTAGACTCTGTTCGAACTGGATCGTTTGTCCCTTTTCTTTACGAACGACCTGTGCATATACTTGGACTGATCAACAATGATAGCCACCATGTTTATGGGATGAGTATCATTACTGAAAATAGCTTTATTACGCCAGTTCCACAGCAGCCAAAGAGAGACAACAAAGCACGATTGCCAAGGTAGATTGTCTGCAATCATCTCGTTCAGGGAGAGGTTGGATAAAAGCCAGTTATTAAAATATGTGCAGTAAAAGTCACCAGCAAGATCCTCACATAGTAGGCTGCTCCAAACCGATGCAATAATGGGGCAGTCCCTGAAAATGTGAAAAAGGGATTCTTCATGTGTTAAAAAAAGTGAACAAATAGGATTAGCCGTAATATGTCTCCGGAAACGCTCGGCATTAGTGAGCAACTTGCCATGGGCAACTTTCCAGAGGAACGTTCTAATCCGTTCCGGGACTTCCAACTTCCAAATGATCCGGAAAAGCGTCGCAATAGGGCTAACAGATCGAGAATTAGAAACAAGAGCCCTGAATGCAGAAGCAGTTGTAAACTCCCCATCCGGTGCGAGCCTCCAAGAAACACAATCATTCACACAATCATTAACAAAAAGAACAACCGAAGCGATGTCGACCATTCGACCGAGAGAAACGAAGGGAGCAATACGAGACCAGTCCCAACCCAGCTCAGGGATCCAATAGTCATCCATAGTTGAGAGAAGATCATGAATAGGTGTTGCAGAAGCAGTGGTAATGAGAGGGTCATCAACACACCAAGCATCGGTTCAAAACCTAGCAAGCAGTCCATTATACGTGTTCCATTTCAAACCCAAATTTAGAATGTTGCATTTACCCCATACTATACCACAAACAATGTACGAACCATTAGGGACGTGCTGACAATCAAGAAAACTCTTGATACCTGATAATGAATGTTTAGACGCAAGCAAATCAGCCCAAGGAGCCCAGCAGAGTGGATGAACCGCCAAGCCAACTTACCAAGAGCAACAACATTAGCATCTAACGTGGCCCTTACCCCAATCCGCCATAATCAGCCGGAACACAAATATCCTTCCAAGCTACGAGGTGCATTGATCTGCGACTTTCCGACGAGTTCCATAAGAAGGACCGGCAGACCCTATCAATCTCATCACAAATGGCAACATGAAGTCTAACGACACGCGTAATGTACGACGGAAAAGAGCACAAAACCGATTTAACGAGAGTGAGTCTACCCCCCTATTCGTACAATAATTGTTAGTATGTTAGTTTTATGTGATTTTAAAATAATTTAAATTTTTCATAATCTTTATTTTCATCTAAATTTTAGAAATTTTTGGTAAATTTTCAAATATTTTGTAATATCTACTATTATATTTTTTAAAATAATAATTTTAAAATCTTATCTTATATCTATTAAAGCAGAAACTTTTTGCCACGTGTCAACACGAGGTTTCTCTAAGCCTACCAAAATATTTTCTAAAGTTAATTATTTATTAATCAATTAATCAATCTTTTATTTCACAAAAAATTAAATTCTTAAAGAAGTAAATCTTTTGCCACATAAATCTTATCTCATCTTTTCTAATTTTTTATATTATAAATTGGAAATTATAAAAACATATATAAATAAAAATTTAACTTAGGTATTCTTTTTAGTTGTAACAAACCGTATAAAAAATCTACAAATAAAGAGTACATCGAAAGTTTTAATATAAATAAGTATTAAAACTTAACAAGATTTGTTAAACATGAGAATCATGGTTAACATTCTACCACTTAACTCAATAGTTATATATGAATTTTTTTAATTATATAGGAGTTAATGTTTTTGTTATATTTTTCGCTGTATATATTTGTTTTTTCATTCATACCTATTATCTAAAAAAAAAATTTTAATATAAATTTTTCTTAAAAATAAACAAATATAGGCTTATAATAATAATATATAATATTATATATATGTAATTATTGTTAACATTGATACTTGTATGATAGCCTTTAAAAAAATATTATTATGATTAAATATAAATTTAATTAAAAATAATTAATATTTTCAATACTACAACTTGAAGCTATAAAAATGTATACAATAATTGTTTATTTTATTTTTTAATTTAGTTTATATATACTTGATTAAAACTGTATTTATGTTCATTCATTTTTTGTTATCAGGTAGTAGAACTCTTAATTTAGTAATTTATAAAAAATATAAATTATATATTAAGTTTATTAATGTAATAAAATATGATTTACTATTAATTTGTTAATATTTTTTTTTATCTCTATAAACAATTTATATTAATATTGTAAAGAGAAATGCACACTATCTACAATAAAACTTATAAAATTAAAAATTTTGATTATCATAATATATATATATATATATATATATCATATTTTTCTAATATATTTTTTATTATTTTTAGTTAATAAATTTAAAATTAAATACAATATCTTATATAAAAGATATTTTTAAAAAAACCGTGCAAGGCACGGGTAATATACTAGTATATATATTAAAGCAGGAACCTCTATTGCCACGTGTCAAGCCACGGTTCTCCCAACCCCAATTTTTTTTTAAAAAGTGGTTTCTAAAATTTAAAATCTATAAAAAATATTTTAGTAAAGTCGTTAATTAAAGTTAAAATATATTTAAAATATTTTTGAATTTTGTTATAGTAAATGTCAGTAAAACAATTAAATTTTAATTTTAGAAAATATCGTCTCTTATCTTATCTTATATCTATTAAAGCAAAAACCTCTATTGCCACGTGTCAACGCCAGATTTCTCGAAGCCTAAAAAATTAATTTAAAAAGTGATTTCTAAATGTTAATATAAATTGAAAATTGATTTCTAAATTTTTTTAAAAATATTATATAAATATTTTTATGAAAATAGTTTTTAAACTTTTACGAATTTTTTTACCAACAAGCATATCTTAACAAATCAATTTAAATATATAATTAATTAGAAGAGATAAATACTTAAAAAATAATTAAAAATCATAATATTGATTGTAATTTCATTTTTCAAATTTTTATTTACAAAAATATACATATAAATTTTAAAGTATTATTTATTTATTTATTAAAACTGAACCCGCACAAAGTGCGGGTAATACACTAGTTCAAATTTATAAACAAGGCTCCTTATCATTTTATATTTTCACTTTTTTTTTATTTTTCAATAATTAGTTAATCGGTTTCTACCTTAAATTTTAAAAACTTGATTTGAAAACAAAATAGATTTAGGGGGTGTATTCAATTAAGACTTTACAGGAATTTTTTGGAGTTTAAAAGTCTATGGGTATTTAATATAGATTTTTAAAAGTCCATATAAATCTTTAGGTATTCAATTAGGATTTAAAATTTTCTATAAAATTCCTATGGTATTTAAAAGTTTGTTGATTTTAAAAGAATCTATTATTTGATTGATTTTGTAGGATTCCTTATTACTTATATACATACCTAAACTCCTTAGAAATCTTCCCCCAACACATAAGATTTGCACAGAATCTGTAGTGACTCTATATAGAATTAAAATATCTCATAGAATCAGCAAATTTAAGAATCAGTCAAAATCTTTAAAAGTCTGGATTGAATACACTCAACTGATTGATTTATGATTTAACGATTTACAAATATATTTTTTAAAATAAAAAATTTTAAAATTCATATAATTAAAAAAAAATTCTTCATCAATTTATATTTACTTTTAAAATTATAGAATTAACAGTTATTCAATTTTTGAATCAAAATTTTTTTTAAATTGAATTAAAAACAAATTAGATTTTTAAAGCATTTGGATATTATTTTTTTTGGAAAAATGCTCTAAATAACACAACCTTTGCTACTGTTGTGGAAGGTGACACGAACTTTTAAAATTGCGGCAAAAAAGCACGAACTATAGGGGGTGTTGCACTTTTTAGCACCGGTAGTTAATCCGTTAAAAAATAGTAGACATTTTATAATTTGTTATAGTTTGGTAAGATATAAATTTAAAAAAGGAAACCAAATAATGAAAAAAAGGATAAATAATAATATACATTTTATTTTGATAGGATAAAATTTTTAAAAAGGAAAATAAATAATTAATATTTATAATTTATGCGCAACACCCTCTATAGTTCGTGTTTTTTTTCCACAATTTTAAAAGTTTGTGTCAGCTTCCGCAACTATAGCAAATGTTGTGTTATTTAGAGCATTTTTGCCTATTTTTTCTGAAAAAGGGTCATAAAATAAAGGAAACAAGTGCGACTAGGTTAAGACATTCATTCCATGTACTCATTTACAAAATTAAAATTGTTTAAATAAAATCACTTGAAAAAATAAGTTGTGATAGTAAATGTAATTTAATCATTCATATCCTTATATTTCAAAACACACATAATTTATTATAACTGTTAATTTTTTTTTTATAAATATACCCGCACAAGATGCGAGATATGAACTAGTCTTATAATCAAAACTCCTAACTTCGTGATAACATGACAACTAATTTCTCATGTGTCATAAAAAAAAATAGTTACCACAATCATCACGATCATTTTATGTAATAAGTTTTTTGATGGCATATTAAAGCTGCCAATAACTTTCAAACCATACTAGCCAAACTTTGAAACTTCAACTAAACTAGTTTATAGATGCAGGTATATTTGTATATTGAATTTTTGAGTAATCGGTCATGAACTTGTATATGTATGAACTAATGATATATTTTCGAAACATTATAATAGCCATTTAATTATTCTCACGATGATAAAAAAAAAGTTGCGAATAAAGAAGTGTCTCATTATTTAGACTTTAATTTAATTCTTATACAACATATTACTTTTTTAAACATATAAATAATTTATCCTAATTATGCCCATACATAATAATTTTGTTGACAAAATAATTTAGGCACTATAGATGAGTAAGACGCTGAAGTTTGTCAGTGAGATTCAAATTTCAAATATAAAATATTAAAATAATATTTAAATTAGTAAAATAATATTTGAATAAGTTATAATTATGAAATTTCTAGTAAAAATTATCTAAAATTCCTTAAATTTTTTTGTACAAATTTCCTCTATTATACATATATTATTCAAAAATTTTATTCCCGGCAAATTTCAAGTTAAACCGAATTTCGACAGTTTAGACTTAGTCCATCTTATTTTTCAAGTCATGAACGGTACTACCAATATTCTAATAGATATCTTCTTATCATTTGAAGTAATAGTTGGGATTTTTTTTTTTTTTACACCTAGCATTTTATATAGTTATTTTTGTACCTAATTTACCAATTTATATCCATCGATTTATGTAAGGGATGCCACGTTTCTTTTGTATAGCCTATCAAATTAGTCAAACAGCTTTTCCTCTCACATCGACCATTATATATTATATTACCTATTTATATACTTTTGGATTAGTCCCTCTCTCCTTTATTTTTTTAAAGTTTTACTCATGAAGATAAGATGAATCTGTTAAGTAATCACACCTACTGCTTCTCCTTACACACTAGTCTTCATCTTTATGGTCTCCCTTCAAAAAAACCATCAACGTCCACCATGTGTCCTGATTCCCTTCTCCCATCCTCGATCAAGGCTGTTAAGCTTAACGTCCTGCCGCTCTCCATCAAACTCAGAATCATGGACACGCTCTGTTTCAGCATCGTGATTACTGCGGTCTCCCTAGGGTTATGTTCAAAACCTCCAGTGATTGTTGCACCTCTGCCATAGACGATCCCTCCTGAAACCGGGCAAACAGCAGCAACCACATCAAGCCAGCGCTGTTTCTTGTCTGCCCTCGTTCACGCAACCAGCGGCGACCATCTTCCTTTTTCGGCGAACGGACAGCAGCCACCAACGAGAGACTCGTCCTTCTCATCGCCTCGCTTGTCATTCTCGTCTCCAAAACTAGACAAGTCAATGCTACAAATTGTAAACACATAGAAGAGAATGAATCTTGTATATTAATCATGTGTATGAACTGTGAAAACGAGGCTATATATATATAGCCAGTACAATCTGTTAGGCCGGGTTGTTAGCTCATTTGCCTTCTTTACATATTATACCCCTTTATTCTATATATTTCACACATATATCCTTTACCCCTCAAGCTGGACAGGAAGGACAAGTTCAAGCTTGTGAAAGAGAAACATATGCTGATGTTCTCCCAACGCCTTCATGAAAATGTTTGCAAGCTGGAGTGAGGGAACATGCCGTGGAGATGAGCCTTTTCTAGACCTCATCACGTACAAAGTGGTAGTTTATACGGAGGTGCTTGGTGCGCTCATGGAACACAGGGTTAGCAGCAAGGTGCTGAGCTTCTTTATTGTTACAATAAAGCACAAAAGGGCGAGGGAGAACCACATGCAGATCATGGAGTAAGCCATAAAGCCATATAATCTCACTAGTGGTCATTGACATGGCACATTTATCACTCTCAGTAGAGGATTTGCTAACCGCACGTTGCTTCTTAGTTTTCAAGAGACAACAGAACTACCAAGGAACAAACAATAACCTGTTATAGAACGGCATGAAAAGGGACATGAACCCTAGTCAAAGTCGCTATAAACAGTAAGGGTTAAAGCTGATTAAGGAGAATATGCAAGAGCAAAATTCATTGTGCCTTTGAGATAACGTAAGAGGTAAATGGCAACATACTAGTGAGGGAGACATGGTGATGCCAAAAACTGGCTAAGCTACTGCACTGCGTAAACAATAGATATTTCAGACGTATTGAGTTAGGTGTTGGCCCTCACTCACCCATACCCGACTTTTTCGGATTTTAACCCCTTTTTTGGGTTAGGATGATTCGGGTACCCAACAAGTACGGGTGAAATTTCTATATCTAGATATATGATGGTATAACAAGATAAGGATGAACATTTTGTTTATTGAAAACAGAAAGTGGTTCGAACCAATAGACAGCGCACCATCTAGTGAATCGAAATGCCGAAAAAGATTGGCAGACGGACTAACCGTCATGAAGGGCCACACAACAAAGGAGAAAATAAATACACAAAAATAAATAAAAAAGAAACTCGAAAGCAAAAAAGTCTTCAAGGGAAAGTATGGTGATCCAACCAACAAAAGGCAACGAGTATATACGTTCATTTTCGAAAGAAGTACACATGTAGGAAGCTTGGGGAACAACTGTGAACATCTTTAGATTTGGACTGCAACATAGTTATCAAGAGTCGATCACAAATCCACACCCCTTATTACTCTATTAAGAGTACCATTATCATAAACTCATTTAGTAAATATACTCCTATTTAACTCAATTCCTTTCATCTAGGGGAAATTATATATATGGTAAAATTAGAGGGGTCTACAAAACAAAATCCTATAGAAAAGAGCCTAGTTAACCTAATATTTTCAAGACATAACAACAACACCGATTAATGTTAGTCTTGTTCCCTTGAGTTGGGAAATAATATTCTATTTGGTTTGACTTAAGGTCTTAGACAAATGTATTTCAATAATAAAAAAATTATACTTTTTCACCGGTTGTAGTCATGGTTTGATCCAGTAAAGAAACCTACTTTTTAAGGTGATAAATGTGAGTCTTAAAGATAAATTCAGATGCTTTTTTAAAGCCATTATTTTGGAGAAATCCTATCCTACAAATCTAGGAAAATCTCACAATGAACTTTGAAGTGGTACGAGTGGTTAGTAAGCATAGTGGTGGAGAATTTGTGAAAAACTTTAACGAAACAACTAAAGTTGTAGTCAGATTTGTTGGAATTTCTTGATATGTGTTTGAGGGTTCTAAGAAAGGAGTGTAAAAATTAAAAAAAAGACTAAGATGGGCACAACAAACACAAAAAAAGACGGAAACAAACAACCACAAAAAATGCAATCTATGATCAAGAAACAGTAAGAGATCCAAAAGTTAAAGAGGAAGATAAACCCAATTTGTGGGAACAATGGTGGAACATGGAAGTTCAGAGAAGATTCAACCCAAAACCGTCTTAATTTGTTTGAAAGACAACAAATATCTAGGAATTCAATTCTATGAATTATCTAAATATGAATGAATATTACGTAACAAAGATATAATCATATATACCAAATGCCATAATGGTAACGTAAATAAAGGAAAGACTAATATCCTAGAAACGCTAATGAAGGTAACTCTAAATAGTATGAAAAATATATTGTTCCCTTTTACACTCCCCCTCAAGTTGGTGCATAGATCTTGGTAATGCCCAACTTGCGTAGAATATGGTAGAACGGAGTATAACGAGAGCTTTGGAGAAGATATCCGCCAATTGATTTGTTATGCGAATCGGTAACGTACGAATGGTTTTCTTTTGAACTTCATCACGGACCACATGGCAATCCACCTCAATGTGTTTAGTCCGTTCATGAAAGACCGGGTTAGATGCAATATGGATGGCAGCTTGGTTGTCGCACCATAAGTTTATAGGTTGATCGTGTGACACCCCTAATAAAAGTAGTAAAGACTTGATCCATTTAACTTCATAAGTTGTAGATGCCATAGCTCGGTACTCAGCTTCCGCGGACGATCGGGACACCGTACTTTGTTTCTTGGACTTCCATGAAATAGGAGACTCACCAAGAAAAATAATAAACCCGTTATAGAAAGCCGAGTTATAGGACAAGAAGCATAATCTGAATCACAATATGCATTTAGTTGTAAAGAAGAAGAGTTAGATAATAATATACCTTGCCTTGGATTCAACTTAAGATATTGTAATACACGAATTGTGATTCTAATGTTGAACCGGTGGCTTATGCGTGAATTGAGATAAAATATGAATGGAGTAGGTAAGGTCCGGTCTTGTGATGGTTAGATAAATCAACCGACCAACCAACCGTCTATAGCATTCTGGGTCGTCAAAGTCCGTTGAGTGTTCCTTGGCCAAGTCATGTCCATGTTCGATGAGGAACTTTGTTGGACGCGAACCGGAAGTACTTGTTTCGGTCAATATGTCCAGGACATATTTGTGTTGGGCGAGGACGATCCCTTGAGGAGTATGCGTTACTTCTATACCAAGAAAAAAACGTAACCTTCCCAAATCTTTCATAGAAAAACAAGTTTGAAGATAGTTTTTAAATCGAAGAATATAATCAGGATTATTCTCAGTTACTATTAAATCGTCAACATAGATGAGGATGATAATTTGTATACCTGGACGATTAAACGTGAATAATGAATAATCTGCAAGTGATTGAGCAAAACCTGCTCTAAATAACGCTTGATTTAGCTTATGAAACCAATTCCTTGGAGATTGTTTAAGTCCGTATATTGATTTGCGGAGTCTACAGACTTTATTCATGTCCAAAATCTTAAACCCAGGAGGGAATTTCATATATACATCTTCGGTTAAATCGCCGTGAAGAAAAGCGTTTTGGACATCCATTTGATAGAGCTCTCACTTCCGACTTGAGGCAACTGCGAGAATAATTTTTATAGAAACAAGTTTTGCAATCGGAGCAAAAGTTTCGCTATAGTATATACCTTGTTGTTGACGATTTTCGAGAGCGACTAATCGTGATTTATGACGCTCAATGAATCCGTCGGCCTTTAACTTTGTTTTAAACACCCATCTACTTCTGATGGCTTCTTTCCCTCGTGGTAGATCTGAGATAAGCCATGTTAGGTTGCGTTGAAGAGCCTCGATCTCGAGACGCATAGCCTGTCACCATTTCGGAAGGGCAATGGAATCCCTGTCGACTTAGGTCGTTGAGACTGGTTGAAGCTTTTACGCAACCCATGAATGAAGAAGATACGTTGGTTAGAGGAAAAAATACTCGAGATAGGATAAAATCTCTTACCTGGTGCTTATTGAGGAGGTGATCCATGACTACGTGCTTTGATAAGGGAGAACCACAAAAATAATATGTCAATTTTGTATTTAGAATGTGAGATTTGATACTTCTGCGTAAAGGAAGTGGAGAATGAGCAGAAATATTCGATGCCGAAGTATCCATGGAACGACTATCTATGGGAGAAGAATCCGAAGATGAATCGGTATTAGAAGGAAAGGAAGCAGGTTGAATATTCGAGCTATGAACCTGGACATCAGACTTAGAAGGAAGTTGTTAGGATCTCCTATCTAGACTTGGGGTAGATGAATCAAGTGAATGTGTTATATTTGGAATAAATTCGGGCGAAGGATGTATGGCCGAATATGGAGCTATAGATTGATTTTCACAATCGGTAGAGTCACAAAAAATCAAAGGTGATGAGGAAGGAATTTGTGAAGATTTGAAAACAAGATCTGTTGCAGCTTTATTTTTGGGTGTAACAAAGGTAGGGTTACGGGAAAGGCTATTTGAAGAAGGTAAAACATTTGATTCTATATTTTGATCGGGAGAATAATTTGATGATGGATTAAAAAACGAAAAATTCCTTTCATAAAACCGCACATCTCAAAAAATAAAAATAATATCATTTTCGATATCGTAGATACACCAACCCTTTTGAGTAACCGGATATCCAATAAAAATACAGTTTTGTGAACGGAATGAAAACATATCAGAATTTTTTGGTAAAATAGACGCATAAGATAGACAACCGAAAATGCGTAAATGTTGGTAATCAAGTATCTTTTTAAAAAATAATTCAAAGGGAGATTTATTTTCAAGAATTTGGGAGGGAGTTCTATTAATAAGATAACAAGTTGTTAACACCATATGTCCCCAAAAACGAACTGGTAAATGAGATTAAAATAATAGTGCACGTGCGACGTTAAGTAAATGACGATGTTTTCTTTCAACTCTACCATTTTGTTGGGGGTATAAGTGCATGTGGTCTCATGGATAATTCCTTTATCCAAAAAAATTGTTTTAATTTGATAAATTCTAATCCGTTATCGCTTCTAACACGTTAAAATTTTTTAATAAATTGTGTTTGAACCATTTTAACGAATTGTTGAAAAGTTGAAGATACTTCGATTTTAGACTTTAGTAGAAAAACCCAAGTAATTCTTGAATAATCATCTACTATAATTAAAAAATAAATAGCACCGCAAATAGTTGAAAAACGATATTGTCCTCGTAAATCGCATTGTATAAGATCAAATAAAGACTCCGATTTAGATGTACTTTTTGGAAACGAAGATCTTGTTTGTTTGGCTCGGTGACAAATATCACAAGGAAGAGTTTTGACAGATTTATTACAGTGAAAACAAATCAAATAAGATTTATCTTGTTTACCTTGTGGAGGACGAGAAGTGCGAGTCGCCAATGCCATTGCATCTAGGCGATTTTCTTGCTAGATGCTTACACTCCTCTTGTATCACCAAAGTATTAACTTTGTTTAAAGATGACAAAATTTCTTTGGAAATAACGTGAGAACGAAGTGTATGGAACGAATCGTCAAGTCCAATTAGAAATTGGTGTACTCGCTCCTCGTCCCACTTGCTCGAAAGCAATTTGGAACAAGGTGCGCATAATGTCTTAGACGACGGGAGGGCCGCCGTGAGTTCGTCCTAGAGGCGGCGGAGGCGTCCAAAGTAGGTTGATACAACTTGGCCTTGTTGACGGTATTGACCGATGTCGACCCTTAGTTTGAGGATCCGTGGTCCATCGCCGACAGAGTACCGCTGTTCAAGTTCAAGCCAAAGTTCTCGAGCCGAATCTAGATTGGAGACCGTCGATCGAACCGAGGAATACGTTGTTTGAAGTATCCAACCCACAATCATTGAATTTACTGAACCCCAGTGTTGAAATTCGAAAGATATTTCTTCCGGGCACTTGATCGAGCCATCAATGAAGCCAAGCTTGCACTTGGCTCGAAAAGCGTTGATGATGTTCTTGTTTTCTCCCTTGAGGATCACCGAGATGAGAGAAATTTCGGGGTGATCCGAGGGGTGTAAGTAGTAGGGATTTGTGGTTTCAAGAGCAGCATTCGGTGTCATGCTCAATGATTTTCGGAAATATGACTAGGTTGAGAGGATTGCATTATGATACCATGTATGAATTCAATCCTATGAATTGTCTGAATATAAATGAATACTAGTCTAATACTCGCACCTTGTGCAGGATTTATTTTTTAATAAATTATATAAAAAAAATTAATTATTAATTAAATAATTATTTGCTAAAATAAATCACAACTTTTAATCAATAATTTTGTCTGAATATGAATGAATATTACATAACAAAGATACAATCATATATATATATATATATATACAAAATGTCATATCGGTAACATAAATAAAGGAAAGACTAATATCCTAGAACCTATAAATACTATGAAGAATATATTGTTACCTTTTACAATATAAAGCATGGACGTTCAAATATGACAAAACCAACCCTGCACATCAATCTATCCTCCTCCTCTCTTAAACTACAACCAATTTCAGGATAAGCCGCCATGAACAAAGCAGAACTGGTCTTCATCCCTTCAACGGGCGCTGGTCATCTGGTGTCAACAGTAGAGTTCGTCAATCGCCTCATCGCCCGTGATGCTCGCCTCTCTGTCACTATCCTCACCATGAGCTCGCCTTTTCCCGCCGCCGCTTCAACCGATCCCAATCCTGAGCCCGCCATCGGTGGACCTCGCTACATCTCCCTCCCACAAGTTCAACTCCCATCGATAGAGATCCTGCAAGAGTCCGTTGAAGACTACATCAGTATGTTTGTTGCTTCTCATAGCCACTATGTGAGAAACGAGCTCATCAGATTGCAAAAATCTCCTGAAATTCCAGTTTATTTAGTCGTCGATGTGTTCTGCACCGCTTTTATTGACGTCGCCAATGAATTAGGTATTCCGTCTTATGCGTTTTTCACCTCAAGCGCAGCCTTTCTTGGTCTTTTCCTCCACCTCCCCGATCTCTATGAGTGTTGGAGATAATAAAGTCCCACATCGAAAGATGGGGACACTCCGAGCCTAGTATATAAGGTCGGTGGGCTACTCCTCCTATTGCCAATTGGTTTTAGGATGGAACCTCGCCGGGTTTATGTGCTGGGCTTGGGCCTAATGCGCATGTGCGCTCGTATGCACACGACCCCCGCTCTACCGGTCCGTCTGTATCGGACTTTGACATGGTATCAGAGGGGTTAGCCTCAATACGGCTCGCGATCCTAACCTGTGGACAAGTGCAACTCGGTCTATAATCCTCTAGTTGCACTTGCGGGGGCGTGTTGGAGATAATAAAGTCCCACATCGAAAGATGGGGACACTCCGAGCCTAGTATATAAGGTCGGTGGGCTACTCCTCCTATTGCCAATTGGTTTTAGGATGGAACCTCGCCGGGTTTATGTGCTGGGCTTGGGCCTAATGCGCATGTGCGCTCGTATGCACACGACCCCCGCTCTACCGGTCCGTCTGTATCGGACTTTGACAATGAGCGAACGGGTATCCCCAATTTCATCGAGTCCGAACCCGATTTACAAATACCTTGTTTTCAAAACCCAGTCCCTGCTTCAGGCTTACCTGCTTTTGCTTTTAACAAAGCTGGGTACACTTCATTTATGAATCATGCAAGGAAGTTCCAAGAAACAAAAGGTATCATGGTTAACACTTTTGCCGAGCTCGAACCTTATGCTATCAAATCCCTAGCAGAAATTTCCCCAAAAAAGGTGCCAGTAGTGTATTCAATTGGACCAGTTCTTGACCTCAAGGGTGCAGCTCATAAGCCGTGTGACCAAGACATAAGAGCAAGAATCATGAATTGGCTCGATATTCAGCCTGAATCATCGGTGGTGTACTTGTGTTTTGGCAGTGTAGGTTCTTTCGAAGAAGACCAGGTCAAAGAGATAGCAAACGGGCTCAGCCAAAGCGGGCAAAGGTTCTTATGGTCATTGCGCAAACGAATAACAGAGGGTGCAAGAAGACCTACTGACTACACAGATGAAGAGCTGAAGAGTGTTTTGCCAGATGATTTTCGGACCTTGGTTGCAGAAGGGAGAGGGATGGTTTGTGGATGGGCTCCGCAAGTGGAGATCCTAGCACACAAAGCAACTGGCTCCTTTGTAACCCACTGTGGATGGAATTCGACTTTAGAGAGCGTGTGGTTCGGGAAGCCTATAGTGGCATGGCCGCTTTACGCCGAACAACACACCAATGCATTTGAGTTGGTGAATGAACTGGGTCTAGCGGCGGCATGGTTAGGCTACGGAACAAAGCCTGGTGATGTTGTCACAGGAAATGAAGTGGAGAGTGCAGTAAGGTCTGTTATGGACAAGGATAATCCAGTGAGGAGTAAGGTGAAGGAAATTTCAGAGGTTAGTAGGCTAACTCTACTAGATGGCGGATCATCCTTCAATTCAATAGGGAGTTTCATCAAGAACATCATCCCAGAGGAGCTCTGAGCTCTAAATCTTTCTTGTTTCTTTGAGTAACGTTTAAATAATCAAGCAGGCATTTCCTTTGTTATGATTTTTTCATCTGTTCAAATCAGTTTGTGTCAAATTGTTAATGCCTTTCTTAATCTCATATACTAGCACACAATCTCACATGATCAGTAAATTCAGCTGGTACCAAAGCAATTGAAACAAGACGAATCACAATATCATTGCAACACATTTGACATGTTAAATTTGGCTAATGGTCCCCGAGTCCTGTCTAGTGGTGGTAGTACGCCCTACCCTACGACTTCAAAGTTAGTCCGTGACTGGCGCAACTGTGCCCACTGCTACTTGACAACCCAGAATCATGAATGGACAACAGCACACTGGGACGCCAGAAATGCAATGGGCCTGTGGCTGGTTGTCACGGGCTTAGCAGATCCAACTTCACTGTTAAATTTGGCGAATTGGTGTTTTAATGGCCTTTCTCACGTATTTATTTTTTATCAGATCAAATAGTTACAGTAGATTATGGGATTGTCGGTTTTATCCGGTTATAACTTAATATTTGAATATAATTTTTCCTTATTTCTTTAAAATAATTTTTTGTAAGAATACTTTTTAATTAATTTAAATAAGAACTTCCGTAGAATGTGGATATAAATTTTATAAAAAAGTATGACATAGTCGATTCATGGAGGAGAATATTTTGGATCTGATTAGTTTTTATCGAATGAGATTTGTTCAATAGATTTTATTGTATGTTTATGTAGATGGTTGAACTAATTGAGGCAAGAAACAAATAATATTTTATTTATTCATCTTTAAAATGAGTTTTAGTATATTAATAAATCCAATAATTATTGATTGTAAATTTGTATCCATGACTATTAATGGATTCTACATTTATGATAAATAAAAAATTTAATCTTACGTGTGGGTAGCATCATTAATTTGATTGATTTTTACATAATCATCTTCGTATAATTGTATGTGTTAGATGATAATTTTGTCATCATTAATGTAGTATATTGTTAATTCTTCATAATGATGGGAAAAAATTGTGGCCAAACTAACTAGGCCTTTTTCACTTTTTGCTCAACTAACATGTTCATACTATTTTCTGATTTAGTAAATGAACTAGTACAAATCATAAATTTCTCAGGATTTTTTTTACATTACGGTAGGGAGTTTTACAAGTCCCGTAAAACCTTTGACCGAGAGCCTTTTCTTGGGATTTTATTTACAAATCCTAAGAAACAAAAATACTCTAGGGAGTTTTTTAAAAAAAGTTCCGAGATATCTCTCGGTCCCTAGAGATATCTCTCGGGACTTTTTTAAAAAAAACTCCCTAGAGATATCTCTCGGGACGTTTTGTTAAAAAAAAGAAGAGAAAATTGGTGATTTAAGGCTCTTTTTGTATAATGTAGACAAACTAGGTCCCTCTAATTATCTTAATAAGTTTTAATTCTAAATTAAATTAATGAAAGGGGCAGTGAGGGAGAGGTTGAAATTAAAACAACTTTCTCTATACAATTGTTACTAAAACCCTAGGCGTGAATGTCGACAATGGTGCCCTCCGCGATACCCGGAAAATATCCATCGACAGCAGGGCAAGCAAGAGACGAAGAACATGCGTCTTCCATGGATAGTGCAAGCCTAGATCCCCGTTTTCTCCGGCTTCAGTCGAGCCCTAATCCGCCAACCGAAGCCACCTTCGTTGCAAGGGGTTTCCAGATCCAAATCTTTCGCCTTCTCCGCCAACCGAAGCCACCTTCTATGCAGTTGTTGCCGCTGTCTTCGAAGGGTCCGCCGTCGACAACAGTGCAAGCGAGAGACGGAGAATTTCTCCGGCGTCCTCCATCGACTATGCAGGCTAGATCTTCGTCTTCTCCGGCTTCCGTTGAGCCCAGATATGCCAAGCGAAATTTCTCTCGTTGCAAGCGGTTCCCAGATCCAAATCTTTCAGTCCGAGAAGGCATTGGTGAATCCATTCCTGCTTGGTTATTTTTGTTATTATGGCTATTAGTAAATCTCATTTTATGGTTTGGTTGCAAAGATAGTTGTGACGGTTTGAAAATGTATTTCCTCCTCCCTCTGTGTAATCATCAAATTCTGATTTGTTAATGGGCTCAAGCACATATACGTAACAACATTAGAAACATGTGATTATTTGGGAGAAATAGATTGCAATTTACACACTAGCATCAACAATTTTGTTTGATACGGTTGAAGGGTTTGTTTGCTTGTTCTTTTAAAATTGATGAATAGAAAATTCAAGCAGGAGGGAGACTAGAGGTGAGTACAGCGAGAATAATTTTTGTTGATTCAAAATTGGTTTATGCTAAACTCTTTCAATTATATATATGTGAATATTTGATCAAGATATAAACGTAACGAGTTAAAAATTGGCTTGTGTAAATGACGGGCTTGTGTAAGTGACGGATTTTTGGGCTTCTATAATTCAATTTGTGTAAACAACGGATCAGACTTGTGTAAACGACGGACTTTTGAGTCTGTACAACCTATTGGAGCATGTGTAATTAAACCTTATGTAAACAAAGGACTTGTGTAAATGACGGACAATTGTGTGTTAATACTATTGATCGTCTAGACAATACACAAGGACGCAATACTTAAATTTGTGAAACTCGAATGGGCATGAAACAAAGACGAGTCTGTGCAACCTATTTGACTACATATTTTATAAATACGGAATATTGACTACATATTTTATATATATAATTGGGCTTGTGTAACTCGAATGGGCTTGAAACAAAGACGGGCTTGTGTAAACGACGGACTTGTGTAAATGAAAATTATGTATTAATATTGTGTATTAAAATTGTGTATTAAACATTATGTACTAATACCGTGTATGAACAAGAGAATATACGAAGTTCAATTAGTTCAGTTGGTATAAGAGTCGGAGGGAGGGGCTGTCGTCCAGAGTTCGATACTAACTAGCTACAACATTTATATTTTGTAATGGGCTTATGTAACTCGAATGAGCTGACTTATGTAACTCGGATTGGACACGAGCTTATGTAACTCGGATTGGGCCTACTGATCTTCAATTGAAATTGGGCTTGAACTCATTTAAATTAAAATTACTAATTAACTCTTTCAATTAATCTTTATTAATAAATGAGAGGGGTCTAGTTTGTCTGCAAGATACAAAAAGTGCCTACTTAGCTACAACATTTATATTTTGTAATGAGCTTATGTAACTCGAATGAGTTGACTTATGTAACTCGAATTGGACGACTTATGTAACTCAGATTGGACACGGGCTTATGTAACTCGGATTGGGCCTACTAATCTTCAATTGAAATTGGGCTTGGACTCATTTAAATTAAAATTACTAATTAACCCTTTCAATTAATCTTTATTAATAAATGAGAGGGGCATAGTTTGTCTACAAGATACAAAAAGGACCTACTTTATACTAAAATAGACAAAAAGGGCCTACTTAGCCAAATCAAAAAAAAAAAACTCCCTAGAGATATCTCTAGGGAGTTATTTTAAAAGAGTTCTGAGAGACATCTTGTTTTTTTTTATAAAAACTCCCAATGGATGTCTTTAAGGACTTTTTTTATAAAAACATCCGAGAGACATTTATACGGAATTTTTTTCGAGAAAAATGGTGGAATAGGGCCCTTTTTGTTTAGTGTAGATTAACTAGGCCCCTAGTAATATCCAACAAAAATATAAAAATAAATAAAAGTATTGAGGAGATAAATTAGGGAGATAATTGGGCATTTAATAAATCCACAATAATAAACTACCTTAAATATTGAAACGGATATGAAAATAAAGGAAACCGAATGGGAGAGATTCTCGCAATCTATATATTAGTGGTTACATCCGTCAATCACAAACACAATCACCGCTGCTGTACTCTCATTTTCATCTTTATTGGAGGAAGATTCAATGTCTCATCTTTCTCCCTTCTAGATATCATCTTTCTCCCTTCCATTTCGTCTCTATTTTATTCTCCATTGAAGCCGATGCAAGTTATCGTTTCTATCCCGATCCATTGAAGGTCGGTTATATCCATCTCCATTGAAGGCCGCTCGAAACCTCTTCACAAGTTATCGTCTTCTCTGACTACAAAACAGATACATTTTCTAACTCGGATGTAAGTTTCTTGCGACATATTACAGGAAATGTAACCGATTTTGCCAAAACAAACATTATGCATCACATGTAGTTGCTAATAAATATTATGTACTAGTTATGCATCACACATAGTTGTTGATAAATATTTGCTGATAAACATTATGTGCGAGTTATTTAAATAAAGCAAATAATGTAGTTGATTGACACCGTATTATGTAACAGATCGATCTATATCAACAAACTTCAAAGGACACAGTCAGATTGTCTCCGTCTTATGTATCTAATCGAGCTCTCTCAATAATTATGAAGAAATCAAGAGGAGAAACAATGGCTTCCATTTTGAAGAACTCAAGATCATAAACTCGGTTGTAGTGTTCGCTCCAAATGGTGTGTGCAAGCTTTAAATTTATAACCCTAGATGTATGCCTAAAACAAGGATGCGAACCCGCAGTGTACGGGTCAATCGTAGTAAAAGAAAGAAATTCCAGGGGTCGATCACAGGAACTTAGTTATGAAGAAATCAAGAGGACACAGTCAGATTGTCTCCGTCTTATGTATCTAATCGAGCTCTCTCAATAATTATGAAGAAATCAAGAGGAGAAACAATGGCTTCCATTTTGAAGAACTCAAGATCATAAACTCGGTTGTAGTGTTCGCTCCAAATGGTGTGTGCAAGCTTTAAATTTATAACCCTAGATGTATGCCTAAAACAAGGATGCGAACCCGCAGTGTACGGGTCAATCGTAGTAAAAGAAAGAAATTCCAGGGGTCGATCACAGGAACTTAGTGAAACAAAACCAATATAGGTAGTCTATGTAATTATTAACCACAAAATCAATTAAAGCGATCAAAGATGATAAAAAGTCAATTAAAGGAAATATGCAATTCTAGGGATTAAAGTATCTAGTTGTGGTTCCAACTCAAGATCTAAAGATAAGCGGACAAAGCTGAGATTTTTGCATAGGGAAGGTGTTTCTAAAGTGGAATAGATTACCGGGTAAGTCTCACTACTCACAATTCCAAACCGCAACTCCTATTACCGGGTAAGTCTCAAGGAATTAAGGTAAAGAACTATAACCTCAAACCAACAAACCACCTAAGGGAATAGAATCAACCTTTACCGGGTAAGTCTCAGGCTAACTCACAAAGATGGGATCAAGGCACACTCAAACCCTAATAAAGGATAAACCTTTATTACCTACACTTATGATCTTGGGTAAACAAACAAAGGAATCACCGGGTAAGTCTCATCCTAGGCATGCATTGAACCAGGAAAGGTGTAATAAGAATAGGATTTGGCAAACTCTAATACTTAACTCTCAGTTTCGGATCAGAAAGGTCACCTCGGTTAGACGAATTCCACCCCGGCC
Source organism: Fagopyrum homotropicum (assembly GCA_033239125.1). Taxonomy (NCBI): domain Eukaryota; kingdom Viridiplantae; phylum Streptophyta; class Magnoliopsida; order Caryophyllales; family Polygonaceae; genus Fagopyrum; species Fagopyrum homotropicum. The sequence continues at coordinate 23,948,690 of BSWB01000006.1, forward strand.
GAGATGTTCATCGACTGAACGAGATACTCTAGGGTTAAGGATAAAGACTCGAGCTTTCAGGGTCCTACTGGAATTTAAGATTATTCTATCATTGTCTTTCCCACAACTTTCAGCCAATCACCCTAGAATCACACAAAGAAATTAGCCAATCATCATCATGAAAGCAATAATCAAATATATGGGAAGAAAGTGAATATTTGAACAAGAAGAACTTAATGAAAAGACTTCAATAACTGAATCAAATATCACAAATAAGCGTTCCTTGGATCACAATCCAACTAGACAATCAACAAAAAAGGGAATTTAAGAGAATCTTACAAAACCCTTCACAAAAGCTATAAAATCTATCAACTTCCTTCCTTCAATCTTCCTTCAACCTCCGAAATCTCTCCTAACTGCTGTATGCGGCCTCTTGCCGTTAGAGAATGTTAGCGGGTCTAGCAGGTGTTCGATTTGTGAAAAATTCAACCCTTTTTATAGGAAAATTGTCTCCTAAAGATAAAAGATCTTAGAAAGATATTTTCTCATAAAATAGGTAAAATATATCAGCTAAATTATCTTCTTCCTTCCAGAAATCTAGCCTAAAAATATAAGATCCTCTTTCCATACTTAAAAGATCTCAGCCAAATAAAATATATCTTCGCCGCGTCCCAGGTGTTCGCCTCGGTCGGGGCGATCCTCGAAATCACCTCGGTCGAGATGGTACTGTAACAGACCGAGGTGGCTCTAATTTGAATGTGAAATCTCTCAAATCTGGTCCAAAGTAAATCTCTAATCCATTTTCATGCTTCCTGGATTCTTCCTTAAGCTCCTGAATGTAGCTCCAATGAATCCTTAGCTCCTTTAGCTCCATTTTGATGCAAAACGTGCCATTTTATCTACGACTACAACGAAACTTGGTGTAGACCTTGATTCCCGCAAAGGTAGATGAAATGACAATATAATCACATAATATACATCCAAACATGCAGATTATTGAAGATAAAACGTCTAAACAAGTTCCAAAATATAGACTATAATTCATGTTATCATGCAACAACAATGGCGTCCGAATTTATTTCTTTGTTTAACGGATGACAATAACTATTAATGTTTTTAATTAAGATAATTAGTATGCCTAATTAGGATAGAGAGATATATAGCAAATCTATAGAATCTTCTATATTATATGGGATTAATCTTTTTAGTAAAATATAGAGGGCCTGGTTTGTTAACGTAAAACAAAATGAGTCTAGTTTGTACACACTATTACATAAGTTGCCTACTTAGCCAACTCATCCAATTTTTTCTTACTTGATTAAAATTCCATAAGCTACTTTTTTCTTCACACATGTTTACAGTAACTTGTTTCCTACCGACACTTATAGTAACAACACATGCACTTATAACAACAATCAAATGCACTATTTCGATTGTTCCAACATTCAACAACACATACACTCAAATACTGTCTCAATATATATGGTTAAAAACGTACAAAAATGTCTAAATTTTTGCAACGAAAGAGTAGTAATGACAACATAATCCGAAAAGGTATCCTGAAGAACGAACTTTCTTATTATGGTTTTGTCATTTCAAGCATATAGAGTTGTATAGTGATTAATCCCCACAAAGTCCAGTAACCTTTTTAGCAACTCCGACCTCTCTATTGAGATATCAGACAATCTTTCATTAACAAGGCTCTTCATGGAGGCAGGGCAATCCCCATAGAATAACGGATTAAGGAATCTAATTCACCGTTGATCATTACAACATGTAACTATTAAGTACGCCTGTTTATATCAATGGTACTTACCATCCAAGTGAGAAATCCAAGGCTCTCTGAGCAACTGCTTCATCTTCTTCGTTGTTTGTTATCGGTTCGTACCACTTTGAATCTAGGGAGATTCCCACCACACCTCCTTGTTTTTCCTAGGGGAGTAAAAACATAGTTTCTCATATGAAAATTATGACATTAACTTGTTTATTATATCAGTAAAATTAGAGTTGAAATGACAACGAAGTTACCTTGTAATGTTGTTCATACTTGCGGTATACAATAGCATCGGATAATAGGATGTTGTGTGCTACTATGTATGGTTCAGTGGAGGATTGCCTTTCTTGCATAGCAGATGACCCAACATTGAACAACTTCCCAAGACTTGAAGGCCCGTGTCATAGCCTTGAATCGCAAATCCATGGGGTTCGTTGAATGTGATCCAATTCTTCACTCTATCACCAAATGCTTCAAAGTAGCATACTGCTCATAGTCTTCTCTGCAAGGTAAGTATTTACCAAATAACAACAGCGTTCATAATTCTTTCTTTTCATAATCTATGCCATTCGCCACAGCCTTGAAGCATTTGAACAGATGTCATTTTGGTGCAAACTACAATGGATTAGGCACAATTACAAAGTCACTCACTCGCACAAATATGAACAAAAGCTTAGTAGTAGGATAACTATCATTAAAATCTGTCTTTATAAAGACAATCCTCATTTTAATAAAGACTAAAGATAATTTGTTTAAAATAACGAACTAAAAGAAGGACATGAAGAATATACTACAATTTCAAAGGTATCAAAATAATTTTTAAAACTTGTGGATTCCCTAGTCCCGAAGCCACTCAAATAGTCACATCCCATTTTAACTGCCACACTCGGTCTCCCACTGCTCATTTCCTCATTCAACATTTTCAGACCCATCAAAATTAACTAATTTCACAAACCACCCTAAACAAAAATTGAAACCAGCACCCATTACTCTTGTTTTGTCAAATCAAGACATTTACAAAGTAATAAGTTATAACCATAATTTTACATACTTTATGCCAAGTTATTTATAATAACATGTATCTGACGATATACCATTCTAAACATATCTTCTAAGGTTATATTTTGTAATAGGTAATCAGTGATTGACTAAAGTAACGATCATCACGGATTCTATCACGAGTAAGGCGATGTTAAAACATCAAACACCATTGAAGGAAATGGACATTCTAATCAAATTATAGATTTATGGGGAAAGTTAGGTGTTATTTTAGTAAAATAAAGAATACTAATAGATTTCTTTGTGATTTTCATATATTTTAGGCAATGTTTTTGTGAAACAAAACTCAAATTTTAGTTAATCCTATTTTGAAGACGATAGACCTAAAGAAGGCTACACAACACATTTATTTTACACCAACCTCTTGGTTATAACTCTCTCCAAAAATGAATTTTCAGCAGCTAGAGACTCTACTAAAGCGTCTGAAGCTTCCAAAGGACGTTGCAATGGGAACTTCTATTGACTCAGATCTTCAATATTCTACAAAAAACAAAAAGAAGCTCATTACCGAATACCTAGACAGAACATGAAAAGAATAAAATGGACACAACATGTAAGTGTGTAACGTACACATGAAGACCATTTTAGACACATGAAGACCATTTTAGAGGTGGCCAACTCATCCAATAAATTTTTTTGGGGTAACATTGTTTTAAGTAGTAGAAGAAGCTAAAGAGCATTTAATCCGTAGATTCAAAATTTACAGCTTGAAGATCAAAATTTACAACTTCAAGTTCAAAATTCTCAAATTCTTAACTGAACAAAGTGTTTCAAGTTGTAGCACACTCAATTATTCGCTCAACAAATAATTTCAAAAGGGATCCCAAGCAACAACTTAGCATAATACAAAAAACCATTTTTGTATTATTTGAAACTCATATATGAAGAAATGACTGATGAGTTGAGGTTTCATATCGACGCTAAAAACAGACGTTCTTTGTTCATGTAAAACGATTTTGACCCAAAAAACCTGTCATTTGTGATGAAAAGGTTAATGGATAACTAAAGGGCATTCTAAATACTTATGGTTTGGTTGGGATACTAGCTTATGAAGTTTATCTAGTTATGAAGATTATAGAAACCATTAATTCTTAATAAGCTACAGTTTTGGTCAAGGTTTCCAAATGGATCTTAATTGAAATGTTGGTAAGCATGTGAGGGCTTCTGTTAGGTAAGATATGTTAATTTGTGTTTATATTCTCAATGAACCTGACAATTCACTAAAGAGGTTGTAAATTTGACACTACAATTGTTTAGCTTTTGCAATTGCTGCTTCTAAGTAGCCGACAATTCACAGTTTAAGCATCACTGTTGTAACAAATGACGATGGAAGCTCAGAAAAATAAAGAGGTGTCAGCTTTTGCAATTGACGGATGTATTTGGCTGGGGAAAGGTGAAAACCAGAGGGGGATCGAGTGACTTCAATGCCTGGATGTAGCTAAGGTCACCCAAGTCTTTAACTTGGAAATGAGAAGATAGAGAAGAGATGAATTTGGTGGCCAGGGAAGTGTAGGAGGCAATGACTAGTATATCATCAACATACACCAGCACAAAGACACTCTCATAGTGGGCTTGATAGGTGAACAAAGAGGTGTCAGCTTTGGAGAGTGTAAAATCAAGATGAAGGAGGGTGTCACCGAGCTTAGAATACCAAGCACGAGGAGCTTGGCGTAATCCATAAAGTGAATTATGTAACTTACAGATGTGAGTAGGAAATTGTGGATGAACGAACCCTGGTGGTTGATGTATGTAAACGTCTTCATTCAATTCACCATGAAGAAATACATTTTGTATGTCTATCTGCTTGACTATCCAATTCTTCATTGCAGCAAGGGAGAGAACAAGTCGAATGGTGGAAGGTTTTATGACTGGGCTAAAAGTTTATGTGAATTCAATGCCTTGAATCTGATTGAAACCTTTAGCAACGAGGCGAGCTTTCCTACGCTCGAGGGTTCCATCCGCATGTCTTTTGGTCTTATAGACCCATTTAACACCAAGGGGATTAGCGTGGGGATTTGGGGGGGGGGGGGACAAGAGACCACGTATGTGTGGATAAAAGAGCGTGAAACTCATGGGACATGACATCTCTCCATTCAGGGAATAATGAAGCTTGTTTGAAGGAAATGGGTTCTTCTGGAGTAAGAAGGGTGGAGGAAGAAGACGGTGGAGGCCAGGGAATTGTGCCGTCTGTTCTAATCAGAGGTTTAAAGATTTGATTTTTGGCTCGGGTGATGATAGTTCTTGTAGGAATATTAGGTGGAGAAGTTGAGCTTTGGGTGTTTGGATGTGGTTTGTCGATCTCAATAGAAGGTGGGCTTGGAGAGCTGGGCCGAGCAGCTGATGAATGTTGGGAGGTCTCATTTGAAGATTGTCGTGGAGTGGAAGCAGGGTTGGGCTGAGTTAGTGGGCTTGGTAAGATATGGGCCTGTGGTGAAGAGGATGGAACTGTCGGTGGATCCAGATGTCAGGTAATAGTGGATGATAGCATGAATTATAGTCTATATTTTTGGGTTTGTTTGGACGTTTTATCTTTCATAATCTGCATGTTTGTATGTACATTATGTGATTTTACTACCATTTCATCTACCTTTGCGAGAATCGAGGTCTACACCTAGTTTCGTTGTAATTGCAGGTAATATGGTACGTTTTGCATCAAAAAGGAGCAAAAGGAGTCATGAGTCATTTGGAGCTACATCCAGGAAGCATAGCCATGAATTAAAGATTCACTTTGGACCAGTTTTGAGAGATTCTACATCCAGTTCTGAGTCACCTCGGTTGACCAGAGATTCATCTCGACCGAGGTGATCCAGAGAGGCCGACTCGACCGAGGCGAATACCTAGGACGCGGCGAGAATATTTTATTCCTGGGTGAGATCTTTTAAAGTTGGAAAGTGATCTTATATTTTTGGGCTTGGCTTCTGGAAGGAAGGAGATATGCAGAATCATATATTTTACCTATATTTATGGGATAATATCTTTCTAAGATTTCTTATCTTTGGAGGGTTATTTTTCCTATAAAAAGGGTTGGATTTTCCACAAATCCAACATCCGCTATCAGCGCAAGTAATCCGCCTATACCGAAAAATACGCAGCAGCCGCGTACTCCAATTTGGGAGAGAGTTGAAGAACCTTTTTGAAGGTTGAAGGAAGATTGAAGTCCATAGCTTTTATAGCTTTTATTGAAGGGTTTTGTAAGATTGTCTTCAATTCCCTCAATTGTTGTCTTTTCTTGTTGGATTATTATCCAAGGAACGCTTTTGTGTGATATTTGTTTCAGTTATTGAAGTCTTTTCATTAAATTCTTCTTTGTTCAAATATTCACCTTCTTCCCTTACATTTAATACTTTCATAATGATGATGAGTGGCTAATTTCCTTGTGTGATTCTAGGGTGATTGGCTGAAGGTTGTGGGAAAAACAATGATAGAATAATCTTAGATTCCAGTGGGATCCTGAAAGTTCGAGTCTTTAACCTTAACCCTAAGCACCTCGTTCAGTCGATGAACATTTCGGCCGAGGTGGAAACTGGCTGACCGAGGTGACTTATCTGATCCATAACTGAGAGTTAAGTGTTAGAGTTTGCCAAATCCTATTCTTATTATACCTTTCCTGGTTCAAAGCAAGCTTAGGATGAGACTTACCCGGTAATTCCTTAGTTTGTGTACCAACGATCATAAGTGTAGGTAATAAAGGTTTATCCTTTATTGGGGTTTGAGTGTGCTTCCATCCCATCTTTGTGAGTTAGCCTGAGACTTACCCGGTAAAGGTTGATTCTATTCCCTTAGATGGTATGTTAGTTTGAGGTTATAGTTCTTTATCTTAATTCCTTGAGACTTACCCGGTAATAGGAGTTACGGTTTGGGATTAGTGTGTAGTGAGACTTACCCGGTGATCTACTCCACTTTAGAAACACCTTCCCCACGCAAAAATCTCAGCTTTGTCCGCTTATCTATAGATCTTGAGTTGGAACCACAACTAGACGCTTTAATCCCTAGAATTACATGTTTGCTTTATTTGACATCTTATTTATCTTTGATTGTGTTAATTGCTCTTGTGGTTAGAATTGACATAGCATACCGTATTGACTCTGTTTCACCGAGTCCCTGTGATCGACCCCTGGAATTTTCTTGCTTTTACTACGATTGACCCGTACACTGCGGGTTCGCATCCTTGTTTTAAGCTTAAGTCTAGGGTTATAAATTTAAAGCTTGCACACACCGTTTGGAGCGAACAATTGTGGATGAATTGAAATTGGGCCATTAGTAGTGGACTGAGGAGCTTTTTATTTGAAAGGAAATTGAGACTCGTGAAAGATAACATCCCGAGACAAAAAGAGTCTTTTTTCGATGTAATCTAGACAAATATAGCCCCTATGATTGGGAGCATAACCCAAGAAAACGCAAGGTTTGGATCGAAAAGTTAATTTGTGGGAATTGTATGGGCGAAGGTTTGGAAAACAAAGAGAACCAAAGGTTTTGAGAGTTTTGAGGTTAGGAGGATAGTTGTATATAAAATGGTATGGTGAAAAATTGTTTAATGTGTGGGGGGGGGGGGGGTAGGGAGTCTATTTATTAGATAAATGGCAGTTTCAAAAGCGTAATCCCAAAATAAGAATGGTAATGAGGAATGGGCTAAGAGGGCAAGGCCGGTGTCAACAATATGGTGATGTCGGTTTTCAATACTTCCATTTCGTGGATGTGAATATGGACAAGTGAGACGATGATTAATCCCATGTTGAATAAAGAAGGACTTAAGAGGTTTGAATTCGGTGCCACCATCGGTTTGAATAGACTTGACTTTTGATGAGAAATAATTTTCAACGAAGACGATGAAAGCTTGCACATATGAAGTGGTGGTTGATTTACTAGACATAGGAAAAATCCACAATAAATTTGTAAAATTATCCAAAATAGATAGATAAAACCGGTGCCCTCTTAAGGATGTGGTGTGAGCCGGGCCCCAAAGGTCCATAAACAAAAGCCCAAATGAATGGGCTGCCCGGGTAGGGGAAGGTGGGTGAGGGAGTGTGTGAGCTTTTGCTTGCGAGCAGGAAATGCAGTGAAAATTGACAACAACAGAGTTAGGGCATGGAATAGAGATTGAACGGAGCATTTGTTGAGTGGTTCGGGGTGATGGCTGACCAAATCGGGAGTGTCAGAGATGAAAAGTTTAAAGGGTGGTAAGGTGAGCCTGTGGTGAAGTCTTCGGAGCAGTCAAGGGAAGGACATACAGACCATCTTCAATGGTGCCTTGAATAACCGTTTCTAGGGAGCGTCAATCCTTCACAAAGAAACAATCTCGATGAAATTCAAAGAAAACCGGATTATCAATACAGAATTGACGAACTGAGAGAAGATTCTTATTGATAGAGAGAACATGAAGAATATTTTTGAAGGAAAATGGTGAAGAGGGAGGTTGAAGAGAAGAGAAGAAGGTAAAACCGTAATGCTGAATAGGCAAGGAGGAACCATCACCAATCGACACAATATCTGTGCCATTGTAAGATTGCGCATCAATGAAAGGTTGTGGAGGTCTGGGGTGAAATGATTCGTTGCAGTGGTGTCTGGAGTCCATTGGGAAGATGAGTTGTGTGCTTAAAAAGAAGAAGGAGTTGGAGCCTGGTTAGACTGATTGAATCTATGCCAGCATTGCAGGGCCGTATGGCCTGGTTTGGAGTAAACCTGACATACAGGACGTGTATCTGGTTGTCCGGTGAAATTGTTGTTGTTTCTGCCAGGAGGAGGTCCTCTGTTGGGTCCTCGGTAGCCATTTAAATTGTTGTTATTGTTGTTGTTGTTTCCCCTACCTCATCCTCTAGTATTCTGATTGTTGTTGTTTCTGTTAGAATTTTGATTTTAATATCCCCTGTTTCAACTTCTGTTGTTGCTAGAGTTGGTTTCTGAGGAGTTGTTTGTGTACGATGAGTTAGCAGACATGTTGGGTATGGATGAAGAGGATGTAGAGTGATGTAGGATGCGGGCTTCGTGGTTAAGCAAGTGGGACAATATCATGGTTGATGTGGGTAAGAAGGGCTGGGTGCTAAGGGAAGTGACTATAGGATCATATTCGGGTGGTAGGCCGGCAAAAAAGGAGGCAGCAAATTCCGATTCAGAAACTTGTTGGCATGCTGTCTGAAAGGAGGATACAAGGGATTTAACTTTGTTGAAGAAAGAAGTGATAAAATCTCCTCCTTTCTTCACAATGGCAAGTTGGAGGCGAGTTTGGAGGACATGAGCACTTGAACGAAATGTGTAGAGCTCATGGAGGGTCTGCCAAACTTCTTTGGAGGTAGTGCAGTCAGTAACCTGTGTAAGGACCTCTTCAGTGAGGGAGGAAGTAAGTATGGCTAGAACAAGGTGGTCTCTAGTGAGCTAGTCGGAGGGTAGGGAAGGGTGCCATCCACATGACCAAATAGGTTGTAGGCTCGAAGACAGGAATGACCCGTGTCTTCCAGAGGGGGTAATTTCAAGAGGAGAGCTTGATGTTATGAAGCTTGAGAAGCCAGGGAGAGGCGTATGTGGGTTGGTGGCTGAAGGTTGTGTTGGTGGTGGTGGTGTTGGTGGTGGGGATGGATTGTTTAGAGAGGAAGAGGATGAGTTGTCTTCTGACATTGTATGAGCAGAGGGAAGTTTTTAGTGGACGTTTGTCCTTTGTGCCTGCTCTGATACCATACTAGAAGATGGGTTATTAGAGAAATGATTTGAAAGGATTTCCTTGTATTGATTCTTGTCTGTTTACATAAGATGATAACATATATATAGATACATATAATGGGCTATGGGCTTTACAAACATTGTGGGCTGTATACTTTACTACGCTGTAATGATACTGATTAGACTCCCTTAAGTTTACTACACTGCAAAATATAAAAAAAGAACAGAAAAATAAAGAATGCGATAAAACAACAATAGAAACAAGGGTATCCATATTTGTATACTAATTACAACCATGAGCGGTAACCAACATCGAATAACATTAATTAGGACTATAGAACCAGAACAACACAACACAAACCAATGAACAATAACATCAACAAAATCGATGCTCAAAAGCAAAAGGCTCAACTAACAGTGTCTCTAACAACAACAACGAAATCAAGTCGCAATGGTTTATATTCACCATCATACTCGAATCATTGTTGTACACAATTAACCAAAACACTCAAGAGAAAGTAGTGTTCAAATTCATTCTAGCCATAATCGATACACAAAAGCAGCAATCAAATTGAAGTATTACAGATCCAAGGCCAAACTTGAAGCATAGACTAACCTGGTGGTGCACGATTGTAGCCAGAGAGAGTGAGACAACACGAATTTACAAGGAAGAGAGTACTAGACGTTGAATCAATCCATTGCAGCCGTAATCAAAACTCAGCTCTCAACAATTTTCAATTTTTTGGGGAGGCGATTGACAATGAGTACGTACTGATCGAGTACCGGTTGCGATATAACTCCCAAGAGCAATGCTCCCAAAAATTAAAGATGTATTTTTTTAGCAGATATGGCGTGGGCTTGAAAAACATTTACCACTCTCTCGGGACTTTTTAAAATAAAATCCCTGAGCGTTCGAAAGGTTCTAGGGAGTTAAATAATACTCCCGAGATGCTAATTAATATTTTTAATTCATAAATTAATAATTTTTGTATGGGAGTTTTTAAATAAAGTCCCGAGAGTTTAAAATTTTTACGAGATTTTTTTAATACCCGATAAAATTTTCTTGAGAAATTTAGAATTTGTACTAGTGATGTACCCTTTTTTTACCGTTCAACACAAACCCTAAAAGTCATCAACTCCCTCTTTCGTTCAAACAAAAACCCTAAAAAAGAACTAGGTTTTTCATTTGGAAGAGCGACAATGACGGTTTCCAGATCTCCGATAACATAGGATTTTGGCCTCTCCTTCTCCCAATTCCCACCCGTAACCCCATCCTTTCCGATTCCACTCGCACAATCTCCGCTCTCTTCTCCACTGTCATCTCCATCTCTAAGCACCTTGTCCAAGGAATGGAATTTGCCTCTTCCAAATTGGCCTCAATTGCGCCAAACAATAGCGATGAGAAGCTCGCTAAGATTCATGTAATATCCTAGGTTTTTGCCATCACCGCCCCTGCGGTGTAGAGGGCCGCCCCCGCTGTAACACCCCGAATCCGTGGGATATCGGGATACTACGGGCGAGACCTCACAATGGGTCCCGACCCTTAGCTTGACAATAATTTCACCGGACCTTTCTAACATGGCACAAATAAAGGCAAAACGTAAATCAATTTTAATGCAGATGATGAGAAACCCAAAAGAATACAACAACAAACTTCAGCCGAGGTACAACTCCAACCAAACGCCAAACAAGCGGCACACGAAACATAAAACCGAAAGATAAAATACAAGACAACTCCAACTCAAAACCCTTCCTAAAATGTACGGACCCCGGCTGCCCACCCTTCCGGATCTCTCAAAGCATGCCTAACTTGCAAGGCAAACTACAACATTCGGTATAAAACCGTTAGCTCACATTCCAAGCATTAGAATTAAAGGGAAAGGCACAAACACAATTAACTCAACATAGTCACACAACATACTCAAAGCACACAAATCCAGTTTATTATCTTTATTATTATTGAGTCATATCCCGTTCTAATTCAACTTCTTTTGTGGCACGAGAATCTCCTGAAACTCGCCTCGGTCCCTTTTTCCGGCAATGGAACGGTTCGGATGCCTTCGACCGTCTAAACAGCATGGGCCAGTCGCCGAGAACCTCCTAGCTCTCGCAAGAGCTAGGCAGTGATGTCACCGCCCGTTATCATACACTTGGGCCTAACAATATAAAGGTCAGTAATCCTAATTCCGGTTTAGTTATTATAAATAGTAAAATAATAAACACACACCACCCAACACACAATAATGCTAATACAAAGAATACGAGCTAAGTAAGTCCGGAGACTTACCTCGGTGTCACACTCAACTCACAACACTCTCGCTTCCTTAGGGAGGAAGCCCATAACCTGCTCACAAGAAGGTAACTATATCAATTACAACCCTCTCAAAATAGAAGTCTAAGACTTCTATACAAATGGTCAACGCAAGACCATTAGACTCTCAATTCTAGGACCGCATCCTAGAATCCCTCATGCTCACATCACACTCAACAAGTTAGAAGTACTAAGACTTCTAAGCCCTCGGATCTCATAAGATCAAAACTCACAACAACACTAGGATAACTTACCTAGTCTCCAAGATCATAAGGGTAGCACTCTAAACTAGGATGAGCATACCCTAGCCCACAACCTCACAAACTTAACCTCACAAGCCTCACAAGAACAGCCTACACTCATCCCATGTATCACTCAGAAACCTACAGCTCTTAGCCCTCAAAACATTCCAACGACATCTTCAAACTCGCCTAAGGTTCATAAGCCACTACATGGCATTCCAACGATCCTGGGTTCAAACTTAGCATGCTTCTATCATCAACACTCTCTAAGGTCATCTAAGAATACATACTCAAGGTAGGGAACTCACCAAGCAAAGGCGCGGGATCGGAAGGAAAAAGAACAGCCGAAAAAGGGAGAAGAAGGCCGCAATGGCGTGTTGGCTGAGCCAGTGGCCGCTCCTGCCGCCCAGAGGTCCGCCCCTGCGGTTCCTGGTGGCCACCCCTGCGGCTTCTGCTGGCCGCCCCTACGGCTTAGGGTGTTGGCCACCCCTGCGGCTCTGAAGATCCGCCCCGCGGTCGAACAACAGAGGGTGCTCAGCGATGGCTTCTTCGACGATTTCTTGTTGTGCCTTGACCTCTTAGCTTCTTTGCTTGGCTCCAAAACATCCACACACATAAACATCATCAACACAAAAGATCTAAGCTAGATCCGAGCATATGCAACACAAAGAGGAAGAAAGCTAAGAATCCATGGCTTCCACCATTGGAGCTCAAGGAAGGAGATGAAGATGAAGAAATGGAGAGGGAGGAAAGGGCTTACACTTACAAATCCGGATTTGTAGCTTAACTCATTGCTGGACATCACAAAAGAAGAAGCATGGGAAGATCATCAAGAAGGGCTTCCAAGTGCTTCCAAACCAAAGAGAGAAGAAGAGATAAGGGAGAGAAGCTTTCACGTGAAATCTAGAATAAGAGGAGAGAGAGAGATTCAGGTGAAGGGATAAGTCAAATAGAGGGAAAGAGGGGTCCACTTGGGGAAAACGAGGGGTCGGTGCGGGATTTTGGAATAAATCCCGTTACTCAGGGCCTCTTGCCTGCGGGAAAACTGAGCCACGCCTGCGGAAAGGTCGGTAACTCGCTAACAATCCGGAATAAAATTCCGGATGTTACAACTAACCCCTTAAAAACAAGTTTCATCCCGAAACTTTGATAACGCATTACTCTCGGTAAGAACTCGGTAACCGCTCAAAACCGTAACGTGCAACTCCCTAATCGAAAACCATCCCACACTCGCGTAGCCACGTTAAGACCTCGCAAGGCCCACATACATACTAGTGTGAACCGCGTAGCGCATAAAAGCCAAAAGCTAACCAATCATACACACATTCCCGCTCGGGGCACCAAACACATAGAAACACACATGCACCTAATATCTACTCCAACGGCCAACATGATGAAACTAGGTCATCGTCAAAACTTCAGCAAAGATACTATCTCACATCCTCCTGGTAACCTCATCGGCTCCTCGCCCACCACTAGATCAACACGACTAACCCTACGACTCGAGTCGTACATGTATTCCATCAACCGTCACACCTGAAATCTAGAGAACATCCTCCACCCTCGGTGGCCAGGCCACTAGTAAACCACTTCCTCACACGCGTCATATCTCCAAAATGGTCCAATATACTGGGACCCAACTCCCTTCTAGTAGCCAACACGTATGACGCCTCGCGTCCGTGACACTCTTATCTCGAATCATTCCGTATCCGAACCCAAGGGGTCCGTACCTCTTTTCGGTGCATACTTTCTCGTGACTTAGCCTGTCTAGCATCCTCTTTTGACCACCGCTACTTAAGCGAGGTCATCATGTATCTGTTCAGCTAAACTTACATATATTCACCAATTCTAACATCACCAGGTACCGCACTTCCGTCCACAACTTACTTCAAACTAGGGCATCTCGACGGTACTTCTCAATTGTCATCTCGATAACTCCACTCAACGGAAGGTATCAGGTCTACCTTTACCCCCTTAACTTGCACACATACCCTCTACATGGTATCGACTGGTCACCAAAGTCCTTTGTACTCGATCCATTATCCAACGTGACACTATCATGTAAGACATAGGGTCTCTTATGCGGAACGATCCTGTCGCCCCTAAAATCCCGAAACAAAACGCTCATCTCAATCCGAGATAACGATAATCGGTATACCAAACATCTTGCTATCACATTAAGGACTCCCCAACTAGCCGACTTATCAGCCTTGTTTCCAAAAAGAGTGTGAATTCATTATCTCCATCGGTTGGTCCCCAATGACCCAAACACGTCACCATTATTACATAGTCTCAAACTAGTAACAATCTTCCTAGAGGTATTTTACCATTCCCACTGCATAACTCGTGGTGGATTAAGTCTTCTTTCTCGTCTTATGGTGCTCAACCGGACCAACACCATAGTCTGAACAAACCATCAACCCATAAAGGTAACTATGGGGTCTCTCATCCTAACCTTCTATCCCGGAACCTTCTCAAAGCCTTTCAAAGACCATCTTCAATTAAAGTCCTTAACTGATAACACGATTTATGACTTAGGATTAGGCACTCATTTAGATGGTTTATCTACTCATTCATGCATGGTTGAGCACTAGTTCACGACGTTTGCACTCAATTCACGTATTTTGTCGAGATAGACGTCTACACGGACTTTTGCATTGCTTTGTAGGTATTTTGGGAGATTTAGGAGCTTAATCGATACGTTTGAGGATTGTTCATCAAGATGACACACCCTCGGACTCATTAGGATGCAAGCTAGAGGCTAAGGAAGACCCATGGGACCTTGTTGGTGCAAGCCATGCACCAAATCGTGACTCAATGATCCAAAGCAAGTTGAGGCACCCAAACCACGGTCACTGGCAGAACCACGGCCGTGGAACCTGACCGTGGTTTTTGCCAGACGGTTGTGACAGTTGTGCCACGATCTCATGGCCGACTCTAGCAAGGTTGTACTATAAAAGTGGTCCTGCAAGGCTGAGAGAGGGCATCTTTCAATCCCCTATCATCCAATCAAATCCACATTCTCTCCCATACTCTCAACAAGAAGATTCTCTCAAGAGGAAGCTTGGAGAGGGCTACCATTGGAGGAGGAGAAAAGCTCCATTGGAGAAGAAGAGAAGAACACACCATTGCTAGTCTTTGATAGGTTTTGTAGTAAAGATTATCGGAATCGTTTTCTAGGGTTGTAAGAATCGATTAAACCTTCTTTTGAAGGATTGTGAGTCTTTCTAATCTTACTTTCAGCTTGGTTTTACTTGCTTCACTTGTTAATCTCTTTCTCTTCATTATCTTGCAAATGGAAGCCATGATTCTATGTTTGATGATTTCGATTGTTATGATGCATGTTGTAGGATAAATAGATGCGATTCTAGGGTAAGGAAATGATGGTTATGGCTTGGACTATGATAGGATGGACTTAGATTTGCCGTTGGATGATTCATTTACTAGAACAAAGCCTCTGTTGGAGTCCACGGTTTGTTCTTGCCAGTCCACGGCCGTGGAAGTGGCAGAACAGCCCGTGGTTTGCCTGGTTCATTTGGTTTGATGGATCTAAGTTATAGAATGTTAGAATGTTGAAATCCTAGTGTTTGTTGAGTTAAATCTATCCTAGGGTGACCTAGTGTTAGCAACTAAGTGTTAGAAGAGACCTAACCGGTGATTCTTACTCTTAGATTTCAAAGATGATAAACTCTAGGTAGTGGTGAGCCTCATAAGCCGCCATTGGACTAAGTGTGCTAGGATAGTTGTTTATGATTTACCCTTCCGAGACTTACCCGGTGAGGATAGGTTAGATTCCTAGGTGACAATCCGGTTTGTGTAGAATTCCATTCCTAAGGTTCTTTGAGACTTACCCGGTGATGAGACCTTAGGTACGGACTAGTGGACCATGAGACCTACCCGGTGATTGATCCCAATCTAGAAACACTCACTCCCAACACATCATAGTTAATCCAAGGAATGATTAGATAGCTTGAGTCCTATGCCATAACCGGAATTTCCAACCCCTAGAATCCGCTTTTCTCTCCTTGATTTCATATCTCGTATTTGCTTGATTACTTGTGGTGTTAGTTTAGTTGATTGCTTATTTTGCATGATTTGCGATCTTTGATCACCATAAAAACCAAACCAAAAACATTGAGATTTTCATTTCTTTATTTCTTTCTCTTTTCTTAACTTAGATCTCCACTAAACTTAGTCACTAATCGATTCAATCTCACCTCAGTCTTTGTGTTCGACCTCGAAATACTATCCCTACTACAAACGTCCCGTACACTGCGGGTTCGCTAGGAGTTAAGAGAAATATAACGAGTATAAATTTAAAGCTTATTGTGTGCACACGTTCTTAGCGTAACATTAACCATCTCTAACTGTCGCCTCTGCGGGGTACTCAATTCTTGCTGAGTGAGTATACATACACGTATCATGCTCTTATAGTTCATACATGCCTGACATGTTACTCCGTGGTCAAACCGACATCACCATAAGCACACGCCCTAAAGTGGATAAAATTCGACACTTATACGGTCATCCTTCTTACCTACCCCCAATTGTCCATGTACACACGAACCCTCTATTGTTATTTCATACGCCTCCCAAGCCCCGCTTGGATGTATTCACAATATCATACAGTCCCCATAACTGGATGTTGGTGCCAAAGATAACGAAACGGAGGCCACTCACCTCTTCTACTTTTATCAACCCTTCACGGATACGTCTCGGATCCCACGACCCATTCACTTCTTTAGAAGGGAAGAAATTGTCCAAACCACCCCGCAACTTGGCGGTTATGGCCCACCTATTTATATGCTTCATATCTTCTCCACATACCTGGAAGGTATCAACGAAACTATCATCTCGTTCCCAACTGATCTACCGGATATTCTCAACCCGCTATGTCTCTTAGGAGGTCACCTTGGACGTCCCAACCCGCCTAGATAACTCTAGTTATCTTCTTATCCTGAATAACCTGTAACCTTGTCGTCCTATGTCACGCTCGTTCCTCTCAATTCTGAGAGTACAACAAGGCATCATCAAATCCAATCATAATAATCATTAGCGCACTAATGCATTATAACTATCGTCACACTCCTTAGGTTAGGGTCCACCTTGGAATCGTCTGAAACAATACCAACACGCGACTTTATTGTAACTTGATTCTGGAACTGATGGATACTCCCCTGTGTAAACTCCACTTATCAACCGCACTTGCGATCTCAAATGGCTTCACTACCCTTGTAGTAACCATATTGGCCCTAAATGCCACCTTCCAAAGGTTCTTTCTTCTTTTCATCCAAAACTGGTGACTTCTTAACTTCAAGTCGATCTAGTCAAACGTCACAATCGCATCCAATTAGTCTTAACGGCCCTCCAATACAAGAGGACACCCTTACTCGTCGTTCACCAAACATATCCCTTGGAAGTCAAAGTACAACTTCCCGACTCGTACGTTTCCTCAAAACTCATATCAGAATGCTCTGAAGGAAACACTAGAAGAATTTTCCATTCCTAACACGGAACTTCTTAATCATGATACCCAAGTACTACCACCTTAAGCTTCAAGCTTACAACGCTACCGTAGCTTTGGTCCTTCGTTTCACACCGTAGCCTTCAAGGCTCCTTTGGGTGTGTCTAACAACTTTGACTCATCTCTCGTTCGCGTCAACTTATCATTTGTTCCTTAAGAACGAAATTACAATGTATCTCCTTTCCGTATCTTCCCATTTGCTTAAAGAAACTTGGGAAACTTCACTTTCCTCCTGATCCACTACGTCCTTATATGCCTAAGCCTTTATGGTTTCAAACTGCTCAATTCCTCCATATGCCAAAACTCGAGACCTATTAAGGTCGCAAAAAGGGCATTACCGTACCTCTTTGGAAGGTCTATTACCTTCACTTGCTTAAACCATTCAACGCTATATTGCTCAAGACAATCACGATTCTGCTGATGTACTTCTTACCATTGGCATCTAACCATAGGAAAAACTCCCAGCTTGTTATTGTTTCTTTGTAGCCTCCACTTGAGGTTTTACCTCCCGTCTACCACTTCTCAATAGGAAATCCGTAGTTTATGCAATCTCGGTCATCACCGATAAGCTTGTGGTTTACCTTCTCTAAGGTCAACGACTTACCAATCCTCTAATACTTCATGTCACTGTTTTCATGAAGGCTACCCTCCTTGGGGTATTCTACCTCAACTTCGTTAGCTCCTTCCACGTTCCGTGCTTCCTTCCTTTTCCATAATGAATCACACTCTTATAGGCCTCACGTCTCGTATAACTCGTCTTCAAAAGCTTAACCGCTCCTCACGACATCTTGTAAGTGTGTCTTCTCTAAAAGATCTAACATAGTTCAGCAACCGCTTGTATATCTCTTGGCCGTCGTCTTAAATCCTTTCATTCTAAAGTTCCTTGTTGTGTCACTCCTCTTCTCGGGATCACGTTTTCTCACACTTCTATCTTCTTGGCATTTCTTAGCCTCCTAGCCATAACGGAAATCGGTTGACTCCACGTGAATCTCATCATGCTATTCTTCTCATAACTCTCGAAATGTTGACTCTTCCCTTAACGGTACCTTGTATGGTTAACTTACGATATCTTATATCCTTCATACCGGTTCCAATCATTCTTCACAACTGGACTCCAAAGCTTAGGAGCGTCTAAGAGAGCTTTACTTCTCGTAATGGAACACCGTCTCTAACATTGTGGAATTTCACCCATCTTATCCTTGACTCGCATCTTTAGCGGTCCACGCATCTTCTTGAAGATCTTATATAAATTATCTACTTTCGTAATCACTTCCTCATCTTCATGTTACTCCCGTATGGTCTCCATTCTGCTTTCTCTTAAGCTATCTCGTGTTGTTCTTTTACTTGGTTGTCCTTCATTTACGTCATCTCCAATCCTCCTATTCGACATCCTTTAAAGGAATTCGAGAACGTCATTTTGTTCGTTAGCACGAATGCCCAACCCGATACTTGAGCGTCTTCTTCTACTTATGAACGTCATCATAAGCTACAATATTGTCTTAAAGGTGATGATATCGTATCATTATCTTAGCTCAAAGGTCCTATAGCTCTACATACTACTATATGTATAAGTCTATATATACATAACTATATAAGTCCTAAGTCCATATCTCTACTAACATAAACATCCAACATGCAAGTATATCAATACAAAGTCTAATACACATCATCATGGTCCACATATACAACTATACACATAAATCATGTACAACAAGCAACTACAATCACAAGATGCACATCAATTCCATCACGCATAACTACAAACCTCATATCCGTATCTATATATATATATATATATATATATATATATATATATATATATATATATATATATATATATATATATATATATATATATATATACCAAGTCCAATAAACTAAGCTTCCGAGATCCGCGGAAGGAGTGGTGGTCCGTACATTCTACCCCAACTCATGCATGTGAATTTTGAAAACGAAAACTCTGAACCCGTGGGGTTCTGTTTATTCCTTATTCGGCCTTTAGAAGATTGCGAGTGCCATTGTTGTCAACCTAGGGCTCTGATACCACTTTGTAACACCCCGAATCCGCGGGATATCGGGATGCTACGGGCGAGACCTCACAATGGGTCTCGACCCTTAGCTTGGCAACAATTTCACCGGACCTTTCCAACATGGCACAAATAAAGGCAAAATGTAAATCAATTTTAATGCAGATGATGAGAAGCCCAAAAGAATGCAACAACAAACTTCAGCCAAGGTACAACTCCAACCAAACGCCAAACAAGCGGCAGACGAAACATAAAACCAAAAGATAAAATACAAGACAACTCCAACTCAAAACCCTTCCTAAAATGTACGGACCCCAGCTGCCCACCCTTCCGGATCTCTCGAAGCATGCCTAACTTGCAAGGCAAACTACAACATTCGGTATAAAACCGTTAGCTCACATTCCAAGCATTAGAATTAAAGGGAAAGGCACAAACACAATTAACTCAACATAGTCACACAACATACTCAAAGCACACAAATCCGGTTTATTATCTTTATTATTATTGATTCATATCCCGTTCTAATTCAACTTCTTTTGTGACACGAGAATCTCCAGAAACTTGCCTCGGTCCCTTCTTCCGGTAATGGAACGGTTCGGATGCCTCCGACCGTCTAAACAGCACGGGCCAGTCGCCGAGAACCTCCTAGCTCTCGCAAGAGCTAGGCAGTGATGTCACCGCCTGTTATCATACACTTGGGCCAAACAATATAAAGATCGGTAATCCTAATTCTGGTTTAGTTATTATAAACAGTAAAATAATAAACACACACCACCCAACACACAATAACGCTAATACAAAGAATACGAGCTAAGTAAGTCCGGAGACTTACCTCGGTGTCACACTCAACTCACAACACTCTCGCTTCCTTAGGGAGGAAGCCCATAACCTGCTCACAAGAAGGTAACTATATCAATAACAACCCTCTCACAATAGAAGTCTAAGACTTCTATACAAATAGTCAACGCAAGACCATTAGACTCTCAATTCTAGGACCGCATCCTAGAATCCCTCATGCTTACATCACACTCAACAAGTTAGAAGTACTAAGACTTTAAAGCCCTCGGATCTCACAAGATCAAAACTCACAACAACACTAGGATAACTTACCTAGTCTCCAAGATCATAAGGGTAGCACTCTAAACTAGGATGAGCATACCCTAGCCCACAACCTCACAAACTTAACCTCACAAGCCTCACAAGAACAACCTACACTCATCCCATGTATCACTCAGAAACCTACAGCTCTTAGCCCTCAAAACATTCCAACGACATCTTCAAACTCGCCTAAGGTTCATAAGCCACTACATGGCTTTCCAACTATCCTAGGTTCAAACTTAGCATGCTTCTATCATCAACACTCTCTAAGGTCATCTAAGAATACATACTCAAGGTAGGGAACTCACCAAGCAAAGGCGCGGGATCGGAAGGAAGAAGAACAGCCGAAAAAGGGAGAAGAAGGCCGCAAGGGCGTGTTGGCTGAGCCAGTGGCCGCTCCTGCCGCCCAGAGGTCCACCCCTGCGGCTCCTGGTGGCCGCCCCTGTGGCTTCTGCTGGCCGCCCCTGCGGCTCTGAAGATCCGCCCCCGCGGTCGAACAACAGAGGGTGCTCAGCGATGGCTTCTTCGACGATTTCTTGTTGTGCCTTGACCTCTTAGCTTCTTTGCTTGGCTCCAGAACATCCATACACATAAACATCATCAACACAAAAGATCTAATCTAGATTCGAGCACATGCAACACAAAGAGGAAGAAAGTTAAGAATCCATGGCTTCCACCATTGGAGCTCAAGGAAGGAGATGAAGATGAAGAAACGGAGAGGGAGGAAAGGGCTTACACTTACAAATCCGGATTTGTAGCTTAACTCATTGCTGGACATCACATAAGAAGAAGCATGGGAAGATCATCAAGAAAGGGCTTCCAAGTGCTTCCAAACCAAAGAGAGAAGAAGAGATAAGGGATAGAAGCTTTCACGTGAAATCTAGAATGAGAGGAGAGAGAGAGAGATTCAGGTGAAGGGATAAGTCAAAGAGAGGGAAAGAGGGGTCCACTTGGGGAAAACGAGGGGTCGGTTCCCCAAACGAAGGGTCGGTGCGGGATTTTGGAATAAATCCCGTTACTCAGCTCCTCTTCCTCAAACGAAGTGTTGACCTTTTGTTGTTCTCAGGCTCTCTGGAGTTGAGTCTTGACATGTTGAAACCAAAGGTTCGAGCTTTGGTTGCCTCTGCTCTGAGATCTGTCGAAGATAAGCCCGACAGTAGCTTCTGACGAAGATCCGCCCCTGCACCTGCACAGAGCCGCCCCTGCGCCTCTGTCACTGCCGCCCCTGCACCTGCACAGAGCCACCCCTGCGTCTCTGTCACTGTCGCCCCTGCGCCTGCACAGAGACGACCCTGCGCATCTGTCTAAGCGCCCCTGCGGTTTCTCTACAGTAGCTCCCGTCTTTGGTGAGTTGCTTCCTTCCTTCCTTTCCTCGTTCCTTCCTTGGTTCCTTATGGTTGTTCCTTGATCCTATGAGTTGTTGTAAGACTAAGGTTGAGCCCTTAGCATGTGTTGATCTCTTAGAGATCTTTAAGACTAGAAGTCATAGACTTCTAGCAACCATTTCGTTCTTGATCCGTGTTGCTTGTTCGTATAGGCTTTCCTTGCTCCTTTTCTGAGGGAAACTGAGCTTCCTTGAGTGTTTTTTGAGTTGTTCGCTGATCTCTTGTGTTACCTTCGTGTGAGGTAAGTCCCTTGGACTTACTTAGCTTCATTCTGCGTATTAGTTGGATGGTATTGGCTTGTTTGTGTTGCTATCATGTTATAACAGATAATTGGAAATTGGATTCACCCTTTGTTAACCTTAACTGGCCCAAGTGTAATATAACCGGGCGGTGACCACTTGTCTGGTTTTCCAGGAAACTAGAATGTGCTCTTGCAACCCAGACCCGTAGATAACAGATAGTACTGATCTATTCCTATTGGTAGACGGAAGCGGAGGCGAGTTTCAGGAGATTCTCGTGTGACAAAAGAAGTTGAATTAGTAATTGATAACCTTAATGAAAGATAATAACCGGTTGATGTGTAAGCATGCTATGTGTTTATCTTACCTTATGTGTGTTTGCGCCTTTACACTCTTGCTTATACCTAGAATGTTAGCTAACGGTTTATACCGTCGTTATAGATGTTCCGCAGGTTCAGGATGTTGTTGAGTGATCCGGATGGTGTGGTCAGCCGGGGTTCCCGTACATGATAGGACGGGATCGGGTTTATGTTTCGTTTGTTGTTTCCGTTTTGTTTTTAACCCTGCTGTGGAGTTTTGTGTTTTCTTTTGGTTTAAACCTTTGGTTTTATATTGAGTTTTGTTTTCATTCGTCTGTGCCTTTTTGTAAGATCCGTTTGTTGTTGCTACTCTGAGGGTCGGGACCCATTGTGCGGTCCTAGCCTGTAGCGCTTCAAGTTCCCAAAACTTGGGGTGTTACAATTCAATTCTTAAGGGAGTCGTCGTTTTGCTTTGCAGGGCCACTTTCTTCGCGGCTATAGATTACAACCGCCGTAGCCGACGTGTTAGCACTCCGGTGTCGCTGGTGGCCGGAGCTATTACCATAATATTCCTTGGGATAGGCAGCCATTGTCGGCAATCAGGGATCTATGTCATCCTTACTTGAATTTGTTCAGGAATATCATCCCGCCGGTGTTTAATACATTGGATATCAACCCGTTTGATTGAAATAGGGGCAATATAGATCAAGAAGAAACTTCAACTACTTCTTCTTGATCGTTCGAGTTAGATGAAACGTAGAACTTGAGCGATGGAAGCTTAGAAATGGATGCAGAATCATTCGATCGATGCAATCTAGATAGATCGAATCATCCATGAAGTAGAGTAGAATAGAGTTGATGATGAACGATGGAGAACACTTGAAGAATGCTTGAAGAAGGATGAAGAACACCGAAGAATATTTGAAGAACTTCGAATAACTACGAAGAGCACTGAATAACTTCAATCAAGAAAAAAAAAACTATAAAGAAATTTGACCTCGATCCCTTGCTCTGATACCAATGATAGAAATAGAGGTGATCTAGATCAAGGAGAAACTTCAACTACTTCTTCTAGATGGTTCGAGTTAGATCAAATGAAGAACTTCAGCGGTAAAAGCTTAGAAATTGATGTGGAAGCGTTCGGTCGATCCGATCTAGATATATCGAATTATCCACGAAGTGGAGTAGAATAGAGTTGATCCTTCAAAAGGATCCTCTAGTATGAAAGGCTTGGATCAAAGACTAAATCCAAGATAGAACTTTAAGAGGGCGGAAGAAGAAGTGATGCCTAAACCAAGTAAGAGGATTTTCCTTTTCCATACTTGGATTCAACTTAGACATATCTTACAAATGAGCCAAACATCCTCTTATATAGCGGATGTGACCATACAAAGAGTCGGAACATAAATGACGGAAATTAAAGTCGGAATTAAAGTTTCGAAAATGAAAATCCTAAAATATGAAAGGTCAGAATTTAAGTCACGAAATTAAGTTCCGGAATTAAAGTTCCGAATATAAAAAGCCTATTATAAAATAGCCAAAATATTATAAATGTCTTCAAAATGATGTCGGGTCCTTTTGACGGGGGACCATCTCCAATACAAGGACTAGTTACACGCTCAAAGGCTAGAGCATTCAAAGATAAGCCAACAACTCCTTCATCTTCACCTTCTTCAGATTTGATTATGGATGGAGCGATCACATGGTCAAGAGCTAAGGCAATCCAAGATGAAGTTACGGATCTTCTCATGACATTTACCCTCAAGGAAACTCTCATCACTCTCAAGAGTTCCTTAGTGACATTGTTGACTGTTATAGAAGGGCCAAGCCACAACCAAGAAGATCCATCAAGCAAGGAAGAAGGATAAAAGCAAAGAAGAAGTTCCAGAGAAGAAAATCGCCCGATTTTCCAGAAGATCGACTGATTTTCCTGTAGGAATATCGGTCGATTTTCGTGTCCAATTTCCTTCAAATGGAACGAGCTTTGAAAGAGATACGGCCATGATCTTCTATCTTTTAGCAATTATATCTTGTAATAATTCCTTAAATCTCTCTTATCTTAAGGAATTATTTAAATTCTATCTTTTTGAATTTTATATATTATATCTTTTTTAAGATATCTTTTCTAGATTATCTTTTAAAGGATATATTTTATGGATCATATCTTTTTAGATTTTTTCTAGTTTTAGTATGTTTAGTCTCCCTTATAAATAGCCTTAGTGAGGAGATTGTTTAGTAGATTAGATTTGATATTTTCCACAGATTTGTGTGACTTACGGCTTCAGTTATGGAGTTCGTATTTTATTCATTGTCATTCAATCAAAGGAGAGTTTTGGTTGAATTGTTGTGACGTTCTTGCTAGATTGCGTTTGTGTGTGTTAATCTTATTGAAGGTTGGTGCTCCTGGTCGATCTTAGTCCCTCCTTGTGCTTGTCTTATTTAGAAGGCTTGTGTAGGGTTAAAGTAGTGCGGGTTAAGGTAATCTTCTCGTTCAAGGGTTTTGACATATCATTGATCAAGGTTCTTTGCGGAACTATCTTGGTTCATATCTTCCTATATCATTTATCGTTCCATAATCATCTTCTTATCTTTTCATATCATTCACTAATCCGTGTTTTGAGTTATCAGAAAAATCAACATGTTCTTGAGATAAATCAGCTGATTTTCTCTATAGAACAATCTGATTTTTATCCCATTTAAGGACTTTCAATCTAGATCGGGAACTGCAGCTTATCCCCGCATCACCTTTTAGCCGGAATCACGGATGACATCGCCATCCGGGGGCTTATCACCATTCTTCGCCTTCATGCTACTCAGTGTATTCAACACACTTCTGAACGCGGCTAGGTTTGGGGTTCATTAGGTAATCGTTGGTTTGATCTAGGTTTTCACGTCTTAGTATTTAAAATTTTCGGATATGAATTTTCTGGTATGAATTTTCTAGTATGAAATATCTGGCATGAATTTCTAGTATGAATTTTTTGTATGAATTTTCTGGTATGTCTTTCTGGTATGTTTGCTTCTTTTTTTTGAAAAAATAGAGGGATTAATTACTTTCACCTACTATTAATGAAAGTGGTAAAGTTGAAGGGGTACACAAAACAAAAGAAAATAAAAAAGGACATACATGGGCCAAATTCTTTCAAAAATTGTAAATCCTATTAGGTATAGAAGTTAAGATTTTGTTATAGTTAATTCTACTTATTATAAATCTTCTTTTGGATAAAATAAAATAAAAAATATTATTATCTTGGCAAAATTGTGCTAAATAACACAAACTTTAGGGTAGTTGCAGTCGGTGACACCAACTTTCAAAAATCGAAATAAAACACGAACTTTACAAGGTGGTTACATTTTTTTAGCTTGAACACTTTTTAAGCAATTAAATCTGATCAATTTTGATGAGTTGGCACTGATGACATGAAAAATTAAAATAATTAGTTTATAGTTTTTATGTTAATAATAATTGATGGGTTCATTTATCAAGTGTTTAAAATGTTTGTTCAAAAGGTTTGTGTAATTTACTAAAATAATTAGTTTATAGTTTATATTATGCTCATCTTCTTCCTCTTTCAAACTCCCTTCTTTATGCTTCAAATTCAACAAACGCAACAACTTCTTCTCCAATGTTGGTATATGCACATTTGTTTGAATCTTAAATCAAGCCTCTACTTCACTACCGCCTCGGCCTCACACCAAACTCTTACCTTTCTCGTCTTCGTCTCTCCTACCTGCTCTTCTCTCCACTACAAACTTTTGAAACTGAGAAGTTGGGAATTGGCTTGAAAGATTTTTCTGAAATTAATTGAGGGATTTGATGAATGGATATGTGTATTTGGAATTGTCTTAGTTGATTCTTTTATTTATTGTGAGATTTGTTCAAATTTGATCTTCATTTAGCATCAAATAAACCTTAAATTTCAAAGTATATATTCAACATCTAGATTGATAGATTTCATGTAATTGATTGATAGATTGATAGAGTTGTGCAAGTTTTTTATATTCTACCATGCGTGTAATTGTGTGCGGTTGGCAAAGATGATCCGAAAATATTTGAGGGTGGCGACAATCCATTCCGGCGATGAGTGAACAATTATAACGACGAGTGAACAACTATAACGACGAGTGTTAGATGGTCTCTCGTGGACTATCAGTGTTTTTCAATTGGAAAATATTGTCTTTTATCCCCCTGAGGAAGACGAAAAACCTTCAATTGAAAAGTAAATCATGCATTCCTCCCGAGCAAGATGAACAATAAACAAAACATGGCATTTTAGTTAATTACACAAACCTTTTGAACAAACATTTTAAACACTTGATAAATGAACTCATCAATTATGATTAACATAAAAACTATAAACTAATTATTTTAATTTTTCATGTCATCATTTCAGTGGCAGTTCATCAAAATTGATCGGATTTATATACTTAAAAAGTGCTCAAGATAAAAAAAACGCAACCACCTTGTAAAGTTCGTGTTTTATTTTGATTTTTTGAAAGTTGGTGTCACCGACCCCAACTACCCTAAAGTTTGTGTTATTTAACACAATTTTGCCTATTATCTTTAAAACTTTGAAGCAATTAATGACTATAAAATATACTTACATGTATCAACTCATAATTGTATACCACCTACTATTCTTGTAAGGATTAGATATATAAGAGCTTAGTAGTAAAGTGACACTAGACTCCTTAAGTGTTGGTTTTTGCTACAATTGTTCCGTTACTATTTACGTGTTTTTTGCGACGACAATTGATTCCATCGTGAAGGGTGTGCATTTTCTTCCACAAAAATTGGCCCGGTCTCAAATGTTGTGTTTTTGCAATGACAAAATTGTTGTCATTGTAAAAGACGTGTTTTCTTTCGCGACAACAAGCAGGGTTGTATCAAAAATGTATATTTTTGTTGCGGAAATTAGTGGTGTCGTTGTATGTGTGTTGTTTGTGAGTTAATGTTAATGGTGTGTGCAACGACGTTGAATTGGAGATGCAAAAATAAAATAAAATAAAATAAAATTTGACACAAGGTAATGAGTTAAGCTATACTTTGGCTCTCTCCCTCTCAATATTTATTTATTATTTTTTTAATGATGGAAAGCGGTTAGGTTGGACTATCTCCTAGAGGTAGTCAACCCTAAAGCATCCTTACGGATGGGAACACAAAGTTCGGAATCATCAGAAAAGGTGGTGTTGGGTGTCGAAATTTACAAATGGGTTAATCTGTCAGCAACACAATTTACTTCTTTGAAGACAGGTCTAAGGGGCATTCGAATAGCAAGTGGACCAGGTCCTCGAATAGCAAGTGGACCAGGTCCTCGAGTTGGTGATTGCATAGTTCGCAGTGTCTTGTAACAACGATTCTTCTTTCGTCAAGTTTGGCTTTTGTTGGGATTCCATTTTGTGAAATTTTCCAAAGGAATTTTTTTTTATTTTAGGTTGGGTATCAAGTTTTCAGATCCAATCACAACCGTTATGGTGGGAAAAGCACGTTTGTGACTCAAGCATCTCAGAGGCAAATTTAGTGGTAAACCACCCATTTTTGCTACATTTCCAATAAAGTCTATCGCAAATTTCGTTGTTTGGGACAATTGTTTTCAGAATTTTATTCCTAAGATCCTGGTCAATGATATTTTGTAGTTCGTTTTTTAATTTTGGTGACATCTCATTGTCTTGAGTTATTGATAAAGTGATTGACTTTAATGTTTGTGACAATTAGATTGATGTTTTGTGCCATTGTTATAAGCGGAGATGGTGTTAGTCAATTATTAGGCCAGAAATTGATAGATTGACCATTTTCAACCTGCCAGATGAGACCATTTTTTAACTCGGGTTTGAGTTTTATGAGGTTATTCATTTGTCATGATGTTGCGCCTTTCTTTTGGTAGTTTAGGATAATTATATATTTTAAGTATTTTTCATTGATAATTTTAACCCAAATGTTATTTGGTTCTGCGAGGATTTTCCATAAGAGTTTCATTTGTAGTGCTTTGTTTGTAATGTGAGCCCTACTCATCCCACCATTTTTCTTTGTTTTACATATCACATCCCAACTAATGATAGGCTTGTGCTGATCTCCTTTGTTCCAGATGAAACTTTTATAAGTTTTATCTAGTTCTTGTAAGATCCTAGGTTTTGCCTTCACCGCCCCTGCGGTGAAGAGGGTCGCCCCTGCGGCTGTGAAATCCGCCCTTGTGGATTTACGACAGATCATGCTGATCTTTTCTTTCGTTCTTTTATCTTCCTTCCATAGATAAAACATCTGATATTTTATCTTATGGGCCGGTTTCCTTATCTTCTTTCTAAACCCTAGACGCCTTTCCTTCTTTTCTTTCCAGCCCGTCCCTATATATTCTCTTCTTTCTCCCCTTTTTCCCGTTCCTTGCTATCATCTTCAACCCTAGAGAGTTACAGCCGTCCTTTGCTTCCTACAATCCCGCTGAACGGGTAAGTGCATCTTTTCTGGTTCTTCCTCACGTTCCTTTAGCGCTGCATGCGTTCCCTTCTGTTTTGGTTCCTTCCTTTCGTTCCTTTGTTTTCTTCTTCTCCAAGGATCAAGCATGAGCCTTGATTCTTGTGGAGTGTTCCGTTGTTGACCTTTCGTTTTTCTCAGGCTCTCTGGTGTTGAGTCTTAAGGTGTTGGAACCAAAAGTTCGAGCTTTGGTTGCCCCTGTTGTGAGATTTGTCGAAGAGAAGCCCGACAGTAGCTTCTGACGAAGATCCGCCCCTACGCCTGCACAGAGCCGCCCCTGCGCCTTTGTCACTGCCGCTCCTGCGCCTACATAAAGCCGCCCCTGCGCCTCTGTCCAGCCACCCCTGCGCCTCTGTCCAGCCGCCCCTGCGCCTCTGTCTAACTGCCCCTACGGTTTCTCTACAGTAGCTCCCGTCTTTGGTGAGTTGCTTCCTTCCTTCCTTTCCTCGTTCCTTCCTTGGTTCTTTATGGTTGTTCCTTGTTCCCCTGAGTTGTTGTAAGACTAAGGTTGAGCCCTTAGCATGTGTTGATCTCTTAGAGATCGTTGAGACTAGAAGTCATAGACTTCTAGCAACCGTTTCGTTCCTGATCCATGATGCTTGTTCGTACAGGTTTTCCTTGCTCCTTTCCTGAGGGAAACTGAGCTTCCTTAAGTGCTTTCTGAGTTGTTCGTTGATCTCTTGTGTTACGTTCGTGTGAGGTAAGCCCCTTGGACTTACTTAGCTTCATTCCGCGCATTAGTTGGATTGTATTGGCTTGTTTGTGTTGTTATCATGATTATAACGAATAATTGGAAATAGGATTCACCCTTTGATAACCTTAATTGGCCCAAGTGTATTATAACCGGGCGGTGGCCACTTGTCTAGTTCTCTAGGAAACTAGAATGTGCTCTTGCAACCTAGGCTCGTAGGTAACGGATAGTACTGATTGTTCGCCCCTAGAGGTGTGTGCAAATAAGCTTTATATTTATAAAACTAGAATCAAGCAAGCGAACCCGCAGTGTACGGATCGATATAGTTAAGCAAGAATTCCAGAGTATCGAACACAGGGATTTGGGTGGAACAAACTCGATTGCAGGTTATCAAGCGGTTAATATGAGAGTTTTGCAGATATTGGGAAAACAACAATCCTAAAGATCCAGGTATCCAGCTGTGGCAATCGATTCAAGATATACTAATGATGTAAAGACAGAGTTAAGATATGCAAAGGTATACTAATGTAAGGTAATCGTACGGTTGAGGTTCCAAAAACCTTATATAACTCACCCAAAAGACTCTTCCTATACAGGTTGATGAGGCTCAATATAGAAAGGTTCTAAGGACAAGGATTAACATCAAATACCCAAACCTATGATCTAAAGATCAAGACTAACTTATCCGATTGAGGTTGTTGAGGCTCACAATCGAGGTAGAGGTTGTTGAGGCTTCACTACCACCTAGAAAAGACAAGTCTAAGCTAAGCTAAAGCAAATCTTTAACTTTAGATTAAGGTAAAAGCAAGCTCGTAGACTTAGGGAAATTACGGTTGGATCTTGAGATTCCACGGTCGTGGAACTCAAGAACAGCCCGTGATTTAGGGTTGTCGGCGATAATTCTCTAACTCTCAGGGTCTAATCTGTTTGCGATCGATCTATCATTATCTAAGCCACAACTATCAACCCTTCACCTTAGAATTGTTAAGGGTTTTTAGCCAATAACAGTCATATTGATATTAATTCAAGATTAAAAAGGTAAAAGATGGGAACTTTCAAGAACTATCAATAATCTTCAATTGAATCTTAGAATCAC
Source organism: Fagopyrum homotropicum (assembly GCA_033239125.1). NCBI lineage: Eukaryota > Viridiplantae > Streptophyta > Magnoliopsida > Caryophyllales > Polygonaceae > Fagopyrum > Fagopyrum homotropicum. The sequence goes on from BSWB01000006.1 coordinate 23,979,534, forward strand.
AATCAAGAATAAGTGTTTGTCAAAAGATTCAAAACGGGATAAACAATCACAATCTTAGGAAAGAAAAGAAACGGGATGTCAATCCGATCCTAAAGCAAACCTAAGCAAGAAGAGGAATCTTCTTGCAAAAACCCTCCAAGAACTTCGATCTTCCACACGAAGATCACAAACAGCAACTCTCCAATACGAACTTTGGAACTTCAATGAGATCTTCAAAATCACCTCCAAGAATGAGGGTTTGTGTTGCTAAGCGTGCGTTTTTGCCGCTAAACTTTAGGGTTGAAAGGTCGTAAGCGAGGTAGCGAGGTAGCGAGGCGAGGTGACGGAATCTTGCTTCATCCGTCCTTTTTATAACGCAGGGCAAAACGTCGGCCCGGCCCGATCTTCAAGAGATCATGGCTTCGAAACGTGGCGAAAGGATTCGCCAAGATCACGGTCGTGGAAGTTTCCACGACCGTAATTTTGAGGCGTGGAAATAAACACGGATATCTTCCACGGCCGTAATATCCCCTGGAATGAACATCGAATTCTGCTTCACAATCCACGGCCGTAATTTAGGGTAAAACCGTGATTCTTGCCTTCATTCGTGCATTCCTCAATCTAATACTCCAAATTGCTTCCAAAAGGTGTCCTTGATCTAGAGACACATCGACTCAACTCTCCTTTGCTCGATTCCGTTCGGAAATAGCTCCAAATCACCTATAATCAACATAGAACTCGTGTAGACATCTATATCGACAATATAGGCAATACTAGCTCATATATGCATAAAGCTCAATCAAAGACTATCAATATGAATCAATTACGACTAGAAAACGTGCCTAAAATATCACAATATTTCATGCTAACAAATAACCCCATACTTAACACTTGCTTGTCCCTAAGCAAGGTCTTTCAAAAAGCTTTAAAACAAGAGTTAGGATGAAATATGTGTACCTTCTTTTGGATGAATGTGACTTCTAAAGAATAGATCATTCTCAACCCTTGCTTCAATCGTTTTCAAACTTTCACACACTTAATTAGAGAGTAAGAGGCAAAGAAAAATCATGAATCAATTTAGCTTCCAAACAAGCATTATAACCTTCAAACATTATCAAAATCAATCATAAGAATTTCAATTTAGATCACCAAGCCATATAACATTCTTTTGATCATAAGGACTTTCAAAGAAAAGGTCTAGAGCATGGAAGGGTAGGGAAAACTTTAAGGGAAAGTGGTGCATAAATCCGGGAAAGTGGACAACTACCTTCTTCTTCTTTTGCGGTTTCCGCAACACTTCACTTAGAGCTTCGCTCTTTCCTTTTTATTTTCCGACTTTACTTTTGGAGTTATGGATAGAGGTGCACAAAAACCGAAGCCTAGGAGATTGGCGTTTCTCATTTTTGCGAGATGCCTCAAACCCTTAGCGCACATACCATAATCCGTTAGGAATATCGCTCAATTCGACTTTGGCAAGACACAAACACCCGGCTATGTGAATGGTGCCGAGTTACTCATCGTCATGATTGACTTCCCCAAACCTACAATTTCTTTCTATTCAATTGATTGCAAATATTTGCTCTCATGGCCCTCCCACATCAAACATGCCTTTTTCTCATTCACTTTCCAAATTCCCGGATAGGTAAGGGAGGCTAATATTTCAATGAGGAGTTAGATGATCAAAGAAAGAAGAAAGAGAATATCGAATTGCCTTAATCATTTCAACAAGAAGTATAGGAGCTTATAATGTGATTTCAACTTCAATTTCTTATATGATTTAGGTAACATTCTCACATTATACAACTTGCAAAAGAGGTAAAATTCATTCATTCAAATCCTTTTCGAATTACCATCCTTTCAAGCATGCAATTGTTATCAACTCAATTCGCAAGTAATGATTATCATGGAAATCATATCGATTCGTTAGAAGCATCAAATTTTTCAAAATTTTTCAATTTTTATGGGTTTTTAAAGTTCTTTTTCATGCAATGCAAGAATGAAACGTGTAACATACAATGAACATGCAATGATAGTCTCGGAATAGAAGCAACATATAGAGTAGAGTTATTACAAACATTTAGTACATCCCACCCCATACTTAGGACGAACATTGTCCCTAATGTTCACAAGAAAGAACAAAAGAAAGAAAAGAAAAAGAAAACTCACAAATGGTGGTTGGGATGTCTAGAAACGAGCTGTCCGGTCATCTATCACTGCGGTGCCGGTGGAGGTGGGAATGGAGAGAAACTCGGATCATAGTACCGCCCAAACTGCTGGCGGTAGACGTCCCTCATCATGTGGTCAAGGTCGTCGAAACGTCTGTCTCTATCATCCGCCCGGATCTCTAGTGCTCTGACTCTCTCTGAAAGTCCGGTAGCCCAATCCGGCATCCTCTCATACCACCCAGGGGGGTGATCATACCATCCGGGAGCATCGGCTGGTGCTGATGGTGGTGGTGGTGGTGCTGCTGGTGCTGCTGACTGCGTAGTGGACCAAGGAGGGGGTGTCTCGTACCAGGTGGGAGGTGTAGTCATCCACGTGGGCCTCTCGCTCACGCTAGCGCGGCGAGATGACGAGCCTGAGGCTCTAGCCGGACGCGGAGAGCGTCTAGGTACATCCTGGGCTGCATCCGGCTGATCCGGAAACGTGCCGAACTCCTGCTCTGCTCCTCCCCCACTCTCATACTGCTCTCCCATATCCTCCTCATCTACTACCGGCGGTGGAACGTAAGGGGGAGCTACAAGCCTGTTCGCATGCATCGCAGCGAACGTCTCCTTCCAGTTGTGGCGTCCCGCCACAATGGAATACTCCGGCAGCCACTCAATACCCCTGCCGGTCCTACTCTCCCAGGGCATGCCCGCATAAGGCGGACCTCTATGTGTGGGGAAGATGAGTCCCCTAACCATAAAAGCGTGTAGCCCTAATGGAACTGCCGGTATACGTGTGCAAGCCGAGAAGTCCACTCCAAAAGTCCTAGCTATGTGGGTCACTATCCCACCATATCCAATGTTCCCTCTCGATTTGTTCTTTAGCTTACTCATCGTCGCCGCCAAAAGGGTAGCACAATCGGCGCGGCATCCCTGAAGCATAGCGTAGAGGAGGAATAGCTCGTCCGTCTTGATCTTTTGGGGCGTCTCCGTCCTAGGAAAGAGACACTCTGAGAGAACACGGTGAGCTATCTTCAAGGCCAAATGGTACATCAATTTGGCCTTGGTATCAGCTGGATGCCAACGGTCCTCGTCGGCATAGATCATCGCCACATCCTCCCAAAAATCCTTAGCGGAAACGTTCCTAGGGAGGCGACCGTTGTAGGTCTCATGGAACCCAAAGATGGTCCCGAACTCAACAATGCTAAGGTGGTAGTCTCTATTCATGAGACGGAAGGAGACAGTCCTATCAACATGGCTATGCTCAAAAGACGTCACAACCTCTCGGGTGATCTCCTCATAAGCGTCCTCACGAATGTTCGTGAAGACAAGCAAACCGGCTCTATCCAAGAGCCATGTAAGGTCATCTACTATGTTGAGAGGATGTAGATCCTCCAACAACAAGTACCTAGGGCCAATCACTGCCCTCTTCTCTATCCTCTCAAATGCAGCTTGGTGGTTTTCGTGTATGATCGGGATGCTAGGGTGAGGTGGTGAGGATGGAGGTGAAGATGGAGGTGAAGGTGAGGGGGATGAGGGTAGTGGTGCCCTAGATGTGGAAGGGTTGCCCTTTCTCTTCTTGTTCTGTTCCCCTCTCTTTTCCTTAATCCTTCCCGAAACTCTCCTCACAAATTCCATTCTGTTGAAAATTACGGTCTGTTCTTCCCAAAACCACGGCCGTGGAACGTCTGTAGACCGTGATTCGACACAGTAATTCTCAATTCTCAGCAAATCAGCAATCAAACTCCACAACAAGCAGTCCTAATCTAATTTCTTCCAATCTCAATCAGTTCTTCCTAAAAATTTCTAACAAAAACGAACAAAAACGACTAGAATCAAGAAGAGAGCAAAAACCTCTTTTTCGGATTGAGAAATCCAAAATGCGGGTTTGTTGATCGTTTTCCACGCGATTTGTTGCTTGGATCTTGTTCTTGGTTGGATTTGCTTCAGTTTAGGAAGAAGAATCGTTAAAAACGATTAGAGAACGAAGATTTGGGAGGAGCTGCGGGTTTTCGGTATTTAGGGCGTGGAAATTGGGGGTTTTGTGGTGTTTTTGTGGTGAAGTGTGGCTTTTATACTTGCAGGCAAAATTTCAAAAATCACGGTCTATCGGGGCATTCCACGGCCGTGGAAATGTACGGACCCGTAATTTTTGTGATTTTTCACAGGCCTTTGAGAATTACGGCCACTGTAGCTATGGCGACCGTAATTTAGACCGTGGAACTCTCTGTAAAGCTTCAAAGTCCAAATTTCGTCACTTCTCTTCGACATTATCCCCTTTTTCTTCTTTTCCATCGATCCTACAACCAAAAACACGAACATACCGGGAGAAATCGAGGCAAAAATAAAGCAAAAACTTCTATTCTAAGCTAAACTATGAATTGAAAGCAAAAACGAAAATGCAATACCTTGGGTTGCCTCCCAAGAAGCGCTTTGTTTAAGGTCCGTAGCTAGACCATTCTCGCACTTATTCGAGTGCGGTAGGTGCAAACTCCTCAGCTTGGAGTTCCGGTGAGTACTTTTTGAGTCGTTGACCGTTCACCTTAAAACTTCCGCTAGCTTCACCCCATACTTCAACTGCACCATGGGGGAAAATACGCTTAATTAGAAAAGGTCCAGTCCAACGAGATTTTAACTTACCTGGAAAGAGGCGAAGTCTCGAATTGAAGAGGAGAACTTGATCTCCTTCTTGGAAATCCTTTGGGATGATATGCTTATCATGCCAACGCTTTGCTCTTTCCTTGTAGATCTTAGCGTTTTCATAGGCGTTCAAACGGAGTTCATCCAGCTCGTTGATGTCTAGGAGACGCTTCTCTCCCGCTTCCTTCATGCCGAAATTCAGCCATTTGATAGCCCAAAACGCTTTGTGCTCTAGCTCTACCGGCAAATGACAAGACTTCCCATACACGAGGTTGTATGGTGTGGTTCCTATGGGAGTCTTGTATGCAGTCCGGTATGCCCACAATGCATCATCTAGTTTCAAGGACCAATCCTTCCTAGTCCTTGAAACCGTCTTCTCTAGAATTCCCTTGATCTCTCTATTTGAGATCTCGACTTGTCCACTCGTTTGTGGATGGTAAGGGGTAGCGATCTTGTGAGTAACCCCATACTTTGCTAGAAGAGCTTCAAAGCGACGGGCTATGAAGTGAGAACCTCCATCACTAATGATCGTCCTTGGTGTCCCGAATCGCGGAAAAATGGTCTTGTTGAAGAACTTGACCACCACCATGGCATCATTTGTGGGAGAGGCAATCGCTTCGACCCATCTAGAGACATAATCTACCGCCAATAGTATGTATTGGTTTCCACAAGAAGAAGGGAATGGTCCCATGAAGTCGACTCCCCAAACGTCGAAAATCTCCACCTCTTGGATGTTGTTGAGGGGCATCTCGTTCCTCCTAGAGATATTGCCTGTTCTTTGACAAGCATCGCAACAAGAAACAAAGGATTGCACATCTTTAAATAAAGTAGGCCAATAAAATCCAGATTGCAATACCTTTGCGCTAGTTTTGTTCGAACTAGCGTGTCCTCCACAAGGTAGTGAATGACAATGACGGATGACACTTTGCATCTCATCTTCCGGCACGCATCGCCGGATGATGCCATCCGGACCTCTCTTAAAGAGGAGAGGCTCGTTCCAATGGTATTCCCGGACGTCCTTGAAGAACTTCTTCCTTTGTGCGTATGATAGTCCGGGTGGTATCTCCTGGCAAACCAAATAGTTAACAAAATCAGCAAACCATGGTTCGTTACCTTTGGAGATTACCTTGATGCACTCCTCTATGATGTGTAGGTGTTCGTCCGGAAAGGAGTCATCAATAGGTAAATGATCGTCCTCTAGATGTGTTAGACGACTCAAATGATCCGCAACAGAATTTTCCGAGCCTTTCTTGTCGCGGATCTCAAGATCGAATTCTTGTAGGAGAAGAATCCATCTAATCAGCCTTGGCTTCGCATCCTTCTTTGCAAGGAGGTATCGGATCGCAGCATGATCCGTGTAGACAATCACCTTTGCACCTACAAGATAAGAGCGAAACTTGTCAATAGCATAGACAATGGCTAGAAACTCCTTTTCCGTAGTGGCGTAGTTGAGCTGGGCTTCGTCTAGCGTCTTGCTAGCGTAGTATATGGCGTGGGTTCGTCCTTCCTTTCGTTGCCCAAGAACAGCTCCAATGGCTACGTCACTAGCATCACACATAATCTCGAAGGGGAGATTCCAATCCGGAGGTTGGATAATGGGTGCTGAAATTAGAGCTTGCCGAATAGTGTTGAACGCATCTAGACATTCCTGTGAAAACTCAAAAACCGCATCCTTCATCAATAGATTAGTGAGAGGTTTTGATATCTTAGAAAAGTCTTGAATGAAACGTCTGTAAAATCCGGCATGTCCTAGGAAACTTCTTATTCCCTTCACCGAAATTGGGGGAGGAAGTTTCTCTATGGTCTCTATCTTAGCTTTGTCTACCTCTATCCCTCTACTAGAGACTAAGTGACCTAAAACGATTCCTTCCTTAACCATGAATTGACATTTCTCCCAATTAAGAACTAGGTTAGTGTCTTCACATCTTTGCAAAACAAGAGAAAGGTTAGAAAGACAATCGTTAAAAGAGGAACCGTAAACGGAGAAGTCGTCCATGAAGACTTCCATGATTTCCTCTACATATTCGGAGAAGATGGCCATCATGCACCGTTGAAAGGTGGCTGGGGCGTTGCAAAGCCCGAACGGCATTCTCCTATAGGCGAACGTACCCCAAGGGCACGTGAATGTGGTCTTCTCTTGATCATCCGGATGTATCGGGATCTGAAAGAAACCACTATAACCGTCAAGGTAGCAAAAGTATGAATGTTGTGCTAACCTTTCAAGCATTTGATCGATGAATGGCAATGGAAAGTGATCCTTCCGCGTTGCATTGTTGAGCTTGCGGTAGTCTATGCACATTCGCCATCCAGTCACGGTTCGGGTAGGAATGAGTTCGTTGTTCTTATTGGTGATGACCGTCATTCCTCCCTTCTTTGGAACTACTTGAACCGGGCTCACCCACTTGCTATCGGAGATAGGATAGATGATACCTGCATCAAGAAGTTTAAGAATTTCCTTCTTGACAACCTCCTTCATGGTCGGATTCAACCGCCGTTGAGGTTGTCTTGAAGTTCTAAAGTCCTCCTCCATTAGTATTTTGTGCATGCATAGGGAGGGCTTAATTCCTACTAAGTCCTCAATAGTATAGCCTATGGCTTTTCTATGTTTCCTAAGGACAATCATGAGCTGTTCATGTTCATCTATGCTTAATTCGGAACTAACGATAACCGGGAAGGTAGAATTAGATCCAAGAAAAGCGTACCTTAGATGAGTAGGAAGTGGTTTGAGTTCCATTGCTTTCGGAGCTTCCGATGTTTCCTTAGAAGCTTCTAAGGATGTTGAATGGTTTGGAGAAGGATTTGAGGAAGTTGAAGAAGTGTGTCGATCGTCCTTTTCCACGGTCAAAATCACGGTTTCCTCTGGTTTTCCACGGCCGTAATATCCTCTGGAATGGAGGTCGAATTTGGTCATGGAATCCACGGCCGTGGAATACAGAGTATGACCGTGGATTCGAGTATTTTCTGCCTCATCGTGGAGTTTCTCAAACTCCACTTCATGCATCTCTTCTTGTGCCTCTAAGGCTTCAATTTCCTCTTTGCACTCTTCTTCTCCTCCTACATCGGTTAGACTCATAGTAATAACCTTTTGCAAAGGATCGTTAAAGAGAATCGCACTTACCTCCTCCCTAGTTAAACCTTCTTCGTCTTGGACATTGTAAATATCCTCATCAAAGATTGGCTCCTTCACTAGAGTGGAAAGAACGAACTCTACTTTCTCTTCCCCAACGTCAAAGGCGAGTCTCCCATTCTTGCAATCGACCATGCAGCCGGAAGTTGCAAGAAACGGTCTTCCGAGTATGATCGGGACCGGACTATCCGCAGGAATGTCAAGCACGACAAAATCAATGGGGACAAAGAACTTGCCTAGCTTGACCGGGACGTCTTCTACAATGCCGACGGGACGAGTAATGGATCGATCCGCCATGTATAACGTCATCTTCACTGGTTTAGGGTCGCCTAAACCGATCTTCCTGCACAATGCAAGTGGTATGATGCTCACACTTGCTCCCAAGTCACATAAAGCGTCATATGTGACCTCTCCCACTCCAATGGGAATGCAAAATGACCCCGGATCTTTCAGCTTTGGGGGCATTTTCTCCTTCATAGTCTTGATGAGGTCCGAAGAATCCGAACTCATCTTGACTTCTCCAAAATCTTCTAGCTTCCTCTTGTTAGAGAGGAGCTCCTTCAAGAACTTGCCATAGGCCGGCATACCTACAATGGCATCAATGAAAGGTATATTAATATGTAGTTTGCTCATGAGTTCTATGAACTTACCGAATTGCTTGTCTAGGCGTGCTCGCGCTCTGGATTGAGGGAATGGTAGGGGAGGTTTGAAAGCTGGAGGAGGAACATAGACATCTTCCTTCTCCTTCCCCTTTTCTTTGCTTTTCTCTACGGGGACTTCAACAAACGTAGGCTGCGGATCGGTGGTAGTCACTCCGCTCCTAGTTGTAATCGCCATTACCCTTCCCTTAGGGTTGTCCTCCGTCTTTCCTGGAAGTTTCCCTTGATTTCTAGGAACTTCCTCCGCATGGTTGAACATTTGATTTTCCAAAACCTTTTGAGCTTTGTCAACCTTAGAAATTTGATCATCAACCTTGATGATGCGGTTCTCCAACCCTTGAAGCTTTCCCAAGATCGTTTCCAGCATGGGATCCGGCTTCTCCTTTCCCGTATTGTTTCCTCCATTTGATGATTGCCCCTGGCTTTTCAAAGGAGTAGAGGAAGAGGAAGGTGGAGTTAGTGAATTGGAATTGGAAGGATAGGAGTTACCGGAATTTTGTTGATTGGAGCGCCAATTGTTGTTGTTCGAACCCCGATTGTTGTTCCAATTGTTGTTGTTCCGGTTGTTGTTGTTCCCATTCCAATTGTTGTTCCGGTTATTGTTCCGGTTATTGTTGTTGCGGTTGGTGTTATCACCGCCGTTGTTGTTGCCCAAATAGCCAACATCCTTCTCTTGTTGCTTTGGGAAGTTGGTCTTGATAGTCTCCTTCAACTCTTTGATCTCATTGTTGAGGGAGAAAATCTGATTTTGAGCTTCATGTGTGAGCTTTGCTCCTTGCTCCACACGATTTCCCTCCACTTTCCGGTGGGAATACTTCTCTATGACTCTTGCTTGCTTCTCAATGAAGTCCCAAGCTTCATCTTCTCTCATGTCCATGAACGTTCCACATGAGAGGGATTGAAGGTTGAATTGCGTTCCCGCATCCAGCCCCTTGTAGTAAATTTCCAGCAAGGCAAGTTTGGATATGCCATGATGAGGGCAATCCAAGAGCAAATCCTGAAACCTTTCCCAAGATTGAAACAAACTTTCGTTAGGTCTCATAGAAAAAGCATTAATCTTACCTCTAAGTTCCGCCGTTTTGGAGGGCGGAAAGAACTTGGTGAGAAACTCTGCGGAGAGGTCTTCCCACGTCTCTAGCTTTCCACTAGGAAGAGCTTGGTACCAAGATAGCGCTTTCCCTTTCAAAGAGAAAAAGAAAGGTTTGAGCTTATAGCTGTTGGTAGTGGCGCTCTTTGGCCTCATCGTCTCCATCATACACTCAAAGTTTTGCAAGTGTTGGTGTGGAGATTCGGTGCTTGTACCGCCAAACTGGCTTTGGCGAACAAGAGTGATAACTTGAGGGTTGAAGCTAAACCCTTGTACATCTTCAGCATCAAAGTTCACACCTAAACGGCGTGGTTGTTGTGTTGGATCCATCCGCTGGCCAAGAGTTCTTGGCTCATTATCCACACGTTCGACCCTCGCATTTCTAGGTGGAATGCGACGGTTAGTAGCTCCTTGTTGATTGAAAGGATTTATATTGATCGTGGGATCAATCTCTTCTAAAGGAGGCATGGAAGAATCACTATCATCGGTGGGTGAGTGGTTTCTTCTTCTAGACCTTGTCCTCCTTCTCGAGGACTTCTTGCCCACCTTGTCCTCAAGATCGCTCATCTTTATCTTCATTTGAACGATCATGTCTTGTAGACCATTAACTTGAGTTTGATGGCGATCCATCTCATCCTGGAGGAGAGTCTCATTCCATCGGAGCTGAGCTTCTTTCTCCGCCAACTTATTTTGAAGATCGTGCTCGTTTTCTTCAGCCATCTTCCTTTCCTTGCGCTTTTGCCTCAAGGTTTTCTCTAGCTCTTGATCAAGAGGTAAGAGATCTTCTGTGTTCCTAGACCTGCGCATACACTCAAAGAAAAATCAAATAACGAGAGCAAGCTCCCAAGCTTGACAACCGGCACCCGGGTTCGATCGAAGCCAAATCCCCGGCAACGGCGCCAAAAACTTGTTCGCCCCTAGAGGTGTGTGCAAATAAGCTTTATATTTATAAAACTAGAATCAAGCAAGCGAACCCGCAGTGTACGGATCGATATAGTTAAGCAAGAATTCCAGAGTATCGAACACAGGGATTTGGGTGGAACAAACTCGATTGCAGGTTATCAAGCGGTTAATATGAGAGTTTTGCAGATATTGGGAAAACAACAATCCTAAAGATCCAGGTATCCAGCTGTGGCAATCGATTCAAGATATACTAATGATGTAAAGACAGAGTTAAGATATGCAAAGGTATACTAATGTAAGGTAATCGTACGGTTGAGGTTCCAAAAACCTTATATAACTCACCCAAAAGACTCTTCCTATACAGGTTGATGAGGCTCAATATAGAAAGGTTCTAAGGACAAGGATTAACATCAAATACCCAAACCTATGATCTAAAGATCAAGACTAACTTATCCGATTGAGGTTGTTGAGGCTCACAATCGAGGTAGAGGTTGTTGAGGCTTCACTACCACCTAGAAAAGACAAGTCTAAGCTAAGCTAAAGCAAATCTTTAACTTTAGATTAAGGTAAAAGCAAGCTCGTAGACTTAGAGAAATTACGGTTGGATCTTGAGATTCCACGGTCGTGGAACTCAAGAACAGCCCGTGATTTAGGGTTGTCGGCGATAATTCTCTAACTCTCAGGGTCTAATCAGTTTGCGATCGATCTATCATTATCTAAGCCACAACTATCAACCCTTCACCTTAGAATTGTTAAGGGTTTTTAGCCAATAACAGTCATATTGATATTAATTCAAGATTAAAAAGGTAAAAGATGGGAACTTTCAAGAACTATCAATAATCTTCAATTGAATCTTAGAATCACAATCAAGAATAAGTGTTTGTCAAAAGATTCAAAACGGGATAAACAATCACAATCTTAGGAAAGAAAAGAAACGGGATGTCAATCCGATCCTAAAGCAAACCTAAGCAAGAAGAGGAATCTTCTTGCAAAAACCCTCCAAGAACTTCGATCTTCCACACGAAGATCACAAACAGCAACTCTCCAATACGAACTTTGGAACTTCAATGAGATCTTCAAAATCACCTCCAAGAATGAGGGTTTGTGTTGCTAAGCGTGCGTTTTTGCCGCTAAACTTTAGGGTTGAAAGGTCGTAAGCGAGGTAGCGAGGTAGCGAGGCGAGGTGACGGAATCTTGCTTCATCCGTCCTTTTTATAACGCAGGGCAAAACGTCGGCCCGGCCCGATCTTCAAGAGATCATGGCTTCGAAACGTGGCGAAAGGATTCGCCAAGATCACGGTCGTGGAAGTTTCCACGACCGTAATTTTGAGGCGTGGAAATAAACACGGATATCTTCCACGGCCGTAATATCCCCTGGAATGAACATCGAATTCTGCTTCACAATCCACGGCCGTAATTTAGGGTAAAACCGTGATTCTTGCCTTCATTCGTGCATTCCTCAATCTAATACTCCAAATTGCTTCCAAAAGGTGTCCTTGATCTAGAGACACATCGACTCAACTCTCCTTTGCTCGATTCCGTTCGGAAATAGCTCCAAATCACCTATAATCAACATAGAACTCGTGTAGACATCTATATCGACAATATAGGCAATACTAGCTCATATATGCATAAAGCTCAATCAAAGACTATCAATATGAATCAATTACGACTAGAAAACGTGCCTAAAATATCACAATATTTCATGCTAACACTGATCTATTCCTATTGGCAGACGGAAGCGGAGGCGAGTTTCGGGAGATTCTCGTGTGACAAAATAAGTTGAATTAGTAATGGATAACCTTAATGAAAGATAATAACCGGTTGATGTGTAAGCATGCTATGTGTTTATCTTACCTTATGTGTGTTTGTACCTTTACACTCTTGCTTATACCTAGAATGTTAGCTAACGGTTTATACCGTCGTTGTAGATGTTCCGCAGGTTCAGGATGCTGCTGAGTGATCCGGACGGTGTGGTCAGCCGGGGTTCCCGTACATTATAGGAAGGGATCGGGTTTATTTTTCTTTTGTTGTTTCTCTTTTGTTTTGAACCCGGCTGTGGAGTTTTGTGTTTTCTTTTGGTTTAAACCTTTGGTTTTATATTGAGTTTCGTTTTTATTCGTATGTGCCTTATTGTAAGATCAGCTTGTTGTTCCTACTCTGAGGGTCGGGACCTATTGTGCGGTCCTAGCCCGTAGCGCTTCGAGTTCCCAGAACTTGGGGTGTTACAATATGGTATCAGAGCCAGGTTGGCAACAATGGCACTCGAAATCTTCTTTAGGTCGGATGGATAAATTAATAGAACCCGCAAGGGGTCTAACATTTTAAAAAGGGGATTTTTGTTTTAACCTTTCGGTTTGGGATAGATGTACGGGCGACCACCACTACCTCCGCAGATCTCAGTAGTGTAGTTTCTTATATGTGGCCTTTATATGTGCTTTTCTTGGATTATGATTTAGTTGTAGCGTGGCCTTATACCTATATATATAGTCTTATATATTTATCCTTATAGGAGATGACGCGTACTAGAGCTACATCTGCTATGGGGCGAGGAAGGGATCGGCCACCACTTCCACCTGCCGTCTGTGGACGAGGACGTGCAGGAAGACCTCCACTAGCTAGAGGTCAGGGCCAAGCCCCAGCTGCCGATCCGCCTATCACCGAGGCGTTTGCTGAAGAGGTTGCCGAGAGCATTGTTCCTAAGGCTGGAAATGGGACCGCTGCTAGGTCTGGAGCACAGAGAGCGCCATCAACAGAGTCCGCACGAGTGTCTATCGGAGCTTCTGCATTTCGCGACTATGTGTAGAGGGTTGAGGAGGCCATCAGGACTGGAGGACAAGCACCAATGCCGCCAATTCCTGCGAGATTAGCTGAGTTTTCGCAGAGAGTTATACAAGCTGTTGCCCCGCCTGCTGGAGTTGCTGATGTTGTTAAAGCGCCGGCTGAGGTAAAAGAGCCAAAGCCTGACAGTTGGTTGAAGGCTTTTGACCAGCTGAAGGTTCCCGTCTTTGTGGGAAGGACTGGCTTGGAGGTGGAGCTGTGGCTAGGACAGGTGGATTTTGCTATGGAGGCTATCGGTTGCCCTGAGAGACGTCGAGTCAACATAGCACAGACGTTGCTGAAGGATCAGGCTCATTCTTGGTGGAGGACCGTTCGTAGTAAGGTCACTAGTTATGAGCAAATGAAGACAGTGATCAGGGATCGCTATTGCCCTGCAGCCATGAGGAGAGACTGTCTTCAGGATTTCCTTGAGGCTGAATTCGAGGATTTGCCTATTGCTGAGATCATCCTCAAGTTTCAGAATGAGTTGGCATTGCTGGGTCCGTCCGCACCACCGGAGGATCAACATGTTTACCTTTTCTCTCGGAGGATGAGAGAGTCGATATGCTCTTATCTTACTGGTTTCCGTTGTGAGTCTCTGACGGACTATCAAGATAGACCTTCTGCTTATGAGAGAGACCGACCGGGTCAGAGGAGAGCTTCTCAGACAAGAGGTCCTGAGAAGAGACAGAAGACCTGATCAGCCAGTGCTGGAGCTGGAGCAGTTGGGTTTGGACGTAGTCAGACGCCTGGACGTTCTAGTTTCCAGCAAAGTTCTGACAGAGCACGACAGTGTCATAACAGCAGAGTAGCTAGACATGTTCGAGCTGATTGCAAAAGGCCAGCTGTGACTTGATTTTCTTGCGGCAAGCCCGGACATAGAGCTACGTTTTGCCGTCAGGGCAAGGCGCTATCTCAGCAGGGTTCTTCACCTGCCAGTGTTGTTGGAAGAGGACAAAGATCTCAGTACCAGCAGCAGCAGAGAGTTTCAGGTTCTGCCGCTCCTCAAGGTTCCACTCCGGGACAGGGGAGAGGTAGAGGACGTGTTGGTGGATCTGTAGACACCAAAGATGCACCAGCCAGGGTTTATGAGTTGAGGAGTGCTGGAGAGCCGGTAGCGCCAGCAGCTACAAGTACCATTCACATTAATGGTTTTTCTATCAGAGTTCTTTTCGATACTAGTGCTACGCATTATTTTATATCTGATGCTTGCGTAGATAGATTGGTCTTAGTTACTGTAGAGGGTATACATTCTTTATAGGATTACCCGATGGGGGTAAGATACGAGGTACGCGAGAGGTTTGCGATTGCCCTATTAGATTGGGAGTCGCGATTGGCCAACTAACTTCTTCGTCATGTACTTAGTACATGAAGAAGTTATTTTGGGCATGAATTGGATGGATCGACATCGAGCAGTTCTGGACATCGGCAAGAGGACAGTGACAGTAACTACAGATGCAGGCCATGTTGAAATCTTCCGAGGATGGAATCTCGGGAAGACTGGTACCGTCATCAGTGCAGTTTGAGCAGCGAGACTTATCAGTCAAGGATGTGAGGCTTTTTGGTGCTATGCCATGAAGGATAGTACTAGTCCAGCTTTGGAGGAGATTCCAGTAGCTTGCGAGTTTGCTGACGTCTTTGGAGAGCCATCAAGTTTATCTCCAAAAAGGAGTGTAGATTTTGGCATTGATCTAGAGCCTTGTACGAGACCGATCTCTAAGGCTCCTTATCGTATGACGCCTATCGAGATGCTTGAGTTGAAGAAGCAGCTTGAGGAGTTAGCAGAGAAGGGCTTCATCCGCCCTAGTGTATCTCCTTGGGGAGTACCATTTCTCTTCGTCAAAAAGAAAGATGGGTCAATGAGGTTATGTATCGACTACCGAGAGTTGAACAAGGTGACGATCAAGAACAAGTACCCATTGCCCCGTATCGACGATCTTTTGGATCAGTTGCATGGAGCTTCAGTGTTTTCGAGGATCGATCTGAGATCTGGATATCACCAGCTGAGGGTGAGAGAGCAGGGCGTAGCTAAGACAGCATTTCGGACTAGATATGGACACTACGAGTTTGTAGTGATGCCATTCGGGCTTACGAACGCGCCCGCAATCTTCATGGAGTTGATGAACAGCATCTTCATCGATTTCCTAGACCAGTTTGTAGTTGTCTTCATCGACGACATTCTGGTTTACTCCCGTAGTAAAGAGGAGCATGCAGGACACTTGAGGATTGTTCTTCAAGTCTTACAGGATATAGAGCTTTACGCCAAGCTCTCTAAGTGCAAGTTTTGGATGTCTGAGGTAGCATTCCTTGGTCACATCGTTTCAGCCGAAGGGATCAAGGTAGATCCGGCAAAGATCGAGACAGTAGCATCTTGGCCGCCACCTAAGAACATCAAGGAGGTCCGCAACTTCTTAGGATTGGCAGGCTACTACAGGTGTTTTGTTGAGGGCTTTTCTGTTATCGCCCGACCGCTCACTTCCTTGCTGCGGAAGTCTGCGAGGTTCGTATGGTCCGAGTTGTGTGAGCTTCGAGGAGCTGAAGAAGAGGTTGACCTCTGCTCCTATCCTAGCTCAGCCAGAGGGCATTGAGGATTTTGTGGTTTACAACGACGCATCCAAGCTGGGCTTGGGATGTGTTTTGATGTAGAGGGGAAAGGTGATCGCTTATGCGTCTCGACAGTTGAAGACGTATGAGG
The DNA here is from genome assembly GCA_033239125.1 of Fagopyrum homotropicum. Lineage (NCBI taxonomy): Eukaryota > Viridiplantae > Streptophyta > Magnoliopsida > Caryophyllales > Polygonaceae > Fagopyrum > Fagopyrum homotropicum. The sequence continues at coordinate 23,995,591 of BSWB01000006.1, forward strand.
AGAATTACCCTACCCATGATCTTGAGTTAGCTGTTGTTGTTCATGCTTTGAAAATTTGGAGACATTATCTGTACGGAGCCACGTGTCAGATTTTCACAAACCATAAGAGTTTGAAGTACATATTCACTCAGCGGAAGTTGAATAACCCCCAGCGCAGATGGTTAGAGATGATCAAGGACTTTGATCTTGAGATCTTATATCACCCGGGAAAGGCTAATGTGGTAGTAGATGCTCTTAGTAGGAAGACTTCCCGGGAGATGGCGATCGCCAGACTGACAGCTCAGCCACAGTTACAGCGAGATTTGGCATGACTAGAGATGGATATCTACTTCTCAGATTCCGACAGCCAGTTGTCCACCTTGGAGGTAGTACCTGATCTGTTGACCGAAATCCGACAAAAGCAGGAAAGTTCCCAGCTTTGACACAGATCCGAGACCAGATGTCTCGAGGAGAGGCACCACAGTTTGCAGTTGGTGCTGACGGAGTTTTGAGACGCCAGGAGCGTGTTTGTGTGCCGTCAGATCGAGAGTTGAGACAGAGGATCCTTCAGGAGGCTCACTCTTCACCTTACTTAGTACACCTTGGTGTGAGTAAGATGTATCAGGATATCAAGCGCTTTTTCTGGTGGGGAGGTCTGAAGCCAGATGTGGCGAGATATGTAGCTCAGTGTGCGATCTGTCAACAGGTCAAGATCGAGCACCATAGACCCGGAGGAGAGCTACACCCACTCCCCATTCCTCAGTGGAAGTGGGAAGACATCTCTATGGATTTTGTAACTAGTTTGAGACCGAGTCGTGGTTTTGATGTTATCTAGGTCATCGTAGATTAGGAATGAAAATGGGTCGGTTTATGGGTGGAAGTTCCACTTCCACCAACCGCCCACCACCCGCCTAACACTTCACCTGTCACCCACACACCCATCACCCATCGGGTGTTCGGGTGGTTCGGGTCAAATAACCGGGTGTGTATTGTGTAATATATATCTTTCAGTTTTAGACATTTACATGTATAAAGTAAATTTATATCTTAAAGTAACACAAATATAAATCTACTAAATTATGGAACATTATCCAACATTACAAGCCAACATGGAAAATGAATTCCAAAAAGTACAAAACCATGCAAATAAACCCAATATTTTTGCATACGACAAACGTAAATCAACATATACTATAATCAAACTCCTTTAGAGCTCGATGTAGCGATCCTGCAATCTTTCGCAAACAACATGGTAAAAATGTCAGCTAGTATTGACCATCAGCATGTCTACTCTCATATTCTAAAATTATCAAACTAAAATGACAGTTAGGGAAATAATACGCACAAGCTCCCGCAAAATGTAATGCGACCCATGATTAACTAATGGATCAACTTGCAAAGAAGCTGCCTTAATTCAAAATTATTAACTAAAACATTAATCCAAACACATGGTAAGAACTAAGAAGATGTATGAATCGTATAACTGACTGAACGCCTGAAGTGAGTGTTGTGTTGAAGGGAGTGTGTGATCGAATATAGATATGAGGAGAGGATGGAGAGAAGACACTAGTGAAGATTAATTACCCGTTGAGAGAATCAACCTAGCGATGCACAGAAGTGAGTGACCTAACGGGGAAGGGCGCGTGTGGCTCGGCGGCGGTAAACTGAGGTAGTCACGTATGATGATTTGCCGAAGGACCGAAGGTTTTATCGAGTCTAGCGACTAGCAAATTGGCGATCGATTTTAAACATTCAGATTGGGGAATGGATAATATAAATGGTGATGCGGCTGTACTCTTGTCTCTCGATAGTTTAAGGTTTTTATAGTTTTAAAAATTTAAATGGATTGAATTTAGGATTTTTTTTTTATTTTTTAAATACTTTATACGGGTGATGCGGGGCGGATGGGGCGGGTGGTGGATGGTTCGGGTGGTGGGTGGTTGCACCTATACCCATACCCAACCACCACCCGTCAATTTTAGCTGTCAATCGCCCATCACCCGGAATTCTTCGGGTTTTCACCCACGAATTCGGGTCGGTTGACCGGTTGGATAGGGTGGTTGTGCACTCATTTCCATCCCTATCGTAGATCGAATGACGAAGACCGCACGTTTCATTCCGATCAAGGAAACGTGGCCGGTGAGTCGATTAGCAGAGGAGTTCACGAGACAAATAGTTAGACTTCATGGGGTACCTAGGACCATTGTCTCTGACAGAGACGGACGGTTCACTTCGAGGTTCCGGCAGCAAGTTCATGCCGCCCTAGGTACGAGTCTACAATTTACGACAACTTATCATCCTCATACCGATGGTCAGTCCGAGCGGACCATCCAGACTCTCGAGGATATGTTGAGAGCCTGCGTGTTAGACAGGGGACAGGTGTTGCCAGATCACCTTCCCTTAGTGGAGTTTTCATACAACAACAGTTGGCACGCATCGATCAGGATGGCTCCTTATGAAATTTTATATGGACAGAGATGCCGTACACCGCTATGTTGGGATGAGCCTAGTAGTGCTAGCTGGGTAGCACCTGAGCACATACAGGATGACATGGCTCGTGTAGCAATGATCCGCGAGCGGATGTTAGCAGCGCAGAGTCGCCAGAAATCCTATGCAGATAAGAGGTGCAGACCTTTGGAGTTCGGAGTTGGAGCTCAGGTTTGGTTGAGAGTATCTCCGACACGAGGCGTCAGACGTTTCGGTGTCAAGGGGAAGCTGAGTCCCAGATATATTGGACCGTTCGAGATTCTTGAGCGAGTTGGAGAGGCAGCATACAGACTTGCTTTGCCACCGAGACTCAAGGGTGTTCACCCAGTTTTCCATGTGTCTCAGCTACGGGAGTACATACCTGACCCGAGACACATCGTCAATCATGAAGATCTAGTGATCGAGTTTAGACCACACGTTTGTAGAGCACCCGGTGGCTGACTTAGAGCGTAGTACGAGGTGCTTGCGTTCGAAGGACATACCGATGATGAAGACACATTGGTTGATGCGAGGAGCCGATGAGACGACTTGGGAGACAGAGGATAGTATCCAGAGGAACTATCCGGAGTTTTACGTTGGGTTGTATGCATCTTTAGCATAGTCAGTTGTTTGGTTTTCTCTTGCTGTGTTGCTTACGATTTTGTGTGACGTTTGAGTTATGTGCCCCGAGTGGGAATATATGAGTTCAATTCTATTTTTGTTTGTGTTGTGCTTGTGAGCTTTTGTAAGTTTCGGGACAAAACTTCTTTTTAGGAGGATCTGATGTAAGATCCTAAGTTTTGCCTTCATCGCCCCAGCGGTGAAGAGGGCCGCCCCCGCGGCCAGCCGCCCCTGCGGATTTACGACAGATCATGCCGATCTTTTCTTTCGTTCTTTTATCTTCCTTCCACAGATAGAATATCCGATATTTTATCTTATGGGTCGGTTTTCTTATCTTCTTTCTAAACCCTAGACGCCCTTCCTTCTTTTCTTTCCAGTCCGTCCCTATATATTCTCTTCTTTCTCCCCTTTTTCCCGTTCCTTGCTATCATCTTCAACCCTAGAGAGTTGTAGCCGTCCTTTGCTTCCTGCAATCCCGCTGAACGTGTAAGTGCATTTTTTTCTGGTTCTTCCTCACGTTCCTTTAGCGCTGCATGCGTTCCCTTCTGTTTTGGTTCCTTCCTTTCGTTCCTTTGTTTTCTTCTTCTCCAAGGATCAAGCATGAGCCTTGATTCTTGTGGAGTGTTCCGTTGTTGACCTTTCGTTGTTCTCGGGCTCTCTGGAGTTGAGTCTTGACGTGTTGGAACCAAAGGTTCAAGCTTTGGTTGCCCCTGTTGTGAGATCTGTCGAAGAGAAGCCCGACAGTAGCTTCTGATGAAGATCCGCCCCTGCGCCTGCACAGAGCCGCCCCTGCGCCTTTGTCATTGCCACCCCTGCGCCTCTGTCTAACCGTCCCTGCGGTTTTTCTGCAGTAGCTCCCGTCTTTGGTGAGTTGCTTCCTTCCTTCCTTTCCTCGTTCCTTCCTTGGTTCCTTATGGTTGTTCCTTGTTCCCCTGAGTTGTTGTAAGACTAAGGTTGAGCCCTTAGCATGTGTTGATCTCTTAGAGATCGTTGAGACTAGAAGTCATAGACTTCTAGCAACCGTTTCGTTCCTGATCCATGATGCTTGTTCGTACAGGTTTTCCTTGCTCCTTTCCTGAGGGAAACTGAGCTTCCTTAAGTGTTTTCTGAGTTGTTCGTTATCTTTTGTGTTACCTTCGTGTGAGGTAAGTCCCTTGGACTTACTTAGCTTCATTCCACGTATTAGTTGGATTGTATTGGCTTGTTTGTGTTGCTATCATGATTATAACGAATAATTGGAAATAGGATTCATCTTTTGATAACCTTAATTGGCCCAAGTGTATTATAACCGGACGGTGACCACTTGTCTAGTTCTCTAGGAAACTAGAATGTGCTCTTGCAACCCAGGCCCGTAGGTAACGGATAGTACTGATCTATTGCTATTGGCAGACGGAAGCGGCGACGAATTTCGGGAGATTCTCGTGTGACAAAAGAAGTTGAATTAGTAATGGATAACCTTAATGAAAGATAATAACCGGTTGATGTGTAAGCATGCTATGTGTTTATATTACCTTATGTGTGTTTGTGCCTTTACACTCTTGCTTATACCTAGAATGTTAGCTAACGGTTTATACCGTCGTTGTAGATGTTCCGCAGGTTCAGGATGTTGTTGAGTGATCCAGATGGTGTGGTCAGCCGGGGTTCCGCAGGTTCAGGATACTATGTGTTTATATTACATTATGTGTGTTTGTGCCTTTACACTCTTGCTTATACCTAGAATGTTAGCTAACGGTTTATACCGTCGTTGTAGATGTTCCGCAGGTTCAGGATGTTGTTGAGTGATCCGGATGGTGTGGTCAGCCGGGGTTCCCTACATAATAGGACGAGATCGAGTTTATGTTTCGTTTGTTGTTTCCCTTTTGTTTTGAACCCGGTGTGGAGTTTTGTGTTTTCTTTTGGTTTAAACCTTTGGTTTTATATTGAGTTTTGTTTTTATTCGTCTGTGCCTTGTTGTAAGATCCGTTTGATGTTTCTACTCTGAGAGGTCGGGACCTATTGTGCGGTTCTAGCCCGTAGTGCTTCGAGTTCCCTGAACTTGGGGTGTTACAGTTCTTTTAGATTGTAGGTCGGGAGCATAAAGCTATGCATAACAAAAGTTGGTTTAGTTGCTAAATTATGTTTTATGAGGGTCTTTCTCCCTTCTTGCGAAAGAGAGTTGGCTTTCCATTTTGTGAGTTGTTGTTTAGTTTTGAGATTGATATCCCCAAAGGTTTCTTTTGTTACTCTTCCGTTAATGATAGGACAATCAAGGTAATTGTCGAGAGATTTGGTGTGGTTCATAGCCAAGATGTTTTGTCTCTCCCTCTCAATATTGTTCATTTGTTTGTCTTGTAAGAGGACTACGAACGACAAGTCCATCTAACTCCACTTTGTCTCCCTTGGTTGAAACTTGCTACCTGCCAAAACTCATCTAAGTTTGTATCATCTCCTTAATTATTTTTTAGGTAATTTATCAATGTCATGATACAAAATATATTTTTTCTTGTTTTGCTGGAGTTGGTTTGGTTAGGTTTACACTTTTTGCAACAATTTGTGAAGTATTTTGGAGTTTTAAATTGAGTTCAACCCCATTTTAAACAAGAGATATTTATGTAGAATGGATCTTCCCACTTTTTTTTGGATGAGTTTTATTATGAAATCTAATTAAAAATTTGAAAGTTTAATAAGTTAAAATATTTAGGGTTTGTTTACCAAAGGTTTATAAATCTTTCATTTAGTTTATAAACCCACACTAAATATTTGGTGAGTGTTTACATGTTAACGGGTTTATTTTTGAATGAGTTTATTCGGGTTCATAAACCCGTAAAAAATAAGCTCATTAACCCAAGTTTATTTTTGTTATATGGGTTTATTATTTTTCTATACCCCAAATTGCCCTGATAACCCTAACAAGGAGGAGAAGTGACGATAGGCGACGATAGCAGCGACGAGGCTCCGACCCTGCAAGGCTGCAACCGCCGGCCGAATGCTTGGTTGTGACGACATAACCATCGGCCTTCCTCCAAGATCTACTTTTCGAGAGACCATTCATCTCCAAGGACATAAATATGAAAACCCAAGTAGTATCCGTATGTGAGAAGGTTCTTCTTATATACCTCCATTGTTAGGGTCACAGAGAAGTAAAAGAGACCCAGTAGGGCGCGTTGGGTTCTCCCTTTGGGTTCATCGAAGAAGGAAGAACTGGCTGCTCAAACGCCTTTGTTGTTGATAGGGCAAAATCTTCAGATCTATCTCTCTATGCTTCAGGCCGTCGATCGATAAGGCAAAGTCTTCAGGTCTCCTGGCAAAGCTTCAGTCGAACGATGGGGTGATTCTCACATACATGGCTTATAAAATCCTGGTTTAATTGTTATTTTTAAAAAAAATTAGGGACAAAAATATATTTTGAACAAAAATAAACCCAAACAAAAACCCATAAGTGAACATGTTTTAGAAATAATATATATAAATTGAACGGGTTTATAAACCCAAAAATAAACCATAAACCCATATAAATCCATTTAATTTATAAACTATAAAGACACAAACCTCTGTTAAAGAAGTCTTAGATATTTGAAAATAAATTGAAAAGTATGAATCTTTGTGATGTTTCATGATGACATAATCATTCTAATGTTTAAGTTCATAAGATGAGTTTCAAGTAAATTTTTTATTTCCTTGATATGAGTCTTTCTTTAAAGAAACCTTCTGGATTTTTTTCTCATAAAGATTTCTACAAACTTTGATAGGAGAATCATATAGATGTTGTAAGATTGATGGAAGTAGAATTATTACTCTTAACTTTATAATTGTTATAGAGTAATAAAAATTAGGTATATGATATCATGTATCTTCCTCCATTGTTAGAACAAAATCCTACTTATTCAAAACCTTACCCCTCCCTTTATAAACTGTACCTTTTTTTCCTTCAATCGTTAGTAGTGTTGTTGAGAGTTCCCTCGTAGGGAAAGTGAAGACGTCCCCTATATTAATAATATAATGTCGTGTTGTTTAATCATTTATGTATCTGTTTGAACCTTGATAGTTTGACTCTGTTTAATAGTTACGCACCGAATATTCATGTTTAAGATTTCATTATTATATAAGTTTTGGAACATAATTGTTTATGTTGCTCTCCCCTTGATTATATTTTGCCCTCGGTAATCACTATCATTTTTCTTAATATGGATGTGTCCGTGTAGGTATGATATTTATGTTTCGGTTCAGGAGAAAAGCTCCTTTTTGAGATTAATAGAATTATGCAACCCTTGACAGTGAGTTACTTAGGTTAAGCTCTCTCGTGTAAGTTAAATATCGTGTCATGACCATTGTTTTTAGTGACTCACTTTGTAGGAATCTCCGTTCGTACTCATATGCAACTTTTATGTAAAAGTCAAACGGCTTTACACATGCAAGTTAATCTTGTGATTCATGATCGCACAAAACACATTGAAGTGGATTGTCATTTCATTTTAGATATATTTTGACGCATAACGAATGTCAATCCGATGATCTCGTTACAAAAGCCTTAGGCAAGACACATTGTACCCTTCTTGATGCACAAGTTGGTCATTCTTGGACTTCAAACATCAACTTGAAGGGGAGTATGTTGGTGTATCATGTATGTATATATTTGTGCTATTTTATGTAAATATTCTAGGGTTGGGGCTTATATTGTAAATAATAGTCCCAGGGGTTCATTAGGGCTTGACTCACTAGTGAAGCATGTGATTGCAGTTCAACAACTTTAAACCCCATAGCCCATAGGACAAAGCCAACCCTGCTCAAGGACTTCCCATTAATCTATCCTCCTTTCCTGCTGACCTTCAACCTCCAACTAATTTCAGGATAAGTCGCCATGAAGAAAGCAGAATTGGTCTTCATCCCTTCACCAGGCGCTGGTCATACGGTATCAGCTGCAGAGTTCGCCAATCGCCTCATCGCCCGTGATGCTCGGATCTCTGTCACTATCCTCACCATGAGCTCGCCTTTCACCACCGCCGCTTCTTCAACTTCAACCTATCCCAATCCTGAGCCCGCCGTCGATGGACCTCGCTACATCTCCCTCCCACAAGTTCAACTCCCACCGATAAAGATCCTACAAGATTCCATTGAAGAGTACATTAGTACTTTTGCAGCTTCTCATAGCCACTTTGTGAGAAACGAGCTCATCAGCTTGCAAAAATCTCCTGAAATTCCAGTTTATTTAGTCGTCGATATGTTCTGCACCGCATTTATTGACGTAGCCAATGAATTAGGTATTCCGTCTTATGTGTTTTTCACTTCAGGTTCAGCCTTTCTTGGGCTCTGTCTCAACCTCCCGGATCTCTATGAGCGAACGGGAATCGCCAAATTCATAGAGTCCGAACCCGAGTTCGAGATTCCGAGTTTTCGAAACCCAGTCCCTGCTTCAGGCTTGCCCGGTTTTGCTTTTAACAAATCTGGGTACACTTCATTTATGAATCATGCAAGGAAGTTCCAGGAAACAAAAGGTATCATGGTTAACACTTTTGCCGAGCTCGAACCTTATGCTATCAAATCCCTAACAGAAATTTTCCCAAATAAGGTACCAGTAGTGTATACAATTGGGCCAGTTCTTGACCTCAAGGGTGCAGCTCATAAGCCGTGTGACCAAGACATAAGAGCAAGAATCATGAATTGGCTCGATATTCAGCCTGAATCATCGGTGGTGTACCTGTGTTTTGGCAGTGTAGGTTCTTTTGAAGAAGAGCAGGTCAAAGAGATAGCAAAGGGGCTCAACCGAAGTGGGCAAAGGTTCTTATGGTCATTGCGCAAACGAATAACAGAGGGTGCAAGAAGACCTACTGACTACACAGATGAAGAGCTGAAGAGTGTTTTGCCAGATGATTTTCGGACCTTGGTTGCGGAAGGGAGAGGGATGGTCTGTGGATGGGCTCCGCAAGTGGAGATACTAGCGCACAAAGCAATTGGCTCCTTTGTGACTCACTGTGGATGGAATTCGACTTTAGAGAGCGTTTGGTTCGGGAAGCCTATAGTGGTCTGGCCGCTGTATGCCGAACAACGCGTCAATGCATTTGAGTTGGTGAAAGAGTTGGGCCTAGCGGCGGCATGGTTAGGCTACGGAACAAACCCTGGTGATGTTGTGACAGCAAATGAAGTGGAGAGTGCAGTAAGGTCTGTTATGGACAAGGATAATCCAGTGAGGAGTAAGGTGAAGGAAATTTCAGAGGTTAGCAGGTTAACTTTACTAGACGGTGGATCATCCTTCAATTCGATAGGGAGCTTCATTAAGAACATCATCCCAGAAGAGCTCTGAGTTCTATATCTTTCTTGTATCTTTTGAATGGGCAGTTTCTTTGTTATGCACTTTCATCAGTTCAAATCAGTTTGTATCAAATTGTTGATGCTATCATCAATTTCCAAGAGCTATGCCATTCTTAATCTCATAACTAGCACACAAATTCAAATGATCAGTAAATTCAGCTCGAACCAAAGCAATTGAAACAAGAAGAATCACAATATCATTGCAGGAGGGGGTGCGGAGAAACCTCTACCGCCATCAGCTTCGTCCAGTAGGAAGACTCGGAATGATCCTAGCACATCCATTGGCTCCTTTGTATCTCATTGTGGTTTGGAAAGCCTATAGTACCCTGGCCGTTGTATGCCAACAACACAACAACGCCTTTGAGCTGGTGAATGAGTTGGGTCTAGCGGCAACATGGTTAGGCGACGGAATAAAGCCGGGTGATATTATGACAGCTAATGAAGTCGAGAGTGCATTGAGATCTGTCATGGACAAGGATAATCCAGTGAGGAGTAAGGTGAAGGAAATTTCAAAGGTTAGCAGGTTAACTCTACTACAGGGCGGATCATCCTTCAATTCAATAGGGAGCTTCTTTAAGAACATCATCGAAGATGAGCTCTGAGATCAAATTCTTACATGTAATGTGAAGCTTGCCTACTCATTTATGTTCTTGTATTGTATCTTTGAGTAATGTTGAAATAATGAAGCAGACAGGTGCCCCATAAGATTTTGTTGCATATATCTACAGTTGATTTCCTGCAATTGTGAACCAAAACAAAACTTACTACGAGTACCAGACAATCATGTTAACCTGCTGCACAGTGGTTCATATAATCAAATTCATAGTAAGTGAGTCCTTGTAACCAAAACTTTCATTGTCCTGATATTTGAGACCGTAGCAATAAAGAACGGGATTTCTAGATGTACCGACAAAAATCTATAGTAGTTACAACTACGCACCTTGTGTGCGTAGTTGAGATTTTTCAAACTACGCATATGAGGTGCGTAGTTGAAATGCATCAAAAATATATTCACTCAACTACGCACTCCATATGCATAGTGGAAAAATCTCAACTACGTACACGAAGTGCGTAATTGTGGTGATTTCTGCAATTGTGATGATTTCCTTGTAACCTAAAACTTTATTGTCCTGATATTTGAGAAAATCGCAATAATTTTTAGATGTACCGACAAAAATCTATAATAGTAACGTACATGGGATGCGTAGTTGATGTACATTAAAAAAATATTTACTCCAACTACGCACCCATATGCGTAGTTGGAAAAATCTCAATAATGCACACGAAGTATGTAGTTATGATGATGAATATAGAAAAAGCACCGATACGTCTATCATGCTCCCAATTGGTTGTTGTTTGGTCTTGAAGCTTTTCTTTTATGATCCATAAGACGTTGGATCATTTATTTCTCTTCTAGTATCTACTTTGTTCGACGAAGGCGAATTGGGAAATCTTCTTGCTTCCTCTTCTCGATGACTCTTGGCCGTCGGATCTTCTCGTTTCCTCTTCTGGAGGATTCGTTAACCTTATCTTTTATATATCTACTTCGTTAATCTTCTCTTTTACATATCTAGTTATCCATTTGTGGGGACGAGTAGATGGTTGAAAAAGCGAGAAGATTTGTCGTTATTCCTAACCCGACTTTTCAGGTAAGAAATAACGACAAATCTTCTCAATTTTTCGTACTCGTCCCCAAGTAATGTATAGATAACTAATGTCTTTAGCTGTCATAAACAACAATCTCATTAGCAGGACTAGTAAAATGCAATAAAGGGTTTTTTTTTCCTTAATAAAATAGACAACTTCCCCTTTGTCCCTTGTCGGCTAGAATCGTTTAAAGAGTAAAAGAAATAAAATTAACAAAGCAAAGTATATCCAAAGGAGAAATAAGCAAAGTCAACGTGCAAGGCGGTGGATTGAGATTAGAGAAAGGAATGGGTGGAATTTGCTCGTGCTTCGACGGGGGGGAAAGCTCGGACGCCAAACAGAAAAGGAGAGAGGAGGAGCTCCTCACCTCTGCAGAAGCTCGCGCAAAGGCCGCAGAAGCTGCCCAACGCAGGCAATTTACTCAATTTCAATTCATTGTTTCTTCTACAAATTTCTAACTCCTATTGTTGAACATAATTGAGTGATGCATATAGTTTGATGAATTGTGAGCGATGTGGAATAAATTGCATTGCAGACAACAAGAATTTGATAACTCTGCTCAAGGTAGAGCTGCCCGGGCTCAGATGGCTGCCATGGCAAAGCAATCTGCTAACGCAACCAAGGGCGAGCCTGTTCTTAAGGTACTTACTATTTTGATAAGCGGGATTCATCATACAAATTTTTTTTGTTTGGTTAATTGATGCAATGTGTTCTTGTTTATCCAATGACCATAAAACCAGATAATTACTTGTGATATTGAAAACTATGCTTTTTCTTGTTGGATGCAGTGGCAGATGGGATGAGTGTATTCCAGTTTAGCTTTCAACAATTGAGGTTAGTTCAGTTCATATTGTGTATCCTTTATCTTTCTATCCCTAATCACCAACTGAATTGAAGTAATTCAGTTCTTAATGAAGCCTGGACATTTCCATCCCTAATCATAAAATTACCTGTAGAAGATAGGTATTGAGCTGGGCATTTCCATCCCTAATCACCAGTTGAATTGAAATAATTAGTTTCTTGTTGTATGTTTCTTTACAGTGTGCAGAATAAAGCCCTGTGATTTAGTACCAACGAGTGCAGAATTTTCATGATGACATTAGACTTCGAGTCTGTAACTATTGAGTGTGATTTGGTTTCTGTAGCTTCTGTTGTATACACATTTTCTTCTCCTTGAATCATTTTGTATAAACACATTAATTACTGATAATGTATGTGTGAATAACGATTTAGCAATCTAAATAGAAAGCGTGTTTTTTTTTTTTTTTGAAAGAGGTTTAAGCTTTACTTGTTTCTGAAACACCCTCACTGAACAGAAGACTGGAAAAATAAGTAAATCTTGATACCAGTAATCAAATGATCCCAAGTAATACTAAGAATTCCAAGCAAAATACACTCACAAGCCATAACTCATATCTGAGCTCCATAGTTATGAATGTCAAAGACTTGTATCTACTTTGATACCAGTAATCGGTATTAAGAAGCTACCAACATTTGTACAAAAAATTGACTCAACACCTAATTTCATGCGGTAAATCAATAATAGTAACAAAATCTCAAACTTCTCTAGAATTCGAGCCTGGCTAGCTTCAAACATTGACAGTTCGGCATTACCCAGTTCTTCTCGCCAAAGTTGGACAAGGAGGTATTATGTTTCAAAGAAATGGTTGAATTGGGGGAGACAAACTGAGCTCGTGGGCCGCTTGGAAATAATCACAAGCTTGTGATATCAAGCCTTCACGTTTTGAAATCAACCCGAGGTTGAACCAAGCCTCGTGATTTGTAGGGTCTATCTGCAATGCATTCAACAATAAGCTTCTAGCAATAGGCAGCGAATCACTACACAGCTCTATGAGTACTTTGCCCGTTGAAACTAGGCTTGGAACATGTCGTGGATCCATCGACAAGGACATAGAGAAGGCCACAAGCGCTTCCTTATACTGTAACTTGGATTGCATCAAGAGACCTGTAACAAATAGAGAAGGGGGAAAAGAAGGAAGTTGGTACAATGCAAGGCAACAACAGTAATCTGTATTTTGCACTATTTGGATGTTATATACCTGCTGCATGGAAACTTCTAGGGTCGAAATCATCAATTAACTTTGCTTTATCTACGCAAATGTCTGCATCACACCATGCTTCTAAATGTGCATATATCTCAGTCAAATGGTGCCATGCTTCAACCTCCAAATTTCTTACATCCTGTCCCTGGCAGACACAAGTGGAGAATTACTGTTAGTGTATTTGACATAATGCTGATTGATGGAAAATTCAACTTGAAGACTACACACCTTTAAGTTAACTTTCTTGGATTTACATATTTTCCATTGTTGAATCTGAGAAAGCAAGCTTCCATATGTATCTATAGCTTGTCTAGGCTGTTGTTGGGACATCTGAAGTGCAGCCTTTAATCTTAGAAGCTCCAAACGGTTCATATCTTCAGCTTCACTCAAAGCAAGCTCAATTATGGTATCAGCATCACTATAACGGTGTTGTGCAGATAAAATTAGGGCCAACAGCTTCCACCCTCTCCCGGAGCTCTCTGCTGTCATGTCAGAATGCAACATTATATAGTCAAAAGCTACATTTAGGTTCCTCTGAATTGCATTTTCCAGTCCAAGGTTCATCGTCAACTCAGGATCCTCCTTATCAAGGAAAAAGGCATTACTCAGAGATTTAAGAGACTCTTTCTGATATCCATCTCGTTCAAAACTCGATAGAGAAGCTCTTGCTCGGTTTCCATAGCAGATTCCAAGGGACTTGTGAGCCTGGGCTATGAAATGTTCACATTCATCAGTATACAATTCAATAAACCTTTGAGCAAAATCAATCCCTTCACTGGCATACTTTGTGTTTTGTGAGCATAATTTGGCTCCTAACAAGAAGGAACCTTGATGATGCTTATGCTTACTCGTCTCAGACTTACCAGCAACCTTCTTTATAAGGTTGAGAGCCACTTCATTCTGACCACAAGCATTGTAACAAAGGGCAAGAATATACCACCGCTCGGACCGATCATATATTCCTGGTAACACTTGCTCAAAGTGATCAGCTAAGAACTCGAATCCTCCACAAATTGACAGTGCAAAGGTGAGATGGTCCATGATTTCTGGATCCCAATCAAACTCTTGCTTAAACATCTTAGACATAAGTATGAAAAGCAAGAGGATTGCTTCTTCAAGATTATTCTTTGCGGTTGTTTCAGCACCGCCATAAAGCAATATGGATGCCAAGTCCTTTTGCACAGCAGCTAGCCTAACAGGATTCAAATTCCAAGGATTCACAAGCGCTCGCCTGTACGATGAAATGGCTTCATCGAGGCAGCCTGCCTGCTTCCACAGCTGAGGGAGCAGCTCTAATGCCCTGTGGAACATCTCTTGCATTTTCCCATCTTGAGGTAACCTTTCTAACATTCCTCTTGGTAATGCAGATTCAACTATATCCACAATTATCTTACACTCATTTGCAGCATCTGCAATGCAAAGAAAAAATCAACCTCAAAGCTACCCAAAACCATGAGACACCAAATGCAAATACCTGTGGTTCTCCCAAGCTCCTTGAGAGTTTTACTCTTGAGCAAGATAGCTTCAAGGAAGAGGCTCACTGAAGGCATAGACATTGTTACATTAGCCACAACATTATCGCCCCCTTTTGATTTGTGTTCTCTCTGTCTAGTATGCTCGCGAATCGCCTTGATCATTTCAGTTGCTAATCTACTAATATCAATTCCCTGGAAAAGCTGAATAGCAGCACTGAAATTCCCCTTCTGGAATTCCATCCTTCCCAGTAAAGCCCTAGCTTCCTGGAAAATCCAAAGCAAACACAAAAGTTACAATCCAACACAGTTCATCATCGTACGAAGACAGAAACTGAATACACACCTCATAATTCAAACCCAAAGATCCTTTCAATGTGGATTCAACCTCATCGACTTGTTCATCATCAAGTTTTGAAGCAATTTGATCTCCTCCTGCAGCTCCTATCCTTGAGAAGAGGCCACTGGCTGAGAAATTCCTAGTAGTTAGAGAAGAGACTCTGCTAACAATGGATAAATCCCTCGGTGTGGTCCGAGATGAGTGAACGGTGGCCGATAAATCTCTAGTGGCTAGCGACTCCGGCGATCGGAGCGGCGCCTCTTCGAATCTGAACTGCTCTCCAGAACAAGCACACAACATTTTGAAGCCTAACAATTGTCCAGCAAAATCCTTGACAGTGGAAGTGTAGATTCACAAAATCAGAATGTGGCTACAAATTTAAACTCGCGAACAAACAAGAAGAATAAGAATGGACCCTCGTTAATAATGTGAAACCTAATTCCCAAAAACCCATATTTTGAAACAACTATTTAACAGCTGGAAAGAAGCTGAAAGTTGAAAAGGGCAAGACGCAGCAGAGACTGAGAGATAGAGAAACGGAAGTCGGTTGTTTTGGACTCACCAAACAAACACCCAATTGTCAATTGTAGTTCAGGCTTTTTACACCACATCCATTTCTTGGGTTTTCTATTCTGTAAGACTGTAACCGCTTATAGAGATTTGAGTTTCCAGATGCGCACCTTTGTCGTCTTCGTTGATTGCTCTGTTGTTCTGATACAACTAGTAATCGGATGTGAACATGAACATATAGGGATTTGGGATAACAATGGCTGAACCCGAAGGTCCGAAATTTTCTTGCCTATTTTCTTTTGCTTCCCAATTTTGCCGTGATTGATTGCCTGGCTTCATCTTTTAGGTAGCTTTTCTACTTAGTGCGTTCGATTTACACCGTGGAGTGCAATTTGACAACCTTTTTTCTGTACAATAGCGTATCTCTTTTGAATTGTTTATATAGAATGATTAGATATCTCAATGATGCGAGGCCGCCGTTGAATGTTTTGAAATTTCCGTTCTATAAGATAAATGACTGGGGGACCCGATTGCAAAACCAGGGAAAGAGAAGGGTAGAATGGACAAATCAAAGCTTCTATGTGACCTGACTTCACCTGATTCGCACTTTCACAGCCTGACTGGCTGACCGACCCAAGCGTTTCACTTTATATTTTAAATTAAAACTACATAAGCACCCATATACGAGCATTCTAATTTAAGTTATAACTAGTTTAGCGCCCGTGCCGTGCCCGGGTATTTGAAAATATATTTCTTACAGTTTTTTTTTGTATCAGTAATTTTTTATAGATTTATTTTTCTTATTATATTTTATTGATTTGATTACGAATGTTTATGTTAAATAGTATACGCATATAAGAAAAATAATAACAACATAGTTGTTGTCCCCGTTCGGGGCATACCAAGTCAGGAGTGTCCACTATCTCTGTATTATAAAAATCACAATATTAATAATGTCAAAAAACAGTTAAAATTGTGTACATTTAATATAATAGAAATCACGATGATAACCTTTGACGTGAAACCTCGAGCACAAGCGCGACAGTCCGATCCTGAAAAAGAGAAGAAGATAAACTTTATATAAGTGTAAGCTCAAGGACGGGTTATGATCGCTTGATATTATTGATTGAAAACGAAATAAAATGAAGAAGAAATTCTAACGTACCTTAAATTATGTTGCGAAAAACTTCGTCAAATACTCCCTCCGATCAAAAATAAGTGTCGTTTTAGCATTAGAAATTTGATCAAAATTATCTGTCGTTTTAAGTTTTCTAGGCCAATAAATGAACAATAATTATAAGAAATGTTCTTGAAAATTGGTGTAAATGATTAATTTTAGTTCTAAAATCTTTCTTATTGGTTTAAAAGAAGGTTGAATATTAAATATGTGATAAGATTTAGAAAAATTTTACAAAATTTATGTTATTTAATGTTTTTCTAAAAAATTGTGTCAAAGGCTAAAATGACAGTTATTTTTGATCGGAGGTAGTACAACATTAGTTGTAGTATCTTGAACCTTGCCCTTAGGGTCACATATCATAATCCTTAATCCATCCCTACTCGTCACTCTTGAGATAGCGACATATAATTGGCCGTGACTGAAGACCGGTCTAGGCAAATATATTTCAACCTGTGCAAGGGACTGACCTTGACTTTTATTTATAGTCATAGCAAAACATATCATAACTGGGAACTGTCTCCTTCGAAATTTAACAGGAATTTTCAAGTTTGTGGGTGTAAGAATTGTTCGCGGAATGAAGACCTTATGACCTATATTGTTCCCAGATATTATTTCTGCCTCGATGATTTGTTTTCCAAGTCTCCTAACTATCAGTCTGGTTCCGTTACACAACCCTACAGACTGATCAATGTTTCTCATCAACATAATTGGAATTCCAACTTTCAGTCTCAAGACATGGTTCGGAAACCCAGAACACTTGATGCAGTTCAAGAACTCGCTCGAGTAGAAACCATCATCAAGAGAACCTTCGCTTGGACATATACTATCCGAACTCAAGTACTTTGTCACGTCTCCAGGTATCAATGATAGAATATAGTCATTAACCTTCTCAACAATCTCATTGGTAGGGGCGAGAATAGCTCTTTATTGAAAGTAGGTCGGTGGATCCTGAATATTGTAACTCAAAGGATATACATGGTCAACAATAGTTGCAATCGGGTCACCTGTAGATGCAAGTAAGAGATCTTCGGGGATGGTAATCTGAGCTTCTCCATTAACACTTTCACCTTCCGTGCCATCTCCAATGCCCAATATCCAATCTGAAAACTCCTTAGCCTTTCGAGCTTCTAATTCAGTAACTCCACATATAACCCTCATGTTTTGAGTTAATCTAAGCACCGTGCAGTGATCCCACAAATATGACTCATTGATTGCAGCAAAGACAATATCATGTCTACTTCCATGACTTACAACAGGCAATATTTGTCTAAAATCACCACCAAAAACGACAACCTTACCACCAAACGGGATAAGTGAGCAGTCTGGATTATAAGATCGCATGACGTCCCTTAAACTTCTATCGAGCGCTTCAAAACAACATTTGTTAACCATGGGTGCTTCATCCCATATTATCAGCTTTGTCTTTGACACTAACTCAGCCAGATCCGTACCTAAACATATAAGATTAAAACATTAATATATTATTCAGTGTAATATGAACAATATATTAAAAAAGAAGTTTTAATAATTGAATAATAAGGTTTATACCTGCACGAATGTTGCATGTTGAACTTTCGTCAACATTTATTGGGATGCCAAACCTCGAATGAGCGGTTCTACCGTCTGGAAGCAAGAGAGTTGCATTACCACTCGAAGCAACTGTTAGAACGATCTCACCTTTACTCCTCAAACCAGCCGAAAGGGATCTCCATATAAAAGTCTTTCTTGTTCCACCGTATCCATAAAGAAAAAACACCCCCCCTTTTCAGCGGACACAGCACACATAATCTGATCATACACTCCCCTCTGCTCGTCGGTGAAACTGGAAACCAATCTGTTATGGTCCAAAGATAACTGGGATCGATCATAGTTTAGTTCATCTTGAATTAGTCTATTATGCTGCTCCATAATCAAGGCTTCGTCACGATAAGGCATAGACTTATTCGTCTTCAAACTACCGCCGTTCCTCTGTAAAAGTTTCTCTATCTCAACCAAGGCGTAATTTTGCAGCGCGACATCATCTAATTGTAAATCTACGTACAAATAAACCAAGTTAAACATGTTTACTTACCTAGTACAAAATATACTAAACAAATTGAAAAAATAATGCAAAACTCGAATTAAATTCATATACATGAAAGAAAGCATACCATTATTACGCAACACCCTTCTCTGTCGTGCAAGAATATCATCAGATAAGTACTTCCATACTTCGGTCAAAACCAGATGAGGCGACGACATGCTACCTGACAACATGACGAATAAATTCCGAAGATAACCAGCAGTTCCCCAAAAACTTGCTTCTTTTATACCGTCAATGTATTTCCGGTCGTCATCCAACAACCCCATAACATAACATGCTTCCCTAAATGTGGCATATAGTGTACCGTTGATTGTCCGAATTTCCTCGTAGCATGTAGGACCCTTAATATGATTCAGCAAAACCCTCAAGTAGTACCTCTCTCCAGACCCAGGTGCAACGTGGTATATCCTCCCTAGTGTATATCCCGCACCTTGTGTGGGTTTGTTAATAAAATAGCTTATCATATTACATTTTTTTTACTATATTATATGTTGTTAACTTTATTAGTTATATGTTATGAGCTCGTATAAATAACGCGTCAAGTGTTACATAGTAAATGAGACCACGTAACCCATGTGTTGATCATTAATAAGTTTTATACTAATAATTTTTTTTAAAAATCTAATTTATTATTCAATAAATAATAATTTAAAGAAAAAGAATAATCATATAATTTAAAAATACCATAATCTGATACGAATTCAATTAGTAAAAAAAGATTAATTGGCTTAATTTGTGATTTAGTAAAAAAATTTAATCCGAGAAAAAATATAGGAGCGCCACGTCAGCATTAGTTTCGTATGTTTTAGTAAAATATGCAGAATATAGATGTATATTTAGTATATTGATAAAATAAAAATTACGAATTTAATAGTTCAACGGTCCAGGAATCAGTAAGTTACAAGGACCCACAAATTAGTAGATCACAAGGACCCACAAGATCACAACGACCACAAATCATTAGGTCACAACGACCCAAAAATCATTAGGTCAAAACGACCAAAAAATTAGTAGGTCACAATGATTACATACAAATACTAATCCGATATGATTAAGTATTATATTTGATTCTGACCAAAAGGTTCAGAAATGTATGAATTTTATAAGCCTCAAACACTCTACATCTATTTATACATGTTTTCGAAGTGTCATCCTTTTTTCATAATCGATGTGGAAGAACAAAAATCGTATTTTACAAAATAACTATGGTTTAATTAAAAAAAGATTTATTAGCTTAATTCATGATTTAGTAAAAAGTTTAATCTGAGAAAAAACGTGGGGGCGCCACATCAGAATTAATGTCTTTTGTTTTAGTAAAGTATATAGAATATATATGTATAATTAGTATATTGATAAAATAAAAATTACGAATTTAATAGTTCAACGGTCCATAAATTAGTAGGTCACAAACGACTCACAAATCAGTAGGTCACAAACGACCCACAAATCAGTATGTCACAAACGACCCACAAATCAGTAGGTCACAAACGAACCACAAATCGGTAGGTCACAACGAAAATTAGTAGATCACAATGACCCTCACAAATTAGTAGATCACAACTCATAACGACTCACAAATCAGTAGGTCACAACGACCCACAAATAAGTAGGTCACAACGATTTAAAAATCAGTAGCTCAATAGGTCACAAACGACCCATATATCAATAGGTCACAAACGACACACAAATTAATAGGTTACAACAACACACAAATTAATAGGTCACAAGGACCCACAAATCATTAGATCACAAGGACCGACAATTCATTAGGTCACAAGGACACAAGCATCAATAGGTCACAACGACCCACAAGATATTAGATTAAAACGACCCACAAATCATTAGGTTAAAATGACCTACGAATTAATAGGTAACAACAATCCACATTCAAATACTAATCCGGTATGAATAAGTATTATACTTGATTTTGACCAAAAGGTCCAGAAATGTATGCTTTGTATAATCTTCAAACCTTATAGGTCTATTTATAAATGTTGTCAAACTATCATATTTCACTAATAACCGATGTGGGATAACAAAATTTATATTTTACAAAATAATTATGGTTTAGTACAAAAAGGATTTATTAGCTTAATTCGTGATTTAGTAAAAATTTTAATCCGAGAAAAAACGTGAGGCGCCACGTCAGAATTATTGTCTTTTGTTTTAATAAATTATATTGATGTATATTTAGTATATTGATAAAATAAGAATTACGAATTTAATAGTTCAACGATCCACAAATCAGTAGGTCACAAACGACCACAGATTAGTAGGTTACACTGACCCACGAATCAGTAGGTCACAATGACCCACGAATCAGTAGGTCACAACTACCCACAAATCAATAGGTCACAACAACCCACGAATCACTAGGTCACAACGACCCACAAATTCATAGGTCATAACTACCCTCAAATTCATAGGTCACTACGACCCACAAATTCATAGGTCACAACGACCCACAAATCAGTGCGTCACAACGACCCACAAATTATTAGATTAAATCGACCCACAAATCATTAGGTCAAGACGAACTATAAATCAGTAGGTTACAACGATCCAAAAATCAGTAGGTTACAACGACTCAAAAGGTCTAGAAATGTGTGATTTGTATAGTCTTCAAACCTTGTAGGTCTATTTATACATGTTGTCAAAGTGTCATTCTTCTCTGATAACCAATGTGGGATAACAAAATTCATATTATACAAAATAATTAAGGTTTAGTAAAAAAAAAGTTATTGGCTTAATTCGTGATTTAGTAAGAGATTTAATCCGATAAAAATGTGGAGCGCCACATCAGTATTAATATCTTCTGTTTTAGTAAAGTATATAGATAGGAAGGAAGTTAAGCTTACGGGTATGAGATAGGCTTGTGAACAATATCTTTTAATTTTAAATATTTGGAAAAAAATTAAAAGAAGAGGAAATGTTATTGTAATCGGAATTAGTTAGTAATCCAAATAAAATACTTTAAAATTGGAACTAATTAAAAAAGATTTAGGCTAATTATGGTTTAGTAAAAAAAGAATTTATTAGCTTAATTCGTGATTTAATAAAAAGTTTAATTAGAGAAAAAACGTGGGGTGGCACGTCAAGAATTAGTGTTTTTTGTTTTAGTAAAGTATATAAATGTATATTTATTATATTGATAAAATAAGAATTACGAATTTAATAGTTCAACGGTCCACAAATTAGTAGGTCACAAACAACCCACAAATCAGTAGATTTTAAGGGCCTACAAATTAGTAGGTCACAAGGATCCATAAACTATTAGGTCACAATGACCCACGAACCAGTAGGTTACAACGACCCATGAATCAGTAGGTCACAACAACCCACAAATTAGTAGCTCACAACGACCCACGAATCAATAGGTCACAATGACACACAAATCAGTGGGTCACAACGACCCACAAATTATTGGGTCACAACGACCCACAAATTATTGGGTCACAACGACCCACAAATTATTGGGTTACAACGACCCACAAATTATTAGGTCAAATCGACCCAAAAATCTATAGGTAAAAACGATCCAAAAATCTGTAGGTCAAAACGACCTAAAAATCATTAGATCAAAACGACCCAAAAATCATTAGATCAAAACGACCCAAAAATCATTATATCAAAATGACCTACGAATTAGTAGGTCACAACAATCCACTCCACATACAAATGCTAATTCGGTATAATAATTATTATACTTGATTCTGACCAAAAGGTCCGAAAATGTATGATTTGTATAATCTTCAAACATTTGAAGTCTATTTATACATGTTGTCAAAGTATCAACCTTCTCTGATAACCGATGTGGGATAACAAAATTCATATTTTACAAAATAATTAAGGTTTAGTAAAAAAAAGGTATTGATTTAATTCGAGATTTAGTAAAAAAATTTAATCCGATAAAAATATGGAGTCTTAATTTTTATTTTACAAAATAATCAAAGATTCTGATTATGATTTAGTAAAAAAAGGATTTATTAGCTTAATTCGTGATTTAATAAAAGGTTTAATTAGAGAAAAAACGTGGGGTGACACGTCAAGATTTAGTGTTTTTTGTTTTAATAAAATATAGATGTATATTTATTATATTGATAAAATAAGAATTACGAATTTAATAGTTCAACGGTCCACAAATTAGTAGGTCACAAACAACCCACAAATCAGTAGATTTTAAGGACCCACAAGTTAATAGGTCACAAGGACCCATAAATTATTAGGTCACAACGACCCACGAATCAGTAGTGTCACAACGACCCACGAATCAGTAGTTCACAACGACCCACGAATCAGTGGGTCACAATGACACACAAATCAGTGGGTCATAACGACACACAAATCAGTGGGTCATAACGACCCACAACATATTGGGTCACAATGACCCACAAATTATTGGGTCACAACGACCCACAAATCAGTGGGTCACAACGACCCACAAATTATTAGGTCAAATAGACCCAAAAATCTATAGGTCAAAACGATCCAAAAATTTGTAGGTCAAAACGATCCAAAAATCATTAGATCAAAACAACCCAAAAATCATTAGATCAAAAAGACCTACGAATTAGTAGGTCACAACAATCCACTCCACATACAAATGCTAATCCGGTATAATAAGTATTATACTTGATTCTGACCAAAAGGTCCGAAAATGTATGATTTGTATAATCTTCAAATATTTGAGGTTTATTTATACATGTTGTCAAAGTATCATCCTTCTCTGATAACCGATGTGGGATAACAAAATTCATATTTTACAAAATAATTAAGGTTTAGTAAAAAAAGTTATTGGTTTAATTCGAGATTTAGTAAAAAAATTTAATCCGATAAAAATATAGAGTCTTAATTTTTATTTTACAAAATAATCAAAGATTCTGATTATGATTTAGTAAAAATAAAAGATTTATTAGCTTAATTTGTAATTTAATAAAAAGTTTAATTAGAGAAAAAACGTGAGGTGGCACGTCAAGAATTAGTGTTTTTTGTTTTAGTAAAGTATATAGATGTATATTTATTATATTGATAAAATAAGAATTACGAATTTAATAGTTCAACGGTCCACAAATTAGTAGGTCACAAACAACGCACAAATCAGTAGATTTTAAGGACCCACAAGTTAGTAGGTCACAAGGACCCACGAATCAGTAGGTTACAACGACCCACGAATCAGTAGGTTACAACGACCCACGAATTAGTAGCTCACAACGACCCATGAATCAATATGTCACAATGACCCACGTATCAGTGGGTCACAACGACCCACGTATCAGTGAGTCACAATGACACACAAATCAGTGGGTCACAATGACACACAACATATTGGGTCACAACGACCCACAACATATTGGGTCACAACGACCCACAAATTATTGGGTCAAATCGACCCAAAAATCTATAGATCAAAACGATCCAAAAATTATTAAATCAAAACGACCAAAAATCAGTTTGTCACAACGACCCACAAATCAGTTGGTCACAATGACCCACAAATTATTAGGTCAAATTGACCCAAAAATCTATAGGTCAAATCCAATAATATGTAGGTCAAAACGATCCAAAAATCATTAGATTAAAACGACCCAAAAATCATTAGATCAAAACGACCAAAAAATCATTAGATCAAAAGGACCTACGAATTAGTAGGTTACATACAACCCACAAATCAGTAGATTTTAAGGGCCCACCAATTAGTAGGTCAAAAGGACCCATAAATTATTAGGTCACAATGACCCACCAATCAGTAGGTTATAACGACCCATGAATCAGTAAGTCACAACAACCCACAAATTAGTAGCTCACAACGACTCACGAATCAATAGGTCACAATGACACACAAATCAGTGGGTCATAACGACCCACAACATATTGGGTCACAACGACCCACAAATTATTAGGTCAAATCGACCCAAAAATCTATAGGTCAAAACGATCCAAAAATCTGTAGGTCAAAACGATCCAAAAATAATTAGATCAAAACGACCAAAAAATCATTAGATCAAAATGACCTACGAATTAGTAGGTCACAACAATCCACACCACATACAAATGCTAATTCGGTATAATAAGTATTATACTTGATTCTAACCAAAAGGTCCGAAAATGTATGATTTGTATAATCTTCAAACATTTGAAGTCTATTTATACATGTTGTCAAAGTATCATCCTTCTCTGATAACCGATGTGGGATAACAAAATTCATAATTTATAAAATAATTAAGGTTTAGTAAAAAAAGTTATTGGCTTAATTCGAGATTTAGTAAAAAAAATTTAATCCGATAAAAATATAGAGTCTTAATTTTTATTTTACAAAATAATCAAAGATTCTGATTATGATTTAGTAAAAAAAAGATTTATTAGTTTAATTCGTGATTTAATAAAAAGTTTAATTAGAGAAAAAACGTGGGGTGGCACGTCAAGAATTAGTGTTTTTTGTTTTAGTAAAATATATAGATGTATATTTATTATATTGATAAAATAAGAATTACGAATTTAATAGTTCAACGGTCCACAAATTAGTAGGTCACAAACAACTCACAAATCAGTAGATTTTAAGGACCCACAAATTAGTAGGTCACAAGGACCCATAAATTATTAGGTCACAACGACCCACGAATAAGTAGGTTACAACGACCCATGAATCAGTAGGTCACAACAACCCACAAATTAGTAGCTCACAACGACCCACGAATCAATAGGTCACAATGACACACAAATCAGTGGGCAACGACCCACAAATTATTAGGTCAAATCGACCCAAAAATCTATAGGGCAAAACGATCCAAAAATTTGTAGGTCAAAACGATCCAAAAATTATTAGATCAAAATGACCCCAAAATCATTAGATCAAAACGACCCAAAAATCATTAGATCAAAAGGACCTACGAATTAGTAGGTCACAACAATCCACTCCACTTATAAATGCTAATCCGGTATAATAAGTATCATACTTGATTCTGACCAAAAGGTCCAAAAATGTATGATTTGTATAATCTTCAAACATTTGAGGTCTATTTATACATGTTGTTAAAGTGTTATCCTTCTCTCATAACCGATATGGGATAACAAAATTCATATTTTACAAAATAATTAAGGTTTAGTAAAAAAAAAGTTATTGGCTTAATTCGAGATTTAGTAAAAAAATTTAATCCGATAAAAATATGGAGTCTTAATTTTTATTTTATAAAATAATCAAAGATTCTGATTATGATTTAGTAAAAAAAGGATTTATTAATTTAATTCGTTATTTAATAAAAAGTTTAATTAGAGAAAAAACGTGGGGTGACACGTCAAGAATTAGTGTTTTTTGTTTTAGTAAAGTATATAGATGTATATTTATTATATTGATAAAATAAGAATTACGAATTTAATAGTTCAACGGTCCACAAATTAGTAGGTCACAAACAACCCACAAATCAGTAGATTTTAAGGACTCACAAGTTAGTAGGTCACAATGACCCACGAATCAGTAGGTTACAACGACCCACGAATCAGTAGGTCACAACGACCCATGAATTAGTAGGTCACAACGACCCACGAATCAATAGGTCACAACGACCCACGAATCAATAGGTCACAATGACACACAAATCAGTGGGTCACAATGACACACAAATCAGTGGGTCACAACGACCCACAACATATTGGGTCATAACGACCCACAACATATTGGGTCACAACGACCCACAACATATTGGGTCACAACGACCCACAACATATTGGGTCACAACGACCCACAAATTATTAGGTCAAATCGATCCAAAAATCTGTAGATCAAAACGACCCAAAAATTATTAGATCAAAACGACCCAAAAATCATTAGATCAAAACGACCCAAAAATCATTAGATTAAAATGACCTACGAATTAGTAGGTCACAACAATCCACTCCACATACAAATGCTAATCCGGTATAATAAGTATTATACTTGATTCTGACCAAATGGTCCGAAAATGCATGATTTGTATAATCTTCAAACATTTGAGGTCTATTTATACATGTTGTCAAAGTGTAATCCTTCTCTGATAACCGATGTGGGATAACAAAATTCATATTTTACAAAATAATTAAGGTTTAGTAAAAAAAAGTTATTGGCTTATAAATAATAAAAATAAAAAGGAGATTTGACTATAACCTATAAAATCTTGGAAAATCTCAAAAAAAAAAAAAAGAAGTTACGTACAATTTTGAATAGAAGTTTGTTAGGTTAGTAAAAAAAGCTTTCCTCCCACAAAAAATAAAGATTTATTGGCCTATAAAATCTTGAAAAATCTCCAATAAAAAAAGTTACGTATAATTTTGAATAGCAGTGTGTTAGTTTAGGAAAAAAAAGATTTTATGGCTTAAAAAATAAAGATTTATTGGCCAAAAAATTGTTTAAGAAAAAAAGATTTTATGACTTAAAAAATAAAGATTTATTGTCAAAAAATTGTGGGAGCTCCATTTGATTGCTGCTTCCACAGCACGCCACGTCATCAAATCATGTACTCTGTTTTAGTATGTATAATAGATAATAAACTTCTACAGCATATTTAAGTTATAATATAAAGACCATATTAGAACATTTTTTTATAAAGTATATTTTTTGTAGGCACGTGTAAAAAGACTAAAAAAATTTCCTAATATTTAGACATGTTATCTAAATTTCGGACATTTTCTTAGGCTTGCTTCTCTCGAGTGATCGAAGGTTGAGTCGGTTGACTATAAGGGATTATAGACGTTGATTCGATAGATATTCAAAAGCCTACCTTGAATAAACGGGTGAAAATTTTGAAACTACGTAAACCTATTTTGGTAAATAAATATTTGTATGGTTTCCATTAAGTATAGCAATCCTCTTGCGTATTTTTCTGTTAAATGAATGAGAATGCTATGCGATCAACTATTTCTTCTCACTCTATCGTATGTGGATGAAGTGAACGATACTATGTAATTTAAGCTCGTAATTTGATCTTAAAAAACTTGTATTCAGAGTAAAAAAACATAGCATATAACATTACGAGAGTAAAAACTATATGTGGGTGTTCTCAAACGAGAGCATCCATATATGAGCATTTTTCAGTGGACTTCCGAAAATCTATTTGATGTAGCTTGGCAAGGCAATTTTGAGTCATGGGTATAGGACCATTTAAATGTAAGACTTATTGCCCATGCAATTTGGCATGTGCCCCCGCGTCCCGGACCATCACAAGGAAAATGAAAACCAAGATTTGCCTTATCTGGTATCAAACAAAAGCTACGCGCAAATAGAACACCCTTCAGAAGTATCGGTACCGTCACATGAATTGTAAATGCATGAATGTGGTGGACTAAAAAATTTGCGGTTCCTAATGGAATAGGTAACAAAGCGACATTGCCACCCACTACTACTAAATGAACCAAGTCAAACAGGTGCTTGTTGCACCAGGAGCCGTTACACTAGGCGCTAAAGCATGGGTGTTTTGTATCCATTGAGCAAACATGGGTTGTAATTGTATAGCGGTATCCGAAAACATATCTTGAGGGCGTCCTAAAGCGCTTATGGTATCATTATGAATATACAAAACAAAACTGTGAAAGCCTAGAAATATATTTGCCCAGTTGAGGTGTGGTAGAAGGTTTGAAGTTGGGTAAAGTTTGTGTCATCTTCTTTTTTAATTATTGATTATTTGTCCATCCTATGTCACCGGACCGAATTAATATCTAGGTACAAATCTTCTCCTATTCTAAATATAAAAATACTATATTTTACAAAACTAAATTGATCGGATTTATTTGTGTTTTATTGCTTGAGTCTACATGAAAAGTGAATATGACAAAAAAAATCAAAGACATTGGCGATGGCATCGGAAGTGTGGTTGATTGCTTCTCCACACGTAGAAATAAAAACTGGTCGGTTGATAGGTGGGTGTACCATTTCTACCAACCGTCCAACTTACTTAAACCTTCACTGATCCTATCCACTATCCGCCTAACATTTCACTATCACGCAAGCACTCGTCGGTCAACCGAGTGTCAATAAATGAGTGACTAATAAGACATTTAAAAAAATATTATCAAACATTACAAACTAATATATTAATATCGATTCTACACACGCTTCAACAAGTGTGGATCATTGTCCGATTCATTAACTGAGTGACAAAAAAGGCATTTATGCATACTAACTTGAACTTAAAAAATGGAATTGTAATTGTAATTTTAACTGAAAATCGATCTATCGGTAGGTTCTTTCTTTGTGGCCCATTCCTTCTTACTTTCCTATAACTCATCTCAGTGGAATCTATAACTCAGATGAGTTAAGTCAAGTGGTGAAGTGGTGAACTGCATCTGCTTCTTTTGTAGAGCGCATACAGAAATGGTGATTTTGTTGGTGCAATTCCTGTAGAAAAAGACACCTGCTCATTTGTGATTGATGCTTCTCCATCAGCTATGATTTATGTTGACCTCATATAGAGGCCATCTTCACTCGTCATTGTTGTTGATGTTGGGTTACAAATATCTGCAAAATTAATAGTCTAGACTACGTGGTTTGCAAATGTGTTGTTTATCCTTGGAATCTAATATCAGATTTAGGTATGTCCAAGCCCATTTTATTTGATTTGGGCCAAGACCTTTTTCTCTTTTCAAAAATACAACTATTTCAAACTATATTAATTAAAACAAAACCAAATTATCCAATTGAAACTTGTGGTTTATACAGTTTTTTTGTATGCCCATTTGAAAGTCATGGTAGTAGCCTCTTAAATACTAAATTTTATATTTTGAATACATGAAACAAATTTTTTAAAAATAAAGTTTGGAGCTCTTGGTCGGGTAAGAGGCCCACTCGGACCTCATCACTCGTCTATCCCTAATCAATGTTGAACTTGGTTGGACTCAACGCTCCATACGATCAAAGGTTTGCGTTTATCCTTGGTTATTTAAAAAAAAGTGATTTTTTTACATTTTTTTCTGGCAAATTAATAAAAAGAGGTCTAGAAAAATCATTTTTGGCTTCTTACACATGCTCTAAGTGTAAACTTAACAAAAAGGTATATTTTATAAATATAATTTTTTTTCATGAGTATATACTATATACATAACATATCATTCACTAAACTATCATAATTTTTATAAATTTTTTCCAAAAAACTTATTAAATGAGGAGAAAAAAAAATAGTTCAAGTAAGTTACATGAACTCTCAATCTCATAGACTATGTCCAGACTCGATAAATTTGGTAAACTCATGTAGACTTATATAAGATACCCTATATCGAGCATGGCTAAGTAACTAAGACCCCGTTCGTTTACGTGGTTTACAAGAATGAAAGTGAAGATTTCTATTTTTCTCAACCCATAACCTGTTTTTTGGTGATCGTTTCAAAACATCAGGTGGATGAAATTGAGAGTGAATTTAATTTAAGGGGACGAAGATTATACAAAATCTTCAAACACTCCCCACCAGCTTACGGATTGAAATTCAAAAATTTCACATTTGTAACTTGTATTATCTTTGAGGATCTCTGCACAACCAACACCATCGTCTTCCTGATGAGAGTATAAATTCCAGTAGATTGTGAGCCACACGTTTTATAACATAAACTAGTGACACAACACTCTAATATTTGTATAAATAAATTGTTATTATAACACATACAATACCAACTTCTTTCTCTCAACAGAATGGTTTTCTCTCTCTCTCTCTCTTTCGATCATACTCTTTCTCTACAACTATCTTCTTCTTCTTCTACATTTCATAGATCATGAAATGTAACATGGTATCACACTGAGAATGAGTTATACCGATCCTGATGATTCTCACCATTCGCACAACACAGATGATGATCATTCTTCCCAAACTTCCAAAGACGATTCAACTAACCAACTATTTTTGCATCATTCCGATCCACCTTCACTCAAGCTTTCCTCCACGCTGCTCAATGACTCCAACTACAACAGATGGAAGCGCTTTGTTGAAGTCTCCCTCCTAGCCAAGAACAAGCTTGGTTTTATGACTGGAGAATGCAAACGACCTCCTACTGTCACCAAGCTTGTTGCGCGATAGAATCAGCACAACAATATGCTCATATCATGGTTGCTTCACTATGTCGAGAAGGGTATTGCCGAATCAATGCTCTATTGCAAATCTACATCTCAGATCTGGAAAGAACTTGCAACATGATATGGTAAATCTAATTGAACCAATCTCTTCCAAATTAAGAGAGATATAAACTCAAATTCTCAATCAATCGATCACATTATACTTTACTCGTTTAAAAAAAACTTTGGGATGAATACATCGTTGCTATTGATCGAGAAACAACTTTGCAGTTGTGGATCTAATGAGTTTGACATGTTTATTCTCAAGAATCAACAAATAATCTAGTTTCTTGTTGACTTGAATGATTCCTTCACCTCATGAGATCCAACATCCTCCTGCTTATCCACCACCAACTATCAATGAAGTATACAACATGATTCTTCAAGATGAATCTCAGCGCGGTCTTACATCATCACATGGAGTCTCAGATGAAGCCAAAACTTGATATTCTCAAAATCTATACAGTTTAAACTCATACAACAGACCATCTAACAAAGGATCTTCATCGACACCTACTTCCAATACCATATCACTTTTTTGTGAACATTGTAAAACCAAGAATCACACTATTGAAAAATGATGAAGACTCCATGGATATCCAAATGTTGTTGCACATGGTATTTCTTTTTGTGATCATTGTAAAATTGTAGGTCATGTTCTTGCAAGATGTTGGAAGGTACATGGTTATCCAACTGACCACAAACTTGTTGCTACATCACTCTCACAAGATCAAATGACAACTCTTGTCATTACTACACAAATCTACCTCCACTGAGTTTTAAAAGGAACATCACAGTGCATTTCTTGTATGTAATTCAATGTGTCTATTCTCTCCTTCACTTAAATCCCAATGGATCATCGACAGTGGTGCCACTGACCACATCACACCTCACCTTGAACTTTTTTCATCCTATAAACCTACTTCCACACAATGTTCATTTACCGTGCCTAATGGCACCATTGTTAGTGTTAGTCATGTCGGTACAGTTACTCTAAGTCATGATCTAACACTTCACAGTGTGCTTTATGTCCCATCATTTCAGTTGAATTTATTATCTGTCTCCAAGCTATCCAAAGATCTTTCTACTCATGTCATTTTTTCTCTCTCTCATTGTCCCATCTAGGACCATTCGTTGAAGCAACACTTGGTGATTGATAAAGCTTGCAAGGGCCTCTATATGGTAGACAAAGCTCATGTTCCCATTGCTCACAACTCTTTACCTTCTTGTACTAATAATACAAGTAAACACATTATTTCTCATTCTTGCTCAACCAAACATCACATTGTAAGTCTTAAAATTTGACATTTCCATCTTGCCCATTAACCTTTTGAGCAAATGCATCATACTACATATATTACTACTAACATCAAAGATCATTCCATTTGCCAAATATGTCCTCAAGTTTGACGAACTAGACATTTTCCCACTCTTTCGTACACTTGAGCTACTCAGCCTTTTGACCTTATACATATTGATACATGGGGACCCTATAGACAACAAGCATATAATGGTTTAACATATTTTTTTCACCATTGTGGATGACTTCACAATATGTACATGGAGGTATCTCATGGAAACCAAAGCATTGCTCTTACCATCCTTCAATCTATCACCAATCTTATCTCCACATAGTTTCACATTAAAATCAAATTTATAAGGTCTGATAATGCCTTGGAGTTCTCAAGCCATAATGCATCTTGTTTCTATCAAAAGGAAGGTACTATTCATCAAACCTCTTGCCCTTACACACCTCAACAAAATGGTGTTGTTGAAAGAAAACATAGAAATACTCTTGAGGTTGCTCGATCCTTGTTTCATCAATCTAAACTACCTTTAGAATATTAGGGAGAATGCATTCTCTGTGCCACCTACATAATCAATAGATGTCCTCTTCCTATTCTCCACAACAAATCTCCTCTTAAACTCTTATTTCATACACCTCCCGATTACTCACATCTCAAAGTCTTTGGATGTTTGTGTTTAGAAGCACCATAAAACCTCATCGAGATAAATTTTCACCAAGAGCAGTCCCTTGTGTCTTCTGAGAATATCCATATGGCAAGAAAGGATTTAAAGTCCTCACCTTCCAATCCGAAGAAAGTAACATCTTTCTTGATGTTGTAATTCATGAAACCATTTTTCCCTTTCAGAAAATTTCTACTTCCACAACCACTCTTCCTATCCACCTTTCACAACACCATTTCGATACCGATATATTCCTACCTCACACTACAACCCCAATACCCTCTACTAGTGACTCATCTACACCTCCCAATGACTCACGTACTCCTAGTGCTATACGCTCTACTATACCTTCCACGTCTATTTACACCACTCATTCTTCTACCCCTTATGAAACCACCACATATATGCCTTCCAACAATATCAATGACTCAACTACACCTTCCCTTCCTAGACGTTCTCTTCAACCACACAAAACACCTTCACACCTTCAAGACTTTGTTTGATCATTTGGTTCTTTAAATTTGCCATCACCAGGTATGTTTCACTCTTCCCTTTTACCTACGTATCACCATTCTTTTGTATCATCCCTTTCATCATATGTTGAACTTACTACTTATATTGAAGCTTCTAAGGATCCAAATTGGGTCAATTCCATGCACAAAGAATATCAAGCCCTCCAAGAAAACTACATGTGGGATCTTATGCCTCTTACCCTAAACAAGAAAACCATTAGATGAAAATGGATCTTTAAGGTTAAACTTAAAGCTGACGGGAGCCTTGAACAATATAAAGAAAGATTAGTCGCCAAAGGTTTTACTCAACAAGCTGGAATAGATTTCCATGAGACCTTCTTTATTGTGTTCAAGATGACTGTCATCTGAAGCATTATAACTGTTAGCATGAAATATTGTGATATTTTAGGCACGTTTTCTAAGTGTATTTGATTCATATTGATAGTCTTTGATTGAGCATAGATACCTTTTATGAGCTAGTTTGCCTATAATGTCGATATAGAGATCTACACAAGCTTTATGTTGATTATAGGTGATTGAGAGCTATTTCCGAACGGAATCGAGCAAGGATGGAATTGTTGAGCAATGTCCATGGATTGAGGGCATTTCTAGGAGCTAAGGGAGTGCCAACTTGAGGAATGCACGAGGCTAGGGAAGAATCACGTTCTTGCCCTAAACCACGCTCTAAAATACGGCCGTACTACTTTCCACGTTCAGTTCCACGGCCGTGGAATCATGGTTGAGGAAACGTGGTTCATTCCAGCAACTTTTACGGCCGTGGAGAAGATGATTCAAACCGTATTTATTCTCACGCTCTAAATTACGGCCGTGGAACCTTCCACGACCGTGATCTTGGCGATCCTTTTTACCACACTTTAACCCACGATCTTTTAAAAGGTTGGGCCGGGCCGCTACTTCATCATACACTATAAAAGGACGGACGAAGAGAGATTCTGTCACCTCGCTTTAGACCTCCGCATACGTCTTTGCTTAGACGCACTTTCGCCCACGCCGCGACTTAGAGCTCTTGCGACTTTTGCAAAAGACGTACTTTGCGCTCATCCTTGGAGTTGCCCTAATCTCGTACTTTGGTGGAGATTGTGATTGAGATTTCCGGATTGACGGAAGATCAAAGATTTGGAAAAGTGTTTGCAAGAAGATTCCTCTTCTTGTTTAGGTTTGATTTAGAAGACGGATTGACATCCCGTTCTTCCTTCTTATCTAAGATTGTGTTTGTTTGTTCTATTTTGAATCTAGTGACGATATTTGTCCTTGATTGTGACTTTGAGATTGGTTTGAAGTTTATTGAAAGTTTTCGGAAGTTTTCATCTTTCAATCTTCTAAGCCTTGAATTTGATATCATTATGACTATTGTTGGCTAAAAACCCTTAACAATTCTAAGGTGAAGGGTTGATAGTTGTGGCTTAGATGATGATAGATTGATCGTAAACAGATTGGACCCTGAGAGTTAGAGAGAATCGCCGACGAACCCTAAATTACGGCCTGTTCTTGAGTCCACGGCCGTGGAACCTTAAGAACTACCCGTGATTTCCCTTAAGTTTACGAACCTGCTTTTACTTTAATCCAAAGTTAAAGATTTGCTTTAACTTAGTTTAGGCTTGCCTTTTCTAGGTGGTAGTGAAGCCTCAACAACCTCTACCTCGATTGTGAGTATCACAACCGTAATCGGTTTAGTTAGTCTTGATCCTTGGATTACAAGTTTGGGTATTTGACATTAATTCTTGCCTTTAGAACCTTTCTATATTGAAGCCTCAACAACCTGCATAGAGAGTTTCTTGTAGGTGAGTCATATAAGGTTTTTGGAACTTCACCGTACGATTACCTTACATTAGCATACCTTTGCATATCTCAACTCTGTCCTTATATCATTAGTATATCTTGAATCGATAGCCACAGCTGGATACTTGGATCTTTAGGATTGTTGTTTTCCCAATAATTTGCAAAGCTCTTACATCTACTTGCTTGATAATCTGCAATTGAATTTGTTCCCCCCAAATCCCTGTGTTCGATACTCTGGAATTCTTGCTTAACTATATCGATCCGTACACTGCGGGTTCGCTTGCTTGATTCTAGTTTTATAAATTTAAAGCTTATTTGCACACACGCTCGGGAGCGAACAAGTTTTTGGCGCCGTTGCCGGGGATTTGGTCTAGGCCGAATTTGGTAGCCGGTTGTCAAGCTTGGGAGCTTGCTCTCGCTATTTGATATCTTTTTGAGTGCATGTGCAGGTCTAGGAACACCGAAGACCTCTTACCCCTCGATCAAGAGCTTGAGAGGACTTTAAGGCTAAAGCGTAAGGAAAAGAAGATGGCTGAAGAACACGAACGTGGCCTTCAAGCGGAGCTAGCGGAGAAAGAAGCTCAACTCCAATGGAATGAGAATATTCGCCGGGATGGGATGTATCGTCATCAATCTGAAGTTAACAATCTAAAAGACATGATGTTCCAGATGAGGATAGAACTAAGCGACCTTAAGAATAAGGGGAGTAAGAAATCCTCAAGGAGGGGATCAAGATCAAGAAGAAGAAGCCATTCATCCGCCGATGATAGTGATTCTTCCATGCCACCGCTAGAGGAAATTGATCCCACGATCAATGTGAATCCTTTCCATCCACGGGGAGCTGCTAATCGTCGTGCTCCACCTAGAAATGCGAGGATCGAATGTGTAGATAATGAGCCAAGAACTCTTGGCCAAAGGATGGATCCAACACAACAACCACGCCGTTTGGGCGTGAACTTTGATGCTGATGATGTGCAAGGGTTTAGCTTCAACCCTCAAGTTATTACTCTTGTACGCCAAAACCAATTTGGCGGAACAAGCTCTGAATCTCCACACCAACACTTGCAAAACTTTGAGTGTATGATGGAGACAATGAGACCGAAGAACGCTACTACCAACAACTATAAGCTCAAGCCTTTCTTCTTCTCTTTGAAGGGGAAAGCGTTGTCTTGGTACCAAGCTCTTCCTAGTGGGAAACTAGACACGTGGGAAGACCTTTCCGCGGAGTTCCTCACCAAATTCTTTCCGCCATCCAAAATGGCGGAACTTAGAGGTAAATTCAATGCATTTTCCATGAGGTCTAACGAAAGTTTGTTTCAATCATGGGAAAGGTTTCAGGACTTGTTATTGGATTGCCCTCATCATGGCATATCCAAGCTTGCATTGTTGGAGATTTACTACAAGGGGTTAGATGCGGGGACGCAATTCAACCTCCAATCCCTCTCATGTGGAACATTCATGGACATGAGAGAAGATGACGCTTGGGATTTCATTGAGAAGCAAGCAAGAGTCATAGAGAAGTATTCCCACCGGAAAGTGGAGGGAAATCGTGTGGAGCAAGGAGCAAAGCTCACACATGAAGCTCAAAATCAAATTTTCTCCCTCAACAATGAGATCAAAGAGTTGAAGGAGGCAATCAAGACCAACTTTCCAAAGCAACAAGGCAAGGATGTTGGCTATTTGGGCAACAACAACAATGGCGGTGAGAACACAAACCGCAACAACAACAACTGGAACAATAACCGGAACAATTGGAATGGCAACAACAATAACAGGAACAACAACAATTGGAACAACAGTAGGGGTTCAAACAACAACAATTGGCGCTCCAATCAACAAAATTCCGGTAACTCTTATCCTTCCAATTCGAATTCACTAACTCCACCTTCCTCTTCCTCTACTCCTTTGAAAAGCCAGGGGCAAACATCTAATGGAGGAAACACTTCGGGGAAGGAGAAGCCCGATCTCATGTTGGAAACGATCTTAGGAAAGCTTCAAGGTTTGGAGAATCGCATCATTAAGGTTGATGATCAGATTTCTAAGGTTGATAAAGCCCAAAAGGTTTTGGAAAACCAAATGTTCAGCCATGCGGAGGAAGTTCCTAGGAATCAAGGGAAACTTCCAGGAAAGACGGAGGACAACCCTAAGGGAAGGGTGATGGCAATCACAACTAGGAGCGGAGTGACTACCACCGATCCGCAGCCTAAGTTCGTTGAAGTCCCCGTAGAGAAAGACAAAGAGAAGGGGAAGAAGAAGGAAGATGTCTACGTTCCTCCTCCGGCTTACAAACCTCCCCTACCATTCCCTCAATCTAGAGCGAGAGCGCGCCTAGATAAACAGTTTGGTAAGTTTATAGAACTCATGAGCAAGCTGCATATTAATATACCCTTTATCGATGCTATTGTAGGTATGCCGGCTTATGGCAAGTTCTTGAAGGAGCTCCTCTCCAACAAGAGGAAGCTAGAAGACTTCGGAGAGGTTAAGATGAGTTCGGATTCTTCGGATCTCATCAAGACCATGAAGGAGAAAATGCCCCCAAAGCTAAAGGATCCGGGGTCATTTTGCATTCCCATAGGAGTGGGAGATGTCACATACGATGCATTATGTGATTTAGGAGCAAGTGTGAGCATCATACCACTTGCATTGTGTAGGAAGATCGGTTTAGGCGACCCTAAACCGGTAAAGATGACGTTGTACATGGCGGATCGATCCATCACTCGCCCCGTCGGTATTGTAGAAGACGTCCCAGTCAAGCTAGGTAAATTCTTTATTCCCATTGATTTTGTTGTGCTTGACATTCCTGCAGATAGTCCAGTCCCGATCATACTCGGAAGACCGTTTCTTGCAACTTCCGGCTGCATAGTCGATTGCAAAAATGGTAGACTCGCTTTTGATATAGGAGAAGAGAAAGTAGAGTTCGTTCTTTCCACTCTACTAAAGGAGCCCATCTTTGATGAGGATATATTCGATATCCAAGATGAAGAAGGGTTATCTAGGGAGGAGGTAAGTGCTATTCTCTTCAACGATCCTTTACAAAAGGTTATTATTATGAGTCTTGTCACGCTAGGATGTAGCACAAAAAGCTTTAAATTTATAACTCGAACTAAATCCTAAACTACCTAGCGAAACTCGCAGTGTACGGGTCGTTTTGTAGAAAGGAAAGTATTCCGAGGTCGAACACAAGGACTGAGGTGAAACTAAGTCATTCAACGATCGAAAATAGTGTAAATCTAGACTAAGATAAGATGAGGAATAAAGAAAATGGAAAACACAATGTTTTTGGAGGGTTTTGGGTGATCAAACAAAGATCACAAATATGTGAACACAATCAAGCAACACAAACACACACTAACACAAAATATAGGAGAATGGAAGTAACAAAGCGGATTCTAGAGATTGGAAGTCCGGTTATGGCATAGACTCAAGCTATCTATTCATTCCTCGGATTAACTATGATATGTTGGGATTAAGCGTTTCTAGATTGGGATCAATTACCGGGTAAGTCTCATGATCCACTAGTCCATTCCTAAGGTCTCATCACCGGGTAAGTCTCTAAGAACCTAAGGATAGGAATTCTACACAAACCGGATTGTTACCTAGGGGTCTAACCTATCCTTACCGGGTAAGTCTCGGAAAGGGAAGTTCTAAACAACTATCCTAGCACACTTAGTCCAATGGCGGCTTGTGAGGCTCACCACTACCTAGGGTTTGTCATCTTTTGAATCTAAGAGTAAGAATCACCGGGTAAGTCTCTTCTAAACACTTAGTTGCTAACACTAGGTCTCCCTAGGATAGAATTAGCTCAACAAACACTAGGATTTCAAGAACAAGAGTCATCCAAGGGTAAAAATCTAAGTTCATCCTATCATGGTCCTAGCCATAACCCTTCTTTCCTTACCCTAGAATCGCAATCTATCTAGCCAACAACATTCATTTCAAGATCAATCTCCACAAATAAAGCATGCTTGCAAGTCATGGTCAATTGATGAAGAACAATCCAAAGAAAAGACATTAAAAGCATAGAATAGAAATTACCAAATCCTTACAAGGCTCCAAGAGCTAATCCAAGTTGTCAACAATGAACTTCTCTCTCAAATCCACTCTAATCTCACTCTAAAACGAGAATCTACACTAATCTCTTCCAAGAACACCCCTAATGGGTGCTTGGAAGAGAGGCAACAATGGAGAAGTGTTTTTGGGGAAGAAGATAGGTCAAAAGAGAGGAGAAGGATCAATGGGAGAGCCAGCAACAGCTTTGAAGGACCACTTATATTCTCCACCAAGAGCAAGGCCGGACAAGAGATCGTGGGACACGTGGCTTAAGCTGTCAAAGGCCCAAAAATCGACCCATAGGAAAAAATCGGCCGATTTTCCTGGGTGTAGGTCGATTTTCTTCAACAGAAGCATGCTATGATCGTCTAGCCATGAGTTGCTCCATTGCTTGCACCAATAGTGGTCTTTGTGTCCTTTGTTGCTCCAATTATGCTCCTCCAAGGCTTTGGATGTGTACCATCATGAGGCTTGGCCCTTAAATGTATCGATTAACGTCCAATAGATCCCCGAATTACCTACAAAACCGATAAAAGGTAGTGTAGACGTCTTTTCTAGAAATATGCATGAATTGAGCGAAGATGTCATGAACCAATGCCAAAACGTGCACGAATGAGTGAGAAATCTATCTAAATGATCATCTAAACCTAAGTCATAAATCGTGTTATCAAAAATACCCCATACTTAAGGTTTGCTCGTCCCCGAGCAAATTCCCAACTATAGACTAAGAGATGACATGATTTATGTATGCAGAAAAATGGCAAAATCTTTTTGGGTTTGTGCTTCTAATATTAGATCGCCTTCATAGTCATGTCTCATGGCAATGGACAAGCAATATGCATAAAATGAATGAAGGCATGGAAAGACAATTACACTTAACTAGAAAGCATGCATGAGAGGTGAAAATGAAGAAGTCAAGATGATCATGAGTATGTCCAATCTAGATCACTAAGTCTTACACATGTGCATTTAGGTCACAAGGACTTAGGAAAGAAAAGGCCAAGAAACATTGTGATTAGGTGGGAATTTCTAGGTCATGTGATGCTAATCCGGGAAAGGAACTAAACAACCACAACTTCACATTTCTTATCAACTTCCCTCAAGTGTATATTTTTCTTCATTTTCTTTTCTCTCTTTTATTTTTGAGACAATGGCATTGGTGTACAAAAGCCGAAACCTTGGTGATTAGCCATTCTCGGGCTTTTTCTATTTTTCGAGATGCATCCACACCGGGCACACATACCAAAGCTCGTTAGGACTATCGGTTTATTTGACTTTGGCAAGGCACCAACACCCGATCATGTGAAGTGTACCGAGTTACTTGTCATTTAAACTAATGTCCCCAAACCTATATTTTTGTCTACACTTTCACAACAATTTCAGCATTTCATTCACAACATTCTTTCATCAACAACTTCACCCCACACTTGCTTTTCACACACATCAACACACTATCATGCTCCTATTCCCGGATGGGTCAAAAAGAGGTAAAATTTTTCATCAATTGAGGTGCTCAAACAACATGATCAAGATGAAAAGTAGAGAAAGATGAATTGCCTCATTCATGCCTTAATAATGTGCAAGAACTAGCATGCAATTTCGATTTTCAATCCTCAATTCAAATCAAGGCAAACATTCATGATCACAAATCATTCATGGGATTCAAGATAAGTACTTCAAGTCCACATATGCATCATCTATTCAACACATAAGGCTATCCATAGCCAATTCACAAGACAAGGTTCATCATTAGGGTCATTCCCAAGCTTTAGAAGCACTAAAATTTTTTTAAAATTTTCTGATTTTTTTGGAATTTTCGAAATATGTATGTACAATGCAAGACATAATGAAACATGTGACAAAGTTAAACTACCCTAGATGCTAATCATGCAAATGATCATGAAAACCCCACCCCATACTTAGAAGCACATTGTCCCTAATGTGGAAACTAAATAAAGAAGTGAAAGAGAGTCATCACAATGTAAAATTGGTGATGCTTTGGTATTTCGGTTCACATCGAATGATGATGGTGGATGATCGATCAAGGATGGTAGAGAGCTCTTGATGTTCATTATGATGTCGGAACCCGCGCTTGGCGCCGCAAGCCATCCAAGTTCCACGTCCGCTCCACCCATGCTTGATTGGAGATCATCACTTTCCTTTACAGAGGAAAAATCGGACCAGCTACCCAGGAAAATCGGCCGATTTTCTCGATGAACAGGCCGATTTTCCTGGGTGCTTTCTTCCTTGTCCATGTGCTCGGATCTTGCACCTTCTTCCCAACAGTTCCATGAGGCTTTCACATGACCTCCAGCATCTCATCACACATGACAACAACAAGATCTAGCACCCAGAAACACAAAAGAAAAACAAAGCACACCAGAAACAAAAGCAAAAACGAAGACGAAAGAGAAAAGAGAAAGAGTTATTACCCTTGGGTGCCTCCCAAGAAGCGCTTCTTTTAGGTCATTAGCTTGACCAAACTCCGAGGATGTGTCAATCCACATCGAATACCATGGTTTGCTTGAGGAGTCCAAGCAACCATCGCTTTCCGGTATCCATGATGACAAGCAAGGGCCACTTGATGCCCAAATAAGCTTTAAGTTCTCTCTTCACCGGTGAGTAGTAGACTCCTTCATCACCGCTCCCTTGATGATAGTATGGAGTTGCAACCATAGGTGCCACCCCATACTTAGACAATTGGTACTCCGCGGTCACACCGGCGAGATGCTTGCCATCCTCATCCTCTATAATCCGAAGAAGGCCGGTTCTTGGAAAGAATTCTTCATTGAAGTGATCCATAACCATCATGGATCCATCATGCTTGCCTCCATCATTCAACATTGGAGACTCCTTAGGAAAGGGACTCCAATCTTCGTGTGTACTCCGGGCAAGCAAGAAAGGATTGGAAGGAGTTGAAGTTAACTTAGGGTTCTTCTTCGTGAGCTCTTCAAGTGTGGTTCCGGGGTTGATGGCAAGGATGTCCGGGGGTGAGAATACTTCATTGCACTCCTCCAAAGGTGAAGGAGGTGGAGGTAAGCCTTGAAGGATGGTAGGATCTCCTAGCATAAGAGCATGCCTAATCTCCTCAATCTCCCTCCTCATTTGTTCTTCTCTCTCAACATTCAATCTTCTTGCATCCTCCAGGGCCAAATCCCTTAGCCACAATTGCTCCCGAGCTTCATTCAACTCTTCCTCAAGGTCTCTATTGGCTATGGTTGAACCGGGTAATTCTTGGATCTCGCCATGGTGAACCTCCTCTTGTTGAAATACTTCCTCTTCAAGCACCATGTGGGAACTCGAAATGGAAGCAAGATTGCTCTCTAGATCATCCATCTTCCTCAACATTTCTTCTAGCATTGATTCCACTCGGTCATTGTGAGGTTGATGGTGAGGTTCCACATAAGGCAGTGTAGTCATGTGAGCTTGATCATGGGACTCATGATAGGCATTAAACTCCTCCCAATACTCAAACTCATCATGGAGAGGTCCTAGATCTTGGCTTTCTATCCACTCCTCATACTCCATGTCGTCAAGGTCGTCTTGGAAGTACAATCCGTCCATGGCAAACATGAAAAGGCAAAGACAAAAACAACACAAGGTCAAAAGTAACAAGAAAGATAAACACTAAAAACGATCAAAAGCAAATGACTCAATCTAGACCTAGTCCCCGGCAACGGCGCCAAAAACTTGTCACGCTAGGATGTAGCACAAAAAGCTTTAAATTTATAACTCGAACTAAATCCTAAACTACCTAGCGAAACCCGCAATGTACGGGTCGTTTTGTAGAAAGGAAAGTATTCCGAGGTCGAACACAAGGACTGAGGTGAAACTAAGTCATTCAACGATCGAAAATAGTGTAAATCTAGACTAAGATAAGATGAGGAATAAAGAAAATGGAAAACACAATGTTTTTGGAGAGTTTTGGGTGATCAAACAAAGATCACAAATATGTGAACACAATCAAGCAACACAAACACACACTAAC
Source organism: Fagopyrum homotropicum (assembly GCA_033239125.1). Taxonomy (NCBI): domain Eukaryota; kingdom Viridiplantae; phylum Streptophyta; class Magnoliopsida; order Caryophyllales; family Polygonaceae; genus Fagopyrum; species Fagopyrum homotropicum. The sequence goes on from BSWB01000006.1 coordinate 24,038,619, forward strand.
ACAAAAGATAGGAGAATGGAAGTAATAAAGCGGATTCTAGAGATTGGAAGTCCGGTTATGGCATAGACTCAAGCTATCTATTCATTCCTCGGATTAACTATGATATGTTGGGATTAAGCGTTTCTAGATTGGGATCAATTACCGGGTAAGTCTCATGATCCACTAGTCCATTCCTAAGGTCTCATCACCGGGTAAGTCTCTAAGAACCTAAGGATAGGAATTCTACACAAACCGGATTGTTACCTAGGGGTCTAACCTATCCTTACCGGGTAAGTCTCGGAAAGGGAAGTCCTAAACAACTATCCTAGCACACTTAGTCCAATGGCGGCTTGTGAGGCTCACCACTACCTAGGGTTTGTCATCTTTTGAATCTAAGAGTAAGAATCACCGGGTAAGTCTCTTCTAAACACTTAGTTGCTAACACTAGGTCTCCCTAGGATAGAATTAGCTCAATAAACACTAGGATTTCAAGAACAAGAGTCATCCAAGGGTAAAAATCTAAGTTCATCCTATCATGGTCCTAGCCATAATCCTTCTTTCCTTACCCTAGAATCGCAATCTATCTAGCCAACAACATTCATTTCAAGATCAATCTCCACAAATAAAGCATGCTTGCAAGTCATGGTCAATTGATGAAGAACAATCCAAAGAAAAGACATTAAAAGCATAGAATAGAAATTACCAAATCCTTACAAGGCTCCAAGAGCTAATCCAAGTTGTCAACAATGAACTTCTCTCTCAAATCCACTCTAATCTCACTCTAAAACGTGAATCTACACTAATCTCTTCCAAGAACACCCCTAATGGGTGCTTGGAAGAGAGGCAACAATGGAGAAGTGTTTTTGGGGAAGAAGATAGGTCAAAAGAGAGGAGAAGGATCAATGGGAGAGCCAGCAACAGCTTTGAAGGACCACTTATATTCTCCACCAAGAGCAAGGCCGGACAAGAGATCGTGGGACACGTGGCTTAAGCTGTCAAAGGCCCAAAAATCGACCCAGAGGAAAAAATCGGCCGATTTTCCTGGGTGTAGGTCGATTTTCTTCAACAGAAGCATGCTATGATCGTCTAGCCATGAGTTGCTCCATTGCTTGCACCAATAGTGGTCTTTGTGTCCTTTGTTGCTCCAATTATGCTCCTCCAAGGCTTTGGATGTGTACCATCATGAGGCTTGGCCCTCAAATGTATCGATTAACGTCCAATAGATCCCCGAATTACCTACAAAACCGATAAAAGGTAGTGTAGACGTCTTTTCTAGAAATATGCATGAATTGAGCGAAGACGTCATGAACCAATGCCAAAACGTGCACGAATGAGTGAGAAATCTATCTAAATGATCATCTAAACCTAAGTCATAAATCGTGTTATCAAGTCTAACAAATGTAGGGGAAGAAGAAGAGTGCAATGAGGCAATTGAAGCCTTAGAAGCACAAGAAGAGATGGGTGAAGTGGAATTCGAGGAGCTCCACTACGAGGCAGAAAACGTGAGAATCCACGGCCATACGCTATATTCCACGGCCGTGGATCTCACAACCCAAAGCGTGGCTCACTCCAGGGGGTTACACGGTCGTGGAGGAGACAGAGCAACCGTAACCACCTTCCACGCCCTAAACCACGGCCGTGGAGGACATGGGGAAACCGTAATTTTGGCCGTGGAAGAGGGTGATCGAGACACTTCTTCAACTTCCTTCGATTCTTCTCCTACATCTTCAACACCCTTAGAAACTTCTAAGGAGACATCGGATGCTCCTCAAGGATCATTGGAAGCTCCGAAAGCATTGGAACTCAAACCACTTCCTACTCATCTAAGGTACGCTTTCTTAGGACCTAATTCTACCTTTCCGGTTATTGTTAGTTCCGATCTAAGCATAGATGAACATAATGAACTCATGGTTGTCCTTAGGAAACATAGAAAAGCTCAAGGATATACTATTGAGGATTTAGTAGGAATTAAACCCTCCCTATGCATGCATAAGATACTAATGGAGGAAGATTTTAGAACTTCAAGGCAACCTCAAAGGCGGTTAAATCCGACCATGAAGGAGGTTGTCAAGAAGGAAATTCTTAAACTTCTTGATGCAGGTATCATCTATCCTATCTCCGATAGTAAGTGGGTGAGTCCGGTTCAAGTAGTTCCGAAGAAGGGAGGAATGACGGTCATCACCAACAAAAACAACGAACTCATTCTTACCCAAACCGTAACGGGATGGCGGATATGCATTGACTACCGCAAGCTTAACAATGCAACGAGGAAGGATCACTTCCCATTGCCATTCATTGATCAAATGCTTGAAAGGTTAGCACAACATTCACATTTTTGCTACCTTGACGGTTATAGTGGTTTCTTTCAGATTCCGATACACCCGGATGATCAAGAGAAGACCACATTCACGTGCCCGTGGGGTACGTTCGCTTATAGGAGAATGCCGTTCGGGCTTTGCAACGCCCCAGCCACCTTTCAAAGGTGCATGATGGTCATCTTCTCCGAATACATTGAGGAAATCATGGAAGTCTTCATGGATGACTTCTCCGTATACGGTTCCTCTTATAACGATTGCCTTTCTAACCTTTCTCTTGTTTTACAAAGGTGTGAAGACACTAACCTAGTTCTTAATTGGGAAAAGTGTCAATTTATGGTTAAGGAAGGAATTGTATTAGGACACCTAATCTCTAGTAGAGGGATAGAAGTGGATAAGGCTAAGATAGAGACCATAAAGAAGCTTCCTCCCCCAAATTCGGTGAAAGGGATAAGAAGTTTTCTAGGACATGCCGGATTCTATAGACGCTTCATTAAAGACTTTTCTAAGATATCAAAACCTCTCACTAATCTATTGATGAAGGATGCGGTTTTTGAGTTTTCGCAGGAATGCTTGGATGCGTTTAACACCATTCGGCAAGCTCTAATTTCAGCACCTATTATCCAACCTCCGGATTGGACTCTTCCCTTTGAGGTTATGTGTGATGCTAGTGACGTGGCTATAGGAGCTGTCCTTGGACAACGAAAGGAAGGGTGAACCCATGCCATATACTATGCTAGCAAGACGCTAGATGAAGCGCAGCTCAATTACGCCACTACCGAAAAAGAGTTTTTAGCCATTGTCTATGTTATTGACAAGTTTCGCTCTTATCTTGTAGGTGCAAAGGTGATTGTCTACACGGATCATGTTGCGATCCGGTACCTCCTTGCAAAGAAAGATGCGAAGCCAAGGCTAATTAGATGGATTCTTCTCCTACAAGAATTCGATCTAGAGATCCGCGACAAGAAAGGTTCAGAAAATTCTGTTGCGGATCATTTGAGTCGTCTAACACATCTAGAGGACGACCATTTACCCATCGATGACTCCTTCCCGGACGAACACCTACACATCATAGAGGAGTGCATCGATGCGATCTCCAAAGGTAACGAACCATGGTTGCTGATTTTGTTAACTATTTGGTTTGTCAGGAGATACCGCCCGGATTATCCTACGCACAAAGGAAGAAGTTCTTTAAGGATGTCCGGGAATACTTTTGGAACGAGCCTCTCCTCTTTAAGAGAGGTCCGGATGGCATCATTCGGCGATGTGTGCCGGAAGACGAGATGCAAAGTGTCATCCGCCATTGTCATTCACTACCTTGTGGAGGACACGCTAGTTCGAACAAGACTAGCGCAAAGGTATTGCAATCCGGATTTTTTTGGCCTACTTTATTTAGAGATGTGCAATCCTTTGTTTCTTGCTGCGATGCTTGTCAAAGAACAGGCAATATCTCTAGGAGGAATGAGATGCCCCTCAACAACATCCAAGAGGTGGAGATTTTCGATGTTTGGGGAGTAGATTTTATGGGACCATTCCCATCCTCTTGTGGAAACCAATACATACTATTGGCGGTAGACTACGTTTCTAGATGGGTGGAAGCAATTGCCTCTCCCACCAATGATGCCATGGTGGTGGTCAAGTTCTTCAACAAAACCATTTTTCCTCGATTTGGGACGCCAAGGACTATCATTAGTGATGGAGGTTCTCACTTCATTGCCCGGCGCTTTGAAGCTCTTCTAGCTAAGTATGGGGTTACCCACAAGATTGCTACCCCTTATCATCCACAAACAAGTGGACAAGTTGAGATCTCAAATAGAGAGATTAAAGGAATCTTAGAAAAGACGGTTTCAAGGACTAGGAAGGATTGGTCTTTGAAGCTTGATGATGCATTGTGGGCATACCGGACTGCGTACAAGACTCCCATAGGAACCACACCATACAACCTTGTGTATGGGAAGTCTTGTCACTTACCGGTAGAGTTGGAGCACAAAGCGTTTTGGGCTATCAAGTGGTTGAATTTCAGCATGAAGGAAGCGGAAGAGAAGCGTCTCCTAGACCTTAATGAGCTGGACGAACTCCGCTTGAACGCTTATGAAAACGCCAAGATCTACAAGGAGAGAGCAAAGCGTTGGCATGATAAGCATATCATTCCAAAGGACTTCAAAGAAGGAGATCAAGTTCTCCTCTTCAATTCAAGGCTTCGTCTCTTTCCAGGTAAGCTCAAATCCCGTTGGACCGGACATTTTCTAATTAAGCGTATTTTCCCCCATGGTGCAGTTGAAGTATGGGGTGAAGCGGGCGGAAGCTTTAAGGTGAACGGCCAACGACTCAAGAAGTATACGCCGGAACTCCAAGCTGAAGAGTTCGCGCCTACCGCACTCGAATAAGTGCGAGAATGGTCTAGCTACGGACCTTAAACAAAGCGCTTCTTGGGAGGCAACCCAAGGTATTGCATTTTTGTTTTTGTTTTCGATTCATAGTTTAGCTTAGTTTAGACGTTTTTCGCTTTATTTTGCCTCGATTTCTTCCGGTATGTTCGTGTTTTTGGATGTAGGAACGATGGAAAAGGGGAAGGGAAGGATAATGTTGAAGAAAAGTGACAAAACTTAGACTTTGGAGCATTACAGAGAGTTCCACGGCCTAAACCACGGTCGTGACAGCTACAGTGACCGTAATTTCCAAAAGCCTTTGAAAAATCACCAAAACCACGGTTCCGTACAGTTCCACGGCCGTGGAACACCCCGACAGACCGTGATTTTCAAAAATTTTGCCTGTGACTATATAAACCACGTTCTTCACAAAAATCACTCCACAAAACCCTCTTCCACGACCACAACGCCGAATCCACGATCTCCTCCCAAATCCTCGTTCCTTAATCGTTTCCAACGATTCTTCTTCCCAAATTGAAGCAAATGCAACAACCAACAAGATCCAAGCGACGAATCGAGCGGCAATTCACCAAGGGACGCACAATTCGGATTTTAAAATCCGAAACCTAGGTTTTTCCACTCTTCTTGATCTTTGTCGATTTGGTTCGTTTTTGTTAGAAATTTTAGGAAGAACTGATCGAAATTGGAAGGAATTAGACTAGGGCTGCCTGATTGTTGAGTTTGAGAGTTGATTTCTGACATTTGCGAAAAAACCAGACAAACCACGGTTCCTGACAGAACCACGGCCGTGGAAAGGCAAGAACAGGCCGTAATTTTGAACAGTGATGGATTTCGTGAGGAGAGTTTCAGGGAGGATTAAGGAGAAAAAGAATGACCAGAACAAGAAGAGGAAGGGTAATCCCTCCTCTTCCTCATCCTCTAGAGCACCACCACCCTCTTCCCCTTCACCTCCATCATCACCTTCATCACCCTCACCTCCTAGTCCTAGAGTCCCGACCATTCATGAGGATCACCTCGACGCATTCGAGAGGATCCAGGAGAGAGCTGTGATTGGACCTAGGTACCTACTGTTAGAGGATCTAGCTCCTCTTAACATCATAGATGACCTCACTTGGCTCTTGGATAGAGCCGGACTAGTTGTCTTCTCGGCTATCCGAGAAGACGCGTATGAGGAGATTACGAGGGAGGTTGTGACGTCTTTTCAGCACAGCCATGTGGATAGGACCGTTTCTTTCCGTCTTATGGAAAGAAACTATGACTTTACCATTCGTGAGTTTGGGACCTTCTTTGGGTTCCATGAGACCTTTAACGGTCGTTTCCCTAGTGGCGTTTACGCCAAAGACTTTTAGGAGGAGGTTGCCATGATATACGCCAGCGAGGACCGCTGACAACCTGCTGACACCAAGGCTAAGTTGATGTATCACTTAGCCTTGAAGATTGCTCATCGTGTTCTTTCGGAGTGTCTCTTCCCTAGGACGGAGACGCCCCAAAAGATCAAGACAGATGAGCTGTTTCTGCTGTATTCTATGCTGTATGGGCGCCAAGCTGACTGTGCCACCCTCTTAGCTGCTACTATGAGCAAGCTTAAGAACAAGAGGAAGGGCAACATTGGATATGGTGGGATAGTTACCCACCTTGCTAGGGCGTTGGGTGTTGATTTTTCTGCCTGTACCCGCATACCAGCCGTACCCTTAGGACTTCATGCCTTCATGACTAGGGGTCTCATCTTCCCCACACATAGAGGTCCGCCTTATGCGGCCATGCCTTGGGAGAGCAGGACCGGTAGGGGTATTGAGTGGCTACAGGAGTACTCCATTATGGCTGGACGCCATAATTGGAAGGAGACGTTCGCTGCTATGCACGCGAACAGGATTGCAGCTCCTCCGTATGTTCCACCACCACCCGTAGTTGAGGAGGAGGAGATGAGGGATCAGTTTGAGGGTGGAGGAGGAGCCGAGCAGGAGTTTGGCACGTTTCCGGATCAGCCGGATGCGGCCCCCGATGTGCCTAGACGTTCTCCACGTCCCGCCAAAGCTTCAGGCTCGTCTTCTCGCCGCGCCAGCGTGAGTGAGAGACCCACATGGGCTGAGACACCTCCTGCATGGTATGGAGCTCCACCTCCATGGGCTACAGAGACACCATCTGCACCAGCACCAGCACCAGCACCACCCGATGCTCCAGAGTGGTACAGTCATGCTCCGGGATGGTATGAGCAGATGCCGGACTGGGCTACTGGTCTTTCGGAGAGAGTAGGAGCATTGGAGATACGAGCCGATGCTAGAGATGGACGCTTGGACGACCTCGATCACATGATGAGAGATGTCTACCGCCAGCAGTTTGGGCGGTTTTATGATCCTAGCTTCTCTCTATTCCCGCCTCCACCACCGCCGCAGTGATGATGCTTTGATGACCGATAGCTTTAGCCGCTCCACCGCCATTTTGTGAGTTTCTTTTTTCTTTTCTTCTTTTCTTTCTTTTATTTGAACATTAGGGACAATGTTTGTTCCAAGTATGGGGTAGGATGTGACTAAAAGTTGTAATAACTCTTACTCACTATGTTTGCTTCTATTGAGACTATCATTGCATGTTCATTATATTGTTGCACGTTTCATTATTGCATTGCATGAAAAAAGAGTTTGAAAAACCCATAAAAATTGAAAAATTTTGAAAAATTTTGTGCTTCTAAGGAATTGAGATGATTTCTATGATAATTGCTACTTGTGAATTGAGTTTGAGGACAATTGCATGCTTAAACGAATAGTGGATTGAAAAGAAATTGAATGAGTTGATTATGCTTATTTTACAAGTTTCATAATGTGATGAATGTTACCTAAATCATGTTGAGAAATTGATGTTGAAATCACACTATAAGTTCTTATGCTTCTTGTTGAGATGATTAAGGCAATTCGATTCTTTCTTTCTTCTTTCTTTGATCATTTAGCTCCTCATTGAAATATTGACCTCCTTTACCTATCCGGGAATTTGGAGAAGTGAATGAAAAAGGCATGTTTGATGTGGGAGGGCCATGAGAGCAATTATTTGCAATCAAAAGAATAGAAAGAAATTGTAGGTTTGGGGAAGTCAATCATGATGATGAGTAACTCGGCACCATTCACATAGCCGGGTGTTTGTGTCTTGCCAAAGTCGGATTGAGCGATATTCCTAGCGGATTATGGTATGTGCGCTAAGGGTTTGAGGCATCTCATAAAAATTGAGAAACGCCAATCTCCTAGGCTTCGGTTTTTGTGCACCTCTGTCCATAACTCCAAAAGTAAAGTCGAAAAATGAAAAGAAGAGAGCGAAGCTCTAAGTTGAAGTTGTTGCGGAAACCACAAGAGAAGAAGAAGGAGGGGTTGTCCACTTTCCCGGATTCATGCACCACAATCCTTAAAATTTCCTTCCCTTTCCACATTCTAGACCTTTTCTTTGAAAGTCCTTAAGATCAAAAGAATGTTATATGGCTTGGTGATCTAAATTGAAATTTCTTATGATTGATTTTGATAATGTTTAAGGGTTATGATGCTTGTATGGAAGTTTGATTGATTCATGAGCTTTCTTTACTTTTTACTCTTTGATTAAGTGTATGAAAGTCTTATAAACGATTGAAGCAAGATTTGAGAATGATCTATTGTTTGGAAGGCACATTCAACCAAAAGAAGTATTGCTTTGAGAAGGTACACATATTTCATCCTAACTCTTGTTTTAAAGCTTTTGAAAGACCTTGCTTAGGGACAAGCAAGTGTTGAGTATGGGGTTATCTGTTAGCATGAAATATTGTGATATTTTAGGCACGTTTTCTAAGTGTATTTGATTCATATTGATAGTCTTTGATTGAGCATAGATACCTTTTGTGAGCTAGTTTGCCTATAATGTCGATATAGAGATCTACACAAGCTTTATGTTGATTATAGGTGATTGAGAGCTATTTCCGAACGGAATCGAGCAAGGATGGAATTGTTGAGCAATGTCCATGGATTGAGGGCATTTCTAGGAGCTAAGGGAGTGCCAACTTGAGGAATGCACGAGGCTAGGGAAGAATCACGTTCTTGCCCTAAACCACGCTCTAAAATACGGCCGTACTACTTTCCACATTCAGTTCCACGGCCGTGGAATCATGGTTAAGGAAACGTGGTTCATTGCAGCAACTTTTACGGCCGTGGAGAAGATGATTCAAACCGTATTTATTCTCACGCTCTAAATTACGGCCGTGGAACCTTCCACGACCGTGATCTTGGCGATCCTTTTCACCACACTTTAAGCCACGATCTTTTAAAAGGTTGGGCCGGGCCGCTACTTCATCATACACTATAAAAGGACGGACGAAGAGAGATTCCGTCACCTCGCTTTAGACCTCCGCATACGTCTTTGCTTAGACGCACTTTCGCCCACGCCGCGACTTAGAGCTCTTGCGACTTTTGCAAAAGACGTACTTTGCGCTCATCCTTGGAGTTGCCCTAATCTCGCACTTTGGTGGAGATTATGATTGAGATTTCCGGATTGACGGAAGATCGAAGATTTGGAAAAGTGTTTGCAAGAAGATTCCTCTTCTTGTTTAGGTTTGATTTAGAAGACGGATTGACATCCCGTTCTTCCATCTTATCTAAGATTGTGTTTGTTTGTTCTATTTTGAATCTAGTGACGATATTTGTCCTTGATTGTGACTTTGAGATTGGTTTGAAGTTTATTGAAAGTTTTCGGAAGTTTTCATCTTTCAATCTTCTAAGCCTTGAATTTGATATCATTATGACTATTGTTGGCTAAAAACCCTTAACAATTCTAAGGTGAAGGGTTGATAGTTGTGGCTTAGATGATGATAGATTGATCGTAAACAGATTGGACCCTGAGAGTTAGAGAGAATTGCCGACGAACCCTAAATTACGGCTTGTTCTTGAGTCCACGGCCGTGGAACCTTAAGAACTACCCATGATTTCCCTTAAGTTTACGAACCTGCTTTTACTTTAATCCAAAGTTAAAGATTTGCTTTAACTTAGTTTAGGCTTGCCTTTTCTAGGTGGTAGTGAAGCCTCAACAACCTCTACCTCGATTGTGAGTGTCACAACCGTAATCGGTTTAGTTAGTCTTGATCCTTGGATTACAAGTTTGGGTATTTGACATTAATTCTTGCCTTTAGAACCTTTCTATATTGAAGCCTCAACAACCTGTATAGAGAGTTTCTTGTAGGTGAGTCATATAAGGTTTTTGGAACTTCACCGTACGATTACCTTACATTAGCATACCTTTGCATATCTCAACTCTGTCCTTATATCATTAGTATATCTTGAATCGATAGCCACAGCTGGATACTTGGATCTTTAGGATTGTTGTTTTCCCAATAATTTGCAAAGCTCTTACATCTACTTGCTTGATAATCTGCAATTGAATTTGTTCCCCCCAAATCCCTATGTTCGATACTCTGGAATTCTTGCTTAACTATATCGATCCGTACACTGCGGGTTCGCTTGCTTGATTCTAGTTTTATAAATTAAAGCTTATTTGCACACACGCTCGGGAGCGAACAATAACTATTGTTGCAGCTAAGTCATGGACACTACATCAACTTGATGTAAACAACGCGTTTCTGCATGGAGATTTATATGAAGATGTATACATGAAAACCCCTTAAGGAATCCCTAACCTTCTATCCCTTGTGTGCAAGCTCAAAAGGTCTCTCTATGGCTTAAAACAAGCATCAAGACATTGGTTCCATCGTCTCACAACTGCTTTAGTGCATCGTGGTTATATTCAGTCTAAAAATGACTACTTATTATTTATTAAGCATGATTCTTCTCTCATTACAATGGTGGCAATCTACGTGGATGATTTGCCTATTACAGGTTCAAATGTCAATGAAATATCTCTACTGAAAGTCTATCTTGATGACACATTTAGTGTTAAACATATCAGGATCTTACACTTCTTCTTGGGAATAGAGATAAGCCATCTTCCCATGGCATTGTTATCTCTCAATGAAAATTCACCTTGGAACTATTGCATGATGCAACTCTACCTGATACAAAGCACAATGCTACTCCTCTTCCTTTGAACACCAAGCTTTTGCCTCATGTTGTAAGTCCATTACCAGATGCTTCTTATTATCGATCGTTAGTAGGCAAGCTTAACTTCCTCACTCACAAGAGACCTGAATTGTGTTTTGTTGTCCAGTACTTGATCCAGTTCATGCAGCAGCCATGTTCATCCCATCTACTTGCTCTAGAACACATGCTTTGATATCTACAAGGCACCATCGGTCATGGTGTCATTCTCAATGGTTGCAACTCACCTTCTCTCCTTGCTTACATTGATTCAAATTGGGATGCATGCCCCACGTCTCAACGATCAGTTGAAGGCTTTGTGATTCTACTTAGACGCTCTTGAGTGAATTAGAAATCAAACAAACCATTATTTCACGTAGCTCTACTGAAGCTGAATATAGAGCTATGGCGAGTGTAGCAGCTGAAGTCACTTGGCTTATTCGACTCCTCACTGATATTGGTCTCAAGCATGCAAAACCTGTACGTATGTACTATGACAACAACTCTGCCATACAAATAGCATAAAATCCAGTCTTTCACGAGAGGACAAAGCACATCGAAATTGATTGCCACTTCACTCGAGATAAGATCATGGATGTTCTACCGGAACTCAAACATATCTCCACTTCTGATCAACTTGCAGATGTGTTCACCAAGATAATACCTTCTACACAACAGAATGAGTTGTTTCTCAAGCTTGTAATGGTCATTCTAGCTTAAGGGGAAGGGGGTGATAAGAGTATAAATGTCAATTGATTGTGCGTCGCACGTTTTGTAACAAAAACTAGTGACATGACACTCTAATACTTGTATAAATATATTGTTACTACAACACATGCAAAAACAACTTCATTTTCTCTCAATAGAATGTTCTTCTCTCTCTCTCTCATCATACTCTTTCTCCACAACTATCTTCTTCTTCTACATTTCATAGATCATGAAATGTAATGCTTCATTTGGCTTCTCAACACAAAATTCATCAATTGAAAGAAACCAACTATAATTTTTTTGTATTCATCAATTAAAACAAACAAATTCACCATGGAAGAGAATGACCATGGACGAGATAGATGAGGACGAGAACAAACATCCATGGAGCTTTACCTCTTCCAAGAAGAATACAAAATCACTACCATGGATGAGGACTAGATTGAACATATCCATTGTGGATGAAAATGATCAGATTTGCGAGTGAGAAGACAAATCATTACCATGGACGAGGACGAGATCGAATAGTTCCACCATGGACGAGGACGAGATCAAACAGATCCACCATGAACGAGAACGACCAGATTTGCAAAGAAGAAGACAAAGTCAATTACCATCAATGGAACTTAAATTTTACGAGGGAGAAGAATGAAGAGAAATGAATTACTATGGAGAAAAGAATGACTAGATTTGTGAGAAAGAATAGATTCGTTGTGGACTAATTACTTTATTTTAATTTGCTAATAATGATAAAAAAAATTGCAATTTTATAATTACTTTTAAAATCTTAATGATAACGAAAAAGAGATTAATAATGGATTTGTTTAGGATTAAAACTTCCTTTGGCTTCTCAAGACAAACTTCATCAATTAAAACAAATCAACTCTAGTTTGGTTGAATTCACCAATTGAAACAAATAGATCCACCATGAACGAGTATGGCATTGGACAAGAACGAGGACGAGAATGAACATTCATGGAGCTTCACCTCTGCCACGGAGAAGACAAAATCATTAACATGGACGAGGATGAGATCGAACAGATCCGTTGTGGACAAGAATGAACAAATCCACCATGAACGAAAATGACCAAATTTACGAGGGAGAAAACGAAATCATTACCATGGACGAGAACGAGATCGAACAGATCCACCATGGACGAAAATGACCAGATTTGTTAGGAAGATGACAAAGTCAATTACCATCAAGGGAGCTTCAATTTTACGAGGGAGAAGAATGAAGATGAGGGAACGACTAGGGAGAAGAGAATGACCAGATTTGAGAGGAAGAACAGATTCGTTGTGGACTAATTACTTTATTTTAAATTTCCTAATGATGATTACAAAAATAATTACAATTTTACAATTAATTTTAAAATCCTAATGATAATGACAAGAAATTAGTAACTCATGTGTTTACAATTAACACTTCCTTTGACTTTTCAACATAAATTAACACTTCCTTTGACTTTTCAACACAAATTTTATCAATTGAAACAAATCAACTCTAGTTTTGTTGAATTTATCAATTGAAACAAATAGATCCACCGTGGACGAGATAGACGAGGACTAGAACGAACATCCATGGAGCTTCACCTCTGTCATGGAGAAGACGAAATCATTACCATGGACGAGGATGAGATCGAATAGATCCGCTGTGGACGAGAACAAACGGATCCACCATAAGCGAAAATGACTAGATTTGTGAGGGAGAAGACGAAATCATTACCATGGACCAGATCGAACAGATCAACAATGGACGAGGACGAGATCAAACAGATCCACCATGGATGAGAATGATCAGATTTGCAAGGAAGAAGACAAAGTTAATTACCATCAATGAAGCTTAAATTTTACGAGGGAAAAGAATGAAAATGAAGGCATTACTAGGGAGAAGAGAATGACCAGATTTGCGAGGAAGAACATATTCTTTGTGGACTAATTACTTTATTTTAATTTCCTAATAATAATAAAAAAAACAATTACAATTTTACAATTAATTTTAAAATCCTAATGATTATGACAAGAGATTAGTAACTATTTTGTTTATGATTAATGCTTCCTTTGGCTTCTCAACTCAAACTTTATCAATTGAAACAAACCTACTCTAGTTTTGCTAAATTCATCAATAGAAACAAATAGATGTACCATGGACGAGATAGATGAGGACGAGAACGAGATTCACCGTTGATGAGATAGACGAGGACAAGAATGAACATTCATGGAGCTTCATCTCTATCAAGGAGAAGACGAAATCAATACCATGGACGAGGACGAGATCGAACAGATCCGCCGTGGACGAGAACGAACATATCCACTGTTCGCCACTTAGCGTGCGTGCAAATAAGCTTTAAAATTATAAAACTAGAATCAAGCAAGCGAACCCGCAGTGTACGGTTCGATATAGTTAAGCAAGAATTCTAGAGTATCGAACACAGAGATTTGGGGGGTTAAATCTAGCTATAGATTATCAAGCAAGTAAATGTATGAAGCTTTTCAAATTATTGGAAAACAACAATACTAAAGATCCAGGAATCAAGCTGTGGCAATCGATTCAAGATATACTAAAGATATAAGGACAGAGTTGAGGTATGCAAAGGTATACGAATGTAAGGTAATCGTACGGTGAAGTTCCAAAAACCTTATATGACTCACCTAAAAGACACTCTCTATAAAGGTTGTTGAGGCTTCAATATAGAAAAGATCTAAAGACAAGAATTAACGTCAAATACCCAAACTTGTAATCCAAGGATCAAGACTAACTAAATCGATTAAGGTTATGACACTCACAATTGAGGTAGAGGTTGTTGAGACTTCACTACCACCTAGGAAAGGCAAGCCAATACTAAGTTAAAGCAAATCTTTAACTTTGAATTAAAGTAAAAGCAAGTTCGTAAAGTGACACAAAATTACGGGTAGTTCTTGAGTTCCACGGCCGTGGAAGCTCAAGAACAGACCGTGGATTAGGTTCGTCGTCGATTCTCTCTAACTCTCAGGGTCCAATCTGTTTACGATCGATCTATCATCATCTAAGCCACAACTATCAACCCTTCACCTTAAAATTGCTAAAGGGTTTTAGCCAACAACAGTCATATTGATATCGAATTCAAGGTTTAAAAGAATGAAAGATGAAAACTTCCGAAAACCTTTAATAACCTTCAAACTAATCTCAAATCCACAAATCAAGAACAATAATGTCAATGGTTTTGGAATAACACAAGCAATCACAATCTTAGATTAAGAAGGAAGAACGGGATGTCAATCCGTCTTCTAATCAAACCTAAGTATGAAGCGTAATCTCCTTGCGAACAATCTTCCAAATCTTCAACTCTTCCGTCAATTCGGAAATCACAATGGTAAAGCGCAAATCTCTCAACGACGATCTTCGCAAAAGCGTAAAACTAGGGCAAATTCAAGTGTAAGCGAAGGTGACGGAATCTCTCTTTTTCCGTCCTTTTATAGTGTAAGATAAAATATTGGCCCGGCCCAATTGCGTAGAAGATCGTGGCTTCAAAGTGTGCGTAAAAGATCGTCAAGATCACGGTCGTGGAAGGGTTCCACGCCCGTAATTTAGAGCGTGGAAATTGGTCACGGTTTGACACAACCCTCCACGGCCGTAGAAGTTGCTGGAATGAACCACGCCTCTCTTGTCAAGGTTCCACGGCCGTGGACTTGAACGTGAAATGTAGTACGTCCGTATTTTAGAGTGTGGTTTAGAGGTAGTTCGTGATTTTCCTTAGTCTCGTGCCATTCTTCAAGTTAGCACCTTCCTTAGCTCCTAGAGATGTCCTCAATCCTTGGACATGCTCAATCAAACTCCATCCTCGCTCAATCCGTTCGGAAATAGCTCTTAATTGCCTACAATCAACATAAAGCTTGTGTAGACCTCTATATCGACAATATAAGCAAACTAACTCACAAATGCATCAATGATTAATCAATGACTATCAATATGGATGAAATACACTTAGAAAACGTGCCTAGAATATCACAATATTTCATGCTAACATCCACCATTGACAAAAATGATAGATTCGTGAGGGAGAAGACAAAATCATTAGCATGGACGAGAATGACCAGATTTGCGAGGAAGAAGACGAAGTCAATTACCATCAATGGAGCTTCAATTTTACGAGAGAAGAATGAAAATGAAGACATTACTATGGAGAAGATAACGACTAGATTTGCTTGGAAGAATAGATTCGTTGCCGACTAAATACTTTATTTTAAATTTTCTAATAATGATATAAAAAAAGCAATTACAATTTTACAATTAATTTTTAAAATCCTAATGATAATGACAATAGATTAATAACTCATTTGCTTACAAATAATTCTTCTTTTGGCTTCTCAACACAAACTTCATCAATTGAAACAAACAAACTCTAGTTTTGTTGAATTCATCAATTGAAACAAACAGATCCACTATAGAAGAGAATGATCATGGACGAGACAGACGAGGACGAGAACGAGATCTATCACGGACGAGATATACGAGGATGAGAACGAACTTCCATGGAGCTTCACCTCTACCAAGGAGAAAACATAATCATTACCATGGACGAGGACGAGATCGAACAGATCCGCTGTGGACGAGAATGAACAAATTCACCATGGACAAAAATGACCAAATTCGCGAGCAAGAAGACGAAATCATGACCATAGACAAGGACGAGATCGAATAGATCCACTGTGGACGAGAATGATCAGATTTGTAAGGAAGAATATGAAGTCAACTACCATCAATGGAGCTTCAATTTTACGAGGGAGAAAAATGAAGATAAAGACATTACTAGGGAGAAGAGAATGACTAGATTTGCAAAGAATAACATATTTGTTGTGGACTAATTATTTTATTTTAAATTCCTAATAATGATAAATAAATAAATAAAAACAATTGCAATTAGTTTTAAAATCCCAATGATAATTACAAAAAATTAGTAACTCATTTGTTTACAATTAACACTTCATTTGGCTTCTCAACGCAAACTTCATCAATTGAAATAAATCAACTCTAGTTTTGTTGAATTCATCAATTGAAACAAACAAATATACCATGAACGAGAATGACCATGGACAAGATAGAGGAGGACTAGAACGAGGACGAGATCAACCATGGACGAGATTGACAAGGACGAGAATGAACATTCATGGAGCTTCACCTCTACCACGGGGAAGACGAAATCATTAACATAGACGAAGACGAGATCAAAAAAATCGGTTGTGAACGAGAACGAACAGATCCACCACGGACAAAAATGAACAGATTCGTGAGGGAAAAGACAAAATCATTACCATGGACGAGGACGAGATCGAACAGATTCACCATAGAGGAGAATAACCAGATTTGCGAGAAAGTAAACGAAAGCAGTTACCATCAATGAAGCTTAAATTTTACGAGGGAGAAGAATGAAGAATTTTACAATTAATTACACTTAATTTTAAAATTCTAATGATAATGACAAGAGATTATTAAGTCATTTGATTACAATTAACACATCTTCTGGTTTCTCAACACAAATTTTATCAATCGAAATTAATCAACTCTACTTTTTTTGAATTCATCAATTGAAATAAATAGATTCACCATAGACGATAATGATCTTGGACAAGATAGACGAGGACGAGATCCACCATGGACGAGATAGACGAGGGCGAGAACAAACATCTATGGAGCTTCACCTCTGTTAGGGAGAAGACAAAATCATTACCATAGACGATGACAAGATCGAACAAGTCCGTTGTGAACGAGAACGAACATATCTACCATGGATAAAAATGGCCAAATTCGCGAGGGAGAAGACGAAATCATTACCATGAACGAGGACGAGATCGAACAGATCCACCATGGACGAGAATGAACAGATTTGCGAGGAAGAAGACGAAGTTAATTACCATCAATGAAGCTTAAATTTTATGAGGGAGAAGAATGAAGAACTTAGTAGGGAGAAGAGTATGACCAGATTTGCGAGGAAGAACAAATTCGTTGTGGATTAATTACATTATTTTAATTTCTTAATAATGATTAAAAAATATTATAATTTTACAATTACTTTTAAAATCCTAATAATAATGACAAAGAGATTAGTAACTGATTTGTTTACGAATAAAACTTTATTTGGCTTCTCAACACAAAGTTCATCAATTGAAACAAACCAACTCTAGTTTTGTTGAATTCATTAATTAAAACAATTCAAATAGATGAGTCATGAACGCGAATGACCATGAACGAGATAGACGAGGACGATAACGAGGACAAGATTCACCATGGACGAGATAGACGAGGATGAGAACGAACATCCATGGAGCTTAATCTTTGCCAGAGAGAAGACGAAATCATTACCATGGACTAGGACGAGAACGAACAGATCCACCACGAACGAAAATGACCAGATTTGCGAGGGAGAAGACGAAATCATTACCATGGACGAGGACGAGATCGAACAGATCTACCATGGACGAGAATGGCCAGATTTGCGAGGAAGAAGACGAAGTCAATTACCATCATTGTACCTTCAATTTTACGAGGGAGAAGAGTGAAAATGAATTACAATTTTACAATTGGTTTTAAAATCCTAATAATGATAAAAAAAATGTAATTACAATTTTACAATTGATTTTAAAATCCTAATGATAATGACAAGAGATTAGTAACTAATGAGAAGATTAAGTTACTAAGGTAACTTATTTCTGTAGAATACAAACAAGGCCCCAAATATTTTACATGTTTTAAGAAAAGATAAATTAATAATAAGTGAATATTTCAATAGGCAATTAATGGAAGATATTTATTCTGTAAAATATATTAATTAACTGTAAAATAAGGAAACAAGCTATGCAAGGTAACCGTATCCATAATTTTCACAATTCAACACGTAAGAAACCTTTCGCCATAGCAGTTGCGACATATCAGTCCTCTCGAGCTCTCATCTTCAACCTTTCGCCATAGCAGTCCTCTCGTCTTTAACCAAAAATCGACTCTATGGAGACGGAAGAAACCTTTCGCCATAGCAGTTGCGTCATAGCAGTCCTCTTGAGCTCTCGTCTTCAACCTATTCTTCATCCTCAACATTCTCATTCAATCGCAGATTAAATTGTCGTCTTCAACAAGTATAAGTTACCAATTGATTCAAAGGATAATCCAAATCTCAAATCGAATAAGTTCAGTTTTGCCATAGCCAATGCTCTGAGGTCTCGTCTTCATCCTCAACATTCTCCTTCAATCGCCTATTAAATGGTCGTCTTCAACATGTATATGTATCATATATGTAGTTTCTGTACATTTGATTTGGGTTGTGTTAAAATACATATTTCTATTGTGTTCATATGTATCAAATATGCAAATTGTGTACATTTGGATAGAGGTTTGACGATACACATACATATTTTGTGAGTGCATATATCATGTTGTCGATTAGAATATGTACTGTATAATAAAATATTTTGTAATACAGACTTTTGTTGTGTTTGCATGTACATATGTTTGGTGATTATGTACATATGTTGTTGCGAAAATGTTATTGACTAACTGTATGTGTACATATGTTTGTAGTCTCTGGCGATTATGTACATATGTTGCTGCGAAATTCGTACCAGGATTGATTCAATATCGTCGCTGTGGATGAACGCAAGTTGGATTAACAATTGTCTGTTACGACAATTTCGGAGAGGACGAACAAAAGGAATATATTCTGATTCCCTTAATAAATGGTGGGAGAGAGAAATATATTTACTTTCCCGTTTTGTAATAATTAATTGCTTAATAAATGGAGAAAGAAAGATATTCTAATTTCCTTAATATCATCTTTTTTATTTTAATAAATCTTTTTTATATAATCTTGAAAGACCTATTTTGTACACATTATTAGCTTGGAACCCTTTATATGCTCATGGTTACTAAACCTACATACTCCCCCATTTTACCCATAACTAATTTGTTTACAATTAATTTAAAGTTCCTTATGATAATGATAAAAGATAAGTAATTATTTTCTTTGATTTTAAATCTTAATAATAATGATAAAAAAAGTAATTATTTTCCTATACCATTGTTTCAACATCTTAGTGATAATAGTTAAAAATAAGTATTTACATTTTTATTTACAACTAATTTAAATTCATAATATAATGATAAAAAAATAATTAATTGCTTCTTTTACAATTATTTTAATATTAATAATTTAATATCTAATATGATAATTTCACCTTATTTCACATCTTTCATCCCCATAATAATTTGAGAAGTTATTTCACACCAAACCCTGTTTTTGCCTTCACCGGCCCCGCGGTGAAGGGGGCCGTCCCTGCGGCCAGCCGCGGGTGCGGCTGACCCCAGATCGCGCTGATTTGTTTTTATCCCGTTTTTATTTATTTTCTATCTTAGAAGATCCGATCTTTTATCTTAGGGGACAACTTTCCTTCTATCTTCTAATCCTAAATCTTAATTTACTTCATTCTTTTCCAACCGTTCTCTATATATTTTCGCCGTCTTTCTCTTTTTCCTCTTCTTGCTTACGCCTTCTTCAACCTTGAGCAAAGTTTCGATCATTCCCTTGTGATCTTCTACAGAACGTGTAAGTTCTTCTTCCCTTTGATCTCCCTTACGTTCTTGAAGCCTGCTGCATGCTCCTTCCTTCTTCTTTTCTTCTTCTTCTTCTTCACATGAATCAAGATTGAATCTTGATTCTTGTTTATCCTTCGTTGATGATGAGTTGTGTTTCGAGACTCTTGTAACACCCCAAGTTTTGGGAACTCGAAGTGTTACAGGCTAATGGGTCCCGACCCTCAAAGTAGCAACAATAATATCAGATCTTACAACAAGGCACGGACAAATGAAAACCAAAACTGTTTATAAAACCAAAGGTAACAACAAGGGAAGCGTCAAAGACTCGCAACCGGGTTCAAAACAAAGGGAAAAACAACAACATAAACATAAACCTGATCCCGTCCTATAATGTACGGGAACCCCGGCTGACCACACCATTTGGATCACTTAGCAATACCTATATCCTGCAAGGCATCTATAACATCGGTATAAACCGCTAGCTAATATTCTAGATATCAGAAAGACAGTAAATGCACAAACACACATAAGGTAAAGTAAACACATCAACATGCTCCCAAAGAGCCGGTTATTATCTTTCATTATGTTATCCAATTACTAATTCAACTTATGGTTGTTACACGAGAGTCGCTACGACCTCGCCTCCGCCCCCTTTCACCAACAGGAATAGAATGTATGCATCCTTTTGTCACCTACTAGACTGGTCGCGAGAGCACCTCCCAGTTTCCCCATTCTGAACTGGACAAGCGGTAACCACCTAGTTATAATACACTTGGGCTAATTAAGGTATAACCAGGTCGATCCTTTTCCGATTATCAGTTATAACAATAAATAACAACACAACAAGCCAATACAATCAAACCAATACGTGGAATGAAGCTAAGTAAGTTCAAGGGACTTACCTCACTCGAACGTAATCTTAACACTCAGCAAACACTCAAAAAATCTCAGGAAAGGAGCAAGACAAGCCTATTCACACAAGGCATCACAAATCAGGAACCGAAACGATTGCTAGAAGTCTAACTTCTAGTCTCCGTGATCTCTAAGAGACCTGCATAAGCTAGGGTCACAAACCCTAGTCTAACAAAACACCAAGGGTTGACAACAACAACAAGGAACCAGGAAAGGAACGAGGAAAGCGAGGAAGAAAGCAACTCACAAGAACGGGAGTTACTGCAGAAGAAATTACAGGGGCGGCAGAACAAGGCGCAAGGGCAGCTTGCCGCGGGGGCGGGGTGTGCAGGCGCGAGGGCAGATCTTGGTGCAGAAGCACCGTCGGCTTCTCGACGACAACAAAACCACAACAAGGCCAACACTTGCTCTTTCAACACTCTCACACGTCACAACTCAACCAGGGGAACTTGTAAACATCAAAGGATCAACCACAGAACGCTCCACAAGAATCAAGAATCAAACTTGATTCTTGGAGAAGAAGAAAGGAGAAAACGAAGGGAGAAACAAAACGGAAGGGAAGCAATGTTGGAATTTCGGTGTCCGGTTTTAGACCAAAGGGCCGTAGTCTCACTTATGTGAGTAGACGGTTCTCCCAATTGCCAAACAAATTATATAATTATCTTGAACTAAAACTAGTTATTAACCAAGGGTTTGTAATCTCCACAAAGGAGTAGACAAAACCCAACCAAGAGTTTGTAATCTCCGTAAAGGAGTAGACAAAACCCAATCAAGAGTTTGTAGTCTCCAAAGGAGTAGACAAAACTCAACTAAGAGTTTGTAATCTCCACAAAGGAGTAGACAAAACTCAATCAAGAGTTTGTAGTCTCCAAAGGAGTAGACAAAACTCAAGCAAGAGTTTGTAATCTCCAAAGGAGTAGACAAAACTCAACTAAGAGTTTGTAATCTCCACAAAGGAGTAGACAAAACTCAATCAAGAGTTTGTAGTCTCCAAAGGAGTAGACAAAACTCAAGCAAGAGTTTGTAATCTCCAAAAAGGAGTAGACAAAACTCTAATAGAAGTTAAGTTCAATTACACGTCTTATAAACCGGTTGTTATATGTTAAAACCATTGACTTGAATAATGTAATGAGTCATTCATAAATGAATTTTCCTTCTAAGTGTATTCTCCCCTACACCGGGAATATCCAAATACCTTAGTGGGATAAAACGTTACACGTTACAAAGACTAAGTAAGAGACTTACTTGTCTTACTTTGTAGAAAGGGTATTCCTAGGTTTTGTCAATACAAAACCAAACTAAGATGGATGCCTATCCTTTGTCAATACAAAGGAACTATACTGGTCTTTCGAGTTTTGCAAACAAGCTTATAAGAAGGCCTATCCAATGTCAATACAATGGAACTAGAAGCTTTATTGTTGCAAAAACGAATGTAGAATCAAGTGCAAATGGCTCTCCCTTTTATAGGCATAGGGGGCCACGGTTTTGGGAAGTTAAAAGAGGTTAAAAGCGGTTAAAAACGGTTATGGAAGTTACTTGGAAGTTACTTGGAAGATGGGCCTTGAAGCCCTAGAAAGCCCGAGGCCCACATAGGGAGCCCAAAACCGCTCCCCGGAGCTAGCTTAGAGCTAGCTTATTTTCCTTGGTCCAAACACTTCCAATGAGCTTCATTCACTTTAATATAGCTAGGGTAAGCTCCAAGATCCTCAAATACTCAATATCTTAGCTCAAGCTAGTGTAGCTCCTTAAGAAGCTCACTAGCTGCTTCATTGACATTCACTAATCATTTGAGCTTGGATTGCTCCCAGTTTTTAACCACATATTCTTTAGCCAATATAAGGCCTAAGAACCAAAGGTGTGCCGATAAAATATGGCTAAAAAGCCCCAAACGTCGGCCTTCTAAAAGCTAGCACAAGTTGACCTTGTCGTGAATCACCTTGCTTTGATTCGACTCCCCTTATAATACTAGTTGTTCTTAGTGCCGGTCACTTGGCTTGCCTCCCGCAACCCGGACCATAGTGACACACATGTGAACAACTCATTGCACCTTGTCTCAAGACAAGCTCAACGGTTACAATGAAGACTTAGCCCAAATCTCCAACAAGCAAGGTGCATCTACACATGAACGTGATGAAGAACAAGGGAGTAAGAACTTACACGTTCAGCAAGATCACAAGAAGCAATATGACGGCTGCAGCTCTCAAGGGTGGAGAAAACGTATGCAAACGGCCGGAAAAACGGGAAGAAGGTGGGATTATATAGGGAAGGGGTGGAAAGATAGAAGGAAAGACGTTCTAAGGTTAGGAATAAGATAGGAAAGCCGACCCATAAGATAGAAGATCGGATTTTCTATCTATGGAAGGAAGATAAAACAAACGAAAACAGATCGGGGCGCGATCTGCGGCAAATCCGCAGGGGCGGATTGCCCGTGCCGCAGGGGAGGTCCCTTGTCACCGCTCTTTAGTTAAGTGTTGACGTGTGTGTGGATTGAAAGAATCGAGCTTTGATCCCTTGTTGAGTTCTTGTTGTCAAAGGAGAGCACAGAAACCGCCCCCGTGCCTAGATCTCCCCGCCCCCGCGGCTGCAAGCTTCACCGCCCCCACGTCTCTATTGTTCATTTAGTTTTTATAACAATTTTGGTTTTCATTATTCGTGTCTTGTACTTTATTGTTGTTACTCTAAATCTCGGAACTCAATATGAGATCCTAACCCGTAACATTTCGATCTCCCATTACTTGGAACGTTGCATTCAATCTTCAACTTTATATTCAATTTCATTTACCATAATTATTGTTTTACTGAAAAGACCATAAAATTTCATAAATTAGGCTATTGCCCATTAACTAACAATATTTGAAGAGTGAAACAATTAGACATGAAAAAGGCAAAGAAAAAGACGATATTGTGATGATGAAGTTGGTTGGGGAAGATTACGTTCATGGGAAAACTGAAAAAAGGTACATCCTTCTCCCTGAAGACCGGGTCAACGAAATGATGACATATGCTCACTTACTTTACTAAACAGCAGTTGGTGCTTAAAACCTAACTTAGCTCTAATTAAATAACAAAAGGGCTTTACTTTTCCTGATTAACTGCTAATCTGCCATCAACCGTCAACTAACGTTCATGTGAAGGCCACTCTTTTGTTTGAGTATTTGTGGAGGAGATGAGCTTTCTTGTAAACCCTAATGACTCTTCGCTGAATCACGACTTTGAAAGTTCATGGCAGTTTTCTATAATTAATCACAAAAGAGGCTATTTTCTACCACATTCTTGAATTTAAAAAATTAAAAAGAAAACGAGTGGGCTCCACTCGCTCCTTACAAATAGTGAACCTTGTATTTGCACGCGTTTAAAGAGACTGTCTTAAGCTCTCCTCGCCCCCCGCACGTGGCATGTTACCTCCCTTTCTCTTCCTTATATATCTCTCTCTTCCCAGTTCCCACCATCGCAACTAACTTCTCAAATACTATTTCGATATCTTTTTCACCGTTTTTTCAGTTTCTCTGTGTTTATCTCCTCTGTAGTAGCTAACAGGTGGTTCGTTCGAATGAATTAGAAGCTTTTAGATGGAACTTTCTAGTATGGATTGTGAGATCACTCCGCCGAAGTTCACCTACATGGGACGCAGTTTCAGCCAACTCTCTGCAAACGACGACTCTTCATCCGCTTTCAGCGACTGCAACAGCGATAACTCAGGTGAGTTCACCACCGCATCGGCTCAATCCCGGCAGCTCTGGCTCTCCTGCGCCGCCGGCGACTCCAATTCCGCCGACGAACTCATTCGACAGCTTGTTTCCACCCTCGATTCCGCTTCAATCGACGATCAAAAGCAAGCCGCCATGGAAATACGACTCCTCGCTAAGAACAAATCGGAGAATCGACTCAAAATCGCTAGATCCGGAGCCGTCGCTCCTTTAGTTTCGCTAATCTCCTCCTCCGATCTTCAGTTACAAGAGTACGGAGTCACCGCGATTCTCAATCTCTCTCTGTGCGACGAGAACAAGGAATTAATTGCCGATTGCGGTGCGATTAAACCACTTGTCAAGGCTCTGCGAACGGGGACCACAACGGCGAAGGAGAACGCCGCTTGTGCTCTGCTCCGGCTATCGCAGATCGATGCGAATAAGGTCTTAATCGGACGGTCGGGATCCATATCGGCCTTAGTGAACCTTCTAGAAACCGGAAGTTTCAGAGGAAAAAAGGACGCATCAACTGCGCTGTATTCACTCTGTTCGGTGAAGGAGAACAAATTGAGAGCTGTGAAGGCAGGGATTGTGAAGCCTTTGGTCGAATTGATGGCGGATTTTGGATCAAACATGGTGGATAAGTCTGCGTACGTGCTTAGCTTGTTGATGTCGGTAGAGGAAGCGAGGGTGGCGACGGTGGAGGAAGGAGGAATCCCGGTGCTCGTGGAGTTAGTAGAGGTCGGTTCTCAAAGGCAGAAGGAGATAGCTGCGGCAATACTCTTGCAACTGTGCGAAGACAGCGTCTTATTTCGGAAGATGGTGGCGCGTGAAGGAGCGATTCCGCCGCTAGTTGCGCTTTCACAGTCCGGCACCAGCCGAGCAAAGAAGAAGGTGAGCTTCTTCTTCTTTTTTTGTCCCTATAATTACGTTTTAAATTTAAAAAAAAAAAATCGAATTCCCTTTTTTATCGAAAAGGGAAAATTTTCTGTTAAGATAGGGTTGTTTGTTGCCTTGTTGGGAAATGAGCTTGGGACCAGAAACTTCATTTTGCAGTTAGACTGAATATTCGAATTAGGCTACTTTTCTTTTCTTTTTTTACCATATTATGGATTAGGAATTGATCAAGTCGATAGGACGAAGTAGTGGTGGTCATTTGTGGGTTGACATGGAGAATCACTATTGTGTGAGAGAGTGGGATGTGCAGTCAGCGAAGAGTAGTTTGATTATGACTTAAATATGCGCTTTAGCTCTCTACAAATTTTCGCCTACAAGTGCAATTCACAGTCAAAATTCAACTTGTTTAACATCTAAATCATCAGTGGGGGAAAAAAAACAAGAACAAAAGTCATTGATGCATGATAGTTTCATCTCTTTGATCAATTTTGAATCTTCGTGGATACTCTGGCATCATGTCAGGATTAGGTTAATCAGATAGAAATCAAAATAGCAGATTAGTAATGATCAGGAGAAGATGGCATGATTGGAAGCAAAATTGTTTTGACTTGTTGTGGTTGTTAATTTTGTTGGGTATGACAGGCGGAGACATTGATAGAGCTTCTAAGGCAGCCAAGATCCGGCAATGTCGCTGCAAAGGAGATTTGATGTGCTTGTTTATGTCATCCCTACTTGCCCATCCAGCACTTACACCATTACCTTCAAGCTTTTTTTTTTTTTAATCATTTCAATTTTCAGAACCCTATTTCATCGACCAAAAGTCAGCGGAGGTATTCGGAGAATTTTGTGTCCTTGTCTATAGACCCTTTCGTTGGAGGAGGGAATGGAAGAAGGGGATTTGAGAAGAGGGATATAGCATAACGAGTTATTGTGATAAGTCGGTCTTCGTCTCTTCGGTGTGATGACGGATTCAACACAACAATGAGACAAGTCATTTGACTTACATTCGTATGACACCTCAAAAACTTTGAGGAGTAGAAAACTAAGGACTTGAGGTTGAGGGTTTCAATCTTTTAGATGTAAATATTTGTGATGCAAGATGGTTTCTTGTAGATGTCCTTTTTTGTGATAAATGGTGTTAGTCGCTAGAGATGTGTTATCAAAAAAAGTACAAGAGATTGTGGAAGGGGCTACTAGTTGTTTTTGAATGTGTGTGTTTCTATTGTAGAGTTTTTTTTAGCTCCAAATGTTGCATCAAGGTGGTGTTTGAGTTTCTTTTTATCTCAAAATTAGTTTTGTGAATACTATATAATTAAAAGAATAATCGTAATCACCGATTTAAAGTATCTCATATAGTTTTATATCTCATCGGAGTATTTTTACCTACTTTTATTTTTTATAATCTTATTATTATCTTTTTGTGGATTTAAGTAATCACAGATTCACTATGTTAAGGCAAAATTTCTAAAAAAATATTTTTTTATCTTGCTTTAATGACTTTTAGCCTTAAAATATTGATAATTTTTTTTAAATGGGTAAATATATTGTGATATAATATTTTATTTACTATTTTAATTTTATAAATTATAAATAGGGTCAACCGATGCATTTGTGGTGAAATATCCGAAACACTTGGACAATTAAATACTTTTTTTTAATTATTGGACTCTTGAACCCAAAAATATGACCTTAATAAAACAATAGATTGAATGGATATATATATACATATTTTCTAAAGTCATTATAGAAATATTTATGTCAAACCCTTAACTTAAGTAATGCACAAACTACCCTACTTTACTGACTAAAATACTCCCTCCATTTCGTATTGTTTGTTCAACTAGGTTCAAAGAAAAATTTTAAAATAATTATTCATACAAATTCATTTAATGTCAAAACTTTCTAAAAAAAAAATAATACATTCACTATTCTTGAAATTGACACTTGTATAATTGTATTTATTATTATTTTTGTTTCTTATATATTTTTTCTTAATCTTTATGAAGAATAATAATTATCTCTTTTTTCTTTCCTTTTTAGTTTTTATTTTAATGTTTCTTAATATGTGTGTAAAAGTATAGATGGACAAATATTGTGAAACAAAGGTACTATGAGTTAAGTAGATGTTTCCTCCTATAATTTAGTTAGTAAACCAGTTGAATTATCAGACTTTATACGGGTTGATCTAATACAAATAATTTTTTTTATTTTTTAAAATTTTTAGAATCAAAGTTTGTGTATTTTGATTTATACATACCCGGTCATATAAAAAATGTGGACGTAATATCTAATTTAAATAAAAGTTATAGTTACAACGAAATTAAAATATACTCTAATTGAATAGAAGTAATTTTAATATTTTTAAAAAGGTAATGAGATCACAATGGAAGTGAAATATAATTAAATAGAAGTTGTGATGAAAACAAAGTAAGAAGATATTTCTTAATAAAAGTTATATCTAATTTAAATAGACTTTATCTTTTAATGGTAATGAAAGTAAAAATAGAAATTTTATTTTATTTTATTTAAAAAAATGAATTCGGTGACTTTAATTTTCATTGTGACATGTAAGTTTTATTACCTCTACTTTAGTATAGTATTATTTTGTAGAAGTATGAACATTTAATAAAGGAATGTAGTCATGGAGAATCGATATTTGGTTGATAGTTCATTTCTACCACCCTTATAGGTGGTAGGAAGGATTCAGATAGGGGGCCCAAAAAGCGTATGTCTCGAGATTGTGGGCCTGATGTGGTGAGCTAGCATTGACAACTGGTATAGGCATAGAAAGAATGATTTGTTCCCATGCAGATAGGGTATATATGACTTGCATGATTCATGGTATAGTTTCCTTCTACATAGGCATGGCTCATGACATAGTTTTCCCTCACGGGTGCATGGCCTATGTGGACTAAAGCAGGTGTTGCATGACTTCCTCTCACGTGTGGATGGATGTCCAGAGGTAGAGAGAATGCCCGAACATGTACCTAATCTCTAGAAAACCGAGATTGGTCCGAGATGGGGTAAGTGGGTCCGAGTCTCCTTCCATCAACATATGTTGTGTTGGAAGATGGATCCTTGTGGGTCTCATGAGTCTTCTCCTCTGTTGCATCCTTAGAACATGACTAATCATATTCTCATGCATTCTCGATCTTTTAGCCTAGCAAGATCTCAACCAGTTTCCCTTCTTGATAATGCTACTCCTCCTTCTCCTAGGCTTTGAATTCCGTAGTTGCATATGTTTCCCTTTCCTTGCCTCTATCTTCCTCCTCTTAGTAAGAGGCTTTGAACATGCTCTTGTAGCCATGGATAATCTTGGACGTGCTCTTGCGTCGAAGGTTGATTCTAGATGTAATTTTGCGTCCATGGGTGATCTGGATGTGATCATACGACCATGGGTGATCTTGTATGTGCTCTTGCGTTTGTGGGTGTTCCTAGATGTGATCATATGTCTAGATGTGATCTTGGAGATGCTCTTGTACAGGTTGTTAGTCAAAACGAATTGCATCGATCAGGTACATGCGGGGTTCAAGTTTGTTCAGGTATTGTTCATGTATTGTCATATTGATTCATTCAAGTTTTATAGGGATTGAGATTATTCAGGTTAATGCATTTATTGTTGTCCGATAGACTATAATCATAGTTACGAGACCACACCATTCTTTTAAGGAGGCTTTATGAAGTGTAGTTAGGGTTTGTGTCAAAGATGAGTTTGATAATGTTGTAGGAATGTCCTTTCATGAATTCTTCTGAAAAAATGTAAAAAACACCAAAGATAAAGAACAATAACAAGATTACAATATCGTTAGTATGTGCAGAGTCAAAATAGGAATCTCTGTCCTTAATTCTGAAAACGCCCCGGATAATGACGGTTTGAATTATGTTCCGAATCTCAGGATAAAATTGCATTAGATCCAAGTCCCAAAGTCATAAGTTGCACTCTCGAGTTTTGAAGAGAAAAAGGGAAGGAGACATTTAGTCTTTTTATTTTTGTTGTGTGTTCGAATGCTCAAAAAACAAAGGAGAGGCCACGGCTCGACTCAGCGCACATGTGGTTTGTTAGCTACGCCCGCTCCGCATTGAAAATGGGTAGTGACCTAAAGGTCACGACCTTTAAGCATTTTCCCTCCTTATATACTATAAATGTTCTACTCCTATAGTAGGATAGCCACTTTTTTGTTCTTTATTCTTTATCTCAAATTTTGTGTTTTGTACACGTAACTTCGGACATTATTATTTCATTCACTCGGAATTCAATTTTTGCAAATAAGTATACCATGATCCAGTTCTCGCGGAGACGAAGTCAATGCTTCCGTTTTTCGGCATTGACGATGGCCGGAGCCCAGTGAAAATTTTGTCCAAAAAAATCCGGCGAACTGCTTATTTAAAATATTGGTTCCAACAGATGTAACGGATGGGGTTAGAAAACTTGGATAAAATGCAGATTGTATAAATCGGACTATGTTGAGATGTAGGGAAAAGAATCCCACATCGATAACACGCAATCAAGTGAACCTACCGTATAAGCATCCGGGCTACTCCTCCTATTGTCAATTGGTTTTAGGATGGAACCCCGTGTGCTTGTATGTGTGGTTCAGTAGACGCGTGCTCCCCGCGTCATTTGGTCCCGGGACGGATATAAGAAAAAGTAACATGGTATCAGAGCATATCCGATCCGGGTCCGGTTTCCTGACTTCGGGGATTAGCTAAAAGAGAATGAGATGCGAAACCCGTCGAAAGAAAAAAAAAATTGTGGGCGAGCTAAAAGGAGAATGAGATGCTCGACCCGAGAAAGAAAAAGAAAAAAGGTGTCAAGTGTTAACCAATTCAGGTAGTTAACACTTGAGGGGGAGTGTTGAGATGTAGGGAAAAGAATTCCACATCGATAACACGCAATCAAGTGAACCTACCATATAAGCATCTGGGCTACTCCTCCTATTGCCAATTGGTTTTAGGATGGAACCCCGTGTGCTTGTATGTGTGGTTCACTAACGCGTGCCCCGTGTCATTTGGTTCCAAAACGGATATAAGAAAAAGTAACATACTATCAACATGTTGAGTAGTGTATGCGAGAGTTTTAAGCTTGATGAAGAGATTCTTGCTTAAATTTGGAACATCTAAGAATTTAAGCGTTACTTGGTGTGATCTCGTCCCACGTTCTTTTGCTGTTATGCGAGTTTGAACCCTGCTTTTGGGCTTATACTTATTCGAAGGCCGATGCTGTTACTTGGTAGTTTGTCGGATCGTCGCCTCAAATAATAACTTCATCCTTGTATGTTGGGCCATCTAAGCTGTCGTGGAAGAACAACTCATTTGGCTTGTTGTTGTCACAAAAATCAATCTAACTTGTATGGACACAGATTCAGACTCAGTATTGAAGGCATAAGTCTACAACTTCGATTGATTTTTGAGACAAAAACCTTTCGGTACTTTTAGGGGAACTTTTTGGTAGGTTGTGATTTATGTTAGGTACTGTTCTTAATAATTTTGATGGAAAATTCGGCTCCGTGGATCTGAATATATGCGAAGAACTAAAGCTCATATTCATATCATTTTCATTCCAGAATTTTATGATAATACAGCTCCGGATCAGACCTCCGTTCTCTATTCAATACACAATTAAATCAAAAGCGTAGCAACAACAAAAACAACAATAGACAAACTACCAGGGAAGTGAATATTTCAGATCCGGAAATGCTACACCACTTTTTTGTGCGGAAGAAAGTCAAAATACGGAAGGCTAGGGCTGAGTTTGAGTCACCTGCTACGTGGCTACGCCTGAGCCATCTTGGAAGCCTCGAGATCGGCGGCTTTCTGGAGCAAATTATCCTGAACATTCTCCTCAAGAACCATCTGGATCGGGGACGATCCGAGACCGTCGGCGATTGCGAGCATGATCTTACGAATCTCAGATCGGAACTCGACGCGGTCGACTGTTCCGTTGTGATCTCCGTCGAAGCTCTCGAAAATTGAGTCGTAGAGCTTGGTAAGCTGCTCAGGCGCGGTGGCAACGTCGAGTCCAAAGTGCGACTCGATCAATCGCATCGATTCGAACGCCTTGCGGAGCTCGGACCGGGAAAGGACGTCGTCTTTGTTAAGATCTAGCTTTGTGAAGTGGTCGTCGACGCTCTTCGTGAATTGACCTTCGTCCTCGACGAAGGATCGTACTGTAGATCCATCGATTACTACAACTCCCATCTCTCTCCTTTTCCTGTTAATCTGTGCTTTGGTTGTGGAAATTTGGAGGATAAGGGTGGAGATGTGGCTTTTATGCTATGGAGGGGAGCAAAAAGAGCACACGTGGACGGTCGATATTTAAGCTGGATGTGGGGCCATGTGCCTCTTTGAGATTTTAGATATTCCTTCTTGTACACTGGTTTTTTAGATGGAATGAAAATGAAAGCGGAGTCCCTGGTTGTGCGCCCATGGCATTTTGCGTAGCGGTGTAATACTGTCCGTACGAGTCTAGTATTGGCATGTTCAAGTTGGACTTGCACGAGTTTAAGCTTAAATTTTATACGAGATTTAAAATTATTTATATTCAACTCGTTTGAAAAGTAAATGAGCTCGAGTAGTTCGGCTAAAATAATGCTCATACAGTGTTATTTTAGCTGAACGAGCTAAATTTCACCCGAACAAGCCGATCATTGACATGTTCAAGTTCAGATCGTTTATAAATGGGTCGAGTCCGAGTCGATCCTAAATTTTGTACGAACTTTTGACGAGCCGAACGCGAAACCAGGCGAGTAACTTGTCTCATATTACAACTCTAATTTTGCCCACCTTTTTTTATACAAAAAGGTAAGTCTATCAACATCGTCTAGTAGTGCATCGTCGTATGCGGTTGGGTTGTGTTCATGCAACGTGAGTCTATCAGCGACTATGTTGATTTTTCCTGAAAATATGATTAGCACTAGAATGCATGAAGTCCAAAATGATGGAGGAGATGTCAGACATGATCATGTCCATCTCTCATGGTGGTTTTCATACTTGGTTGATCGAATTGATAAGCATCAAATTGTACACTTCAATATCAATGAATGTAGCACATAAGCTTGCGGCCTTTTGTAGACCTCCCGAATAGCGAAAGCTTTTGTCTCTAGAATAAAGTCGGTAATGAATCTTCCTAATTTCTCTGCAACCAGAGGAATTGCAAGATTGTTTTGAATGATGTATCCAAAAGTATATTGGTTCGACGAGTTTTTTGTGATATCAAAGTGTAATTTGGTATATCCCTCCCTAGTCTTTGTCATTTGATGTTTTTGGTTTTTATTTTAGGTTTCGTTTGTTTGATGTTGTTTATAGTCAGATTTATATTGACTTTTTTCAATCGTTTAATTAATTAAATATCGTTCGCTTCAGATTTAATGATGCATTTTTATTATTGAATATTATTTAATTTCGAGCCAAACCAAATATTTCACCGCAAAAGTCAAATGTTTTCTTTAGTTAAGAGCATTTTTATAAAAAAAATATGCTTTCTTTTAGTTGAGAGCGGATATCAAATTTTTTGTCCACCTTATCCCCTCACTAATTTTGCCCACCTTGCTTTATGGAAGTTTCTCCTCGTTTTTTTTTATCTTAAGAAAAGAGAAAGGGAAATTTCTACTGGTTTGTCTGGTTTTGCAAGTTTGGATCAAACTTTTTGTTTTATTAAAAAACTTAAAGAAAATCAAATAAAATTTGTTAAAATGAATTCTGTCTCAAACAATTTTGAAGTATATAAGAATTTCTAATGGTTTGAATGTTTCTTTGTGACACAACTAGTATATAGCCCGCACCTTGTGCGGGTATCTTTATAATATTAGTTGTGCGAACTAAAAATATATTTATGAAATTTTATAATAATAACTCGGATTTGATTATTCTCAAAACGAAAAAATAATCCCAAATAAAGAACTTCTTATTATTCTACACCTCATAAATTTAATCCTTGTACAATGCACAGTGTTGTTTTTTTAAAATACAATGCACAACTCCGTTATACACTTATAACTAAATTACTTTAATATATTGTAATTATCTAAATGGAATCTGAAATATAATTTTGTAAGAAAAAAGAATTTGAAACGAAATGTGTGATAAATAATAAAATAAAAACTAAAAGTTTTTAAAAAAAAAAATACACAAAAATTGAAATAAAGTTTAAAAATACAAACAAAAGAAAAAACAAATTATTGGATGAACAAATTTAAAATCTGAAACTTTATTCTTGTAACGACCGACATAATATAAAAAGAATACCCGTATTTTATGATTAAAAAACATAATAGGACAACAGGAAAAAAAATAAATACCCGTAGAGTAATATTTTTATTTAAAAAACATACATTTTCAATAAATCAGTTATATTTAAAAAAAATCAGAATCTGAAAATTTGTAAATTAAAAAACAATTTATAGATGACGATAAAAAATAATATAATATAAAATTAAAAAAAATCTCATACAATAACGGATAAATTAATATTAATTTATGGAGACAATTATAAACGCTTTTCAAGTTCTCAAAGCATCAGTCTTAATTGATAACCGATGTGGGATGGCAAATTCGCTAAAAACAATAAGTAAACGACCCATAAAAAAGTAGGTCAACGACCCATAAAACATATATTAATCCGTTATGAATAAAAATTATATCTCAACTTAGCCAAAATGTCAATAAATGTATCATTTGTTTAATCTTCAATATGCGTTATTAACCTCTATTTATACAAGTTCTTAAACCATCGGTCTTAGTAGGTCAACGACCCATATAACGGATATTAATTTATGAATAAAAATTACACTTGAACTTAGCCAAAAATCCAAACAATCTATGTTAAACCTCTATTTATACAAGTGAAAACCAATGTGGAAAAGCAAAAAATCGCTGAAAATACTTAGCGACCCACAAAACAATAGGTCAACGACCCACAAACAGTAGGCCGACGACCCACAAAATAGTAGGCCGACGACCCACAAAGCAATAGGCCAACAACTCACAAAACAGATATTAATCCGTTATGAATAAAAATTATACTTAGCTTAGCCAAAAGGCCAATAAATGGGTGATTTGTTTATTATTCAAACCGTCTATTTATACAAGTTATCAAACTATCAGCCTTACTTATAATCGATGTGGGATAGGGAATTCCGTGAAATTTTTTAACGTAAATAGATTGAGCTTATAATCCTTCAAAAATAAATGAAGAAAAAAATAAAAATCTTATAAATTATTTAAATTTCGACGGCTTAAAATAAAAGAAATACGTGAACCAAATTATTTTTAAAATATTTAGGAGATCTTGTCAGTTAATTTTACAAAACTTTGTTTTGTTTTTGGATTAATAAATAAGATTTTATGGTTTAATAAGTTAGTTAAAAAAAGATTTAACCCTATAAAATTTGTAAGAATGACACGTCAGCTTTAGTGTCTTCTGTTTTAGTATATTGTAATTATCTAAATGGAGCCCAAAATATAATTTTGTAAAAAAAGCATTTGAAACGAAATGTGTGATAAATAATAAAATAAAAATTGAAAGTTTTGTTTAAAAAAAATGCACAAAAAATTGAAATAAAGTTTAAAAATACAAACAAAAGCAAAAAATAATTATTGGATGAACGAAATTTAAAATCTGGAACTTTATTCTTGTAACGACCGACGTAATTTAAAAAGATTACCCGTATTTTATGATTAAAAAACATAATAGGACAACAGGCAAAAAAGGATACCCATAGAGTAATATTTTTATTTAAAAACATACATTTTAAATAAATCAGTTATATTCAAAAAATCGGAATCTAAAATTTGTAAATTTAAAAACAATTTATAGATGACGCTAAAAAATTCTATAATATAAAATTTATCAAAATCACATACAATAACGGATAAATTAATATTAATTTATGGAGAAAATTATAAACGTTTTTCAAGTTCTCAAAGCATCAACCTTAGTTGATAATCGATGTGGAATAGCAAATTCGCTGAAAACCGTAAGTAAACTACCCATAAAAAGTAGGTCAACGACCCATAAAACATACATTAATCCGTTATGAATAAAAATTATAGCTCAACTTAGCTAAAAGGTCAAGAAATGTATCATTTGTTTAATCTTCAATATCCGTTATTAACCCCTATTTATATAAGTTCTCAAACCATCAATCTTAGTAGGTCAACGATCCATATAACGGATATTAATTAATGAATAAAAATTATACTTCAACTTAGCCAAAAATCCAAACAATCTATATTAAACCTCTATTTATACAGGTGAAAATAAATGTGGGAAAGCAAAAAAAACGCTGAAAATACTTAAAGACCACAAAACAATAGAGCAACGACCCACAAAACAGTAGGCCAACGACCCACAAAACAGTAGGTCAACTACCCACAAAACAATAGGCCGACGAAATAGGCCAACGACTCACAAAACAGATATTGATCTGTTATGAATAAAATTATAATTAACTTAGCCAAAAGGCCAAAAAATGTGTGATTTGTTTAGTCTTCAAACCGTCTATTTATACAAGTTATCAAACTACCAGCCTTACTTATAATCGATGTGGGATAGGAAATTCCGTGAAGTTTTTTAACGTAAATAGATTGAGCTTATAATCCTTCAAAAATAGATTAAGAAAAAAAATAAAAATCTTCCCAATAAATAAATTATTTAAATTTCGACGGCTTAAAAATAAAGAAATACGTAAACCAAATTATTTTTAAAATATTTAGGAGATCTTTTTAGTTAGTTTTACAAAACTTTGTTTTATTTTTGGATTAATAAAAAAGATTTTATGGTTTAATAAGTTAGTTAAAAAAAGAATTAACCCTACAAAATTTATGAGAATGACACGTCAGCTTTAGTATTTTCTGTTTTAGTATAGTATAAATATAGATTATTTTAATAATAAAAGATTTTTTGGTTTAAAATATAGTGTAAAAAATAAAGATATATTTGATTTCTATAAAATTGTTATTTTAATAATAAAAGATTTTATGGTATAAAATATATTGTAAAAAATAAAGATATGGTGATTTGGTTTCTATAAAATTATTATTTTAATAATAAAAGATTTTTTGGTTAAAAATAGTGTAAAATATAAAGATTTATTGGCTTTAATTGTGAGAGCTCCATTTCAAAAATCCTGCTTTCACAACGCGCCACATCATCGACCCGTGCTCTGTTTTAGTAAGTATAATAGATTAAACAAAATCGTGTTTTAAACTGAAACTAGTGTATTATCCGCACATTTGTGCGGGATTGTGATTTAAATTTTATAGATTTGGTTTTAATACTTTCCTTTAAAATAGTGTGACTTGAAAGAAAACTAGTAGTGATGTCTTTTGATCAATATTAGTCGAGAAGAACCGTTTGATTTTATTATAGAATAATTTTTATAATTTTTTAGTTAATTTCAAATGCAATACCTTACTTTTTAATGTACTAACCTTGTAAATACTATACGAAACGTTTTAATCTTTATTCTTCTAATCAAAATTACCAAGTTAGTGATATTGAAATAAATAAATCGTCTAGATAACATAAAAATATTGCGATAAGAACGCGATGTAACACCTCAGTCTAACATTTTACTAGGTCTGCTACAACGCCAGCGGTTTCTTTATTACTACTGAAATCCGCTTCAGGCTAGTTAACAAGACTTCAATGAATTGTATAATACCATATTTATTATGCATCAACTTAGAGTTATTTACATATATTAAAACGTAGATTTAAGTGTAGATATATATATAAACTTCCACGGGAGGTGAAAGGTGATCAGGTGTAACTCCGGTGTGCTTCCCATACTTCATCTCCTACTCACCTTAACCTGTCAGTAAAACAAGTACAAAAAAAAATATAAACATGGGTCAGTTTATCGAATAAACTGGCAAGCTGGATTAACCTAATTTTTAAAATAACTTAAAATCCTATAATAAATACTATTCATAGTTTCAACCTTACTAGACATTCAATCCTTAATTAATTTAAAAGAAGAGTACTTAATTGCATTAGCGTTACGCTAGCAATTTCACCGTGGATACCAGGTCTGATTTTAACCATTAATCAGCCGAAAGGCAAGCCTTGGAGAACCTCTTGGTAAATCCATGACTCCTAAATTCGCCTACCGGTAGCGAGATCGGAATTAGACGACCTAATTCCCGGGGTCCACTAAACCCCAATGGACATTTCTAATAATACTGTCGAGCCGTCATTATTATTTACCCATAATGTCCGCAATATTTAATGACACGCGTATACTATCCCTTTACCGATCCAGTAACTACTGAACCAATAAAATATACGTCAATCTAGTACAAAAATATACGTACATAACTTTACATATCTCGATTGATATACCCATAATTATTACTTCTCTAATATATATATATATATATATATATATATATATATATATATATATATATATATATATATAAATATATAAGCATTACCGATTACGATAGTTATTTAAAATAACTATAACCCACTTGCCTTATCGTATAGAGACTCTTGCTAGGCCGGGTCTTAACTCGTAAATTTTCTTTGATCGAGTGGATGATGCTACGTATAACTTATCCTTCTTCAAATGTGTGTCTTTTATTTGCTGATTCTTCCCTCTTTATATAGTACTCATTTCTTACCCACTAGGACATTTATTTACCTTTTTCCTTAAACCCTTTTTTTTACCTTTGCATGGGTGACTTCCTACCTCCTTGCCAAGCATGCATATATTTACGTGGATGCATGCATGTTTATACAACAAGTACTCCTACATAGCATTCATTTTCATTTATTACATAATAGATCCCTTTCATCTTAGTTTATTAGAATAATTTCCCACAATATATATATATACCTACCTAGGATTTCCCCCTTATTTACTAAATTACTAATAGTTATGTAAAATAATTAATATTTACACGGTATAAGCCTATATAAATTAGACTTATATCGAAACTTGTAAAAAATAATATTGTACCTTATTTAGCGGGGTATTATACGCGAGTGACGTCATATTTGAAGATTATTGAACTTTTATAGGAGACTAATTTTTCTATTATTTACGGTATTTTGAAATTTAGATTTTATTAATAAAAAATAAAAGTAACAATAAAATGTAGATATAACAAAGTAGATAGAGTTGAAATATAAAACTAAGAATTAAAATTGGTATAAATAATTAAAATTGTCAAACAAATATCACGTTATAAAAACTGATAAAAAAATTTGTTTAAAAACATTTATTTCAACAAATACTTTTAAATCTTCGATTTTAAAAAAAATATACTTAAACAATCTTTTCTTTTGGATTTATACTACGTGGCATAAAAATTTTAAGAAGATTATATCCCTATTTTGCAACAAATTATTTTAAAAATATATGTAAATTTAAGTTTTTATTTACTCAAAACTTATTAGTCAAGATTTGATAACTAATTAGTTTTTAAATTATTGGTAAAAGATTTGAATTAATTTAACATTTAAAAACCAATTAATTAATTGCTTTTGGAAAATAATTTTTGGGCTGAAATAAACGTGGTTGTGACACGTGGCAAAAAAGGTCTCTCCTTTGATACATATAAGATTATGATTTATACAAAAATAAATGATAAATAATAATATATTGTTACAAGTAATATTTGCCCAATATATACATGAGTAATATTCATGAAAGTTGCCACCTTTTTTATAAATGAAAAACGGTTCGAAACACTAGACAACACGTCGTCTAGTGGATCGAAAGGCCGAGAAATATTGACATAGACTAACCGTCACGAAAAACCCAGACAAACTAAAAAGAAATATAAAAAAGATCGGCAAACAAACTAACCATCATGAAGAACAAAAGAAAAATAAAATACACAAAAATACATCAAGGAATCCAAAAACAAAGAGATTTTCAAGGGAAAGGAGGGTGATTCAATCAATGAAAGTAGCGAGCACAACGTCCATCATCGGTACATAAGTACGAAGTCTGGGTAATAAATGTGAACACCTCAGATTTGGACTTGCAACAAAACCGTCGTGAATCAATCACAAATTCACGCTCCCCTATACAAACCACTCGAAACACCACCAAACACATATATCAAACGGAGAATACGACACTGTAAAACACGAAAGTCTTGATATATAAAAATGTATAACTTTGTCGGTAATTATTAAGATCTGTAAGGAGAAGAGTTTTCTTATAATAAACAAAAATCTTGTTGAAACTTCGTTATTTTTGAGATGTGAGAGAATGTCCTACATCGACAATATGATACTATGTGACCCTAACATATAAGTAATAAGTTTACTCCTCCTATTGTCAATTGGTTTTAGGAGGAACCTTAAAGTCTTGTGTATGTTGGTCCACTTTGACGTGCATCTCCTCCACGTCTTAGACCTGCCGGATGTAAAAAATATATTAAT
Organism: Fagopyrum homotropicum; assembly: GCA_033239125.1. Classification (NCBI taxonomy): domain Eukaryota; kingdom Viridiplantae; phylum Streptophyta; class Magnoliopsida; order Caryophyllales; family Polygonaceae; genus Fagopyrum; species Fagopyrum homotropicum. Next base: position 24,078,499 of record BSWB01000006.1, read on the forward strand.
AGGTATCAGAGCTAAGTGTCGTGTGGGTCTCATTATCTTGTGTTTGAGTTGTGATGAACAAATATATGTTATCTGCCCGTTTGGCTAAGCCGACCTTAAGACTTTGTGTCAAGTGTAAACTAGTTCAGGATAGTTGCACTTGATAGGAAGTATTGAGATGTGTGAAAATGTCTTATGTCAAAAATACGATACTATGTGAACCTATTATATAGGTCCTGGGTTAGCCCTCCTATTGTTAATTGATTTTAGAATAAAACACGAATACTTGTGTGTAGGTTCACTTTGACGTACATCATCTCCCCGTCTTAGACCCGTCGAATATCCTACCTACAAGTAAGATTAAGTTTTCTGTCATAAATGTTGTCTCCATTAATGTTCATTTGAAAATTTATATACACTTTACAATCAGAAATCCAAATATTATTGGATTTATTTGTATGTTTAAACTCATTTTAAAACATGTATAAATAAAAAAAATATTTTTTTTTGCCTCAATTAGGCCAACAATGAATTATCTATATAAACATACAATCAAAATCTATTAAACGGATCCCATTAGGCAAAATCCGAAAACGTTGTTATAATGTTATCCCTTTTAGTCCGATCAAAAATATTTCTTCTTTTGATCGAATACGTATAACGTTCAAAAATCAAAAATGGTCTAATCAGGAATTTTTAGGAATTAAACGAGTTTAACGAAAATAAACTCTAGAGGAAAATAAAATAAATGGAAAATGAATAAATTCCCGAAAGTCAAGCGATGTAAAATCATTATTTTACGTTATGAAGAATTCCCGAAAGCTCCGTAAAAATATATCGACTTTGGTATGTCGGTGTAATTTATTATAGGAAATTTTGGGTAAAAAATGTAAAGATAAAAATAAGAGGGTAACATGTGTAAAATTTATAAAGATAAGTTTGAAAATTGTAGCTATGTACATGGCTACAGAGGCCGAATCCTATGGCTTAGTAAGCTCATTTTTAAGTCAATTATAAAAGCTAACCTTGGATGTAAGTAAAGAGGAAAAACAACAAGCTTTATATATGTATACGTGAGAGAGAGGGAGGTGAAGGGAGCTCTAGTAGCTGAGAAACCAAACAACCACCACCACCACCACCACCACCTTGTAGCCACCACTTCCACCATCATTCACCACTAGTATTTGGCCGGAGAAGTCACCGGAAAAGCTGTAGAAAACGGGAACAAAGGAAGAAGATAGACATCGAGATAGGCTGAAGGAGAAGAAGCATTTTGGGGATCAAATTTTATCCAAATCTCACCAAATTTTAACTGAACGTACCTCTCGAGGTAAGGAACACAACCATACTTTTATATTTTCATTTCGACATCGGAGTAAAAAGTTATGGCCCGCGCAAGAAAGCTGTTTTGCGAAATTTTTCGCTATGCGATGTTACCTAATGGTGTAAGTTAAAATATCTTCTCATGGTCTGATCTTGCTAAATTTTTGATATGTTCCAGTACTAACAGTCTCCTAGATTATATAAAAATTTGGAGTTCATCCAATGGCGGGATCTGAAGTAACATGGGTTTTAACTCAACGAATTGAACAACTCATTTTTGTGGTTGAGTTTGGTGGAAAAAGACCATTTTTGGCTTACATATGTTTGAAAAGGTTAAGGGTTGTTTGGTTATAAGGTATTGATAAGGATATATATTGGTATATTTTTGAAGGTACGAGAAAGGGGATATAGTCCGGAGCGAGAAGTCGGACTTAGTTTTGGATCGAGAGCGGATTAGGGTTATCTTACTTGCAAGGTAAGTGTATATGAATTACACTTGCTTAATATATATTATATATTTTATATGACATGATTTTATGCATGCTTGTACATATATATTTGTTTGTTATGATGGTATGCATGATTATATAAATGAGTGAGATGATGATGACGACTTAATATTGTTTATGAAAGTATGCATGAGGTACATGATATGATAATGAAAAGGGTGTGATGAAAGAGTATAATGAAAGCATGAAACTAAGTTATGTTATGAAAGTGACAATTGAAAACTCCACCTTGATTGAAATGGTTTACAGGTGTTGATGATGAAAGACTTCACAAAAATATAGCAGTTGGATATACTAACAATGTACTTGATTATATTTCTAGATGTTTGGTTTGAATTCAGTGTAGGTTATATATTTACATGTCAAGGGCCTTGAAGTTGGATTGAAGAACAAGTTCAAAAAGACGAAGATCAAGGGCCTTGGAATCTAAAGTGCACGGAACAAAGGATTCAAATATATTGAAGATCTTTTTTGAAGATTCGGTAACAAGAAGATCTCATCAAACAAAGATTTTGTCAGCCAAAGGAAGATCTCAACCGAAGGATAAAGAATCATTTCGAGAAGATTCTCTAAACAACAAAAACGGCACAAATATCTTCTCTCTCTTATCCAACAAAAGACGAGAAGATCAAGGAGTAAAATACTCAACGTGTTCATAGGATCGAAGACGTGCAACATCTATCTTATGATCTTCATGGAAAAGAAGGCTTCAAACGGTCATCTCTACAACGGCTAGAAGATCTTTCCATAGAAGATATAAATGAAGATGATGGTCAAAGAAGAAGATACACAAGCCTACATCGGAAAACATCTTTGCATCCTTAAGCAACCTAATCATCTTCATTCGTTATTTCTCCTTCTCACAATTACGTAAACATTTTATTCCCCTAGAGAGAGAGAAAACACAAGGGCTCCATTGGTAGATCTAAAAAGTATTATATTAGAGTGTGTTACTCTGCGAAGTAACTAGGCTATTATAGCTAGGTTAAGAGTTGGAGCTATATCGTAGCATTGGGTACAAGTGAGAGAAGAAGGTGATTTCTTCTAGTTTGTATCTAGGACTCTTTGGAAGCTGATAATAGATAGTTAGATCCTACGGATATACCTTGGGACGGAGAGTAGGCTATTCACAACCGAACTTTGTAAACATATCCTCGTGTCAATCTTTGCAATTCCGCACCTTATAAACTTTACTGTGACTAACTTTGGTTTGCAGGAGCAAGAAGTCAAGGCTCTTGAAATTGAGTTTCAAAGCCCTTGAAATCGAAGTTTAACTAGTAACACAAATTGACATCAAGGCCCTTGAAAGGAGTTTCAAGGCCTTGAGATTTGGGTTGCAAAAAGTTTCCATACTCTATTCAACCCCCCCTTCTAGAGTATTATCTATATTATTTGCATCACCTAACGGTTCTTCAATTGGTATCAGAGCTAGACTCACGTTTATTGATTTAACCATCAGTGAGACTAATCATGAATCTTGTAGGTGATGGTGGATTTGCTCAAGCAAGATCCTCATCTCAACCACCACTCTTTTGTGGAAACAACTTCACTCATTGGAGATCACTAATGCGTATGTTCCTGATTGACCAGGATATGGAGCTTTGGAGCATTATTCAAGATGGACCAAAAGTTCCAATGACAACGGTTGAAGGCGTCCAAGTTCCCAAAAAGGAATCAGACTTCACTCAGACTGACCTGGACAGTGTTTCAAAGAATTACAAAGCAATGAATCTACTTTACTGTGATTAGATGCTAATGAATTCAACCGCATCTCATCATGCAAAAGTGCAAAAGAAATATGGGACAAGCTTGTTGTCACTTATGAAGGAACAAGTCAAGTCAAGGAAACAAAGATTAACATCTTTCTCAAACAATACGAGCTATTCAAGATGAGGCCAAATGAACCAGTCAAAGAAATGTTCACCAGATTCACTGGGATTGTGAACAATCTAGACTCTCTTGGAAAGACCTTCACAAATGAAGAAAAAGTGAGAAAGATTCTAAGAAGTTTACCTAAAGTTAAGTGGGGACCAAAGATGACTGCTATTGAAGAAGCTCAAAATATTACTACTCTTCCTCTTGATGATTTACTTGGAAAACTCATCACACATGAAATGATCCTTGGAGAAGAAGATGGAGAACTTCCATCCAACTTCAAGAATTTGGCATTAAAATCCAGAAAAGATGAGTTACCTTCCGAGGAAGAAAATAGTGAGGATGATAATGAAGAAGATGCTCTCGCCATGATCTCTAAAGGTTTAGCAAGAATTCTCAAGATAAAGAAACAATCTGCAAACCGAGAATTTCCACGAGCATCAAAACCCCGAGGTAAGTTTTCTAATTCTAATAAGAAAACGAAAGTACTGACTTGTTTTGAATGTGGTGAAACAGATCATTTGGTGAAGGATTGTCCACAAAAGAAGAGGAGCAACTTCAAGAAAAATGATCGAAAGATGAAAGCCATGGTTGCTTCATGGAGTGATTCAGATTCAACTAATGAATGAGAAGATGAACAAGAACAATCAAACTTGTGTCTTATGGCCGATCATGAAGATAACTCAAACATTTACATTGACAATATGGTAAGTACAATCTTGTCTCAACCTGAGATGGACCTTAAACAATTTTTCAAGGATATTATCTTAAGTGATAAGGAACATAGAATAAGGATAAATTCTTTCGAAGAAAAACTTCATAAACAAGATAAACAATTGAGTGAAATGTCTATGGAGATTGAAAATTTTAACATAGAAAAGGAAGAACTTGATGACAATGTAAAGGCCTTGGAATCAGAAAATCTGATTCTCAAGAACAACCTCTCTTCTATACATCGAAGCTATATCGATCTAGAGAAAGAGAAAGTTGATCTGACTTTGATGTGTCAAGACCAGAAGGCTTCATTAAGTTTACTCGTTCAAAAGCTAATATAGAAAGAATGATGGGTGAACAACAATCTTCACTTAACAAAAATGGTATAGGATATCATAGAAGCTTTCCTAGAAAACCTACTACCACTTTTGTTACAGCAAAAGGAAGCACTCACATGCCTACCTGCTTCTATTGTTGTAAAAAGGGTCATGTTAAATCTACATGTCCTTATAGAAGAAATGATCCTTATATTATCAGAAGCACCTATCCTCTATGTTTAAGGAAACAGATTAAACAAATCTGGGTTCCTAAAGATATTAGACCACCAAACATGATCGAACCTGAGTATGAACCAAAATATGCCATTTGGTCGACCCGGAAAGGTTGATGTTTGCTGTTTTGCAGGATATCACCAAGGTAAAGGAGCACAAATGGATTTTAGATAGTGGTTGCTCAAGATACATGAGTGGAAAGAGTTCTTTATTTTCAGATTTAAAGAAGCAATCATTTGAAACTATTACTCTTGGTGATAAAGGAAAGTGTGACATAATTGGCATTGGTAAAATTTGCTATGATTCATCCAACTTTATTGATGATGTTTATTTAGTTGATGCGTTGAAATATAATCTGCTAAGTATTTCTCAAATTTGTGATAAAGGCAATAAAGTCATGTTTGATTCAGAAAAATGTGAAGTTCAAGATATAAAGACAGGAGAAGTATTGCTTACTGCTCCTAGGTGTAATAATGTTTATTCTTTGAGTACTAACCAAGTTGCAGGAACTAAGCTAAAATGTCTAAAGGCCTTGACTGATGATCCAAGGCTTTGGCATAGAAGACTTGGCCACGTAAGCATGCACACCATGCAAAAGTTACTTACAAAAGATTCGGTACGTGGTTTGCCAAACCTAAACTTCAAGGTTTGATGACCTATGTAAAACTTGTACACAAGATTTAAATCTGAATCAAAGAGAAGATCACATTTCGGATGAAGAGGAAGATCCTAAAGGTCAAAACAAGAATATGCAGGAAAAGATTCAAGATACCAAAGAAAATCCTCAAGACCTTGAAACACACCTTCAAGACCTTGAAACTGGAAACTATGAAAACATAACTCCACTTCAAGGGCTTGAAACCCAACTTCAAAACCTTGAGATTGGAACAACAGGTAATGCACAAACGGTACTTGAATCAAGTCAGACATATTCAGCTCAACCTTCTGGATCTACATCATCTGTGAAAAGAAGAAAAATTCAACACTCCTCGTATCATCCACAAGAAAACGTGATCTCAGATCCACATGCTGGAGTCCAAACTCAATCAAAAGTGAATACTCTTTGTGCATTCTCCGCTTTTGTATCACTTATCGAGCCAAAGAACTACATTCAAGCTCTTCAAGAACCAGACTGGATCATTGCCATGCAAAATGAATTAAATAAATTTGAGAGGAACAAGGTATGGACTCTTACTTCAAGACCAAAGCATCAATCAGTTATTGGCACGAAGTGGGTTTTTTGAAACAAATTGGATGAAAGTGGCAAAGTCATACGAAACAAAACACGACTTGTAGCACAAGGCTATAACCAAGAAGAAGGTATTGATTATAAGGAGACGTTTACTCCTGTTACAAGGTTAGAAGCCATACGTATGCTACTTGCATTTGGATCTTTCATGAACATAAAACTTTTTCAAATGGATGTAAAATGTGCTTTTCTAAACGGCTTCTTAGAAGAAGAAGTCTACGTTGCTCAACCTCCTGGTTTTGAAAATGATGATTTTCCGGATTATATTTTTAAATTAGATAAAGCTCTTTACGGTCTTAAGCAAGCTCCTCGAGCTTGGTATGAAAGATTATCTAAATATCTTCTTGAAAACAATTTCAAAAGAGGTTTGATTGATAAAACATTGTTTATCAAAACTAGAGGCAACGATATCTTAGTAGTACAAATCTATGTTGATGATATAATATTCGGTGCTACTAATGATTCCCTTTGTAAGGAATTTTCAGATATTATGTGCAGAGAATTTGAGATGAGCTTAATGGGAGAGTTAAATTTCTTTCTTCGACTTCAAGTTACACAAGCAAAGAAAGGAATTTCTCTCAATCAAAGCAAGTATACTAAAGACTTGCTTAAAAAATACAAAATGGATCAATCTAAGGTTGCAAAGACTCCTATGAGTTCAACACTTTCGCTAGATCATGACAAGAATGGCAAAAGTGTAGTACAAAAGGAGTATCGAGGTATGATCGGTTCATTGTTGTATTTGACTGCTAGTCGTCCTGACATTATGTTTAGTGTATGCATGTGTGCAAGATTTCAAGCTGATCCTAAAGAGTCACACTTTATAGTTGTGAAAAGAATTTTTCGGTATATCAATGGCACTAAGGATCTAGGGTTATGGTACCCACGTCAAAACTCGTTTCATCTTGTTGGCTATTCAGATGCAGATTTTGCAAGTTATAAGGTCGATAGAAAAAGTACTTCTGGATGTTGTCAATTCTTAGGGTCATCCCTAATTAGTTGGCACTCCAAGAAGCAAAATTGTGTTGCCCTATCCACAGCTGAGGCCGAATACATAGCTGCTGGAGCCTGTTGTGCTCAAATTCTTTGGATTTCTCAACAACTTCGTGACCTTGGCTTTGACTTAAGAGGTATTCCTATAAAATGTGATAATACTAGTGCTATTTCTATAACCAAAAATCCCGTGCAGCATTCAAGGACTAAGCATATTGATGTAAGGCATCACTTCATACGTGATCATGTTGAGAAAGGTGATGTTTCGATTTCTTTTATCTCAACTAACTTGTAGGTTGCAGATATCTTTACCAAGCCTCTTCCTGAGGAACAATTTAATTTTATTAGATTGGAACTTGGTATGTTGAATAAGGAAGCATTAACGTAGGGGGAGTAAACAAGTTTTTATCATCCTACGCATGCAAGTCCAATTGATGTTCTTAAGGGCCTTGAAATAAAATTCAAGGGGTCTTGGAACATATTTCAAAGGGTACATAAATAAAGCGGATCAATTAGAAATTCATATCTTTGAGATATTGAATTATCTAATTTTTTTAAAAAAAAAGGGATTTCAAAGGTTTTGTTTTCAAATTCAAAGAATTTTGAAAAGAGGTTACCTAAATTTATGGGAGGAATTTTTATCACTCAAAATCTTTAAAATCTTTTGATCGTATGTTGATTGGACTTCTTTCCTTAAATACCTCCCCTCTTCCCTCTTTCTTTCTTCCGCTTCCCTTTGCTTTCGAAAGAACGGTGCTTTACTTTTCAAAATTTCCAAAACCCTCTTCATCGATTTTTCAAAATTTCTCAATGACTCCCAAGAGATCTTCAGCCAACGACGCATCTTCATCAACTCCAAAAAGACTAAGGGTTATACAAGTTTCATCCGACTCTGACTCCAATTCTGAATCTGGGTCAAGTTCAAGCTCGAGTTCGTCAGGGTTCTCAAATGATGCCGAAATTTTTGCTAGAACAGGGTTACCATCAAGTTAGTTCATCAACCCCACAGCTGCTAAAAGGTGGGTCAAGGAATATGATGACTGTCCTCAGTGCATGTGTGAAGAAGTGCACTGTGAATTGTTCACCTGCTCGTCTCTACTAGGGATGGAAGCACTTCAAGTGAGTTCAATATGGATCATGTTGAATCCAGGGAATCATCTTATCCTCGACTGACAAGGTTGTTCTACGCCAACTTGTCGGCCAGACGAGAAAGAGGGGAATGGATTCTAAACACAGTTATCAAAGGTAAGAAAATTACCCTCACTCCTGAAATCATAGCTAATATTTTTGGGATTCCTTTGTATGTTACTTCAGACGATTCAAACCCTGCTAGAACTTTAAGGCTAGCAAAAGAATAACTCCTCCTTCCCGGTGCCTTATCACCTCCAACCATTACCTGTTTAACCCTAGAAGCCAAAATAGTTTATTCTGTTATAGATAGATGCATTGTTCCTAGAGTTGGCAACAAAGAAATTCTGACCAATTCTGTGCTGATATTGACTTACAATGCCTTGAATGGGTTGAAGGTGAATCTGTCTGAAATTATTTTGTCTCATATGGTAAATGTGATAAATTCTCCAAGCACAAGTCATCTATCTTATGAGAATTTGCTTCCTATAATATTTACACATTTTTCAGTAGATTATTCTGGTGAGGTGATGCATCTTTACCATGATGGCTTAGATGAAACCTTCTTTGAGACAATAGGCATCAAAAAGACTAAAGTAGGCTTTAGTACTGTGTGGGTGTTAATGGATCAGCCCGAATGGAATTTTACTACTCAACAGAGGCTGAATTTTGTGGAAGGCTCGTTGAAATCATTAATTGGTGATTTTATTGGGTTTAAAGCGTCAATGACTGATCAGATGGACAAAGCTCAAGATTTTCTGGAAATTCTGAATCAGAAGATTAACCAGTTATTTCATGTGAGTGCTATGTCCTTAACAATTGCAAGTAGTATCAAACCACTGACAGAGGAAGATGGCAAGAAAACCCATAAGGACGTTGAGAAAGTTATGGATCAGTGTCATAAGGTTGTCAAGGATAAGCCCATTCGACAACCTATGCCAGAGGATCCAGATGTTTTGACGATTGAAGAGTTTGAGGTCGTAAAGAAGTATGCCAAGGATTCTACTCAACGAGGAGCATACTTGTCTCTCAAGGAACGTGATCTTGGTGATGCAAAAGATCAATGGAGGGATACACGTGCCTCCGAGATTACTATGGAAAATGAAGTTCCTCTAAGTGGTACAAGGAGGATTGAAGATCTTGGTATATCATGAGTTTTTGAGAAATTTTTATGGTTTTTGAAATACATTTGTTCTGGGTTTGTAACCGTTTTTAAGACTTTCTAATTTGACACTATCTTTTTCTCCCTTGTTGAAAGACAAAGGGGGAGAAATATGATCCGACATTTCCGATATACTGCATTCTGCATTTTAGTTTTGAGATTTTCATATGCATTGCTAAACTAACAAATGCAGGTACAAAAATTTGTGTTGTCTTCCATCAAGGGGGAGATTGAAAACTCCACCTTGATTGAAATGGTTTACAGGTGTTGATGATGGAAGACTTCACACAAATATAGCAGTTGGATATACTAACAATGTACTTGATTATATTTCTAGATGTTTGATTTGAATTCATGCGGGTTATATATTTACATGTCAAGGGCCTTGAAGTTGGATTGAAGAACAAGTTCAAAAAGACAAAGATCAAGGGCCTTGGAATCTAAAGTGCACGGAACAAAGGATTCAAATATATTGAAGATCTTCTTTGAAGATTCGGTAACAAGAAGATCTCATTAAACAAAGATTTTGTCAACCAAAGGAAGATCTCAACCGAAGGATAGAGAATCATTTTGAGAAGATTCTCTAAACAACAAAAACGGCACAAATATCTTCTCTCTCTTATCCAACAAAAGACGAGAAGATCAAGGAGTAAAAGACTCAACGTGTTCGTAGGATCGAAGACGTGTAACGTCTATCTTACGATCTTCATGGAAAAGAAGGCTTCAAACGGTCATCTCTACAACGGCTAGAAGATCTTTCCATAGAAGATATAAATGAAGATGATGGTCGAAGAAGAAGATACAAAAGCCTACATCGGAAAACATCTTTGCATCCTTAAGCAACCTAATCATCTTCATTCGTTGTTTCTCCTTCTCACAATTACGTAAACGTTTTATTCCCCTAGAGAGAGAGAAAACACAAGAGCTCCATTGGTAGATCTAAAAAGTGTTATACTAGAGTGTGTTACTTTGCGAAGTAACTAGGCTATTATAGCTAGGTTAAAAGTTGGAGTTAGATCGTAGCATTGGCTACAAGTGAGAGAAGAAGGGGATTTCTTCTAGTTTGTATCTAGGACTCTTTTGAAGCTGATAATAGATAGTTAGATCCTACGGATATACCCTAGGACGGAGAGTAGACTATTTACAGCCGAACTTCGTAAACATATCCTCGTGTTAATCTTTTCAATTCCGCACCTTATAAACTTTACTGTGACTAACTTTGGTTTGTAGGAGCAAGAAGTCAAGGCCCTTGAAATTGAGTTTCAAAGCCCTTGAAATCGAAGTTTAACTAGTAACACAAATTGACATCAAGGCCCTTGAAAGGAGTTTCAAGGCCTTGAGATTTGGGTTGCGATTCTTGCCCGACCGCTGGTAGATGGATGCGCGGAGTGAGGTACGGCAAATGAATCTCTTTGCGGGTAGTCAATGGGACGCGTTTAGGCCTCGATGCTTTTCGGGAAACCTCCATTCAGGACATCTGAACTTGCTTTAGGTCTTACCGCTTTAGGTCCCATTGAAAGGGACTTTTCATTGATAGACGGGTCCCCCACCCTCAATTGAGAATCAATGTAGGGTGGAACATTAAATAGGAATTTTTTTCATGAGTGCGGTTTAACTTGATTATCCAAATATTAGATGAGAATTAATATATTCGTACAAAACATTGCAAATTATAAGAGAATTTTTTAACACCGTATAAACATATTTTAAACCCGTGCATAGCACAGATCTATTTATCTAGTAAGACATTTATTCAAATTTGAATTGTAAACTTTGTATTTCTTTCTTTCTTTATTTTTCTTCGGTTTGACGTTACAAATGAAGTAGAGCCCCTTTAGGGCTCGTTTGATACGATTCCTATGGAGTCAGAAATCGAAATCGGAACGAGTCATACCAATACCTCGTGTTTGGTAAGATTTGGAATCAGAATTAGAATGATTCCATGGAATGACTTATTCCAACTATAATGAAGGAGTTGATTCCATAATTTAAAGGTGGTATCATCCATTCCAAGATAAACTCATTTCAAATTTAAAACTACATTTATATATTTTCATCACACACACACATTTAGTTTCACAAAATAAAAAAAAAAATTTTTTTATAAAATGATTTACTTTCCATCAATTAATTTAAATTATATTATTATTTTGCAGAAAAACATGATTTTGACAAAATTTTTTTTTTTTACTATAATACACATATTTCAGTCATAATGTTTTGTAACCGGAAAATGCTCAAAAACAATATAATCTGTTCAATTAGAAAAAATATATTTGATAGAAGAAGTTATATACCTATTTATTTGGGTTGCGATTATTTAGAGTTTATTCTTTAAGTTATTAGTTAGTCTTCATTTTGATAAATGTAGTTTAAAAAATAGCATATATTTACATTATAAACTTTCACACATGTATCATCAAATATAATACGATTTATCATTTCATAACTCGTATAAAATCAAAAACATGTCTAAAAAATCTTTCATTCGAACATCATACCAAACACCAAGTATTAAGAATGACTTATTCCATTCCGATTCTTGATTGTAACTCCATTCCTACAGTTTTACCAAACGAGCCTTAATGTGTATAGAGGGAATTAGGAATATATAAAAAATAAAGATAAAACTATGTACAAAAGCCCAACCAACAAGGCCTAACTCATTTGGGCCTAAAACCAAAATAATTTGAAAGCCTTACTTGTAGATGATGGACAAGGAGCCCACATCAGATCATAAAAGCCCAAATCTTTGCATCAGTAATCAGGAACCAATATTTAGGATTTTAGTCCGATTCTCAAGTCAACATTGATCACACATTACACATCTATAAATTCCGGTGAGAACGGGCTTGAAGGTGAAAAAATAAAAACAATTATGACCGGTGTTATAGATGCACATGCCGAACAAACGCCTTATGAGACGCTCATATACGGCTTACAAGGCGTGAATCTTTGACCGATACTTAAGAAAGTATCTTATATTATAGTATATTCTTTTTGGTAGGAATTTTTATAAAATTATTTGGTAGCTAGGTTTGTACTAGCAAGTTGTCTGCAACATTTGCAGGTTTGAGTTGGCAAGAGAATACCCAATTTCATGCCTTTCTATTGTCATTTTCCTGGTCTGACCAATTTGCAGTCTATAATGGCCTATATCACAACTTCATTCAAATATGGTCCCCTATAAATATTCATATCATCTTCGGTCTTGCTCCACCTTAATTTACCTGATTATTGCCAATTATTTTCATACAATCTAATTTCTGCCATCATCAGAAATCTGACGATTCTCTGAATTAACGGCTAGTTTTCATTTTTCCCTATATTCCCAAGTTTGGCAATAATCATTTCAAGGATTCTTGTTTACTTTCTGTTCATTCTTCTGCATTCAAACAACTCTGTTGTTTCTCCGAGCACAATAGATCAAAATGAATTGCATTCTATCTTGTTTGGTCTTCACTTCACATTGTGAAAAGGGGATCAACTTTTTTGGTGGCTCCAAATACTAAAGGACAATTCTACTAAATTCTATACAGCCAATGAAGCTCAGTTGGCATTACCCTCATTGTTCTTCTGTATCTACCACTTTATTACGCGATAATGACTTTCTTTGGATACCGTTACTATGTTATACAACAATTCATCAGCCTCGATTGAGTTTAATTCTTCTTTTCACGAGTGACATATATCCTCTGATAGAGACATTGACTCATGTTTAGTATTTTACTACTGAACTAAAAACTTAGCAATGTAAAATAGAAAAGATAAAAAAAAAAACAGAAACAGAACAGAGAGTTCAGTAATCAGTACGATGTGCAGCAGTTAAAAATTGAATTGGAGCAGGGTGAAAATCTTTTATGGTAATAACAGAAGATAAGGAGCAGCTGGATGAAATCGTGAGAGTATCTACAGGTATCGCTATGCCACTTTATTTTTTGACCACACATCTCTTTGAATTTTACACAAGTTTCTACAAACCCGTGTGTTTTGTTTCTTTGCCTGATGAAAAATGTCAAAAAACACATATTTTCAGAGATGGTAAAGACAAAAATGCACATCAGCTTTCTATTTTGAATATATGTAACTTTCAATTGCTTCTTAAAAACTACATTTTAAACTTTTGTATGTGTCTAAATGTGAATGTCAAGTCCAATACAGACACCCTCTTCTTGTTTTCTTGTAATTTGCTCTGAATTTTCTCTAGTCCTTTCTTGTTTCCTTAATTTATGTACGTTGCCTGATGCCTTTTTTTCACTGGGGTAAAAATTGCTTCTCAAGTAGGCCTACCAAGTAAGTTTTTAGCTTGGCGGGAAGTCAAGTCAATGGGAGTTGCATGCTTTCATACTTGGGATTTTGTTTCAGTAAAATTATAGGAAACAACCCAATCTTTCGGAATTCAACCATAGTTGGGGCTATTTTCTATAATATCCCCATTTTGTTATCTTTTACTGTCTCATCAATCACCGATTCACCATGTTTCTTTAACTTCACGTTTTTGCTGTTTTCATGAATTTTGATTCAAAGGGTTCATCTTGTACTGACAATCAACTCATGTATCAGCTTCATGTTCTTGCTTTCTCAGCTTAAGATTAATTACTTGATAGCTTCAACCTTGGAAATTTGAAATAAATGAATCTTTTCGATAAAAACCCAGAACTTATATTGTTTGATTGATAAGTTTGTTATTGCATTCTGACAGTGTGCAAGCAATCACAAAACCTGGAAGATACTTTAAAATTCTTCATTAAATTGACCCAAACAAGAAGATCAATGTGCAAATAATACAGAAAGTGAAAACAAGTATTCACAGGGCAAAATGATGTCACACTCATTACTGCACATATGATTGCCCATGTTACAGAATCTCAGTTCCATTAACAGCATTGGTTTTAATGTTGTATTTTGTACCTATGAACTCATAAACTTGATCTTAGTTCTTGAAACAACCCTAGAATAAAAAAAAATGCAAAAAAACCCATAATCTGTATATATTACTTTGGTTAAATTGGTAGTAAGAACTGCTCTTTAATGATTGGGAATGGAACAAGAACATAATGAATATGATATCATTTGGTGCTAATAATTAGGAATTCTCTGTATTTCTGGGGATTCCACAAGCATATATTTTTTTGATGGCCCATCCAATGCAGGTTGAGTTTGACATTTAATGTTATGGGCCCACCTTCAAATGCAAAGACCCCGAACATTCAAACAAATCTAGTCACATTCAACTTTACAAACTTATATGATGACCAATATCCAACACATTACTGCTCTCATCCCCTAAAAATCTAGGGTTACAGAACCCTTAAACCCTATCTTACACGAAAACATAAGCGACACGGACACGGGAAAACTTCATAGTTGTCATTGTGTACGAGTTTCTCGAGTCCTTGTGGATGAGTGCATGACTTAGAACAACTTTCTCAATACAAGCCAGCCTTGATATTGCTATACTGCTACTGTAGAGAGCCTTGTTTGTGCAATTGAACTGATAAATCTGTCATCATATTGCAGTAAACAAATTTGCTACCATATATCTTATATGTTTCCTCATTTCTCTCTTGAGGTCTTCGGTGTAGTGACCAAACCAACTTATAAATTATGAAAGAAAAGTAAATCAATGGTACATTAGGGTTGAACATTGTAGTTATATATCATGGAGTTTGTGCTGTCGCTTATCAGACTCAGCTTCATTGTTATCAAAATTGCCATTGAAGAAGAGTTTTCTCCTTTTGCTACTAATAGAACAAGTAGCTGAGGAAATTTGGAAACTTCCCATTTGAGTTGATTTGATTGGTGAAAGATCAGGAGAGGCCGACAACTGTAGAATCTTAGTCGGCTTCCTCTCTAATTTCTGCATAATTAGGTAGCAATTTGAAACATAATCCTGCATTAATACAAAGATGCACATCAGACATGATCCCATTACCATAAAAAAAAGAAAGAAGAAGAAAACACTCACATTGTCCAGAAATCTATTGGAGGCTAAAGCACTGATCTTTGAATACAACGCGTTTCTTGTGAAATTGTCATCCAATGACATTAAAACAGCAGATAAGGCTATAGCAGAAGGGTAATAATCCATCAAACTTCTATCTGCATTGGAAGAACATGGAACACGTACTATAATTGCCATTTTTGCACATTTGCAGTATCCACAAGCTAAATCAAAGAACATTAACAGCAAGAATTCACCTTTCATGAAGGCTAGTATGAGTTGAACAATTCTAGTTAAAGTGATTGCTTGTGGAGCTCCACTGATGAGATTATTGATGAAGTATGGTAAAAAGGAAAAGGGAGTGATTGAATCCATCTTCCACTCCAATGTACTTAAGATTAGAAGCTCCATTCTTTGAATAGCTTTAATCTCAAATCTGATATTTCCATGTTGAAATGATGACAAACCAGGAACATTGGTTTCTTGAAATTTTGCAGCTACTGATACACATCCCAAAGATAGCAGTTCACTTGCCCATGCCCTTTCACTCTGCATCAATCACCCTTAATCATCGTTTTATTTTTAAAAAGATTGCATTTTTATGTACTGAAAAAAGAGCAAGAAGATGAATCTTGAACTAACAAGAACTCACATCTACAGTTCTTAAAGCAAGGAACCGATCCAAATAGGTGACTGCCAAATAGGCTGTTTGGAATTGGAATCCCATCCGAGGTATAATCTGCATTATTAAAAAATTAATCAAAATTCAATTAGTACTGATACTTCAAAGAAAGAGATTAATAACCAGTCAAATTGAGTTACTAACATGGAGAATGTAATCAATAGCATCAAGACGAGCTATTTTTGACAGATTTCCAGAGTTGAAGGTCTGGCTATGAAGTACAGAGAAATGAGATTTCTCCCTTTGCAACAACAACTGTACATACTCATCTTCAGAATCTGGGAAGCCATTAGAGGTAAACAAGGTAGCAAGAGATGGGTCTTCTTCATCTCCATCAAGTTCATCTTCAGCCAATAAAATGGAACTTGATTCTTGACAGAGAAGGCTAGAGAGTGAACTTGATGGGCTCTCCATTTCTGTTCTAATTTGCCCTTGTTTTTTTGGGGATTGTAAACTGGTTATGGAAGGGGGAGAGAAGGTGGAGTATAAAAGGAGAGCATTATATGAGTTTGGCGATGGTGGTAAATGGTAACTGGTAAGGTTATTTATGTTAACTGCTGAATTGACGTTAGAGAGAGAGATGAAGATGGGGGCAGGTTTGAAGGCGATACTGTAAAAGCGCCTAATTTGTAGCCGGGGAAGAGATAGATACTGCTTCCAGAAATTGCGTTGGTGTTGGGAAAACGGATAGCTATTTACTCGCATAACTGTAAATCCGAGATAGAGTATATATTGCTACGTAGAGCTAATTGCTTTTTTATTTATAAGGAAATGTGACAATATATATGATAGAAAAATGTGATAAGGTAGGTGTAAAGCTCGTTAGTGGTTTTTGGTGGGAAAGAGTAGAAGAAAAGGGCGCGAGAGGGAAGCAGAGAAACAGCTTTGACTGGACTGCTTACAATTCACGAACCTTGTCATACTTTCTACTCTACCATGCTCACTTCTCGTCACGTGCTCCTATGGCGCGTCCACTACACCTTCCAATAGTTTTGGACTTTTGAGTTTTGTCCCATCTTTTTTAAATACTCAATTTTTCGGTTATTATAGTTCAGTGGTTTAATTCCTACAATTTTATACGGTTAGTCTAATATAAAGAATATATTTGTTTTAAAGTTATAGCTGTAAATTTTGATTTATAATATCGGATATATTTAAAATAAAGGTTATAATTATAATGAAAATAAATATAATTAAAATGAATTTTTTTAATATAAGTTAATCAGTATAAATATAAATATATTAAAGTAGAGTTCTCTAATGCTGATGTGACACTCACAGATTCAACAATTTCAAAATTGAGCTCTCTCAATTAAAGTTAAAAAATCTTTTTTCTTAAAGAGTCAAATTAAAATTATTTATAACAACTATAATAATCTCAACAGAATTCAAACCAAATCATCCAAATTTTTTTCAATCATAACAAATCGGAAAAAAAAAATCCCGTAACAAACCGAAGTATTTACACGAGTTGTATCCAACAATGTAAAAAAGAAAATCCATATTAATCAATATAAATATACTAACTTTTAAAATTTTTTTTTTTTTTGAAATATCTATATATATCTACTAAAGGAAAATACGGATTACTGACGTGACACTCTAAGCCAAATAATCATATATTACTAAACCGCTACTCTCTTAAAATTATATATTTTAAAACCTTCTACTATCAACTTCGATATTATCTACTTTTAAGTTTTATAATTTCAAAACAAACAGATTTGGTTCCATCAAATGATGTCGTGATCTTCAGTTTTAAAATTATACTTTTGGTATTATCTATTTTTAAGTTTAAAATTTTGGTAATGTTCGCTTTTAAATTTTTGTAACACCCCAAGTTCTGGGAACTCGAAGCGTTAGTGGCTGAGACTTCACAATGGGTCCCGACCCTCATAGTAGCAACGACAATAACGGATCTTACAACAAGACACACATAAATGAAAACCAAAACTCAATATAAAATCAAAGGTTATAACAAAGGGAAAGCAACAACAAAAACATAAACCCGATCCCGTCCTATAATGGACAGGAGCCCCGGCTGACCACACCGTCCGGATCACTCACCAACATCCCTAACCTGTGGAACATCTACAACATCGGTATAAACCGTTAGCTTACATTCTAAATATCAAAAAGATAGTAAAGACACAAACACACATAAGGTAATGCAAACATATAGCATGCTCGCACTCAACCGGTTATTATCTTTCATTAAGTTATCCATTACTAATTCAACTTCTTTTGTCACACATGAATCCCGAAACTCGCCTCCGTTTCTGTCTACCAACATGAATAGATCAGTACTATACGTTACCTGCAAGCCTGTGTTGCAAGAGCACCTCCTAGTCTCTGTAGAACTAGACAAGTGGTCACCACCCGGTTATCATACACTTGAGCCAATTACGGTTGTCAATCCTAGTCCGGTTATCCGTTATAACAATAAACAACGCAAATAAGCCAATATACTCCAACCAATACACGGAATGAAGCTAAGTAAGTCTAGGGGACTTACCTCACTCGAAGGTAACTCAAAAGGTCAGCAAACAACTCAGTTTCCCGCAGGAAAGAAGGACGGAAAGTCTGCTCAACAAGGCATAATGCATAAGGAATAAAACGGTAGCTAGAAGTCTATAACTTCTATTCTCAATGATCTCTAAGAGATCTCCACAAGGTAGGGTCACAAACCCTAGTCTTAGAGATTAGGAAAGGTCAACAACATCATCATAAGCAAGGGAAGGAACGAGGAAAGCAAGGAAGGAAGCAACTCACCAAAGACGGAGATATTGCAGACAAAACCGCAAGGACGGCTGGACAGACCGTGGGGACATCACTGGGCAGGATCCGCGGGGGTGGCTCTGTGCAAGTGTGGGGATGGTTATGGCTCAAAAGGTGGTGTTGGGATTCCTTCTGACAGAAACTCACAACAAGGGCACCAAGGCTCGATTCCTTCATCCAAACACATTAAGATTCAGCCAAGGGAGCTTGAGAACAACAACGAATAAACAACGAGAAGGCCAACAAGAATCAAGGCTCAAACTTGATTCTTGGAGAAGAAGAAAAGAGAAGAAAGCAAAATAGAAGGGAAAGGCAACACATGAACGTGAGGGAGAAACAAACGAGAAAACTTACACGTCTAGCAAGAGATCACAAGGAAGATTGACTACAACTTTCGAGGTTGAAGGAAAACGTATGCAAGAAACGGGAAAAAGAAGAGAAAGAGGGAATTTATAGGAAATGGGGTGTAAAGATAGAAGGAAAGACGTTCTAGGGTTAAGAACATCATAGGAAAATTGACCCATAAGATAGAAGATCGGATCTTCTATCTTTGGAAAGAAATAAAAACGGGATAAAAACAGATCGGCGCGATCTGGGGCAAAACCGCAGGGGCGGCTCACTTCACCGCGAGAGCGGTGAAGGAGAAAACTAGGGCTATACATCAGGTCCCCCTAAAAAGAAATTTTGTCCCAAAACTTGCAACAACCCGAAAGATCACAACAACAACGCAAAAACACTGAAATCAACTCATATATTCCCACTCGGGGCATATAACTCAAAACGTCACAAAAGCGTAAACACAACTCAACAACGAAAACTAAAACCCTAACATCTAAGCTATAGGTACATCCAACTCAGCATAAAACTATGGATAGTTCCTCTGGATACTATCCTTTGTCTCCCAAGTTGCCTCATCAGCTCCCCGCATCGACCACTGAATCTTCATCATCGGTATGTCCTTCGATTGCAAGCGTCTCGTACTACGCTCTAAGACAGCTACCGGATGCTCTACAAACGTATGGTCTGGCTCAACCACTAAATGTCTCATGGCTCACAATGTGCCTCGGTCTAGTACGCACTCCCGTAACTGAGACACATAAAAGATGGGGTGAACACCCTCAAGTCTCGGTGGCAAAGCAAGTTTGTTTGCTGCCTCTCGAACTCGCTTAAAAATCTCGAAAGGTCCGACATATCTAGGACTTAGCTTCTCCTTGATGCCGAAATGTCGAACACCTCGTGTCGGGGATACTCTCAACCAAACCTGAGCTCCAACTCTGAACTCTAGAGGTTTGCGCCTCTTATCTGCATAAGACTTTTTGCGACTCTGTGCTGCTAACATCCGCTTTCGGATCACCGCTACTCGAGTCATATCATCTTGTATCTGCTTAGGTGCTACTCCGCTAGCACTACTCGGCTCGTCCCAACACAGCGGTGTACGACATCTCTGTCAGTATAAAGCCTCATAAGGAGTCATCCTTATCGATGCGTGCCAATTGTTGTTATACGAAAACTCCACTAAGGGAAGGTGATTTGGCCACACATGTCCTAGTCTAACACACATGCTCTCAGCATATACTCCAAAGTCTTGATGATCCTCTCCGATTGACCATTGGTGTGAGGATGATAAGCAGTCGTGAACTACAGACTCGTACCTAGGGCGGCATGCACTTGCTGCCAAAACCTCAAGGTGAACCGTCCGTGTCTGTCAGAGACTATATTCCTAGGTACTCCATGAAGTCGCACTACCTACCTCGTAAACTCCTCTGCTAATCGACTTACCAGCCACGTTTCCTTGATAGGAATGAAACGTGCGGTCTTTGTCAGTCGATCTATGATGACCCAAATGGCATCAAAACCTCAACTCGGTCTCAAACCAGTCACAAAATCCATCGAGATGTCCTCCCACTTCCACCGAGGGACATGAAGTGGGTGTAGCTTGCCTCCTGGTCGATGATGCTCGATCTTGACCTGTTTACAGGTCGCACACTGAGCTACATATCTCGCCACATCTAGCTTCAGACCTCCCCACCAGAAAGAGCGTATGATATCTTGATACATCTTACTCGCACTAGGATGCACTAAGTAAGGTGTAGAGTGAGCTTCTTGTAAGATCCGTTATCTCAGATCTTGATCTGAGGGTACACATACGCGCTTCTGGCGTGTCAAAACTCCATTGGCACCGACTGCAAACTGTGGCGCTCTCCTCGAGACATCCTGTCTCGGATCCATGTCAAAGTTGGGCAACTCTCCTGCTTTTATCGGATCTCTGCCAGTAGATCAGGTAACACCTCCAAACGGATAAATGGCTGTCGGAATCCAGGAAGTGGATATCAATCTCTAGCCATGCCAAGTCTCGCTGTAACTGAGACTGAGTTGTCAGCCGAACGATCGCCATCTTTCGGGGAGTCTTCCTACGGAGGGCATCAACTACCACATTCACCTTCCCCGCGTAGTATAAAATCTCCAAATCAAAGTACTTGATCAACTCCAACCATCTCCTCTGGCGGTTATTCAACTCTCGCTGAGTGAATATATTCTTTAGACTCTTATGGTCCGTGAATATCTGACACGTAGTTCCGTACATATAATGCCTCTAGATCTTGAAAGCGTGAATCATAATAGTTAACTCGAGATTGTGGGTAGAGTAGTTCTCCTCATACGTCTTCAATTGTCTAGATGCGTATGCTATAACCTACCCCTCTGCATAAGAACACATCTCAAGCCAAGCTTGGATGCATCATTGTAAACCACAAAATCCTCAATGCCCTCTGGCTGAGCTAAGATAGGAGCAGAGGTCAACCTCTTCTTCAACTCCTCAAAGCTTTGTAGGCACAACTTGGACCACACGAACCTCGTAGTCTTCCTCAGCAAGGAAGTGAGCGGTCGGGAGATAACTGAAAAGCCCTCCACAAAGCGACGGTAGTAGCCCACCAATCCTAGGAAGCTGCGTACCTCCTTGACATTCCTAGGAGGCGGCCAAGATGCTACAGACTCGATCTTCGCCGGATCTACCTTGATCCCTTCGGCGGGAACGATGTGACCAAGGAATGCCACCTCATACATCCAAAACTCACACTTAGAGAGCTTAGTGTAAAGCTCTATATCCTGCAGGACTTGAAGTATGATCCTGAAGTGTTCGACATGCTTCTTTTCTGGTACGAGAGTATACCAAAATATCATCGATGAATACCACCATGAACTGGTCTAGGAAATCGATGAAGATGTTGTTCATCAACTCCATGAACACTGCGGGCGCATTTGTAAGCCCTAAAGGCATCACTACAAACTCGTAGTGGCCATATCTAGTCCGAAATGCCATCTTGGCTATGTCCTGCTCTCTCACCCTCAGCCGGTGATATCCGGATCTCAAATCGATCCGCGAAAACACTGAAGCTCCATGCAGCTGGTCCAAAAGATCGTCGATACGGGGCAATGGGTACTTATTCTTGATTGTCACCTTGTTAAGCTCTCGGTAATCAATACATAACCTCATCGACCCGTCTTTCTTCCTGACGAAGACTACTGGTGGGCCCCAAGGAGAAACACTAGGGTGGATGAAGCCCTTCTCAGCTAACTCCTTGAGCTGCTTTTTTAAGCTCAAGCATCTCGATAGGCGTCATGCGGTAAGGAGTCTTCAAGATCGGTCACGTCCCGGGTTCTAATTCAATGTCAAAGTCTACACTTCTCTTTAGAGGTAAACCTGATATCTCTCCAAAGACGTCGGTAAACTCTCATGCTACCTAAATTTCTTCCAACGATGCAATCGTACTATCCTTCATGGCATAACACCAGAAAGCCTCGCAACCCTGACCGATAAGTTTCACAGCTCGAACTGCACTGATGATTGTACCGGTCTTCTTGAGATCCCATCCTCGGAAAATCTCCACATGGCCTGACTCTGTAGTTACTGTCACGGTCCTCTTGCCGATGTCCAAGACCGCCTGATGTCGATCCATCCAATCCATGCCCATAATGACTTCTTCACGTACTAAGTACATGACGAAGAATTCAGCTGGCCAATCGCGACCTCCCAATCTAATAGGGCAACCGCGAACCTCTTGTGTACCTCTAATCTTACCCACATTGGGTAATCTATAAAGAAGGGTCTACCTTCTACGGTAACTAAGGTCAATCTATCTACACATGCATCAATAATAAAAGAATGCGTAGCACAAGTATCGAAAAGAAATTTGATTGGAAATCCATTAATATGAATGGTACCTGTGGTCGTTGGTGCTGTCAACTCTACAACACTCCTCGGCTCATAAACTCTGGCTGATGCATCTCTGGTGTTTGTAGAACCACCAATTGTTCCCCTACCTCTCCCTTGTCCTTGAGCGGAACCTTGAGGAGCGGTAAAACCAAGAGCTCTTTGCTGCTATTGTTGATACTGAGGTATTTGTCCACCTCCTGCAACACTGACAAGTGAAGATCCCTACTGAGATAGCGCCTTCCCATGACGACAAAACACAGATATGTGTCCGGGCTTGCCACAAGAGAAGCAAGTCACTACAGTCTTCTTACAGTAAGCTCGGATGTGTTCGGCACCTCCACAATTATGACATTTTCGTCCTCTGTAGGAATTCTGCATTGTCTGTTGGAAACTAGAGCGTCCCGACGTCTGACTACGCCCGAATCCAGCTGCTCCAGCTCCAGTACTGGCAGATCTAGTCCTTTGCCTCTTCTCAGCTCCAGTAATAATGTATAGTATTGTAATTATTATATCCTAAGGACCTTTCTACAAATTACGTACTTTGTATGCTTATTTATTCTAATGAGAAGCTCAAACAAACCCTAATGGGATTATTCACTTTAGTATGGTATCAGAGCTTGTCTGATTCAAACCCTTTCTTTCCTCTTCTCTTATGTCGCTCATCCAATTTTAATTTCTCCTACTTGCTTCAGTGGCATATAAGTGTTCTGCTTCTTTTCACTCTGTTATATCTGTATCGAATATCAAGAACATCATCCTTATAGTTCTTGATGCAAAAATAGGTCCCTACACTTCTTGGGCTGAACTTTTTTGCATTTCTGCCAAAAGCGCATAAGGTACTTGATTATATTGACACTTCGGTGTGAAAACCACTAATAGTGATGACGATCTATGGAACTGTTCGCCACTTAGCGTGCGTGCAAATAAACTTTAAATTTATAAAACTAGAATCAAGCAAGCGAACCCGCAGTGTACGGATCGGCGTAGTAAAACAAGAATTTCAGAGTATCAAACACAGGGATTTGGGGGGAACAAATTCAGTTATAAAGTTGTCAAGCAAGTAAAAGGGTAAAGCTTTGCAAATCTATTGGGAAAATAGCAACCCTAAAGATCCAGGTGTCTAATTGTGGCAATCGATTCAAGATATACTAAAGAACTAAGGATAGAGTTAAGAGTTGCAAAGGTATGCTAAGGTAAAGCAATGTACGGTGAAGTTCCAAGACTTTATATGACTTATCTAAAGACACTCTCTATAAAGGTTGTTGAGGCTTCAGTATAGAAAGGATCTAAAGATAAGAATTAATCTCAAATACCCAAACTTGTAACCCAAGGATCAAGACTAACTAAACCGATTAAGGTTGTGACACTCGAAATCGAAGTAGAGGTTGTTGAGGCTTCACTACTACCTAGAAAAGGGCAAGCCAAGATTAGATTAAGGCTAATCTTTAACCTTGGATCAAAGTAAAAGCAAAGTTCGTAAACTGGTACAAATTACGGGTAGATCTTGAGTTCCACGGCCGTGGAACCTCAAGAACAGACCGTGGTTTTGGTTCGTCGGCAAATCTCTCTAACTCTCAGGGTCTAATATGTTTACGATCGATCTATCATCATCTAAGCCACAACTATCAACCCTTTACCTTAGAATTGCTAAAGGGTTTTAGCCAATAACAGTCATTATAATATCAAAATCAAGATTAGGAAGAATGAAAGATGAAAACCTTCGAAAACCTTCAATAAATCTCAAATCCACAAACAAGAGTAATAATGTATATCAGATTCGGAATAAACACAAACCAATAACTATCCTTGATAAGAACGAAGAACGGGATGTCAATCCGTCTTCCAATCAAACCTAGGAATAAAAGGCGCAACTTCCGCCACACACAACTTCCAAATCTTCAAGCCTTCGTAAATCTCCTTTGCAAAAATGCAAATTCTCCGCACGTCCAATGAAAACCTAGGCACGTGTAAGCGAGCGTCACGAAGGTGCCGAATTCTTCCTCCTTCAGCCCTTTTATGAGGAAGGATAAAATAACCGTCCGGCCCGTATACGTAAATGATATGTCAATATTTTATTCGTCAAAAGATTGCCTAAATCACGGTTTCATGGAGTTCCACGGCCGTGGTTTAGAGCGTGGAAGTGGATTACGGTTCTTCACAATTTCCACGACCGTACTTTATACCGTGTAACTCTCTGGAATACTCCATGTTCATGTTCCCAAGATCCACGGCCGTGGTTTTGGGCGTGGACTTCTCTACGACCGTATTTTAGAGCGTGGAAGTGTAAATTGCTTGTGGTTTCCTTTCTTTCGTGCCATTCCTCATCCTAGCATCTCCCTTGGCTTCTTTGATGTGTCCTTAATCCTTGGATGTGCTCAAATCTTCTCCTTTCTCTCCCAATTGGTTCGGTTTTAGCTCTTATTCACCTATAATCAACACAAAGCTTATGTAGACCTCTATATCGACAATGTAGACAAACTAGCTAACAATTGCTTCAATGCCTTATAAATGAACACTATAATGGGTGAAAAACAACTAGAAAAAGTGCCTAGAATATCGCAATATTTCATGCTAACAAAATACCCCATACTTGCTACTTGCTTGTCCCCAAGCAAGGTCTTTCAAAAGCTTTAAAACTTAAGTTAGGATGAAATATGCATGCAATCTCAAAAACAAAATATCTTTTAGGTAAATGTGCTCCTAGTCAATAGATCATTCTCAAACCTTGCTTCATTCATTCATGAGACACTCATATACACAACCAAAGAATAAAGATGGAAGAAACATCATGAATTGATCAAACTTCTTTGTAAGCATCATAACCTTCAAACATTATCAAAATCAATCATAAGAAACTTTAATTTAGATCACCAAGTCATATAACACTCTCTTGATCTTAAGGACTTTCAAATAAGGTCTAGAATGCGGAAAGGAAGGGGAAACTATAAGGAATGTGGTGCATGAATCCGGGAAAGTGGACAACTAACTCTTTTCTTTTTCTCTTGCGGTCTTGCAACACTTTCAACTTAGAGCTTTGCTCTTGTCTTTTTACATCATTTTTCGACTTTACTTTTAGAGTTATAGACAGAGGTGCACAAAAACCGAAGCCTAGGAGATTGGCGTTTCTCAATTTTGCGAGATGCCTCAAACCCTTGATGCACATACCATAATCCGTTAGGAATATCGCTCAATCCGACTTTGGCAAGACACAAACACCCGGCTATGTTAATGGTGCCGAGTTACTCATCGTCACGATTGACTTCCCCAAACCTACCACTTTTTTCTATTCTTTGAATGCAAAATTTTGCTTTTATGGCCCTCCCACATCAAACATGCCAAAATTCAACTCCTCCAAATTCCCGGATAGGTAAGGGAGGCTATTATTTCATTGAGGGGCTAAATGATCAAAGAAAGAAGAAAGAAAATCGAATTGCCTTAATCATTTCAACAAGAAGTATAAGAACTTATCATGTGATTTCAACCTTAATTTCTCAATATGATTTAGATAAAACTCTTCACATTATGAAACTTGCAAGAAAGGAATAACCAACACATTCAATTTCTTTTCAATTCATTATTTGTTTAGGCATACAATTGTCATCAAAAACTCAATTCACAAGTAGTGATTATCATAGAAATCATCTCAATTCTTAGAAGCACAAAATTTTCAAAATTTTTCAATTTTTATGGGTTTTTCAAAAGCTTTTTCATGCAATGCGATATTGAAACGTGTGAGAATGGAATGAAACATGCAAAGTGTTCTCAATCAAAGCAAGCAAAAGTGAGTAGAGTTATTACAAACGATAGTCACGCCCCACCCCATACTTGAGACAAACATTGTCCCTAATGTTCAAAAAGAAATAAAGAAAAGAAAGAAAGAAAATGAACTCACAAGACGGCGGTGGAGCGGCTAATGCTACGATCATCCATGGTCATCACTGAGGAGCTGGTGGTGGTGGAAACGGAAAGAAGCTGGAGTCGTAGTCCCGCCCAAACTGCTGGCGGTAGATGTCCATCATCATCCTATCATGCGCCTCGGCTCGTGCATCTCTAGCGTCCTGCCGGATCTCCAAAGCACCGACTCTCCTGGAAAGGTCGGTGGCCCACTCCGGTAGCTGCTCGTACCACTCCGGCGCCTGACTGTACCAAGCTGGTGCATCTAATGGTGCTGGTGCAGGTAGTGGTTGTGCATGGCAAGTCGGTGGAGCTCCCATCCACTCCGGCTGTGTGCTATACCAATCGGGAGGGGTCGCCATCCATGTCGGTCTCTCACTCACGCTGGCACGGCGAGAGGATGAACGGAAGGTCTAGCAGTGCGGGGAGACTGCCTAGGGAGGTCGGGAAATGTGTCCGGCTGATCCTGAAAACTGCCAAAGTCGTGCTCCTCACCTCCTCCTTCAAAACCGTCATCCCCTCTCATCTCCTCCTCATCTGCAGCTGGCATCTCTGGGGGAACATACGGAGATGCTACCAATCTATTCGCATGCATAGCAGCGAATGTCTCCTTCTAATTATGGCGTCCAGCCATAATGGAGTACTCGGGAAGCCATGTAACACCTCTACCTCCTCTACCCTCCCAAGGCTTGGCAGCGGTGGGTGGACCTCTATGCCTAGGAAAGATAATGCCTCTAGTCATGAGGCTCTGAAGTCCTAAAGGTCTGGCCGCTATCCTAGTGCACGCAGAAAAGTCGATACCCAACTGTCTAGCAATGTGGGTGACCATCCCACCATATCCGATATTGCCAGCCCTCTTATTCTTTAGCTTACTCATGGTAGAAGCTAAGAGGGTGGCACAGTCAGCAGGCCTACCGTGCAGCATACAATACAGCAGAAACAACTCATCAGTCTTGATCTTCTGAGGAGTCTCAGTCCTAGGGAAGAGACACTCAGAAAGTATTCGGTGGGCTATCTTCAAGGCTAAGTGATAGATCAACTTAGCCTTGGTATCAGTAGGTTTCCAGCGGTCCTCACTGACGTAGATCATGGCAATATCCTCCCAAAAATCTTTGGCGTACACGCCACTAGGAAAACGACCATTGAAGGTCTCATGGAACCCAAAGAAGGCTCCAAACTCTCGGATCGAAAACTCATAGTTCCTCTCCATCAGCCTGAAAGAAACTGTCCTATCCACATGACTATGCTCAAAAGAGATCACAAACTCTCTAGTGATCTCCTCATACGCATCTTCCCGAATGGCGGAGAAGATGATCAAACCAACTCTATCTAGTAACCAAGTAAGGTCACCTACCACATTCAGTGGCTCTAACTCCTCAAGCAGCAAATAACGTGGTCCTATGACCGGTCTCTTCTCGATCCTCTCTAAGGCATCGAGGTAATCCTTATGAATCTTAGGAATTCTAGGGGGTGGGGGTGATGGTGGCTCACTAGGAGGTACTTGGGAGGAGGAGGAAGCATTACCTTTCCTTTTCTTATTCCTATTAGACTTTCTCCTAACCAAATCCATATTTTGTCCAAAATCACGGCCTGTTCTTCAGTTTCCACGGCCGTGGAATGCCCAGTGACCGTGGTTCGGCTCGTAATTTCTCAAAATCCACTCAATCAACACCAAAATCAACAGATAGCAGCCCTAGACTAATTCCAATCCAGTTCTAACCAGTTCTCCTAAAAATTCTTGCGAAAACTGAATCAAATCGACAAAGTGAGAGAAGAGAAGAAAAACCTAAGTTTTGGATTTTTAAAATCCAAATTCCGTCTTCTCCGGTGATTTTCCACTCGAATTGTTGCTTGGATCTTGTAGGTGATTGAATTTGCTTCACTTTTGGTCAAAGAATCGTTCGAAAAAATTAACGAACGGAGATTTGAGAGAGGGGGATCAAATCGGCGATTTTAGGCGTGGAATTGGGTATTTTTGGTGTTCTTTGTGAAAAGACGTGGTTTATATAGTAACCGTAAAATTTTTGGAAAATTACGGTCACTCGGGGGTTTCCACGGCCGTGGAAATGTACGGAACCGTGGTTTTGGTGATTTTTCTCAGGCTTTTGCAAATTACGGTCACTGTAGCTGTCACGGCTGTGGTTTTGGCCGTGGAACTTTCTGTAATGTGCCAAAGTCCAAGTTTCGTCAATTTCTTCTAACTTTTCCTTCTCCCTTGCCTTTTCCATTGATCCTACATCCAAAAACACGAACATACCGGAAGGTATCGAAGGCAAAACAAAACAAAACGTCTAATCTACTCTAATCTACGAATCAAAAACAAAAACATAAGTGCAATACCTTGGGTTGCCTCCCAAGAAGCGCTTGTTTAAGGTCCGTAGCTAGACCGTACTTACACTTATTCAAGTGCGGTAGGTGCGAACTCTTCAGCTTGGAGTTCCGGTGAGTATTTCTTGAGTCGTTGACCGTTCACCTTAAAGCTTCTGCCCTTTTCACCCCATACTTCAACTGCTCCATGGGGAAAAACACGTTTGATTAGATAAGGTCCAGTCCAACGAGATTTAAGCTTACCTGAAAAGAGACGAAGTCTTGAATTGAAGAGGAGAACTTGATCTCCTTCTTTGAGGTCCTTTGGAATGATATGCTTATCATGCCAACGCTTCGCTCTTTCTTTATAGATCTTGGCGTTTTCGTAGGCGTTCAAGCGAAGTTCTTCAAGCTTGTTAAGGTCCAAGAGACGCCTCTCTCCCGCCTCCTTCATGCTGAAGTTCAACCACTTTATTGCCCAATACGTCTTATGCTCCAATTCTACCGGCAAGTGACAAGACTTCCCATACACAAGGTTGTATAGCGTCGTACCTATGGGAGTCTTATACGCAGTTCGGTATGCCCATGATGCGTCATCTAGCTTCAAAGACCAATCCTTCCTTATTCTTGAAACCGTCTTCTCTAGAATTCCTTTAATCTCCCGGTTCGAGATCTCCACTTGTCCACTAGTTTGTGGATGATAAGGGGTGGAGATCTTGTGAGTCACCCCATACTTAGCTAATAGAGCTTCGAATCGTCGGGCAATGAAGTGAGAGCCTCCATCACTAATGATAGTCCGCGGTGTCCCAAATCGTGGGAAAATGGTCTTTTTAAAGAACTTGACCACAACCATGACATCATTAGTAGGAGAGGCAATCACTTCAACCCATCTCGAAACATAATCTACCGCTAAAAGTATGTATTGGTTTCCACAAGATGATGGAAAAGGTCCCATGAAGTCTACTCCCCAAACGTCAAAGATCTCCACCTCTTGAATGTT
The DNA here is from genome assembly GCA_033239125.1 of Fagopyrum homotropicum. Lineage (NCBI taxonomy): Eukaryota > Viridiplantae > Streptophyta > Magnoliopsida > Caryophyllales > Polygonaceae > Fagopyrum > Fagopyrum homotropicum. The sequence continues at coordinate 24,108,800 of BSWB01000006.1, forward strand.
ATTAAGAGGCATCTCGTTTCTCCTAGATATGTTCCCTGTTCTTTGACAAGCATCCCAGCAGGAAACAAAGGTTTGCACATCTTTAAATAAAGTAGGCCAAAAGAATCCGGATTACAATACCTTAGCGCTAGTCTTGTTCGAACTAGCGTGTCCTCCACAAGGTAGTGAATAACAATAACGGATGACACTTTGCATCTCATCTTCCGGCACACATCGTCGAATGATGCCTTCAGGACCTCTCTTAAAGAGGAGAGGTTCATTCCAAAAGTATTCCCGAACATCCTTAAATAACTTCTTTCTTTGTGCATAGGATAATCCGGGTGGTAATTTCTGGCAAACCAAATAGTTAACAAAATCAGCAAACCATGGTTCATTACCTTTGGTGATCACGTCGATGCACTCCTCTATGATATGTAAATGCTCGTTCGGAAAAGGAGTCATCTATAGGTAGATTGTCGTCCTCAAGATGTGGTAGACGACTCAAATGATCCGCAATAGAATTTTCCAAACCCTTCTTGTCACGGATCTCTAGATCGAATTCTTGTAGGAGAAGAATCCATCTAATTAGCCTTGGCTTCGCATCCTTCTTTGCTAGCAAATACCAGATCGCAGCATGATCCGTGTACACAATCACCTTTGCACCTACAAGATAAGAGCGAAAATTTTCAAATGCATATACAATTGCTAAAAATTCTTTCTCGGTAGTGGCGTAGTTGAGATGCGCTTCATCTAGTGTCTTGCTAGCGTAGTAGATAGCATGGGTTTGTCCCTCCTTTCTTTGCCCAAGCACAGCTCCTATAGCTACGTCACTTGTGTCACACATAACCTTGAATGGAAGATTCCAATCCGGAGGTTGAATAATTGGGGCTGAGATTAGAGCTTCCCGAATCTAATTAAACGCATCTAAGCATTCCTGCGAAAAATAAAAAACGACATCCTTCATCAATATATTAGTAAGCGGCTTTGATATCTTAGAGAAATCCTTTATAAAACGTCTTTAAAATCTAGCATGTCCTAGAAAACTTCTTATCCCTTTCACTGAAGTTGGGGGAGGAAGCTTTTCTATAGTCTCTATCTTAACCTTATCCACTTCAATCCCTCTACTAGAGATTAAGTGTCCTAATACAATGCCTTCTTTCACCATAAATTGACACTTTTCCCAATTAAGAACTAGGTTAGTGTCTTCACACCTTTGTAGCACAAGAGTAAGGTTAGAAAGACAATTATCGAAAGAGGAACCATAAATAGAAAAATCATCCATAAAAACCTCCATGATCTCCTCTATGTACTCCGAGAAGATAGCTATCATGCACCTTTGAAAAGTGGCTGGGGCGTTGCAAAGCCCAAACGGCATTCTCCTATAAGCAAACGTACCCCACGGGCACGTGAATGTGGTCTTCTCTTGATCGTCCGGGTGTATCGGGATCTGAAAGAAACCACTATAACCGTCAAGATAGCAAAAGTGTGAGTGTTGTGCTAACCTCTCAAGCATTTGGTCGATGAAGGGTAGTGGGAAGTGATCCTTCCTCGTTGCGTTGTTTAGCTTGCGGTAGTCTATGCACATCCTCCATCCTGTAACGGTTCGCGTAGGAATAAGCTCATTGTTCTTGTTGGTAATGACCGTCATTCCTCCCTTCTTTGGAACCACCTGTACGGGACTCACCCATTTGCTATCGGAGATAGGATAGATGATACCTGCATCAAGTAGTTTAAAAATTTCCTTCTTGACAACCTCCTTCATGGTCGGATTCAACCGCCTTTGAGGTTGTCGCGAGGTTCTAAAGTCTTCTTCCATTAGGATCTTATGCATGCATAGTGAAGGCTTGATTCCTACTAGATCCTCTATAGTATATCCTAAGGCTTTCCTATGTTTCTTAAGAACAACCATAAGCTTACTATGTTCATCTATACTCAAATCGGAACTAACAATTACCGGAAAGGTAGAATTAGGTCCTAGAAATGCGTACCTTAGATGTGCGGGAAGTGGCTTCAATTCCATCACTATAGGGCTCTCCAATGGCTCTTGAGGAGTGTCTAATGTTTCCTTAGAAGTGTCTAAGGATGTAGAAGTTGTTGGAGAGGAATCAAAAGAAGTGGCGGAGAAAACACAATTTCCTTCAGATTCACCCAAAATTACGGCTCCCCTGTTTCCTCGACGGCCGTGGTTTTGGGCGTGGAAATCAATTACGGTGCCTCTGTTTGTTTCATGGCCGTGATTTTGGCCGTGTAACTTACTGGAGTCCTCTGAATAGCTAATTACGGTCATGTTGGTGGATTCCACGGCCGTGGAATAACATGACTGGCCGTGATTTCTTACGTTCTCTGACCCATCGTAGAGTTTCTCAAATTCTTCTTCATACACTTCTTTTTGCTTCTCTAAAGCTTCAATTTCCTCATTGCATTCCTCTTCTTCCCCTATATCCATAATGCTCATAGAGATAACCTTTTGCAAGGGATCTTTGAAGAGTATCGAACTTACCTCCTCTCTAGATAGCTCTTCGTCATGGATGTTGAATATATCTTCGTCAAAAGCTGGTTCCTTCACCAAAGTGGAGAGAATGAACTCTACCTTTTCTTTTCCTATGTCGAAGGCGAGTCTAGCATTCTTGCAATCAACCATACAACCGGATGTTGCAAGAAACGGTCTTCCGAGTATGATCGGGACCGGACTATCTGCAGGAATGTCAAGCACAACAAAATATATAGGAACATAGAACTTACCAAGCTTGACCGGGACGTCTTCAACTATGCCGACGGGATGAGTTATGGATCGATCCGCCATGTATAACATCATCTTCACCGGTTTAAGTTCGCCTTAACCAATTTTCCTGCATAAGGCAAGCGGAATGATGCTCACACTTGCTCCTAAATCACATAATGCATCATATGTGATATCTCCCACTCCTATGGGAACACAAAACGACCCCGGATCCTTCAGCTTTGGGGGCATCTTTTCCTTCATTGTCTTGATGAGATCCGACGAATCCGAACTCATCTTGACCTCTCCAAAATCCTCTAATTTCCTTTTGTTAGAGAGGATCTCCTTTAAGAACTTCCCATAAGCTGACATACCTACAATCGCATCAATGAAAGGTATATTAATATGCAGTTTGCTCATGAGTTCAATAAACTTACCGAATTGTTTGTCTAGACGCGCTCTTGCTCTAAATTGCGGGAATGGTAGGGGAGGTTTAAAAGCTGGAGGAGGAATGTAGATGTCTTCCTTCTCCTTCCCCTTCTCTATCTCCTTCTCGACGGGAACTTCCACAAACTTAAGTTGCGGGTCGGTGGTTGTTGCTCCGCTCCTAGTTGTGATAGCCATCACCCTTCCTTTTGGGTTATCTGATAGCATGAATCATAGTCTATATTTTGGGATTTGTTTAGACGTTTTATCTTCAATAATCTGCATGTTTGTATGTATAATATGTGATTATATTACCATTTCATCTACCTTTGCGGGAATCGAGGTCTACACCTGGTTTTGTTGTAATCGTAGGTAAAATGGCACGTTTTGCATCAAAAAGGAGCTATGGAGTCATTGGAGCTACATTCAGGAACATAAAGAACCATCCAGGAAGGATAGCCATGGATTTAAGATTCACTTTGGACCAGTTTTGAGAGATTTCACATTCAGTTGTGACTCACCTCGGTTGACCACAGAGTCATCTCGACCGAGGTGATCCAGAGAATTCGACTCGACCGAGGCGAATACCTAGGACGTGGCGAGAATATTTTATTCTTGGCTGAGATCTTTTATCTTTGGAAAAAGATCTTATATTTTTGAGCTTGGCTCCTGGAAGGAAGAAGATATGCTAAATCATATATTTTACCTATTTTTATTGGAAGAGATCTTTCTAAGATATCTTATCTTTGGAGGGTTATTTTCTTATAAAAAGGGTTGGATTTCCACAAATCCAACACCCTGCATAGAGTCGGAGATCCCGCCTACACCGCTGCAGCCATACTCCAGTTGGGAGATTTGAAGAACCTTTTTGAAGGTTGAAGGACGATTGAAGATTGTATCTTTTATAGCTTTTGAAGGTTTTCTTGTAAGATTACCTTAGATTCTCTTCCTTGTTGTCTTGCTTGTTGGATTACTATCCAAGGAACGCTTTTGTTGTGATATTTGATTCAGTTATTGAAGTCTTTTCATTAAATTCTTCTTGTTCAAATATTCACCTTCTTCCCATATATTTGATTATTGCTTTCATGATGATGAGTGGCTAATTTCCTTGTGTAATTCTAGGGTGATTGGCTGAAGGTTGTGGGAAAAACAATGATAGAATGATCTTAATCACAGTAGGACCCTGAAAGTTCGAGTCTTTAACCTTAACCCTAAGCATCTCGTTCAGTCGATGAACATCTCGGCCGGGGTGGAATTTGGCTGACCGAGGTGACTTATTTGATCCGAAACTGAGAGTTAAGTGTTAGAGTTTGCCAAATCCTATTCTTATTACACCTTTCCTGGTTCAATGCAAGCTTAGGATGAGACTTACCCGGTAATTCCTTAGTTTGTGTATTTAAGATAATAAGTGTAGGTAATAAAGGTTTATCCTTTATTGGGGTTTGAGTGTGCTTTCATCCCATCTTTGTGAGTTAGCCTGAGACTTACCCGGTAAAGGTTGATTCTATTCCATTAGATGGTGTGTTAGTTTGAGGTTATAGTTCTTTATCTTGATTCCTTGAGACTTACCCGGTAATAGGAGTTACGGTTTGGGATTAGTGAGTAGTGAGACTTACCCGGTGATCTATTCCACTTTAGCAACACCTTCCCCATGCAAAAACCTCAACTTTGTCCGCTTATCTTTAGATCTTGAGTTGGAACCACAACTAGATGCTTTAATCCCTAGAATTGCATGTTTGCTTTATTGACTTTTTATTCATCTTTGATTGTTTTAATTGCTCTTGTGGTTAGTATTTACATAAGCATACCGTGATTGGACTTTGTTTCACTAAGTCCCTGTGATCGACCCCTGGAATTTCTTGCTTTTTACTACGATTGACCCGTACACTGCGGGTTCGCATCCTTGTTTTAAGCTTACGTCTAGGGTTATAAATTTAAAGCTTGCACACACCGTTTGGAGCGAACAAGTTTTTGGTGCCATTGCCGGGGATTTGGTCTAGACCGAGCCGGTTACGGTTTGCTCTTGGGGCACTTGCCCCCGTGTCTACTAACCACTCTACTTGAGTGACTTTTGCAGGTTCTTCCTTAGGTATATGCGAAGAACCCGCACTGGGAAGGAAATCGTTCCTTACGATCCCGAACCAGAAAAGACATACAAGCGACGCTTAAGAGAAGCGAAGATGGCCCAACAAGACAACCGCGATCTTGAGGCCGAATTGAAAGAGGCGCTAGAGCTGCTACGCCTCAGCAGGGAAGAATTGAGGCGAGAGAAGGAAGAAACTTGCACCAAAACTGAGGCAATCGAAGCAGAGATGGTCGTCATACGAGACCAGATTCTACTTTGACCGAGGGAAGATCCAGTTGCTGATCCTCGACCGATGCAGGTCCCAGTTGCTGACCCTCGACCGAGGCAGGTCCCAGTACCCGACGCCCCGGCCAATGTACTTCCACCTCGGATGCCAGTCCGAAACGTTCTTCTTGCAGGAATCCCACAAACCCTAGGTCAAAGGATGGACCCTAATCAACAACTGAGGCGTCCAGGAGTTAATCTAGGAGATCCAGCGGACCATGACTATGAACTTCGACCGCAAGTTCTATCCATGATTCGCCAATGCCAGTTCGGAGGGCTAGAGAAGGAATCACCACATCAACATCTTCAAAACTATGAGATCTTGATGGAAACCTTGAGACCTCTGAGGATTGAAAACAACAACTACAAGCTAAGACCTTTTTACTTTTCTTTAAAAGATAGAGCTCTTACTTGGTATCAATCTCTTCCTCCAGGAAAAATCAGCACATGGGAGGAGATGACGACGGAATTCTTGACGAAATTCTTCCCCCCCTCAAAGACCGCTGAAATGAGAGGGAAGATCAACGCTTTCATCATGAAGGACAAGGAGAGCTTGTCCAAGTCATGGGAGCGGTTCAAGGACATTCTTTTGGATTGCTCACATCATGGGATTCCAAAGTTAGAGTTATTGGAGATATACTTCAAGGGACTGGACGGAAGCACCCAGTTCAATCTCCAACTACTCTCCGCCGGTACCTTCATGGACATGGCGATTGACGAGGCTTGGGACTTCATCGAGAAGCAAGCCTTGCATATGGAGAAGTACACCCACCAAGGAGCTGAAGGTGGAGTTAAAAGAGTTAACTTCCAAGAAACTCAGCCCAACAACAATCAACTCACGTCTTTGAAGAATGACGTGAAGCAATTGAAGGAACTCTTGGTTACTCAAACCAAGAAGGAAGAGCAAGGACAAAGGAACAACAATAACGGATACCATAACAACAACAACGGTTCCCGGAACAACAATTACAACAACAACAACAATAGAGGATCCAACAACAATAATTGGAGGGCGAACAACCAAAATAACGGTAACAATCACTCAAACTCCAACTCTAACGATTCCTCTAACCCTTTCCTCTCTTCCCCTTCTTCTTCTTCTTCTACTCCATTAAAGAGCCAGGGGCAAGGATCAAGTTCGTCTCAGCCGGAAAAGAAGGACGCAGTCCTGGAGGCTATCTTGATCAAGCTCAACGCTATGGAGACTTCGATGACTTTATTTTCGAAGGCCCAAAAAGCCTTTGAACAACAACTTGCAAGTAGGGCGAATGAAGCGCCAAGAGATCCAGGCAAGCTTCCAGCAAGGACGGAGAGCAACCCTAAGGGCCAGATCATGGCCATAACTACGAAGAGTGGACTGAAAACTGCAGATCCAGCACCTCGGTCGGTGCCAGTACCGACGAAGACCACCTCGGTCCAGATGCAGTCGAAGAACACTTCGGCCGAGATGCCAACCGAGGTGGAGCCACAGAAAGCGGAGGGGAAAACTGAAGTTTATGTTCCACCTCCTGCATACAAACCACCACTTCCATTCCCCCAGTCAAGGGCCAGAGCACATCTAGACAAGCACTTTGGTAAGTTCCTTGACTTGATGAATAAACTGCATATTAACATTCCTTTCCTTGATGCTATTCTAGGGATGCCCGCCTATGGGAAATTCTTGAAGGAGCTCCTATCAAGGAAGAGGAAACTGGAAGACTTTGGTGAAGTTAGGATGACATCTAAATCCTCGGAGCTTATTCGAATCATGAAGGAGAAGATGCCACCTAAATTGAGAGATCCCGGCTCATTTTGCATTCCCATTCAAGTTGGGGATGTCACTTGTGAAGCCCTTTGTGATCTAGGAGCCAGCGTGAGCATCATCCCGCTGGAGCTATGTGTGAAGATCGGACTTGGAGAGCCCAAGCCGGTCAAGATTCGACTCTATATGGCGGATCGCTCCATCACCCATCCCGTGGGCATCTTGGAGGACGTTCCGGTCAAGTTAGGTAACTTCTATCTACCAATAGATTTTGTTGTACTTGACATTCCCACAGATTATCCTGTTCCTATTATTCTCGGGAGGCCATTTCTAGCAACTTCGGGTTGCAACGTGGATTGCAAGAACGCCAAGCTGAAATTCAACATTGGTGGCGATGAGGTGGAGTTCGCACTACTTGCAGCCATGAAAGGGGAGCAGCTGAGTGATGATATCTTCAACATCTATGATGAAGAAGAGTCAAGAGAATTGGTGAGCTCTATCCTTACTAACGATCCACTCGAAAGAGTTATTAGCTTCAGTTTAATGGAGGAAGGTATAGATGCTTCTTGTGATGCAGATATACGGAGCTTAAAAGCACTAGAAGAGGATCCAAGAGCTAAAACTGAGAAGCTAACCCAGGAGACGAAGATCTCCAGTTTCGGTTCCAGTTGCAGTACCTTGACCGAGGCACCTTCTGAACTGAGCGAGGCGACTGAAGAACATCTCGGTCAACGCCTCTACGCCTCGACCGAGGTCGATGGCGAGATGATGTCAACTGAGACTGCTGAGAATAATAAACTTCTTACTCCTTTCTCTGACATTCATCCTCAGTTAGTGGAACATTCTATCCACCAACTTTCTGATAATAACGGACCTTGGTATGCTGATATTGTGAATTATCTTGTTTGCCAGGAAATACCGCCCGGATTGACGTACTCTCAAAAAAAGAGATTCTTCAAAGAAGTACGACATTACTACTGGGACGAGCCGCTGCTATTCAAGCGCGGGCCGGATGGGATGCTTCGAAGATGCATTCCGGAAGATGAAGTTAATAGCGTTATACGGCATTGCCACTCACTTCCTTGTGGAGGACATGCTAGCACCGATAAAACATGCGCTAAGGTATTGCGTTCCGGTTTCTTTTGGCCTACATTATTTAAGGATGTACAATCGTTTGTTGTCTCTTGTGATGCATGCCAAAGAACAGGAAATTTATCAAGGAGGAACGAGATGCCACTTAATAACATTCAGGAGGTGGAAATCTTTGATGTATGGGGGATTGACTTCATGGGACCTTTCCCATCCTCCGGAGGAAACCTCTATATTCTTCTTGCAGTTGATTACGTCTCTAGATGGGTTGAAGCCATTGCTTCTCCCACTAATGAAGCCAAGGTAGTTGTGAAGTTCCTAAACAGGACTATCTTTCCATGTTTTGGAACTCCACGCATCATCATCAGCGATGGAGGAACGCATTTCATCAACCGGAAGTTCAAGGCACTTCTATCGAAGTATGGGGTAACCCACAAGGTATCAACCCCTTATCACCCTCAAACTAGTGGACAGGTCGAGATCTCGAATAGAGAAATCAAAGCAATTTTGGAGAAGATCATCTCTAGGACAAGGAGGGATTGGTCCACGAAATTGGACGATGCTCTTTGGGCGTACAGGACCGCATTTAAGACTCCCATAGGTACCATCCCTTATAATTTGGTATATGGGAAGTCTTGCCATTTGCCCGTTGAATTAGAACACAAAGCATATTGGGCGATCAAATGGTTGAACTTCGACATTAAGGAGGCCGGCGAGAAGCGGCTATTGGAGATCAACGAGCTGGAGGAGCTGCGTTTGAACGCTTATGAGAATGCCAAAATCTATAAGGAAAGGACTAAGAGATGGCATGACAAGCGTATCGTCCCAAAGGAGCTTAACGAAGGAGACTTAGTTCTACTCTTCAACTCCCGCCTCCGCCTCTTTCCAGTTAAGTTAAAATCTAGATGGACCGGACCTTATGTTGTGAAACATGTTTTCCCTCATGGTGTAGTTGAGATATGGGGCGAAACTAGCGGAAGCTTCAAGGTCAACGGTCATAGACTTAAGAAGTACCAACCGGAAACTCCGGTTGAGGAGGTTGCACCAATATACCTCGTATAAGAGACGCATCTTGGTCCAGCTAGCGACCTAAAACCAAGCGCTTCTTGGGAGGCAACCCAAGGTATTGCTTTCTTTCCCTTTTTCTAGTCTAGCTTAGATAGTTTTTGCTTTTGCTTTGCTTTGTTTGGTTTTTGGCGTTCTAGACAGATAACAGGAGACATCTAAGGAAGGAGCATAAATGGAAGGACAGAAGTTCGAGAATTTGAGAAGACGGAGTTTGACTGAGGCATCTCGGTTGCTGTCAGAGCACCTCGACCGAGATGATTCTTGAGCAACCGAGGCGACTAGGGTTTTCTGAAGGACCACCTCGGTCCGTACCACCTCGGTCCAGTCGAGACCATCTCGACCAAGGTGACAGCAGTTCCAGATGGGGTATAAAAAGAGAAAAATTTCTTTTTTTCATTTTACCTACCCTCCTCGACCGCGGCAGCCCCCTTCACCTCGCCTCTCCGATTCTTGCTCGTTTTCGAAGATTTTCGCTTCCAAACTGCGATTGAAGTGTAAAGGATCCCAGTGCAAGAGCAGATCTGCAAAGAAATCGAACCGAAACAGCCGAACGAGGTAAAAGAGAAACGAAACCCTAACCTCGCTGTTTTTGCTTCGATTTGGGCTTGAATTGCCCCATATTTGCTGAGAAATAAATTAAGTACCCCATAGGAACCAGTTGTAGTGATTTTGGGGGAAAAGAACTGGATTTTTGAGAGATTGAATCGCGCAGTTTTTCGCCTCGGTCTAGTCGAGCTGTGCCTCGGCCGAGGTGATTCATCAGTGTGTCAGTTGACCGAGGTGCCCTGACAGTGTGATTTTCTGAAAATGAGTTCCGACCGTCGCCTTGCCATTAGGGATAGATCCTCACCTTCCCCTTCTTCCTCTTCTTCCCGACCTTACCGCCCGGTGATCCATGAGCGACACCGGGTGGATTATGACCGTATTTCTAGCCGTCCAGTGATTGCACCACGCTTCCTGGACGTGTCTGCTTTTGATTGCCTCCCAGGTAGACGGAGACCTTAGGAGGATGATTTCTACAGTTGGGCTGGATCAGTTTACTGAGATCCGAGCCCCAGCCTATTTGGAGCCGACCTTAGAGTTCGTTAGCTCCTTCACCTACCTTCCCACAGAGAAATCTGTGAAGTACCGGTTGATGAACCGGAACTTCTTAGTGCCACTCGAGTACTGAAGAGATATTTTTGGCTTTCCGAAGCCTACAGCTGTTGACTTCCCGTCCCGATCAATAGCTAGGGAGTTTTGGGGGTAGATTGCCCATATTGTTGAGCACGCAGATAGATGGCGTCCTGGAGATTCCAGGGAGAGAGTCATCTTCCATTTAGCCTTTAGGTTAGCTTACCGGATCTTCAGTGAGATGCTTCTGGCGCGTATTGAGACGCCCCAGAAGATCCGACAGGGAGAGCTTTTTAGTTTATACTGCATGGTTACTGGGGATATCCCGAACTTTGGCTTGATGTTGGCAGAAGATCTGCACAGGATCAAGGCCAAGGCGAAGGGAGACATCTGCTGCGGAGGGCTTGTCACCCATATAGCTAGCTATCAGGACATGGATCTCAGTGCTTGCACAATGGTGGCGGTTGCCAAGCCGCTTGGATTGCAGGAGATGATCACTCGGCGGATTCTGGTTCCCCGAGGTCTGACTACTCCATACGTGGCTATGCCGTGGGAGCTGACTGCGCCACAGGGGATTAGGTGGTCTGCCCAGTTTACTGTTTATGACCCTCACTATTGGCAGACCGCTTGGGCTCCACTGATGGAGGATTACAGAGAGGCAGCAGTTGCCCCAGCTGAGGAGGAGGCTGATGATGAGGAGACGGCTGATGAGAGAGAGGGTGGAGTCCCGATGGATACAGGGACAGATACTACAGGGACGAGCGCACCACCAATTATAGATCTGGATGATGAGGATACTGAGCCTGCACCTGCTGCATCACCTGCTAGACCTGCTAGGTGTAGGACACGCCGTCATGGAGATCCAGAGGCTCATCGTCGGATCGATGATCTGACAGATCAGATGATTGACTCTTATGCTACTCTTACTGTGGACATCAATGAGAGATTCGCTGCCCAGCACCGACAGATTGACAGCTTCACTCATCAGATGCTAGAGAGTCAGCACTATCAGCGCAGGATGATGGAGATCCAGTTCCAGCAGGCTATGGGTTATCCGTTCGACCCGTCCCAATATCCATATGTGCCACCACCACCACTGCCGGATCGTGACTACTGAGAGCTGCAGGATTTTCTTTATTATTTTTTATGCAGTTCAGCTTATTATCCGGTGAGTATTTTTATCCTTTAGACTTATTTTGACCCACTGGGACAGTGTGTCCCAAGTATGGGGTGTTTATGTGGTGTATTATTTGACATTTGATGTATGACTTTATTTGACCGGATAATTATTCATATTTATGCTTCACTTTTGCATCTATATGTTTATCTGAGACTACATGCATACTTACAGGTTATTTGATTGAGAAAAACGTCAAAACTGAAAAAAAATGGTTTTAAAAAAAATTTTGACCTCGACCGGTGGAGTTCTGGCCGAACGAGGCGTTTCACCTCGGTTGACCTACGAACACCTCGACCGAGGTGGGTTATCTGAGAGTTTTCGAAACGATTTTTGTGCTTCTTATCTGGATATGATCTCAGTGAAGACTTTGCTTACTGACTGGTTTTGAAATCTTTATGTGTTTGAAAGGTTTTATAATATGTTTAAGTTGCTAAATGCTTTGTTTGAAATTATTGGCATGTTTAATACTTTGTTTTTATCCAAATTATGTTGAATTTGAAGGTTGACACCGCAAGGTAAGTTCTCTCACTTTCTTCCTGGAAAGACCAAGGCAATTCATTCTTCTCTCTTCTTCTTCTTGATCATGCTTAGCCCCTCATATATATTTTGCCTCCCTTTACCTATCCGGGAATTTGGAAGCAAGCGAAGTGGTGAAAGCAAGTAAAGTAAAGTTGAGAAGTTGGCTGGAAGTGAAAGTGTTAGAAAGTAATAATAGGTTTGGGGAAGTCAATCATGATGATGAGTAACTCGGCACCATTCACATAGCCGGGTGTTTGTGTCTTGCCAAAGTCGGATTGAGCGATATTCCTAACGGGTCATGGTATGTGCATCAAGGGTTTGATGCATCTCAAGAAATTGATGATTGCTGATTTCCTAGGCTTCGGTTATTGTGCACCTCTGTCCATGCATCCCAAAAAGTAAAGAAAAAAAGAAAAAGTGTGAAATAAGCGAAACTTATTGGTGGAAGATGTTGAAAGTCAAAGTGAAGTGAAGTTCATCCTTTTCCCGGATTCTAGCACCACATTACCTTACATACATCCCTACCCTACACGTTTCTTGACCTTTCCTTTGGGAAGCCCTTGAGACCTCGAGCTTGTTGATTGACTTAGCGGTTTAAACTGGATTATGCATGATTAATTTCGATAATTATAACTTATTATGCATTCCATGATTTTATGCAAAGATGAACAACTTTTCTATATTTATAAAATGTTCTAATCATATTTTGATTTTAAATTCCATGAAGTATTCTCTTAGAGTGATCTATGATTGTTGCACACGATAAAAATGTTTTGAAAGACTTTTCATTGATTTTTCTTGACTTATAATCCATTCTATCTTGTCTTCTATATGCGGAACTTGCTTGGGGACAAGCAAGGGCTAAGTATGGGGTATTTTGATAGCATGAATTATAGTCTATATTTTGGGATTTGTTTAGACGTTTTATCTTCAATAATCTGCATGTTTGTATGTATAATATGTGATTATATTACCATTTCATCTACCTTTGCGGGAATCGAGGTCTACACCTGGTTTTGTTGTAATCGTAGGTAAAATGGCACGTTTTGCATCAAAAAGGAGCTATGGAGTCATTGGAGCTACATTCAGGAACATAAAGAACCATCCAGGAAGGATAGCCATGGATTTAAGGTTCACTTTGGACCAGTTTTGAGAGATTTCACATTCAGTTGTGACTCACCTCGGTTGACCACAGAGTCATCTCGACCGAGGTGATCCAGAGAATTCGACTCGACCGAGGCGAATACCTAGGACGCGGCGAGAATATTTTATTCTTGGCTGAGATCTTTTATCTTTGGAAAGAGATCTTATATTTTTGGGCTTGGCTCCTGGAAGGAAGAAGATATGCTAAATCATATATTTTACCTATTTTTATGGGAAGAGATCTTTCTAAGATATCTTATCTTTGGAGGGTTATTTTCCTATAAAAAGGGTTGGATTTCCACAAATCCAACACCCTGCATAGAGTCGGAGATCCCGCCTACACCGCTGCAGCCATACTCCAGTTGGGAGATTTGAAGAACCTTTTTGAAGGTTGAAGGAAGATTGAAGATTGTAGCTTTTATAGCTTTTGAAGGTTTTCTTGTAAGATTACCTTAGATTCTCTTCCTTGTTGTCTTGCTTGTTGGATTACTATCCAAGGAACGCTTTTGTTGTGATATTTGATTCAGTTATTGAAGTCTTTTCATTAAATTCTTCTTGTTCAAATATTCACCTTCTTCCCATATATTTGATTATTGCTTTCATGATGATGAGTGGCTAATTTCCTTGTGTAATTCTAGGGTGATTGGCTGAAGGTTGTGGGAAAAACAATGATAGAATGATCTTAATCACAGTAGGACCCTGAAAGTTCGAGTCTTTAACCTTAACCCTAAGCATCTCGTTCAGTCGATGAACATCTCGGCCGGGGTGGAATTTGGCTGACCGAGGTGACTTATTTGATCCGAAACTGAGAGTTAAGTGTTAGAGTTTGCCAAATCCTATTCTTATTACACCTTTCCTGGTTCAATGCAAGCTTAGGATGAGACTTACCCGGTAATTCCTTAGTTTGTGTATTTAAGATCATAAGTGTAGGTAATAAAGGTTTATCCTTTATTGGGGTTTGAGTGTGCTTTCATCCCATCTTTGTGAGTTAGCCTGAGACTTATCCGGTAAAGGTTGATTCTATTCCCTTAGATGGTGTGTTAGTTTGAGGTTATAGTTCTTTATCTTGATTCCTTGAGACTTACCCGGTAATAGGAGTTACGGTTTAGGATTAGTGAGTAGTGAGACTTACCCGGTGATCTATTCCACTTTAGCAACACCTTCCCCATGCAAAAACCTCAGCTTTGTCCGCTTATCTTTAGATCTTGAGTTGGAACCACAACTAGATGCTTTAATCCCTAGAATTGCATGTTTGCTTTATTGACTTCTTATTCATCTTTGATTGTTTTAATTGCTCTTGTGGTTAGTATTTACATAAGCATACCGTGATTGGACTTTGTTTCACTAAGTCCTTGTGATCGACCCTTGGAATTTCTTGCTTTTTACTACGATTGACCCGTACACTGCGGGTTCGCATCCTTGTTTTAAGCTTACGTCTAGGGTTATAAATTTAAAGCTTGCACACACCGTTTGGAGCGAACATTATCCTCCATCTTTCCTGGAAGTTTTCCTTGATTCCTAGGAACTTCCTCAGCATGGCTTAACATTTGGTTTTCTAAAACCTTTTGGGCTTTATCAACCTTAGTAATGTGATCATCGACCTTAATGATGTGACTCTCCAATCCTTGAAGCTTTCCCAAAATTGTTTCCAACATGGGATCGGGCTTCTCTTTCCCCGAAGTGCTTCCACTATTAGATGCTTGTTCCTGGCTTTTCAAAGGAATGGAAGAAGAAGAAGGTGGAGTTAGTGAATTTTCTGAATTGGGATAAGAATTACCGGAATTGTGTTGTTGGTTGGAACGCCAATTGTTGTTGTTTGAACCCCTATTGTTGTTCCAATTGTTATTCCGGTTGTTGTTGTTGTTGTTGTTCCAATTGTTCCGGTTGTTGTTCCGGTTGTTGCGGTTTGTATTCTCATTCCCATTGTGGTTATTGTTGTTTCCCAAATAACCCATATCTTGCCCCTTTTGCTTTGAAAAGTTGGTTTTAATGGCTTCCTTCAATTCTGTAATCTCGGTATTGAAAGAAAAGATTTGAGTTTGAGCAGCTTGTGATAGCTTTGCTCCTTGCTCCACATGATTCGCTTCTACTTTCCGGTGAGAATACTTCTCAATGACTCGGGCTTGCTTCTCAATGAAGTCCCAAGCGTCATCTTCCCTCATGTCCATGAATGTACCACATGTAAGGGATTGGAGCTTGAATTGTGTTTCCATATCCAGCCCCTTATAGTATATCTCCAATAGCTCCAACTTGGAAATGCCATGGTGTGGGCAATCCAATAATAAATCCTGAAATCTTTCCCAAGATTGAAACAAACTTTCGTTAAATCTCATAGAAAATGCATTAATCTTACCTCTCAACTCCGCCGTTTTAGATGGCGGAAAGAATATGGTGAGGAACTCCGAAGAAAGATCCTCCCATGTGTTGAGTCTTCCATTTGGAAGAGCTTGATACCAAGATAAAGCTTTCCCTATCAAGGAGAAGAAGAATGGCTTGATCTTGTAGTTGTTGGGGGTTGCGTTCTTTGGCTTCATTGTCTCCATTAAGATCTCAAAATTCTGGATTTGGCGAACGATGGTAATAACTTGTGGGTTGAAGCTAAACCCTTGCATATCATCAGCATCAAAGTTCACACCTAGACGGCGTGGTTGCTGAATTGGATCCATCCTTTGGCCAAGAGTTCTTGGCTCTTCTTCCACACGAGCGGCTCGCGCGCCCCCAGCCAGGACATGATAGTTGGCAGCCGGTCTTTGTCTTGGATTAAATTGATTCATGTTGACCGTCGGGTTAAGGTCTTCAAGAGATGGCATGGAGGAGTCGCTATCCTCATCGGATGAGTTGGCTCTAACCGATCTTGTTAGTTTTCTCCTCTCCTTCTTCTTGAGGTCGCTTAATTCCAGCCTCATTTGAAACATCATATCCGATAGCTCCTCAATTTTCGATTGATGATGGTCCGATTCTTCCTTGCGAGTCTTCTCGCTCCATCTAAGTTGAGCTTCGGATTCCGCTAACTCTGTTTGATAATCCCGCTCCTTTTCTTCAGCCATCTTTCTTTCTTTGAGTTTCTTCCTCAAAGTCTTCTCAAGTTCTTGATCAAGAGGTAAGAGGTCCTTGTTGTTCCTAGACCTGCGCATATACCTAAAGTAACCTGCAAATATCACTCAAAAGAGATATCAAATAACAAGAGCAAGCTCCCAAGCTTGACAACCGATAACCGAATTCGGCCTAGACCAAATCCCCGGCAACGGCGCCAAAAACTTGTTCGCCACTTAGCGTGCGTGCAAATAAGCTTTAAATTTATAAAACTAGAATCAAGCAAGCGAATCCGCAGTGTACGGATCGGCGTAGAAAAGCAAGAATTCCAAAGTATCGAACACAGGGATTTGGGGGGAACAAATTCAGTTATAAAGTTGTCAAGCAAGTAAAAGGGTAAAGCTTTGCAAATGTATTGGGAAAACAGCAACCCTAAAGATCCAGGTATCTAATTGTGGCAATCGATTCAAGATATACTAAAGAACTAAATACAGAGTTAAGAGTTGCAAAGGTATGCTAAGGTAAAGCAATGTACGGTGAAGTTCCAAGGCTTTATATGACTTATCTAAAGACACTCTCTATAAAGGTTGTTGAGGCTTCAGTATAGAAAGGATCTAAATACAAGAATTAATCTCAAATATCCAAACTTGTAACCCAAGGATCAAGACTAACTAAACCGGTTAAGGTTGTGACACTCGAAATCGAAGTAGAGGTTGTTGAGGCTTCACTACTACCTAGAAAAGGGCAAGCCAAGACTAGATTAAGGCTAATCTTTAACCTTGGATCAAAGTAAAAGCAAAGTTCGTAAACTGGTACAAATTACGGGTAGATATTGAGTTCCACATCCGTGGAACCTCAAGAACAGACCGTGTTTTTGGTTCGTCGGCGAATCTCTCTAACTCTCAGGGTCTGATAGCATGAATTATAGTCTATATTTTGAGGTTTGTTTAGACGTTTTATCTTTCATAATCTGCATGATTGCATGTATATTATGTGATTATATTACCATTTCATCTACCTTTGCGAGAATCGAGGTCTACACCTAGTTTTGTTGTAATTGTAGGTAAAATGGCACGTTTTGCATCAAAAAGGAACAAATGGAGCTAAGGAGTCATTGGAGCTACATTGAGGAGCA
Organism: Fagopyrum homotropicum; assembly: GCA_033239125.1. Lineage (NCBI taxonomy): Eukaryota > Viridiplantae > Streptophyta > Magnoliopsida > Caryophyllales > Polygonaceae > Fagopyrum > Fagopyrum homotropicum. The sequence goes on from BSWB01000006.1 coordinate 24,126,295, forward strand.
TAAGGAACCATCCAGGAAGCATAGCCATGGATTAAGATTCACTTTGGACCAGTTTTGAGAGATTTCACATTCAGCTGTGACTCACCTCGGTTGACCAGAGATTCATCTCGACCGAGGTGATCCAGAGACGCCGACTCGACCGAGGCGAATACCTAGGACGCGGCGAGAATATTTTATTCTTGGCTGAGATCTTTTATCTTTGGAAAGTGATCTTATATTTTTGGGCTTGGCTCCTGGGAGGAAGAAGATCTTATATTTTACCTATTTTTATGGGAAAAGATCTTTCTAAGATATCTTATCTTTGGAGGGTTATTTTCCTATAAAAAGGGTTGGATTTCCACAAATCCAAGAGGCTGCATACATCCGCTAACGGCTGAAGAACCCGCTTACACCGAAAAACACGCAGCAGCCATACTCCAGTTGGGAGATTTGAAGAACCTTTTTGAAGGTTGAAGGAAGATTGAAGATTGTAGCTTTTATAGCTTTTGAAGGGTTTTTGTAAGATTGTCTTCAATTCCCTTCTTTGTTGTCTTGTCTTGTTGGATTGATATCCAAGGAATGCTTTTGTTGTGATATTTGATTCAGTTATTGAAGTCTTTTCATTAAATTCTTCTTGTTCAAATATTCACCTTCTTCCCATATATTTGATTTATACTTTCATGATGATGAGTGGCTAATTTCATTGTGTGATTCTAGGGTGATTGGCTGAAGGTTGTGGGAAAAACAATGATAGAATAATCTTAGATTCCAGTAGGATCCTGAAAGTTCGAGTCTTTAACCTTAACCCTAAGCATCTCGCTCAGTCGATGAACATCTCGGCCGGGGTGGAATTTGGCTGACCGAGGTGACTTATCTAATCCGAAACTGAGAGTTAAGTGTTAGAGTTTGCCAAATCCTATTCTTATTACACCTATCCTGGTTCAATGCAAGCTTAGGATGAGACTTACCCGGTAATTCCTTAGTTTGTATACCTAAGATCATAAGTGTAGGTAATAAAGGTTTATCCTTTATTGTGGTTTGAGTGTGCTTCCGTCCCATCTTTGTGAGTTAGCCTGAGACTTACCCGGTAAAGGTTGATTCTATTCCCTTAGATGGTGTGTTAGTTTGAGGTTATAGTTCTTTATCTTAATTCCTTGAGACTTACCCGGTAATAGGAGTTACGGTTTAGCATTAGTGAGTAGTGAGACTTACCCGGTGATCTATTCCACTTTAGTAACACCTTCCCCTTGCAAAAATCCCAGCTTTGTCCGCTTATCTTTAGATCTTGAGTTAGAACCACAACTAGACGCTTTAATCCCTAGAATTGCATATTTGCTTTATTGACTTCTTATTCATCTTTGATTGTGTTAATTGCTCTTGTGGTTAGTATCCACGAAGCTTACCGTATTTGACTTTGTTTCACCGAGTCCCTGTGATCGACCCCTGGAATTCCTTGCTTTTACTACGATTGACCCGTACACTGCGGGTTCGCATCCTTGTTTTAAGCTTAAGTCTAGGGTTATAAATTTAAAGCTTGCACACACCGTTTGGAGCGAACAGGGTCCAATCTATTTACGATCGATCTATCATCATCTAAGCCACAACTATCAACCCTTCACCTTAGAATTACTAAAGGGTTTTAGCCAATAACAGTCATTATAATATCAAATTCAAGATTAAGAAGAATAAAAGATGAAAACCTTCGAAAACCTTCAATAAATCTCAAATCAATCTCAAATCCACAAACAAGAGTAATAATGTATATCAGATTCGGAATAAACACAAACCAATAACTATCCTTGATAAGAACGAAGAACGGGATGTCAATCTGTCTTCCAATCAAACCTAGGAATAAAAGGCGCAACTTCCGCCACACACAACTTCCAAATCTTCAAGCCTTCGTAAATCTCCGTTGCAAAAATGCAAATTCTCCGCACGTCCAATGAAACCCTAGGCACGTGTAAGCGAGCGTAAGCGAAGGTGCCGAATTCTCCCTCCTTCAGCCCTTTTATAAGGAAGGATAAAATAACCGTCCGGCCCATATACGTAAATGATATGTCAATATTTTATTCGTCAAAAGATTGCCTAAATCACGGTTTCATGGAGTTCCAAGGCCGTGGTTTAGAGCGTGGAAGTGGATTACGGTTCTTCACAATTTCCACGACCGTACTTTATACCGTGTAACTCTCTGGAATACTCCACGTTCATGTTATCAAGATCCACGGCCGTGGTTTTGGGCGTGGACTTCTCTACGACCGTATTTTAGAGCGTGGAAGTGTAAATTGCTTGTGGTTTCCTTTCTTTCGTGCCATTCCTCATCCTAGCATCTCCCTTGGCTTCTTTGATGTGTCCTTAATCCTTGGATGTGCTCAAATCTTCTCCTTTCTCTCCCAATTGGTTCGGTTTTAGCTCTTATTCACCTATAATCAACACAAAGCTTATGTAGACCTCTATATCGACAATGTAGACAAACTAGCTAACAATTGCTTCAATGCCTTATAAATGAACACTATAATGGGTGAAAAACAACTAGAAAAAGTGCCTAGAATATCGCAATATTTCATGCTAACAGGAACCAAGTAGATGATGTGCTTATTCAATGGATCTATGACACCATCACCCAAGATCTACTTATAACGATCTTGGAACCAAACACGACTATAATGAAGGTTTGTAACAAGGTGAGGGATTTGTTTCAATACAATAAACATTCCCTCATTGTTTTTCTAGAACAATAATTCTCTAATGGCCGGCTAGAGGCTTTCTCATCAGTTTTTGTTTTCTGTCAACATTTGAAAACTCTCTCTGATCAACTCTCCGATGTTAGATCCCCATTGTCTAACGACCGCCTTCTTCTTCAATTGTTGTTTGACCTACCTGTTGAGTACAATGCAGTTGCATCTTTAGTTCAACAATCTTACCCTCTCCCCTCTTTTGACAAGGCTCTTTCACCATTATTGTTGAAAGAAACTTACCGTCAACGACAATCCAAGGATATAACCACTACACAAGTGCATGTATTGTATGTAGATTACGGATACTCACTTGCACCACTCGAGACTCTACTCATGATGATCCCACTGGTCGGGGCACAAACTCTAACCGCAGTCGTGGTCGTCATCGCAACTATATATATGCCTTGTGGTTGGGGTTGTGAAGCCTATAAGCGCCATCCCAGTTCATCTTGACACTCTTTTGTAACGCCTGTTTACTAACCTAATGTAGGTTTGACTCCTCCTACACGTAGTTGGACACCTCCACCCAACCCTTACTCAATTGTTTCAGGAATTTTTGGCCCATCTTCATCATCATATCGGCGTTCTAATTTTGGTATGACTGGAGAAATTCAACATCTACAACCCACCCATGGCCCATATCAGCCTATTGACATTTCTCGTGGCTTTAATCCATGGCCTTGCAACAACCGGGCCATCAGTGGTATCTCGACATGGGGGCTGCATCTTAGATGCCCCACAATCAAGGTATAATCTCTACTATTTATAGCTCATAAGAGTTGTTCCCCTTCAATAATTGTTGGAAATGGTAGTTGCATTCCTATTGTGGGTCATGGAAAAACCTCTATCCAGACACCTACCTCACCCATTGCCTTGGCCCCTTGAATGATGTGCTAATTAAAAATCTTATCTTTGTCCGCCGTCTTACTATTGACAATTACATTTTCATTGACTTTGATCCATATGACTTCAATGTGAAGGATTTTTCAACGGGGACGCCTTGTAGGAGATGCAATAACTTTAGAGATCTCTACCTAATAAAATTGGTCATTTACACTCCTTTGTCTCTTTCAACGACGACATCTTCAATCTAGCATGCTCGTCTCGGTCATCCAGGAAATTCTGCATTTAGAAGACTTAGGCATAGTTTCCTTTTGCAATAAGGATTTTCATTGTATTGATTGTCAAGCTTGTCCACTTGGCAAACATGCTAGGTTACCTTTTGCTCATAGTCAAAATCGTGCGCACGCAACATTTGATATCATTCATAGTGATGTATGGACCTCCCCAAGGTCCAATTACTATGTTTTGTTTATGGATGATTTCTCTCATTGCTTATGGATCTTCCCTCTCAAATTCAAGTCCCAAGTTCCGACCATTTTTGCTAGTTTTCATGCCTGTGTTAGAAAACACAATTCAAATGAATGATAAAGTCGTTCCAATATGATAATGACGACAAGTTTAATAATCAAGAATTAGCTGTTTTTTTTTCCCACAAATGGCATTCATTTTCGGTTTTCTTGTCCTTATATTTTCTCCCAAAATGGCAAAGTTGAACGGGATATCCGGTTAATTACCAATTCTATGTGTACTATCATGCTTTATGGACACATTCCGTCTAAGTTTTGGCCCTATGTAGTTGAAACAATATGCTATCTATTAAATATTACAACCACGACTCCTCTTTAGAATCAATGTCCCCAACAATTCATCTTCCTTAAGATACAGTCATATTCCTACTTGCGTGTTTTTGGGTGTCTATGTTATCCTAATCAATCTTCCATGTCTCCTCACAAACTTGCTCTCGATCTATCCCTTGTGTTTTATTAGGCTACCCCTCCAACCATAGGGGTACCGTTGTCTTACTCTTGACTCTCAATGCATTATCATATCGTGTCATGTTACGTTCAATGAAAATGTGTTTCGTTGCTCTAACATCCAATTCCCAAATCGGTCAACCTCACATTTAGATGATACACATATATTCTCCATTTGGCCCCATTTTCATTCATCTCTTGAGCAAATCCATGTCTACTCTAGTTCACCCCATCACAATCAGATTCATTCATTTCCTACATCACCCGACCCGCCTCCTAGTCGCCTACCGCCCCTACCTCATGTATACTAGAGACGCAAAGCACATACTCACATCTCCTCATTTGTCTGAACAACTATCTCCTCAAGCCCAAATCCACCTAGTTTGGTGTCACCCCATCCTACAACTCATGTTCCTGACCTACCCAAACCCCTCCCCCACCCGCACCTATAATCCAAACCCGCATCAAATGCGGCATTTCCGGCCCACTAAAATATTTGACTTATCTACAACCTACCTCTCTCCCGTTCCAACCTCTCACAAAACAAATGTCTTTGACCCACATTGGAATGCAACCATGACTGATGAGTATCTGGCTCTTATGAGTAACAATACTTCGGTTTAGAATACACAACACGATATAATACAGATGCAATTTGTCTAATTTCAATATAAGGTGTACGTGATTATGGGGTTAATAGACGTACCGGCGAAAATCTATAATTGTCACCTCAACTACGCTATTCACGTGCGTAGTTGTTAGGTCCCCAACTACGCTTTTGGGGAGCGTAGTTGGAGTTCTAAAAAAAATAAAAATATCAACTACGCTTGTGGAGAGCGTAGTTGGAGTTCCCAAAAAAAATTAAATTTTTTTTTTAGGGAACTCTAGCTACGCTCCCCAAAGGAGTAGTTGATATTTTCATTTTTTTTGGAACTCCAACTACGTTTCCCAAAAGCGTAGTTAAGGACCATATCAACTATGCACGTGACGTGCGTATTTATGGTCACTAATAGCGATTTTCACCGGTACATTTAAAATTCACTCGTGATTATAATGAAAGTAAATTCTAATTTTTCATGAAAGTGATCGGATGACAAAATTTTCAACACAACAAGTATGCAAAACGAACGTGAACGTGAACGCGACTCGTAAGATTTAATACAATACTACTTTAATTATTGTATTTTGTAAGAGTTGATCTAATACAAATAACTTATTTATCATACGTTTTTAAAATATTACTTCATTCGTTAAACTTTTTTCTAGCATCTAAATTTTAATCAAGTTTAAGGATTATTTTATGTTTTCAAGGTTATTATTTAAGAGAGAGTTGTGAGAATATTTTTTGAAAATCATTTTTATTAAATATTTTTATAACAAAATGTTCACTCAAGGTCTAAAAGGATTGTGGACATTTAATAAGTGGTAAAATTGAGAAAGTTTTTATAGAATTAAGGTTGTTTAATAATTTTATTTATAATTGTGTAAATGGCTAGAAAGAAAAATTTTGAATTAAATTTCGATAAACTTGTAACCACAATAGAAGCTTAATCCAAATACAATGTTGTAAAGTTATTTCCAACTAGTGTATTACCTACTCCCTTGTGTGGGTTGAGTTTTGATGAACACTTAATACTTAAAAATTCATATGTATATTTTTTAAATATAAAAAATGGAGAATGAAATTACAATTATTACAATAATTTTTTAATTATCTTCTAAGTATTATTCTCTTCTTATTAAAATATTTATAATAATTAGATTAAGTTATCTTGGAAAAAACAAACAAAAAGAAAAAAGATTAGGATAAAAATAACAAACGTAAAATCCATTTGATAAAAATAAAAAATATATATAAACTATACCGTAAAAATAAACTAAAAGAATTTGGTAAGATATGATTGTTGGTAAAATCAATGGCAAAAAATCCGTAAAAGTTTAAAATTTATTTTTGTAAAAATATTTATTTTAAATATTTTATAAAAATTTAGAAATCAATTTACAATTTATATTAATATTTAAAAATTACTTTTTAAAATAAATTTTTGGGGTTTCGAGATACGTGGCATTGACACGTGACAAAAAAGGCTTATGCTTTAATAGATACTAGTGTATTAACCGCACATTGTGCGGAATGAGTTTTAATAAATACTTAATACTTAGAAATTCATATGTGTACTTTTGTAAGATAAAATTCGGAAAATGAAATTATAATTATTATATTATTTTCGATTCGCTTTTAAGTTTTTTTCTCTTATAATTAATTATATATTAAATAATATTTAATATAATTAGTTCACGTTCCTTTACTTAAAATTGTGATTTTTAATATAACTTTTTTTAATGATCATATATTAGCTTTGAATAAAAAAATAAATATGTTTAGAATTTAATTAGAAGATTACTTTATTTCTAAAAAATAGTAAGATAAAATTTGGAGAATGAAATTATAATTGTTATTATTATTTATTTTTTTATTTCCTATAAAAAATAATAACTTTTTAAAAATAATTTGGAAGTTCCGTGCATTGTGGCGTTAATACGTGGCAAATAATGTCTCTACTTTAATAGATATATAAGATAAGATAAATATATTAATCACAATATAAGACAATTTTATATAGAAGTTATACTAAAGGAATTAGTTTTTTATTTTCCATATTATACGACTTGGAATAATGTATCTAATCAAACGACTTTCTTTGTATAACTTGATTTCATTAAGTCTCGTTTTCTAACATGTAACTACTCAATCGTAATAATCGGGGACACATCAAAGAAACACAATCACTCAATCAAGGTAAAAATATGAAAAGTCAAATAACATAGCATCCGAGTACTAACTCGTCGGTACAGAAATAGCAGCTAACCCCGCAAAGAATTCGGGATAATTACACCTAATACTCTCCTCTGTCTCTCAAGTGGCCTCATCGGCTCCTGGTCTAGACCACTGGATCATCAACATCGGTATCTCCTTGGACCGCAGACGTCGAGTATTGCGCTCCAGGATAGCTATCGGGTACTCCACAAAAGTATGATTTGACTCAACTATCAAGTCCTCATGGATGATAATGTGCCTCGGGTCTCGGATGTACTCTCTCAACTGAGATACATGGAAAACCGGATGAACACCCTCTAGTCTCGGCGGTATTGCTAATCGGTAGGCAACCTCTCCGACTCTCTCTAAGATCTCAAATGGTCCGACATATCGGGGACTCACCTTCCCCTGAATGCCGAAACGTCGGACACCTCTCGTCGGTGACACTCTCAACCACACCTCGGCACCACCCCTAAACTCCAAGGGTCAACGCCTTTTGTCGACGTAGGATTTCTGACGACTTTGAGCTGCTAACATCCGCTCTCGGACTAGGGCAATCCGAGCGATGTCATCATGTATCTGATCTGGAGCTACTCTATCAGCTCCGCTAGGCTCATCCCAACACAATGACGTGCGACATCTCCGCCCGTACAAAGCCTCATAAGGGGCCATCCCAATAGACGCATGCCAACTATTATTATACGAAAACTCTACAAGTGGAAGGTGATCTGGCCATACCTGCCCCCAATCCAGTACACAAGCACGCAACATGTCCTCTAACGTCTGGATGGTTTTCTCAGACTGACCGTTAGTCTGTGGGTGATAAGTAGTGGTAAAGTGGAGACTCGTCCCCAAAGCAGTATGTATGATAGCATGAATTATAGTCTATATTTTGGGGTTTGTTTGAACGTTTTATCTTCAATAATCTGCATGTTTGTATGTACATTATGTGATTTTACTGCCATTTCATCTACCTTTGCGAGAATCGAGGTCTACACCTAGTTTCGTTGTAATTGCAGGTAATATGGTACGTTTTGCATCAAAAAGGAGCAAAAGAAGTCAAGAGTCATTTGGAGCTACATCCAGGAAGCATAGCCATGGATTAAGGATTTACTTTGGGCCAGTTTTGAGAGATTTCACATTCAGTTGTGACTCACCTCGGTTGACCAGAGATTCATCTCGACCGAGGTGATCCAGAGACGCCGACTCGACCGAGGCGAACACCTAGGACGCGGCGAGAATATTTTATTCTTGGCTGAGATCTTTTAAAATTGGAAAGTGATCTTATATTTTTAGGCTTGGCTCCTGGAAGGAAGGAGATATGCAGAATCATATATTTTACCTTTATTTATGGGAAAAGATCTTTCTAAGATTTATTATCTTTGGAGGGTTATTTTCCTATATAAAGGGTTGGATTTCCACAAATCCAACATCTCGCATACCACGAAAGGAGATCCGCTATCAGCGCAAGAGAGTTGAAGAACATTTTTGAAGGTTGAAGGAAGATTGAAGTTCATAGCTTTTATAGCTTTATTGAAGGGTTTTGTAAGACTGTCTTCAATTCCCTCAATTGTTGTCTTGTCTTGTTGGATTATTATCCAAAGAACGCTTTGTTGTGATATTTGACTCAGTTATTGAAGTCTTTTCATTAAATTCTTCTTTGTTCAAATATTCACCTTCTTCCCTTAAATTTAATACTTTCATTATGATGATGAGTGGCTAATTTCCTTGTGTGATTCTAGGGTGATTGGCTGAAGGTTGTGGGAAAAACAATGATAGAATAATCTTAGATTCCAGTAGGATCCTGAAAGTTCGAGTCTTTAACCTTAACCCTAAGCATCTCGTTCGGTTGATGAACATCTCGGCCGGGGTGGAATTCTTCTGACCGAGGTGACTTATCTGATCCATAACTGAGAGTTAAGTGTTAGAGTTTGCCAAATCCTATTCTTATTACACCTTTCCTGGTTCAATGCAAGCTTAGGATGAGACTTACCCGGTGATTCCTTAGTTTGTTTACCAATGATCATAAGTGTAGGTAATAAAGGTTTATCCTTTATTGGGGTTTGAGTGTGCTTCCATCCCACCTTTGTGAGTTAGCCTGAGACTTACCCGGTAAAGGTTGATTCTATTCCCTTAGATGGTGTGTTAGTTTGAGGTTATAGTTCTTTATCTTGATTCCTTGAGACTTACCCGGTAATAGGAGTTACGGTTTAGGATTAGTGTGTAGTGAGACTTACCCGGTGATCTACTCCACTTTAGAAACGCCTTCCCCACGCAAAAATCTCAGCTTTGTCCGCTTATCTATAGATCTTGAGTTGGAACCACAACTAGATGCTTTAATCCCTAGAATTGCATATTTGCTTTATTGACTTCCTATTCATCTTTGATTGTGTTAATTGCTCTCGTGGTTAGAATTGACATAGCATACCGTATTGACTTTGTTTCATCGAGTCCCTGTGATCGACCCCTGGAATTTTCTTGCTTTTACTACGATTGACCCGTACACTGCGGGTTCGCATCCTTGTTTTAAGCTTAAGTCTAGGGTTATAAATTTAAAGCTTGCACACACCGTTTGGAGCGAACAAGTTTTTGGCGCCGTTGCCGGGGACTTGGTCTAGACCGAGCCGGTACGGTTTGCTCTTGGGGCATTTGCCCCGTTTTGTCTAACCACTCTACTTGAGCGACTTTCGCAGGTTCTTTCTTAGGTATATGCGAAGAACCCGCGCTGGGAAGGAAATCGTTCCTTACGATCCCGAACCAGAAAAGACATACAAGAGACGCTTAAGAGAAGCGAAGATGGCCCAACAAGACGATCGTGATCTTGCGGCCCAATTGAGAGAGACGCAGGAGCTGCTGCGCCTCAGCAAGGAAGAACTCATGCAAGAGAAAGAGGAGAATCGCACCAGGACTGCAGCAATCGAAGCTGAGATTGCCGTCATTCGGAACCAGATTCTACTTCGACCGAGGGAGGATCCTCCTGTTGATCCTCGACCGATGCATGATCCAGTAATTGATCCTCGACCGAGGCAGATTCCAGTACCCAACGCCCCGGCCGAGGTACTTCCACCTCGGATACCAGTCCGAGATGTTCTTCTTGCAGGAATTCCACAAACCCTAGGTCAAAGGATGGACCCTAATCAACAACTGAGGCGTCCAGGAGTGAACCTAGGAGATCCAGCAGATCATGACTACGAACTTCGACCGCAAGTTCTAGCCATGATTCGCCAATGCCAATTCGGAGGGCTAGAGAAGGAGTCGCCGCATCAACATCTTCAAAACTACGAGATCTTGATGGAAACCTTGCGACCTCCCAGAATTGAGAACAACAACTACAAGCTAAGACCTTTTTACTTTTCTTTAAAAGATAGAGCTCTTACTTGGTATCAATATCTTCCTCCAGGAAAAATTAGCACATGGGAAGAGATGACCACGGAATTCTTGACCAAATTCTTCCCACCCTCGAAGACCGCTGAAATGAGAGGGAAGATCAATGCTTTCATCATGAAGGACAAGGAGAGCTTGTCCAAGTCTTGGGAGCGGTTCAAGGATATCCTTTTGGATTGCCCACATCATGGGATTCCAAAGATCGAGTTGTTGGAGATCTACTTCAAAGGGCTGGACGGAAGCACCCAGTTCAATCTCCAACTACTCTCCGCCGGTACCTTCATGGACATGGTGATTGACGAGGCTTGGGACTTCATCGAGAAGCAAGCTTTGCACATGGAGAAATACACCCACCAAGGAGCTGAAGGTGGAGTTAAAAGAGTCAACTTTCAAGAGACTCAACCCAACAATAATCAACTCACGTCATTGAAGAATGACGTGAAGCAATTGAAGGAGCTCTTAATGGCTCAAACTAAGAAGGAAGAGCAAGGGCAAAGGAACAACAACAACAATAACGGGTACCGTAACAACAACAACGGACCCCGAAACAACAACTACAACAACAACAATAGAGGATCCAATAGCAACAACTGGAGGGCGAATAACCAAAACCACGGTAACAACCATTCAAACTCCAACTCTAACGATTCCTCTAACCCTTTCCTCTCCTCTCCTTCTTCTTCTTCTACTCCATTAAAGAGCCAAGGGCAAGGATCAAGTTCGTCTCAGCCAGAAAAGAAGGACGCAGTCCTGGAGGCAATCTTGATCAAGCTTAGTGCTATGGAGAATTCTATGACTTCATTTTCGAGGGCCCAAAAGTCCTTCGAACAACAACTTGCTAATAGGGCGAATGAAGCGCCAAGAGATCCAGGGAAGCTTCCAGCAAAGACGGAAACTAACCCTAAGGGCCAGTGCATGGCCATAACGACGAGGAGTGGACTCAAAACTGCAGATCCAGTACCTCGCTCGATGCAGACCACCTCGGTCCAGACCCAGTCGAAGAACACCTCGACCGAGATGCCAACCGAGGCGGCGCAACAGAAAGCAGGAGGAACGACAGAAACTTATGTTCCACCTCCTGCATATAAACCACCACTTCCATTCCCTCAGTCCAGAGCCAGAGCACATCTTGACAAGCACTTCGGTAAGTTTCTTGACTTGATGAATAAGCTACATATTAATATTCCTTTCCTTGATGCCATTCTAGGTATGCCCGCCTATAGGAAGTTCTTAAAAGAAATCTTATCAAGGAAAAGGAAGCTGGAGGATGTTGGTGAAGTTAGGATGACATCTAAATCTTCGGAGCTTATCAAGATCATGAAGGAAAAGATGCCACCTAAGTTAAGAGATCCCGGCTCATTTTGCATTCCCATTCAAGTTGGGGATGTCACTTGTGAAGCCCTTTGTGATCTAGGAGCCAGCGTGAGCATCATCCCGCTGGAGTTGTGCACTAAGATCGGTCTTGGAGAGCCCAAACCGGTCAAGATTCGACTTTACATGGCGGATCGCTCCATTACCCATCCCGTGGGCATCTTGGAGGACGTTCCGGTCAAGTTAGGTAACTTCTATCTACCCATAGATTTTGTCGTACTTGACATTCCCGCAGATTATCCAGTGCCTATTATTCTCGGGAGGCCATTTCTAGCAACTTCGGGTTGCAACATTGATTGCAAGAACGCCAAGTTGAAATTCAACGTTGGTGGCGATGAGGTGGAGTTCGCACTACTTGCAGCCATGAAAGGGGAGCAACTGACCGATGATATCTTCAACATCTACGATGAAGAAGAATCAAGAGAATTGGTGAGCTCTATCCTTATTAACGATCCACTCGAAAGAGTTATTAGCTTCAGTTTAACGGAGGAAGGTATAGATGCTTCTTGTGATGCAGATATACGGAGCTTGAAGGCACTGGAAGAAGATCCAGGAGCTAAAACTGAGAAGCTAATCCAGGAGACGAAGATCTCCAGTCTCGGATCCAGTAGTAGTACCTCGACCGAGGCACTTTCTGGTCTGAGCGAGGCGACCGAAGAACACCTCGGTCAACGCCTTTGCGCCTCGACCGAGGTCGATGGCGAGATGATTCAAACTGAGACTTCATCAAGTCCAGTTTCTGATACCACTCCACAGGAAAGAGGAAGCACGGATTCCCCCCAGAGAGCACCCCCAGTAGTGGAGCTTAAACAACTCCCTAGTCACTTGAGGTATATCTTTCTTGGACCGGATTCTACTTATCCCGTTATTGCTAGTGCTTCCCTCTCCGATTCTGAATTATCTAAGTTAATGCATGTCCTGAGAAAGCATCGAAAAGCCATAGGTTACACCACGGATGATCTTATTGGCATTAAACCTTCTTTCTGCATGCATAGAATTCTAATGGAAGATAATCATAAGACTTCACGGGAACCTCAAAGACGGTTAAATCCGATCATGAAAGAGGTTGTGAAAAAGGAAGTTCTTAAGTTGTTGGATGCAGGTATTATTTATCCTATCTCGGATAGCAAGTGGGTTAGCCCGGTGCATGTCGTTCCAAAGAAAGGAGGGATGACCGTTGTGACGAATAAGAACAACGAGTTGATCCCAACGAGGACCGTCACGGGCTGGAGAGTTTGCATCGATTATAGGAAGCTGAACACGGCAACTCGGAAGGATCATTTTCCGCTTCCCTTTATTGATCAAATGCTCGAACGGTTGGCCCAGCATTCACACTTTTGCTACTTGGACGGCTATAGTGGATTCTTCCAGATTCCTATCCATCCGGATGATCAGGAGAAGACCACTTTCACTTGTCCTTGGGGGACGTTTGCCTATCGGAGGATGCCATTTGGGTTGTGCAATGCACCCGCTACCTTCCAGCGATGCATGATGGCTATCTTTTCCGAGTACATAGAGGAGATCATGGAGGTATTTATGGATGATTTTTCTGTATATGGTTCCTCTTTTGATGATTGCCTATCTAACCTTTCTTTAGTACTTAAAAGATGTGAAGACACTAACCTTGTTTTGAATTGGGAGAAGTGTCATTTTATGGTTAACGAAGGCATTGTGCTAGGACACCTCGTTTCTAATCGAGGTATTGAAGTCGATCGAGCTAAGATCGAGACTATTGAGAAACTCCCTCCTCCTTGTTCTGTTAAAGGTGTGAGGAGTTTTCTCGGGCATGCAGGTTTCTACAGGAGATTCATCAAGGACTTCTCTAAGATTTCTAAACCTCTAACTAACCTCTTGAATAAAGATGTTGTTTTTGAGTTTTCGTAGGAGTGTCTTGATGCTTTTTACAGGATTAAGGAAGCGTTGATCTCCGCTCCCATTATCCAGCCTCCTGATTGGACCTTGCCCTTTGAGGTCATGTGTGACGCTAGTGATGTAGCCGTAGGAGCAGTGCTCGGACAGAAGAAAGATGGACGGACCACCGCCATTTATTATGCTAGCAAGACGCTAGATAAAGCACAACGCAACTACGCTACCACCGAGAAAGAGTTATTGGCGGTTGTATATGCTTTCGAGAAGTTTCGTTCCTATCTAGTAGGGGCGAAAGTCATTGTCTACACCGACCACGCAGCCATTCGTTACTTGTTGGCTAAGAAAGATGCAAAGCCGCGCCTTATTCGATGGATTCTCTTGCTGCAAGAGTTTGACCTAGAGATCCGCGATAAGAAGGGATCCGAGAATTCAGTTGCGGATCACCTCAGCCGGCTACCGGAATCCTCCCGCGAGACGGATAGCCCACCCATAGACGATTCATTCCCCGACGAGCACTTACACGTCTTGGAGCGTTTAATGGATCTACTTACTTCACCCCACGATGGAGGTGAAGTATGGGGTGAGGGAACCTCCTACCTCGTTTGAGAAGCATTATGGTCCAGCTAGTGACCTTAAATCAAGCGCTTCTTGGGAGGCAACCCAAGGTATTGCTCTCTTTTCCCGTTTTCTAGTCTAGCTTAGATAGTTTTTGTTTTTGCTTTGCTTTGCTTTGTTTTTGGCGTTCTGGACAGACAACAGGGAATATCTAAGGAGGAGCACAACTGAAAGGACAGAAGTTCGAGATTCTGAGAAGACAGAAAGACATCGGTCACTGTCAAAGCACCTCGACCGAGTTGATTCTCGAGCAACCGAGGCGACTAGGGTTTCTGCAGAACCGCCTCGGTCCATACCATCTCGGGCCAGTCGAGACCATCTCGACCGAGGTGACAGCAGATCCAGTAACGGTATAAAAAGGGGAAAAATTACTTTTCACATTTTTTACCTACCTCGACCGCGGCGACAGATCCATTTCGCTCACTCGCGATTCTTGCTCGTTTTCGACGTTTTCTGCTTCCAAACCGATATTGAAGGGTAGAGGAGTCGATTGCAACTACAGATCTGCAAGAAGTTCAAGCAACTCGGCCGGAACGAGGTAAAAACGATCGAAAACCTAAACTCGTTCGTTTACTGCAATTTGGGCTTTGGTTGCCCTTGAATCTGTTGAGGAAAGATTTAAGTACCCCTTAGGAAGCATCGGTAGTGATTTTTGGGGGAAAAGAACTGAAATTCAGAGAGTTGAAATCGCGACTGTCTTCGCCTCGGTCCAGTCGACCTGCACCTCGGTCGAGGCGATTCTTGGAGTTTGTCAGTCGACCGAGGTAGTCTGACAGTAAAGTTTGAAGATGAGTTCTGACAGATTGTTAGCCCTTAGAGATAGATCCTCTCCTTCCCCTTCTTCTTCCTCATCCCGACCTTCTATCCCGGTGATTCACGAGAGACACCGGGTAGATTATGATCGTATTGCTAGTCGTCCAGTTATCGCTCCTAGATTTCTGGACGTTTCTGCCTTTGATTGTCTCCACGTAGATGGAGAGCTTAGGAGGATGATCACCACCGTCGGGCTGGATCAGTTTACTGAGATCCGAGCCCCAGCCTACCTTGAGCCGACCCTCGAGTTTGTCAGTTCCTTCACTTACCTCCCCACAGAGAGGGCTGTGAAGTACCGGTTGATGAACCGGAACTACTTAGTACCTCTAGACCACTGGAGAGACATCTTTGGTTTCCCTACCCCCACTGCTGTAGATTTCCCGACCCGAGCTGTAGCTAGAGAGTTCTGGGGTCAGATCGCCCACATTACAGAGCACGCAGATAGGTGGCGCCCTGGTGATTCCAGGGCGAAGCTTATTTATCATCTAGCTTTTCGGTTGGTACACAGGATCTTCAGCGAGACGCTTCTGGCGCGTACTGAGACGCCCCAGAAGGTCCGACAGGGGGAGCTCTTCTCTTTGTACTGCATGGTCACAGGTGGATACCCTGACTTTGGATTGATGCTGGCAGAGGATCTGCACAGGATCAAGGCCAAAGGGAAGGGAGATATATGCTGCGGAGGGATAGTGACCCATATCGCTAGGTATCAGGATATGGATCTGAGTAGGTGTACCATGGTGGCGGCTGCCAAGCCGCTCGGACTTCAGGAGATGATTACACGGAGGATTCTAGTTCCCCGTGGTTTGACTACACCCTACGTCGCTATGCCATGGGAGCTGACTGCACCTCAGGGCATCAGATGGTCTGCACAGTTCTCTGTCTTTGATCCACACTACTGGCAGACAGCATGGGCTCCACTTATGGAGGATTACAAAGAGGCAGCAGCTGCCCCTGCTGAGGCTGAGGAGGAGGTTGAGGATAAGGACGACGATGATGATGATACAGTAGATGAGAGAGGAGGTGGCGTCCCGATGGACACAGGTACAGATACAGCTGGGACGAGCGCGCCACCTATTATTGATTTGGATGATGACGAGGAGGACACTGAGCCGGCGCCAGCTGAGGCGTCTCCAGTCAGACCTGCTAGACGCAGGAGGCGTGGAGTTAGGGACAGAGCTGCACACCGACGGATCGATGACCTGACAGATCAGGTTATCGACTCATATGCTGCACTTTCGTTGGATATCCGCGAGATGCAGGAGCGGCAGCATCATCAGCACATGATGGCTCAGCTACAGTTTGAGCGTATCATGGGCCATCCCTATGACCCGACTCAGTACCCCTACATACCACCACCACCACTGGATCGAGACTACTGAGGAGCTGCAGGACTTTGTTATTATATCTTTTTTATGCAGTTCGGCTTTTATTCGGTGAGTTCTCTTGTTTAGACTTTTATTATACCCACTGGGACAGTGTGTCTCAAGTATGGGGTGTTTGTTATTTGACTATTTGACTACGTGATGTATTCGACTACTTTTGATGTATTATATTTATCGGATATTTTCATATTTATGCTTCATTTGCCTTTATATGATTATCTGATATTACATGCATACCTACAGGTTATTTGATTGAGAAAAACGTCGAAACCGAAAAAAAAAAAAAAAAAAAAAAAATGGTTTTAAAAAATTTTTTGACCTCGACCGGGGAGATTCTGGCCAAACGAGGTGTTTCACCTCGGTTGAACCAGGAACACCTCGACCGAGGTGTGTTAACTGAGAGTTTTCGAAAGCGATTTTGTGTTACTTATTTGGATATGATCTCAGTGAAGATCTGTTTACTGACTGGTTTTAAATTCTTTATGTGTTTGAAAGGTTTTATAATATGTTTAAGTTGCTAAATGCTTTGTTTGAAATTATTGGCATGTTTAATACTTTGTTTTTATCCAAATTATGTTGAATTTGAAGGTTGACACCGCAGGTTAAGTTCTCTCACGTTCTTCTTGGAAAGACCAAGGCAATTCATTCTCTTCTTCTTCTTCTTCTTGATCATGCTTAGCCCCTCATATACATTTTGCCTCCCTTTACCTATCCGGAAATTTGGAAGCAAGCAAAGTGGTGAAAGCAAGTTAAAGTTGAGAAGTGGGCTGGAAGTGAAAGTGCTAGAAAGTAATAATAGGTTTGGGGAAGTCAATCATGAAGATGAGTAACTCGGCACCATTCACATAGCCGGGTGTTTGTGTCTTGCCAAAGTCGGATTGAGCGATATTCCTAACGGGTCATGGTATGTGCATCAAGGGTTTGATGCATCTCAAGAAATTGATGATTGCAGATTTCCTAGGCTTCGGTTATTGTGCACCTCTGTCCATGCATCCCAAAAAGTAAAGTAAAAGAAAAGTGCGAAATAAGCAAAGCTTATTGGTGGAAGGTGTTGCAAGTCAAAGTGAAAGTGAAGTTCATCCTTTTCCCGGATTCCAGCACCACATTACCTTACATACATCCCTACCCTACACGTTTCTTGACCTTTTCTTTTGGGAAGCCCTTGAGACCTTGAGCTTGTTGATTGACTTAGCGGTTTAAACTGGATTATACATGATTAATTTTGATAATTGTGATTTATTATGCATTCTATGATTTTGTGCAAAGATGAACAACTTTCCTATATTTATAAAATGTTTTGAGCATATTGAGTTTTTAAATTCCAGGAAGTACTCTCTTAGAGTGATCTATGGTAGTTGCACACCATAAAATGTTTTTGAAAGGCTTTTTCATTGATTTTCTTGACTTATAATCCATTCTATCTTGTCTTCTATATGCGGAACTTGCTTGGGGACAAGCAAGGGCTAAGTATGGGGTATTTTGATAGCATGAATTATAGTCTATATTTTGGGGTTTGTTTGAACGTTTTATCTTCAATAATTTGCATGTTTGTATGTACATTATGTGATTTTACTGCCATTTCATCTACCTTTGCGAGAATCGAGGTCTACACCTAGTTTCGTTGTAATTGCAGGTAATATGGTACGTTTTGCATCAAAAAGGAGCAAAAGAAGTCAAGAGTCATTTGGAGCTACATCCAGGAAGCATAGCCATGGATTAAGGATTTACTTTGGGCCAGTTTTGAGAGATTTCACATTCAGTTGTGACTCACCTCGGTTGACCAGAGATTCATCTCGACCGAGGTGATCCAGAGACGCCGACTCGACCGAGGCGAACACCTAGGACGCGGCGAGAATATTTTATTCTTGGCTGAGATCTTTTAAAATTGGAAAGTGATCTTATATTTTTGGGCTTGGCTCCTGGAAGGAAGGAGATATGCAGAATCATATATTTTACCTTTATTTATGGGAAAAGATCTTTCTAAGATTTATTATCTTTGGAGGGTTATTTTCCTATATAAAGGGTTGGATTTCCACAAATCCAACATCTCGCATACCACGAAAGGAGATCCGCTATCAGCGCAAGAGAGTTGAAGAACCTTTTTGAAGGTTGAAGGAAGATTGAAGTTCATAGCTTTTATAGCTTTATTGAAGGGTTTTGTAAGACTGTCTTCAATTCCCTCAATTGTTGTCTTGTCTTGTTGGATTATTATCCAAAGAACACTTTGTTGTGATATTTGACTCAGTTATTGAAGTCTTTTCATTAAATTCTTCTTTGTTCAAATATTCACCTTCTTCCCTTAAATTTAATACTTTCATTATGATGATGAGTGGCTAATTTCCTTGTGTGATTCTAGGGTGATTGGCTGAAGGTTGTGGGAAAAACAATGATAGAATAATCTTAGATTCCAGTAGGATCCTGAAAGTTCGAGTCTTTAACCTTAACCCTAAGCATCTCGTTCGGTTGATGAACATCTCGGCCGGGGTGGAATTCTTCTGACCGAGGTGACTTATCTGATCCATAACTGAGAGTTAAGTGTTAGAGTTTGCCAAATCCTATTCTTATTACACCTTTCCTGGTTCAATGCAAGCTTAGGATGAGACTTACCCGGTGATTCCTTAGTTTGTTTACCAATGATCATAAGTGTAGGTAATAAAGGTTTATCCTTTATTGGGGTTTGAGTGTGCTTCCATCCCACCTTTGTGAGTTAGCCTGAGACTTACCCGGTAAAGGTTGATTCTATTCCCTTAGATGGTGTGTTAGTTTGAGGTTATAGTTCTTTATCTTGATTCCTTGAGACTTACCCGGTAATAGGAGTTACGGTTTAGGATTAGTGTGTAGTGAGACTTACCCGGTGATCTACTCCACTTTAGAAACACCTTCCCCACGCAAAAATATCAGCTTTGTCCGCTTATCTATAGATCTTGAGTTGGAACCACAACTAGATGCTTTAATCCCTAGAATTGCATATTTGCTTTATTGACTTCTTATTCATCTTTGATTGTGTTAATTGCTCTCGTGGTTAGAATTGACATAGCATACCGTATTGACTTTGTTTCATCGAGTCCCTGTGATCGACCCCTGGAATTTTCTTGCTTTTACTACGATTGACCCGTACATTGCGGGTTCGCATCCTTGTTTTAAGCTTAAGTCTAGGGTTATAAATTTAAAGCTTGCACACACCGTTTGGAGCGAACAATGTACCTGCTGCCAAAATCTCGAGGTGAAACATCCATCTCTGTCGGAGACGATAGTCCTCGGTACTCCATGGAGTCTCACAATGTGTCTGGTGAACTCCTCAACTAGACGACTTACCGGCCACGTTTCCTTAATCGGAATGAAATGTGCGGTCTTCTTCAGACGGTCTACCACTACCCAAATAGCATCAAAACCTCTACTGAGCCTCAATCCCGTGACAAAATCCATAGATATATCCTCCCACTTCCACTGCGGTACTTGCAGTGGGTGGAGCTCTCCTTCGAACCTACGATGCTCAATCTTGACATTCTGACAGGTCGCACACTGAGCTACATACCGAGCTACGTCGGGCTTCAAACTACCTCACCAGCAGGAACGTCTCACACCCTTGTACATCTTACTCGCTCCAGGATGTACTGAGTATGGGGTAGCATGAGCCTCACTTAATATCCTCTGTCTCAACTTACTGTCTGATGGCGCACAAATACGGTTCTAACGTCTCGTCACTCCATCAGCACCAATAGTGAATTGAGGTGCCTCATCTCGAGACATCTTGTTTCGGATCCTGGTCAAAGTCGGCAAGTCTCCTGCATCTGTCGGATCTCGCCCAACAAATCAGGAAGTAACTCCAAAGTAGCCAACTGACGGACTGCATCTAGAAACTTAATCTCTACCTCTAACCAAGCCAAATCTCTCTACAACTGCGGTTGTACTGTCAATCGGGCTATCGCCTTCTCCCGAGGCGTCTTCCGGCTCAGAACGTCAGCTACTACATTCGCCTTTCCGGGGTGGTAGAGAATCTCAAGGTCGAAATCCTTGATCAACTCTAACCACCGCCTCTGGCGGTTATTCAACTCCTGTTGAGTGAATATGTACTTCCGACTCTTATGATCTGTGAAGATTTGACATGTCACCCCATAGAGATAGTGACGCCAGATCTTAAGAGCATGGACTACTGCAGCTAACTCTAGGTCGTGTGTGGGGTAGTTCTCCTCCTACGTCTTTAACTGCCGAGACGTATAGGCTATGACCTTACCCCTCTGCATCAAAACACACCCCAAGCCCTGCTTGGATATGTCACTGTATACCACAAAGTAATATGTACCCTTTGTATAAAAATATCACATGTATATGATTTTCTCAAAAATCAAATTCTCCGCATCGCATTTATTATGTTTTCCTTATACTCGTGTCGTTTTACCTTCTTTAAATCGTTACCACTAGTAGGATAGTTAAATCCCTTTGAGTTTCCTCGTATACGCCTTACGGACCACGTTGGTTTCATCAACTCTTATGTCATCAGTCGAGCTTGAGTTTTCATTGGAGTACCACCATTTCTCATAAAACTCTTATATATACACTTTTCGGTAATCATCTTATTGGAATAATACCGAATCCATATAACAACCTTTAGTCATTCAACTTTACTCCTTCTCATGTCTGTTCTAGCCAACATGTAGATTCCATCTGCAATCACCTCACAACTCGATTAGACATTTCACCAAGGCTTTAACTCATACTCTCTATGTTTGTACCGCCTCTATAATTCCCATTATTCTGTGTCACATCTTTAATCACAAGGGCTTCCTCTGTCAATCTAGACAGTTTGACCCCACCTTTTCTTGGAGGAGCACCATCAGTCCTACTTGTGTAGGATGATAAGACATAGGACATGTTCACAATCATTTGTTTCTTCTTACTCTTCTAGTTCTTCTTACAGGGATCCCTCCATACTAACTTTGATATGTATCTTTTCTTAGTCAGTAGTAAGCAACTGCTCACAACAATTTCCTTTACACCATTACTATCATAAATGGTCATTACCGACCGTCAAGAGCTTCTCTTTAATTTCATTATTAGAGTTATCATATTGGACTCATTCAATGATACCATCAAGGCTACTGGTACTTGTATTGATTTAACTTCACCATTGTCGTCATTGATCTCTGGGAGAAATTCTCCAGATGTCGATAAAATTCCTTTATAACCTTGTGGTTATTCTTCTTATCTGTCAACCAACCATCACTAGTTAGCCAGCACGTGTAAATTCTCCATTGTTACTAATTAGTCTGTAGTTGACCTTCTATAAGATCATAGACTTACTTTTCTTCGATCTCTTTTGAGGTTTGATATACCATGTGAAAATATATCTCTTCCATTTATACTCCTTTAGCTCCTTCTACAAATTACACTCCTATAAGAGCACTATACTCTTACGAGTCTCGTTGTATCTTCGTCTTCCGTCAACGGACTTATCAATTCTTCTACGATAACTTGTAGGCATTTCTCCATGATTCTTTTTACCAGAGTTATCGTCCACTTGCGGTTCTCTGTTATGACCCGCTAGTTTTATAAACTTAAATCCCCTCGTGAATGAGGAGTTATTAGAGACCCTCGTGTTCACCAAGACCATTCTCCTACACCCTTCTTCCTTGGGATGCTTCTTTGTACAACCGCCTTTATAGAAATCCGGTCTTTGTTATATCCCAATCCTTGTTGTAATTTTGGTGTGTTCTATGAGGTCACTCCACTTCCATGTTGGTGAAATCTTCCTCCCACTTTCTAGCAACCTGTAAGCTTTCATTTTGCGGCTCTTTAATTCTTCGTATTGGGATGAACAATGTATCTCATCTTGACTCCTACGCTTATGATTGTATTGGTTTCCCATCTTGATTGTGGTGTCAAGTAGCTTTTCGAGAGTGACCATATTCCGCTTTGCATCTAGCCTCAAACTTTCACCTTCGTGTTCGTCAGTAAGCTTAGATTCAATGCCTCTTGTCTAGATCGCTACTATATTTCACCTTGACTGTCATGCCTATGTGTGTTTCTGAAGGCATCCACTTTGTTTGTAACGTTTCCTTACACCACACTTGAAAGAACCTATGGGTTGTCTCTTCCAATTTGTGTACTTGCCGGTCATTCAACGATTTTCCGGAACTACTCTCAAGTATATTCTTCATTTGATCCTATTGAGTTGACTTGGAATTCCCTTCTTGTCATGGTCGTTGATGTTGTCTTTTAGTGTTCACTTTTCGGTCTCGACGTTCCTCAACAAGTTTGAAGGAGTCGTCCGGACGTTCG
Source organism: Fagopyrum homotropicum (assembly GCA_033239125.1). Classification (NCBI taxonomy): domain Eukaryota; kingdom Viridiplantae; phylum Streptophyta; class Magnoliopsida; order Caryophyllales; family Polygonaceae; genus Fagopyrum; species Fagopyrum homotropicum. The sequence goes on from BSWB01000006.1 coordinate 24,149,357, forward strand.
CCTACCCTAATGCTCATAAGCTGAGATACTTATCCTTACGTTAAAACCCTTCAAATATATATACTTAGGTGTGTCAACGGAGCCAGGATCTCATTTTGTTATTGTAACGCCCCGTTTATTGGGTGCGTTTTCGATTTTTATTTTTTCCGAAATTTTATTTCTATTGTTATAGCTTAAATATATTGGCGAGTATTTTGAGATCGTAAATTTAATTTTACGAGTATGTTAAAATATATTTATACATATATATTTCGTATATTATTTCACTAGAAAAGTTCGGGAGTTTTTCCTATCTGAAAATTTCATTTCGAGTGTTTTGATCGAGTTAATTCTAATTTCCGATTACTTGTGTTTTTTTTTATTATCTCTTTTCCTTCTTGGATTCTCCTTCCCGCCTAGGCTGATGGCGTGTTCTTGCTTCAGCCTACATCTCCTAACTGCCTGTGTCTATTCAATCCCTCAACCCTTCACTCAGCCCCTGGAAGCACTACCATCTGGCACTACCTCTCCTGACTTGAAACTCTCTCTCTCGCTCACCTCTGCAGCAGATCTCTCTGTGCCTTACTTCCATCTACCCACCTCTTTTCTTCTCTGTAGCTTTTGGGGACTGAAGCATCGCAAGAGAGCTGCTCCTTTTCGAATCCACCGGAGAGAGAGTTGGGAACCGCCGGAACGAAGGATAGTCGCCTCCACGTTGCCGCCTTAAGCGGTCGGAGCCACCAACAGGCCGGGCGTACCGTCATCCCTCCTCGCCTTCACCTGCAACCATCCCACTCTCCTTCTTCAACGGTCGCTGAACATCACCCTCCTCGACCCTCTCCATCCGGTTCTGTCTTCTTGCCCTCGTGATGCCACCCCCTCTGTCGACGTCGGCGAAGCCAGGACCGCCGCCTCCTCTCGATCTCGCCCTTGCTTGCCCTGTTGCCGGAGGCAAAGAATGACCCCACTGCCTCGCCTACTGCCCCTCTATTCCCCTTTCTCCTTTGTGTTCCACGGCCTTCAATCACCAGGAAGTCACCGGAAGGCCTTCTTCCCTGCGGAACCGACGCCAGTGCCCGCCTCGCCAGCCTTCTGGAGGTCCAGCCGCCGCCTCCTGTTCTTCTTCCCCAACTGCGTGCTGCCCTAGCGAGATTCAAAGAGCTTTTTCCATTATTGCAATCGGGACCCCTGATTTTTAGTGTAATTACAATTTTTACCCATGTTTCTCATTTTCATTTATGACCCAGGTTTTTGAGAGTTTGTATTTATGCCCTCTGCAGGAAATTAATTACGGATTTTGGCCTGACTGCTTATTTACAAATTATGACCCAACTTTTATGATTTAACTATTGGGCACTTTGTTGGATTTATTTCGGTTTATGACCCGAAGATTTAATTATGGTTTATGACCAAGTTTCTAAAATTGTATAAATTACCAGAAAGTGTTTTTAAGATTTTAAACTCGGATTTAAATTATGGGGGATTATTGTTATAGTTTTATATACTATGTAGTATGTCCAAATTTAGCGTTATGCTAAATTTGTTTGGTTGGTGATAGGTTCGGAAGCACCCCATTTAAGGCCAACGAATCCATATCGACATCCATAGATTGTCTTTCGTCTTTTGACGTCACGTGAGTACCCTCTCCCCCAAGCTTATGATCTTACTCGATTTAGTTATATTTAGTATTAGTATCATGCTAGGATGAATCTAGCATAACTTAGAGTTAATGCCAAGTAGTGGCTTTGAACCTTAGGTGAGTTTCGAGGATTTGATATTGTTTGATGGATTGATGTTGATTCTAAGCTTGAGGTGTTGGTTATCTTGTGAGATTGTTATAAGGCTTTAAGTTATATGGTTGATCTTGTGAGCGTTTTGAGGCTCGAGGTGGGGTTGTATGATCTTATGGGATTTTGGATTTTAGGTTTGGCTTATCCTAATTGCGTTGTGAGTGATGATCTTGCGAGATCCGAGGGCTTAGAAGTCTTAGGACTTCTAGCTTCTGTTGGGTGTGATGTGAGCATGAGGGATTCTAGGATGCGGTCCTAGAATTGAGAGTCAAATGGTCTTGCTTTGACCATTTGTATAGAAGTCTTAGACTTCTATTGTGAGAGTGTTGTTTTGATATAGTTATCTTCTTGTGAGCAGATTATGGTCTTCCTCCCCTAAGGAAGCGAGAGTGTTGTGAGTTGAGTGTGATGACGAGGTAAGTCCTCGGACTTACTTAGCTCGTATTCTTTGTATTAGCATTATTGTGTGTTGGGTGGTGTGTGTTTATTATTTTACTGTTTATAACAACTAAACCGGAAATAGGATTACCGACCTTTATATTATTTGGCCCAAGTGTATGATAACGGGCGGTGACATCACTGCCTGGCTCCCCGTGAGAGCTAGGGGGATCTCGGCGACTGGCCCGTGCTGGTTAGACGGTCGGAGGCATCCGACCGTTCCATTGCCGGAAGAAGGGACCGAGGCGAGTTTCGGAGGATTCTCGTGTCACAAAAGAAGTTGAACTAGAACGGGATATGACTTAATAAATAAAGATAATAAACCGGATTTGTGTGCTTTGAGTATGTTGTGTGACTATGTTGAATTAATTGTGTTTGTGCCTTTCCCTTTAATTCTAATGCTTCGAATGTGAGCTAACGGTTTTATACCGAATGTTGTAGTTTGCCTTGCAGGTTAGGCATGCTCCGAGAGATCCGGAAGGGTGGGCAGCCGGGGTCCGTACATTTTAAGAAGGGTTTTGATTTGGGGTTGTCTTGTATTTTGGTCTTTCGGTTATTACGTTTCGTGTGCCGCTTGTTTGGCGTTTGGTTTAAGTTGTACCTCGGCTGAAGTTGTTGTTGCATTCTTTCGGGTTTCTTATCATGTGCATAGAAAAATGAATTTTGGTTTTGCCTTTATTTGTGCCATGTTGCAAGATCCGGTATAATTGTTGTCAGGCTAAGGGTCGGGACCCATTGTGAGGTCCCAACCCGTAGCGCCCCGAGTCCCGCGGATTTGGGGTGTTACAGTTATCTCCGTTAAGGCATAATATAACTATAACTTCTACTAATCTTCGGCATATACTTATCTATATCACATATATTTATAATCAAACTAATAAGTCAACATAATATTTCTAAAAGTACTAAGTTGTGGAGATCCGCGGAGGTAGTGGTGGTCATCCGTACTTTCTATCCCATCCCGACTTATGCATGTATTTTGAAAACAAAATTTTCTTTAGTAAGTTTAGACCCCTTTCGGGTTCTGCTTATTTACTTATTCGGCCTTTTAGAAGATTTCAAGTGTCATTGTTGCCAACCTAGAGCTCTGATACCATGTTGTAACACCCCGAATTCTCAAAACTCGAGACGTTACTGGTTAGGACCTCACAATGGGTTCCGGCCTCAGTTTGACAATAATTTTACTAAGATCTTGCAACAAGACACAAATAAGAAAAAGCGAAATTCAGAAAACAATATTTTAAAGAGATGAATGTCATAACGTCTAACAGCCCAAAGTACTTGTAACACCCCGAATCCGCGGGACTCGGGATGCTACGGGTTGGGGCGCCTCACAATGGGTCCCGACCCTTAGCCTGATAACAATTTTACCGGATCTTGCAACAAGGCACAAATAAAGGCCAAAACCGAAATACATTTTTATGCAATGTTATAAAACCCGAAAATAAAAAAAAGGAAAGACTTCAGCCGTCCTTACAACAACACCAACACAATATACAATAACAACAACACAAGAACTCCAAAACCCAACTCAACCTAAAATGTACGGAACCCCGGCTGCCCACTCCTCCGGATCACTCGGCCACATCCTATCCTGCACATCAACTACAACAATCGGTATAAAACCGTTAGCTCACATTCTAGGCATTATAAAGATAATATGGCACAAACACACACAGGAGAACACAAGGCACACAACATAAACATTCATTCCATAATATCTTTTTAGGTCGTTCTATATCTAATTCATTTGTTTCAAGTGTGACACAAGAGTCTTATAACTCTTGCCTCTGTCCCCGTGTAACCAACAAGAGTGTGGCGGCGCCCAACCCGTATACTCTGAGGGAGTGATGAAGAAGCCCGCCCGTATACCGTGTATGGCCTGGTCGCAGAGATCCCTCCAGTGTCCCTCGGAAAACTGAACGGTGATGTCACCGCCCGATATTAATAATAGTAGTAACGATGGGCCAATAAATAATGTCAAGTAAATCCTAATTCATTTTCATGTTTAAAAGCGGTAAACACACACCACCATATATATATCCAAATAAGGCATAAAAGCGGCTAAGTAAGTCCGATGACTTACCTCATCTCAAAGCTAACAAATGACGATCTCAACTTCCCGTAGGAATCTAACCAAGTCCTGATCAAAACGGGACACATATCAATAACACTATCATAAGCTAGAAGTCCTTATACTTCTAGACCCGATGATCTCGCAAGATCATAACCCATAGCATATACTAGGATAAACATACCTAGTCTCGAATCTCACAACCATAAACTCACAATCTCCAACCTCACAAACCTCACAAACACAACTACAACGACATGCTAGGATACTTCCATCCTAACTCCAAAATCTCAACAAAGCTCACATGATAATCATACACATCCTTCAAACGTTCAAACCATCCTCAAACCCTCACCTAAAGTTCAAAGCCACTATTTGACATTCACACTAAGTTATGCTAGATCAAACCTAGCATGATTCTACCATAGAACATAACTAGCTCGAGAAAGAAGGTACTCACACATGATCCAAGGTTGAAGATGTTCTACGGACGTCGATATTGGATTTGATGGCCTTTATCGGGGCGCTTCCGAACCTAAATCCAAAGCTAAACAAATTTAGCTCATACGCTAAATTTGATAGTAATATATATATATACGATATATTAATTTGAGGTAAAACTCGTTTTCAAAAGCCAACATTAAAACTCACAAAACATTTTCCGGGCAATTTATACGAACATAGGAACTTGGTCATAAACCACAATTAAAATCTTTAGGGTCACAATCCAAATTTAATCCAACAAGGGCGTAATTGATAATTTGTAAAACTGGGTCAATATATGTAATTGATTTTCTACAGAGGGCATAAATGCAACTTCTAAAAATTAGGGTCATTATTGCAATTTTAAAGCAGTGGGCACAATCAATAATTATACCAAAATAGAGGGGGGCGATTTTAATAACCCATAAGGGTTTTCTTTTTGTTGGTACAGAAGCGCAAGTCAAGGAAGGGAGCTACACTGCGGCGGCCAAGCTTGGCGGAGGAAGGAGAACGCAGTCGGCGTTGGCAGTGGCTCTTGGCGGCGTCTCCAGGTCTCCGGCGGAGCGAGGCGGTGGGGTCTGTCTGCAACGCTGGCGGGGAGTTTCAGCTTTCCAGGAAGCCCGCCAGAGGAGAAATGGGGGAAGAGAAAGGTGAAGGCAGCTGCAGCAGAGGCTTCGGCAGCGAGGAGCAGCACAGGCACTGACGGCTCCTTTGACGACTTCCTCCGCTTCGACTGAGGCGGCAATGCGCACTGGTGCGAGGGCTCGACATGCTCCAGAGAAGAGATGAGACAGGGAGGGGAAAGTAATAGGCGGCGTCGGCGGAGGTCCTTGGTGGCGGCTCCAGGCTCCGGCGTTAGGGCAAGCGACGACGACACTAGTTGTACGAACATGAGGTGTGGGAGAAGAGCACAACGGAAGGTGCCAGGAGGAGATAGCAATTGTTGTTGAGGAGATGCAGGGTCAGGGGGATATATATCAACCTTTGCTGGGCGTGGAAAGAGGCAGGCCATGAGAGGTTTGATGGTTGCAGAATTGCAAGGAGAGAGGAGAGTGATGGTGTAGAGGAGTGTGGAGGCAAGGAGAAGAGGGGTCGAGACAGAGCTGCAAGGGGTCGGGATAGGGCTGCGAGGTCGAGGGGTCACAGGTGCAGTCGCTATCATGTAGGCTGGAGGATGTAGCTTGGGCTGCCAAAGAAAGGTGAGGGTCATCACGCAACCATCTGGCGTGTAGGAAGAGAAAGACAAACAAAAAAGAGGGAAGGAAAAATAAAGAAAAGAAAATGAAATAAGTAAATAAATAAAATAAAAGGAAAGATAAAGGTGATAGAAGAAACTCGATCCAAAGCATTTGGAACGGGATTTTCGAATCGGGAATTTTTCGAATTCTTCCGTAAAATAAAAGTAATACGATATCCAAAATATAAATATACTCGGGAATAAATACTTCACGTCGTAAAAATACTTTTATAAGAATATTTGCGCTGATAAATTATCGATAAAAGTCGGAAAAAGAAATATCGCAAACGCGCTAAAATTTGGGGCGTTACAGTACTTAACAACATAAAGGTTTAACTGTCTTAATACGAAGAAAGAAACAACAAAGCAAACACCCAACCCCACTCTAAGGAGTACGGAGATCCAGCTGACCACTACTTCCGGATCACTCAGGTGCTGCTCTAACCTGCGGTAAATCTAAACAACACAACAGAATAACCGTTAGCTTGCTATCTAAACGTTAGACAAATGAGAATAGCACACATACACATCATAGCAAACGTAAACACTCATCATGCTTTCAAACAATTCATTTATTATCTTTACTTAGGTCATTCACTCTTACTAATGATACTTATTTTGTGACACGAGGAATTCCCAAACCTTGCCTCTGCCCCCGTGTAACCATCAGGAATGGATCCGATGCATCTCACCTTGTACTTGTATGGTCTGGGTATAGAGAACCTCCCAGTCTCCTGTCAGTGTTGGACAGTGATGTCACGGCCCGTTATACATACATTTGGGCTTTAAAAATAATAATAATAACGGTCGTCCTAACAAGTTGTTATTATAAACACACAGCACACACACCACTATTGTCATTCAACTAACATCCAAAAACTAGCTAAGTAAGTCGCAAGGACTTACCTGAATCAAATCACACTCTCTCAAACCTCAACTCGGTCTGCACTCGTGATAACTCAAACGCATGCCAAACAAGGCATGTAGATCACAATCACATCCCATACTCTTAGAAGTTATAAACTTATAAGTTGTACAATCTCATGAAGAGAAATTACGGAAAAAATGTTCTCTTAAGTTAAAATGACTATTTTGCCCCTGATCCCGAAACTCCGAAAAATTCTTAGTTTATACAAAATTCTTAGTTTATACAAAAAGTCGTTAAGGTCTGACTTTTGGTTAATATACACGGCTTGGATAAAGATATAAAAATTCCGAAATAAAATCCTAGATCCTCTATGATATGCATACTAAACATAGGGGTAAAAGATCCCTAAAAAATACTTAATCATAACTCTCCCATAAATCTCCAACGTTGGAATGAAAGCTGAAAATTCTCATACTTAGCCAATTTTCCTCTGGTGTAAATCAGCCCATCTGTCCTACTTTGAGTCCTTTTTAAGTTCTAATCCGACCGTTAACTTTCTCCCAAATTTTAACACAGTAAACTACATATTTCTATCTACAATATATCAAAAATTCAACGGTGGATGTTCGAACTAAGCTATCCCAATATGGGTTCAAAGTCAGCAGTTTTATCTCACCAACACTGGAAATTCTGGGTTAGTTTTGGCTCCAAAAAACAAGTTTCAGGACAACACCCTTCTTACCCCTACCCTACCTTGAAGATCCTAGTTTAAAATTCAAGAGATACAAGGTACATACACACAACTCCTCATCATTCTCTACCCCTTCACTATGCTACCAACAAAGGGCAATCTACTCTTCTCTTAATCTAACTCTCAACTCAGCCCCTCTTATAATTTTATACTAGATATACTTAGGCTGCTGAAAATCTTAAAACAGTACAGAATGAGTAGCAGGTGGTAGTGCAGAAACTCACCCAACTCTTGTCTGTAGCAGCCCCCTAACGAGGCGAGAAGGGAAGCAGTCCGGCGTGGCTCGTGACGACCCGTGAATTAAGTTGTCCGTCTCCTGCAGTGAGTGCTGTGAGGGCTGGCGGTTAGGATGTGCAGAAAGAGAGGGACGAAAGAGGGGAAAGAGGCAGTCAAGGCGGGACTTACCGGAGTCGTGTATGCAGAAGGTCAGATGTGGTTATGGTTCCTAATGAAGACGAAGACGTAGTGCTGTCTGGTGGTCGCGAGACGTTGTTGGTGATGGCCACAAAGTCCGTCTCCTGCGGTGCTGCGAGGGCTGGAGGTTAGGGCGTACAAAACGCTAGGGGAGAAAGAGGGAAAAGGAGACAGCAGGGGACGGCTTACCGCTTCATGTCTGCAACAGGCTGGAGATGCAGAAATCCCGACTGTGCAGAACGTTGAAGATGTTGGTTGCAGGGGGTTAGACTGGGCGTCGTATAGGGCCACACCAGGCGGTGTCTGCTGTCGCAGAAACGGCCACGTTCCCTGATCCCCAGTGAAAGTGAGACGGTGATCAGAAGCGAGAATGGGAGGCGGTATCGATGTCCAGACGTGAGGTAGTTGTGCGGTAGGAAGGAGAATGGTTTAGCGATGATTTAGATTAGGGCAAACAAGGATTAGGTTAATTAATTAGGGTTAAGGTAGATTATGGGTTGGGCTGAAAGTTTGTATATACTCGGCTTAAACCGGTGGGCTTGCTCTTCCTTAATAGCGATTAGATGAGTCGTTAAATTGTACGGAATTACTCTTCGGTTTTCAAACATACAAAATTGTTATTCAGTTTACATATCTATTATTTTATATGAGTTAATTTACATAATTATCATTTTATGTGAATTAAGGTCACATAAAATGATAGAATTTAGTGGTGTTTTATTTTATTTAAAATTATGAAAGGTTAGCGGATCGGAATCCGGTTCGATCGGGTTTTAAACGGAATTTAAAATTTTTGGGTATTACAATCATGTAACTATATGTAGAATTAGAATTAATATTTATAGAAGTTATAATAATAATAAAAATAAATCTAATAAAATTAGAGTGGACAATTATAATAGAAGATAATATATATAGAATCTAATTTTAAATATAATGAATAATCGTAATAAAAGTATAATATATTTTAAATAAAATTTATTTTATTTTTTATTAAAAAAATATTTCGATCACATTAAATCTATTCTCGACTTATAGCCAAATCAAATGTATACATGCATAAGCAGAGGAAACCCCTCCCTAAAACCTAAAACTTGATCTTCGTCGCTTCTCGCCGCCACCAGCCCTCAACCCCTTTCTCTCCACCTCAGATGGCACCAACAACTCCGATAAACATGGGAAAATAACTCAAACACAACGACAATGCAAAAGCTTTGATCCAGGACATGGATGGCATACAACCAGACCACCAACGTCTCTTCTTCGCCGGCAAGGTGCTTGAGGACGGTTCCCTCGCCAGTTTCAATTTCAGAAGGAACTTACCCCCACCTAGTTTCCGCCTTCGTGGTAGCTCAAATAAAAGGAAGAAGAAGACTTACATCTTTGAAGGTTGCCGATCTACTTGGACTCTCAGGGTTCTTCCTAAGGTGTTGTGGTTTCTCTTTTCGGAGCCGATTGAGTGTTGGTGGTGTCTTGACTGCTTCTCTGTGGCAAATGGCACTTTTTCCTTACCCCAATCGGTCTTTCTAAGTTTCTAACCTTTCTTTTTTTTCTTGGAGTGATGTTGCTCATTTCTCTCATACTCCTTTGTGCTCCCCTCTCTCTTTTTTGGGTTTTCTTTTGTACAAGCAGGGGGTTCAAAGGGAACCACCATCGAAATCCTTGATGAACAATCTCATCTAAACTCCTGCTCCTCCTAGGGATGGTATCACCTACCAAGGATCCCGATTTCTACCAAATCTGCTTCTAAGGCCTCAGAGCCGGATACAAATAGCAAAAAACGAATTTTTAGACCTAACAAGGCTGAGAGTCCTAAACTTTTGATAAATGACAAATGCAAAAACCATTGGTGAAGGATCAATAGTCCAGGAGAGATTTTCATCATCTTGGAGTTCAATGTCCGATTCACTGTCTCTTCCCTCTGTGAGATTGAACTGTCTGACTAAGGCCACTTTTGTCGATCCGATAATTGTAGCCAAATTTTTGTTTACATTTATTTTGTTTACTGTCTTTGCTTCTACTTAGGCCACTTGCTGATGTCATGTCGGGATTGTGTTCCTTTAATCTCACTTGTGAATTCTGGTTTCTTGTGGCTCAAAAATGCTAAACAAAAAACGATCACCCTAAGGCCTTAAAGCCTCTCTTCTCTAAACAACATTTGTCTAGTGAAGGACTATTAACGAGTTTTAATGCTAACAACTTCTCACAGCCAAGTGGGGTTTTACTGTAACATCCCGAATCCGCGGGACTCGGAGTCACATTGGGCTAGGATCTCACAATGGATCCTGACCCTAGCCGTACAACAAGTTCACTGGACCTTACAACATGACACTGACAGATATGAAAACAAATACATAAAACTGTACATCCCAAAAGGTAAGACAACATAGCCGAGTACAAACATCACACCTCACGCAGGAGGTAACAAAAGACCTACCTCACACAGGAGGGAAAAGATAAACAAACCCAAAAGCCCCCAACAACCTATGGGCGAGACGTCCTCGGCCTGCCACTCTGCTAGATCACCCAGTAGCATGCCTATCCTGTAGGGCATCTACAACATGGTAATAACCATTAGCTATCCATACACATATATAGAGTAATGCATAAGCACAATCACACATAGGGAAAGATAAACATATCAGCATGCTTTCACTCATTTACCCATTTATTCATCTCAATATAATGGTCATTCACTCAAATCGTATAGATATAATATATATGAAACTAGGTGACATGAGGACCGATACATCCTCGCCTCTGAGCCTGCTAGCCACCGTACTAGTATCGGTCACACAATCCGTGTACCCTATGGGAGTGGATTGCGCCCTTCCTGTAAACCGGTATGGCCTGACATCAGAGAACCTTCTAGACTCCACGACGGGATGAAAGGGAAAGGTTATCACAACTACGCAGTGGGGCAATCAATAAAACATAGGTCGGTAAATACGACGTCACATGCTATCATAACAAACATATAAGACACACACCACTCATGCAAACACCCAATATAAGGATGGCAGCTAAGTAAGTCCTACGGACTTACCTCAACCTTGTATAAAGCTCAACCACAACTGGATCACCTCAACACTGGAGGAACAACACAGCCTATAGACCCAAAGAGATCCATAGGGATCATATACATCCTATAACCTCGAATAACATGCTAAACCTAAAAGCCACATCAGGGCATAAATCCAACTCATGATATCATCACCAACTAAAATCCCACAATTACCAGAATAATGTAACGAGCATAATGGAAATTCCAGATATCCATTTTAACCAACTTAAGGTCAATTTATACAAACCCGCGATACGGAAACGAATAAATTCATAACTTATTCGTTACTAACCCGATATACGATCCGGAAGAAGGTACGGACTCCTGACGATACGGGGAGTAAGAGCACGGTATGAAACCTTACATTTGATGACTTGTGGTAGTCCGTCGGCGTTCCGATAGCGGTAAACGGAAGCTTTACCAAAAAGCTAACAAACGGAAAATAGATTTGTACCACAATGTAGAGGATAAGATAAGGGACTCGATGGTACAAACGGATTTGAAAATGGATCAAAGACGGATGATACAAGAAAGGTTGAAGATGTCTGTATAAGCTTGAAAATGAACTGTAAATGGGAAAGTGAGAAGTAAGTTTCAGCATTGTGCAGCACATGTATTTGTAAAGAATGTGGATATGTAAGAATCAGCCGCCTTCCATTTCTTTTATATATATATATATAATATGGATCCAAGCTATTTAATTGAAACGTTGTTATAATTTTCGGTCTCCTAACTTTACCAAATTGTAATATCAAATCCGGAATATTATCGGGATAATTAATCCATAACTATCTCGTAAAATGGGCATTCTTGAGCCACATTTCTTAACCGCTAAGAATCGGAGTAGCGACTCTTTTATCCGTTTTGTCTTTTTATATTATTTCACATCTAGGACATATCCGATGTCCCGATCATTTCTCTCAACTACAACTTTATTTATTGGAGCTCTCAAATACTCCAAATAACACCGGTTGTTACATCATATCCCCCTAAAAACAAGTTTCGTCCCGAAACTTGAACAAACACAAAACCTCTCATACCCATATGCCGAGGTATAACTCTATCTATCGGAGGTATCACATCTCCGCTCAAAAAGGTTAAAACCTATAACAAATCTATAACCTCAAACATCAACATGGAGGAATCATCCACTCCAGAAAACAGGGCCATAACGCTACCCAAGGCAGAGAGGAATCAAATCTCTCGCTATATCACATCACAGGGCATAGAGGAAGCACATTTCTAGCCAACCATAAATATATACATCGTATGGAGGAATCACATCTCCACTGAACTATGTCCATCAAAGTAGCATGGAGGAAAGAACCATCTCCAGCTGAATCCTAATCACACTCAAATAGCATGGAGGAAAGAACCATCTCCAACTCTAAACATACATCATACTAGCACAACAAGATCTAACAAGATCGTAAAGCATAACATAGCTAACATGGAATAAGCACATCAAGGCATGTAAGCACATAAGCACATATTCACATACTCACCAAGATAGCACTAAGATCTACTCGTCGACCGTAGATGCATCTATCTCAGCATAAAACTCTAGATAGTTCCTCTGGATACTATCCTCAGTCTCCCATGTAGCCTCCTCAGGTCCACGTCTAGGCCAATGTATCCTCATCATAGGAATGTCCTTAGAACGCAGGCGTCTCACACCTCGCTCCACCACTAAATCATCATAACTCACAATGTGCCGAGGATCTGGTATGTACTCTCACAGGGTGAACACCCTCTAATCTCGGAGGCAATGCTAATCTGTAGGCTGCTATCCCAACTCTGTCCAGAATCTCAAAAGGACCGACATATCGGGGACTCAACTTCCCCTTTATGCCAAAACGTCTGACGCCACGCGTCGGGGATACTCTCAACCAGACATGAGCTCCTACTCTGAACTCTAGAGGCCGACGCCTCTTGTCTGCATATGACTTCTGGCGACTCTGTGCAGTCAACATCCTCTCTCTAATCAGCGCTACTCAAGCCATATCATCCTGAATCTGCTCTGGCGCTATCCCACTGATACTGCTAGGCTCATCCCAGCATAAAGGTGTACAGCACCTACGTCCATACAGTGCCTTATAGGGAGCCATCCCAATAGATGCATGCCAGCTGTTGTTGTATGAGAACTCAACAAGTGGGAGGTAGTCAGACCATCCCTATCCCCAATCCAACACACAAGCTCGCAACATATCCTCCAAAGTCTGGATAGTCCTCTCTGACTGTCCATCAGTCTGGGGGTGAAACGCAGTCGTGAAGTGCAGACTCGTCCACAAAGTAATCTGAATCTGCTGCCAGAACCTCGAGGTGAATCGCCCATCTCGATCAAAGACGATCGTCCTTGGTACACCATGGAGTCTTACTATCTGTCTAGTGTACTTCTCAGCTAATCTACTCACAGGCCACGTCTCTCTAATAGGAATGAAACGTGCCGTCTTCGTCAGCCTATCAATAACAACCCAAATGGAATCAAAACTCCTACTAGGTCTCAGTCCCGTCACAAAGTCCATGGAGACATCCTCCCACTTCCACTGCGGTACTGGCAGTGGATGGAGCTCACCTCCAGGTCTGCAATGCTCTATCATGACCTGTTGATAGATCGTACACTGAGCCACGAATCTGGCTACATCGGGCTTCAGCCCTCCCTACCAATATGAATGTCTCACATCATGGTACATCTTACTTGTACTGGGATGTACAGAGTAAGGTGTACAGTGAGCCTCCTGTAAGATCCTCTGTCTCAACTCTACATCAGCAGGAACACAAATGTGATCATGTCGCCTCATCACTCCATCAGCTCCAATGGAAAACTTTGGTGCCTCTCAATGAGACATCCTCTCTCTGATCCTCATCAAGGTCGGGCAGGTCCCCTGCTTCTGTTGGATCTCATCCAACAGACCAGGTAAAACCTCTAAGGCATACAACTGGGCATCCTCATCAGGAAACTGGATGTCCATCTCTAGCCAAGCTAGATCCCTCTGAAGCTGAGGTTGCACAGTCAATCTCGCAATCGCCTTCTCTCGAGGCGTCTTCCTGCTTAAGGCGTCAACAACCACGTTCGCCTTTCCAGGATGATACAAAATCTCAAGGTCAAAGTCTTTTATCAACTCAAGCCATCGGCGCTGGCGGTTGTTCAACTCCTGCTGCGTGAAAATATACTTCAGACTCTTATGGTCTGTGAAGATCTGACATGTAGCACCATACAAGTAATGTCTCCAGATCTTCAAAGCATGCACTACCGCTGCTAACTCCAAATCATGAGTAGGGTAGTTCTCCTCATACGTCTTCAACTGTCGAGACGCATATGCAATCACTCTACCTCTCTGCATCAACACACATCCCAAGCCTAGCTTGGATGCATCACTGTAGACCACAAAATCATCAAATCCCTCTAGCTGTGCCAGGACAGGAGCAGAAGTCAAACGCCTCTTCAACTCCTCAAAGCTCTGAGCACACTGGTCGGTCCACGCAAACCGGGTAGTCTTCCTCAGAAGACTCGTCAGTGGACGGGCAATCACCTAAAAACCCTCCGCAAAGCGTCTATAGTAACCGGATAAGCCAAGAAAGCTATGCACTTCCTTGACGTTTGTCGGTGTCGTCCATGCAGCAACAGACTCGATCTTCGCCGGGTTAACCATAACCCCATCGGCGGATACAATGTGCCCAAGGAAAGCAACCTCAGACATCCAAAACTCACACTTAGAGAGCTTAGCATACAACTCTCTATCTCTCAAAACCTGCAAAACCGTCCTCAGATGACCGGCATGCTCCTCTCTACTACGAGAGTACACTAAAATATCATCAATGAAGACCACCACAAACTGATCAAGGAAGTCGATGAATATGTTGTTCATCAACTCCATAAAGACTGCAGGGGCATTCGTCAGCCCGAATGGCATCACTACACACTCGTAGTGTCCATAGCGGGTACGAAATGCCGTCCTGTGTACGTCCTGCTCTCTCACCCTCAACTGGTGATATCCTGAGCGCAAATCAATCCGGGAGAAAATTGTAGCTCCTTGAAGCTGATCAAGTAGATCGTCCATACGAGGCAATGGATACCTGTTCTTGACGGTCACCTTGTTCAACTGTAGCTCCTTGAAGTTGATCAAGTAGATCGTCAATACGAGGCAATGGATACCTGTTCTTGACGGTCACCTTGTTCAACTCTCTATAATCTATGCATAACCTCAAAGATCCGTCCTTCTTCCGCACGAAGAGGACAGGTGCACCCCATGGTGAAACACTAGGGCATATGAAGCCCTTCTCAACCAACTCCTCGGGTTGTTTCTTCAGCTCCAACATCTCGACAGGTGCCATATGGTATGGGGCCTTCGAGATGGGTCGCGTGCTAGGCTCTAACTCTATGTTGATGTCCACACTCCGCTGAGGCGGCAAACTCGACGGCTCAACAAACACATCTGTAAACTCGCAAACTACTGGAATATCCTCCAGAGCTGGACTCTCTCCATCCTTCATGGCGTAGCACCAGAAGGCATCACTACCCTGTGCAATCAACCTAGCTGCTCGGATGGCACTAATAACCGAACCTGTCTTCCCAAGGTCCCAACCCCGGAAGACCTCAATCTGTCCAACCTCGGTAGAGACTGTAACAGTCCGCCTACCAACATCCAAAACTGCATGGTTTCTACGCATCTAGTTCATACCTAATATGACTTCTTCATGCATCAATGGCATGACTAAGAAGTCAACAAGTAAAACACGAGTCCCTAATCGAAGGGGACAACTACGTATCTCACGGGTACCTCTGACTCGACTACCATCAGGTAACTCTATAGTAAAGGGTATCCCCTCTATGGTAGCTAAACTCAGACGCTCAACACAAGTATCATAAATAAAGGAATACGTAGCACCAGTATCAAACAAAACTCTAACAAGTAAACCATGAAGTAAAATGGTACCTGTAGCAGCCGGTGCAGATGGATCCTCTACACTCCTCAACTCAAAAGCTCGCCCTCGGGCTCCTGTGGCATCACTGGTGCCAACATCTCTACCTCTACCTCTACTCGGTCCTGGAGCAGAACCCTGAGTAGATGGACGCTTTGGGACCCTCTGTTGTCCCTGTATCTACTGCTGAGGTGTCCTCTGACCACCTCCTGCTACACTAGCAGGGGAAGAACCCTGCTGGGATACTACTCCTCCCTACCTACAAAAGGCAGTTCGATGTCCCTGTCGGCCATAGGTAAAACAAGTCACAACTGGTCTGGGACAAGGTGGCTTCAGATGGCCAAGGTCTCCACAGTTGTAACACTGTCATCCCTTGTCTACAGTCAGTGCAGACATGGGGTAACTCTAACGTCTATGGTCTCGTCTAGAACCAGAAGCTCCTCCAACTCCACTGGTCTGCCCAGTGCACTGCCTCTTCTCAGACCGTCCAGTCTGAGAAGCCCTCCTCTGACTAGCTCGCTCCCTCTCATAAGCAGAAGTCCGGTCCTAGTAGTCAGCAAGGGACTCGCAATGGAGTCCCGCAATATATGAACGTGTGCTCTCCCTCAGACGATGGGAGAACAAGTACACATGCTGGTCCTCAGATGGTGCAGCTGGACCCAGCAAAGCTAACTCAGTCTGGAAGCGACGGATGGTATCTGCAAAAGGTACATCCTCAAAACCGGCCTCCACAAAATCCTGCAGCTTCTCCCTCCTTAGTGAGGCAGGGCAGAACTGCTCTCGGATCATACTCCTCATGCGATCATAGCTGGTGGATCTGGCTCGTACAGTCCTCCACCACTGATGTGCAAGGTCACGAAATAGAGACTGAACTAGCTCTACCCGTCTGTCCTCGGGACATCTGATAGACTCTAAAGCTGAGTCTACATGTCCTATCCATACCTCAGTCTGTAACCCAATCTCTCTTGAGAAAGGTGGTACTCCCCGCTGGTGAAATGCCTTCAACCAGGCATCTGGTCGAGGCTCTCGAGCCTCCTCCACAACTCGAACTGGCTCAGCAACACGTGCAGGTGCAACTAGCACCCGTGTCGCTCCCTGAGATCTCTCAAAAGATCCCTCATGTACTGGTAAGTCTGGGGCCCGTCTATCGGCCCTGATGTCCTCCTCAAAACGTCGGAGGTACTCTCTAAACTCCGGTCCTCCCATGGAGACACGATCAGCATCATCAGACTGAGCTCGATGTGAATGATGTCTCATAGATCCATCACTCCTCGTCTCTAGGACGACGCTCTCTACAACCTCCTCATGTACCTCCTCCACCACTAGTGGATCAGCAGGGGGAACTAGTCCCTCACCTACCACACCCGGAGGACGGGGTGGCCTACCTCTACCTCTGCTTACAGCGGCAGTAGCTCTAGTCCGAGCCATCTGCGAGGTATGCACACCTAACTTATAAGGCTCTATGTAGGCCATAAGTATATATATATATATATATATATATATATATATATATATATATATATATATATATATATATATATATATACTTAACACATACATATACATAATACATAATACATATAACATTTCTACATTGCAGAGATCCATAGCAGGAGTGGCGACTTCTCGTACATCTAACCCAAATCCATATTTAAAACCAAAACCTTTTGAAAAAGTCAGACCCCTGTCGGGTTCTATTTATTTTACCTATCAGACCTCATTGCAGGTAGCAAGTGCCATTGTTGTCAACCTATGCTCTGATACCAACTCTGTAACACCCCGAATCCGCGGGACTCAGGATGTCACATTGGGCTAGGATCTCACAATGGATCCTGACCCTAGCCTGACAACAAGTTCACTGGACCTTACAACATGACATTGACAGATATGAAAACAAATACATAAAACTGTATAAAACTGTACATCCCAAAAGGTAAGACAACATAGCCGAGTACAAACATCACACCTCACGCAGGAGGTAACAAAAGACCAACCTCACACAAGAGGGAAAAGATAAACAAACTCAAAAGCCCCCAACAACCTACGTATGAGACGTCCTCGGCCTGCCACTCTGCTAGATCACCTAGCAGCATGCCTATCTTGTAGGGCATCTACAACATGGTAATAACCATTAGCTATCCATACACATATATAGAGTAATGCATAAGCACAATCACACATGGGGAAGGATAAACATATAAGCATGCTTTCACTCATTTACCCATTTATTCATCTCAAGATAATGGTCATTCACTCAAATCGTATAGATATAATATATATGAAACTAGGTGACACGAGGACCGATACATCCTCGCATCTGAGCCTGCTAGCCAGCCGTACTAGTATCAGTCACACAATCCGTGTACCCTATGGGAGTGGATTGCGCCCATCCTGTAAACCGGCCGGGCCTGACATCAGAGAACCTCCCAGACTCCACGGCGGGATGAAAGAAAGGTTATCACAGCCACGCAGTGGGGCAATCAATAAAACATAGGTCGGTAAATACGATATCACATGCTATCATAGCAAACATATAAGACACACACCACTCATGCAAACACCCAATATAAGGATGGCAGCTAAGTAAGTCCTACGGACTTACCTCAACCTCGTATAAAGCTCAACCACAACTGGATCACCTCAACACTGGAGGAACAACACAGCCTATAGACAAGGCATAAAGAGATGTCACATCTCTTATTAAGCAAAGGGTCACACCTAGACCCAAAGGGATCCATAGGGATCATATACATCCTATAACCTCGAATAACATGCTAAACCTAAAAGCCACATCAGGGCATAAATCTAACTCATGATATCATCACCAACTAAAATCCCATAATTACCAGAATAATGTAATGAGCATAATGGAAATTCCATATATCCATTTTAACCAACTTAAGGTCAATTTATACAAACCCACGATACGGAAACGAATAAATTCATAACTTATTCGTTACTAACCCGATATACGATCCGGAAGAAGGTACGGACTCCTGGCGATACGGGGAGTAAGAGCACGGTATGAAACCTTACATTTGATGACTTGCGGTGGTCCGTCGGCGTTCCGATAGCGGTAAACGGAAGCTTTACCAAAAAGCTAACAAACGGAAAATAGATTTGTACCACGATGTAGAGGATAAGATAAGGGACTCGATGGTACAAACGGATTTGAAAATGGATCAAAGACGGATGATACAAGAAAGGTTGAAGATGTCTGTATAAGCTTGAAAATGAAATGTAAATGGGAAAGTGAGAAGTAAGTTTCAGCATTGTGCAACACGTGTATTTGTAAAGAATGTGGATATGTAAGAATCAGCCGCCTTCCATTTCTTTTATATATATATATATATATATATATATATATATATATATATACTAGTGGAGCCGCGCGCCTTGCGCGCGCGTCGGAATTTTTTTTCTTGGTTGATATATGCGGTGAACATAAATCAAGGGATTAAAAACAAGAAAACATCATTAACCTTTATAGAGACGTATTGCTTTATGTTTCGCGCGCGGTTTGCAGTAATACAAGGACAATAGAATCATTAATAAAACATGAGCATGATTTTCAGGATAAAAAGGATCTAAAGCTTGTACAAGAAGACATATGATAAGAACTCATGGATGTCATTACAACCGATCACTGAAGATATATTTACAACTCCTTAATGTCTTGGTGTCTTATGCTTTCTATTCTTCTTCCTTCTCCTACGTCCTTCCGAATCGAATCAGAGGATGATTGTTCTTTAACTTCTATAACTTGAGAAGTGCCACCTGTTGTTCTTCATTTGATTACTTATCCCACAAAATCTAAAATTTACCTGTCAAGTTTTTCTAAGTTTTTCAATTCGTAGAAGAGTACTCATTTAGTCTCAGGTGAAAATTTAATTATATAAAAAAATCCATATAGAATGTCTTTTACCTTTATCAATGAAATATTTATTTTAATTGTAACCCTTCATTGTACCTTGCTATCACAAAGACCATGCTTCGGATGAGAAGATGTAGGATGCATCTTCCCAATACTATCAAAAACCAAGAAGTAAGCAAATAAAGCACATTGTTAAGTACTTGTGTGATGGCTTAAGCATGGGGAAATCCTGAAATGTTAATCACATGACAAGCCACTGAAATAAATGCAAATATGAAATAAAGGCATCCTTTTAAGATATCCAAAAGTAGAAATCATAACATCATATGAAGTGAGCTCATAATTGACATAATCAGCTAGTGAAAGAGTAAAAGAAAACAATCCCAGATGAAAACTAATAAAAAATGAAGGCCTAGTAAAGAGAAATCATACTTATGAGTTAGAACTTAGAAGCTTTACGCACATCCTAGTAAATGAGGTTGCGGATCCTATACATAAGGTAAAATACATGAAAATTCAGAAATCTTCTAATATTTAATTCCAACAAGATAAGAAGCAAGTTCAAGCTTCCATAAGTTTTTTGATGAACCAAATATAACATTTGAGCGATAGAGTATAAAGCTTAAAATTTTGATTATGCACAACAAAGTTGATAAGAACTTTAAATACTTAGCCTTCATTTAAACTCTTGTCCATTCTTATGGACAAACACGAGCTATGCTAGAGGTGACTTGCAAGCCATCTAATGGCCATATAGATCAAGGTTAAGCATAGGTTAGAACCAAACATGAACATGTGATCATCATAATAGAATCCTTGTCAGTCTTCCGCAAGCTACTCAAACAACAGTAAGTTAGATCAAGGTGACTTTTTACACAAATCAGGGCGGTGCAGGCAAATCGAACAGAGTAAAAACCTGATGAGCAATGTTATGGATGACAAGGATTGATCTTACATAGCTCATTTAACCATTGTGCTGGTAATATGCATTTAGATACACAGGCAATAATGTTGTGTGCCAATCATTTGCAATGAACACTAAATTTGTGCTACACATATGTTTTTCCAAACTGAAGAAAGTGAGCAGAAGAAGTGTATACCGCTACGATCTAGTCCAAGGCCTCCATTTCACATAATTTCTTTATCCTAGAATCAACAGAGATATGAGAATGATCAAAGAAAATAAAAAAAAATATATATGGTCAAAGAACAATTAGCCTACATAAATCCATTCTAAGTTTCTAAAATGTGAAAAGTTTCAAAACGGGAAATACCATGCTAAGTGCTAAATGGATAAGAAATTGGAAAAACATAATGAGCAAAACTCACTGTTGTCTTCCTAGAGAATATTTGGTGAAGCCCTGAAACGGGAAACTAAAAGTAAAATCAGATCAGAAGATGATAAACAGACAAACAACAGCAAATGTGGAGAAGATAAGCATCAACCAAAGGGAATAAAAGTGAACAACCACTAAGAAACATGAAAACGAGTATGCATGCAGACTGTGTTTGAAATAACAATAGTGAAATGAAAACGTGAAGCCGACAAGAAAGAATGGAAATCATCAAACATAAACCATAAACATCAATAATGATAATTTACTACCATGTTAGTGAGGCAATCGATGCTAAGCAGGATGACGCTTAACCCTGTTGGAAGCTGCAAACCAGCAGCATAGTCGCGAGCCCAAAGATCATAATGCACAATTTCATCAAGGGAATGTGATGCCACCAACTCGTTGTTGTGCTTGTCACAAGTCAGCTCCACAACCTTGAATAGGTCTAGGTAACCAATCCTGATTCACACAATTTGCTTAATAATTATCACTAAATCCCAATCATGAGTGGCAATCCAAGTAATGTAAACAAATGTACATAATTTTCATCAGGGAACATCTCAACTGTTTTCTCATTAGCAGCACTAAGGATTCCGGTCAATCTTCCCCCAGAACGCCCTGCAGCATAAGCTAGATCCATGGACGGGTACTTCACACATTGTCAGGAGCTCTAAATGTCAATGAACCGAGCCTATGTCATGCACATTCACACATAATATTATAAGAAAAAGATGTGTGGAATTTCAAATGTTCACAAGCTGCTCAAAATTTGGTAAAGATTAGGAAGTGACAAATACCCACTTGCAAAGATCAAGACGAGGCCAATTTATCTCAAAACAAGATATTCAATCAGGCCATGACATTGTGTAGAGGATAGGCAAGCGCATGTCGGGCCAAACCAATTGTGCAACAACAAACAATTCCTGCAAATTATGTCCAATCGAAAAGGTTAGATTGTGAGAGTATAATAGTAGTACTATCCAAGATCTTAGGATTTGTGAAATATAGCTTATGTTGCTAAGATGAAATCAACCGGGGTTTCAATCATTGAATGGATAATTGATTGGGGTTATCAAGTCTGATTAGTGCTACAGAACTTTCATCTTAGCTGCTCTCCACCTCCGATTTGCCTTTCGTGTCTCTCGTTCTCACTTTCTCGAAATTTTTTGTTTTCTGTCCCCTTTTGGATTTTCACCATCGTCAAAGGGCAATGAGATTGCAAGCAGACCCAAAAATCAAACAGTCAAATGCAAAGGAAGCAAGATTTCTTTCTAAATTCAGTTCTAAGATGAGGTACTCATATCGATCAAATACATACAGAAAGACGAAGAATACTAATAGGGCTCAATATTTGCAGAGAAAGCCACCACCTTTCCAATGATAACAACCCAAATCCCTAAAATGGGTATCAAAGAACAAACAATTGGGCTCACCAGAAGCATATTAGACAACCTACATATGCCATTAAACCAGACTACAAAACCAACATCACAAAAACCCTAAAAACAAGCCAGTAAACGCCCTAAACAAATGAAGAAATTCAATAATTTTCATGGGAGAGAAAGATACCCTTACCGAAGCAAACGAAGCTCCATCACAGCTTGCTTCTGATCATTGATTGACGAGGAAGCAAGGTCAGAGATGAGGTGATGAATTAAGTCATCAAGGGTAACCCAAATTAGAATCACTATCAACCCCTGTTATCAAACACGGAAGAAGGAACGAAAACAACAAATTAAGATCGATTCATCCTTAACTGAAAAGAATTAAAGGTGAACTAAAATTACCCCGTTATTGATGCTGAAATTGGTTGTTCAATCGATGACGAAGAAGTTGATGTACCATGGAAGCGAGGATGCTGATGAAAATGCGACCACCAACCTTGACCTAACAGAAAAAAATAAAATAAAGGAGATTAGAGGAGGAGAGAAAAACTAAGAAAGTGAAGAAGATGAACATGGAAGGCAAATCGGATGTGGAGAAAGCGAAACCCTAAAATTGAGCGGATACCATCTGTATGCTCAAATTGGAGACACGGAAGAAGAAATAGACCGAGCTACAACGTCATGTTAGGCAGATGAGGATGGTGCGAGAAGAAGAGAGGAGTTTGGGACATAGAAATGGCAAAGAAGAAAGAAGCGGTGAATGAATTTAGAATCCAAACCCCAGATCTTTGCAACACAAACTCATGACTAATCTCTAAATGCTAAACCGTGTAATTGGTACAGGGATATGAATGATTACCTTATCTACAGGTGAGCTGGGGAAAACGCCATTGTCGATACAAAATTAGGGTTTGTAGAGATTGACGGCGGACTTCAGATTCAAACGCGGCTTGCCTCTACCATGGAGGTCAAAGCAGATGACAGTCGATGAGAACCGGTGCTTCAGATCTCCAAGCGCCATCCAAAGCGCAGATCAAGTCAGGCATCAACCAAATAGCGCCGATTACAAAATTAGGGCTTGGTATTAGGACGAAGAGATCGAAGGAGAGAAGAGGTTTCAGCAGTTGAGAGAGATTTGAATTGAGAGAATTTGGGGAAAGAAGAGGCTTCAGTAGTCGATTGAGGGGCGAAAGAAATAGTTTGAGAGAAAGAAAAGAAAATTGAGGAAGAAGACGACACAAGAACCATAGGGTAAAGAAGCGGCGATTTGAGAAGCAGACACGTAAAGTATTGGAGAAGAAGACACGTAAACTAAAAAGAATGAGTCATTAACATAGGGTAAAATTGGAAATCCTCTATTCATTTGAAGAACTCTCACTTTTAGTATAGTAAGGATATATATATATATATATATATATATATATATATATATATATATATATATATATAATATGGATCCAAGCTATTTAATTGAAATGTGGTTATAATTTCCGGTCTCCTAACTTTACCAAATTGTAATATCAAATCCAGAATATTATCGGGATAATTAATTCATAACTATCTCGTAAAATGAGAATTCTTGAGCCACATTTCTTAACCGCTAAGAATCGGAGTAGCGACTCTTTTATCCGTTTTGTCTTTTTATATTATTTCACATCTAGGGCATATCCGATGTCCCGATCATTTCTCTCAACTACAACTTTATTTATTGGAGCTCTCAAATACTCCAAATAACACCGGTTGTTACATTTACAATTGTTTGTCTCACCCGGGTTAATAGTGATTAAAAACCGGTTCATTAAAATCCATGATTATTGTAATATGGTTTCCTTTTGGGCTCTTGCGTAAACATCTAAAATTACCCACCAAAAAATTATTTATCTTCTTTTAAGTATCCTATTGTCAACAACAATTTTTATACCAACCTTCGGAATTAGCTTGCTATATAGCAATGAGGGCTTGAGTTTGTGTGAAAATTTGACAAATTCTTTAGATTTCTCTCTTGTATGTTCGCATATTATTCTAACAGCCCAACTAAGAATTCAAGTTACATATTAACTCCAACAAAATCAGAGTTTACAATTTGGACCTATCGACTCTGATATCGCGACCTGATGATACCTTTCTCGGCTTAATAACACCTATAACACCCCAATTTGTATTTTAAAAAAAAACATAAACAACAAATCATCAAGACCGAAAAAGATCAAGGAAATCGGGAAAATGTTTCTTTCTCCCGTATTTGAAATTAATGATCAAAGAAAAGATCAAGAAATTCGAAAAATTAGTTTCTCCAGTTGTTGAAATTAATGATCAAATAAAATACAAATTAACAATAATCAATTTGTTATTCAACCATCTTATAACAATTTGTTATTCAACCATCTCATAATACCAATTCACAACAATTTCGTCTTCCGAGGTATGATGTAGTCTTTTGACGGCGGTTCGAGCGTTTGTCGAGAAGGGGGCGTGGATTTGTGATCGACTCCTGATGGTTCTGTTGTAGTCCAAATCTGAGGTGTCCACAGTTGTTCCCCAAGCTTCGCACCTGTGTACTTCCTTTGAAGATGAACGGTTTTGCTCGTTGCCTCCTGTTGGCTGGATCATCATGCTTTCCCTTGAAGACCTTTTTTGCTTTCGGGTCCTTTTGATGTATTTTTGTGTATTGATGTTCTCCTTTGTTGTGTGTCCCTTCATGACGGTCAGTCCGTCTACCGAGCTTTTTCGGCCTTTCGACCCACTAGACGGCGCGCCGTCTAATGGTTTGAACCGCTTACCGTTTTTCAAAAAAAAATAAAAAAAAAAATGTATGCATGCATAAAAATTATAATACTGTACCTTTCTGTCTTAGTATATTATACCGATATAATTATAGAGATAGATTTTCATTTAATCACTTTTTTATATATTTAGAATTATAATAATCGTTAATCGTATAATATCAACTCCGTTACACCAAATTTGTTTTGTTTTGAAATACTATTCGTATACCGGATGCAAGAAAAGCACATAACCTATGAAATTTATATTAGAAGGTGAGAAATGTATGTGTAAGTGAGTGGCCGACCCATCATTCAACTCAAAATAGTCAAGTCGGACTTGTGTTATTTCGATAAGATCGAGTTTGATTAAAAAAAAGATAACTTATTTACGCCCTAAGCTGTCAAATTAATTTATTTTTATTTTTATTTTATATTTTTTTAACCACAACTTTCTAGAATTTATATTTAGGGTATCTAGTTTATAATAAGTTGCATTTATATCCTTGTTTAAAATTTTAAGTCGTATTTTGTAATTTTTGTGTGATCTTGTCATTTTGGTATCAGAGACAAGTTATTAAGTAAACTTAAAAAAAATTAATTTTTTTTAAAAAATTAAGTAAAAACTGGAGGTTTTTCGAAAATTATCCACATAAATTATCACCACATGCAAAACATTTAAAAGCTGGACAAGGTCATCACGAAGCTATTTTAAATACCATAATCGACGATATTACATATTTTAAAGTAAGCTTAATTAAGTTAAAAACAACCCTTACAAAATATAGGGAATAAATACCTGCTACTCTATTATATATTAGAGAAGAAAACAAAAAATTAGTTCTTGAAATTACCAACGAAATTAGACATCTTGGTGCAACACCTTTCTTAAACCATCCAACAAAAAAGTCAGTCGGTTTTTCTTATAAGTATCCTTTTCAAAACGAAAATTTCCAAAAGAAGTTTTCAGTACCAAGTTTAAGTAAAAAACCCGAAATGAAAGATTAACAAGAAGAAAAGTCAGAAAATCAAGGAGACACTTGATATGTCTGACAAAGAAATGAGTTCGTTGAGTAGTGACGAATCTGGTTACTACGTACACTGATGAAGAAGAAATGTATCAGCAAATGGGATTAATCAAACTTAAAGACCTAGAAATTATTCCCTTAAGTGAAGTAAAAAGAAAACTAGATAAAAAGATGGGAAAAAGAGTTGTAGATGTTAATGAAGTGGAAGAAGAAATAGTTCCAAAATAAGAAGTTAACAAGACCACTAGATCTTGTTATCGAGAATATGAACAAGGGTCAACGAGTCAACAAAGAGTTAATCTAAAACCCAAATAATTTTTAGAAAAAACAGCAAAATTCGGAGTTAGGATTATGTCAAACCATAGACCTAACAAAAGAGAACTTTTGCTTGAACCCATCAGTGAAACTGGATATAAGCTTAACCTAGATGGAGTAAGAAACCGAGAAGATGTGCTAGACTTTTGGAAGAAAAGTATGATGAGTGTCTTAAACATGAATGCTGAATGAAAATATGCAAATTTCCTAAATTATATCGAACATAGTTTGTATGGAATTGTGGCAGATTGGTATGAATCAATCGATGAAGACCTTAAAGAAACCTTAAGAGCAATAGAACCACCAGATCTTATGTTTATGCAATTTTGTAAAGCCTTAGAATCTGAGTTTATTGGAGACAGAGATGATAAAGATAAAAGATTAATCGAATGACAAAGAAAATTAAATACTCTTGAAATTTGTAATATGAGATATTTGGAAAATTATCTTTCAGAATTTGAGTACTATTACTATAAGGGGGTAGAAAACGGGATAAACCTTCAAATGCTATTCGATAGACTCCCTAAGCCCATAAATGAAGAAATTAGTGAAGGGTACCAAGAATGGATAGAAAAATTCAATTCAAGAGATACCCTAGGAAATAGACTAAGGTTCATTAGAAAATGTGTAGAGAAAAAAATGTCGAGAAGTTAAGGGAACACAACATATGAAAAGACAATTTCTAAACTGTTGGGATCTTCTTGGAGAATGGGGATCTAACCGAAGAGATAATCAAAAAAATGGTTATGGAAGAAAATATTATAGGAAGAAAAGCTTTAATAAACAAAGAGGGAAAAATATCATAAAAAATATTATCGAAAACCCTTTGTTAAGAAAAAGAAGATTCTTTAGGAAAGCCTCTTACTGTCCCGAGAAGAAAAAGAGTTGCAAATGTTGGGCATGCGGGGAAATGGGTCATTATGCTAATGAATGCAAAAATAGAAAGAATAATAAACTTGTTGAAGCATTAGGGAGCTTAGATTATATTGAAATAACAGAAGAAAAAGCTCTTGACCTAGCATTAAATAATAATAATGGAATTGTAGAAGTAGTAGAGGAAGAAGAAGAATCTGAAAGTTCAGATTATGAGGAAGTATGTGAAATGATGCAAGGAGAGGATAGTGAAGCTCAAAGAAAAATGGAAGAAATGTTTTCTTCAGAAGAAACAACTACTCTAGCCCAATTGCAAGAAGTTGATACTTCCATTGACGAAGAGAAATTGGAAAAAATGCATAGATTAGGGGGCTGAATTCCCGATCATTGCTAAAGAACAGTTCTTTAAAAGAGCGTTCATTCCAATATTCTCAAAATTCGTATGTGAAGAAATGGCTGGAGATATCGTAGTAAAAAATAATGAAAATCAAGCTACTGAGATAAACCTGATTAATTGGAAAAATATCCAAAAACACAATAAAGACAAAAAATATAAGTACATTTATGTTTGTGCAATTCAGGTCATCATTACTCCATTACAAGATTTTGGTAAGAATGTGCATTGCATTAACTTTGTTTGTTACACTAGGCACAAAAAATTTAGTGATCAAACGATTAGTGGAGTAATATGCAATCTAAGTCAAGGACTAGTATCATGTGTATGTAGACCAAATTATTATGTACGTTTAGAAGATCAGTTTGCGCATAAATTCTTAGCATTAAAATTGCTAACTGAAGGAATTAGTATGCACAAAGGGACTTGTCCTTTACAACCAAAATGGAAGGTCATCTACAAACTAGAAAATACTATCAATCCACCTACTAGAACTCAAATGGTAGAAGCTGATAAATATGAAGTAGTTGGACAAGGACAAAAAGTTGGACCAGCCAAAGTAAGACCAGACCAAATAAGTTTAAAGACAGTGTGGATAAATGCCTTCGAAAATCCTTCTAGTCCCAACCAAGGAAGAATTTTAACCGTTGATGAAGAAGGGAGAATTCACACGAATTCTCATCCACCTCCAATAAATAGGAGTCTTTCCAAGAGTCAAAGTTATAGGGGTAATCCTCATTTCAACTTGCCTCCACAAAATCAAGTAAGTCTTTCAACTAGAAATCCTAGAGAAGAACCTTCCTTTAAAGTAGATGATGAAATTGCTAGCCTGTTAGCAGCCCTAAACAGAAAATTAGAGGTCAATAACTTGGGAGAAAGTATTAGGGAACCTGCTAGACATAGTATAGATTTGAGAAGTACTGGATCTAGCTATAGACCACATTTGGAAAGTCTAGGACCTAGCAATCTAATAAATACTTCACAAACACAAGGAGAAGCCTCAAGTTCTAAAAAATTAATAGGGTATAAAACAAAAACAATTAGTCAACCTGTGTTTGAAGATGATGAAGAACTTAATTTGCAAATAGAAGTATGTTTAAGGGTTATTAATCCAAACAACATTTACATTCCTATCACCATATGCATCGAAGGTGTAATAACCGAAATATTTAACTCCGTTAAACCTGAATTTAACCGAATTCCGTTACGTCAATCATAAATAAAATAAAACGAGTTTAAATTCTATCATTTTATGTGACCTTAATTCACATAAAATGATGAAACTATGTAACCGGAAATAATTTACGTACCTCTAAAATAAAATAAGAAATTACATATTACGGAATTTAATTCCTTAATATACCCGCAAATTCCCTACCGATCCGTACGAGTAACGGGTTTCGCTTCAGCTTGTTTCTTAAAGGAAGAACAAGCCCATTTTTTTCATTTAAGTGCTGCAGGCCCAATCAATCCTTAAGCTCTTAATTAAAACCTAATTAAACATAACCCTAATTTTACCCTAAACTAAACAGCTAACCATTCCGTACCTTCATATACCGCACGCCTGGAGAAGGAACACTACGCCGCACGCCTGGAGAAGAGAAGCTACGCCACCGCCAGGGTCTTTCTGTCGCCTCCGCCGAACACCTGGACGCCGCCGGCCGCTGCAGGAGACCCGGTAAGTCCTGTCGCCTTTCTCCTCCTCGCCTCTCTTCTTCTCGGCTCCAGGGTTTCGCTAACCAACCGCCGCCTTCTTCTCGGCCAGCAGTGACCCAGCGCCGCGCCGCCCTCTCTTCGGCCCTGCAGTAGCACCGGAGCCACCACCGAGTCCTGCCGCTTTCTCTGTCGACCTCCTACTGCGTCGAACCAGCCAGCGTTCCACCGTCTTCGATCGCAGGTAAAGCGCAGCTAGTACATCCCTTCCCTGTCTCCTGTTCCGTGTGATAGCCGACTGAATCTGTTGCTCGGACCTTGCAGTGACTCGCCGAGAAGAGCAGAAGTCTTTTCGAGCCAGTTCGATCCCTGTAGTGCCCAATCTCTCCAGTGCTGCAAACCGGAGTCACTGCTGAGCCAGGTCGAGACTCGGGTTAGTGCACTGTCTGTTGAAGCTTATAGTTGAGTAGGGATATATATATACATCTGTATGAGAAGGTTGAAATGTGATAGTTATGTATATATACACTGACATGGAAGTGGAAAGGGAGAGAGTTCGTATACGGACGTATATATACATACATATTGGACATTAGAGTGAGGTACCGCAGTATATATATACTTATATATATAGATACGTAAATGCATAGTGATACGAGTATATATATATATATAGATGTATAAGTTAGTGCATGTGTAAACTATATAAAAGCATAGAATTAGTAGGTATGTAATTTTTATATAAGAATATATTTATAAGCATAAATATAGTGTATATAAATATATGGGTTAATATATAAGTACGAGTTGGGAGTTATGAAATTATGTAGATATAAGTGAGTTGAGGAGAAAGGTTAAAAACATGTTTGACGGTATAATATATGTAGTAGCGTAATTAGTAACTGGAGAGAAGGAGTGTTGTCCTTCTTCGAGTTGTCTCGAGTTTTGACCTTATAACCTATAAGTAGCTATCCGAGAGACATAATTTATGGAAAACAAGATATGAAAGAAATTAGTAGAATTCAAGAATAAACTTCGAGAATTTACGTCACTAAGGGTAAAATGGTCTTTTACCGTAAGAGAGCTTTTTCCGTAATCCCTTCGCATGAGGTTGGACATCTAGATGTGATTTTGATCCACATGCCTTATTTGACAGGCGTTTGAGTAACCACAAGTACGGACTGTTTTGAGACGTGTTAGAGTGTGTTTTGACTCAGGTAAGTCCTTGCGACTTACTTAGCCAGTTTCTGGATATTAGTTGAGTGATAGTGGTTGTGTGTGTGTACGATGTGCATGATTATAATAATAACAACTTGTTAAGACAACCATTATTATTATGTTTAAGGCCCAAGTGTATGTATAACGGGCCGTGACATCACTGTCCAGCTCTAGCAGGAGACTGGGAGGTTCTCTATACCCAGACCAAGCAGGTACAAGGTGAGATACATCGGATCCATTCCTGATGGTTACACGGGGGCGGAGGCAAGGTTTGGGAATCCCTCGTGTCACAAAATAAGTATCATTAGCGTGAATGAGTAACTTAACTTAAGATAATAAATGGACTTGTTTGAAAGCATGATGGGTGTTTATTCTTTTATGTATGTGTGTGTGCTATTATTATTCTTCAAATATTTAGATAACTAGCTAATAGTTTCTGTTGTTGTGTTTTTAGATTTACCGCAGATTAGACCAGCAGCTGAGTGATCCAAAAGTAGTGGTAAGCCGGGTCTCCGTACTCCTTAGAGTGGGGGTTGGGGTTGTTGATTGTCGTTTTTTTCTTTTGTTAAGACAGTTGTTCGTTTTTCCCTTGTTTAAGTACTATAGGCTGCTAGACCGTGTTGCATTCAGTACCTTAAAATACTATTTCATGAATTTCGGTTTTCCTTATTTGTGTCTTGTTGCAAGATCCTAGTAATATTGTTGTCAAACTGAGGTCGGGCCCCATTGTGAGGTCCTAACCAGTAACGTTCCGAGTTCTGAGAATTCGGGGTGTTACAACATGGTATCAGAGGTCTAGGTTGGCAACAATGCCACTTGAAATCTTCTGAAAGACCGAATAAGTTGTAAGCAGAACCCGAAAGGGGTCTAAGTTTTAAAAAGGGAACTTTTGGTTTTCAAATGCATGCATAGTCTGGTTAGGAATAGAAAAGTACGGCTGACCACCACTACTACCGCGGATCTCAGTATGCTTAGTTTGAACTTTAGGTTTTTACTGTAGTTGGACTTTTAGCTAGTTATATTTATAGTTGTTATTCCTCACGCAGATGGCACGTACTAGAGCTACGCTAGCTACTGGTCAAGGTAAAGGTCGTCCACCTCTCCCTCCAGCTGGACCAGGTAGGGGGGATGGGACCCCTATAGTTAGAGGACGCGGCCGTGGAGGTAGACCTCCACTAGCACGAGGTCGAGGTCGAGCTCCTCGAGAAGACCCACCAGCAGTGATCATGCCAGATGCTGGAGTGGAGGAAGTGGCTGAGAGTGTAGGTCCCGAGGTCAGGAATGAGACCGTTGCTAGGTCTTGAGCGCAGAGAGCACGTTCGACAAAGTCAGGACGTGTTTCCATTGGAGCAACTGAGTATAGAGAGTACCGAGCATACGTCGAGCGTATGGAGGAGGCTGCTAGAACAGAGAGACTTACCCAAGTACCACCAGTACCGGCTAGATCTGTTCAGGTGACACAAGGAGTGCCTCAGGTGCCGGCTGTACCTGAGAGGAGAGTTGTGGCTGATAGAGCTCCTAATGGGTCTAGAGCACCGAGGCCGGATGAGTGGTTGAAGGCTTTCAACTCTCAGAAAGTCCCCTCATTTAGTGGAGAGATAGGACTGGAGGTGGAGCACTGGATTGGATAGGTAGAGACTGCATTAGAGGCGATACGTTGCCCAGAGGATCGACAGGTGGATTTGGTGCACACATGTTTCCCTGAGGATGCTCATTCCTGGTGGCGGACCATACGTAGTCGAGTCACCAGTTGGGAGCAGATGAGGAGCATTGTTAGAGACAGATACTGCCCTGTCTCGTTGAGGAGAGAGAGGTTTCAAGACTTCATTGAGGCAGGATTTGAGGACATTCCGATTGATGCTGCCATCAAGAAGTTCCAGAAGGAACTGACACTACTTGGACCAGCTGCACCTCCTGAGGAGCAGCATGTGTATCTCTTTTCATGGAGATTGAGAGAGAGCACTCGTTCCTATCTGGTAGGATTTCGCTGTGAGACACTGTCAGACTATCAAGATAGAGCATCTGTATATGAGAGAGACAAACCAGTCCAGAGGAGAGCTGCTAAGTCAGACAGGCCGGATAAGCGGCAGCGGACAAGATATGCTAGTGGTAGTACAGGAGTAGTTGTTTTTGGACGGGGACAGACTCAGGGGTGACATAGCCATACCGCTACTGGTCAGACTTCAGCTGGTGGCTTACAATGCCACAACTGCAGTGGCTATGGACACATCCGATCGAACTGCACGAAGCCGTCAGTGACTTGCTTCCAGTGCGGTAAGGTTGGACATAGGGCTGCATTCTGCCGCCATGACAAGGCTCCATCTCAGCAGGGTTCTTCCCCTGCAGGTCTATCAGGGAGTGTACAGAGACAGCCACAGTACCGAGCTCCGAGTCGCAACAGCAGTACCGAGCCCCTGGTCAGCAGCAGTCTTACAGGGCTCCAGGACACACATCTTCACAGAGCTCTATGCAGGGATCAGGTCGGGGCAGAGGACGTGGCAGTGTAGCTGATACTAGAGGAACTCAGGCACGGGTGTTTGAGTTAAGGGACACTGATCAGCTAGATGCACCGACTGCCACAAGTACGATCTAGATCCATGACTTACCCGTACGAGTTTTATTTGATGCGGGTGCTACACACTCCTTCATATCTGATGCATGCGTAGATAGGTTATCCTTAGCTACTGTAGAGGGGATACCTTTTATGATAGGCT
Organism: Fagopyrum homotropicum; assembly: GCA_033239125.1. Taxonomy (NCBI): domain Eukaryota; kingdom Viridiplantae; phylum Streptophyta; class Magnoliopsida; order Caryophyllales; family Polygonaceae; genus Fagopyrum; species Fagopyrum homotropicum. The sequence continues at coordinate 24,182,931 of BSWB01000006.1, forward strand.
TACCTGATGGGAGTAAGGTAAGAGGGACTAGAGAGATTTATGGATGTCCTATTCGCATGGGAGATCGAGACTGGCTAGTAAATTTTCAAGTCATGCCCTTAGCTCATGAGGATGTGATTTTAGGGATAGATTGGATGAGGAGACACGGAGCAGTCTTAGACATTGGTAGGAGGACAGTGACCGTTGCCACTGAGGAGGGTCATAGAGTGATATTCCGAGGTTGGGACCTCGGAAAGTCCGGCACAATTATCAGTGCAGTGAGAGTAGCGAGACTGATAGCACAGGGTTGTGAGGCCTTCTGGTGTTATGCCATGAAGGAAAGCAAGAGCCTGACCATAGAGGAGATACCTATTGCATGTGAGTTTGCAGAGGTATTCAGTGACGACCTGCCAGGATTACCCCCACAGAGGAGCGTTGATTTCAGTATCGAGTTAGAGCCGGGCACGAGACCGATCTCGAAGGCCCCATACGGTATGGCACCGATAGAGCTGCTGGAGTTGAAGAAGCAGTTGGAGGAGTTAGCAGAGAAGGGCTTCATACACCCTAGTGTGTCTCCTTTGGGTGCGCCAGTATTATTTGTGAAGAAGAAGGATGGATCGATGAGGCTGTGCATAGACTACCGAGAACTGAATAAAGTCACCATCAAGAACAAGTATCCACTGCCGCGCATAGATGACCTGTTGGACCAGTTGCATGGAGCGTCTATGTTCTTGATGATAGACTTGAGGTCAGGTTACCACCAGTTGAGGGTGAGAGATCAGGACATACCTAAGGCGGCATTCCGGACTAGGTATGGTCATTTATGAGTTCGTAGTGATGCCATTTGGCCGGGCTCACTAATGCACCAGCGGTGTTTATGGAGTTGATGAATGGGATATTCATTGACTTCTTAGACCAGTTTGTAGTGGTCTTCATTGACGACATCTTAGTTTACTCTAGGAGTCGAGAGGAGCATGCCGGACACTTGAGGATAGTATTGCAGATTCTGCAGGATAACCAGCTGTATGCTAAGCTATCTAAGTGTGAGTTTTGGATGTCAGAGGTGGCTTTCCTAGGCAACGTGGTGTGTTCGCTCCAAACGGTGTGTGCAAGCTTTAAATTTATAACCCTAGACGTAAGCTTAAAACAAGGATGCGAACCCGCAGTGTACGGGTCAATCGTAGTAAAAAGCAAGAAATTCCAGGGGTCGATCACAGGGACTTAGTGAAACAAAATCCAATCACGGTATGCTTATGTAAATACTAACCACAAGAGCAATTAAAACAATAAAAGATGATAAACAGTCAATAAAGGAAACATGTAATTTTAGGGATTAAAGCATCTAGTTGTGGTTCCAACTCAAGATCTAAAGATAAGCGGACAAAGCTGAGATTTTTGCATAGGGAAGGCGTTTCTAAAGTGGAATAGATCACCGGGTAAGTCTCACTACTCACTAATCCTAAACCATAACTCCTATCACCGGGTAAGTCTCAAGGAATTAAGATAAAGAACTATAACCTCAAACTAACACACCATCTAAGGGAATAGAATCAACCTTTACCGGGTAAGTCTCAGGCTAACTCACAAAGATAGGATGAAAGCACACTCAAACCCCAATAAAGGATAAACCTTTATCACCTATACTTATGATCTTAGGTACACAAACTAAGAAATTACCGGGTAAGTCTCATCCTAAGCTTGCATTGAACCAGGAAAGGTGTAATAAGAATAGGATTTGGCAAACTCTAACACTTAACTCTCAGTTTCGGATCAGATAAGTCACCTCAGTCAGCCAAATTCCACCCCGGCCGAGATGTTCATCGACTGAGCGAGATGCTTAGGGTTAAGGTTAAAGACTCGAACTTTCAGGGTCCTACTGTGATTAAGATCATTCTATCATTGTTTTTCCCACAACCTTCAGCCAATCACCCTAGAATCACACAAGGAAATTAGCCACTCATCATCATGAAAGCAATAATCAAATATATGGGAAGAAGAAGAATATTTGAACAAGAAGAACTTAATGAAAAGACTTCAATAACTGAATCAAATATCACAACAAAAGCGTTCCTTGGATAGCAATCCAACAAGCAAGACAACAAGGAAGAGAATCTAAGGTAATCTTACAAGAAAACCTTCAAAAGCTATAAAAGCTAAAATCTTCAATCTTCCTTCAACCTTCAAAAAGGTTCTTCAAATCTCCCAACTGGAGTATGGCTGCAGCGGTGTAGGCGGGATCTCCGATTCTATGCAGGATGTTCCGAGTGATAGCGGATGCCGGATTTGTGGGAAATCCGACCTTTTTTATAGGAAAATAACTCTCCAAAGATAAGATATCTTAGAAAGATCTCTTCCCATAAAAATAGGTAAAATATATGATCTAGCATATCTTCTTCCTTCCAGGAGTCAAGTCCAAAAATATAAGATCTCTTTCCAAAGATAAAAGATCTCAGCCAAGAATAAAATATTCTCGCCGCGTCCTAGGTGTTCGCCTCGGTCGAGTCGACTTCTCTGGATCACCTCGGTCGAGGTGAATCTGTGGTCAACTGAGGTGAGTCACAACTGAATGTGAAATCCCTCAAATCTGGTCCAAAGTGAATCTTTAATCCATGGCAATGCTTCCTGGATGGTTCCTTATGTTCCTGAATGTAGCTCCAATGACTTCATAGCTCCTTTTGCTCCTTTTTAATGCAAAACGTGCCATTTTACCTACAATTACAACAAAACTAGGTGTAGACCTCGATTCCCGCAAAGGTAGATGAAATGGTAATATAATCACATAATATACATACAAACATGCAGATTATTGAAGATAAAACGTCTAAACAAACCCCAAAATATAGACTATAATTCATGCTATCATGGTGACTGCTGAGGGTATTAAAGTCGACCCGGCAAAGATAGAGTCAGTATCTTCTTGGCAACCTCCTAAGAATGTTAAGGAGGTTCGCAGCTTCCTAGGTTTAGCAGGTTACTACCGCTGGTTTGTGGAAGGGTTCTCCTTGATTGCCCGACCACTTACTTGTCTTCTGAGGAAGACTACTCGGTTTGTCTGGTCTGAGCCGTGTCAGCAGAGTTTTGAGGAGCTGAAGAGGAGATTGACATCCGCTCTGATTTTGGCACAACCTGAGGGTACAAATGATTTTGTTATATACAGTGACGCATCCAAGCTAGGCTTGGGGTGTGTTTTGATGTAGAGGGGTAAGGTCATAGCCTATGCGTCTCGACAGTTGAAGATGTATGAGGAAAACTACCCCACACATGATCTAGAGTTGGCTGTAGTAGTCCATGCTCTTAAGATCTGGCGTCACTATCTCTATGGGGCGACATGTCAGATCTTCACAGACCATAAAAGTCTGAAGTATATATTCACTCAAAGAGAGTTGAATAACCGCCAGAGGCGGTGGTTAGAGTTGATCAAAGACTTCGACCTTGAGATTCTTTACCACCCCGGAAAGGCGAATGTAGTAGCTGACGCTTTGAGCCGGAATGTAATAACCAAAAATTTTAAGTTTCCGGTAAAGTAAAATTAAACAAAGTCCGATGAGACCATCGTCAATAAATAAATAAGTAAAATAAAACGAGTTTAATTCTATCATTTTATGTGACCTAGATTCACATAAAATGATAAATTAAATGACCAAAAATAATTTTACGTTGGTAAATAAAAATAATTATAATTTATAAATACGGAATTTAATTCCGTATTATATAAATTTTCCGCACAACAACTAACGGGTTATGAGTTCCGTTTAATACATGGGCCAACCATCAGCCCACGTTCCTAAGCCCATTTTAAAAATTTAATTATTAAACCCTAATTAAACTAATCTTAACCTAATCCGCTAATTACCTCCCTCTTAACCTACCCTAATTGCCGCTTGTGTTGATTACCTCGTCAACTGCACCTCGCATCTTCGCAGCCGCTTCTCTCTGCTTGGACGGACGAAGGAACGACACCAGCCGCCGGACTGCGCCTTTACCGGACCGCTAGTGTCGCCACCACCTCCGACCGCAGTCGCCACCGCACGCCTGCGCCGCCCCAGTCGAGTCTTTTAATGTTCCGGCCCCTCTTTTCCTCCGTCCTCCTTCTCCCGTTCCTTCCTGTTTCGAACCAAACCGTGGCTTAACCGTGACGTTGTGCAGCCACTGCGAGTCGCCTCCGTCCTCCTTCGGAACCCTCCGCCTGCCACTGGATCGCCGCCGCTGCCTCCAGTAGCGCAGCAGCCCATCGTCTCCAGTAGCGCAGCAGCCCATCGCCTCCTTGCGCAGCAGCCCATCGCCGCCGATCGCCGCTGCTGCCAGCCACCGTCCACGCCGCCGAGCCTCCGCCGTCCGCCTTCGACCGGTAAGTGTGCTGGCCCTTTCTTTCCGCTTTCCTTCTGTCGATTGGTGAATGAGCACCTCACTGCAGCCCTACGACTTAATCTGCAGTGCTACGAACCAGCCGACGCCGCACCTCGCTGCACCGGGACCCGACTAGCATTCCTCCGGTGTTTAGGTTAGTCCGAATTAGTACACTGCTGAGCATATAGATCTAAAGAGAAGAATAAAGGACTGCTGCATATTTTTATGAACAATGGAAATTTTGGCTGCTGTAAATTTAATTTAATTCCCTCAGCTTTTAGGTTATGAACAGTCCATCTTGTCGATCAATTATAAAACGTTTGGATAAAGATCCACCGTTGAATTTTGTATATGTTGTAGACGGGTATATGTAGTTTATCATATTAAAATTTGGGGAGAAATGAACGGTCGGATTGAAAGTTACGAGCTCCCGAAGTTAGGTAGTTGAGCAGTTTTATTAAACTTAAAATTTGACTAAGTATAGGAAAGTAGAGTGAGGAACCGACTTTGGGAATTATTATAAAGATATCGGCTGAACAGTTTGGAGAAATTCTTTCTTCTAAGGCTAGATAGAACCTCATAGATGATCTAGATATTTAATTCGGAAATTTTATAAGCTGTTAAGAATTTTATATTTAGAGCCGAAGTTAAACCTTTTTCGGTTCTTCCGGAAAATAGAAACATAGGAAAAATGTCAGTTTCGCACCTAATAAAATTCTAAGAGTTAGGATATATTTTAGAACTTCAAATAGGAGTTTGGACATGAATTTTAGGGTTTTCGAGAAAATCGGAACCAAGGGTAAAATGGTCATTTTACCCTAAAACTAATAATGTAACTAGTACGTCTTAATACTTATTTGATCTTAGAAGTTTTAGACTTCTATCTACGTGAAAGTGTGCTAATACACTTATCGCCTTTAACAGGCAACTGAGTGGGTACAGTTTACAGAGCAAGTGGTTATTAAAGAGTTGAGCGTTATAACAGATAAGTCCTTTGGGCTTACTTAGCTGACTGCTAAATATGAGTATAAATGATGATGGTGGTGTGTGATTGACATGTTAGAGAGATAGGTTGTGATATATAAATACCGACCTGTATTTTTGGCCTAAGAGTAACGGGCGGTGGCATTCCGCTCAGTAGCTCGCAGGGCGCTGGGGGTTTCTTTCGGGACTAGTCCACACATGGTTTGTAGTGATGCTACCAAAGGAAGTCAGCTAGACCTACACCAGTTGGATAAGGAACGGAGGCGAGAACTAATAATAGTTCTCGTGCCACAACTTAAATTGAATAATGTGAATCACTTAAATAATAGATAATAATTGGTTGAGTGCCAGCATGATGTTTGTTTAATTTTGTTTCTGCTTGTGTTTGTGCTGTTATCATTTTGCTTATATTTGGTTAGTTAGCTAACGGTTGATATGTTGTTTAGATTTGACACAGGTTAGAGCAGATGCCGAGTGATCCAGATGGTAGTGGTCAGCCGGGGTGTCGTACTTTAGGACGTTTTGCAGTTTTTGCATTTGTGGGTTTTGCATTTGAACATAGTTTCCTTTCGTACCTTGATATATTACTTTTCCGGCTGTAGTTGATCTGGTCACATTCATGCATTGATAAAAACTATTTTATGATTTCTGATTTTTTTCCTTATCCGTGCCTTGTTGTAAGATCATGTTAAGTTGTTGTCAAACTAAGGTCGGGACCCACTGTGCGGTCCTAACCAGTAACTCCCTAAGTTGTAAAATTTGGGGTGTTACAACATGGTATCAGAGCTCTAGGTTGGCAACAATGGCACTTGAATCTTCTAAAAAGGTCGTATAAGTAAATAAACAGAACCCGAAAGGGGTCTGAGTTTTCCAACGAAAAATTTTGGTTTTTAAATGAATACAGAGTCGGGTTGGGATAGAAAGTACGTACGACCACCACTACCTCTGCGGATCTCGGTAATCTTAGAATAATTATGGACTTGTACTGTTATGATAGATTAGCTAGCTTATAACTGTAGTTATTACTATTCGTGCAGATGGCACGTACTAGGGCTGCACAAGTGACTGGCCGAGGTAGGGGTCGTCCCCCCCTTCCCCCAGTCAGACAGGATCGAGCTGATAGCACCCCTACTGTTAGAGGGCGTGGTCGTGTGGGTAGACCTCCACTAGGGAGAGGTCGAGGACGAGTCCCTCGAGATGACCCACCTGCAGCAAGCGTACCAGAGGTTGCTGTAGAGGAAGTAGCTGAGAGTGTAGGCCCCGAGGTCAGGCCTGTGACCGCCGCTAGGTCTGGAGCGCAGGGAGCTCGTTCTACTGAGTCGGGACGTGTCTCTATTGGAGCATCGGAGTATAGAGAGTTCAGAGCCTATGTTGAGCGCCGGGAGGAAGCTGCTAGAGTGGAGAGGCTTACTCAGGTACCACCAGTAGTGCCGGCTAGGTCAGCTCAGGTGACACAGGGAGTGTCTCAGGTGCCGGCTGTATCTGAGAGGAGGGCTGATGTTGATAGAGCACCTACTGGGGTCAGAGCACCGAGACCGGATGAGTGGTTGAAGGCTTTCAACTCTCAGAAGGTCCCCTCATTCAGCGAAGAGATAGGGCTAGAGGTGGAGCACTAGATAGGGAAGATTGAGACTGCTTTGGAGGCAATACGTTGCCCCGTGGACCGACAGGTAGATTTGATACAGACCTGCTTCACAGATGATGCTCATTCATGGTGGCGTACCATTCGTGGCCGAGTCACCAGCTGGGAGCAGATGAAGAACATTGTTAGAGACAGGTACTGCCCAGTTTCGCTGAGGAGGGAGAGATTCCAGGATTTCATTGAGGCGGGATTCGAGGGTATTCCGATTGCTGCAGCCATAAAGAAGTTTCAAAAAGAGTTGACTTTGCTTGGACCGTCTGCACCTCCAGAAGAGCAGCATGTTTATCTTTTCTCTAGGAGGTTGAGAGAGAGTACCCGATCCTACCTGGCTGGATTCCGCTGTGAGACCTTGTCTGATTATCAGGATAGGGCCTCTGCTTATGAGAGAGATAGACCAGCTTCTAGGAAAGCAGCACAGTCTAGTGGGCCGGATAAGCGGCAGAGGACAGGACATACTGGTAGCAGTGGAGCAGTAGCAGGCTATAGTAGAGGACAGACTCAGGGGAGGTCCAGCTACCACTCTACAGTTCGGACACCCAGTGGAGATCGACAGTACTTTAACTGTGGTGGCCGTGATCACATTAAGCCGGACTGCCCGAAACCACCGGTCACTTGCTTCACTTGTGGGAAGCCGGGACACAGGGCTACTTTCTGCCGTCAGAGCAAGGCTTCTTCTCAGCAGGGATCTTCTCCTGCAGGTGCTGAGAAGAGTGTACAGAGACCCCCTCAGTACCGAGCTCCGAGTCAGCAGCAACAGCAGTACCGGGCTCCAGGACATCCTGCTTCATACAGTGCTGCACAGGAATCAGGTCGTGGCAGAGGGCGTGGTAGTACCACTGACACCAGAGGAGGACCATCGAGAGTGTTTGAGCTGAGGAACACTGAGCAGCCTGCAGCACCTGCGACCACAGGTACTATTTGGATCCATGACTTACCTGTGCGCGTTTTATTTGATACGGGTGCCACGCACTCCTTTATATCAGATGCATGTGTAGATAGGTTGTCCTTAGCTACAGTAGAGGGTGTACCTTTTGTGGTTGGGTTACCAGATGGGGGTAAGGTTAGAGGATCTCGAGAGATTTATGACTGCCCTATTCACCTGGGAGGCCGGATTTGGTTAGTAAATTTTCTAGTCATGCCCCTAGCACATGAGGACGTGATATTAGGGATAGATTGGATGACTAGACATGGAGCTGTCTTGGATATTGGTAGGAGGACTGTGACTGTTGCCACGGAGGAGGGCCACAGAGTTATATTCCGAGGTTGGGACCTCGGAAAGTCCGGCTCAGTCATCAGTGCAGTGAGGGCAGCCAGATTGATAGCACAGGGTTGCGAGGCCTTCTGGTGTTATGCCATGAAGGAGCGCAAGAGCCTGACAGTAGAGGAGATACCAGTCGCATGCGAGTTTGCAGAGGTCTTCAGGGACGACTTACCAGGGCTACCTCCACAGAGGAGTGTAGACTTTAGCATCGAGCTAGAGCCGGGCACGAGACCGATCTCGAAGGCCCCGTACCGCATGGCCCCGATAGAGCTGCTTGAGCTGAAGAAGCAGTTAGAGGAGTTAGAAGAGAAGGGCTTCATACGCCCTAGTGTTTCTCCCTGGGGCGCACCAGTGCTGTTTGTGAGGAAGAAGGGTGGATCGATGAGACTGTGTATCGACTACAGGGAGTTGAACAAGGTCACCATCAAGAATAAGTATCCATTACCTCGCATAGATGATCTGCTGGACCAGCTGCATGGAGCGTCAGTGTTCTCGAGGATAGATTTGAGATCGGGTTATCACCAGCTGAGGGTGAGAGATCAGGACATACCTAAGACGGCATTCCGGACTAGGTATGGTCATTATGAGTTTGTAGTGATGCCATTCGGGCTCACTAATGCGCCAGCAGTATTTATGGAGTTGATGAATGGGATTTTCATCGACTTCTTAGACCAGTTTGTAGTGGTCTTCATCGACGACATTCTAGTTTACTCTAGAAGTCGAGAGGAGCATGCCGGGCACTTGAGGACAGTACTGCAGATTCTACAGGATAGTCAGCTATATGCTAAGCTATCCAAGTGTGAGTTTTGGATGTCAGAGGTGGCTTTCCTAGGCCATGTGGTGACTGCTGAGGGGATTAAGGTCGACCCGGTGAAGATTGAGTCAGTGTCTTCTTGGCAACCTCCGAAGAACGTGAAGGAGGTTCGCAGTTTCCTTGGATTGGCAGGGTATTACCGTCGGTTTGTGGAAGGGTTTTCCCTGATCGCCCGACCACTTACTTCCCTTCTAAGGAAGACTACTCGGTTCGTCTGGTTTGAGCCGTGTCAGCAGAGTTTTGATGAGCTGAAGAGGAGATTGACGTCTGCTCCGATCTTAGCACAGCCTGAGGGTACAGAAGACTTCGTAGTGTACAGTGATGCATCCAAGCTGGGCTTGGGGTGTGTCTTGATGCAGAGGGGTAAGGTTATAGCATATGCGTCTCGACAGCTGAAGACGTATGAAGAGAACTACCCCACTCATGACCTGGAGTTAGCAGCAGTAGTGCACGCTCTTAAGATCTGGCGTCATTATCTCTATGGAGCGACCTGTCAGATCTTCACAGACCATAAGAGTCTGAAGTACATATTCACTCAGCGGGAGTTGAATAACCGCCAGAGGCGGTGGCTAGAGTTGATCAAGGATTTTGACCTTGAGATTCTTTACCACCCCGGAAAGGCGAATGTAGTTGCCGACGCTTTGAGTCGGAAGACGCCTCAGGAGAAGGCGATAGCTCGGTTGACAGTACAGCCACAGCTACAGAGAGACTTAGCTTGGTTGGAGATAGAGATCCAGTTCCCCGACACAGCTCATCAGTTAGCCACCATAGAGTTACTCCCTGACCTGTTGGGTGAGATCCGACAGAAGCAGGAGACCTGTCCGATGTTGACCCGAATCCGAGACCGGATGTCACGAGATGAGGCACCTCAGTTCACTATTGGTGCCGATGGAGTGATGAGACGACAGGACCGTGTTTGTGTGCCATCAGACCGTGAGCTGAGGCAGAGGATACTAGGTGAGGCTCATACTACCCCTTACTCCGTACATCCAGGAGCGAGTAAGATGTATAGGGATGTGAGACGTTCCTTCTGGTGGGGTGGTTTGAAGCCTGATGTGGCCCGATATGTAGCCCAGTGTGCGACCTGTCAACAGGTCAAGATTGAGCATCGTAGATCCGGAGGAGAGCTACACCCACTTCCAGTACCCCATTGGAAGTGGGAAGACATTTCTATGGATTTCGTCACTGGATTGAGGCTCAGCAGAGGTTTTGATGCCATTTGGGTGGTAGTAGACCGTTTGACGAAGACCGCACGTTTCATTCCGATTAAGGAAACGTGGCCGGTAAGTCGTCTAGCAGAGGAGTTCACCAGGCATATTGTGAGACTCCATGGAGTACCGAGGACTATCGTCTCCGACAGAGATGGACGTTTTACCTCGAGGTTCTGGCAGTAGGTACATACGGCTCTGGGTACGAGTCTTCACTTTACCACTGCCTACCACCCACAGACAGACGGTCAGTCAGAGAGGACCATCCAGACCCTAGAGGACATGTTGCGGGCATGTGTGCTAGATTGGGGACAGGTATGGCCAGATCACCTCCCACTAGTAGAGTTTTCATATAATAACAGCTGGCATGCGTCTATTGGGATGGCACCTTATGAGGCTTTGTATGGCCGGAGATGTCGTACACCGCTATGTTGGGATGAGCCTAGCAAGGCTGATGGAGTAGTACTAGATCAGATTCAGGACGACATCGCCCGGATCGCCTTAGTCCGGGAGAGGATGTTAGCAGCTCAGAGTCGTCAGAAGTCCTACGCCGACAAGAGGCGTCGACCTTTGGAGTTTAGAGTAGGTGCACAGGTGTGGTTGAGAGTGTCACCTACGAGGGGAGTTAGACGTTTCGGCATTAAGGGGAAGCTGAGTCCCCGGTATGTCGGACCATTTGAGATCGTAGAGAGAGTCGGAGAGGTTGCCTACCGACTAGCACTGCCACCGAGATTAGAGGGAGTACACCCAGTTTTTCATGTATCTCAGCTGCGAGAGTACATTCCGGATCCGAGACACGTCATTAGCCATGAGGATCTGACAGTTGAGCCTGACCATACATTTGTAGAGTACCCAGTAGCTGTCTTGGAGCGCAGTGCCAGACGTCTGCGATCCAAGGAGATACCTATGCTGAGGATCCAGTGGTCTAGGAGAGGAGCTGATGAGGCCACTTGGGAGACTGAAGAGAGTATTAGACGTAACTATCCCGAGTTCTTCGCGGGGTTAGAGGTTATTTCTGGTTGACGAGTTAGTACTCGGATGTTGTGTTGTTTGACCTTCCAGGTTTCCATATTGTTTTGAGCGACTCTGCTTTTATTTTGTGATACTTGTTTGTTGATGCCTGAGTAGCTGCATGGTAGAAAACGGAATGTCGAGAAAACTAAAATATACCAAAAGAAATGTGCGAGTAAGGGTAGATAATTTAAGTTTCGGGACGAAACTTCTTTTAAGGGGGCATTGATGTAATAACCAAAAATTTTAAGTTTCCGGTAAAGTAAAATTAAACAAAGTCCGATGAGACCATCGTCAATAAATAAATAAGTAAAATAAAACGAGTTTAATTCTATCATTTTATGTGACCTAGATTCACATAAAATGATAAATTAAATGACCAAAAATAATTTTACGTTGGTAAATAAAAATAATTATAATTTATAAATACGGAATTTAATTCCGTATTATATAAATTTTCCGCACAACAACTAACGGGTTATGAGTTCCGTTTAATACATGGGCCAACCATCAGCCCACGTTCCTAAGCCCATTTTAAAAATTTAATTATTAAACCCTAATTAAACTAATCTTAACCTAATCCGCTAATTACCTCCCTCTTAACCTACCCTAATTGCCGCTTGTGCTGATTACCTCGTCAACTGCACCTCGCATCTTCGCAGCCGCTTCTCTCTGCTTGGACGGACGAAGGAACGACACCAGCCGCCGGACTGCGCCTTTACCGGACCGCTAGTGTCGCCACCACCTCCGACCGCAGTCGCCACCGCACGCCTGCGCCGCCCCAGACGAGTCTGGTAAGGTTCCGGCCCCTCTTTTCCTCCGTCCTCCTTCTCCCGTTCCTTCCTGTTTCGAACCAAACCGTGGCTTAACCGTGACGTTGTGCAGCCACTGCGAGTCGCCTCCGTCCTCCTTCGGAACCCTCCGCCTGCCACTGGATCGCCGCCGCTGCCTCCAGTAGCGCAGCAGCCCATCGCCTCCAGTAGCGCAGCAGCCCATCGCCTCCTTGCGCAGCAGCCCATCGCCGCCGATCGCCGCTGCTGCCAGCCACCGTCCACGCCGCCGAGCCTCCGCCGTCCGCCTTCGACCGGTAAGTGTGCTGGCCCTTCTTTCCGCTTTCCTTCTGTCGATTGGTGAATGAGCACCTCACTGCATCTGCAGTGCTACGAACCAGCCGACGCCGCACCTCGCTGCACCGGGACCCGACTAGCATTCCTCCGGTGTTTAGGTTAGTCCGAATTAGTACACTGCTGAGCATATAGATCTAAAGAGAAGAATAAAGGACTGCTGCATATTTTTATGAACAATGGAAATTTTGGCTGCTGTAAATTTAATTTAATTCCCTCAGCTTTTAGGTTATGAACAGTCCATCTTGTCGATCAATTATAAAACGTTTGGATAAAGATCCACCGTTGAATTTTGGATATGTTGTAGACGGGTATATGTAGTTTATCATATTAAAATTTGGGGAGAAATGAACGGTCGGATTGAAAGTTACGAGCTCCCGAAGTTAGGTAGTTGAGCAGTTTTATTAAACTTAAAATTTGACTAAGTATAGGAAAGTAGAGTGAGGAACCGACTTTGGGAATTATTATAAAGATATCGGCTGAACAGTTTGGAGAAATTCTTTCTTCTAAGGCTAGATAGAACCTCATAGATGATCTAGATATTTAATTCGGAAATTTTATAAGCTGTTAAGAATTTTATATTTAGAGCCGAAGTTAAACCTTTTTCGGTTCTTCCGGAAAATAGAAACATAGGAAAAATGTCAGTTTCGCACCTAATAAAATTCTAAGAGTTAGGATATATTTTAGAACTTCAAATAGGAGTTTGGACATGAATTTTAGGGTTTTCGAGAAAATCGGAACCAAGGGTAAAATGGTCATTTTACCCTAAAACTAATAATGTAACTAGTACGTCTTAATACTTATTTGATCTTAGAAGTTTTAGACTTCTATCTACGTGAAAGTGTGCTAATACACTTATCGCCTTTAACAGGCAACTGAGTGGGTACAGTTTACAGAGCAAGTGGTTATTAAAGAGTTGAGCGTTATAACAGGTAAGTCCTTTGGGCTTACTTAGCTGACTGCTAAATATGAGTATAAATGATGATGGTGGTGTGTGATTGACATGTTAGAGAGATAGGTTGTGATATATAAATACCGACCTGTATTTTTGGCCTAAGAGTAACGGGCGGTGGCATTCCGCTCAGTAGCTCGCAGGGCGCTGGGGGTTTCTTTCGGGACTAGTCCACACATGGTTTGTAGTGATGCTACCAAAGGAAGTCAGCTAGACCTACACCAGTTGGATAAGGAACGGAGGCGAGAACTAATAATAGTTCTCGTGCCACAACTTAAATTGAATAATGTGAATCACTTAAATAATAGATAATAATTGGTTGAGTGCCAGCATGATGTTTGTTTAATTTTGTTTCTGCTTGTGTTTGTGCTGTTATCATTTTGCTTATATTTGGTTAGTTAGCTAACGGTTGATATGTTGTTTAGATTTGACACAGGTTAGAGCAGATGCCGAGTGATCCAGATGGTAGTGGTCAGCCGGGGTGTCGTACTTTAGGACGTTTTGCAGTTTTTGCATTTGTGGGTTTTGCATTTGAACATGGTTTCCTTTCGTACCTTGATATATTACTTTTCCGGCTGTAGTTGATCTGGTCACATTCATGCATTGATAAAAACTATTTTATGATTTCTGATTTTTTTCCTTATCCGTGCCTTGTTGTAAGATCATGTTAAGTTGTTGTCAAACTAAGGTCGGGACCCACTGTGCGGTCCTAACCAGTAACTCCCTAAGTTGTAAAATTTGGGGTGTTACACGGAAGACGCCTAGGGAGAGGGCGATAGCCCGGTTAACAGTGCAGCCACAGTTGCAGAGAGACTTGGCTTGGTTGGAGATGGAGATTCAGTTTCCCGATACTGATAGTCAGTTGGCTACTTTGGAGTTACTTCCTGATCTGTTGGATGAGATCCGACACAAGCAGGAGACTTGCCCGACTTTGACCAGGATCCGAGACAGGATGTCTCGAGACGAGGCCCCACAGTTCACTATTGGTGCAGATGGAGTGATGAGACGTCAGGACCGCGTTTGTGTGCCGTTAGACAGTGAGTTGAGACAAAGGATACTAGGCGAGGCTCATGCTACCCCATACTCAATACATCCTGGAGCGAGTAAGATGTACAAGGATGTGAGACGGTCCTTCTGGTGGGGTGGTTTGAAGCCCGATGTGACTCGGTATGTAGCTCAGTGTGCGACTTGCCAATAGGTTGTAACACCCCAAATCCGCGGGACTCGGGGCGCTACGGGTTGGGACCTCACAATGGGTCCCGACCCTTAGCTTGACAACAATTTCACCGGATCTTGCAACAAGGCACAAATATAGGCCAAAACCGAAATACATTTTATGCAATGTAAGAAAACCCAAAAGAAAACAAACAACGGACTTCAGCCGAAAACAACTACAAAGACCAAACGCCATACATGCGGCATACAATAATACAATATACAAAACTCCAAACGTGACTCCAATCAAAACCCTTCCTAAAATGTACGGGCCCCGGCTGCCCACCCTTCCGGATCTCTCGGAGCATGCCTAACCTGCAAGGCAAACTACAACATTCGGTATAAAACCGTTAGCTCACATTCGAAGCATTAGAATTAAAGGGAAAGGCACAAACACAATTAATTCAACATAGTCACACAACATACTCAAAGCACACAAATCCGGTTTATTATCTTTATTTATTAAGTCATATCCCGTTCTAGTTCAACTTCTTTTGTGACACGAGAATCCTCCGAAACTCGCCTCGGTCCCTTCTTCCGGCAATGGAACGGTCGGATGCCTCCGACCGTCTAACCAGCACGGGCCAGTCGCCGAGATCCCCCTAGCTCTCACGGGGAGCCAGGAAGTGATGTCACCGCCCGTTATCATACACTTGGGCCAAATAATATAAAGGTCGGTAATCCTATTTCCGGTTTAGTTATTATAAACAGTAAAATAATAACACACACCACCCAACACACAATAATGCTAATACAAAGAATATGAGCTAAGTAAGTCCGGAGACTTACCTCGTCCCAAAGATAATCCCGCTATATCCAGCTCTCAGCTTCCCGCAGGAAGACACTCAACGCCTGTAAAAAGGCACACGATCAGCATCTCTCTCACATGCTAGAAGTCCTTAGACTTCTAGTCCTAATGATCTCACAAGATCATAACCCATAACCATGCTAGGATAACAACTCTTAGTCCTCACGATCTCACAAGGTCATAACCATCAAACCACATGCTAGGATAAGCCAAATTTAAACTCCAAAATCCCACAAGATCATACAACCCTAACCTCGAGCCTCAAAACGCTCACAAGATCAACCCTATAACTTAAAGCCTTATAACAACCTCACAAGATAACCAAACACCTCAAGTCTTAGCACAATCATAAATCCTCAAAACTCACCTAAGGTTCATAACCACTACTTGGTATTCACTCTAAGTTATGTTATATCCAACCTAGCATGATCCTACTAAACATAACTAGATCGAGGGAAAGGAATACTCACACAACGTCAAAAGACGGAAGTCGATCTTCGGATGTCGAGATTGGAATCGTTGGCCTTTATCGGGGCGCTTCCGGTCCTAACACCAAAGCTAAACAAATTTAGCTTATATGCTAAATTTGAACGGAATATATATAACTTATGTAAAATCTAAGGTAAAACTCGTTTTCAAAACCAAGGCTAAAACCGCTTAAATACTTTCCGGGACAATTTATACAATTCTAAAATAAACTTGGGCCATTTTCCAAGAATATAAATATGGGCCAACAATTAATCTGCAGGGGTATAATTGCTAAAACATTAAAGCTGGGGCCAAAAACGTAAAATATGAACATGGGGTATAACTTGTAATTATACATAAACTGAGGGGCCCGATTGTGATTAGTAACAAGGGTTTTAAATCCCAACGGAGCTTTCTTCTTCGGGTGGAAAAGGAATAAGCAGAGGCGGCGCAGACCTCCGGTGGTTCCGGAAGGGGAGACGAGGATGGGTATTGGCCGGCGTTGGCCCTCGATGGCTCCGGTAGGAGGCAGGGCAGACGACGACGGCAACGGCAACGACATAGGCTTCTGGCGACGACAAGGCACCTGTAGCGTTTCTCCGGCGGTGCAGCGGCGGAGATCTCTAGTGACGATGATTGAATAATAGTGGAGGAGAGGGGAGTTGGGGATGCTGGGAGTGACTGTTGTTCCGGTGGCTGCAGGTCCGAGACTCTTCTATTCATCTTATCCAGCCCACCCGTACAGATCTCGGAAACAACGTCGATTCAGAAAAAAGAAGAGGAACAGATACGGGTTGAGATAGAGAGAAGAGGATTGGGAAGTTTCAAATGTGAGGTTGAGTGTAGATGGTGAGGCTGCCGCATGAAGATCAGAGACGAGGGCGAGGGTGGAGGGTACGTTCTTCTCCAGTGGCTCGATGTGGAGGAGCAGAGAGTTGCAGAAGGTGGTTCGAGAACCAGTGGTGAGTTGGGAGCTAGGGGAGAGGGAAAATAGTTGGTGTCCTTGAGAAGCTGAGAGAAAGATTGAGTGAGGGAGTGGAGCAGGTGAGGGTCTAGGGGTCGGGCTAGAGAGTAGCAAGTGTAGGCTGCTCGGGAAGGGGTAGAGCGAGGGGTCAGAACTGCAGAGGGAGCATCATCACATTGGGTAGAGAAGGGGGAAAGAAAGAGAAGAATAAAGGGAAAAATAAAAATAATTAATTAAAACATGATATCGGGAATTAAAATAAACTAGTTCAAATTAACCGGACAAGATTTCCGGTTTGGAAAACTCCCGAACTTTCCGTGAAATAATTACGGAATATATATAATGATAAAATATATAAACTCATAAAAATTTAATTTACAATGTGAAAATACTCGTAAAAATTATGTAAGTGATTAAAATATCGATAAAAGTAGGGGAAAAAAATATCGAAAACGCGCCAAAATTTTGGGCGTTACATAGGTCAAGATTGAGCATCGTAGGTCTGGAGGAGAGCTCCACCCACTTCCAGTACCACAGTGGAAGTGGGAGGATATATCTATGGATTTTGTCACAGGTTTGAGACTCAACAGAGGATTTAATGCTATTTGGATGGTGGTAGACCGCTTGACGAAGACCGCACGTTTCATTCCGACTAAAGAAACGTGGCCGGTGAGCCGTCTAGCTAAGGAGTTCACCAGACACATTGTGAGACTCTATGGAGTACCGAGGACTGTCGTCTCTGACAGAGATGGACGTTTTACCTCGAGATTTTGGCAGCAGGTACATACCGCGTTGGGGACGAGTCTCCACTTTACCACTGCCTATCACCCCCAGACAGACGGTCAGTGTGAGAGGACCATTCAGACCTTAGAGGACATGATGCGGGCGTGTGTACTAGATTGGGGACAGGTATGGCCAGATCATCTCCCACTGGTAGAGTTTTCATATAATAACAGCTGGCACGCGTCTATTGGGATGGCTCCCTATGAGGCTTTGTACGGGCGGAGATGTCGTACGCCCTTATGTTGGGATGAGCCCAGCAGAGCTGATGGAGTAGCTCCAGATCAGATACAGGATGACATCGCTCGGATTGCTCTAGTCCGAGAGCGGATGTTAGCAGCTCAGAGTCGTCAGAAGTCCTACGCCGACAAAAGGCGTCGACCTTTGGAGTTTAGGGTGGGTGCTCAGGTGTGGTTGAGAGTGTCACCTATGAGAGGAGTTAGGCGTTTCGGCATTAAAGGGAAGCTGAGTCCCCGATATGTCGGACCTTTTGAGATCTTGGAGAGAGTTGGAGAGGTGGCCTACAAATTAGCACTACCGCCGAGATTAGAGGGTGTTCATCCGGTCTTTCATGTATCTCAGTTGAGAGAGTACATCCCGGATCCAAGACACGTCATCAGCCATGAAGATCTGACAGTTGAGGCTGATCACACCTTTGTAGAGTACCCAGTAGCTGTCTTGGAGCGCAGTACTAGACGTCTGCGGTCCAAGGAGATACCTATGTTGCGGATCCAGTGGTCTAGGAGAGGAGCTGATGAGGCCCCTTGGGAGACTGAGGAGAGTATTAGACGAAACTATCCCGAGTTCTTTGCGGGGTTAGAGGTTACTCCTGTATCGATGAGTTAGTACTCGGATGTTGTGTTGTTTGACCTTTCAGGTTTTTATATTGGATTGAGTGATTCAGTTTTATGTGATACATGTCTGATTTTGATGGTTGAGTAGTTGCATGGTAGAAAACGAAAATATTTAGAAAAAAAAAACTAAAATATACCAAAGGAAACGTGGGATTGAAGAAATGATTCTAAGTTTCGGGACGAAACTTCTTTTAAGGGGGCACTGATGTAATAACCGAAAATTTTAACTCCGTTAAACCTGAATTTAACCGAATTCCGTTACGTCAATCATAAATAAAATAAAACGAGTTTAAATTCTATCATTTTATGTGACCTTAACTCACATAAAATGATGAAACTATGTAACCGGAAATAATTTACGTACCTCTAAAATAAAATAAGAAATTATATATTACGGAATTTAATTCCGTAATTATTCCCGCAAATTCCCTACCGATCCGTACGAGTAACGGGTTTCGCTTCAGCTTGTTTCTTAAAGGAAGAGCATGCCCATTTTTTTCATTTAAGTGATGCAGGCCCAATCCATCCTTAAGCTCTTAATTAAAACCTAATTAAACATAACCCTAATTTTACCCTAAACTAAACAGCTAACCATTCCGTACCTTCATACGCCGCACGCCTAGAGAAGAGAAGCTACGCCGCCGCCAGGGTCTTTCCGTCGCCTCCGCCGAACACCTGGACGCCGCCGGCCGCCGCAGGAGACCCGGTAAGTCCTGTCGCCTTTCTCCTCCTCGTCACTCTTCTTCTCGGCTCCAGCGTTTCGCTAACCAACCGCCGCCTTCTTCTCGGCCAGCAGTGACCCAGCGCCGCGCCGCCCTCTCTTCGGCCCTGCAGTAGCACCGGAGCCACCACCGAGTCCTGCCGCTTTCTCTGTCGACCTCCTGCTGCGTCGAACCAGCCAGCGTTCCACCGTCTTCGATCGCAGGTAAAGCGCAACTAGTACACCCTTCCCTGTCTCCTGTTCCGTGTGATAGCCGACTGAATCTGTTGCTCGGACCTTGTAGTGACTCGCCGAGAAGAGCAGAAGTCTTTTCGAGCCAGTCCGATCCCTGCAGTGCCCAATCTCTCCAGTGCTGCAAACCGGAGTCACTGCTGAGCCAGGTCGAGACTCGGGTTAGTGCACTGTCTGTTGAAGCTTATAGTTGAGTAGGGATATATATATACATCTGTATGAGAAGGTTGAAATGTGATAGTTATGTATATATACACTGACATGGAAGTGGAAAGGGAGAGAGTTTGTATACGGACGTATATATACATACATATTAGACATTAGAGTGAGGTACCATAGTATATATATACTTATATATATATATATATATATATATATATACGTAAATGCAGAGTGATACGAGTATATATATATATATATATATATATACATATATATATATATATATATATATATATATAGGTATAAGTTAGTGCATGTGTAAACTATATAAAAGCATAGAATTAGTAGGTATGTAATTTTTATATAAGAATATATTTATAAGCATAAATATAGTGTATATAAGTACGAGTTGGGAGTTATTAAATTATGTAGATATAAGTGAGTTGAGGAGAAAGGTTAAAAACATGTTTGACGGTATAATATATGTAGTAGCGTAATTAGTAACCGGAGAGAAGGAGTGTTGTCCTTCTTCGAGTTGTCTCGAGTTTTGACCTTATAACCTATAAGTAGCTATCCGAGAGACATAATTTATGGAAAACAAGATATGAAAGAAATTAGTAGAATTCAAGAATAAACTTCGAGAATTTACGACACTAAGGGTAAAATGGTCTTTTACCGTAAGAGAGCTTTTTTCTGTAATCCCTTCGTATGAGGTTGGACATCTAGATGTGATTTTGATCCACATGCCTTATTTGACAGGCGTTTGAGTTACCACGAGTACGGACTGTTTTGAGACGTGTTAGAGTGTGTTTTGACTCAGGTAAGTCATTGCGACTTACTTAGCCAGTTTTTGGATATTAGTTGAGTGATAGTGGTTGTGTGTGTACGATGTGCATGATTATAATAATAACAACTTGTTAGGACGACCGTTGTTATTATGTTTAAGGCCCAAGTGTATGTATAACGGGCCGTGACATCACTGTCCAGCTCTGACAGGAGACTGGGAGGTTCTCTATACCCAGACCAGGCAGGTACAAGGTGAGATGCATCGGATCCATTCCTGATGGTTACACGGGGGCGGAGGCGAGGTTTTGGAATCCCTCGTGTCACAAAATAAGTATCATTAGCGTGAATGAGTAACTTAACTTAAGATAATAAATGGACTTGTTTGAAAGCATGATGGGTGTTTATTCTTGTATGTATGTGTGTGTGCTATTATTATTCTTCAAATATTTAGATAACTAGCTAATGGTTTCTGTTGTTGGGTTTTTAGATATACTGTAGGTTAGACCAGCAGCTGAGTGATCCGGAAGTAGTGGTCAGTCGGGCCTCCGTACTCCTTAGAGTGGGGGTTGGGGTTGTTGATTGTTGTTTTTTTCTTTTGTTAAGACAGTTGTTCTTTTTCCCTTGTTTAAGTATTATAGGCTGCTAGACCGTGTTGCATTCATTACCTTAAAAATACTATTTCATGAATTTTGATTTTCCTTATTTGTGTCTTGTTGCAAGATCCTAGTAATATTGTTGTCAAACTGAGGTCGGGACCCATTGTGAGGTCCTAACCAGTAACGTTCCGAGTTCTGAGAATTCGGGGTGTTACAGAAGGTTTTAATAATTATGATTTATGTGCATTTGTTGATATTTGTTATTTTGTTTGCTCTAAAAAGAAAATTTTATTTCCTGCATTGATGTGGAAAATTGCATCTAAACCAATTCGGGTTAGGATAGCTGATAATAGCATCATGACACATTCTGAGGTTATTCAGGATTTATCCATCATGATAGGAGGTTATCTTTGCATAATTCCTATACTTTGGGCTACCGAGCAAACATCAGATGACATGATAATAGGAAATAACTTCCAAAGATTATATTCTACATGCACTCAAAGTCTAGATGAAATGATACTCACTATAAATGAAGAAAAATCTTTAGTAAAAAAGATGAAAGAAGCCTACACTCATCAAACTATTGAATTTATGCAAAGTAAGCTTGGTGAGGAATATATTGTTCCTACTCAAAAAGAATTTGCACATGCTATAAATGAAGTAACGCTGAAAGAACAAATAATAGATCAACAAAAACAATTGTGCAAAGAGTTATATTCTGAAAACCCCTTGAAATTCTAGGATAAGGATAAATCATTTGCTACAATAGAGTTAAAAGAACCTAAATTGGTTATTAGAGTTAAGCAGATGGTTTACAATTATAAAGATCACCAAAATTTCAAGGAACAGATAGATGAGTTACTTAAAAAGAATCTAATTAGAGAAAGTAAGAGTCCTCATTCTACTCCTGCATTTATGGTTAGAAATCATGCTGAAGAAAAAAGAGATAAAGTTAAAATGGTGATTAATTATAAAAATTTAAACGATAATACTGTCTTTGATGAGTATTATATTCCTAATAAGACAGTCTTATTTAATAGAATCCAAGGAGCCACTTGATTCTCTAAAATGGACTATAAAAGTGGATATTGGCAAGTTAAGATGGATAAAGATAGTATTTCGTTAACAACTTTTAGTGCCCCTCAAGGACATTATGAATGGTTAGTAATGCCATTTGGATTAAAAAATGCACCTCAGATATTTCAAAGAAGAATGGATAAGATATTTGAAAACTTGAAACATTGTTGTCTAGTTTACATTGATGATATCTTAATCTTCTCAAAAACACTAGAACAACATATGTATGATCTTAAAGTTGCAAAACAAGAATGCATAAAACATGGCATCATCTTAGGACAAAAGAAGTGAATCTATGCAGAACAAGAAATAGAGTTCCTTGGATTTAAAATAAAAGCTGGAGAAATAGTATTGCAGAAACATGTCTTAGAAAAAAATAAAAAAAATTCCAGATAAAATAGAAGATAGAAAGCAACTAGAGAGGTTTCTAGGATGTCACACGTATGCATAAGATTTTATTAAAGATTTAGCTAAGCTTAGAAAGCCTTTACAAGTTAAGCTGAAAAAGGAACAAACTTGGACTTGGACCAATTTGGATACTCGGATAGTTCAAGATCTTAAGAAACGTTGTACGAAGTTACCAGTCTTAACTTTACTAAATGTGGATGATGATCTAGTACTTGAAATTGATGCAAGTAACTACCAATGGGGAGCTATCTTAAAAATAAAAAAGATAGTAAGCTTTGCAGATATAGTAGTGGAAGTTTTAATAAGGCCGAATGCAATTACACTACTATGGAGAAAGAAATACTTGCTACCCTATAAGGAATAGATAAATTTATAATTTTTCTTGCTCCAAAACATTTCACTATCAGAACTGATTGCAAAGGAATATTAGGCTTTGTTCGAAATAATTTAAGTAACATGAAAGCGCAAGGGAGGCTCCTACGTTTGCAACTCACACTAAATCAATATTCCTTTGACATTGAACATGTGCAGGGATAAAAAAAAACTCTCTAGCAGATAGCTTAACTCGAGAGGTTGTGTACGAGCATTCCCAAGCAATCGATGGCATCTTCCAATAGACCAAAAAGAAAGAAGGCAATAGGAAAGCTATATCACTCTCCATTGACAATAGTTGAGAAAGAAGAATTGGACGAAATGGTACATTCTGCCCTCTACATAACGATAGAGGAGGCAGACAAACAAAAGTATAAAGAGAAAACAAAATATCATCTAAGATGGGTATCACCTCTTAGTTACTACTATGTTAATCTTTTGCAAAAATTTTCAGAAAAAAGATAAAGAAACGGTTTAATTCTATCTTGCGACAAAATGACTCGAAGAATTCTAAAGTTGGAATTAGTTCAGTTTATGTTTTCCCTTCCTTTTGATGTCCAAGAGAAGATGAAAGGCTATTGGAAGTACAAAGAGTTTTCCGATTGGTATTCATATGAGATGAGCGGAATAAAGTGTCCTATTATGATATCTATCATGATTGGAGTCCTTTGGTGCACCGATTCAACAAATCTGGAATGAAGGCAGAAGCTTACCAGCGAACCCATCAAGAGAAGATGGTATTCTATATGCATGGGATTATGGAATGTGTCAAGGATTGTTTTGTAAGATCCCAGTTTTTGCCTTCACCGCCCCCGTGGTGAAGAGGGCCGCCCCTACGGATGATATGATCCGCCCTTGCGGATGACGACAGATCGTGCCCGATCTTTCTTCCGTTCTTTTATCTTCCTTTCATAGATAGAATACCCGATAATCTATCCTATGGGCCGGTTTCCTGATCTTCTTTCTTAACCCTAGACGTCTTTCCGTCTATCTTTCCAGCCCGTCCCTATATATTCCTTCCTTTCCTCCTTTTTCCCGTCTCTTGCTATCGTCTTCTTCAACCCTAGAGTGTTGCAGCCTTGCCCTTGTGTCCTTGCTGAACATGTATGCTCTTCCTCCCTTGTTCTTCTTCACGTTTATGTGCTACTGCACCTTGCTTCGCTTCTGTTTCGGTTTCTTCCTTTGTTCTTCTCTTTTCTTCTTCTCCAAGGATCAAGCATGAGCCTTGATTCTTGTGGAGCGTTCTGTTGTTGATCCTTTGTTGTTCATAGGCCCTCTGGAGTTGAGTCTAGACGTGTTGGAATCAAAGGTGCGAGTTTTGGCTCCCTTTGCTGTGAGATATGTCGAAGAGAAGCCCGACGGTAGCTTCTGACGAAGATCTGCCCCTGCACCTGCACAGAGTTGCCCCTGCGCCTCTGCCCAACCGCCCCTGCGGTTTTCTCTGTTGTAACTTCCGTCTTTGGTGAGTTGCTTCTTTCTGTCTTTTCCTCGTTTCTTTCTTGGTTCCTTGTGGTTGATCCTTGTTCCATGAGTGTTAGCATGAAATATTGTGATATTTTAGGCACGTTTTCTAAACGTATTTGACTTATATTGATAGTCTTTGATTGAACTTTGTGCATATGTGAGCTAGTATTACCTATATTGTCGATATGGATGTCTACACTAGTTCTATGTTGATTATAGGTGATTTAGAGCTATTTCCGAACGGAATCGAACAAAGGAGAGTTGAGTTGATATGTCCATGGATTGAGGACATTCTTTGGAAGCAAATTGGAGTTTTAGCTTGAGGAATGCACGAGTTTAGGGAAGAATCACGTTCTTGCCCTAAACCACGCCCTGAAATACGGCCGTATCACGTTCCACGTTCAATTCCACGACCGTGGATTTGGAGTCAGAAATTCATGTTCATTCCAGAGGATTACACGGCCGTGGAACATATGGTGCAAACCGTATTTGTTTCCACGCTCTAAATTACGGTCGTGGAACACTTCCACGACCATGATCTTGGCAAATCTTTTCGCCACACTTTGAAGCCACGATCTTTTAAAGATTGGGCCGGGCCGACATTTTGCCCTGCACTATAAAAAGACGGACGAAGCAAGAATCCAGGAGGGTCGCTTAGGCTTCGCTTACGGTCGCTTAGGCTTCGCTTACCTTCGCTTAGGCTCGCTTACGCTCGATTACTCCCGCTTACCCTCATTCATCATCGCTTAGACACGCTTAGACTTCACTTAGCCTTGCTTGTAAGCATTGGCATCTCTTTGGGAGATCGAAGTTCGTGTTTGGCAATTCCTCTAATCTCGCACTTTTGGTGGAGATTGCTGTTGAGATCTCCGGATTGGCGGAAGATCGAAGTTCTTGGAAGATTTTGCAAGAAGATCTCTCTTCTTGTTTAGGTTTGATTTGGAAAACGGATTGACATCCCGTTTTCTCTTCTTTCCTAAGGTGGTGATTGTTTGTTTTACTTTGAATCTTTTGACATTGCTTGTTCTCTTTGTGACTTTGAGATTGAATTGAAGATTATTGAAAGTTTTTGAAAGTTTTCATCTTTTTATCTTTTAATTCTTGAATTGATATCAACATGACTGTTATTGGCTAAAAACCCTTAATAATTCTAAGGTGAAGGGTTGATAGTTGTGGCTTAGATGATGATAGATCGATCGCAAACAGATTAGACCCTGAGAGTTAGAGAGATTCGCCGACAACCCTAAATTACGGTCTGTTCTTGAGTCCACGGCCGTGGAACCTCAAGAACTAACCGTGATTTCCCTTAAAGTCTACGAACCTGCTTTTACTTTAATCTAAAGTTAAAGATTTGCTTTAGCTTAGTTTAGACTTGTCTTTTCTAGGTGGTAGTGAAGCCTCAACAACCTCTACCTCGATTGTGAGTGTCACAACCTCAATCGGTTAAGTTAGTCTTGATCCTTGGATTACAAGTTTGGGTATTTGACACTAATTCTCATCTTTAGAATCTTTCTATATTGAGCCTCAACAACCTGTATAGAGAGTGCCTTGTAGGTGAGTTATATAAGGTTTTTGGAACTTCACCGTACGATTACCTTACATTAGTATACCTTTGCATATCTCAACTCTGTCTTTACATCATTAAGTACATCTTGAATCGATTGCCACAGCTGGATACCTGGATCTTTAGGATTGTTGTTTTCCCAATATTTGCAAAACTCCTATATTTACTTGCTTGATAATCTGCAATCGAGTTCGTTTCCCCCAAATCCCTGTGTTCGATACTCTGGAATTCTTGCTTAACTATATCGATCCGTACACTGCGGGTTCGCTGCTTGATTCCAATTTTATAAATTTAAAACTTATTTGCACACACCTCTAGGGGCGAACAATGAGCTGCTGTAAGATTAAGGTCGAGCCCTTAGCTTGTGGAGATCTCTTAGAGATCGTTGAGACTAGAAGTTATAGACTTCTAGCAACCGTTCTGTTCCTGATCCGTGATACTTGTTCGTATAGGCTTTCCTTGCTCCTTTCCTGAGGGAAACTGAGCTTTCTTGAGTGTTCTCTGAGTTGTTGTTGAGCCTTTGTGTTACCTTCGAGTGAGGTAAGTCCCTTGGACTTACTTAGCTTCATTCCGCGTATTGGTTTGAGTGTTTTGGCTTGTTTGTGTTGTTTGTCATGTTATAACGGATAACCGGACTAGGATTCACCCTTATAACCTTAATTGGCCCAAGTGTATTATAACCGGCCGGTGACCACTTTTCTAGTTCTATAGGAGACTAGAATGTGATCTTGCAACCCAGACCCGTAGGTAACGGATAGTGTTGATTTATTCCTATTGGTAGACGGAAGCGGAGGCGAGTTTCGAAAGGATTCTCGTGTGACAAAAGAAGTTGAATTAGTAATGGATAACTTTAAGAAAGATAATAACCGGTTGTGTGCAAGCATGCTATATGTTTATGTTACCTTATGTGTGTGTGTGTGCCTTTACGCTCTTGCTTATACCTAGAATGTTAGCTAACGGTTTTTACCGTCGTTGTAGATGTTTCGCAGGTTCAGGATGTTGCTGAGTGATCCGGACGGTGTGGTCAGCCGGGGTTCCCCAGCATTATAGGACGGGATCGGGTTTATGTTCTTTTTGTGGTTTCTCTTTTGTTTTGAACTCGGCTGCGAGTCTTTTCCGCTTTGTTTTGTTTAAACCTTTGGTTTTATATTGATTTTTGGTTTTCATTCGTCTGTGCCTTATTGTAAGATCCATTTGTTGTTGCTACTCTGAGGGTCGGGACCTATTGTGCGGTCCTAGCCCGTAGCACTTCGAGTTCCCAAAACTTGTGGTGTTACATATTTGGAGGTTTTCCAACGTCGTGGAGTCCAATCAGGCAGCATTTCACAAAGTTTCAAAACTATGTGTTCAACAGAGTCAAGAAGTGGGAAGGAGTTGGGAACCTATTGTGCTATATTCACCCCGTTAATATGGAGGTTGGAGAAGAAAGATCTAGAGCGCCACATTATTTGATCATATTTAGAAGAATAACAGATCAGTTCTCTAGAGATTCAATTACAGTAAATCAACCTAGCATCCAGAATCATATCCAGGCCCGGGCAAATAGATTTTTCTACATTTATCAGTATATTAAGCAACATCAGAAGGACAAGAACAATATTATCTTCAAGGTTGGATTCACTACGGTTGCAATCCCTGAAATCTTAATACCATACTTCTCAGAAGCTATCGAGTTCTCAAATTCAATTTCAGACTACATAAGAGACTTAGAATTGGGAAAATTCATGTCTTCAGAGTGCCAAGATTTTTTCTATGACACCCTCTTAAGTTGGGATGATGAATACGCA
Organism: Fagopyrum homotropicum; assembly: GCA_033239125.1. Taxonomy (NCBI): domain Eukaryota; kingdom Viridiplantae; phylum Streptophyta; class Magnoliopsida; order Caryophyllales; family Polygonaceae; genus Fagopyrum; species Fagopyrum homotropicum. Next base: position 24,210,513 of record BSWB01000006.1, read on the forward strand.
AAAAACATTTATGAAGCCCTTAATGAGGATGTTGATGAAGATTATGAAGATAATATCGGAGAAGAGGGGATGTGCAACATCAATCATTGCATGAATTAGTCAGAAACATCATCATCACAAGCCTGAAGGAATCTCGTGAGTGTTGTGTCAGAGTCTGTCACTTCCTTTTAACTTTTTATTTTGCTTTTTGAATTATTGAACGTTGACATTGTTGGCCATGTGAAGAGAGTCGGAGTCCGTAATAATGTCGGGGGTAAAATGGAAATAGAGCAAGGGCATCCAATGTCTCTCCAACTCTATAAATAGACCCCTTGTGAGTCATTGTAAGACATTGAAATCTATAGAGTCTAAGAGTGAGAAACACCAAAAACTAGAAAGAGAAAGAGAAATCGAGTTTGAGCTTACAGAGCAGTGGATCCTCCTCTCTCTAAGATCATAACACTTCGATGGATCTTTCTAGCTTGAAGTGTTTGAAGTGAGTTGAGTCTTTTCAGTGTGTTTGAGTGCTTGTAATCCTCTTTCAAATTCAATAAAAGTTTGTTTTTAAGTAAGGGAAAGCTACTTAATTGAAAGTTATGTTTTGAATAATCTATTTTCTTGATTACATTCTCTTCATCCTCATAAAAGAGAAATTTGAGTGAGAGACTACGGTCTGAGGTAGGAAACGAAACAAATATGTTTTGTGCTTGGGCTAAGGTAGTCTTGGTTGAGGATTAGACACCCCTAGAAAGCCGGAAGCTACAAGAACGACGGTGATCCAGTGATACTACGTCCAGGTATCGGTCAAAACTCTCTCATTTAAATTGCTTAATTACGGAGCATGGTGGGCATGTGATCATATTAGATTATGGTAGCAAGTACCACGTAAAGTCCATAAATTTAATCAAGTGTGTTTGTTTGGTTGAAAGTGTGCAATATATAAAGTTGGGGTTGAAAACTGTAATTTGGCAAAAAGTAGGGATAAAAGACAAAAAAAATCAAAAAGCTGATACTATTCATCGATAGTGACTATTAAGGGGTGCGAATACTAAAATCCAAAAAAAAAAATTACGTAAATCTCTTTCCAAATTACAAAGTATGTAAAACAAAAAAAATTGATATGAAAAGTTCATTCTTAAATTGTAAGTCAGATAGAAGATATATCCGATTAATCACAAATTTGGCCCAAAATTCCTCGTTAAAAAAGTGTCTTTAACTCACAATAAACTCGAAGAAAAAAATATAACCCGATTGATATGCATGCTATGGCATTTGACAAATGTATATAGATCAACATTACTACCGGTATTTAGTCGTCTATATGTGAATTCCGGAAGTATCTCGTTGAAGTTCAAATTTGAGGTGCTCACGATTGTTTATCACATTTTCAACATTTCGTTCGGTAGTACCCCAATTGTAATCATGCGGCTCTGATTTCCCCTCCTTATCCTCGTGCTTCGACACTTACATCGGAATGTTTTAGTGTGATACTTCAGTATTGGTTTTCTTTTCTCATCTTATTCCTTGACGGCTAGTCCACCTTCCGTTTCTATACGGCTTCTTGGACTACTGACCTCGAAATCCTTTCCTATTTCAAAAAAATAAAAAGGATGGGACATACCACAACATCCAAGCATGCATGATAATATAGAGCCATTGATGAGAGTCTGAGATGTTATGGCCATCGGCCCATCTATCTCCTTGCGGTGGGCGGAAAAGTCGCTTGGGCCGGCCCAAACTATATTAGTCAACCGTTGACTATGAAATTCTACAATCATGCATTCAAATAATACCCATTTGATTAATGCGTCTGCATTTAAGCTTCTACATATTATCACGTTAATTCTTCTTGCCCCGCTTCTTTTGTCTTATTTTTATTTATTAGCATTCGTATTTTTCACGTTTAGACTTTCATTTTTATATACCAACTTTAATCATAAAGGATAATATTAAAAGTAACAATAATATTCAATTGTGTCATGTTTATAGGGAGACTAATAAAATAGCGGATTATCTAGCTAATATTTTTTTTTTAATTTATTGTTGGTTTATGTGTGTTGCGTGACCCGTTGAAGGGTGTTTTTAGTCTTTTACATTCTGATCTAAGGCGTCCGACTCTCGCTTGATCATTACTTAACCTCTTTTTATTAATAAAAGCACGTCTACATGTGACGGAGACCCGAAATCTCCTTCTCTAAAAAAAAATCAAGGATAATAATATACACATCCTTAAATTTATATGTATTTCCCTATTTTTGGAGTGGTATATTCGTCCAATATCCGTTCACCATTATTTACTTATCCAAGGCTATTCGGGTTAGCTTATCCACGTGTACACATATATACACGTAGGCAACGACGTGGCATCCAACGTCTCCGTCCATTCAAAGCCATGCACCCAAATGCGCCACGACACATAAAGCATACAACTAATTTACCCGAATATTCCATACCACCCAAACTGAATAAACTCCACAACGCCATACCATTTCAAACTCTTCCAAGCAAAAATACAAACTTTTACGTCTTCCTAAAATTGTTAATGTTATTATATTATTTGGCTCTGCGCCAAACGTAAGAGAAGACCCTTCAACGAATTGCGGCATAGGGGGCTGACTCTCTTCCTTCTTCCTTCTTTCTAATCTTCTACACGCCAAATTCCACCCCTGGATTTGTTCCGATCTTTAATGGCTGAAAGAAGCTCCATTTTTCGCCCCTCGTTAACTTCAATTATCTTACTTGATTCCAAGCTGTTTTCTACCTTTTTCTGAATTTTTAGTTGAGGATTCTGGTGTTTCTCTGCTAATGGGAAAGCGTAAGCCCTCTTTTCTTTGTCATAGGGGCTGATTTATTGGGGTTCTAACTTCTAGGAAACTACGGTGTTTAATTTTATGTTTTTGCAATCGTGCAGGTGATTCGCAGCGTAAGAATGTGGCAATGAACGATAACGATGATGCCGATAGTGTAAGTTCGTCGTCTACATTGAGGTCTGATCTTATGCCGATTGGGGGAACGGAGGAAGTTGAAAAGGATTCTCTGTTGGATCAAGCTCTTGATGATTTATATGAGAAAAGGTACATTCAACCTAGTTGTGATTACTAAAATTTGCTTTTCATCTCAATTCAACGTATGGCTAAAATTTCCTTCCTTTAATTGGATTGTATAAAGAGGTTCGACAAGAGAGGGGGCTTTGGAATCATTTATTAAGGCGTTCGGCAGCAACTTACAGTATGAATTTGTGGAAAATAAGTAATATTCTCTCCTTTTTTCCTGTTTTTGTAAGAAAATAAGTAAAGTTTTGTTGTTCATATTAGGCCTGATGTATTGATTTGCACATACTTAAGCTCTTAGCCTCTTACTGTGAATGATGTTATCTGTTTTACTTCCCCAGATTTGTTACATTGCTGAATCTATGTATAAATTCCATTAAGCGAGGTTCTGCTAAAGAGATGTCGCTGGCATCTCGTGTCATTGGTGAGTCTTTGTTAATTTGACGGGCAAACTGACATCTTTCTTTTTCATTTCTTTCCCCCTCCCAATCTGAAGCATTTTATTTAACTTTTTTTGTTGCAGGACTGTTGGCGCTGACTTGTGGCAGTGGAAATAAAGCTCGAGAAATACTCGAAGACGCAGTCAATCCAATATCTCAGGCTCTCAAATCTCATTCAGATTCTTCCAAAACTTCATCGGTAGGATTGATCATTCTTCACTGTTTAGTACTTCTATTTCCACCGCTAATTTTAGATTTCTGATTGCAGTTGCTTGAGTGTTTGGCTGTCATTACTTTTGTTGGTGGAAATGATCCAGAGAAAACGGAGAGATCAATGCAAATAATGTGGGAAGTTGCTAACCCAAAAATGAGTAGCAATGTATGTATCAAATGGTTAAAACTTGTACAGTTATTTTGATTGCAATATCATATTGTGGATAACATTTCAGCTAAACTTTCAGGTAGTGGCAAGCAGGCCTTCCACTACTGTCATAGCAGCCCTGGTATCTTCCTGGGCATTCCTACTTACAACTGTGAATAGCTGGAGTCTTGGACTGAAGCAATGGCAAGAGTGAGTTCAATGAATATTAATTACTTGCTACTTCTGTTCATATTTAAAAAGAAGATGCCTAAATCCTTCAGATGCTTCTTATGTGTTCTTCCAAATTTTTTGAACGAATCCTTCCGTTTTTGAAGTAAATGTAAATACTGCTATAGTTATGGTAAAACATAAATGCAGATTTTTGGGTTATGCTTCAGACAAATTTCTTTTTGGTCATGTCTATGATTCTAAATATCTGTGTGCCAGTACTTTCGATTATTATATCAAATAACATATTGTTACTATTCATGCAGATTCATTTCTTACTTGTCCAGTCTTTTGGACAAGGATGACCGATCTATACGTATGGCAGCTGGTGAAGCATTGGCATTAACATTTGAGATAGGAGATTTTGAAAGATTTTCAACTGAAGGGGAAGGCTCTTCAGATAACACTAATAAGGAATCTTGTAAACCACGTGAGGGATACATGCACTTGCAAGGTCTGAAGGCAAAAGTTCTGAATCAAGTAAAAACCCTTGCTGCCGAGGCAGGTGGAAAAGGTTCTGCTAAGAAGGATCTTAACAGCCAAAGGAATTTGTTTCGCGATGTTCTAGAGTTTCTAGAGGTGCATATCATATGCTGCAGATTTATCTTCTTGTCTGTCCTTTAACTCAGTGTTATTCCATTCTGCTGACGCCATTTAGTTACATTTCTCAGGATGGTTATCCCCCTGAAACCTCCGTCAAGATCGGAGGAGAATCACTAACCACTTCGTCATGGTCACAGTTGATACAGGTCCGTTCCATCTCATTTTTTTGATATTCTTGTTTCTAGTGGTGCATTTGAATTTTCCGACAGACTAACAGTGATCCTTTTGTGTCGTGACAGTTGAACTTTCTCAAGCATTTTCTCAAGGAAGGCTACGTTAAGCACATGCAGGTTCGGTACATACAGTAACGAAAAATCTCTTGTCGGAATAATTCCTAATGGATACTGATGGGTTGTGTACTTTGTGTTTATGTTTTATGCAGGAAAATGAATTCCTTCATGAAGTATTTGGATTCTCACCCCAAAGGAGGTTCAACATTAGTGAGGAAGAGCATGTTTCCAATAAGCTTGCTGAAAAGGTTGTATTTTCTATCCTTAAATGATTGAGAATGTATCAGTGTGATACTTTCAATGATTGAGATGTGTCTACAATATTGATTAATGACTAAATTTGGAGTCGGCGTGTTGCAGAGGATGTTCAAGTCACCAAATTCAGTCATGAACAAAGCCCGAACTCAATACATGAACAAGCAGCGGATGTTACAACAGGTACCTTTTGTTTTGTATGTATCTGAATCAGTTGTTTTGTGTTCATGGCTACTGGAGGCGAGCCAAGTAATTGCATCTCTTCCTATCCTTTTCAACAGGATCGCAAGAATGGCCACTTTGCTGTCAACTATGAAGACTAACCTTGAGAGCCTGTCATTATTTATACAGTCCCCTGGGATGATTTGATTATTTAACCATGTAGGTGATGTATTTGAACCACTAGATTGCTGATATCCATAAATTCAAGTATAACACTATACTGTAATGTATATGAATTTGTTATGGTGAACCTTGTTGCAGTTACGATGTAAATACTCCTATTGATTGTTGATTTGGCTTGAATTTATGATTTATAATAAAAATAAATTTATTAAATAAAGGCTGGAATAGTTCAGGTGGTTAGAGCGTGTGGCGCGATATATCTAATTTTTTTTGCGATTACAAACAAAGATTTCATGACAACGAAGTAAAAGTACAAGCCTATGAAAGTATTCTATTCAGTTATCAAATTACACCAAAACATTGAGTCAAATTAACTTACAAATTCCTTTCAGTTCTTTGGCGAAGTACTTATCAAAGAGAACAAAATGTAGTCCAAAATCTATAACAACAGGAAACCTTACTTTTCCTGCACAAAACCTTTAACAACATATTTCCTCAAAAAACAAATACTGTCTCTATTGATTTTGACATCTAAAACCCAGTAAACCCAGACATTTGCTTCCGCATGGCTCGATCCTTCCTGTGATGGTTCATTCCTCCGCTTCTTCCGCCTCTTCCCCTACCTCTGCCCCTTCCTCTTCCCCTATTCGCCCCTTCACCTGTCTCTGAACCATCCTGTTGTTCGCGTTCTTCCTCGTTGCTAGCCTCCTCAAGCCTCCTAACTGCTCCAAGTGGAAGATTCCCACCCCGACCAAGCCCATGTATCATTTCCTTCTGAGCCTCGTTCACCAATGTCGCTTCATTGTAATTTGAAGCAGCAACAGAGCCCTCTACTTTGTAACTATAGTTCTTTCCATCCTTGACATAGAACTGCGGTGCCTTCTTAGAACCCCATTTCGAGCTTTGACTGGGTGCATGACTTTCAAGATTCCTTGCAGATGATGTAGCTAATTTCAAACTATTGATTCTATCTCCTAAACTTTCGGTTGCTTCTGATCCTGACTCCACAGTCATTCCCAAATCATCAAAAGAATCATCGTATTCATCTTCGTATTCGAACTGTGATACTAACGCTGCGGTCTTCTCTGCGTGCTTTTCATCCTTGTAATCAAGCGTGTCTAAATCAGGTTGTTCCGCCTTAGCCTTCCGAACGAATCTCCCAACTGGGGCTGCCGACGATGATGTATTTATAGGCTGTGGAGTGATAGATTCCACTAGCTTCCCTTTCCCTTTATCATTCCTTATATCAGATGGTGTCTTCTTCGGCGGAAGAACCTCCAATGAAGGGTCTAATCTCTGAAGATCTTCGTGAAGATTTCCTTCCAAGATTCTCTGGATTACCTCCTCTGGGTTATGATTGTAAACTTCTAGGCAGGCAGATAAGAAGCCTTTTCCATAGTCGGGAAAGAGGTCTCTTATTTGACTGATCTTTGACTCCATCATGATTGCATCTTCATCCATTTGAGAATCATCCTTTCTTCTTGGGGTTGGAGCACTAGGCGAATCTTTTGAAACTGACATCATTGGGTGCCTCATCAAGCCAGACAGATAGTTATACTGCTCATCATCTACTGAAATCCATCCTGAATGAATTGCGAGTACAATAATCAACTACATGGTGTTTCAAGAGAGACAATTACCAAAAATCAACTTAAATAATATTCGGTGGTTGACCGGATTTTAGTATGCTTGGATGTCATGCATTATACCGTAAAAAAAATGCAGCATTGGGCTATTTAATGTAAAATGTAATACAAATAGTATCCCATCCAAGTGAGAAAATTTTTGTCATTGTAAGGGAAGACATCCAAACATCACTTTTACAGGTCATAACATTTGCATCATGCATCCAAATAAGCCATTTTTTCTTGCATTGCAGACTCCGATGAACAAATATTTAGTGTAGGCAAATCTTGAAATTTTTGGATGGGGTAAAAAGTGGTTTCAACACAAATTCCAACAATTCTCATACCAACAAAAAATATATAGTATAAGCAAATATTATCTATTTATATCAATTGAAGTCCTTTATTTTTGCAAAACACACACAATTGGATCTCTATAATTTTTATAAGTTAAAGTATTTGAACTTTGGCATAAAAGTTATAAATAAGATCATACACCTTTTTCTGTAGCGTTGAGTCGTCCATTTCTAGAATTTAAATATAACTTTGGAATTTATATCAATTAAATAAATTTTGTGAATTCGTTTGTGACATTTAAAAAAATTTAGGGACGTTATTTCACTGAGAAAAAGTTCAAAGAGCCGTTTGCAACTGTTGTTCAAAGGTTAAAAAATAATTTCGATATAATGAACAAGAATGGTTTGGTCAAAATCATTTAAAAAATTCGCAAAAAAAAAAAACATGGATGGTTCAAACTAATATTTATATGGTTAAAACTACGCAAATGTCTATAGTATATATTTTATATGATCTAATCCAACATCTAACAATATTGTAAAGTTAGTTTTTTGGTACAATTATATAGCTACTAATATTATATTTTCTGTTTAATTTGTATTATATATGTAAAACATATTGTACAATATCTAGACAGTTATCTTTTATTACAAGATCATAAGTTTAATTATTAGTGACACTTTTTAAATGTGAAATTAATTTGGAATTCTATATTTTTTAATAAATGAATTGCCTTTTACTAAACTACAGAAATTGATTTGAAAACCAACGACACTAAACTGTTCAACAAATTTAATCTGTTCTAATCTAAAATATCAAATAAATTTTATAAAAATTAAACTCTTTCATTTGAATAAAACACATGTGTAACACGTCTGGCCACTAGCATTTGGTAATTTTCCATGAGAATTAGATTAATAATTTTAGGTAAAGATATTAACTGCGATTTAAAGGAAGTGTTATTTTTTCCTGATTACCTAAAGCTTCCATTTTGAACAAGTAGATCACTTACCAGTATTTCGCAAGATGTCAATTCTGTCCATAACTTGGTACAATTTCTGCATATTTTGAAGGTATGTACCCCTGTATTGGATCCCAAGATCATACAGTGGAACTCCAGCTATTTCCCTGAAAGTTTGAATCAATATATCGGCCCTTATGATAGGATCCTCCACAGTAGCTGGAAACATCTTCACACAGCCCGTAGGAAGTTTCTCACTGAATACTTCATCACTTAAGTAGCAAGCATCCATTAACTTCCACCCAAAATCAACAAGTCTCTTTGACAAGATTTTCACACATTTGGAGACCTCAGAAAGCATAGAGGATGAAGTTGTATCAGAGCCACTTTCTGTAGCAGCAAGGATGATTTGAAGACCTTGTTGCAACAACGGAAGCAACGAATCATGCATCCTGGCTACAAAATTGATCAGCTCCTCATTTCCTTGACTGCAGAGATAGACACAATCATACCCTACTTTGTAACGTACCATTCAAAATAAAGTAGAAATACGGTTTAACACTACTATCTTTAGGTTCTTAACTTTTGCAAGAATTTTTGTAACATGACAGTATGTAAATAGATAGCAAATTACCCAATTTCAACTGGAGAGGAAAGGAAGACAGCTGCAGGTTTGTAAGCAGTAAGAAAAGCATCCATAGACATGATAGCATCATTTACAAAATCCATCACCTGATAGTAAAAGTAAAGAGTGAACAAAACGGATGACTCCGAAGAGGAAACAATGTAAAGGGAGAAGCTTTCTCATAATAATGGGCATCGATACTATAATTCTGAATTATGAGATGTCAGAATTTATAATTTGCAAATGCAATGTAATGTTTGTGTTTCCAATGAATTTCCATGGTTTCCAAAATTGCAAATGAAGATAGTAAATTCATGCTAAATCATAGCACAAATAGTAAGAAACAGAAATAGTCATAAAAAGTAATCAATATGTTATCAAACTACATGATACTTCTGAATATTCGTTCTTCCAGAAGGTGAAAGGAAAAAATGTTATTATTAGATAATAAGTACTAACCTCCAAATACTCCACACGTCTTTGGTTAGCCACACGTGCTTCGCAGCTACCAGTGGAAACTACAGCCTGCGTGAACATTGAAGAAGTACTTACAACTTCAAATACACATTGTATGTTCCTCCTGCGGTTTTGAAAGTGATCATACCTCTAAAGATGAGGTGCAACGCTCAGACATAGTTTTCACAACACCAAGGAAATGAGACATCATGATAGTAAAGTTGTTGTGAATCCCTGGTTGAGCTTTTATAGAATTCACAACCTGATAAATGAAAGAAATCATCTCATAGTTTATATGTTGAGTGCAATGCAAAGGGAGGAAAGAAGAACAGCTAAAAAACAAAGGTTAAAAAAGCATCAGCATGCCAGAACCAAATTTATTATTAAAATGCTTTCTGTTCCGCTTTACTTTTTTTCAAAAAAAAAAAAATTGATGAGAAAACAAATACAGTGTAACAAATAACAGCAAAAACAAGATCTTCAAAATATAATCATGGAAATGACATCACAAGATCAAATTATACACATGCTCACCAAAATTCTTGCTAAATCCCCATTCTCATGTCCATATATTGCACATATATCTAGCAATTTGGGTAAGTCAAGAAGTCCTTTTTCCTGCAAAAGGACTACATACAGAATTAAAATAGGATATTAGTGGAAGATAATTATTAGAGCAGGCAAGGTTTTACAATTCTATGAAAAGTTCCGAATGTTTCCGCTCGTGACTTCTTCTCTATATTTGCTGATTTCAAATTATCATCTATAGATACAGGTTGGTGCAATTGTAAAATTATCAGACTAACATTTTAAAAAAAGAATTAGCAAAGATAGCACACAGAAATTTCTCTGCTTCTTCTAATGCTCAAATAAGAATGGTTGTCTAGGTTCCGTGCATAAATATGAACAGATGAAAGAACAAACCTTCATGATCTCTAGAGCTTAAGCTATCAGCAGTTCTAGCACCGGGATCTCTATGGGATGATCTGAAGATTATTTATATACATAGATACATCAACAGTGAAAATTCATGTGTATGAACCAAAGAAATAAACCACCTTATAAAGATGAAAACATACATGCGATATAAAATCATGTAGACACGGCGGCTTAACTCAAGATCGCCTACAATAACCCCGGCAACAATCCCCTTTGCTCCGTGATAAGGAAAATCATACCATCTACTTCGATACTGAAGGTAGCTGTTGAGAAAATGATACAAAGAGGAGTCTGTGGCCACTGCTCACGAAATTTACAGCACGCATGTTAGTCACTATTGTCGAGTGCTTGGGCCAATCTCACCACGTAAACGACAAAACAAAAGCCCAAAATAACAAATAAACATGCATTTTGGCGGTTTTCGACGTCAAGAGGGATTCTTTATTTGGTTACTAAACTAACTCCATCATATACTAGATGTATTGAACATAATAATTTCAATCAATTGCAAATGCTCCTGTCACAAATACTCCTTTATTTTTGAGTTCTGCATATGCCTAATTCTAGACAAACGGAAACACCTCAAACCGAAAATTCCAACAGCTTTCCAGTCAACCTATCATATAGCAAAAACTATCAGATACAAGCCTAACTATATGGCAAACTAATTTACAACAAGCAAGGGTAGTTGAAAGAGCTGCATTCTATAGTTCCAATAGACTAACAACAATCCGAAAATGGATTGGGAAATAATCAATGAAATATTACCTTCCTTCCAGAAATCCCTAGGTTTAAGCTTAAGCAATCGAGTCAATTCTCTATTGAGAAGATCAACCACCCTCTGCGATTCAACAGGATCCAATCCACCATCTTCCGCACCCAATCCGGCTGCCACAGCTTCATCCTGAGGGAGGTAAGTTACGAAATTGCCACTGCCCTGAACCCTGTTAGAGACCCACTCACCGTTTTCAGCTAATCGGACCCTGCTGCCGGAAGAAACTCCGGAATCTCTGGTCGCCGGAGAATCGGGTTGCTTGGTAAGAGATTGACGAAGAGAAGTGGAAAGGTTTGGATTGGAGTTGGATTGTTTGGAAACGTGTATGGGGTTTGTTCTTGGGACGAATTTTTTCTGGGGTTTGCCAGAACCCCTGCCGAATTCTTGCCTGTGATTTGTGGAACGGTTCGACATCAGCTTGGTCAGATTGCTTCAACTTTGATTTGATTATTTTGGTTCCGGAAGGAGGGCAAGGGGATGATCGGAGAGTCGCTTCAGAGGGGAGAGCCAAAGGGTTTGTCACTTTGTCCAATGCTGATGTAAATTATGTAATTGTATATTAGCAATTAGCTATGCACATCATCAGCACATGTGCTCCTCAACTCTTATGGCTTTCAATTTTCATATGAAAAATCAAGAAATTAGTAATCTTTTTGTTAAATTAAATTGGTATATATTTTGAGTAAAGAGTTATGAATTTTTTTTGTTAATAATCTAGATCATGATCGAAAATTACCAAACGTTTCAGGAATTCTTTGCCGTTATAAACGAGTTTGAAATACTTCTTCCGAAATTAGGCTCGGGTAAAAGTTTTTTTCGAAAATACACGAGGTGTCAGTTTTGGAATAGAAGCGCGATGAGTCACCACGTTTCTTCCGTAAAGTAACGTGTATGGGGTTTGTTCTTGGGACGAATTTTACAATTAGCAATTTAAAAAAAATAAATAATAGAAGCGCGGTGAGTCACCGCGCTTCTAGTGTATTTTTTTTTTAAAAAAAAAACTTCTGTTTTACACTAGAAACGCGGTCAATGACCGCGTTTCTCTCCTTTTTTTTATTATTTTTTTTAAAATTTCCGTTTGATTTTTAGGACGGTTATGCACCGCGTTTCTTTACGGAAGAAACGCGGTGACTCACCGCGCTTCTATTCCAAACCTGACACCTTCGTTTATTTTCGGAATAAACTTTCACCCGAGCCTAGTTTCGAAAAAAGTATTGCAAACTCGTTTATAACGGCAAAGAATTCAGGTTTCAGGGGCCAACGAGAGTAAAAGAGGGCACTACCCTTCATGAGGATAAAAATTGAGTATATTGAACTAGAAGCTAAAATGTAATAACTCTTTGAAAATATTAAAATAATACACATAATATTAGGAACAACTTATTTTGAAATTGTATTTTATATTACGAAATAATTGACGTATTCAAAAAAAATGATCTTCGAACAAATTAACCTGACATGTTTAAAAATGATAGTCCAATTGATAGAAACCCTTGGAATCTAAGGGTGTAGTAAGAGCAAAATGAAGATAAAAATAGCACAACAACCATTATCAAAGGACAAAAGAAAACACTCTCTTTCTCTCTTCTTTGAAGAGAGGAAGCGAGATGAAAGTTCTAGGTAAATCTCACCTACTACCAATTCATCGTTTTGACTAATTTCTTCATGAAGTAAAACGGTTAGGTTTAAATCATTTTCTTTTACCGAGCAACACTCTCGGCCTACCGGCCAAACACTTTTTTTCTTAACAACTCTTCTGGGTTTTTTCTCTCTATTTGAGTTTAAAGAGAGATTGTTGCGAATGCTTGATTGTTGCTTATCTCCTTATATTTCAAACTAGATCTAAATGTTTCACATATTTCTCTTTTCTTATTCCGATAAAAAGGGTTAAATAAACCCAGAATAAATTAGATCCATTATCTTGACAAAGATCTACCTGGTTGTGTTTTTCACAAATTTGCCACAACAACTTGAATTCGGAAAGTTATCTTTCTTGTATCCCTTTTGATCGCCATATTTCGTTTGGCCGGTGGAGAGTAGATCTAGTAAATGGAACATGAAGTTTAAAACCATAAGAAATAGGGTTTGGGGGCTCATTGATTTATGTAATCTTCGAGCAAAATCTTAATCGGGATGACATTTTGTAAGGGGCGCTACAAGTCCTGATATTTCGGACAATCTTGTCACGCGGATTTTCGATGCATACCAAACACGCTTTTTGCCCGATGGTGTTGTTGTCATTTGTTTCAAGCGGCGGATAGAAGTTGGGAATTCATCCCTTAACAACCATCTCCTCCCATCTCACTTCTGTGAAAAAATTTCTCTCCTTTTATTGTGATTCTTCTGTCTTTCTGTGTACTTTTTGGTGTTTTTTTTATGACTTTCTTTTCTCCTTGAGTCTTATGGAGGGTGTTATCTCCTATGTTGAAAAACACAATTTAAAGTCATCTCAACAAAAATCAAGACGAAAGCTTCATTAGGTTTCATCATATTACCAACAATATTGTTGTTGGTGCTAACAAATATGACGAGGTTGAATACGGAACTTCGGCTTTGCCCCAACGACTATTCTTGTTGCTTCTCTATCGGCTCCGGCCGCTATTATTTTTTTTTTTTTTTTAAATGTAATTGTATTAAGAGAGGGAATGTACCAGATTACAAGCAAAGGACAGAGGTTACAAGCATAACCACAAGTTCAAGTACACTGGGGATTAAAGAGCGTGAAAAACTGGAAGATGGAGATACATTAGACGAACTGTATGTTCAACATACGGGCTGTCTAGGGATGAGGGTGACTTGTCCTTCTAGTTATGTTAAAAGTGGAGCTTGATGGATCTTGTTATCACTTCGGCACACTCCACAGCTCTGGTGAAGGTGTTATTATGGACCAAATTGTTTCTAGCAGTCTAGACGTGGTAGATGAATGAGGTGATGGAAGCAATTTGGATAATGTCAATCAGGTTAGGTGTTCGCTCCAAACGGTGTGTGCAAGCTTTAAATTTATAACCCTAGATGTAAGCTTAAAACAAGGATGCGAACCCGCAGTGTACGGGTCAATCGTAGTAAAAAGCAAGAAATTCCAGGGGTCGATCACAGGGACTTAGTGAAACAAAGTCCAATCACGGTATGCTTATGTAAATACTAACCACAAAAGCAATTAAAATAATCAAAGATGATAAATAGTCAATAAGGAAATATGCAATTCTAGGGATTAAAGCATCTAGTTGTGGTTCCAACTCAAGATCTAAAGATAAACGGACAAAGCTGAGATTTTTGCATAGGGAAGGTGTTACTAAAGTGGAATAGATCACCGGGTAAGTCTCACTACTCACTACTCCTAAACCGTAACTCCTATTATCGGGTAAGTCTCAAGGAATTAAGATAAAGAACTATAACCTCAAACTAACACACCATCTAAGGGAATAGAATCAACCTTTACCGGGTAAGTCTCAGGCTAACTCACAAAGAAGGGATGAAAGCACACTCAAACCCTAATAAAGGATAAACCTTTATTACCTACACTTATGATCTTAGGTACACAAACTAAGGAATTACCGGGTAAGTCTCATCCTAAGCTTGCATTGAACCAGGAAAGGCGTAATAAGAATAGGATTTGGCAAACTCTAACACTTAACTCTCAGTTTCGGATCAGATAAGTCACCTCGGTCAACCAAATTCCACCCCGGCCGAGATGTTCATCGACTGAGCGAGATGCTTAGGGTTAAGGTTTAAAGACTCGAACTTTCAGGGTCCTACTAGAATCTAAGATTATTCTATCATTGTTTTTCCCACAACCTTCAGCCAATCACCCTAGAATCACACAAGGAAATTAGCCACTCATCATCATGAAAGTAATAATTAAATATATGGAAGAAAATGAATATTTGAACAAGAAGAACTTAATGAAAAGACTTCACTAACTGAATCAAATATCACAACAAAAGCGTTCCTTGGATAGCAATCCAACAAGCAAGACAACAAGGAAGAGAATCTAAGGTAATCTTACAAGAAAACCCCCAAAAGCTATGAAAGCTATAATCTTTAATCTTCCTTCAACCTTCAAAAAGGTTCTTCAAATCTCCCAACTGGAGTATGGCTGCTGTGGTGTATAAACCCTGATCGGTGGTATAGCATGATCCTGGATTTGTGGAAATCCAACCCTTTTTATAGGAAAATTACTCTCCAAAGATAAGATATCTTAGAAAGATTTCTTCCCATAAAAATAGGTAAAATATATGATCTATAATATCTTCTTCCTTCCAGGAGCCAAGCCCAAAAATATAAGATCACTTTCCAAAGATAAAAGATCTCAGCCAAGAATAAAATATTCTCGCCGCGTCCTAGGTGTTCGCCTCGGTCGAGTCGACTTCCCTGGATCACCTCGGTCGAGATGACTCTGTGGTCAACCGAGGTGAGTCACAACTGAATGTGAAATCTCTCAAAAATGGTCCAAAGTAAATCTTTAATCCATGGCTATGCTTCCTGGATGGTTCCTTATGTTCCTCAATGTAGCTCCAATGACTCCATAGCTCCTTTTGCTCCTTTTTGATGCAAAACGTGCCATTTTACCTACGATTACAACAAAACTAGGTGTAGACCTCGATTCTCGCAAAGGTAGATGAAATGGTAATATAATCACATAATATACATACAAACATGCAGATTATTGAAGATAAAACGTCCAAACAAACCCCAAAATATAGACTATAATTCATGCTATCATTAGGCTGCCGGTGAGACCAGGACGCGAGCCACTCCCAGATGTTGTTGATGTAGTGATGCGTCCTTGGAGGTAACCAAGGATAACTCCGGATCTAGATCAAGCAAAACTCCAACTACTCCTTGACTCTTTGTGCAATGTTGTATCGTTTCGGATCCAAAGGGGGCGGAAGCGATGAAGAAAACAAGGGTTACTTCGATCTAGAGGGATCGAATAAACCTTTTTGTGTGGATCGAAGGTTGATTCTTAAGAAGAATCCTCGAATGTGGATTTCTGGGATCAAAGACGAGATCCAAGGAAGAAATTTGAGAGATAGAAGAGAGGTTTTGATGACCAAGCTAAGTAGGAGGAAATTCTTCTCAAAACTTAGTAATATTGAACATGGAAAATAAGTGAGGCAAGATATCTCTTATATAGAGAGACTTGCCTACCTATGGGCCAACGGGCCAAACAAAAATACATGAAGAAAAGCCCAAAAGGGGAAAACCTAAAAGGAAAAGAGCAAACCCTAAAAGGATAAGGTCAAAAGGAATATTCTTATACGGAATATCCCTTTATTACATAAAAAGGAAAACATGAAAATATAGTCCGAAAATAAGCTAGCTTCATGCCATGGAGTCGGAAAGACGGGACATGCCGCTAACGGAACCGGTAGCCTATGCCATGGTGGTGTAGAGACATGGCATGCCGGTAGTGGGACCAAGTGAAGAAGTAATGCGGGTGATGATGGAGCCGGTGGCTCGAGCAATGACCTTAGCTCGGGATCGGGTGATCGGTCCATCTGAACGAACTCTAAGAGCCTCGTCCTCTTCGTCTATGGTCAACGTAAAAGGGGCCTCCAAGGGCGCATCAGTCCCCCCATCTTGGCTGTGAAACGTCCCTGTTTCACCATCGTCAAAGAGGGGCTCAACATAAGGGGCAAGGTCCTTGACGTTGAACGTTGGGTGTACTCCGTAGGAATCCGGAAGCTCTAACTTGTATGCATTTGGACCATGACGGACTAAGATGCGGAATGGGCCATCACCACGGTCCGAGAGCTTGCTCATGCGGCGGGTAGGAAAACGCTCCTTCCGTAGGTGGAGCCAAACAAGATCACCGGGCTCAAAAGAGACGTCGCGGCGGCCCTTGTTGCGTTGTCCGGCAAGTTGGGCGGCACGACGTTCAAGTTGTGTGCTAGTCCGCTCATGAAGCTCAATGATTTGGGCGGCTCGGTTTCCGGCGATGATGTGTTCTCCATCCTTGAGCGGGCGGGGAGTGAAATCCAATGGTGTGTGTGGATTGAGGCCGTAGATAACTTCAAATGGGGACAATTTAGTTGCCGTGTGCCTAGACCTGTTATACGAAAACTCTACAACAGAAAGTAAGTCCTCCCACCTACGTGGGTTGGTCCTAGTGGTGGCTCTAAGTAGAGCACCAATAGTCCGATTGGTCACCTCCGTTTGACCATCGGTTTGGGGGTGATAACTACTTGAAAACAACAAGTTGGTTCCAAATTTTCCCCACAACGTTCTCCAAAAATGACTTACGAATTTCACGTCCCGATCACTAACGATGGAACGTGGTATCCCATGTAAACGCACCACATTGTCAAAGAACAAGGTGGCAACTTCACTAGCATTTAGGGTGCTTTTACATGCGATGAAATGAGCCATTTTGGAGAAGCGATCGACTACCACGAAAATGGAGTCTTTGCCTCGTTTTGACATAGGCAACCCGACCACAAAGTCCATGGATAGATCCTCCCAAGGTCCCATTGGTATAGGCAAAGGAGAATACATCCCATCCGGACCTTGGCGCGACTTGGCATGATGACATGTGATGCAACCCTTGCAAAACCGTGTCACATGCATACGCATCCGGGGCCAAAAGAAATGCTCTTGGAGAGCGGAAAGGGTCTTGGTAGCACCGAAATGACCACGGCCCTCATGAGCTTCCTTGACCAACAAATGGCGTATAGATGAGCGCAGAATACAAAGTTTTCCTGCTCGAAAAAGATAGCCATCGTTAATAAAGAAAGACTCGTGCTCTCGGAGGTCGAGGCATTGTGCCCATATGTCCTTGAAGTCAAGATCCGTGGCATATAACTCTTTGATAAGAGAAAAGCCATGTATCTTGGCATCCATATACACAAGAAGGGCATAGCGGCGAGAAAGGGCATCGGCTACCACATTCTCTTTGCCTTTCTTATGCCGAATGACATAAGGAAAGGTCTCTAAAAACTCTACCCAACTAGCATGGCGCCGACTAAGATTTGTTTGACTCTTGAGATACGAAAGAGCCGCATGATCCGAATGAATCACGAACTCCTTCGGCCACAAGTAATGTTGCCATGTCTTAAGACAACGAACTAGAGCATATAGTTCCTTGTCATATGTAGGGTAGTTGAGCGAAGGGCCGGACAGTTTTTCACTGAAGTAGGCAATTGGACGATTCTCTTGTAAGAGAACTCCTCCAATGCCCACATTTGATGCATCACACTCCACCTTGAAAGTTTTCGAAAAGTTGGAGAGTTGGAGTAATGGTGCATTACAAAGGCGGTCTTTGAGCGCATCAAACGCTCGAGCATGGATATCACGCCACTCAAACGTGACACCCTTGGTAGTGAGCTCATGGAGCGGTGCCGCTACCGTGCTAAAGTCCTTGACAAAGCGTCGGTAGAAACCCGCTAAGCCGAGAAAGGCTCGGACCATGGTGACCGTAGTAGGAGTAGGCCACTCCCGAATAGCACGAACTTTAGATTCGTCTACTCGTAGTCCGTCCTTAGACACGACATAGCCAAGAAAGATAGTGGTGTCCGAGCAAAAGACGCATTTGTCAAAGTTGACATACAATTGCTCTTGTCTAAGGCACTCGAGCACTTGGAAAAGGTGCCCGATGTGATCCTCCAAAGACGTACTAAACACCAAAATATCATCAAAATAAACAACAACAAATGTACCCAAGAATCGGCGCAAGACATGGTTCATGAGGCGCATGAAGGTGGACGGGGCGTTGGAGAGGCCAAAAGGCATGACAAGCCATTCATAGAGTCCATACTTTGTTTTAAACGCCGTCTTCCATTCGTCACCTTCGGCCATCCGGATTTGGTGGTAACCGCTCCGGAGATCAATTTTAGAGAAGATGGTGGCACCATGAAGCTCATCCAACATGTCATCAAGGCGCGGGATCGGGTGGCAATATTTGACGGTGATTTGGTTGATGGCACGACAATCAACACACATCCGCCATGATCCATCTTTCTTTGGTACTAAGATTACCGGGACGGCACATGGTGATAAGGATTCACGCACATGTCCCCGGTCCAGGAGCTCTTGCACTTGACGTTGTAGCTCCTTTGTCTCTTCCGGACTAGCTCGGTAAGCGGCACGGTTTGGCAAAGAGGCACCGGGCACAAAGTCAATTTGATGTTCAATCTCTCGGATAGGTGGCAAGCCGGGTGGGAGATCTTTGAGCAAAATATCCTGAAATTCGGACAACAACAAAGACACCTCGTGTGGCACATTACTTTGGTCATGAGAAGTAGATAAACAAAACGGAACAAGTAAAAAGCATGGGAACTTGCCTTCCATGACCGGTTGCAAATCATGTCGGCGAGCTAAGAGTATCCGTGGCTCACACCGTCCTTGAATTACGGGATCTGAAGATGATAAAGGTGCGCCCGAAGAAACGATGCAACCTTTACTACCTGTGGATTCGGTAGCATGGACAAGAGGGGCGGTGTTTCGGGATTTGGAAGTACTAGCACCTACAACATCGGGACTCCGGGGGTCCGATTTTGCCGGTGCTTTAGCGGACTCATCAATAGTTTGTTGCCTCTTCCGTTCCGCATAGTCAACCAAAATTTCGTGCGGAGTCATAGGCAAAAGTGTGACCCGTTTTCCATTATATTGGAACATGTACCGATTAAGATAACCATCATGATATGTGCGGCGATCGAATTGTCATGGTCGTCCTAATAGGACATGTGTGGCGTCCATCTTGATAACATCACAAAGGACCTTATCAACATAGGCGTCAATAGAAAACGGCACCCAAGCTTGTTGTGTGACGGTGTCACATGCCGTATCGGAAATCCATTGGAGTCCGTAAGGCGTTGGGTGGGGGGTCGTAGGCAACTTGAAGTGTTTTACCACCCGTTCGTTGACAATATTGCAACAAGAACCCCCGTCAACGATGAGAGAAAGACTCGTATTATTAACCAAGCAACGAGAGTGGAAGAGATTCTCGCGTTGATCAATAGGAATATGCTCTTTAACTGCCAAAATACGACGAGAAACAAGAGCGAATTTACCGGGTTGTGCTGGGCCGCAAGCAAGCTCGTCATCACAGGGTTCCATGCCAAAAGGTGGGACGGTGTCATGGTCATCCTCAATAATAATATCACTGTCATATTGACCATCGTCGTCCTCGAAATATGTTAGGTCGGCAAACAAGACCCGTTTGGTGTTTGGGAAATCACGTTGTACATGGCCAAAACCGCTACACTTGTAGCACACGGGCTCCCTTGGGCGAGCCGCCGGTGAGGGTCCTTGTTGACCTCGAGAGGGAGGCGCCGGTGCCGGGCCATGGTTTGGTGCCTTCTCGGTACCCGTTTGCCTATTGGAAGGACCCGTCCGTTGGGTCCCTTTGGAAGCGTCGGTATCTGTAGGACTAGGCGCATCTCGAGAACGTGTGTTAGACGGATAAAGATATGGACTCGAGGAAGAGGTATACCTAGAATGCCGCGGTGTTTCGAGTTGTTGCTTATATAGCTTCATGGCGGCATGACATAATGCTCCCAAATCCTTGAATGGGACAATCTCGAGCGGCCGCCGGATGGAAGCATTAAGCCCACTCATGAACTTGGTGCGGAGGGCGGAGGGGGAGGCCGAGACGCCGGCCTTAATGTGCATGTCCTCAAGTTTGGCCAAGTAAGCCACCGGAGTGAGGTTGCCTTGCTTGAACTCGGCAATTTGCAACCGCATATCATTCTTAAAGTCCTCAGGCACGTACTTCTTGGTCATGCAATAGATCAATTGTTCAAATGTCTCAATTGGTGCCCATCCTCGCCTCTCTCGGGTGAACTCATACCGGTTCCACCAAGACTTCGCATCTCCTTCAAAGTATAGAGTTGCCGCCTCGATTTTCTCGTATTCCTCCTCATAATGACAATGTTTTAATGCGCGTTTCATATCCTGCGCCCAATTAAGAAAAACACACGGATCATATTCACCATGAAAGATAGGGAACTTAACCTTACCTTCCCTACGAGCTCGGTAGGGGTCCGGGCGGGGCGGTGGAATGTAGACATCATCGGCACGGGCTCGCCGGTGGCTGCCATGAGACCGTTGGCGCCCATGAACGGGTGGGGCTTGCCTAGGTGGATTTGGAGGAGGCAACCATTCTTCACCCCGGTCTTGGTTCTCATAAGGGTCTATGACGGGTGGGTGCCACGGACGGTTATGTGCTACCCGTTCTAAATCGGATTCATCACCGGAGAACTCGTTGAAGTTGTGTTGCTCATCGTATTCATCAAAGTCAAGGGTCCTCGGTTGCCGGGTTGACCGTTGGTGACGGTGTTCGGAACGATCATGCTCACGACCATGATTGGTGGTTGAGTTGGGACGGTACCGGGGCTCTTCCCGGGTTTGTCGGTCGGTTCGGGGCACACTAGGTGGAGGTGGAGAAGGAACATACCGTTGATGTTGATGCTCATAATATTGGTGCCGATGTTCCGTATCGACTATGGGCAAGTTATCTTGACGCGGGTCGGGGAATTCCTCCTCTTCTTCATGGGACTCATTTCCGTCAAGAGGTAAAGGATGGGTGCGTTCAATGACAGACGCAAGCCGGGTAACGTTTGATGGTCTAGCTCCCAAAAGTCCCTTGCCTTTCCGTTGTGCATCGGAAGTGGAAGCATTGACCACGATCTCATTCGGATAAGTTGGGGTGGGACGGCGAGCAATCTGAAGGGCCTTAAGAGCTTCTAGCTCTTTTTTCAAGGCAATGTTTTCTTGGGTCAAGGCATCAAACTTTTGTTGTGCCTTCAAGGCTTCCAATTCTCGCCTTATGGAGTCATTTTCGAGGGACAACGAAGCAGTTTCATGAGCCAAGGGTTCACTGAATTCTTGCGGACCAGAATCTTGAGAAGTTTCCATTTCAACGTTAGTCATTGCTCCAAATCAGCACACAATTGCAAGCAATCAAGTGAGCAAGGTGACAAGTTAGGTCAACTTTACCCAAGTTCAAGTGCGTTATCGGGTTCTACTTTGGGGAAGGCCGTTTGGCGGTTAGGCAAGGAAGGCAAATCCAACAAAATTGAACCAATTAAACACAAATAAACAAGTGATATTTTGCAAACGTATGTAAGAAAATGGAGAGATAGAAGATGGACGGATTGTTCACTCGGCAAGCTTTGCTTGCTTTCGGTCTTTGACCGTTTTGTAAAATCCGATTTTTCGGATGGACCGGTTTGCCGGACGTCTTTTCACTTTGTGTGTTTCGTTTCTTTGAAACGTTTTGAGGAACACTTTCTTTTGTTTTTTTTTTGAACACAAATCCGTATTGATGAAGAGTTTTTTTTTGCTTTTTTTGGAATATCAAATGCGAGATATCCGAATTTTTCGTTAACAAAAGATCCCAAGAGATTTGGTGAAATTAATTAACAAAATTGTCGGATTAGGTCGGTTTAAGAAAAAGATGGGTTTGATAAATGGTTTGAAGGCAAACCAAATATCTCCTATTTTTGTACGTTTTGTTTTGAGTTAAACACGGAAAAGAAAAAATTTCAGGGAAAATGGATGAACATGATGAACAACATGAAGATCATGAAGAACAAATGAAGAACATCATGAACAAACGAAGAACATCATGAACAAAAAAAAGGCTAAATAGGTTTAAGATAATAACGCACAAAAACAAGAGTAAAGAGAACTTAGCTTTGATCCCTTGCTTTGATACCAATTTGATGCGTCCTTGGAGGTAACCAAGGATAACTCCGGATCTAGATCAAGCAAAACTCCAACTACTCCTTGACTCTTTGTGCAATGTTGTATCGTTTCGGATCCAAAGGGGCGGAAGCGATGAAGAAAACAAGGGTTACTTCGATCTAGAGGGATCGAATAAACCTTTTTGTGTGGATCGAAGGTTGATTCTTAAGAAGAATCCTCGAATGTGGATTTCTGGGATCAAAGACGAGATCCAAGGAAGAAATTTGAGAGATAGAAGAGAGGTTTTGATGCCCAAGCTAAGTAGGAGGAAATTCTTCTCAAAACTTAGTAATATTGAACATGGAAAATAAGTGAGGCAAGATATCTCTTATATAGAGAGACTTGCCTACCTATGGGCCAACGGGCCAAACAAAAATACATGAAGAAAAGCCCAAAAGGGGAAAACCTAAATGGATAAGAGCAAACCCTAAAAGGATAAGGTCAAAAGGAATATTCTTATACGGAATATCCCTTTATTACATAAAAAGGAAAATATGAAAATATAGTCCGAAAATAAGCTAGCTTCATGCCATGGAGTCGGAAAGACGGGACATGCCGCTAACGGAACCGGTAGCCTATGCCATGGTGGTGTAGAGACATGGCATGCCGGTAGTGGGACCAAGTGAAGAAGTAATGCGGGTGATGATGGAGCCGGTGGCTCGAGCAATGGCCTTGGCTCGGGATCGGGTGATCGGTCCATCTGAACGAACTCTAAGAGCCTCGTCCTCTTCATCTATGGTCAACGTAAAAGGGGCATCCAAGGGCGCATCATGTAGGGGGGGAGGATAAGGGGTCTTGTTCTAGCGGGAGACAATGTCCAGTACAAGGGACCCGTTGTTACGCTAGGAAATAGCAGAAAAAGCTTTACATTTATAAACTCGAACTAAAATCCTAAACTACCTAGCGAAACCCGCAGTGTACGGATCGTTATGTAGGAAGGAAAGTATTCCAAGGTCGAACACAAGGACTGAGGCGAAATCAAGTCATTCAATGATCAAAGATAGTGCAAATCTAGTCTAAGAAAGAAAGAAACAAAGAAATGAAAATGATGATATTTTTGGTTGGGTTTTTGTGGTGATCAAGCAAAGATCACAAATCAAGCAAGGTAATAAAACAAACTAACAACTCAAGCTAGCAAACAAACAAGTGACGCAAACACAAGATAAGAGATCAAAGAGAGAAAAAGTGGATTCTAGAGGTCAAGATTTCCGGTTATGGCATTGGACTCAAGCTTCTAAAGATTCTAAGGATAAAGCTGAGGTGTTGGGAAAGGGTGTTTCTCAAATGGAAGCAATTACCGGGTAAGTCTCTCGCTTCACTAATCCCGCACCAAACTCCTATTACCGGGTAAGTCTCAAGGAGGTAAAGTTAGGAATTCTACACAAACCGGTCACTACTTAAGGGGCAAACCTCTCCTTACCGGGTAAGTCTCGGAAAAGGTAAGTCTCAAGCAAAAATCCTAGCACACTCAGTCCAATAGCGGCTTATGAGGCTCACTACTACCTAGAGTTCATCATCTTCGGTATCTAAGATCGGAAATCACCGGGTAGGTCTCTTTTCTCACTTAGTTTGCTAGCATTAGGTCACCCTAAGCTATATCATGCTCAACAAACACTAGGATTTCAACAATCTAACATCCTAACATACAGATTCATCAATTAAAGAGCAACAGAAGGAAAAATCGGGCTGATCATAGTAAAAATCGGCCGATTTACTATGAAGAACAGGTCGATTTTTATGTCTGAGTTAGGTTTTGTGCATACGAATCATCCTAAACTAACATATAAGTCCATCCTATCATCACCCAAGCCTTAACCATCAATCCATCACTCCAGAATCACAACAAACTAGCCAACAACATGCATTTCAAGATCTAAAATCATCATACAAGCATACATGGAATCCATAGCAAGAAGATGAAGTAAGGAGATGAAAGCAATGAAACTTAGCTGGATTTGAGCTCAAAACAAGTCTTTCAACACACCAAATGTAGCTCCAAGTCAGATCTTACAACCTTCAACAAGTTTCTTCATAAAAATCACTCAAATCTCACTATGAAATTGAAATCTACACTAATCTCCCTCAAGAACACCCACAAGGGTGTCTTGAAGAGAGCTTCCAATTCAAGAGTCTTTGGGAAGATGCTAGAAGGGTCCAAAGGAAAGAGAAAGGTCCATAAATCAGCCTGCAAGACCACTTATATTCTCCACCAAGAGCAAGGCCGGACAAGAGATCGTGGGACACGTGGCTAAAGCTGTCAAAGGCCCAAAAATCGACCCAGTAGGAAAAATCGGCCGATTTTCCTGGGTGTAGGTCGATTTTCTTCAACAGAGAGTTGTTATGATCATCTAGCCATGAGTTGCTCCATTGCTTGCACCAACAAGGGTCCTTGTGCCCTTCATTGCTCCAATTATGTTCCTTCAAGGTCTCGGATATGTACCACCATGAGGCTTGATCCTCGAATGTATCGATTAATGTCCAAAAGATCCCCGAAATACCTACAAAACCGACAAAAGCTCGTGTAGACGTCTTTTCTAGAAATATGCACGAAATGAGCACAAACGTCTTAAACTAATGTCAAACCGTGCATGAATAACGGGAAAAACTATCTAATTGTATGCCTATACTAACGTCATAAATCACGTTATCAAAATACCCCATACTTAAGATTTGCTCGTCCCCGAGCAAGACCCAACTATAGACTAAGAGATGACGTGATTTATGCATGCAGAAAAACGACAAAATCTTTTTGGAATTGTGCTTCTAACATTGGATCACCTTCATAGTCATGTTTCATGGCAATGGATAAGCAATCATGCATCAAATAAGTGAAGGCATGGAAAGACAATTATACTTAACTAGAAAGCATGCATGAGAGGTGAAAATGAAGAAGTCAAGATGATCATGAGTATGTCCAATCTAGATCACTAAGTCTTACACACATGCATTTAGGTCACAAGGACTTAGGAAAGAAGAGGCTAAGAAACGTTGTGATTAGGTGGGAATTTTTTGGTCATGTGATGCTAATCCGGGAAAGGAACTAACTTCACAATTTCATTTTTGCTCAACTTCCCAACAAGTGTATAATTTTCTCCATCTTTTCTTTGTTTTCTTTTCTTTTTCACTTATTTTTGAGACAATGGCATTGGTGTACAAAAGCCGAAACCTTGGTGATTAGCCGTCCTCGGGCTTTTTTATTTTTCGAGGTGCATCCACACCGGGCACACATACCAAAGCTCGTTAGGACTATCGGTTTATTTGACTTTGGCAAGGCACCAACACCCGATTATGTGAAGTGTGCCGAGTTACTTGTCTTTTAAACCAACGTCCCCAAACCTATATTTTTGTCTAAACTTTTCACAACAAATTCAGCACTTCGTTCACATCATTCTTTCATCAACAACTTCACCCCACACTTGCTTTTCACACACATCAACACACTATCATGCTCCTATTCCCGGATGGGTCAAAAGAGGTCAAATTTTTCATCAATTGAGGTGCTCAAACAACATGATCAAGATGAGAAGTAGAGAAAGATGAATTGCCTTATTTGTTCCTAAATGATGTGCAAGAACTAGCATGCAATTTCGACTTTCAATACTCAATTCAATCAAGGCAAACATTCATGATCACAAATCATTCATGGTTTCAAGAGAAGTACTTCAAGTCCACATATACATTCATCAATTTAACACATAAGGCCATCCATAGCCAATCCACAAGACAAGGTTCAATCATTAGGGTCATATCCAAGCCTTAGAAAGCACAAAAAAAAAAAAAAAAAAAAATTTAAATTTTCTGATTTTTTTTTGAATTTTCGAAATATGTATGTACAATGCAAGACATAATGAAACATGTGACAATATTAAACTATCCTAGATGCTAATCATATAAGTGATCATGAAAACCCCACCCCATACTTAGAAACACATTGTCCCTAATGTGTAAACTTAATAAAGAAGTGAAAGAGAGTCCTCACAATGTAAGATTGGTGATGCTTTGGTATTTCGGGTCACATTGGATGATGATGGTGGATGATCGATCAAGGATGGTAGAGAGCTCTTGATGTTCATTATGGTGTCGGAACCCGCGCTTGGCACCGCAAGCCGTCCAAGTTCCACGGCCGCTCCACCCATGCTTGATTGGAGATCATCACTTTCCTTGACAGAGGAAAAATCGGACCATATCCCAGGAAAATCGGCCGATTTCTGTGAAGAACAGTCCGATTTTCCTGGGTGCTTTCTTCCTTGTCCATGTGTTCGGATCTTGCACCTTATTCTCAACAGTTCCATGAGGCTTTCACATGACCTCCAGCATCTCATCACACATGACAACAACAAGATCTAGCACCCAAAAACACAAAAGAAAAACAAAGCACACCAAAAACAAAAGCAAAAACGAAAACGAAAGAGAAAAGGGAAAGAGTTATTACCCTTGGGTTGCCTCCCAAGAAGCGCTTCTTTTAGGTCATTAGCTTGACCAAACTCCGAGGATGTGTCAATCCACCTCGAATACCATGGTTTGCTTGAGGAGTCCAAGCAACCATCGCTTTCCGGCATCCATGATGACAAGCAAGGGCCACTTGATGCCCAAATAAGCTTTAAGTTCTCTCTTCACCGGTGAGTAATAGACTCCTTCATCACCGCTCCCTTGATGATAGTATGGTGTTGCAACCATAGGTGCCACCCCATACTTAGACAATTGGTACTCCGCGGTCACACCGGTGAGATACTTGCCATCCTCATCCTCTATAATCCGAAGAAGGCCGGTTCTTGGAAAGAATTCTTCATTGAAGTGCTCCATAACCATCATGGATCCATCATGCTTGCCTCCATCATTCAACATTGGAGACTCCTTAGGAAAGGGACTCCAATCTTTGTGTGTGCTCCGGGCAAGCAAGAAAGGATTGGAAAGAGTTGAAGTTAACTTAGGGTTCTCCTTCGTGAGCTCTTCAAGTGTGGTTCCGGGGTTGATGGCAAGGATGTCCGGGGGTGAGAATACTTCATTGCACTCCTCCAAAGGTGAAGGAGGTGGAGGTAAGCCTTGAAGGATGGTAGGATCTCCTAGCATAAGAGCATGCCTAATCTCCTCAATCTCCCTCCTCATTTGTTCTTCTCTCTCAACATTCAATCTTCTTACATCCTCCAGGGCCAAATCCCTTAGCCACAATTGCTCCCGAGCTTCATTCAACTCTTCCTCAAGGTCTCTATTGGCTATGGTTGAACCAGGTAATTCTTGGATCTCCTCATGGTGAACCTCCTCTTGTTGAAATACTTCCTCTTCAAGCACCATGTGGGAACTCGAAATGGAAGCAAGATTGCTCTCTAGATCATCCATCTTCATCAACATTTCTTCTAGAATTGATTCCACTCGGTCATTGTGAGGTTGATGGTGAGGTTCCACATAAGACAATGTAGTCATGTGAGCTTGATCATGGGACTCATGATAGACATTAAACTCCTCCCAATACTCAAACTCATCATGGAGAGGTCCTAGATCTTAGTTTTCCATCAACTCCTCATACTCCATGTCGTCAAGGTCATCTTGGAATTACAATCCGTCCATGGCAAACATGAAAAGGCAAAGACAAAAACAACACAAGATCAAAAGTAACAAGAAAGATAAACACTAAAAACGATCAAAAGCAAATGACTCAATCTAGACCTAGTCCCCGGCAACGGCGCCAAAAACTTGTTACGCTAGGAAATAGCACAAAAAGCTTTACATTTATAAACTCGAACTAAAATCCTAAACTACCTAGCGAAACCCGCAGTGTACGGATCGTTATGTAGGAAGGAAAGTATTCCGAGGTCGAACACAAGGACTGAGGCGAAATCAAGTCATTCAATGATCAAAGATAGTGCAAATCTAGTCTAAGAAAGAAAGAAACAAAGAAATGAAAATGATGATATTTTTGGTTGGGTTTTTGTGGTGATCAAGCAAAGATCACAAATCAAGCAAGGTAATAAAACAAACTAACAACTCAAGCTAGCAAACAAACAAGCGACGCAAACACAAGATAAGAGATCAAAGAGAGAAAAAGTGGATTCTAGAGGTCAAGATTTTCGGTTATGGCATTGGACTCAAGCTTCTAAAGATTCTAAGGATAAAGCTGAGGTGTTGGGAAAGGGTGTTTCTCAAATGGAAGCAATTACCGGGTAAGTCTCTCGCTTCACTAATCCCGCACCAAACTCCTATTACCGGGTAAGTCTCAAGGAGGTAAAGTTAGGAATTCTACACAAACCGGTCACTACTTAAGGGGCAAACCTCTCCTTACCGGGTAAGTCTCGGAAAAGGTAAGTCTCAAGCAACAATCCTAGCACACTCAGTCCAATAGCGGCTTATGAGGCTCACTACTACCTAGAGTTCATCATCTTCGGTATCTAAGATCGGAAATCACCGGGTAGGTCTCTTTCCTCACTTAGTTTGCTAGCATTAGGTCACCCTAAGCTATATCATGCTCAACAAACACTAGGATTTCAACAATCTAACATCCTAACATACAGATTCATCAATTAAAGAGCAACAGAAGGAAAAATCGGGCTGATCATAGTAAAAATCGGCCGATTTACTATGAAGAACAGGTCGATTTTTATGTCTGAGTTAGGTTTTGTGCATACAAATCATCCTAAACTAACATATAAGTCCATCCTATCATCACCCAAGCCTTAACCATCAATCCATCACTCCAGAATCACAACAAACTAGCCAACAACATGCATTTCAAGATCTAAAATCACCATACAAGCATACATGGAATCCATAGCAAGAAGATGAAGTAAGGAGATGAAAGCAATGAAACTTAGCTGGATTTGAGCTCAAAACAAGTCTTTCAACACACCAAATGTAGCTCCAAGTCAGATCTTACAACCTTCAACAAGTTTCTTCATAAAAATCACTCAAATCTCACTATGAAATTGAAATCTACACTAATCTCCCTCAAGAACACCCACAAGGGTGTCTTGAAGAGAGCTTCCAATTCAAGAGTCTTTGGGAAGATGCTAGAAGGGTCCAAAGGAAAGAGAAAGGTCCATAAATCAGCCTGCAAGACCACTTATATTCTCCACCAAGAGCAAGGCCGGACAAGAGATCGTGGGACACATGGCTAAAGCTGTCAAAGGCCCAAAAATCGACCCAGTAGGAAAAATTGGCCGATTTTCCTGGGTGTAGGTCGATTTTCTTCAACAGAGAGTTGTTATGATCATCTAGCCATGAGTTGCTCCATTGCTTGCACCAACAAGGGTCCTTGTGCCCTTCATTGCTCCAATTATGTTCCTTCAAGGTCTCGGATATGTACCACCATGAGGCTTGATCCTCGAATGTATCGATTAATGTCCAAAAGATCCCCGAAATACCTACAAAACCGACAAAAGCTCGTGTAGACGTCTTTTCTAGAAATATGCACGAAATGAGCGCAAACGTCTTAAACTAATGTCAAACCGTGCATGAATAACGGGAAAAACTATCTAATTGTATGCCTATACTAACGTCATAAATCACGTTATCACCCGTAGCTGCAGAAGGTCCAGAGGTGTTCATCCCTTTCGGGGGTGCTGTTGCAAAGCTTGCAAGTGTCAACACCAATCAAGTTCCAGGACTTAAGAGTAGCAAGAGTTGGAAGACGTCGGAGGGATGCAAGCCAGGAAATATAGAGCTCTTGGGGATATTAGACCTGAACCAAATGGCTTTGTATGGAGTTAGGTTGGCTGGGGGGTTCAGGTTTGAATAAGGCATACACTTTCTTGTTTGAGAATGTGTTAACATTGGTGGATATGACATCGTATCTCATGCCACCAGCAAGGCGAGGGGCAATTTTATCCCTGGTAGAGAGCAATGCTCTCCAAAATGAACTATGGTGAGACTTAGGGGTACAATTCCAAAGGGTACATCTCTTGAGCAAGTGGCGCTCAACCCAGAGACCCCAGATGTTATCACCTCCCCTATCCAAATCATAGATGAGTTTAGTGAAGGCAACTTTGTTTCTAGTTGCAAGATCAAGGAAGCCCAGTCCACCAAGGTCTTTGGAAGTACAAATAGAGGCCCAAGCAACCAAGGCTCTATTGTTGTTTACAATACCAGACCAGAAGTAAGACCGCATCAGACCATTGAACGTGTTAATCACCTTTGCGGAAAGCATGAACATAGAGTTCCAATAGTGGCTTATAGAGAAGAGAATGGATTTTACAATCTGTGTTCTACCCGCATAAGAGAGGGACTTTGCACTCCAGGATTGGATACGTTTATTGATCTTGTGAATCAAGGGTAGATAGTCATTTATCATCAGTCGCTTGCTACCAATCGGAACCCCCATGTAATGAAAGGGAAGTGTTCCCACTGACATTTCAGAGAGGTTAACAGCTCTATCATGCTCCTCGTTACTCATATCACCAGTGACGATAAGTGATTTGGTAAGATTGATAACAAGCCCAGAGGCAGATCCAAACTGATCAAGTGAATCTCCAAGTATCTTTATGGAAGGGATATCACCTCTGCAAAGAAGTAAGAGATCATCAACAAACGTCAAATGAGTGAAAATGGGGGAGGAGCATTTTGGATGGTGATTGAATTCTAGATTTGAGGTATTCTTCTGAATCATCCTGGTTAGAAACTCCATAGCAATAACGAATAGGGGAGGAGATAGTGGGCATCCTTAGCTCAAGTCGCGACTACCCATGAAGTGACCACACAGGGATCCATTTATATTGACAGAGAATGAGGCAGTAGAGATACACTCCTTAACTAAACCAATGAAGTGATTTGGGAAGCCCATTCTATGGAGGCAGTGGAGAATGAACTCATGGCTCACAAAGTCAAAAGCTTTAGATATGTCGACCTTCATCGCAACCCTAGGGGAGATATGCTTTCTACCATACTTGTGAAATAATTCTTGACAAAGTAGAACATTGGTTGAAGCTGATTATGTTCGGCAATATAGCATTGATGCGCTTTGACGGTATCTTGGTGATGGTCTTGTAAATGGTGTTGCAGCAGGAGATGGGCCTGTAATTTGAGGGTGAAAGAGGACAATCATGTTTAGCAATTAGAGATATGGAGGTATGATTAACCTGCTTAAGCATACGTCCATTGATGAAGAAATCCATTATAGCCTCGTTAAAGTCATGTTGAATGACGTCCCATGCAGATGTGAAGAATAAAGAGCCGTAGCCATCCGGCCCAGGCGCCTTGTTAACCCCAATGTTGAAAATAGCCGACTTGATCTCCTCCAAGTTAACCATCATATCCAGTTGATAACACGGTTTATGACTTAGATTTAGACACTCATTTAGATAGATTTTCCGCTCATTCATGCATGGTTTAGCATTAATTCACGGCGTTTGCAATCAAATCATGTATTTTGTCGAGATAGACGTCTACTCGGACTTTTGCCTGCTTTGTAGGTATTTTGGGAGATTTAAGAGCCTAATCGATACATCCGAGGATCATTCCTCGAGATGACACGCCTCCGGACTCATTGGAATGCAAGTTAAGGGCTAAGGAAGACTCATGGAACCTTGCCAACACAAGCCATGCACCAAATCATGACTTAACGAGCCTAGAAGAAGACTCTGGACCAAACCACGGTCTAGAACAAGACCACGGCCGTGGACTTGCCCGTGGTTCTTGCCAGGACCACATTGACAGCTGGCCACGATCTCTTCCATTGCCCTTGCATCTTAGTGGGTATTTAAAGGATTTTGCAGGCTGTAATTGGGGATCCTTCTCCTCTCTTTTGACCTATCTTCTTCCCCAAAACACTTCTCCATTGTAGCCTCTCTTCCAAGCATCCATTAGGGGTGTTCTTGGAAGAGATTAGTGTAGTTTCTCGTTTTAGAGTGAGATTAGAGTGGATTTAAGTGAAGCTTCCATTGTTGTCAAGTTGGATTAGCTCTTGGAGCCTTGTAAGTTTTTGGTAACTTCTTCTCTATGCCATTAATGTCTTTTCTTGGAATTGTTCTTCATTATTTAACCATGACTTGCAAGCATGCTTATTTGATGAAGTTTGATCTTGAAATGTTTGTTGTTGGCTAGATAGATGCGATTCTAGGGTAAGGAAAGAAGGGTTATGGCTAGTATTATGATAAGATGAACTTAGATTTACCCTTGGATGACTTGATTTCTTGAAAGAGGTCTCTGTTGAAGTCCACGGTTTGTTCATGCCATTCCACGGCCGTGGTTGTGGTAGAACAGCCCGTGATTCTCCCTAGTTCGATGGATCTAGCTTTAGTTAGTTAGAATGTTGAAATCCTAGTGTTTGTTGAGCTAATTCTATCCTAGGGTGACCTAGTGTTAGCAACTAAGTGTTTAGAAGAGACTTACCCGGTGATTCTTACTCTTAGATTCAAAAGATGACTAACCCTAGGTAGTGGTGAGCCTCACAAGCCGCCATTGGACTAAGTGTGCTAGGATAGTTGTTTAGGACTTCCCTTTCCGAGACTTACCCGGTAAGGATAGGTTAGACCCCTAGGCGACAATCCGGTTCGTGTAGAATTCCGTCCCTTAGGTTCTTAGAGACTTACCCGGTAATAAGACCTTAGGAATGGACTAGTGGACCATGAGACCTACCCGGTAATTGATCCCAATCTAGAAATGCTTAATCCCGACATATCATAGTTAATCCGAGAAATGAATAGAAAGCTTGAGTCTATGCCATAACCGGGACTTCCAAACTGTAGAATCCGCTTTGTTACTTCCATTCTCCTATCTTTTGTGTTAGTGTGGTTGTGTTGCTTGATTTTGTTTATATATTTGTGATCTTTGTTTGATCACACAAAACCCTCCAAAAACATTGTGTCTTCCGTTTTCTTTATTCCTCATCTTATCTTAGTCTAGATTCGCACTATCTTCGATCATTGAATGACTTAGTTTCACCTCAGTCCTTGTGTTCGACCTCGGAATACTTTCCTTTCTACAAAACGACCCGTACACTGCGGGTTTCGCTAGGTAGTTTAGGATTTAGTTCGAGTTTATAAATGTAAAGCTTTTTGTGCAACATCCTAGCGTGAACACCAGTGTTGCGACATCCTCCGGGTT
The DNA here is from genome assembly GCA_033239125.1 of Fagopyrum homotropicum. Lineage (NCBI taxonomy): Eukaryota > Viridiplantae > Streptophyta > Magnoliopsida > Caryophyllales > Polygonaceae > Fagopyrum > Fagopyrum homotropicum. Next base: position 24,244,401 of record BSWB01000006.1, read on the forward strand.
AAGCAAGGGGAGAGTAATGTTTGGAAAGGAGGGTGGGGAGTTTGGGTTTGGGGATTCAAAACATGGCTAAAGTGAGTCACCAGGATATTGGTGTCCGGATCATAGGACATAGATCTAGAGCTAGTTTTTATAGTGTTGATATGGTTAGCACACTTTCGATTCTTTATACCCCGAAAGAAGAAAGATGAGCATTGATCCCAATATTCTATCCAATTAGCTTTGGAAAGTTGTGCCATCATGGTCTGGAGGGTCTTATTGCTATCATTCAAAGCAAAAGTGTGTAACCTCTCTTCATCCTGAAGTGAGACGTCATGTGGATTTGTTTGCAATTGGATCTGGGTAGAGTGGAGGAGCCTTATTTGCTCAAAGATATTCGTCTAGATCTCCTCCAATTTGGCACTTGGAAACCTTTTGAGGATTGGTTTCAACAGCTTCAGTTTTCTTGTAAGTCTAAACATTAGGTTGCCATCCACCACAGTGTTCCACACACTCCCAACACTATCAAGGAACTCCTCATGTTTAGCCCAAGCGTTATTGAAACGAAAAGGAATGTTCCTCCTGGCAGTAGTAGCATTAGTGAATAGTAAAGCCGGGGAGTGGTCAGATATATCTGCAGGGTCAAAATGAGCTTTTGAATGGGGGAAGGCCGTGTGCCAAGCGTTATTGGTGACAATACGATCAAGCTTGCTCCAGATACAAGACCCCACTTGCTTGTTGTTCCAAGTGTATTTGCATCCCGAGAAGGGATGATCCGAGAGCTGATTAAGCTCAAAGCATGATGCAATTTCAGTGGAATCTTGTGAGATATTAGGCAGGTTGCATGAGGTCTTCTCATCCGGGGAAAGGGTGACGTTGAAGTCACCTAATAAGGCTCATGGGGTAGAAGAGTTGAGCATCCGTATCGTAGTGATAGTGGACCAAAGATCCTGTCTATCTTCCGGCTGATTGTGAGCATATATGAACGATACTTCAGCAGCTGTTGCTTGGTCCGGGTTGGGAATAGGTTTTAAGATTTGACAGTGTATGATCTGATCAGTTTTGATGGTAGTGGTGAGGTTTAGCTTTGCCGGGTTCCACCACACCCATATGCGACAATTATGAGTGAGGGAGGAGTTTGAGACATGGCTCCATGAGGGGAATAGGGATTTGGAGATACATTTTTCATTGCTAGACCGAAGTCTGATCTCAAGAATAGCAAGGAGATCAAGATCATGCTTCTTAGCATAGGATTGGATTGCTCTTTGTTTTGCGGAATCATTTAAACCCCGAATATTTCATGCATTGATATCAACTATCATTGATCATGTTGGATTGAACTTGGATGGCACTTGCAATCAAGGTAGAAACAGTTGAGGGGGGGACTATAGTGTTTGGGCAAGTTGGAGGAGGGGCTGGGGTAGGGTTGAGAGGGATCAAGGCTGGGGGAGGATGGTCCCCAAGGGGAAGGGGCTTCGGGTGGCACAGTAGGTTTAAGGTTAGGGCTAACGATATTTTGGGGTGAGGGTATCTTGATAGCTAGGGTAGAATCAGGATTAGGTTTCAGAGGACAAGGGACTTCAGGGGGGGGGGGGGGAGATAGACTGGTGGGAGGAGGGGCCGCCAATAGTGACAATAGGAACCCGTTGGTCACAAGGGTCATAGTTGATCCTCAAGGGTAAGATCAAGGTTTGGTCGGGAACATGGTTGTTCCTCAAGGAGATATCCTGTGTAGGCAGGAGAGGTTCGGTATTGGGATTAGGGTTGCAAGGTTTAGTAGGATAGCTTTGTTTGGGGTTAACTTGCTTCTTTATGCTCACGTCCGCCTTTGTGGTCTTACAACAGTGTCCAAAAATCAGACAGGTATCACATCGCGCCGACAGCCAGTCGTAGGTAACCTTCTAGACAAAGGATAGGCCATCAGAGCCGGTCAAGGTAACCTCACGAAGAAGGGGACGAGCAACATGGATGTCAATAAGGATTCTGGCATATCCAAGTCTCTCTTGGTTGGCAAAGCAAGCATCTGTGAGGATGGGCACACCCAGGGCTGATCTAATTTTTGCGAGCATATATTTGGACCAAAACTTGTAGTCCAGGTCATGAAAAGTGACCCAGATAGGCAAGGAGGACAAACTGGAGTAGTCGAGAGGTAAGTCCTTTGTCCATCGTTTCTAGAGGAGAGTGGTAGAAACGTTTGTGATCCAAGGGCTACCAAACAAAATGGAGTTAAGGTCATCCTCATTTGCGAAGTGGAAAACAAATATTCCCTTCTCATTTCGTAGGATCTGGGGTTTTAAGATTGAGTTCCAGTTCTCGGAGACAAAATGAGTCATACGTTGGAAGGATATTGGGCTTCCCAGAGGGAACCCAACAAGGGACAATTTCCATTTCATCGTGGCCTCTTCAACTTCATCCTCGGTAAAAGGGATGATCCCGGATTAAAGTTCAGGGGTGAAGGTTAAGGCGATATGGTTCCAGCAGAGACTTTTGGAGACAATCTCTTTGTAGCTTACTTGAGTGGCGGCTAAAGGTGCTGGAGGGCTTGTTTCCTTTGTGCATGCAGGGTTTTGGGGTTTGGTGCATACATGGCTATGGGGATGAGGGATGGCAGGTAAAGAGTTGGAAGTTGAAGAGTAGAGAGGCACGTGGGGACCCACAAAGCCAACATTCTTAGAGACTGGAGCACTCCCAAGAGAAGGCGTGGGGTCAGACATTAAAGCCTATTGGGGATCCGAAGGGTCCGTATTCAAAGTCAAGGCGTGTCCATCAATGACAAGGGGTATACCAACTGGTAGGGAAGGGTTCAGATTGGGGTTTTTGGGTGCCGGCATGTCCGGAGATCCAAGCGGAGCCACCAGGGGGGAGGCCCCATTTAGGAAGGCGCCATATGTAGCAGAGTCGGGGAGGGTGGGGATAGTGGATGGTTTCAAGGTAGCTTGGGTCAAAGGTGGGAAGAAGGTGATCGACGCTAAGGCTGGTGGTGCAGGCAGTTCAAGGTTAAGTCTTCGATTGTTCGACCGGATAAGGTCATCTGGGATAGGTTCGACAGGGGTTTCCGGTGAGGATGGGGTTGGGGGAGGATATGGTTTTAGTTGGATGGTTGAGGGCAGCGGACGGATGAGGTAACTCGGAAAGCTTAATGGTGAGACGGCGGGACCTCCTTGATCCGGCCATGGGGGCGGAGCACGAGTGGGCGGGGCACGGTCAGGGGGGTTGCACTGGGGAGGTGTAAGCAGGCTTACACCGGAGTAGAGGAGAGAGAAGAGAGTGATATTAGTTTAATCTCTATTAGTCATAAACTAACATTTGCTCTAATCCCGCCGCTATTGTTGTCTCATCCACGTTGCTTCTTTGTTTGGAATATTGGGAGGAAAGGAAAACCCTAGTAAAATAAAATATTAAAAATCACCGTACTTTTAACTGAAAAGTTTGTTTTATTTTTATTTTTATTTTTTTGAAATTTTTTTCTTCAAAATTTACAATTTTGGACAGTAACTTACCCCTTTCTTTTTTGGCCTTATCTAAAGAAATATTGAGTGTTATTTTTCTCAATCAGAAAACAAAAATAAAAAACAACATTGTTTATCGGTTTTTTAGATCAATATGAAAAAAGTAAAAATAAAAACAATTCAAATAACAATGTTTAATAAATCAATATTTTTTGAACAATTTTCTTCTTATAAATCTTTATTTATTAACCATTTAAAGTTATACACTTTTATATGTCAAGACTCTTGTGTTTTGTAATGTCGTCTTTTTAGTTTGATGTTGTTTTTGGTGGAGTTTCGAGTTGTTTGCCTAGAAGGGGGTATGAATTTGTGATCGACTCTAACGGCTCTTGTTGCGTGTCCAAATTTAAGGTGTTTGTAATTGTTCCCTATGCTTCCTACCTGTGTACTTCCTTCGATGATGAAAATTGTGTAACCGCTTCTTGTTGACTAGATCATCCTACTTTCCTTTGAGGATCTCTTTGCTTTCGGGCTTTCATGATATATTTTTATGTGTTTATTTTTTTTCTTTTATTGTGGTTCTTCGTGATGATTAGTCCATCTAGGGATCTTTTTTCGGCCTTTCAATCCACTAGACGGTGCGTCTCTAGTGTTTCGAACCGCTTCTCATTATCAAAGAAAAAGACAAAAGAAAATTATTCACAAGAAAAAAAAAATAATGTAAGGAATGACCAAGCTAAACTTTGATACCTAAAAAAATAATGGAAATGTGCATATGGCTACGTCCTTGTAAACGATAATATCAAGGTAAATGTGGAGGGTAATGAACTAACAATTATCAATAATATCAATAAATATTTGTCCCATTTTCAAGTTGTTAAAGAGGAGCACATTTTAAGATAGTCAACGTTGTAGTAGATCTTCTAGCTACTTATGGTTGAGACCTTCTTGTTGTCGATTTTTGTGACACACAAGTAGAAAGAACTCTCTAGGATGTGTACGTATCAAAGTTCGATATAGACGGACCATAGAGCGGGGCTCGTGCGCATACGAGCGCACATGCATGTTAGACCCAAGCCCACCACATAAGCATGGCGAGGTTCCATCCTAAAACCAATTGGCAATAGGAGGATTATCCCACCGACCTTATATATTAGGCTCGAAATGTCCACAACTTTCGATGTTGGAACTTATTATCAACTTATTATCCTCAACACGCCGTATATACCGAGTCGACACTTGTCCACAAGTTAGGATGGCGAGCCGAACAGAGGCTAACTGCTTTGATACCATGTCAAAGTCCGATATAGACGGAACATAAAGAGGGGGTCGTGTGCATAAGAGCGCACATACGCGTTAGGCCCAACACATAAACCCGGCAAGGTTCCATCCTAAAACAAATTGACAATAGGAGTAGCTCACCGACCTTGTATACTAGGCTCAGAATGTCTACAACTTTCGATGTGGAAACTTATTATCAACTAATTATCCTTAACATAATTGGAAGATATGATATAATATAATTAAAGAAGTTATCTTATTATTTTAGAATAGTTTTATTTTATAGTATCTTGTGTAATCTTTATTATTCTTCCATAACCTAATAAAACGGGTGATAATAAACTCAACATCAGTGTGGCTCTACCTCCACTATTTGTGTGGTCTTCTCCACCAAAATCTATCATGGAGCGGGTTCGATTTGGGACCTCAACCTACCAATCCTCACCAACTTATTGATGTCTAAATCTACTTTTGCCACCGATTTACTAATGGTACTATCGACCTAATATTGTCACCGATCTACTGGTGGTCCTAACTATTGACACCGATCTACATGGGGTGTGACGTACCTCTTCTTGTTGTCAATGAAATGTTCCAGTCTTCAACGTTGTTGCTCTACCGTCTTTCAACGTCGTTACTCTACCGTCGCTTCGACTACGGGAGCGTATTGGAAGATATGATATATTTTAATTAAAGAAGTTATCTTATTATTTTAGAATAACCCTAACCCTATAAATAGGGTGATAATAAATTCGGTATCAGTGTGGTTCTAACTCTACCTAGTTGCACTTGTGGGGGCGTGTTGGAGATAATAAGTTTTCACATCGAAAGTTGTGGACACTTCGAGCCTATTATATAAGGCCGGTGGGCTACTCCTCCTATTGTCAATTGGTTTTAGGATGGATGTAAGAGCCTAGTTGCTGAGTTGCTGAGAGAGTGAGATGAGGGCCAGGAATTAGCCTGATCCACCCCTGCGTGACCTTGGTGGCACCCCTGCGGTTTTCCTGGGCCGCCCCTGCGGCTCTGTGTGCTGCGGCCGTCTTCTTTGACCCTTTGACCCGTGCTTTACTCTTTTTACCCCTTTATAATCTTCATCTCTTCCTCCTGATGATGGTTTACCATTCTTGCTTCATCTCTCTCTCCCACATACCTCTCTTCTCCTCTCTTCTCCCTTTGATCATCTTTACTTGATCTTTTCTTGAGTTTGTTGAGTTTGTGAGAGATCTTGGATAGCTTTGCTTGCTGTTGTTGATGGTTGTTGTTGCTGAGCCTTATGAGCCAGCTTGAGGTGTTTTGGTGTGGTGTTGATCTCCTGGAGAGCTTGGTTGGTAAGCTTTCATGGCTTTTCTTCTTTCTTTCTTCTTTTCTTCTTCTTTCCCTCTCTTTCCTTAGCCTAGCTTAGTTACCTTAGGCTTGGATCATGTTCCAGCCATGTTTGGCTTGTGTTGATGTATATATATATATATATATATATATATATATATATATTATATATATATATGTTCTATATGTATGTTGCTGTTGGAGTGAAGAAGGAGTAAAAAATCGAAGGAAGAAGTGAAAAAAGGGCTAAGGTTGTGTCTTTTGTTGTCCAGCCGCCCCTGGGCCACCTTGCAGCCGCCCCTACGCCCACTTGCATCAGCAAGGGTCTCCTCTTGGTTTTGCAGGTGTGTGTGTGCTTCTAGGCTTTCCTTAGGATGCCTCTGTTTTCTCCTTTCCTAGTGTGAGTGTATAGGATCATGTTAGATGTGTGAGGATGAGTTTTGATGAGGTTGTGATCGGTTTATGCCTTGTACGGCTTTAAGGACTTAGGTTGATGTTAGTTGAGGTTTTGAGGTTGAGTATGATCCCTATGGATCCCTTTGGGTCTAGGTGTGACCCTTGTGTTGATAGGAGATTGATATATCTCTTTATGCCCTGTTTATAGGTTGTGTTGTCCCTCTAGTGTAGAGGTGATCGTGGTTTAGTTTGATCGTGGTTTAGTTTGATCGAGGTTGAGGTAAGTCCGTAGGACTTACTTAGTTACCATCCTTATATCGGGTGTTTGCATGAGTGGTGTGTGCGTTATATGTTTTTTGCTATGATAGCATGATATGTCGTTTATACCGACCTATGTTTTATTGATTGCCCCGTATGCGTGGTTGTGATAACCTTTCCCTTTCATCCCGCCATGGAGTCTGGGAGGTTCTCTAATGTCAGGCCAGACTGACTTTACAGGAAGGGCGCAATCCACTCCCATAGGGTACACGGATTGTGTGACCGATACTTGTGTAGCTGGCTAGCAGGCTCAGAGACGAGGATGTATCGGTCCTCGTGTCACATACTTTCATTTATATACATATATACGACTTGAGTGAATGACCATTATATTGAGATGATAAACTGGGTAATTGTGTGATATCATGCTGATGTGTTTATCTTTCCATGATTGTGTTTGTACTTATGCATTACTCTATATATATATGGTTAGCCAATGGTTTATTACCATGTTGTAGATGCCCCACAAGATAGGCATGTTGCTGGGTGATCTAACAGAGTGGCAGGCCGAGGACGTCTTGTATATAGGATGTTGTGGGATTTTGGGTTTGTTTACCTTTTCCCTCCTGCGTGAGGATGATCTTTTGTTACCTCCTGTGTGAGGGTGTTGGTTTATATATTCGGCTATGTTGTCTTACCTTTTGGATGTACAGTTTATACAGTTTTATGCATTTGTTTTTATATCTGTCAGTGTCATGTTATAAGGTTCAGTGAACTTGTTGTCAGGCTAGGGTCAGGATCCATTGTGAGATCCTAGCCCAATGTGACACTCTGAGTCCCACGGATTTAGGGTGCTACAGAGTTGGTATCAGAACCTTAGGTTGACAACAATGACACTTGATACCTACAATGAGATTTGATAGGTAAAATAAACGGAACCCGAAAGGGGTATGACGTTTTCAAAAGTTTTTTGATTTTAAATGTGATTTGAATTATAATGTTTTGTATATTAACATTATATAATTAACTATAAATTAATATCTTCAGCCCAAATTTACTTTTAAAATATCTATGTTAGTTGCACTTTCTCCCCCACTTGATTAGTACAAACCACTACATACAAAATTTATTTAATATTTATCCATTTAACTTTAAAATGATATTGGTACCTTGACATGGAAACTATACCGTTATATTATAATAATAAAAAATGTATGATGATAATCAGGTAATCATACAAATCTTGAAGGTAGTACCGAGTCGCAACAATGGACAACCATACATAGCCCAATAACATGTGGATTGGGCCGACGACGAGTGTTGTGAAGATCAATATATACATATGTTCACTTGATTCACCGTTGAGCAATCTCATTTTCAAAAGAAAAGAAAACGTGGAGCCATCTCACATTACAATCACCAAGTACAATACCTCGATCATACATATACTTTGTTATATCTAGACCTCAATGGCTCTGGTTATACTCTTTCATTTTTTTTTTATCAAATTACATTTACCATAAAAAAAACAACTACTTCATAAAAGGGGTTTGTCGTTTATTAGACGTGTTTGATAGGGAAGGTAAATATTACACAAAGTTTCGTAACTTAAACCTTATTGAAGATGATTAAAAAAAATGTTTAACATTATAGCCAATCATCTCATGGTCGACCCATCTGGAAAAGCAGACAGGTTCAGGAGAAAAGTCTAGTCGGAACAAAAAAAAGTTTTATTATATTTTTGATAAGTAATATTAAATTTAAAAATAACAGGTTGTCCGGATGGAGTCCAAGGCCGGAAGCCGAACTTGACCTGGATCCGGCCTGAACGAATCCAACCCTAACGAGGGAATGGTACCTCACAATTTCACATGCAATGAGATTTTGGTGAAGATTTTCCCAACACATAATCTTCCATAACTTTGCACTTTTGTTATTATACATTTCCTTATACATGTTTGAGCACCAAAATCTCTGCACCATCCATTCAATTTTCATATTAAGTTACGAAATAATGATTGATTTGAGGAAGTCAATATTACAATATAATTACTTGGTAATATATATGTTTAGTTAATGTGAAAAGTTTAACAAAAAAATACAGTTTTGTCCAGTAAAATTGGTGGTGCTGCAGATTTTATATACTAATCTTAATTTGTTGACGTCATCGATGTCAGTAACACGAAGAGAACCTCTCGTAACGACCAACATCAAATCCATTGTAAGCAAGAGGAGCATACATCCACATCTCGTCGGAGCTCAATAGCTGAACAACATCAATAAGCGACCCACAATTAGCCTCTTCATCTATGAAATTATAATCATGACTGTTATTTGTTACCTTGATTTGCAGCTGCAAAAACTTTACGTAATGGACAGCCTCTTCAAGCATTGTACTGATGTCGACCTAATCACCGATTATGATTAACACCCGTATTTTTATGTGCTAATTGGGAAATTATAATCATATCAGTTACCTTTGTTCCATTAGGGACAAGTCTCTGTAGGATTCTCAGTCTCTCGTTGATTCTCTCCCTTCTTTTCTGCTTGGAACAAATTCAACAATCAGCAAACCCTAGATTAATTAAGGAGATCATTATATATAATCTCATTACGTACTTACCCTTGCATAGAGGCTTTGAGGATCAGTGGCAGCTCCTCGGCTAGCCCTTTTCTTGCCATTCAAGTTAAGAGTAGTTTCTTCTTTAGGTGCATCCTCCTGAGAAGCATTGGATTCAATCTCCTTCTTGTTCTTCTTCGTCGACCTACCTTTCTTCTCTCCCTGATAATACAAAACAAAGCTCCTCATCATGAGCTTCATTTCACTTAAGCATGAACTCACAAACTCACAAAACTAATTTATATGCTTACTTGCTTGGAAAGACGAGCTCTCTTCTTAGGCAAAGGAGCTTCCGAACCACCGTCGTCGTTGTTCGGATCTTGGTCCATTAAGAAGCCATTATCCACCAGAAAATCAGAGGGTGAAGAGATTTGATCATCATGATTGAGTAGTTGCGTGAGTTGATTGAGTGTATCTACATAACTACCATCACTAGTTGATTCATTCAAATTTTCCGTTAGGATTGCTTCTTCACTGCAAAATTGATCACCTACTAACAGATTCATAAGACCTTCATCCTCAGCTGGGAATTCCGTAAAATGGACATCTGGGTTGTCGTTGGAAAAGAATTTGTAGAGGGATTCCCATTCTCCGTCAAGAAAGCAAGCTCCTTCAATGGTCTCCATTTCTGGTTTAATTGTTGTTAAGGAAAGACGATTATGTGATGTCAATGGAACTTGTTTGGAGATGGATATTTATAATGCACACCAAAGATTTGACTTGCATCATTATGTTTACAGCTTATAAAGTATAAATATACATATTATTATGTATAATGAACCCTAATGATTAATCTAACTTATTATATACCACAAATTCAACTCAATTCTTCATAATTCGTAGAGGACTTTTAGGGATTGCGTGCCTAGGCTCCTAATGTATACTTAACTGGTTTAATTTCAATCCCTTTCTACCAAAACAGAGTATGACTCGTAAAAGGTACTGTACAAGTTAATAAATAAGGTTCTATTAAAGCACTTCGTGGGTTGATACTTTGTTCAGTTTCCTGCAGCAACTGATTAATTTTAACCATGTCTATCTAATATACTAAAGCAGTTTGTGTACTTATATTGTAACTCCAACTTTTATTTAAGTTAGATTTACGTCACATTTTATATATATACGAATATTTATAAATTCAAAATACACATACTCAAAAACTTTTATAAATTGTTTATATTAGATCAGTTTGTACAAGCTACGAGAATTAAACTAGTATTATACTGAAGCAAAAGCGTCCACGTTCGTTTCGCCTACGTGTCGAGTATTAAAGTTACCGAATTTTTTTTAAATATATTTAGAATATATTTTACTTACATTACCATTGAAATAATATAAAATAACTTATATTTAAATTAGATATAACTTTTATTTAAAAAACATCTTACTTTTATTTTCATCACAACTTGTATTTCAATTATATTTTAATTCTATTGTGATCTCATTCCTTTTTCAAAGGAAAATAAATTAAAATAAATTTTATTAAATTAAATTACATTTTAATTATTTTGTAACTATAATTTTTTATGTAAATTAAATATTACATTTACATTTTATATATATACGAGTATTTATAAAATTAAAATGCACAAACTTCAAATCCAAAACTTTTTAAAATAAATTAAATTATTTATATTAGATCAACTTGTACAAGGTACGAGAATTAAACTTACATATATATATATATATATATATATAAAAGTTTGGTGGGTTAGTGCAATCAATTGATTTTAGGATAAAATCCATTGGGCTATCTTATATGTTGGGTTTAAACATAATGCACATGTAAGCTTGTATACACTAATACATACGACCTCACTCTACGTTTTGTGTCGGACTTTAACATACATGTTATCAAATCAATAAGTCAATCGGGCTTATTATGAAACTCAATTAGACTTATGTGCCGATGTGCACTCGTATACGTACACACAACCCCACTATATGATCCGTTTGTGTCGGACTGTAATAGATATATTTTACAAATATTTTTTTTATCGAGTTATACCTTTTTAATATTGTAACTTTAAGGATTTTTAATATATAACAAATCCAAGTTAATTCCTAACAGTTATCTAGATATTTATTCCTTAAAAATAAAACTACATAAGCTATTGAAGGATATCATATATTCTATTTAGATAAATTATCTTTATATATTAGGTTAGTTTGAATTTGATTTTATTTCGATAATCTTCATTAGTTTCCTTTAATTCTCTTGTAATCCTATATATATAGGATCATTATATTATCAATAAAATCGTGGTTCTATCTCCACCATTCGTGTGGTATTCTTCCACCAAAATCTATCATGGTATCAGAGCAGTTCGATCTCTCGTATCCTTGACTTATCGGGTTTGTCACCTTACGACATTGAACGCGGGCATGAACAATAATAGTTCGTCCGATTGGGCTAGCCGGCCTTAAGGCACGTCGTCAACCTTTCGGCGTATAAATCTGCCATTGCTACCGATTTACTGGTGGTCATATCAATCTATTGATGTCGTCGATCTGCCGGTGGTGTCACCGCTCAACTGGTGTATTCGTTGATCCAGTCTTCAGCGTCGTCCGTCTACACACGCTTTGACTGCGGGGGTGTATTGAAGGATATCATATATTCTATTTAGATAAATTATCTTTATATATTAGGTTAGTTTGAATTTGATTTTATTTCGATAATCTTCATTAGTTTCCTTTAATTCTCTTGTAATCCTATATATAGGATCATTATATTATCAATAAAATCGTGGTTCTATCTCCACCATTCGTGTGGTATTCTTCCACCAAAATCTATCATAAGCTAATGAGATATATTTAATACATTCTCTGTTTAAATAGTTGTTGATTATAGTTCGTCAATTTTATACAATACCTATTTTCATTATTGTTATTCGCTTCTTACTTATTATCCGTACCTCGTTATAGTCGGTACATTCGTCTATTTTCTCTAATGTTGATGGAAGTCACCCTTATTCATGCACTATTTGGAAAGGACGCAACCGTATATAAAGAATGGTAAGTGTTATTATAATAATAAGGTAGCCGTATGAAGATAATAAAGAAAAAGAAACATGCAATTAATTTAGTAATTGTGAGATCGTCACTTAATTCTTAGGTTAATAACGTATGACAGTTAGAAAAAGAGGAGATACCAATTCCGTCCTTTTCCAAATCAATCAATACATTAGTATCAATTAATTATGAGAAGTTGTAACATTTGTATGGCATGTTAGTAGTGTAACACTAAGAATTAGGATAAGGTATTTGATGTCGTAATGCATCCTCGTATATTGTTGTTAAGTTACCCGCTAGTCTTATAATAAAAGGGTCTTGTACTATAAGATTGGTGTATTACTCTTTATATCGTTCATTGGTTTTAGGGTGGAACATCACCGACTTATATGTTGATTTGGACTCACAAGCATACATGCTCAGACGTGCGATGAAAACCTCGGTGTTATATATGACCAAAACAAGACTAATAAGGTCAATGGCTCAACGTTTCACTAACCGTTACAAGAGCGTTTTACTTACATGGGGTTTTTCCCGACCCTACCTTCTCCTTGATCTTGCTCTACGATTCCTAGTTTTAATAGTCTAGTGTTGTACATGCGTGTAAACAAACTTGTATTCAAGCAAACCCGTTTCAATTGCATAACGGATTGGAACGAGTCTCCCTTCTTAAAGTCCCGTGAACATGAAAACCCCAAACGGCGTAACCAAATATCCAGTCATCTCGCTTTATTATCGCCAAACTGAAGATTCGGACCCTGCATTTCTTGTTGCTAAAACCTTAATCCTGTGATGATTACAAGACATAAAACGTACCATTATTTTTTTACCAACAAATTTGCCTTCCATTTACAAGATGTCAAAAAAGCACGAGGATGAAATCTTTTGACGGGCTGGACAATTCTACAATGTCAAAAATGTCTTGAAGCCATCACTAGTAAATATATATGACTCAAACCTCTGGAGATTGAATAGACGGAACTATTTTTTTACTATTGTAATTTTGAAAATGAACGTTTAAATGTCCTTCAAACGTAAGTAAATAGATGTGAAACATATAAAATGCGGTGAATATTATTAAAATACAAGAGATGGATGAACAAACGCAAGCATAGAGATCATAAAAAGATTAAACGATGATGTAATCGTCATATTGTAAGTATAACTTCTTATAAAGTATCTTTCTTGAAAAAACCTTACTTTAAAATAAATTATATATATATATACATATAAAGGGTAAAACGATTAACCAACAATATAACAGTTGATGTAATTGTCATATTGTAAGTAGGTAGATTTGATAATAAAATAAATGATTTAATTTATCTTATATTTTTATTTATTAGTTTATCATTTTACTTATATATATAATTTTTGATCAAATAAAATATTGAGACTATAAATTTACCAATTGTAAGAGATTATAAATTAATCGTTGGTGTATAAGCTTTTTCTTGATTTGAGTAGCCGGTAGAAAAGCTGAAATAAGAAAAAAGCAAGTTGTAATAGAGAGTAATAGATTGATAGATAAATATAAATTAATCGTTGGTACATAAGTTTTTTCTTTGATTTTCATCAACTGGATGCATTTTATATTTATAAAACGAATAACACCAAGATATGAACAATAAGCTTAGCCTCTTATCAAACTTTCTCAACATCCTTACGCTGAGATGTTCTATACAAAGTGTAGATAACTTAAAATTTGTTAACCGACAAATAAAGTAGTTGGCAACTGACTTTTGTTTTTTTGACTTTTCATCTCAATATATATTTATTTTAAATTAGAAAGAAAATGGATTAAAACACTTCAACAACATTGACGAAGTAATTGAGGTTACTGTACCTATACGCGATGGACGTTACAACATATTTGATCTAATGAAATTTTTTTTATGGGATCGTAGCGACTCTTGTCCCCTGATCTATTGGGCTTGTCGGTTTTAAGTACCTAATTACGAACATAAACAATGATAGCCTGTCCGATTGAACTATCCGACTTAAAGGTTTGTAGTCAAGTGTTAACCGAGCTAGACGGTTGCATTGAAGTGGGGTGAGGAGGATGAAACTTCTCATATTGATAATAAGGAATTAATGAATTTAATATATAAGACGGATAACTCCTTCTTTTATTGTCGATTGGTTTGATGATAAAACTCTGTGATGTTAATGTGTTGGGCGTACGCGTTAAACCCCATGTAGTATCTTATGTTACCTATAGGCCATAGTGTATAAATATGTACGTTCTCATTTTGTTATCGTTACTTATACGGGTATATGCATTTTACGTACGTACACGTATATCATCATTTTTCTTATTTACATATACGGTCCATATACGGTGAGTTGCATGTGCAAATAGGATCGGTTTATGGTCAAGATCATAAAGTACATGCATATCTCGAATGATAAGTTAATACTTATTCACAAAGAAACAATCAAAGCACTAAATAGTTCTTAATCATTGGTGGCATCACTCGACATGATCGAACTTCAAACTCTAATGAAGAATATGATATATCGATATGTAAGATTATATGTAACTAAATAAATAGCAAAATTATATCAATGATTTTTATGGTGGGTAGGTTGTCGATTAGATCTATGTAAATTCGGGTCGGTCTATCCGGAGAAAATATTTGTATGAATAGTCAATTCGGGTTGGATCTGTTTTTTAATGGGACGTTTATGAGTAATTGTTTTGGCCTGTCCTTAAAACATATAATTTAATTTTGTTCCATACTGTGATTTTTTTTACTTATTTTGTTTTGAGTATTTTAACTCATTTTTAATGAAAGGATGGCATATATATATATATATATATATATATATATATATATATATATATATATATTAATTTGACTGTAATTGTACTTATTATTTTTTACGTACTTTTTCATGTTGATTGTTGTTAAACTTGTTGGTAATGCATTGTACAAGTGTAATTGAATTGAAAGCTTGTGTTAAATACATTATATTACTTAATTTTGTACGATAGATTTAGGGAAAACAACAAAACGCATAATCAAGTACATACAGATTACAGACTGACCTACCAACCCGCTGCTTTTATACGTGGGTGGGCATGAACGACTTTTGAGGCCCAAACAAGACGGACCGATTCGGGTAGAATTTCAAACATGGCTTGATCCAAACCGAACCCTACCCGAACCCGCCAAAAAAAAATTATTTAAAACCTAAAAAAGGAAAAGTGGTTAATTAAAGCCATGAAAAATGAGTATAGTTAGACGTAAGTGAGACGAATGATTGGCATAACTTGTTGAATTCCTAGTGAATGGGAGGATGTAATGAAAAGTTCGTGCTTTAACTAATATATCCGGAGATGAAAATCTTAAAATTTTAGTCAAGTTAAAGCATAATATCTGCAGGAAATAAAGCCAATCTGTAATAGATGCTTAAACATATGGAGTAGAAGCATCCAAATATATCCCTTTTCGATTGCCTGAACCAAGCCACGAACACGATCCACCCCTATGCCTCTCTGTGCTATGTATCTTCAATTATTTTTTTTTTTTTAAAGAATCTATTATCACCACTCAATATAATCTTAAATCACGTCGAAAAGATAGGATCAAGAATATCAAAAAAATCATCTTAAAAAGTTGACTATCACCTCTACTAAGACATATCTCCTTAGAATATACAAGGTACAAATCTACGGTTACAATATAATTAAAAAAAAACATTAACTAACAAGAAAATAGCATATAGAGTAACTTTTTAGGTTAACAAGCCGAATCACATAAGTAAAATATTCTGTACTAAGCTTGGAGTCAAAGATGTCATCAAAATAAACGTTACTAATTAATGACTCTTCTTCTCGCCAAAAAAAAAAGAAGATAAAAACGTCACCAACCACACGGCCGAAACTGACTATCCTCGCATCAACCACACATCTACACCCATCTTGATGGCCATAAACTTTGACAACTAAAATTAGGGGTTTATATAGGGCTGTGCAAAATCGGACCGGACCGAAAATTACGGTCCGGTCTACGGTCCATGTTTTTTAGAAAACCCGCGTTACGGTCCGGGTCTGGTCCGGTCCAGTCAAGTCCAATCCGATCCAGGTCCGGTTTTGGACCGGCAAATCTCACAAAAAATGCACAATTTAGGTACAAACCGGTCAATTCTGGTCCGAAATATTCAAAATTATAGGTATAACCGGTCCGACCCGGAACCAGACTGGTCTGGACCGGACCGTAACGGTCCGGTCTACAATCCAAGTAGTTATCAATTTACGGTCCTCCGGACCGTATGCACAACCCTATGTTTATACCGGTGCAACCCAGACCGAAATCGGTGTAGACCAAAATTAGCCAAATTGTGGATTGAAAACTGGTTGGAAAATATCATAGAAATATAGAAATACTCCATGATATTTATATAAATAAGGTAAATTTGGAAGTTATCCAAATGTTTGGATATTCGGAGTAATTTTGTAAATGATCAAAGAATGTGTAGCCGTGTAGGAATTTAAAGTTTCTAACGAATCTCCACATATTCCATGGCTGACATGGATGGTTGAGTGGGGCCATGGAATTCGCACCGGCCACCGCACGATGGAGACAATAGACACAACTGACGTATCCACGTGAACTGGTGGATAATTTATCAACTCTGAAAAAATCGATGGAACTTAAAAAATAATTCACAAAAAGTGGGTCGATCAAGTAACTAACTAGTGTATTACCCGCACTTTGTGCGGGTTGAGTTTTAATAAATACTTAATACTTAGAAATTTATATGTATATTTTTGTAAAATAAAAATCCGGAAAATGAAATTATAATTATTATTATGACTTTTAATTCTCTTTTAAATATTTATCTCTTCTAATTAATTATATATTTAAGCTGATATGTTAAGATATGCTCGTTGGTTAAAAAAAATCCTTAAAAGTTTAAAAACTATTTTTATAAAACTATTTATTTAAGTATTTTTAAAAAATTTAAAAATCACTTTTTATAATAATTTTTTAGGCTTCGAGAAGCATGGCGTTGACACGTGACAATAGAGATTTCTGCTTTAATAGATATAAGATAAGATAGTTTTTAAGCAATTTTTTAAAAATTACAACCACAACTAATAGGTAACAATACACCATATCAACTACTTAATATTGATATATTTTTTAAATTTATCCATGATTTACCTAATTATTTTTATAGTTATCAGAAAAAAGTAGTCACAATTTAACGATAGAATATATCAAAAATAACCTAATTAGTTTTATGGTTATTTTTTTTGAAAAGTGTACCATTATTCATCTAATTTTATAGTTATCTTTTTAATATATTATCCTAAATTTAAGTGTCTTTTAACCGTGTTAAAACATTTTCAATGTTATTCTAGATTTTCACTTTTTAAAATAATAAAAATAAATCCATTTTGTTATTTTGTTATATTTTGGATTCTGTAGACTTATAAAATCTGGAACCCTTTTAATCTAATATTATTATTTTTAATCATTGCAGTTATAATTTACCATGCATAATTTATATTTGTAAGACAATTTTATATTTTTTTTTATTTATGTCTACTTATGAATGGAAAAAAACTATATTACAGATTTTGTATATTTAATAGCTTTTTTTGAGAGGGAATGTGATTAGTCCTTTATAATGTGTTGTATGGATATTTTATATTCTCAATCTAGGTTTATCTAATTGGGGGATTATTTTTTTCTGGATTTTTCTACACTTTAAAACTCAGCCAAAAGATGGCACTTCTAGAAGTAATATTTACGTGTTCGAGTTAATAACCTTGTTCTTGATATGCTACGTGCTTTTGTTTGTCTCCTCAACATAACTCTCTAGTCTTTTTTGCGATTTTTGTCCCCTGGATTGACCATTTATGCTCTTCTTAGTACGTGGTTTAAATAGGTCTTACATTAGCTTGATGTTAGTTAACAAATTATTTTCTTTGTTGTAAAGTAATTATCCTATTAAATATTTATCTCTTCTAATTAATTATATATTTTTAAACTGATTTGTTAAGATATGCTCGTTGGTTAAAAAAAATTCTTAAAAGTTTAAAAACTATTTTTATAAAACTATTTATTTAAATATTTTTAAAAAATTTAAAAATCAATTTCCAATTTATATTAACGTTTAGAAATCACTTTTTATAATAATTTTTTAGGCTTCGAGAAGAATGGCGTTGACACGTGGCAATAGAGGCTTCTGCTTTAATAGATATAAGATATGTATATTTTTGTAAAATAAAAATCCGGAGAATGAAATTATAATTATTATTATTATGACTTTTAATTCCCTTTTAAATATTTATCTCTTCTAATTAATTATATATTTTTAAACTGATTTGTTAAGATATGCTCGTTGGTTAAAAAAAATTCTTAAAAGTTTAAAAACTATTTTTATAAAACTATTTATTTAAATATTTTTAAAAAATTTAAAAATCAATTTCCAATTTATATTAACGTTTAGAAATCACTTTTTATAATAATTTTTTAGGCTTCGAGAAGCATGGCGTTGACACGTGGCAATAGAGGCTTCTGCTTTAATAGATATAAGATACTATGGTTAAATTATCCGGGCCGGTAAATGCAAGATACTAAATTTACAAAAGGCAAGTAGGGCTGATATATGAGACAAGTTTTTCGGGCTCGGCTCGCGTTCGGCTTGTCAAAAGCTCGTTTCGGACTCGGCTCGTTCGTCTAAAATAACACTATATAAACATTATTTTAGACGAGCTACTTGGGCTCGGCTCGGGCTCGGCTCGTATAACATCCCTAAAGGCAAGGTTAAACGGAAAACGAATGCCCATTGAAAGCTACAATTTCAGACTAGCGTTGAAATCCTACAATAAGTGATGACGGTTGTCGTCGTTGATCATCACAATCTATATACTTTACTAAAGTACATTACACTAACGCTGACGTGACGTTCATACGTTTTTTTTGGATTAAGTTTTTTATTAAATTACAAATTAAGACCATAAATATTTTTTTATTAAAGTAAAATCTAAAAATTTTTTAACTAAATATAATAAAATGATATCTAATTAGTTAGTTTAAAACAATATTTAATTAGTTAGTTTAAAAATAAATTCAAACAATAAAACAATATCTCACTAGCTAGTTTAAAAAAATCACTAAACGAATTCAAACAACATCTAATTATTTTATAAAATCAATTAGATTAAATATATACTTTCAAATAAAAGTTGGTATATATTTTTCAAATATTTAAAATAACAACTTAAATCTGTATTTTTTTAAGTTAATTTATTGCAAAATATGAATATAATCTATATATTTTGCTAAAGTAGTCGACATAATGCTGACGTGGCGACCTCACGTTTTTTCTTGAATTATATTTTTTTATTAAATCACAAACTAAGGCAAACAAAAATTCTTTTTTACTAAAGCAATATCTGAATTATAAATATGTTATATCTATTAACGTAGAAACCTCTTTTGCCACAGGTCAACACCATATTTTTTCGAAGCCCCAAAAATTTATTTAAATAAGTAATTTCTAAATGTTAATATAAATTAGAAAGTGATTTCTAAATGAAAAATATTTAAATAAATAGTTCTACAAAAACAGTTTTTAAACTATTACGAATTTTTTGCCATCGATTTTACCAAAAATTGCAAAATTAAATTTAAAACGAAATCCCGCACAAGGTGCGGTGATACATTAGTTCTTCAAAAATATTGAGCACAAATTAAAAAAACCTCTCATTTGAATCCGAGAAAAACCTGTTATCATGGATCCTTCAAGACGTACATAAATAGCCTTTGAGTGCACACGAGGTACACTTTCTTTTACTTTTTGGGTATTGCTTGTATTTTTTTTAATGTTTTTTTTTTGTTTTGTTTTTAACGTTTTTAGGTTAGAAACAAAATAGGTTATACGGGAACGGAATTGGATAGGAATAAGAATCGATAGCTTGATTAAGGTTAGAAACGGAATAAAGTAGACGAAATCAAGAATGGAATAGAAAACAAGAAAACCGAAAAAAAACTTAACCTACACCTCGATGTCCTTCCCTCGGGAAATACACGTTGAGCTTACCTTCAACGCAGGCCAACTATATTGAAACTGACGCGTAAACACATGCGCTTGATTTAAACATGCACGTGTGTTTTAGTTTATATATAAACCTTAATAATTGTTAGCTACTGTATGCAGAGTTCGGAGTTCGAATTTTTGATAACTCTATTAATTTCGAAAATCGGTTTTAACTTGTTGTCAAACAACAAGCTAGGGTGGAGAGACGACCACCACCTACCGCTTCTTTACGACGAGGCGATCGACCACCACGATCTCACATCTAGTCCCTAACCATCTGAACCCACTCCCACTACTGATCTCACTTTTACTCCCTCATCGTCTGAGCCCGCTCCTACTCAGATCAAATCACTTCCTCATCGGGAGGCTTGGTCTAAGTCAGATGATGAGGACACCATTTGCACATCTTCATCCACTACTTTAGTTCCCTTTACTTCACCTTTTGTTCCCGCTTCTGCCCCTACTTCCACTTTCAACGCTTCCACATTCACTCCTTCATACGCACCTCTACATCCCATACACTCTCTCCTTCTAACGTTTCCCATCCATCCCACACACCTCTCTCCTTCTCAAGCTTTCTATCTATCCCACACACCCTATCCTTCTCACGCTTTTCCTTCATCCCACACTCAGACTCATACCACCTATGCACCCAAAGCTGATGTGGAGTCATCATCTTCTAATGCTCGTGTTCGCCGAGGGCTTTGTGCCCATAGGATTCCAGATTTGGTGACAGGGTACGCCGACCATAGGGTTAACCATATATGGATGGACGAGGTATGTTACAAGATTTGGTGATGGATATGAATGTTTGTTATTTTGTATTAATGTTTACTTTTTCAAATGAAGGATGTCAAAGAGGCGATGAAGGAAAACTGACGTATCAATCAAGTGAGAGAGTTGTGTGACTGGCGGCGTGATGGTGATGACCTAGAGAGATGACTTGCTTTGGCCAGCCAAAGTGGATTGACTGATCTAGAGACGTTTGACTTCGCTGGAGTTGATCATGCACTCTGTCATGCCTTCATCCAGCGGTGGCAGCCAGAGACCAGCATTTTTTTATCTACCTTGGGTGAGATGACGATGACCACCCATGATGTGGCTATTATGATGGACCTCCAAATGGAGGGAGATTCATGTGAGACGCCATGGATCACAACTCAACGCTTAGAGTGATTGGGCTCTAGATTTGAGATGACGGATGCCGAGGTGGGGATACATCTTGCACATCCATAGAGGTAAAGGGCATTAGGAAAGCACTAACACCTCTCTTGCTTGATCGCTCCACACCGGTGACTACATTGGCATTTGCATATCATGTTGATTATGGGAGCGGTATTGGTAATCGACAAGACTACTAACCGGATATGGCCTTGGATGATCGATCTCGTACATGATCACGAGATGACTAGCTCGTATGCTCGGGGCTAGGGGTTTTATTCTTCTTGTATCGGCATCTTGATTTGTCTTCTGGTCTAGGGTGAAGACCATAGGGGGATGCACCTCACTCCTACAAGTATCAACATTGGACACATCTTTTCATTATTTAAGTAGATTATATACATCAAATAATTTATAAAAAAAATTATATTCTTGTAAAATAATAGGCGTGGATGCGCACTTTTTCTCTCTTTACGGTCCAACCGCCACGGATTTTGAGCATCAGGGATCTGCACGTTGGACTTTGAGGATTTTGATTCGAAGACCCCCGCCTTGACGTTTTAGAGGTTTACATCTCTACGTCACCAACTAGAAGAGATGATGCTAAAGGGCGTCAGATTTATGCCATACGACGACCGTGTCTTGGAATATGACGGAGAGTTTGCTATCTTCAGATACACATGCGTCATTCGAATAGGTGATGTCGAGGAGCCTTATATGCCAAACAGAGTGATGAAACAATTTGGGTGTATACAAAAGATCCCCCACAATCGTATTCCGGACACTAAGGAGGATCGTCCCGTTATTGGTGGTAGAACTTACAAGGTTCAGTATCATCGCTCTCACGATAGGTGGTCCAGAAAACATGAGGAGGTCATACACTTTTCATTGGTCGGCACAGAGTTGGCCCTTGTCCCATGAGTTATAGTTGATGTCTACAATAAATGGTTCTCTAATTGGGGACACCCGTACCTCTTTTTAGGGTGAGCTGCACAACCACCTCCCACAAATCGGCCACCTTTTGTACATGTTTTTGATACTTGGGTAAGATATCTTATTTGTACATGTTATCATTCCGTTCATCTCTTATTCAATTTCTAACTATTTGTTTTTGTAAGAAACGTTTGCATTACTTGTTAGTAGGATCTGAGATATGCTACATGTTTGTGGTTATGAGACAATAGTGGAGATGGGGAAGGAGTTGTAGAGGATTGTTGCTATCGCGGTGGGTCACCAGCCACCACTTGATCCTTCGTAGGCCCTGTAACATCCCGAATTCTCAGAACTCGGGACGTTACTAGTTAGGACCTCACAATGGGTCCCGACCTCAGTTTGACAACAACATTACTAGGATCTTGCAACAAGACACAAATAAAGAAACCGAAATTCATAAAATAGTATTTTTAGGGTAATGAATGCAACACTGTCTAGCAGCCTAAAGTACTTAAACAAAAGAAACGAACAACTGTCTTAACCAAAAGAAAGAAAAGACAAACACAACTCCCAACCCCCACTCTAAGGAGTACGGAGACCCGGCTGACCACTACTTCCGGATCACTCAGCTGCTGGTCTAACCTGCGGTAAATCTAAAACACAACAAGAGGAACCGTTAGCTAGTTATCTAAACATTAGCAGAATAATAGCAGCACAAACACACACAAAAATATATAAACACCCATCATGCTTTCAAACAAGTCCGTTTTATTATCTTGAATTAAGTTACTCTTTCACGCTAATGATACTTATGTTGTGACACGAGGGATTCCCAAACCTCGCCTCCGCCCCCGTGTAACCATCAGGAATGGATCCGATGCATCTCACCTTGTACCTGCCTGGTCTGGGTATAGAGAACCTCCCAGTCTCCTGTCAGAGCTGGACAGTGATGTCACGGCCCGTTATACATACACTTGGGCCTTGAACGTAATAATAACAGTCGTCCTAGCAAGTTATTATTATTAAAATACGCACATAGCACACACAACCACTATCACTCAACTAATATCCAAAAACTGGCTAAGTAAGTCGCAAGGACTTACCTGAGTCAAAATACTCTCTAACCCGTCTCACACAGTCTGTACTCGTGGTAAATTAAACGCCTGTCAAATAAGGCAGGTGTATCAAAATCACATCTCGCTGTCCAACCTCTTGCGAAGGAATTACGGAAAAACAACTCTCTTATGGTAAAAGACCATTTTACCCCTGGTACCGAAAGTTCTCAAAGTTCACTCTTGAGTCCTACTAAATTCCTTTTAGGATTTGTTCTTTATGATTAGTCTCTCTCTCTGATAGTTTTTCTTATAATTTATAAGTTATAGCTCGGACCACTTTGCTCTTACCTAGGTATATATATATTTACGTACATACCCTAACTTTTCCTTCAACTCGTATAATTATGTAACTACTCGCTACTTGCATATATATATATCTCCAGACATTTATATTTCTCATTTCATACTGTTATATATATATATAGATATACTTACATATGCCACTATATATATCCTTATATATATATACCTATGTAGATACATGTCTAAAGCTCCAATCTATTCCCATAAATATCTTTGTACTTATGTCTAACACACTGCAGTGTATATCTATACCACTATATCTTTCCCATCTATATCCAACTCGTACTCATAAATCTATATACCTTCATACCCTCCTATACGTATATATACACTTATACGTTCAAAAATTCTCATAAGTATGTATATAATTACACATCCAGCACACATTCATACCCATAAACCTATCTCTATACGCACTGCTTTTCAACGAGAATCTTACCTACTGCAGTCTGCCGAGGTTCTCCTTTCCGGGTGTTGTAGCGCAGCAGAGGTGTAGCAACGTGTCCTGGACCGGCCTGTAAACTGGTTCAAAGAGCTCACCACCGCGCAGTACTGGGGTCCTCGTTTACTGCAAGGGAAATGGGTGGCTGGTGCACTGTTCTTTTAGAGTGGCTCGCCTGGGCTGCGTCACCGGCGAACAGAAGAGGCAGTTAGCACTGCGCCCAGCGGAACCGAAAGAGGGAAAAGAAGGGGACGACTCACCTTGCCACCGGTTGCTACGCTGGTCCAAGAGGGGCGGCGACGGGTCTCTACTGGAACTCGCAACGGCTGCGGGATGGTAAGGTTAGTTCCGGCCGCTTCGAAACAGAAAAGAGGGTGGGAAGAGATGGACAGGATCGTGGCTAACCTGGACGCCCTGGGTAGTCGACAAGTCCGACGGCGACAGGCCTGGTGGTAGAGGGCGGCGACGGCTCGTTATGGGCTGCTCACTGGCGCTTGCTTCCAACGTGCAGAAGGCAAGGCTGCGGTCGACTAGATGCAGAAGGTAAGGGAGAGATGGGTGTGGCACACAGCAGTAGCGGTAGGTTTAGATTAGGTTAATTTTAATTAGGTTTTTAATTAAGGGTTAAAGATGGGCTTAAGAAAGTGGGCTGATGGCTTGGGCCTAGGGTTGGTCCAATTGAGCGGTTATCTCATGAAATCAAAAGCGGAACTCGTAACTCGTTAATTATGTGCGGAAATTATATAATACGGAATTAAATTCCGTATTATCTAATTTATTATTATTTTTAATTTAAGGCGCGTATTTAATTCCGGTTATAAGGTTTCATCATTTTATGTGACTTAAAGTCATATAAAATGATAACATTTAAACTCGTTTTATTTTATTTATTTATTATTTAAGATTGTCGCATCGGAATTTGGTTAATTGCAGTTTACCGGAACTTTAAAATTTTCGGTTATTACATCAGTGCCCTCTTAAAAGAAGTTTCGTCCCGAAACTTAGAATGTTCCTCTTACTCACACATTTCTTCGGTATATTTTAGTTTCTCGACATTTTCATTTTCTACCATGCAGCTACTCAAGCTTCAAACAAACAAGTATCACAAAAACAGAATCACTCAAGTCAATATAAAAACCTGAAAGGTCAAACAACACAACATCCGAGTACTAACTCGTCAAACAGGAGTAACCTCTAACCCCGCAAAGAACTCGGAATAGTTACGTCTAATACTCTCCTCAGTCTCCCAAGTGGCCTCATCAGCTCCTCTCCTAGACCACTGGATCCTCAACATAGGTATCTCCTTGGATTGCAGACGTCTGTACTGCGCTCCAAGACAGCTACTGGGTACTCTACAAATGTATGGTCAGGCTCAACTGTTAGATCCTCATGGCTGATGACGTGTCTCGGAACCGGAATGTACTCTCTCAATTGAGATACATGAAAGATCGGATGGACACTCTCTAGTCTCGGCGGTAGTGCTAGTCTATAGGCCACCTCTCCAACTCTCTCCAAGATCTCAAAAGGTCCGACATATCGGGGACTCAACTTCCCCTTAATGCCGAAACGCCTGACCCCTCTCGTAGGTAACACTCTCAGCCACACCTGTGCACCCACTCTTGTAACACCCCGAATCCGCGGGACTCGGGATGTCACATTGGGCTAGGATCTCACAATGGATCCTGACCCTAGCCTGACAACAAGTTCACTGGACCTTACAACATGGCACTGACAGATATAAAACAAATACATAAAACAGTATAAACTGTACGACCCAAAGTAAACAACAACATAGCCGAGTATATAAAACGACATCCTCACACAGGAGGTACAAAAGATCCTCCTCACGCAGGAGGGGAAACACAACAACCCCAAACCAACCACCTAATGTACGAGAGTCCTCGGCCTGTCACCCTGCCAGATCACCCAGTAGCGCCTAACCTGTAAACATCTACAACACGGTATGAAACCGTTAGCTAACCATACATATATGAGGTAATGCATAAGCACAAGCACAATCATGAAAGATAAACACATCAGCATGCTATCACACATTTACCCATTTATTATCTTTATATAATAACCATTCACTCAAAAAAAACCGTATATATATAGATAGATGAAAGTATGTGACACGAGGACCGATACATCCTCGCCTCTGAGTACAATGTCCAGCTGTACGAGTATCGGTCACACAATCCGTGTACCCTATGGGAGTGGATTGCGCCCTTCCTGTAAACCAGTCTGGCCCGACATCAGAGAACCTCCCAGACTCCACGGCGGGATGAAAGGGAAAGGTTATCACAGCCACGCAGTGGGGCAGTCAATAGAACATAGGTCGATAAAAACGACAACTCATGCTATCATAGCAAACATATAAAGCACACACCACTCATGCAAACACCCAATATAGGGATGGTAGCTAAGTAAGTCCTACGGACTTACCTCAACCTCGTACAAACTCAACCACGATCACCTCTACACTGGAGGGATAACACGGCCTATAAAAAGGTATAAAGAGATATATCAACCTCTATTCATCAAAGGGGTCACACCTAGACCCAAAGGATCCATAAAGATCATAATCATCCTATAAGCCTCGAATAATATGCTAAACCTTAAAGCCACATCAGGGCCTATATCCAACTTATGATATCATCGTCAAACTAATAATCCCATAATTACCAGAATAATGTAACGAGTATTATGGAAATTCCAATTATCCATTTTAACCAACTTAAGGTCAATTTATACTAACCCGCAATACGAAAAATGAATAAATTCATAACTTATTCGTTACTAACCCGATATACGATCCGGAAGAAGATACGAACTCCTGGCAATGCAGGGAGTAAGAGCAAGGTATCAGACTCAACGTTCGGCGGCTCGCGGTGGTCCGTCGGCATCCCGATAGCGGTAAACGGAAGCTTTATCAAAAAGCTAACAAACGGAAAATAAATTGGTACCACGTTGAAGAGAACAAGATAAGGGGCTCGATGGTACAAACGGATTTGTAAATGGGCTAAAAACAAACGATACTTGGAATGTTAAAGATGGAACGTACGTATGTTTGGTTTCACTCGGTTTCTTCTCTGAAACACTTACCAAATGAAGAAGATGATATGTTCTGCCGCCTTTCTACTCTCTTTATCATATATAAAATTATGTATATATATCTATATGAAATAAGTGCAGCCGCCTTCGTGTCCTCTGTATAATACATAGCAATCTCTTTTGTAGACATATGTTTACATTTGAAAAGTAAACTCTCTGCAGCCGTCTTTTATATATATATATATATAATATAATATAATATAATGTTAATCTAAAATATTTAATTAAAATGAGGTTATAATTTTCGGTCTCCAAATTTTATCAAATTGGAATAGAAAATGCGGAATATTCTCGGGATAATTAATCCATAACTATCTTGTAAAAGGGGCATCCCTAAGCCACGTTTCTTAACCGCTAAGAATCGGAATAGCGACTCTTTTGGCCGTTTTGCCTCTCCATGTTATTTCATATCTAAGACATATCCGATGTCCTGATCATTTCTCTCAACTGCATTTTTATTAATTGGAGGTCCCAAATGCTCCAAATAACACCGGAGGGTAAAAATAATTACCCGGAGGAAAAAGTAAAAATTTCCCCAAACGTCCAAAATTACGCGAGAAACATAACGGTGGGACTCATACTCATCACTTGGGAAATCTTCGCAAGTTATATGTCAATTACTATCAACGATTAAGTTAATCAACATTAATTAGAATTCGGAAATCCTAGCTATTACATCACACACCCCTAAAAAAAAGTTTCGTCCCGAAACTTGAACAATTCTCAAATCCTCTCGGACCCATACGCCGAGGTATAACTCTCACTTTTTCTATCGGAGGTATCACATCTCCGTTCAAAAGATCACAACCTATAACAATCTATAACCTCAAGTATAAACATGGAGGAATCATCACTCCAGGAATTAGGGCCATAACGCTACCCAAAGGCGTAGAGGAATCACGTCTCTCGCCATACCACATCACAAGGCATAGAGGAAGCACATCTCTAGCCAAAACATATCACATGCATAGAGGAAATACGTCTCTAGTCAACCCATAAACATATATATCGCATGGAGGAATCACATCTCCACTGAACTATGTCCATCAAGGTAGCATGGAGGAAAGAAACATCTCCAACTGAATCCTAATCCCACTCAAATAGCATGGAGGAAAGAACCATCTCCAGCTATAAATATAATCATACTCGGGTAGCGTGAAGGAAGTAATCATCTCCAGCTATAACATACATCACGCTAGCACATGAAGATCTACTAAGATCATAAATCACATCACAACTAGCATGAAAAAACACATCAAGGCATATAAGCACATAAGCACATAAGCACAACATTCATCAAGATAGCACTAAGATCTACTACTCGTGCTCCCACAGATGGGTCTGTCCCAACATATACTCTGGATAGTTCCTCAGGACACTATCCTCAGTCTCTCACATAGCCTCTTCAGGTCTTCATCTCGACCATAATATCCTTAATATGGGAATGTCTTTCGAATACAAGCGTTTCATATCTTATTCCAAGAATGTAATCAGATGCTCAACAACGATGTGGTTCAACTTAACCACTAGATCATTATAACTCACAAAGTGTTTCCAGCCTGTTATATACTTCCTCAGTTGAAACACAGGAACACTGGGTGAACATCCACCAACTTCAGAGTGAAAGCTAAACATCATATTGCCTTCACAAAACTGATCAAGATCTCAAGTAACCGACATATTGGAAACTCAGTTCCCCTTTCCATAATAACACAACTAACGTCTCACAACTGAGATACCTCCAGCCGGACATGAACTCTCGCTTGAACTTTAGATGTTAATGCTTCTTGTCTACATATAATATCTGGCGACTCTGTACAACCAGCATTCTTCCTTCAATCAACGTTACTTGAACTATAAAATCCTGAATCTGGTCAGGTGTTATTCCACTACTACTGCTAGATCACTTCTAGCATAAGGATATACGACATCTATGTCTATATATATTGCCTCATAGGGCCATCCCAAAAAGATGCACGTCCTTCATTGTTATATAATAAACTCATTAATGGAAGGTAATATAACCATCCACGTTTCCCATTCGACTTACAACTTATAATAGATCTTTAAGATCTAGATGATCCCCTCTAACTGACCATCTGTCAGGGGGTGAAGTGTAGTCATGAGGTACAGACTTGTCCCCAAAGCAGTTTGAATCTGCTGCCTAAATCTCAAAGTAAAAACATCCATCTCGATCAGAAATGATCGTTCTCGGTATACCATGGAGTCTCACTATCTGTCTAGTGTATTTCTCAGCCAATTCATTCACTAACCACGTCCTTCTGATAGAAATGAAACGTGCCGGTTTCATTAATTTGTTACCAACAATCCAAATAACATAAATCTTCTACTGGGTCACAATCCCATAAAAAAGTCCATAGAGATGTCCTCCCAAATTCTACTACTGCACTGGTAGTGGGTGGGGCTTATCTCTGGATCGGAAATACTCTATCTGGACCTGCTAACAGGTCACACACTGTATCACAAATCTGGTTATATCGGCTTCATACAATATAATCATCTCATCTCGTGGTACATCTTACTCGTACCTGAATGTACTAAATAAGGCGTACAGTGGGTATACCATAATATTCTATGTCTCCATCTGCATCAGCAGGTACACAAAAGTGGTCATGACTCTTCATCAGTCCATCTACTCCCATGGGGAACTATGGTGCCTCAGTGAGAGACATCCTTTCTCTAAATCTTGTCCAGGCCGGGCAGGTGTCCTGCTTCTGTTGGACCTCATCCAACAGACCAGGTAGAACCTTTGAGGTATAACTGGGTATCCTCATCAAGGAACTGATTGTCCAACTCTAGCCAAGCTAGATCTCTCTGAAGCTGAGGTTGAACTATCAGTCTCACAATCATCTTCTCTTGGAGCGTCTTTCCATTCAAGTTATCGGCGACAACATTCAACTTCTCTGAATGATATGGAATCTTCAAGTCAAAGTCTTGATCAACTTAAGCTCTTAACACTAGCAGTTATTCAACCCCTGTTGCATAAAATATACTTCAGATTTCTATGATCTATAGAAATCTGACATGAAGATCACACCAGTAAGGTCTTCCAAACATAAAGGCTTGAACTACCACTACTAACTCTAAATCATGAGTCGAGTAGTTCTCATCATACGTTCTCAGCTGTAAACACACATATCAATAACCCTACTCCTTTGTAGTAATACACATCTCAAACTTAGTTGGGATGTATCACCGTAAATCACGGGATCCCAAAAATCTTCTAACTACAACAGAACGGAAGCAGAGGTCAAATGCCTCCTCAACTCTTCAGAACATAGACACACTGCTTTCATCACGTAGTTATGGTGGTCTTCTCAAAAGACTCGCAAATGAATACATAATCATATAAAATCCTTCGTCAAAGCATTGTAGCAATCGGCTAAGCCGAGAAAACTACGTATTCCTTAATGTTCATTAGTATCTCCCATGTTACAACATACTTAATTCTCGCCAGGTCAACCATGATCCCACTGGTGGAGACAACATGGCCTAAAAAGGCTACCACTAGCATCTCAACTTACACTTAGAGAGCGTAGCATACAACCCTCTATCTCTCGAAATCTGTAGAACGGTCCTCAGACGATCGGTCTACTATTCTCTGCTATGAGAGTATACCGACATGTCATCCATGGAGTCCACCACCAACTAATCAAGGAAGTCGATGAAGATACTATTCATCAACTCCATAAAAACTACTAAATCATTCGTCAACCCAATTGACATCACTACAAACTCGTAGTGTCCATAACGGGTATGGGATGCTATCTCATACACATGCTGCTCTCTCATCCATGACTAGGGATATCTTGAGCATAAAGGAATCCCGAAAACACAATTGCTTCTTGAAGTTAACTTGTCAGGTCGTCAATACGGAACATGGAACCCACTAGGGTAAACCCGTTTCAGTAAACTTTTCAAGTTATCAGTACAATATCTCAACAAGCACCATATAGTGTGGCTTTCCCATTCAATCATGTATCATACTTCAACTCGATAACAATGTCCACACTCCGCTGAGGTGGCAACTAGACGGTTCAGTAACACGTCTATAAACTCATAAACAACTGGAATACCTTCAATTGTTGGACTATCTCGCTTCTTTATGGTATAAAACTAGAAGGCGTCACATCCCTGTGCTATCAGCTCGCTGCTCGTACAGTCTTGATGACAAACCCGTCTCTTCAAAGGTCTTAACCTCAGAAGACCTCTATTTAACTCAACTCAGTAAAGACTATAATAGTCTTACTATTAAAAGCTAACACCACATGATATCTATTCATCCAAACCATACACTTCCTCATGCACCTACGACATGACACATAAGTCTACAACCATACACGGGTCCCTGAAATAAGGGAACAAACACGCATCTCACGGGTATCTCAGACCCAAAAAGGTAATCTTGTAAAGAAAAATCCACCTTCTACTATATACAAAAAGTCAATCATTAACGCATGCATCGAAAGACATGAAGTGCATAGCACTCACAACAAGCAAAACTCCACCAGGTAAACCATTAACGAGAATGGTACCTATAACAGCTAACACTCGTAGCTCCACTACATATCATCACTCAATGTCAGATCCATGCTCCTCAGGTATCACTGAGGTCATTACTATAGCCTCCACTTCCACTCTTTCTGCACCGGAAAGAGGAAGGTCTTGCTGGAAAGAAACACCACCGTGCTGACAGAAAGGGCCAGATGGCCTAGCTCACCACAAGTGAAACAAGCTATCAATGCCAAAGGGCACACAGAACGCAAATGATCTGGATAGCCACAACTGAAACATAATCATCCCATCCTTTCAACCTGTGCAACTGAAGGGTAACTCGACCTTCGTCGTCCACCTGGAATGATCTCACTCTTGAAGGGAACCTGTAAAGGCAATGCCTTGCCCTGTCAACAAAACTTCGCTCTCTGCCTTGCTTTACCACACGTAAAGCATATGATGGGAGCCTTTGGGCACACAACTCGCCAGTGTCCCAACTTCCACGCAATTAAAACACTGTAGTTCCTTGCCAGTCATCTTCATGGCCAAAGAATCACTAGATTGTCCTGATATCGGACTTGGTTTCCCATTCATCATCTTTGCTTCTCTAGTAACTGATTCAGTCCACTGCTTCTTTCCGGATCCATAAGCTTCAGTTGATCTCACAATTGTTGGTAAATCCGGTGTGGATCTACCCGCTATCACCGCTTCATATACTTGTTACATATATTTTTGAAACTTGGATCTACTCATGGAGACACGATCAGCCTCTTCAAACTCGTTCTCTGCCATAGGCGAAACAACAGCGGAAACTGGTCCCGGACTTGGTTTCCCACTACAGATACTGCTCTAGTTTGAGTCATCTGTAGGATATACGCACCTAATCTTATAAGGCTATATATATGCCATATGTATCTATATGTATATAATAAATCCACATAATCCATAGTACACACAGATATATATACATATCTACGCTGCAGAGATCCATGGCAGAGGTGACGACTTCTCGTACATTCTATCCCAAAACCACACTTAAAACCAAAACCTTTGAAAACGTCAGATCCCATGTGGGCTCTGTTTATTTTACCTATCAAACCTCATTGCAGGTAACAAGTGCCATTGTTGTCAACCTGGGCTCTGATACCAACTCTGTAACACCCCGAATCCGCGGGACTCGGGATGTCACATTGGGCTAGGATCTCACAATGGATCCTGACCCTAGCCTGACAACAAGTTCACTGGACCTTACAACATGGCACTGACAGATATAAAACAAATACATAAAACAGTATAAACTGTACGACCCAAAGTAAACAACAACATAGCCGAGTATATAAAACGACATCCTCACACAGGAGGTACAAAAGATCCTCCTCACGCAGGAGGGGAAACACAACAACCCCAAACCAACCACCTAATGTACGAGAGTCCTCGGCCTGTCACCCTGCCAGATCACCCAGTAGCGCCTAACCTGTAAACATCTACAACACGGTATGAAACCGTTAGCTAACCATACATATATGAGGTAATGCATAAGCACAAGCACAATCATGAAAGATAAACACATCAGCATGCTATCACACATTTACCCATTTATTATCTTTATATAATAACCATTCACTCAAAAAAAACCGTATATATATAGATAGATGAAAGTATGTGACACGAGGACCGATACATCCTCGCCTCTGAGTACAATGTCCAGCTGTACGAGTATCGGTCACACAATCCGTGTACCCTATGGGAGTGGATTGCGCCCTTCCTGTAAACCAGTCTGGCCCGACATCAGAGAACCTCCCAGACTCCACGGCGGGATGAAAGGGAAAGGTTATCACAGCCACGCAGTGGGGCAGTCAATAGAACATAGGTCGATAAAAACGACAACTCATGCTATCATAGCAAACATATAAAGCACACACCACTCATGCAAACACCCAATATAGGGATGGTAGCTAAGTAAGTCCTACGGACTTACCTCAACCTCGTACAAACTCAACCACGATCACCTCTACACTGGAGGGATAACACGGCCTATAAAAAGGTATAAAGAGATATATCAACCTCTATTCATCAAAGGGGTCACACCTAGACCCAAAGGATCCATAAAGATCATAATCATCCTATAAGCCTCGAATAATATGCTAAACCTTAAAGCCACATCAGGGCCTATATCCAACTTATGATATCATCGTCAAACTAATAATCCCATAATTACCAGAATAATGTAACGAGTATTATGGAAATTCCAATTATCCATTTTAACCAACTTAAGGTCAATTTATACTAACCCGCAATACGAAAAATGAATAAATTCATAACTTATTCGTTACTAACCCGATATACGATCCGGAAGAAGATACGAACTCCTGGCAATGCAGGGAGTAAGAGCAAGGTATCAGACTCAACGTTCGGCGGCTCGCGGTGGTCCGTCGGCATCCCGATAGCGGTAAACGGAAGCTTTATCAAAAAGCTAACAAACGGAAAATAAATTGGTACCACGTTGAAGAGAACAAGATAAGGGGCTCGATGGTACAAACGGATTTGTAAATGGGCTAAAAACAAACGATACTTGGAATGTTAAAGATGGAACGTACGTATGTTTGGTTTCACTCGGTTTCTTCTCTGAAACACTTACCAAATGAAGAAGATGATATGTTCTGCCGCCTTTCTACTCTCTTTATCATATATAAAATTATGTATATATATCTATATGAAATAAGTGCAGCCGCCTTCGTGTCCTCTGTATAATACATAGCAATCTCTTTTGTAGACATATGTTTACATTTGAAAAGTAAACTCTCTGCAGCCGTCTTTTATATATATATATATATATAATATAATATAATATAATGTTAATCTAAAATATTTAATTAAAATGAGGTTATAATTTTCGGTCTCCAAATTTTATCAAATTGGAATAGAAAATGCGGAATATTCTCGGGATAATTAATCCATAACTATCTTGTAAAAGGGGCATCCCTAAGCCACGTTTCTTAACCGCTAAGAATCGGAATAGCGACTCTTTTGGCCGTTTTGCCTCTCCATGTTATTTCATATCTAAGACATATCCGATGTCCTGATCATTTCTCTCAACTGCATTTTTATTAATTGGAGGTCCCAAATGCTCCAAATAACACCGGAGGGTAAAAATAATTACCCGGAGGAAAAAGTAAAAATTTCCCCAAACGTCCAAAATTACGCGAGAAACATAACGGTGGGACTCATACTCATCACTTGGGAAATCTTCGCAAGTTATATGTCAATTACTATCAACGATTAAGTTAATCAACATTAATTAGAATTCGGAAATCCTAGCTATTACATCACACACCCCTAAAAAAAAGTTTCGTCCCGAAACTTGAACAATTCTCAAATCCTCTCGGACCCATACGCCGAGGTATAACTCTCACTTTTTCTATCGGAGGTATCACATCTCCGTTCAAAAGATCACAACCTATAACAATCTATAACCTCAAGTATAAACATGGAGGAATCATCACTCCAGGAATTAGGGCCATAACGCTACCCAAAGGCGTAGAGGAATCACGTCTCTCGCCATACCACATCACAAGGCATAGAGGAAGCACATCTCTAGCCAAAACATATCACATGCATAGAGGAAATACGTCTCTAGTCAACCCATAAACATATATATCGCATGGAGGAATCACATCTCCACTGAACTATGTCCATCAAGGTAGCATGGAGGAAAGAAACATCTCCAACTGAATCCTAATCCCACTCAAATAGCATGGAGGAAAGAACCATCTCCAGCTATAAATATAATCATACTCGGGTAGCGTGAAGGAAGTAATCATCTCCAGCTATAACATACATCACGCTAGCACATGAAGATCTACTAAGATCATAAATCACATCACAACTAGCATGAAAAAACACATCAAGGCATATAAGCACATAAGCACATAAGCACAACATTCATCAAGATAGCACTAAGATCTACTACTCGTGCTCCCACAGATGGGTCTGTCCCAACATATACTCTGGATAGTTCCTCAGGACACTATCCTCAGTCTCTCACATAGCCTCTTCAGGTCTTCATCTCGACCATAATATCCTTAATATGGGAATGTCTTTCGAATACAAGCGTTTCATATCTTATTCCAAGAATGTAATCAGATGCTCAACAACGATGTGGTTCAACTTAACCACTAGATCATTATAACTCACAAAGTGTTTCCAGCCTGTTATATACTTCCTCAGTTGAAACACAGGAACACTGGGTGAACATCCACCAACTTCAGAGTGAAAGCTAAACATCATATTGCCTTCACAAAACTGATCAAGATCTCAAGTAACCGACATATTGGAAACTCAGTTCCCCTTTCCATAATAACACAACTAACGTCTCACAACTGAGATACCTCCAGCCGGACATGAACTCTCGCTTGAACTTTAGATGTTAATGCTTCTTGTCTACATATAATATCTGGCGACTCTGTACAACCAGCATTCTTCCTTCAATCAACGTTACTTGAACTATAAAATCCTGAATCTGGTCAGGTGTTATTCCACTACTACTGCTAGATCACTTCTAGCATAAGGATATACGACATCTATGTCTATATATATTGCCTCATAGGGCCATCCCAAAAAGATGCACGTCCTTCATTGTTATATAATAAACTCATTAATGGAAGGTAATATAACCATCCACGTTTCCCATTCGACTTACAACTTATAATAGATCTTTAAGATCTAGATGATCCCCTCTAACTGACCATCTGTCAGGGGGTGAAGTGTAGTCATGAGGTACAGACTTGTCCCCAAAGCAGTTTGAATCTGCTGCCTAAATCTCAAAGTAAAAACATCCATCTCGATCAGAAATGATCGTTCTCGGTATACCATGGAGTCTCACTATCTGTCTAGTGTATTTCTCAGCCAATTCATTCACTAACCACGTCCTTCTGATAGAAATGAAACGTGCCGGTTTCATTAATTTGTTACCAACAATCCAAATAACATAAATCTTCTACTGGGTCACAATCCCATAAAAAAGTCCATAGAGATGTCCTCCCAAATTCTACTACTGCACTGGTAGTGGGTGGGGCTTATCTCTGGATCGGAAATACTCTATCTGGACCTGCTAACAGGTCACACACTGTATCACAAATCTGGTTATATCGGCTTCATACAATATAATCATCTCATCTCGTGGTACATCTTACTCGTACCTGAATGTACTAAATAAGGCGTACAGTGGGTATACCATAATATTCTATGTCTCCATCTGCATCAGCAGGTACACAAAAGTGGTCATGACTCTTCATCAGTCCATCTACTCCCATGGGGAACTATGGTGCCTCAGTGAGAGACATCCTTTCTCTAAATCTTGTCCAGGCCGGGCAGGTGTCCTGCTTCTGTTGGACCTCATCCAACAGACCAGGTAGAACCTTTGAGGTATAACTGGGTATCCTCATCAAGGAACTGATTGTCCAACTCTAGCCAAGCTAGATCTCTCTGAAGCTGAGGTTGAACTATCAGTCTCACAATCATCTTCTCTTGGAGCGTCTTTCCATTCAAGTTATCGGCGACAACATTCAACTTCTCTGAATGATATGGAATCTTCAAGTCAAAGTCTTGATCAACTTAAGCTCTTAACACTAGCAGTTATTCAACCCCTGTTGCATAAAATATACTTCAGATTTCTATGATCTATAGAAATCTGACATGAAGATCACACCAGTAAGGTCTTCCAAACATAAAGGCTTGAACTACCACTACTAACTCTAAATCATGAGTCGAGTAGTTCTCATCATACGTTCTCAGCTGTAAACACACATATCAATAACCCTACTCCTTTGTAGTAATACACATCTCAAACTTAGTTGGGATGTATCACCGTAAATCACGGGATCCCAAAAATCTTCTAACTACAACAGAACGGAAGCAGAGGTCAAATGCCTCCTCAACTCTTCAGAACATAGACACACTGCTTTCATCACGTAGTTATGGTGGTCTTCTCAAAAGACTCGCAAATGAATACATAATCATATAAAATCCTTCGTCAAAGCATTGTAGCAATCGGCTAAGCCGAGAAAACTACGTATTCCTTAATGTTCATTAGTATCTCCCATGTTACAACATACTTAATTCTCGCCAGGTCAACCATGATCCCACTGGTGGAGACAACATGGCCTAAAAAGGCTACCACTAGCATCTCAACTTACACTTAGAGAGCGTAGCATACAACCCTCTATCTCTCGAAATCTGTAGAACGGTCCTCAGACGATCGGTCTACTATTCTCTGCTATGAGAGTATACCGACATGTCATCCATGGAGTCCACCACCAACTAATCAAGGAAGTCGATGAAGATACTATTCATCAACTCCATAAAAACTACTAAATCATTCGTCAACCCAATTGACATCACTACAAACTCGTAGTGTCCATAACGGGTATGGGATGCTATCTCATACACATGCTGCTCTCTCATCCATGACTAGGGATATCTTGAGCATAAAGGAATCCCGAAAACACAATTGCTTCTTGAAGTTAACTTGTCAGGTCGTCAATACGGAACATGGAACCCACTAGGGTAAACCCGTTTCAGTAAACTTTTCAAGTTATCAGTACAATATCTCAACAAGCACCATATAGTGTGGCTTTCCCATTCAATCAT
This sequence comes from Fagopyrum homotropicum, assembly GCA_033239125.1. Lineage (NCBI taxonomy): Eukaryota > Viridiplantae > Streptophyta > Magnoliopsida > Caryophyllales > Polygonaceae > Fagopyrum > Fagopyrum homotropicum. The sequence goes on from BSWB01000006.1 coordinate 24,283,008, forward strand.
GTATCATACTTCAACTCGATAACAATGTCCACACTCCGCTGAGGTGGCAACTAGACGGTTCAGTAACACGTCTATAAACTCATAAACAACTGGAATACCTTCAATTGTTGGACTATCTCGCTTCTTTATGGTATAAAACTAGAAGGCGTCACATCCCTGTGCTATCAGCTCGCTGCTCGTACAGTCTTGATGACAAACCCGTCTCTTCAAAGGTCTTAACCTCAGAAGACCTCTATTTAACTCAACTCAGTAAAGACTATAATAGTCTTACTATTAAAAGCTAACACCACATGATATCTATTCATCCAAACCATACACTTCCTCATGCACCTACGACATGACACATAAGTCTACAACCATACACGGGTCCCTGAAATAAGGGAACAAACACGCATCTCACGGGTATCTCAGACCCAAAAAGGTAATCTTGTAAAGAAAAATCCACCTTCTACTATATACAAAAAGTCAATCATTAACGCATGCATCGAAAGACATGAAGTGCATAGCACTCACAACAAGCAAAACTCCACCAGGTAAACCATTAACGAGAATGGTACCTATAACAGCTAACACTCGTAGCTCCACTACATATCATCACTCAATGTCAGATCCATGCTCCTCAGGTATCACTGAGGTCATTACTATAGCCTCCACTTCCACTCTTTCTGCACCGGAAAGAGGAAGGTCTTGCTGGAAAGAAACACCACCGTGCTGACAGAAAGGGCCAGATGGCCTAGCTCACCACAAGTGAAACAAGCTATCAATGCCAAAGGGCACACAGAACGCAAATGATCTGGATAGCCACAACTGAAACATAATCATCCCATCCTTTCAACCTGTGCAACTGAAGGGTAACTCGACCTTCGTCGTCCACCTGGAATGATCTCACTCTTGAAGGGAACCTGTAAAGGCAATGCCTTGCCCTGTCAACAAAACTTCGCTCTCTGCCTTGCTTTACCACACGTAAAGCATATGATGGGAGCCTTTGGGCACACAACTCGCCAGTGTCCCAACTTCCACGCAATTAAAACACTGTAGTTCCTTGCCAGTCATCTTCATGGCCAAAGAATCACTAGATTGTCCTGATATCGGACTTGGTTTCCCATTCATCATCTTTGCTTCTCTAGTAACTGATTCAGTCCACTGCTTCTTTCCGGATCCATAAGCTTCAGTTGATCTCACAATTGTTGGTAAATCCGGTGTGGATCTACCCGCTATCACCGCTTCATATACTTGTTACATATATTTTTGAAACTTGGATCTACTCATGGAGACACGATCAGCCTCTTCAAACTCGTTCTCTGCCATAGGCGAAACAACAGCGGAAACTGGTCCCGGACTTGGTTTCCCACTACAGATACTGCTCTAGTTTGAGTCATCTGTAGGATATACGCACCTAATCTTATAAGGCTATATATATGCCATATGTATCTATATGTATATAATAAATCCACATAATCCATAGTACACACAGATATATATACATATCTACGCTGCAGAGATCCATGGCAGAGGTGACGACTTCTCGTACATTCTATCCCAAAACCACACTTAAAACCAAAACCTTTGAAAACGTCAGATCCCATGTGGGCTCTGTTTATTTTACCTATCAAACCTCATTGCAGGTAACAAGTGCCATTGTTGTCAACCTGGGCTCTGATACCAACTCTGTAACACCCCGAATCCGCGGGACTCGGGATGTCACATTGGGCTAGGATCTCACAATGGATCCTGACCCTAGCCTGACAACAAGTTCACTGGACCTTACAACATGGCACTGACAGATATAAAACAAATACATAAAACAGTATAAACTGTACGACCCAAAGTAAACAACAACATAGCCGAGTATATAAAACGACATCCTCACACAGGAGGTACAAAAGATCCTCCTCACGCAGGAGGGGAAACACAACAACCCCAAACCAACCACCTAATGTACGAGAGTCCTCGGCCTGTCACCCTGCCAGATCACCCAGTAGCGCCTAACCTGTAAACATCTACAACACGGTATGAAACCGTTAGCTAACCATACATATATGAGGTAATGCATAAGCACAAGCACAATCATGAAAGATAAACACATCAGCATGCTATCACACATTTACCCATTTATTATCTTTATATAATAACCATTCACTCAAAAAAAACCGTATATATATAGATAGATGAAAGTATGTGACACGAGGACCGATACATCCTCGCCTCTGAGTACAATGTCCAGCTGTACGAGTATCGGTCACACAATCCGTGTACCCTATGGGAGTGGATTGCGCCCTTCCTGTAAACCAGTCTGGCCCGACATCAGAGAACCTCCCAGACTCCACGGCGGGATGAAAGGGAAAGGTTATCACAGCCACGCAGTGGGGCAGTCAATAGAACATAGGTCGATAAAAACGACAACTCATGCTATCATAGCAAACATATAAAGCACACACCACTCATGCAAACACCCAATATAGGGATGGTAGCTAAGTAAGTCCTACGGACTTACCTCAACCTCGTACAAACTCAACCACGATCACCTCTACACTGGAGGGATAACACGGCCTATAAAAAGGTATAAAGAGATATATCAACCTCTATTCATCAAAGGGGTCACACCTAGACCCAAAGGATCCATAAAGATCATAATCATCCTATAAGCCTCGAATAATATGCTAAACCTTAAAGCCACATCAGGGCCTATATCCAACTTATGATATCATCGTCAAACTAATAATCCCATAATTACCAGAATAATGTAACGAGTATTATGGAAATTCCAATTATCCATTTTAACCAACTTAAGGTCAATTTATACTAACCCGCAATACGAAAAATGAATAAATTCATAACTTATTCGTTACTAACCCGATATACGATCCGGAAGAAGATACGAACTCCTGGCAATGCAGGGAGTAAGAGCAAGGTATCAGACTCAACGTTCGGCGGCTCGCGGTGGTCCGTCGGCATCCCGATAGCGGTAAACGGAAGCTTTATCAAAAAGCTAACAAACGGAAAATAAATTGGTACCACGTTGAAGAGAACAAGATAAGGGGCTCGATGGTACAAACGGATTTGTAAATGGGCTAAAAACAAACGATACTTGGAATGTTAAAGATGGAACGTACGTATGTTTGGTTTCACTCGGTTTCTTCTCTGAAACACTTACCAAATGAAGAAGATGATATGTTCTGCCGCCTTTCTACTCTCTTTATCATATATAAAATTATGTATATATATCTATATGAAATAAGTGCAGCCGCCTTCGTGTCCTCTGTATAATACATAGCAATCTCTTTTGTAGACATATGTTTACATTTGAAAAGTAAACTCTCTGCAGCCGTCTTTTATATATATATATATATAATATAATATAATATAATGTTAATCTAAAATATTTAATTAAAATGAGGTTATAATTTTCGGTCTCCAAATTTTATCAAATTGGAATAGAAAATGCGGAATATTCTCGGGATAATTAATCCATAACTATCTTGTAAAAGGGGCATCCCTAAGCCACGTTTCTTAACCGCTAAGAATCGGAATAGCGACTCTTTTGGCCGTTTTGCCTCTCCATGTTATTTCATATCTAAGACATATCCGATGTCCTGATCATTTCTCTCAACTGCATTTTTATTAATTGGAGGTCCCAAATGCTCCAAATAACACCGGAGGGTAAAAATAATTACCCGGAGGAAAAAGTAAAAATTTCCCCAAACGTCCAAAATTACGCGAGAAACATAACGGTGGGACTCATACTCATCACTTGGGAAATCTTCGCAAGTTATATGTCAATTACTATCAACGATTAAGTTAATCAACATTAATTAGAATTCGGAAATCCTAGCTATTACAACTCTAAACTCCAAAGGTCGATGCCTTTTGTCGGCGTAGGACTTTTGACGACTCTGAGCTGCTAACATCCGCTCTCGGACTAGGGCAATCCGAGCGATGTCATCCTGTATCTGATCTGGAGCTACTCCATCAACTCTGTTGGGCTCATCCCAACATAATGGTGTACGACATCTCCGCCCGTACAAAGCCTCATAAGGAGCCATCCCAATAGACGCGTGCCAGCTATTATTATACGAAAACTCTACCAGTGGGAGATGATCTGGCCATACCTGTCCCCAATCTAGTACACACGCCCGAAGCATGTCCTCTAGGGTCTGAATGGTCCTCTCAGATTGTCCGTCTGTCTGTGGGTGGTAGGCGGTAGTAAAATGGAGACTCGTCCCTAAAGCAGTATGTACCTGCTGCCAAAATCTCGAGGTAAAACGTCCATCTCTGTCAGAGACGATAGTCCTCGGTACTCCATGGAGTCTCACAATGTGCCTGGTGAACTCCTCAGCCAGACGACTCACCGGCCACGTTTCCTTAATCGGAATGAAACGTGCAGTCTTCGTCAGGCGGTCTACCACTACCCAAATAGCATCAAACCCTCTACTGAGTCTCAAACTTGTGAAAAAATCCATAGATATATTCTCCCACTTCCACTATGGTACTGGAAGTGGGTGGAGCTCTCCTCCAGACCTACGGTGCTCAATCTTGACCTGTTGGCAAGTCGCGTACTGAGCTACATACCGAGTCACATCGGGCTTCAAACCACCCCACCAGAAGGACCGTCTCACATCCTTGTACATCTTACTCGCTCCAGGATGTACTGAGTATGGGGTAGCATGAGCCTCACCTAGTATCCTCTATCTCAGCTCACTGTCTGATGGCACATAAACACGATCCTGACGTCTCATCACCCCATCTGCACCAACAGTAAACTGTGGGGCCTCATCTCGAGACATCCTGTCTCGGATCCTGATCAAAGTCGGGCAAGTCTCCTGCTTCTGTCGGATCTCATCCAACAGATCAGGAAGTAACTCCATGGTAGCCAGCTGACCATCAGTATCGGGAAACTGTATCTCTATCTCCAACCAAGCCAAGTCCATCTACAACTGTGGCTGTATTGTCAACCGAGCTATCGCCCTCTCCCTAGGCGTCTTCCGGCTCAAAGCGTCAGCTACCACATTCGCCTTCCCGGGGTGGTAAAGAATCTCAAGGTCGAAGTCCTTGATCAACTCTAACCACCGCCTCTGGCGGTTATTCAACTCTCTCTGAGTGAATATGTAGTTCAGATTCTTATGGTATGTAAAGATCTGACATGTCGCCCCATAGAGATAATGACGCTAGATCTTAAGAGCATGGACTACTGCAGCCAAATCGAGATCATGTGTGGGGTAGTTCTCCTCATACGTCTTCAACTGTCGAGATGCATAGGCTATGACCTTACCCCTCTGCATCAAAACACACCCCAAGCCCAGCTTGGATGCGTCACTGTATACCACAAAGTCATCAGTACCCTCAGGCTGTGCTAAAATCGGAGCTGACGTCAATCTCCTCTTCAGCTCCTCAAAACTCTGCTGACACGGCTCAGACTAGACAAACCGAGTGGTCTTCCTCAGAAGACAAGTAAGTGGTCGGGCAATCAAGGAGAACCCTTCCACAAACCGGCGGTAATAACCTTCTAAACCTAGAAAGCTGCGAACCTCCTTAACATTCTTAGGAGGTTGCCAAGAAGATACTGACTCGATCTTCGCCAGATCGACCTTAATACCCTCAGCAGTCACCACGTGACCTAAGAAAGCCACCTCTGACATCCAAAACTCGCACTTGGATAGCTTAGCATACAGCTGGCTATCCTGTAGAATCTGCAGTACTGTCCTCAAGTGTCCGACATGCTCCTCTCGACTCCTAGAGTAGACTAGGATGTCGTCAATGAAGACCACTACAAACTGATCTAAGAAGTCAATGAATATCCCATTCATCAACTCCATGAACACCGCTGGTGCATTAGTGAGCCCAAATGGCACCACTACGAACTCATAATGACCATACCTAGTCCGGAATGCCGTCTTAGGTATGTCCTGATCTCTCACCCTCAACTGGTGGTAACCTGATCTCAAGTCTATCCTCGAGAACACAGACGCTCCATGCAACTGGTCCAACAGATCATCTATGCATGGAAGTGGGTACTTGTTCTTGATGGTTACCTTGTTCAACTCTTTGTAGTCTATGCACAACCTCATCGATCTGTCCTTCTTCTTCACAAATAACACTGGCGCGCCCCAAAGAGACACACTAGGGCGTATGAAACCCTTCTCTGCTAGCTCCTCTAACTGCTTCTTCAGCTCAAGCAGCTCTATAGGTGCCATACGGTACGGAGCCTTCGAGATAGGTCTCGTGCCCGGCTCCAAGTCAATGCTGAAATCAACGCTCCTCTGTGGGGGTAGTCCTGGTAGGTTGTCACTAAATATCTCTGCAAACTCGCATGCAACAAGTATCTCCTCTATAGTCAGGCTCTTGCTTTCCTTCATGGCATAACACCAGAAGGCTTCGCAACCCTGTGCTATCAGTCTTGCTGCCCTCATTGCATTGATAATTGTGCCTGACTTTCTGAGGTCCCAACCTCGGAATATCACCCTATGACCCTCCTCAGTGGCAACGGTCACTGTCCTCTTACCAATGTCTAAGACTGCTCCGTGTCTCCTCATCCAATCTATCCCTAGAATCACATCCTCATGAGTTAAGGGCATGACTAGAAAATCTACTAGCCAGTCTCGATCTCCCATGCCAACAGGACACCCATAAATCTCTCTAGTCCCTCTTACCTTACTCCCATCAGGTAAGCCTATCATATAAGGTATCCCCTCTACAGTAGCTAAGGACAACCTATCTACGCATGCATCAGATATGAAGGAGTGTGTAGCACCCGTATCAAATAAAACTCGTACAGGTAAGTCATGAATCTGGATCGTACCTGTGGCAGTCGGTGCATCTGGCTGATCAGCATCTCTCAACTCAAACACTCGTGCCTGAGCTCCTCTAGTATCAGTTACACTACCACGTCCTCTGCCCCGACCTGATCCCTGCATAGAACTATGTGATGGTGTATGTCCTGGAGCCCTGTAAGACTACTGCTGACCAGGAGCTCGGTACTGCTGTTGCTGACTCGGAACTCGGTACTGTGGCGGTCTCTGTACACTCCCTGATAAGCCTGCAGGAGAAGAACCCTGCTGGGATGGAGCCTTGCCCTGACGGCAGAATGCAGCTCTATGTCCAATCTTGCCGCACTGGAAGCAAGTCACTGCCGGCTTCGTGCAGTTCGATCGGATGTGTCCATAGCCACTGCAGTTGTGGCACTGTAAGCCACCAGCTGAAGTCTGACCAGTAGCGGTATGGCTATGCCGCCCCTGAGTCTGCCCCCGTCCAAAAGCAACTACTCCTGAACTACCACTAACATAACTTGTCCTCTGCCGCTTATCCGGCCTGTCTGACTGTGCAGCTCTCCTCGACACTGGTCTGTCTCTCTCATAAGCAGACGCTCTATCCTGATAGTCTGACAGTGTCTCACAGTGAAATCCTTCTAGATAGGAACGAGTACTCTCTCTCAATCTCCGTGAAAAGAGATATACATGCTGCTCTTCAGGAGGTGCAGCTGGTCCAAGCAGTGTCAGTTCCTTTTGGAACTTCTTGATGGCAGCAGCAATCGGAATGTCCTCAAATCCTGCCTCAATGAAGTCCTGGAACCTCTCTCTCCTCAACGAGACAGGGCAGTATCTGTCTCTAACAATGCTCCTCATCTGCTCCCAACTGGTGACTCGACTACGCATGGTCCGCCACCAAGAATGAGCATCCCCAGTGAAGCATGTGTGCACCAAATCCACCTGCCGATCCTCTGGGCAACGTATTGCCTCTAACGCAGTCTCTACCTGTCCAATCCAGTGCTCTACCTCCAGTCCTATCTCTCCACTGTATGAGGGGATTTTTTGAGAGTTGAAATCCTTCAACCACTCATCCGGCCTCGGTGCTCTAGACCCAGTAGGAGCTCTATCAGCCACAACCCTCCTCTCAGGTACAGTTGGCACCTGAGGTACTCCCTGTGTCACCTGGACAGATCTAGCCGGTACTGGTGGTACCTGGGTAAGTCTCTCTGTCCTAGCAGCCTCCTCCATACGCTCAACGTATGCCCGGTACTCTCTGTACTCAGTCGCTCCAATGGAAACACGTCCTGACTCCGTCGAACGTGCTCTCTGTGCTCCAGACCTAGCAACGGTCTCATTCCAGACCTCAGGACCTACACTCTCAGCTACCTCCTCCACTCCAGCCTCTGGCATGATCACTGCTGGGGGATCCTCTCGTGGAGCTCGACCTCGGCCTCGGGCTAGTGGAGGTCTACCTCCACGGCCGCGTCCTCTAACTGTAGGGGTCCTATCTCCCCTACTTGGTCCAGCTAGAGGGAGAGGTGGACGACCTCTGCCTCGACCAGTAGCTAGCGTAGCTCTAGTACGTGCCATCTGCGCGAGGAATAACAACTATAATTACAACTAGCTAAAAGTCCAAAAAGTCCATCTACAGTAAAACCTAAAGTCCATACTAAGCATACTGAGATCCGTGGTAGTAGTGGTGGCCAGCCGTACTTTTCTATTCCCAACCAGACTATGCATGCATTTAAAACCAAAAATTTTCTTTTTAAAACTCAGACCCCTTTTCGGGTTCTGCTTAAAACTTATTCGGTCTTTCAGAAGATTTCAAGTGCCATTGTTGCCAACCTAGAGCTCTGATACCATGTTGTAACACCCCGAATTCTCAGAACTCGGGACGTTACTGGTTAGGACCTCACATTGGGTCCCGACCTCAGTTTGACAACAACATTACTAAGATCTTGCAACAAGACACAAATACAGAAACCGAAATTCATAAAATAGTATTTTTAGGGTAATGAATGCAACACAGTCTAGCAGCCTAAAGTACTTAAACAAAAGAAACGAACAACTGTCTTAACCAAAAGAAAGAAAAGACAAACACAACTCCCAACCCCCAATCTAAGGAGTACGGAGACCCGGCTGACCACTACTTCCGGATCACTCAGCTGCTAGTCTAACCTGCGGTAAATCTAAAACACAACAAGAGGAACCGTTAGCTAGTTATCTAAACATTAGCAGAATAATAGCAGCACAAACACACACAAAAATTATATAAACACCCATCATGCTTTCAAACAAGTCCGTTTTATTATCTTGAATTAAGTTACTCTTTCACGCTAATGATACTTATGTTGTGACACGAGGGATTCCCAAACCTCGCCTCCGCCCCCGTGTAACAATCAGGAATGGATACGATGCATCTCACCTTGTACCTGCCTGGTCTGGGTATAGAGAACCTCCCAGTCTCCTGTCAGAGCTGGGCAGTGATGTCACGGCCCGTTATGCATACACTTGGGCCTTAAACGTAATAATAACAGTCGTCCTAGCAAGTTATTATTATTAAAATACGCACATAGCACACACAACCACTATCACTCAACTAATATCCAGAAACTGGCTAAGTAAGTCGCAAGGACTTACTTGAGTCAAAATACTCTCTAACCCGTCTCACACAGTCTGTACTCGTGGTAATTCAAACGCCTTTCAAATAAGGCAGGTGTATCAAAATCACATCTCGCTGTCCAACCTCTTGCGAAGGAATTACGGAAAAACAACTCTCTTATGGTAAAAGACCATTTTACCCCTGGTACCGAAAGTTCTCAAAGTTCACTCTTGAGTCCTACTAAATTCCTTTTAGGATTTGTTCTTTATGATTAGTCTCTCTCTCTGATAATTTTTCTTATAATTTATAAGTTATAGCTCGGACCACTTTGCTCTTACCTAGGTATATATATATTTACGTACATACCCTAACTTTTCCTTCAACTCGTATAATTATGTAACTACTCGGTACTTGCATATATATCTCCAGACATTTATATTTCTCATTTCATACTGTTATATATATATATAGATATACTTACATATGCCACTATATATATCCTTATATATATATACCTATGTAGATACATGTCCAAAGCTCCAATCTATTCCCATAAATATCTTTGTGCTTATGTCCAACACACTGCAGTGTATATCTATACCACTATATCTTTCCCATCTATATCCAACTCGTACTCATAAATCTATATACCTTCATACCCTCCTATACGTATATATACACTTATACGTTCAAAAATTCTCATAAGTATGTATATAATTACACATCCAGCACACATTCATACCCATAAACCTATCTCTATACGCACTGCTTTTCAACGAGAATCTTACCTACTGCAGGCTGCCGAGGTTCTCCTTTCCGGGTGTTGTAGCGCAGCAGAGGTGTAGCAACGTGTCCTAGACCGGCCTGTAAACTGGTTCGAAGAGCTCACCACCGCGCAGTACTGGGGTCCTCGTCTGCTGTAAGGGAAATGGGTGGCTGGTGCACCGTTCTTCTGGAGTGGCTCGCCTGGGTTGCGTCACCGGCGAACAGAAGAGGCAGTTAGCACTGCGCCCAGCGGAACCGAAAGAGGGAAAAGAAGGGGACGACTCACCTTGCCACCGGTTGCTACGCTGGTCCAGGAGGGGCGGCGACGGCTCTCTGGTGGAACTCGCAACGGCTGCAGGATGGTAAGGTTAGTTCCGGCCGCTTCGAAACAGAAAAGAGGGTGGGAAGAGATGGACAGGATCTTGGCTAACCTGGATGCCCTGGGTAGTCGACAAGTCCGAAGGCGACAGGCCTGGTGGTGGAGGGCGGCGACGGCTCGTTACGGGCTGCTCACTAGCGCTTGCTTCCAACGTGCAGAAGGCAAGACTGCGGTCGACTAGATGCAGAAGGTAAGGGAGAGATGGGTGTGGCACACAGCAGTAGCGGTAGGTTTAGATTAGGTTAATTTTAATTAGGTTTTTAATTAAGGGTTAAAGATGGGCTTAAGAAAGTGGGCTGATGGCTTGGGCCTAGGGTTGGCCCAATTGAGCGGTTATCTCATGAAATCAAAAGCGGAACTCGTAACTCGTTAATTATGTGCGGAAATTATATAATACGGAATTAAATTCCGTATTATCTAATCTATTATTATTTTTAATTTAAGGCGCGTATTTAATTCCGGTTATAAGGTTTCATCATTTTATGTGACTTAAAGTCATATAAAATGATAACATTTAAACTCGTTTTATTTTATTTATTTATTATTTAAGATCGTCGCATCGGAATTTGGTTAATTGCAGTTTACCGGAACTTTAAAATTTTCGCTTATTACAGGCCCGGACGTCGCAACAGTGACATTTATGACATGTACATTTGATATTTTGGGATGTTATTTTGTATTTAGTTAGAGTATGTATGAGATTTTGGTTAGAATTTTATGATACGGTTATGATATTATGTTATTATGTTATGTTATTATGCTATTTCATTTTGGTTGAAATATTGTTTAACCAAACTCGGTTACTATCTTTCTTCAACTCCATTGAAAATTTTTCACCATTTGAATGACTAATAATTAATGCATGCACACATAAAAAATTTTCATGTTTCTTTACAAAAGATATTGAAAGTTCATATATATATATATATATATATATATATATATATATATAAGTAGAATTTTAACACTAATTTCATTTTTTTTTGTAATGAAGACGGGAGGGTAAATCCCTCACCCCTGTTATTAATAGAGACTAACAACGGCTAACATATGACAAGCCTTTGGGTCGCCACACCTCGAGGATCATTGTTCAACAAATTGGATAAGGAAATCGGTGGGTTCTCCAAAATAAATAAAAATCTAGAGGAAAATCAGAAGCAAGATAAGCTAAGTGGTCTCGGGAGGAATTAGCCTCGCGATAAAGATGACAGATTTGTACAAGCCAGTTCCTACTAAGCATTGTCCATTTTATAACTTAATACCTTCAACTTCAGCGCAGTGGACATGCGTTGAAGTTGAAAACCCTCAACGTAGTCGGACTGTGTTGAGTTTGAAAATACTCAACGCACTCCGACTATGTTGAAAATGTGTATTTGTTGTCTTTATCGTCGTGCATATATGGTTCCCCTAAATTATTTGCGATAATTGTTTCATAATCTATTATGAAACTAAAAGAATTCACATTTATACTCCAAATATTTGTTTTAAGTAAAATTTAATGTAAATACTGAATATTTATGATTAAATTTTGAAACAATTTGGTTTACTAGCCTTTTTCTAGTTTTGTGTTTATATATATAATATTACATTTTATATATTAAATAGGGTAATAAATTTATATGTTATTTAGCTAAGCATCACACTCTAAGAAAACATTTACATGAACTAAGATAAACATCTCTTTATACAATATAAGCAAGAGGAGCACCTTGCTTTGCTACAGTATCCGGATTTGTCCGCTTCCAAAACCCAGTAGCAAAACTTCTGTTAACAGGTTGAGCAAGACTTGGGCCACTTTGACTGGGTTGCTACAAGACTTTCTGCCTGAGAAGAGACAAATATGTTTGGGCCCGCATATTCCAAAACACCACTATTTCGCATCTGCCTATACGTCCACAAACTAGGTCTGCCTGTCAACCCTCTTCATCCGACTCCACGCGTCCCTTTCGTGCGACCAGCCGCTGCCCCTTCGACCGCTTGACGCCACGTGTTAGAGCCGTGTTGCTCCCTTCATGTGCCACCGCCGAGGCCCTAGAACCGAGGTTGTTTGAGTTTCCAACGGCGTGGCTTTAAATGAGACAAAACGCCATACCCAACGACATCACTTCTTCACTTGGGAACGTCAATGTTGCTTGGCTCTAGAAGGTGATTAATTTAATAGCTTCTTGTTTATGCATATTTCAAACGTTTCCCCACTTTAGCTGCTTGCTATTTAAAGCACACATGCTTGTCGTGCTTGTTGACCTACTCGAAACCCAACCATTATAACGTCCTTGTGTCTTCTTATCTCATTCTCTCTTCAGCCGTATCCCGTCTTCGCCTACCGTTCAGAAAGCTACATGGAGATACCGCTGTGGGTTGTCAATGAAATGTAGCGCACGGTGCCGTTCTCTGCAGAGAGATTATCCCATTTGGGTTTCTCGATGACTTATTGAGGGCTACAATACGGCTTACTACATCCTTACTATACTTGCTTTCATTTGTTTTCCTCATTTGAAAAGGTTTCCTAACTTAGCTCTTTCACTGGTTCTGTTAACCTACTTCATTACTTAATACATGGCCGGCTTGTTCACGTCGTATGGTTGTCACCTACACGCTGTCTCTCACTGAAGATCTTTATCATGCTACGGAGAGAACTTACGATAGTCTCTTCTCAATGAAACGTAGCGTTAATTGGTGTTTTTTATTTACTTCCACACTTTTGTCAATGCTACTCAATCAATTCATGCAGGCCCATTTTCTTGACATCACGTGCTCTTCATATGCTTCTGTTCTTTTTGCCGGCCTCGTTCTTGTCTATTTTGCTATTACCCCATCCACTCTTACGTGCTTTGAATTCAAACGTACAAACCCCTTTGAAAAATATGAAAACATTTTAACGTTGTTCATGCAGAATAATTATAAAAGCTGAAATTGATATGTCCTACCAATTAAAAAACATAGCTGCCATGGTCAAGGAGTTAGTCGGCTCCAGGTCGGTTAAAAAGCACGTTCATAACCACAAAATAATATTACCAAGTAATTAACTACGTGGCCGATATGCTTTTTCAAATGAGGTCCTCACTGTATGTCTTTCCACACATGAATAGCATGAAAAAGTTTGGGCGACTATAATTGATTAATTAAAAGAGATAAGCACCCTTAAGGCGGCGCATAACGGATTATGCTTCGCTACGTATTTTTGTGGTTGTTGTACTTGGGCAGCAGAAAGACTACGTGCTCCACTTTACTGGAGGGAAGACCATTCTGCTAATCATTATTACTACTACACTAACCGACTTTTATATATCCCAAAATATTATTATGATTAAACGTGATTCAACCTAAACCCACGCTCCATACAGTGTTGTGTTCCTGAACGATTATCCTTATCTTGCAGGTTTACACTTTCTGATATTCCTCCTTCTCACACAAGAAATCTCAAAAGCGAACTACAGCCTCGGGAAATCAGGTGACCATACTTCCCATACGTTTTGCATATCATCTATATTGACTTTATGTTTTCTCCGCCCTCCTACTGCGTGTTAGTTACTTATTATCACACACCCCTCCTTGTGCTTGTTACACCTCCTTCATTTTCCTTAGCCTAATGTAAATGAATATGACGGCCTCGATAAAAAAAAAGATGCGCCATATTTACATTCTTACACTTGCTGCAACACATTAGCGCCCAGTATGTCGAAGGCTACAACCACTTTGTCTGTGTTAACAAACAAATGCCGGTCAGACACAGTGAGGATCAAAGTTGTGGATAAGCAACCCAAACAAGAGAGCGCTTCAAAAGTAAGCTATCAACGGATGGTATTTGCTGATCGTGAGGTATGCAGTCTCAATTCAACATCAAAGAGGTTTCCTTTGGCTTTCCTTCCACCATGTGCCCAAGGGCTTAATTTTGCATACCTTCATTATTGTAAAACTCCAAAAAAGATTATCCCACACTTCCCTTTTGTTTCTAAGCGCTTCTCTATCGAATGCAGGGCACCAAATTAACGGCCACCTTATTTGGTGTAGACATAGACGTCTATGATGATGTACTGAAAAGGGGACAATTGTATGATATCAAGAGCATGTTAGTGAAGGAAGTCCCGCCCCGGTTTGCATCTTATGAGGGGGAAAACAACTTTATTTTACTAACTCGACATCAATGTTGGCTGTTGCCTCTCCAGGCTCCACCAGTACTCCAGTGTCTCCGTACACCTTGATAAATGACATACCCCGAAACGCCACCGAAGACGACCGTTTTGGTACCCTCATGTTATATCTTTGTTCACACCTGTTGTACATGTCCCCAATATTTAGGAGTTTGTTTTTAACTTGGCCCATACATATTGCAGATATGGTTTTGTTAGTCCTGCATATCCATGCCGAAAAAATGGTGCCAAAGGGGCTGTCTCTCTTGCCTGTCCAGGAAATTTCTGCTACCGATGCTAGGTAAATTATCAAACATTTACTCGCTATCCTTTTGCACTCTTTTTGATGAACAACAATTTCACATTGAGCAGTATAGAGCACAATATACTCGTATCAGCCTGGAACAAGAAAATGATTGAGTTCTTCAATCAGATTGAGCAGGTGCTTCATGAGGACCCAGTAGTGGAATTCATTGGTTTGAAGATTAGCCGGTTTGTTGGTTTCTCACTGGCGACTTCTCTCTCCACTCGAGTGAAAGTTCACCCCATTTGTGCTGAAGCTACTACTTTAAGAAAATGGTATATACCTACCTTCGTCTATAGCTTCTACTTCTCTTTTGTCAATTGTGATGTTTGCACTATGTTCTTTAATAAGACACCTAGACTCCTTTGAATAACAAACCCTTTTTGACTTATTTTATATGCACCACAGGGTTAAGGAGAATCCTGAAATTATACGTTCCCGCGTTGAGCGCAACCTCCAAGTTTAGTGCCCTATGTACCACAAGGATGTAACATCTATTGCTGTTGCACTGTCCATGGAGGTAACAACATCAATGGCTATTTTTTTTGGGCATGCCTAAATAACAGGCCCCCTACTTACACTTTGTTAATTAAGCGATATGGATCCTGGTGGATTGTGCAGCCGGGAAATGTAAGCGAAGCAGACATTTTGCGTATTAAGGTCCATATTCCGGAGATCAGATATGATGGCATCCGCATGGCCGTCGGCTGCCGCGCTTGTGGAAAAGCGTGTCTATATGAAGCCATTGCCCTTTCTCAAGACTACCATTGCGAGCTCTGTTCAGTGATGGCGAAACCTGAGGCCAAGTAAGGGAACCTATCTAGCGCCACTTTCTTTATGCCTTCAAAACATAACCTGCCCCTTCTCACTTCCTTTTACTCTTGTGTTGAGCAGATTGTAGTTTCGCTTTAAATGCACTGGCGGTACTTCTACCCTCACTCTTGACGCATATACTAAAGCTGCAGAACGACTACTAGAAGTAACAAGCGTTGAATTTCATGAAATAATCAGAAGAGGTAATACGCTACATAACTTAGTGTTTTTGGTTTTGAAAAGCACCCTGATTGTGCCGTATTGTCGTAACTACTTATGTACTACTGTCTTCCAAGAACGAAGGTCTGTGTGTGCCGCTACTGAAGCCCGTTTCCGAGTAAACACAGTGGATCTGGTCATTGAGCCAACAAAGCCGCTCCTTATCAACAACAATCGCTTAAAGTGGATCCTCAAAGACGTAGCCCTCTGATGGGCCCAGCTCCCATGGTTCGTACGTTTTGAGAAGTTTACTAATAGTACTCCTCTCACTGTCTACTACTCGGCATGACTCCATCGACGATCACCTGTCCACTAGATCTTTTTGTTAATGTATTATATTGTACCATGTGTGTTTTTACCCCTTAAGACCTTGTGTAATATGCCGTAACCTCAAACACTTTTACATGCTTCGCCGTGTAAAATACATATCCACTGTGAATTATCCGCCCCGGTAAAATGCGTTACTATCTTTTGTACAGCTGCATATATATCTTTCCGCCTAGTCTTCCATTTGCAAGCGGCGTACTCTACAAGAGGTTTCACACTAACTCGGTATTTGAATATTTGCTGTCCAAAATAATTAAACACAACAAAGCACCACAAGTCCATTCCAGTACAAGCACGGAGAATTTCCAAAATCAATTTAACAAACGCATAAGTGACTCCATAAACAAATTTGATGAAAGACCCAAAAGGAAGCCCTCCGTATGCAAAGAAGCATCTAACATGGCTCGAAAAAATAATATTGCAATTCATCTTCCCCTCACCAGTGCTCTTGTACATCGTAGTTTAAAAAATCACCACTATCTTTTCGCTAACACCGTAGGAGGGCAGTAGAAATTACATAACCATAGCTGAACTGCATTTTCCTTGAATAAAAAATTCATTGTTTTCCTCCCCAGGTACGTTACCTTGAACCCGTGACAATGAACGCTACAACTGACTTGCTGGGGACGTCTTCCAGGCAGAACAAGCGCCCACTGATGCGTAGCAAAAAAATACACCGTGCAGTAGGTACCAGTTATATTCCTACCGAACCGCATAAACTGCCGCATCAATCTCCATGTCAATATTGTGCGTCTATCAAATTCGCATTCGAAATAGGTAAATTGTGTTGCTCAAATGTGGAAATAAATTTGAAAACTGAAACGTTGCCCGCTCCTTTACTCAAACTTATGACTGACACCACATAAACTACATCTCATTTCAAACAATACGCTCGCTTATATAATAACTTCTTCGCTTTTAGTTCCCTTGGGTACGACAATATTCAGTCCCGAACAGAAAAAGGTATATACGTTTTCCGTTTACAAGGTCAGCTCTACCATTATTTACCTAGCATACTATCAAAGAACAATAGCAAAAAATACTTACAACTCTATTTCTATGATGGCCAACTCGAAACAGAGGAACGTATACGGATGTTCAACGAACTTGACCCTGACATCATACACATGTTAACTCAAATGATGTCTGAAAATCCATATGCAAGATTCTTCCGAACGCTATCCCAAATGAATGTAGAGGAAGAAACTAAAATAACTATTTAAAAGAACCCCGTCTTGGATCAGCGAGTGTACAACATACCTACTACCGATGAGGTAGCAGTAATATTAGTGGAAAATGAAAACGTCGATCGAATAAATAGCCCAGACGTAATTGTTGTCGGAAATGAGAACAACACATACAAAATCATGCACTACTACGGATGTTACGATCCTTTACAATACCCTCTTCTATTCACAAAAGGCCAATGTTGCTGGCACCAAGGAATTAAAAAAACAAAACGTCAACGCCAACGCCAACAACAGAAGCAAGATATCTTGTTTCCTATAACCCAAGAGCCTACCGAAACGGCCTCGTCTATAATAATCCGAGAACAAACATGTACTTGTAGCCAGAGTCTTACTTATTTACCTGTTACAACTGTACATTACGCCTCTAACCTGGGTTTGTCCTTAAACAGTTGTTCAACGACCACCGACATACGAAAGCGGCGAAATATCATGTCGCGAGTACTACAGTTACAAATTCCAGATACGTCCAAACAACGACATTATTAAAGCCGGCAGAATATACCAACAATACATAGTAGATATGTATGTTAAAATTGAAAATACAAGACTGGATTTTCTCCGTAGAAATCAAAGCACAATAAGGAGCGAACTATACCAAGGTATAGTTGACAGCGTTACCGATGGTTACACAAAGGCAACAGATATTGGAAAGCGTGTCATACTTCCAGCGTCTTTCATAGGCGGCCCTAGAGATATGAAACGCCGATACCTAAACGCAATGACACTTGTTCAAAAATACGGCAAGCCAGATCTATTCATTACAATAACATGCAATCCAAATTGGCCTGAAATAAAAGAACACCTATCCTCAGGAGAAAAAGCGCAAGACCGGCCTGATTTAATTACACAGATATTTAGAGCAAAACGAATAGCGTTGAAGACTCTGTTAATAGAGAAAGAAGTATTTGATAAGGTAGCGGCTAGAGTCGATGTCATTGAGTTTCAAAAACGTGGGCTCCCACATGCACACCTTTTAATAATACTTTCACGGGAATATAAAATACTAAATCCTGAAACTTTTGACAATTACGTTTGCGCAGAGATACCGCCAATAGAATCACCATACTTACGTACACTTGTTACCCAACATATGATGCATGGCACGTGTGGAAACCAAAACCCCAACTGTGCATGCATGAAATTAATCGGGAACAAAAAACGATGCAAATTCAACTACCCAAAAAAATATAGTGAATACACAACGAGCTCAGAAGACTCTTACCCCATCTACAAACGAAGATGTAATGGGGACACGGTTTTAATACGCGGCGCCACTCTAGACAACAGATGGGTTATACCATATAACCCATATTTATTAGCAACTTTTAATTGTCACATAAACGTCGAAGTTTGCTCGACTATTGGAGTTGTTAAATACATATACAAATATGTGTACAAAGGGCATGACAAAGTGAAATTTGCCCTAACAACAAACAACGACACAATCCGAGATGAAATAAGCGATTACCAGAACGGCAGATGGATCTCTCCACCTGAAGCAGCCTGGAGAATATTTGCATTTGACCTATATGACATTCAGCCTGCAGTAATTCCTCTACAAGTGCATTTACCGCAAATGCATTCCATTACGTTTTCAAACCACGAATATTTACAGAACATACTAACAAATGATATTAAACAAGAAACAATGTTAACTGGGTTTTTTAGGACAAATCGAGATCCAAAAACAACAATTAAACATTTATATGCTGATTTTCCAGAACATTACGTATGGAACCAAAAAAACAAGGTCTGGCAGAAGCGGCATGTACGACCTTCCGTTGGACGCCTAACATACATAAACCCGTATGAAGGAGAGCGCTATTACTTGCGTTTACTGCTGACCCATATAAAGGGGCCCACATCGTTTGACGATTTAAAGACTGTAAACGGCCATCTCCACCTGACATTCGAACAAGCTGCTCTAAAATGAGAGCTAATAGAAGCAAGCGGATACACGGACGAGTGTATGAGTGAGGCAGTAGCAGTGCACATGCCACAAACACTTCGATGATTATTTGCTGTTCTACTTGTATTTTGCACGCCTACCAACCCCCAACAACTATGGGACAATCATTATTCAGCGATGTCACATGATCACAAACAACAGCACACAACAAACACACTTAAAACATTTTCTCTAACGTGGAATGAAATTGGCTCCTACTTGGACGGCATGGGACAATCACTAGCATATTTCAGGATAACAAAGTATCAAACAGATTTACAAGAAAGCTCTCAAACAAACCACGAAATTACAGATGCCCTCTCCGCACCCGTTCCGGAACAATATATAGGGGCTTCTAAATTATTAAACGCCAACAAAAAAACCGCATATAAACATATATTGAAACACATAAAGGAAAAAAAACCCCGGATCTTTCTTCATAGACGGCCCTGGAGGGACGGGAAAAAACATTCTTATACTGTGCACTTTATGCAAAATTGCGAAAAATGAATAAAATAGTGCTTCCAACAGCAATATCAGGAATAGCAGCATCAAATCTACCAACCGGAAGAACAACTCACTCACGCTTTAAGATCCCAATAGACGAAAATAGCACACAATTATGCAATGTGTCAAAACAAAGCAACTTAACCAATTTACTAAAGCAAGCAAGTTTAATAATATGGAACGAAGCATCAATGGCAAAAAGACAAAGTATTGAATCATTAAACACCTACTGCAGGACATATGTGAAAGCACACAAATATTTGGCGGCAAAACCGTGGTATTCGGCGGAGACTTCACACAAGTTCTACCAGTTGTTCCCAATGAAGGACAAAGAGAAGCAATAAAAGCAAGTTTAATTAGCTCCAACATATGGCCGCAACTTATCTGTAACGCTCCAAATTTTGGCGCATTTGCGTTTTGTAGTTTGTCGGGTTTTATCAATACGTTAAATGGCTTAAATAATTTTACGAGTATTTTTACGTTGTAAATTAAATCTTTTTCGAGCTTACATATATATTTTCCGTATTTATTTTTGGAAAGGTTCGGAAATATTTTCCGATCCGAAAACCCGGTCCCGAGTGTTTCTATCAAGTTTTCTCTTAATTTTCTTTTCTTTTCTTTTTGGTCATTCCGCCCAGCTATGAATGAGCATTCTCAACCCTACAATCTCAGCTATGAATGAACATAGTCATCCTACCTAGCCTCCCTGCACCTAGCCTGCACTGCAGTAGCGTCCGACCTCTCGACCCCTCACCCTTCTTTCATTCTCACACAAGCAAAACGCAGCCCTCTCATTCTCACTCTCCACACAGCCAATTCCGACCCTTGATGATTCCCCTCTGTACAAGGACACAAGGAGCCCTCTGCAGCCCATCCCCTTCCCTGCGTCTTGCAACAAGCAACCTTCCCTCCCTATGAGCCCTCACTCTTCGACTCTCCCTCTGCAGTCCTCTCTTCACTTGCAACAACCAGCAGCAACAACTCCCCTGCATTCAATTCATGTGTTCTTCCCTCGCTTTCTGGATCCTGCACCACTGGAGCCCCGCCTTCATCGCCCACGCCACCAGAGGGATACCTTCTCCCTGCACCACAACGTCTCCTCCGCTCCAGCCCCTCAAGCTTCGCCTGGATCTGCAACCGGACCTCAAACCTACTGTTGCAACCCACCACCGGACCTGGGGCCTCGCCCGTCAAAGCCGAAGCAAAGCCCTCTCCTTGTCGCCGCTTCGACTCACTGCCAGAGCCTTGCCACCTCCCTTGGCTTCTCTCCCTGTCTGTGCATCGGGTTCAACGGAAGTCATTCTTCTCTGTCCGTCACTGCCGCCCCAGTGCCGCCCTTTGCCGCCGAATATTGGAGCCTCACCGCCTGCTTCTCTCTTCCCCCACGCCACCGCCTGCCCTAGTTGTGCCTTCGCCTTCCGAAGCCATGGCGGCCGCCCGATGCATTTGCCCTCCCGCCTCCAACCTTCATCTGAAGGGTTTAAAACCCTTTCACTTTATTAAATCGGGCCCTCCTATTATTTGGTCAAAATACAAATTTTACCCACTATTTTGCATTTACATATTTGGCCCTAATTTTGTAATCTTGCAATATTAACCCTGCTGGAATAAATTACAGGAAATAGCCAAAAGATTTATTTACAATTGATGACACAAGTTTCTAGCAATTCATAAATTTCCCTTGACAATGTTTTTATGGGTTTTAAATTTGGGATTTACTTAAATTATATTTTTATTTATATATACCATATATATTATGTTCATGTTGGATTAATTCCGGGTTACGACTTAAAGATTAAATTACGTGATTTTAACGTTGGCTTTGAAAACGAGTTTTACCTTGGGATTATAATGTTATACAATTTGCCCGGAATATATGTATTTACGGTTTTAACTTGGGTTTTAAAAGTGGGTTTTCCTTAAATTTATATATGTTAATTATTCCATTCAAATTTAGCGTATAAGCTAAATTTGTATAGTTTTGGTGTTAGGTTCGGAAGCATCCCGATAAAGACCTAACAAGTCCAAGTCAACATCCGTTATCGATTTCCGTCTTTTGACGTCGTGTGAGTATCCTTTCCCTCGATTTAGTTATGTTTAGTGTTAGTATCATGCTAGGTTGAATCTAGCATAACTTAGAGTGATACCAAGTAGTGGTTATGGACCTTAGGTGAGTTTTGTGGATTGTGAAATGTTGTAAGGCTTGAGGAGTTGATATTATCTTGTGAGGTTGTTTATGGCTTTAAGTTATATGTAGAGCTTGTGAGAATTTAGGGGTTAAGGTTGTATGATGTTGAGGTTGTGGACTAGAACGAGAGTATCCTAACTTGTGTTGTGATGGTTATGACCTTGTGAGATCCTGAGGACTATGAGTTTTTTTTATCCTAGCATGGTTATGGGTTATGATCTTATGAGATCATTGAGACTAGAAGTCTAAGGACTTCTAGCATGTGAGAGAGATGTTGATTGTGTGCCTTGTTTTGACCAGGCGTTGAGTGCCTTCCTACGGGAAGTTGAGAGCGGTGGTTAGCGGGATTATCTTTGGGGCGAGGTAAGTCTCCGGACTTACTTAGCTCATATTCCTTGTATTAGCATTGATGTGTGTTTGGTGGTGTGTGTGTTTATTCCTTATCATTTATAACAACTAAACCGGTAATAGGACCACCAACCTTATATTATTTTGGTCCAAGTGTATGATAACGGGCGGTGACATCATCTGCCTAGCTCTTGCGAGAGTCTAGGAGGTTCTTGGCGACTAGCCCGTGCTGGTTAGACGGTCGGAGGCATCCGTACCGTTCCATGCCGGTAAGTAGGGACCGAGGCGGGACCACGGTGGTCTCGTGTCACAAAACTAAGTTGAATTAGAACGGGATATGGCTTAATAATAAAAAGATAATAAACCGGAATTGTGTGTTTTGAGAATGTTGTGTGTTTATGATGATTTACTTGTGTTTGTGCCTTTCCCATTAATTCTAATGCTTCGAATATGAGCTAACGGTTTTATACCGATTGTTGTAGATTGCCTTGCAGGTTAGGAATGCGGCCGAGAGATCCGGAAGAGTTGGCAGCCGGGGTTCCGTACATTATAGGAGTGGGTTTTGGTTGGAGTCGGGTTGTGTTTTATTCTTCGTTTATTATGTTCGTATGCCGCGTGTATGGCGTCTTGGTCTTTGGTGTTGTTTATCGGCTGAAGTCTTTTGTTGTATTCTTTTGGGTTTTTCTTTTCATTGCATAAAAATATATTTCGGTTTTGGCCTTTATTTGTGCCTTGTTGCAAGATCCGGTGAAATTGTTGTCAAGCTAAGGGTCGGGACCCATTGTGAGGTCCCAACCCGTAGCGCCCCGAGTCCCGCGGATTCGGGGTGTTACATTATCACATATAACCTTACTGAAAACATACGAGCAGCAGAAGACCCGACATTTGCTAATTTTCTATTACAACTAGGGGACGAGAAAATGCAACATGAAGAACAAGCATATATTCAGATACCGCATAATATGATCCCATGCACAGATATCTACCACAACCCTACAGATATATTAATAAACTCAATTTTCCCAAAAATGATGGTCACTACCACACACAATGATATTTTTACGACAAGAGCTATTTTAACGCCCAAAAATACAGACGTTGACTATATTAACAAATCTTTAATAAAAAATTTCCCTGGAATACCAACAACTTACACAAGTTTTGACTCCGTTGCAAATGACACAAGCAACATATATCCAATTGAATTTCTTAACACGTTGCAGCCTGCAGGAATGAGCCCCCATCTGGTAGTACTAAAAAAGAATTGCCCAGTGATATTAGTGCGCAACGTCGATCCTCCTAACGGACTATGCAACGGCACGAGACTTATATGTAAGAATTTCCATAAAAATACAATACATTGCGAAATAACTACAAGGTATTACAAAGGTCAACAAGCACTGCTCCCACGAATTACCCTTAAACCGTCATCTTCAAAATACGGCTTCGCATTCCAACGAAAAAAATTTCCAATAAAACTCTGTTTTGCTATGATAATAAATAAATCGCAAGGACAAACGTTAAACAAAGTAGCACAGTACTTGCGAGAACCATGTTTTGCCCATGGCCAAATATACGTTGCACTATCATGAGTTAAAAAAAGAGAGGACATACATATATTTACACAACAAAACGAAAATGAGCCCCATACTCATGATTCCATCAAAAACACGGTATCTTTTAAAATATTAGAACGAGCAAAAAGTATAGCCGAGTAAATGCCAACCAAATTTATGTACAATAAAAAAAAAGTACACGCGTATCATCTGTAGCATAATAGAAAACGTAAACAAAATTGCAAGCACATTTCTAGAAGACCGAAGAAATCACCCTACCCCTTCAAAAGAATTATGCGGGAGGAGGGAAAAAAAAGACAAGACATTACACCACCAAAGAATATTCAGCTTACCTAACAACCCAACAAAACAAATGCTCAACAATATCCAGCACATCGGAAAAGGTGTCAGGTAACTAAAGTAACACAAACACACATTTGTTCTTTAATTTGAGACAATTCTACTCAGCTGCTCACCTCATGTGCCCTACTTGTACCAGTGAATATTTGCTCGGCCCATATCGACCAGCTACCCACAAGACGTGAGCACACTACAACCGCTTTCCCTTAAACACAGTAATACACAAAAGCTATTGCAAGAGGTTGCAAACAACCACTTGCATGATGTTACGGTCTTCCCACGTTCGAATATTTGTATCGTTACAAACTTGTAACTCCTACAACTCAATGCAAACAAATTTAGAATTACTTGTGTAGTACGACGGAAAAATTCAACGGCACCGTCGACAACCGCACACAATTCATTAAACAAGCAATCAAATATAGCTGAATCCACCTGCAAATTAAACCACAACGACTAACAACAAATCGGAATACAACTCAAACTGCGCGCGTGCGAAGCACGCGCAGTGCTGCCTAGTATAATAAAAATAAATGAATATTCTTCGATGGTAGTTAAAAAGGAAAAATATAGAAAATGGTCATTAATATACGTCTTAAGAAAGTGTATAAGGGAGACTTATAGGACAATTACGTAAAGTGTATTTGAATGATTTAGACTAAATACATATCTCTTTATTTATAACATGTCTTTTTAATACTCTGTATCTTCTCAAGGAGATTATAATTTAGCATTTATCCTAATTGTGATTCGGAAGTCGTATTCGCACGGTTCAAGATGTCGTATAGGCACAACGCATTCGCAATGCGTGACCGTGGACTCACCGTCACGTATTGCGTAACCGTGACAGTTTAATGCCCTAAAAGCGCTTATAGGATCTCATCCCGTGATCGCCTCATTCAAAACAAAAGCAAACGAAAGCAAGCGACGAAGGAGACGAGAAGACGAGAAGCCAAATTCGATCCAATCTCACCATTTCACGCAAAAACAAGCAATGGATAAAGACGGTAACGGAGGTAGGCCATTTCAAAAGCGAAAACAGGACCGAGAGAGGTATGTTTGATTTTTGTTCCGTTTTTGTTTCTATTTTGTTCAATTTTCGTTTTTTTCCTTTCGGGTTCGTAATTGAGGATGAAATTGAGTGTAATAGGTTAGATTGTTGTTGATTGTGATAGTTTTAGGTTGATTGATTGTGTATTTGATGAACAGAACCGGAACGAATCTCGACATCTTCCGCCATTGAAGGCGGAAGCTTGAAGGCGATGAACAGTGGCACACGGTCACGCATTGCGAAACCGTGGAGCCACTGTTGATCGTAAAATGCATTGGAATGCATTATAATGCATTCCAATGCATTAACCTATGTTAAATTAATTTAAATTTAATTTAATTAAATAAAGAATATTAAATTTAATTAAATTACAATTTATAATAGGATTAATTAATTTAAATTAATTGAATTGGATGATATAAATACAATTTGAATAAATGTAATTACTTAATCCTAATTACTTTTAATTTAATGATATAAATTTTTAATTTATAATAATGTAGATTGATTAAATTTAATTAAATTACAATTTATAATAATTTAGATTAATTAATTTAAATTATTTCAATTATATGATGTAAATACAATTTGAACAAATGTAATTACTTTATCCTAATTACTTTTAATTAAATGATGTAAAATTTTAATTTATAATAATGTAGATTGATTAAATTTAATTAAATTAAAATTTATAATAACTTAGATTAATTAATTTAAATTATTTCAATTAAATGATGTAAATACAATTTGAGAAAATGTAATTACTTTATCCTAATTACTTTAAATTAAATGATATAAATTATAAATTAATTTAAATTAATTAATAATTTAATTTAATTAATTTAGTTTAATTAATTAATTTAATTGCAATTAATGTAATTATAATTTAATGTAAAATAAAATGGAATAAAAATAAATTGAATTAATTTATTTACCTTTTTAATCTTGTTTAATAACTTTGACTTTTATTTAAAATAGTAAGATTAAAAATTAAATTAAATGAAATTAATACTATTAATTTTTAATTAATTTCATTTAATCTCATTTAATTTCCTTTAAATTCATTTCAAATGAAAGTAAAGTAAACTACATTAAAAAAATTAATTAAATTAAAATAAAATATCAAATATAGATATTACAGGCCATGTAGAGACGGAGGCGTCCTACGGCCTCCGCTCGTAGAGATAGACTCGCTACGATGGAGAGGAGCTCCCGGGTAACTGGTTCGGCGGCCGACACACCACAACACAACAGTCATTGAGACCATGCATATCCGATCCTTCTCCAGCTCTCCCTTGAGAGGTTCTTCCATTGCCGACTTACGGATCAAACTCGGACCAGGAGGTGGATGCTCCTTCTGTACAGCCAAGGGAGATAGATCCACCACCTTGCGAGCATGCTGATATTACTGGCGACGAGCAGGTTGAGCCAGCTATAGATATTACTGTTGACGAGCAGATAGAGACATCTACAAATATTCCTTCTAAGGAGCAGGTAGAGCGACCAGCTGGCGACCCTATTGAGCAACGAGAGTTTGATTTTGATGTTCCAGCTGCAGACCTGTAGTGCCGCCGCAGGAGCCGTTTATACCGGTTGATCGAGGCCGTGTAGTTGCAGATACAGGGGCACCATTGATCAGTAATGTGCTGACTTGCTAAGCCGAACACCGTGCTCGCGGTGTCTGGATGGGAGAGGTAGATAACCAATCAAAGTTTAAACACATTATGTTACAAAAACTAAATTAATAAAACGTTTAATTGAATATTCGTTGTGTTATGAAGGAGGATTATAGGAGGCCGATGACCGCGTTATGGCGGATATAGCACATTTCTGCACAGACTAGATGGATTTCAGATGCTGATAGAGCCGACCCCACTTCCTGGTTTGCTGTTGCATTTCAGAGTGGATTGACGGGTTTGCTTGACGTCTCGTTTGTTGTAGTTGACCACGCCCTTATACATGCATTCGTGGAGCGCTGGCATCTAGAGACTAGTAGCTTTCATCTACCTTGGGGTGAGATGACAACCACTGATGCGCCCTTGGATGTCCCTTTTACGTTGACCTTAGACGAGGAGGACGAGGCTCTTAGGATTTGCTCAGATGGACCGCTCACCTGATCCCGAGCTAAGGCCATTGCTCGAGCCACCGGCTCCGTCATCGCCCGCACCACTTCTTCACTTGGTTCCATTACCGGCATGCCGTGTCTCTACACCACCATGGCATAGGCTACCGGTTCCGTTAGCGGCATGTCCCGTCTTTCCAACTCCAAGGCATGAAGCTAGCTTATTTTCGGACTATATTTTCATGTTTTCTTTTTTATGTAATAAAAGGGATATTCCGTATAAGAATATTTCCTTTTGATCTTATCCTTTTTAAGTTTTGATCTTATCCTTTTAGGTTTTCCCTTTTGGGCTTTTCTTCATGTTTTTTTGTTTGGCCCGTTGACCCATAGGTAGGCAAGACTCTCTATATAAGATATATCTTGCCTCACTTATTTTTTATGTTCAATATTACTAAGTTTTGAGAAGAATTTTCTCCTACTTAGCTTGGGCATCAAAACCTCTCTTCTATCTCTCAAATTTCTTCCTTGGATCTCATCTTTGATCCAAGAAATCCATATTCGAAGATTCTTTTTAAGAATCAACCTTCGATCCACACCAAAAGGCTTATTCGATCTCTCTAGATCGAACTAACCTTTGTTTCTTCATCGCTTCCGCCCATTTGGATCTGAAACGATACAACGCTGCACAAAGAATCAAGGAGTGGTTGGAGTTTTGCTTGATCTAGATCCGGAGTTATCATTGGTTATCTCCAAGGACGCATCAAATTGGTATCAGAGCAAAGGGATCAAAGCTAAGTTCTCTTTACTCTTGTTTTTTGTGTGTTATTATCTTCAACCTCTTTAGCCTTTTGTTCATGATGTTATTCGTTTGTTCATGATGTTCTTCATTTGTTCTTCATGATCTTGTTCGTCATGTTCTTCTTCATGTTCATCCATTTTCCTTGAATTTTTTTTTCTTTTCCGTGTTTAATTCAAACAAAAAGTACAAAAATAGGAGATATTTGGTTTGCCATCAACCCATTCATCAAACCAAACCGACCCAATCCGACAATTTTGTTAATTAATGTCACCAAATCTCTTGGGGTATTTGTGTTCACGAAAAGTTCGGATATCTCGCATTTGATATTCCAAGAAAAGCAAAAAAATAAACTCTTCATCAATACGGATTTGTGTTCAAAAAAAAGAAAAAAGAAAGTGTTGTTCAAAACGTTTCAAAGAAACGAAACACACAAAGTGAAAAGACGTCCGGCAAACCGGTCCATCCGAAAAATCGGATTTTACAAAATGGTCGAAGACCGTAGCAAGCAAAGCTTGCCGAGTGAACAATCCGTCCATCTTCTGTCTCTCCATTTTCTTATATACGTTTGTAAAATATCACTTGTTTATTTGTGTGTAATTGGTTCAATTTTGTTGGATTTGCCTTTCTTGCCTAACCGCCAAACGGCCTTCCCCAAAGTAGAACCTGATAACGCACTTGAACTTGGGTAAAGTTGACTTAACTTGTCACCTTGCTCATTTGATTGCTTGCAATTGTGTGCTGATCTGGAGCAATGACTAACGTTGAAATGGAAACTTCTCAGGATTCTGGTCCGCAAGAGTTCAGTGAACCTTTGGCTTAAGAAACTGCTTCATCGTCCCTCGAAAATGACTCCATAAGGCGAGAATTGGAAGCTTTGAAGGCACAGCGGCTTGCCCAACGTCCCACCCCAACATATCCGCTTGAGACCATCGTCAATGCTTCCACATCCGATGCACAACGGAAAGGCAAGGGAATTTTAGGAGCCGGACCATCAAACGTTACCCGGCTTGCGTCTGTCATTAAATGTCATCGTCCCTTACCTCTTGACGGAAATGGGTCCCATGAAGAAGAGCAGGAATTCCCCGACCCGCCTCCGGATGCCTTGCCCATAGTCGATACGGAAAATCAGCACCAATATTATGACCATCAACATCAACGGTATGTCCCTTCTCCACCTCCACCGAGTGTGCCCCGCACCGACCGTAAAACCTGGGAAGAGCCCCGGTACCGTCCCAACTCGACCAACAATCATGGTCGTGAGAATGATCATGCCGAACACCGTCGCCAACGGTCCAGCTAGCAACCGAGGACCCTTGACTTTGGTGAGTACGATGAGCAAAACAACTTCAACGAGTTCTCCGGTGATGAGTCCGATTTAGAACGGGTAGCACATACCCGTCCGTAGCACCCACCTGTCATAGACCCTTATGAGAACCAAGACCGAGGTGAAGAATGGTTGCCTCCCCAAATCCACCTAGGCATGCACCACCCGTTCATGGGCACCAACGGCTTCAAGGCGGCCACCGGCGAGCCCGTGCCGATGATGCCTACATTCCACCGCCCTGCCCGGACCCCTACCGAGCTCGTAGGGAAGGTAAGGTTAAGTTCCCTACCTTTCATGGTGAATATGATCCGTGTGTTTATCTTGATTGGGCGTAGGATATGAAACGAGTATTAAAACATTTTCATTATGTGGAGGAATATGAGAAAATCGAGGCGGCAACCCTATACTTTGAAGGAGATGCCAAATCTTGGTGGAACCGGTATGAGTTCACCCGTGAGAGGTGAGGATGGGCACCGATTGAGACCTTTGAGCAATTGATCTATTGCATGACCAAGAAGTACGTGCCTGAGGACTTTAATAATGATATGCGGTTGCAAATTGCCGAGTTCAAACAAGGCAACCTCACTCCGGTGGCTTACTTGGCCAAACTTGAGGACATGCACATTAAGGCCGGCATCTCGGCCTCCCCCTCCGCCCTTCGCACCAAATTCATGAGTGGGCTTAATGCCTCAATCCGGCGGCCGCTCGAGATTGTCCCATTCAAGGATTTGGGAGCATTATGCCATACCGCCATGAAGCTATATAAACAACAACTCGAAACACCGCGGTATTCTAGGTATATCTCTTCCTCGAGTCATTATCGTTGTCCATCTAACACACGTTCTCGAGATGCGCCTAGTCCTCCAAATACCGACGCTTCCAAAGGAGCTCAACGGACGGGTCCATCCAATAGGCACGCGAGTACCGGGAAGACACCAAATTGTGGCCCGGCACCGGCGCCTCCCGCTCGAGGTCAACAAGGACCTTCACCGGCGGCTCGCCCAAGGGAGCCCTGTGCTACAAGTGTAGCGGTTTTGGTCATGTTCAACGTGATTGTCCAAGCACCAAACGGGTCTTGTTTGCCGACCCAGCGTATTTTGAGGACAAAGATGATCAACAACACGGTGGTATCATTATTGAGGATGACCATGACACCAAACGGGTTGCGCCCCGACACAACCCGGTAAATTCGCTCTTGTTTCTCGTCGTATTTTGGCTATTAAAGAGTTATTCCTATTGATCAACGCGAGAATCTCTTCCACTCTCGTTGCTTGGTCAATAATACGAGCCTTTCTTTCAGCGTTGACTGGGGATCTTGTTGCAATATTGTCAACAAACGAGTGGTAAAACAATTCAAGTTGCCTTCGACCCCCCACCCAACACCTTACGGACTCCAATGGATTTCCGATACGGCATGTGACACCGTCACACAACAAGCTTGGGTGACGTTTTCTATTGGCGCCTATGTTGATAAGGTCCTTTGTGATGTTATCAAGATGGACGCCACACATGTCCTATTAGGAAGAGCATAGCAATTCGACCGCCGAACATTTCATGATGGTTATCTTAACCAGTACATGTTCCAATATAATGGGAAACGGGTCACACTTTTGCCTATGACTCTGCACAAAATTTTGGTTGACTATGCGGAACGGAAGAGGCAACAAGTTGTAGATGAGTCCGCTAAGGCACCGGCAAAATCGGACCCTCGGAGTCCCGATGTTGTAGGTGCTAGTACTTCCAAATCCCGGAACACCGCTCCTCTTGGCCATGCTACCGAGCCCAAAGGTAGTAAAGGTCACATCATTCCTACTAGCGCACCTTTACCATCTTCGGACCTCGTAATTCAAGGACGGTGTGAGCCGAGAATACTCTTAGCTCGCCGGCATGATTTGCAACCGGTCATGGAAGGCAAGTTCCCATGTTTCTTACTTGTTCCGTTTTGTTTATCTACTTCTCATGACCCGAGTAATGTGCCACACGAGGTGTCTTTGTTGTTGTCTGAATATCTGGATATTATGCCCAAAGACCTTCCAGTCGGCTTGCCACCAATCCGAGGGATTGAACACCAAATTGACTTTGTGCCCGGTGCTTCCTTGCCAAACCGTGCCGCGTACCGAGCAAGTTCGGAAGAGACGAAGGAGCTACAACGTCAAGTGCAAGAACTCCTAGACCGGGGACATGTGCGGAAATCCTTTTCACCGTGTTCTGTCCCGGTAATCTTAGTGCCAAATAAAGATAGATCATGACGGATGTGTGTTGATTGTCGTGCCATCAACCAAATCACCGTCAAATACCGTCACCCGATCCCGCGCCTTGATAACATGTTGGATGAGCTCCATGGCGCCACCATCTTCTCCAAAATTGCCAAATCCAGATGGCCGAAGGTGACGAGTGGAAGACGGCGTTCAAAACGAAGTATGGACTCTATAAATGGCTTGTCATGCCATTTGGCCTCTCCAACGCCCCGTCCACCTTCATGCGCCTCATGAACCATGTCTTGCGCCAATTCTTGGGTACATTTGTTGTTGTTTATTTTGATGATATTTTGGTGTTTAGTACGTCTCTGGAAGATCACATCGGGCACCTTCGCCGAGTGCTCGAGTGCCTTAGACAAGAGCAATTGTATGTCAACTTTAAAAAATGCGTCTTTTGCTCGGACACCACTATCTTTCTTGGCTATGTCGTGTCTAAGGACGGACTACGAGTAGACGAATCTAAAATTCATCTATACGCCATTTGCATTCTGCATCTTAGCCCGTCATGGCCCCAATGCATACAAGTTAGAGCTCCTTGATTCCTACGGAGTACACCCGACGTTCAACGTCAAGGACCTTTCCCCTTATGTTGAGCCCCTCTTTGACGATGGTGAAACGGGGACGTTTCACAGCCAAGATGGGGGGACTGATGCGCCCTTGGATGTCCCTTTTACGTTGACCGTAGACGAGGAGGACGTGGCTCTTAGGGTTTGCTCAGATGGACCGCTCACCCGATCCCGAGCTAAGGCCATTGCTCGAGCCACCGGCTCCATCATCGCCCGCACCACTTCTTCACTTGGTTTCATTACCGGCATGCCGTGTCTCTACACCACCATGGCATAGGCTACCGGTTCCGTTAGCGGCATGTCCCGTCTTTCCGACTCCATGGCATGAAGCTAGCTTATTTTCGGACTATATTTTCATGTTTTTCTTTTTATGTAATAAAAGGGATATTCCGTATAAGAATATTTCCTTTTGATCTTATCCTTTTTAGGTTTTGATCTTATCCTTTTAGGTTTTCCCTTTTGAGCTTTTCTTCATGTTTTTTTGTTTGGCCCGTTGGCCCATAGGTAGGCAAGACTCTCTAAATAAAAGATATCTTGCCTCACTTATTTTTTATGTTCAATATTACTAAGTTTTGAGAAGAATTTCCTCCTACTTAGCTTGGGCATCAAAACCTCTCTTCTATCTCTCAAATTTCTTCCTTGGATCTCATCTTTGATCCAAGAAATCCATATTCGAAGATTCTTTTTAAGAATCAACCTTCGATCCACACCAAAAGGCTTATTCGATCTCTATAGATCGAACTAACCTTTGTTTATTCATCGCTTCCACCCCTTTGGATCTAAAATGATACAACGCTTCACAAAGAATCAAGGAGTAGTTGGAGTTTTGCTTGATCTAGATCCAGAGTTATCCTTGGTTATCTCCAAGGACGCATCAATCACCCTGCACAATGTAGCCGTCATCCTAGGCATTAGGATTGATGGAGAGGTCATGGCCACACCTATGTTGGCACGAGAGAGGACTAGGTGGCTGAGCGACACATTCCGTATACCAGAGGTGGAGGCTCGGAGTCACGAGACAGCTCTACCTGTTGATTTGATGAGGACTGCATATGATGTCATTCGGAGCGACCCAGCTACCCCTGCTGAGATGGTTGCTTTTGTATTTCTTCTCTTCTTTTTGGGCTCATCCTTGTTCGTCGATAAATCGACGAACAAAATTCGACCTTGGTTGATCGACTTGGTACGTGATCACGGCCGTACTGGAGAATATGCTTGGGGCACCGGCGTGTTAGCGTACTTGTACTCGTACGTATAACTATCACTCTACTTCAATAATTAATAACTTTCTATTATTACTGTTATGACAAATGACAAATCTGAACTTTTCCTACAGTATGTTGGGCGATGTTTCACGGCTGAAGGTGAAGACGATTGGAGGTTGTACATCACTGCTACAGCTAAGAACATTTATTGTAATTAGCCACTTTAGGGAAGAACTTTCATTTATTATTATTATTATTATTATTATTATTATTATTATTATTATTATTATTAACTTTCATTTAATTTAATGTTTACACTTCTGGATCTACGCCCACTTCCCGTCATTGGGTTGTTCTGCGGCAAATGATCCAAGACGTCATGGATCGGCGAGACGGGCTTCGAGACTTTCTGTCCCGAGGACCCTAGCATCCACTCTTGAGAGGCTGAGATCCTTGCGCTCACAGTTGGATCAGATGAGAGCGGAGGAAATCAAGTTCATGCCTTATAGCAATAGAGTGTTGGATTTTGAGGGTGAGTTTGTTGTTTCGACTAAACATGTCCACGGGTCACGGGTTACCCGTGACCCGGCGGGAACCCGCCGGGTGGCGGGTACGGGTAAGGGTCGTTAGACCCTTACCCGTGACCCGCCGGGTTGACCAGGTGTGTCGACCTGGCGGGTCGACCCGTAACGGCTACTTTTTAAAAAAAAAAAAAAATCCCAACGGCTATGAAAAAAAAACACAATTTAATTTAATAAATCTAACCTAAAAACAATTCTATAAATACCCCAAACTCAATTCATATCATCTCACATCAATTCTCATCATTCAATCATCTATTCACTCTCTCAATCTCTCCATAATTTCCAACTCTTACATTCAATTACTCTCCTAATCTCATATTCTCATTCTCTTATTTTTTATTTTACCAACTACATTCTATTATTCAAAAAAAAATGTCTAGCCGAGGAAGACGTTCCGTTAGCGGTGCCGGTCCTTCATCCGGCGAAGGTTTTATTCGAGGACGGCATTCCGTTAGCGGTCCTCCAACCGGTTCGGATTTAAGGCGAGACTTATTAAGTGGAGATCACGAGATCTTCGAGGAGGAGGATTTCACGGAATCACCTACTTTCTCCAACACCCAAGGATCCGAGACCATATTTACGGAGGAGCCGGAGGAGCCGCCGTTGAACAACACTCAACTAACGGCGGCGGTCTTCCGATTTTGGTTTACAAAGGGTGCTCCCGATGCCAACGGAGTTTTCTATGCCAAATGCAATTTTTGTGCGACACAATACAAGCACAAAAATGGAGAAGGCTAGGGGAACTACAAGAGGCATATCCGGAACAAGCATCCCGAGAAAATGGGATTAGCACGAGGGCAAACACAACTTACCGGGTACGCTTCTACTTCTAACCAACCTCCTTCTCTATTTACATATGATCATTCTTCTTCTATGGATGCATTTTCGGAAATGGTGGCCGTAGATTCTTTAGCATTTAGTTTTGCACAAAATGTTGGTTTTAATGATTGGATGCAACATCATGCTCAACCCGCATATAAACCGATTTCTCGCCAAACCGCTAAAAGAAAAATGATGCATAAATATAAAATTCGTAAATAAGAATTGATTAAATATTTTATGGACAACGGTGATATTCAAGTTTCTATTTGTAGTGATATTTGGACCGACGGTTTTCAAAAAAATTCATATATGGGTATTACTTGTCATTTTGTTGATAAATTTTGGATTTTAAACAAAAGAGTTTTAGCATTACGAGTTTTCAACGAACAACACACCGCCCAAAACATTGCCCGTTTGATTGCAGATGTTTTGGAAGAATATAGATTAGTTTCACGAGTTTTTTCAATCGGTTTTGACAACGTCTCCGCTAACACGGCTTCCATTAGAGATTTAACCAACTATTGTAAGCCGACAATTGGAGGTAAATTTTTTCACATTAGGTGTGCCGCTCATATTTTAAACTTGTGTGTTCAAGACGGTTTAGCATATGTTGGAGATTTAGTACAACCTATTCGAAATATTCTTAATGAATTTTGGTCTAAAAAAAGTGTACGTATTAAATGGTATGCATTTTGTAAACAAAATAACGTTTATCCTAAAAAATTTCCAAAAGATGTTTGTACAAGATGGAACTCTACTTACAAAATGATTTGCGAATCATATGAATATCGAGAACTTTTAAGTAGGTTTGCCGCACAACATATTGACGGTGATTTTGTTTTCGGTGAATCTTGGGTTTTAGCAAGAGATGTAATGGAGGTTTTCAAACATTTTTATGATGCTACTAACACTTTTAGTTATGTTTATACACCAACTTCAAACATATTTTGTTACGTAGCAATTAATATATGCATTTGCAATTCAACAAGGTCTTTTAATTGAAAATATTTCACAAGCTATTTTTTCAATGCGAAGTAAATGGTTAGCTTATTATACAACCATTCCCGATATTTTTTCTTGTTGCATTTGTGTTAGACCCTATACGTAAAATGGATGGTTTAAAACAAATTTTAGAAAAATATTATGAATTTTTAAGTTTAGAATAACATCCCGATTGTCATGTTTCTACCATAGTTGGTAATGTTAAAAAATTATTTGATGAATTATTGGTTCAATATCGTGTTTCCGATCGAGGTCAATCTTCTCAACCCCCTCCTCGCTCTTCATCTTCAAGTTCATCTAAATTTAAATCAATGGCTAGAGATTTGTTTGGCCCGAAAAGGGCAAAAATCACGTCGAGTTCCAACTCGGAACTCGACGAATATCTAACCATTTCTTTTGAGTTTGCCAATGATGAAGAAGAGGAGGATTTCAACATATTATAATGGTGGAGCCGACCGGAAAGAATGAGGTTCCCTACCCTCTCAAGGATCGCGGCACAAATTCTCGCCGTTCCCGCCTCAACGGTAGCGGTTGAGCAAACCTTTAGCCGGAGTGGAAAGGTGCTCGATCCGACGAGATCAAACATGTTGCCGGAGACGTTGGAGGCACAAGTCCTCCTAGCCGATTGGAGAAAAGAGGAAATGCGAACACAAAAGAACAACCTCTCGGCGGAGGAAGGCGACGAAGATGACGACGAGCGACAACAAACGCCATCGGATGTATCGGCGGGAGAGTCCGACTAAGGTAAGGGTCAATCGGGGATATAAACAAAGGTAAGAGAACTACCTGGGCTTTGATTCCTCCTCCCCGAGAGGATACGTAGGCAACCGGGATTCCGGTTCAAGCCCAATTCTTCCCTTTTTTTTTTTTTAAAGTTTAAGACTTAATTACTTAAACTTAATTAACTTAAGTTTAAAAAAGAATTTTATAAACTAATAAATAGAGGACTTAAACTTAGAAAAATTGGACTTAAACTTAACTTAAGTTTAAGTCCATTTTTTCTAAGTTTAAGTCCTCTATTTATTAGTTTATACAATTCTTTTTTAAATTTAAGTCCTATTTTTTATTAGTTTATTTTCTTCTCCTTTTTTAAGTTTAAGTTCAATTTTTATGTTATATTTATTTTCTAATTTTTTTAAAGTTTATTACTTTATTTCCATTTTTTTTTGTTTTTAATCTTACTGGCCGACCTGTCGACCCGCCGGGTCTGACCCGTGACCCGGCGGGTCGGCCAGATACACGGGTCCGGGTCCGGGTCACCCTCCCCGGACCCATGACCCGGCGGGTCGGACCCGTCGACCCGGTGGGTCCGACCCGTGGACATGCTTAGTTTCGACGTATCGGGGGACGATCTAGATAGGAGATATCGTCGAGACATACATGCCGGATCGAGTCCTCCGTTAGTTTGGGTACGTTCAGATGATCCCCCTTGAGAGGATCGTCCCTTATTTGGAGCAGCGCCCCGCTTCTGGCAGTAGGGGGTATAGGGTCAGATTCCATGACGCAGATGATCGTTGGGCTGCTAGACACGAGGAGGCGAGCCGATTTGCGCTTCAGGGTCAGACTAGGACCCCTACCCATGGACAGTATCTCAAGACTACATGTCCTGGTTTAGCGAGCGGGGCCATCCATTTCTTCTTCAGGGCTCGGCTACACAGACTCTACCAACAGATCATCCTCCTCCGGTCCCTGTTTCAGATACTCGGGTATGTGTTGATATATTTATTTGATTGTTTTTAAAGTTTGGTACTTTACCTTTAGCGCTCACAACTTTATATTTCAACTAGTCTAATACTCGCACCTTGTGCGGGATTGAGTTCAAATAAATTATAAAAAAACTTATCAAATAAATTATAAAAAAATTTATTAATTAAAAAATTATTAGTAAAACAAATTACAACTTTTTAAAAAAAGCGCTGACAACCTTTTAATGTAACAAAAAAATGTTA
Organism: Fagopyrum homotropicum; assembly: GCA_033239125.1. Lineage (NCBI taxonomy): Eukaryota > Viridiplantae > Streptophyta > Magnoliopsida > Caryophyllales > Polygonaceae > Fagopyrum > Fagopyrum homotropicum. Next base: position 24,321,069 of record BSWB01000006.1, read on the forward strand.
AGAAGAATATATTAATACCAATATGATTAAATCATGTAGCAAAAAGTTAATTATAAAATTTATAATAATTGCCAAAGTGTTAAATAAAATAAATTACTTAACAAATTTTCAATTCAATTTTTTAATATCATTACCTATAACTAAAAAAATTTAAAAATTGATTATTTTAAAACAAACTTGATTTAATAGTAGGTAATATTATATTTAACTATAGTTTCATTTTCAAATTTTAAAATTTAAAATTAGTTAAAATTGGGCTAACTAATTCTTTGTTATAAATAAAAACCGAGAATGAAATTTTGTTTTAATTGTGAATCCTAGTTAGGTGTATAATTTATAACTCTGATTTTAAAAACGTTGATCATAGTTGTACAATTATAATTATAATTTTAAAAAATATTTTTCAAGTCTAAATTTAATTCAAATTTTTATTAATCCGAATTTTTATTTTTATTTTAAAACTATAATAATAGATAATATAAAATCATTAAAACTATAAATCATTTTGTCACAATCTAGTTCTTTTTCGGATCATATTTTAAAAATAATTTAAAAATAGACTAACTAATTCTTTGTAACAATGTAGAACAGAAAGAAAAAAAATAAAAGCATGAAAATATTTTATAATAAACGATTATAAAATTTGTATTAAGCTTAATGCAAATATTTTATAGGAAATATTGCTATATCTCATATTGTAACCAATAAGATTTAAAAGTTAGTTCAGATTTATTTTGTAAAATCTGTAATCCAAACAAAATCCATTGTAATCTCTAAATTCGGTTAGGTAATATAATATTTTTTTTTAATATGATGAGATGAAATTATTTTTGTTGAATTGGCATGATGAGATGAAAAATGTTTTAAATTTGACTTAAAAATGTTATTGAATAATGGCATAATTGTAATTAAAGTATGGCAAAATTGTAAATATTTGTTAAAAAAATCCTAGGTGGCATAGTTAAGGGGTTGACATGTGGACTAAAAGAGTTCCGTTTTAGTAGTATATATAGATACAGAGGCTACACATCATTCATGCCCGCCTCCGGGATATTATTAGCCGTGGCTCAGTGACTATGGAGGATATACATGCGATATATGACGAGTCGGTTGCACAGGAGGTTCATATAGAACCATCTCAGGTCAGGGCGACGCAACCCAGACGAGATTGATTTCTGTTTTTTTATGTGTTGTATGATACTTTACATTTTGGTTATGTCTTGTTTTTCAATGTTATATACTTTACCTTTACATTGTATCTAAAGTTCATCAACTAATCTCGCTTATTCTATACTTTTACATTTTTTTTTAAGTTCAAGACTTCATCAACTAATCTCGCTTATTCTACACTTTACATTGTTTTTAAAGTTCTATACTTTTCATTTCCACAAATGAAAATAACAACAAAACACTAGTTATATTACTCGTTTTCCATGAATTACATATAAAATGACAACAACAAAAATAACAACATACCAAGCATCCATGAAGTACATATAACCTAAGAATATGAAGAAGAGAGATTGATTGTCACTTTTCTAGGACACTCTTTCCGCCGTTCTGCATCGAACAAATTGAATCTATCACGGAAGTGTGCATCACATTCATCAACACTAGAATCATGTTCACGCCTCATGTAATGGTCAAAGGTGGTAATGGAGAGTCTGATTTGATCCAAACCTAACGAAAAATGATTGACAAATGAAAAAGTGATTACCTTAATTTTTCCTTGTTGAATAAAATTAACGGAATGTAGGAGATATAAAAGGTCCAAAAGTAAAACTTACGGCTATAAAGTGATTGCCATCAACCCACGCGATTGCACAAATCTCCGTGGGTGTTCTTGGTTCTCAACCGTTGCAACAATTGGTAAACATGTCTCTGGACTTGATCCAAGTATAACAACTGCGCACCGGTAATATGTCGATGCTACTGTTGCAACAAGTGGACACTTCATTCAATTCTCCCGCCCACAAGGTATGGGATCAGTCAACCAAGTGGCCTCGATAACTTTATCAACCGTCCATTTTAGCGCCGACTGTTGGAAAAAAAACAATTATAAGTGAAGTAGTTGTTATCATTTTATCAACAAAATATAGTTAAACAAAGAAAAGAAATACTCACATGTGCGTACAAGTCTTTTCTCATGAACAACTCTGTAGCCAATTCCTTTCTAACAATCAAGTAATCTTCTTCCGAGTATCCCAAAACCACAACAAGAGATCTAAATCCACAATGCCCATCTCCTTTAACATCATAGGCTGAAAGGATGAAGGATTTCATGAAATTCTGCATCTGATCACCCTTGAACCGATAGTTCTTAGAACATCTGGTGGTGATTTTCTTAGCACGTGGTCAGCCTCCTAAACCTTAACTTCAGGTTCGGCCTCTTCAGGCTCGACCTCCTCAACCTTAACTTCCACATGTTGTCTTGTTTTTGGTGGACAACCTTGGGGACGTGGATGTGCCGATCCAGAACCATGTTCAAACCCACTTGGTTCTCTCCTTGTTGAAATAATGTCGTACTTTGGTGGTCTTCCTTTAGTTCTAACTTTCTGCTCTGATACTCTCAACGTTGAATTGCCCGGATTTCTAATATCATCATATAATTAAGCCATCCGCTCAAGCACGTCTTTCGGAAGCAAATTCTTGTCCAATCGCTCCCTAAAGTCATTGACTGACTCAATGTATAGATCAATATGGACAACCTCATCTTCGTGCGTCGAATTCAATCTTTCCCATCATACTTGCTCCCAATAAGGGTGAATCTGATCCAAACGTAATGGCTCCTGATGCCTCATAGCAATAAAGAACCCGTGCGCACAAGGTAATTCATGAGCTTCCCTCCAATATGAATCCTTACATGTTGTCAAGCTCCTAATTTGTAATATCCGGAATTTTTATTTCCGTTTAATTCCGAATCAAATCGGACTTTGAGCCGTTGACGGTTTTCCATTCTATCTAGCAATTCTTTTTCACAAATTTTATCATTTTATGTAGAAGCTATTTCACATAAACTGATAAAATTATATCAACCTCTAATTCCTATAATTACTTATCATTTTATGTAGAATTTAATTCACATAAAATGATAGAACTATATCAAATCCTAATTCTTATAATTATTTATCTTTTTATGTAGAATTTATTTCACATAAAATGATAGATTTTTATATTAAACCCTAATCTATCAAACCCTATTTTTATCATGACATGTCCTTGACAAAGTCATGACGTCCTTTTGACGAGACCAAGACGAGACCATGACGAGTTATGACGAGACCATGACAAGATCATGACAAAGCCATGCATGGGCTTGACAAAGCTATGACATGTTTTGACAAAGGCTTGACAAAACTCAGCCCACCTTGCCCTCTTGTTTCAGCCCATTTTGTGTACTTACCTTGTCCAGCCTTGGCTTGTTCCTTGCTGGCGGATTAGACCAGCCCAACAGTGAAACGCCAGCCTGCTACACAAGCCCATCAAGAAGATCTGTTGAACTCCACACAGCCTTGCTTCCTCAGCCCAGCGTCAATTATGGAGCAGCCCTACACAGAAGGATAGCCGGCCCAAGCAGTCAGCTGATACACGCCAACAGCAGCCTGATTTTACGCTCTATCTCCCTCCCCTACAAACAGCTCACACCGTAACTTCTGCACGCCTTCAGTCATTACCACGCCAGCGGTTACCTTCCCTTCAAGCGTTAAATCTGCAACTCTCCTTGCCTGCACCTATGTCCACGTTCAGCCATTACCACGCCTGCCTGCCACCGAGTATACCCCCTCTCAGTCTCGCACACTGGTGACGGGAACAACGTCTGGATCCTCAACGAACAGCAGTGCATAGCCACCTTCTTTGCTCTCAAAATCAACTTGCGCTCTCCTGTCTAGCCTCCACCTTGCCAACCCTGGCGTCCCCAACCATTTTCGCCTTTACCTTCTTCCTGGTGTACTGAGTTCTACCCTGTGCCCATCCTAATAGCGACGCCTGGAGGAGTCATCAACCCTAGTACACACTAGCAGCCCATCTCTTCAACCGTACTAGTGGTCGCACTCAGGTCTGTCCAGACACGCAGAGACATCTCCGCTCCTCCCTATCTCCTTCCCCATGCTTTACCTATCGGATTTATAACCACGATGTGCAACACATAGACCTTTGTGAACCGAAGAGACATCTCCGCTCTCTTGCAGCCAAGGACTGCTGCTACACTCAAACACCTCCCTCTATCGACAATAACAGGAGAACCACACTTCTGCACCACAGTAAGCATATGTATGTGCTCTCTTCTTCCCTAGTTCTTCATATCTTACCTTTACATTCTGAATGTGACGATAGGAGGTGCCAACCAATGCTCCACACACCACTACCTAGGAGCTACGGACGTTGAGCCAAGGCAGCCTCCGGGTTCGTTGCTGACAAGCCATAAGCAACTCATCTCCTAGGTTGATACTAGGGAGGAGAAAGGGAGACTAATCCATGCTTCTGTTCGTTCATAACAGGGGTCGAACCTGTGATCTCATGGGTACTAAAATGAATCTTTGAGTGAGGCTGGTGAGTTTCGAAGTTATGATCTCTTTCTATATATGTTCAGTTTACAGAAAAATGTGTTAAGCAGTCATGTTCAAGCCTCTTTGTTGACCCCTTAGAAGCATGATCCACCGTTCAACTTTTAATAGGTTGTTTAGTGTCATGCATAGGTTAATACGTCAAAAGTTGGGATAAATCCAACGGTGGGATTTAGAGTTATAGAGGCTCAAAGTTGAATGGTTGTGCAGTTAGGAAACATGTCCAGAAACTGGCTAAGTATAGAATGTGAATTGGGAACCAACTTTGGAGAATTTTGTAGAGTTTGTTGCTGGAATGTTTGGGGAGTTCTTTCATCCTATGGGTAACATGCATATTATAGATGACCAAGAGAATTATTTTAGACTTTCTATATTTTTATCCGGGCTTCATATTTAGAGCCAAAGTTGAAGCCTAATGACTTTTGGAAGTGTAGGAAAGTATGTAATTTCCTAGTCTTTACCTAAACTCCACCCTAAGGGTTAGAATATGATAGTTAGTCCCAAGTAAGGATTTAAGTACATATTACAAAATTTTTAGAAGTTCGGGACCAGGGGTAAAATGGTCATTTACCTGTATAAGGGTATTTTGGTAATCTCTGGTTGATCGATTTTTATATCTTAGAAGTTGGAGACTTCTAAGAAAGTGGGATACATTATTGATTCCCTTGTCTTGTATAACAGGCAATTGAGTTCCTACGGTTACATACCGAGTTGAGATTAAGAGAGTTGCGACTTGACTCAGGTAAGTCCTTTGGGCTTACTTAGCTGACTTCTAAATATGAGTATAAATGATGATGGTGGTGTGTGATTGAAATGTTTATGGAGATAGGTTGTGATATATAATTACCGACCTATATTTTGGCCTAAGAGTAACGGGCGGTGGCATTCTGCTCAGTAGTTTGCGGGCGCTGGGGGTTTCTTTCGGGACTAGTCCATACGTGGTTTGTAGTGATGCTACCAGTGGAAGTCAGCTAGACCTACACCAGTTGGATAAGGAACGAAGGCGAGAACTAATAATAATTCTCGTGCCACAACTTAAATTGAATAATGTGAATCACTTAAATAATAGATAATAAACGGTTGAGTGCCAGCATGATGTTTGTTTATTTTGTTTCTGCTTGTGTTTGTGCTGTTATCATTTTTTGCTTATATTTGGATAGTTAGCTAACGGTTTATCCGTGTTGTAGATCTGTAGAGATAGACAGTTGTAGAGAGATCCGGAACGGATGGTCAGCCGGGTCCACGTACTCATTAGATGGGGACGGGGGAGTCTTCCATACGTCATGCATGTTATGTATCTTTATATATGTTTGTAAGGCTGTCACCTGTGTACGTTTATACCATTAAAAATATTATGTTTTCGAAATTGTTTTAAATACATTTGTGCCTTGTTGTAAGATCCAAGTAATGTTGTTGTTAAACCAAGGTCGGGACCCATTGTGAGGTCCTAACCAGTAGCTCCCCGAGTTCCGAGAATTTGGGGTGTTACAAAATGGTATCAGAGCTCTGTGTTGGCAACAATGGCACTTGAAATCTTCTAAAAGACCGAATGTATAAAATAATCAGAACCCAAAAGGGGTCTAAGATTTTCAAAACGGATTTTTGTTTTTACCCACGTGCATAGTCGGGTTGTTGGGTTAGTAGTACGTCGGACCACCATCGTTCTCCGTGGATCTCTGCAGCTTGGAACGATAGGTGAGTTAGTATATAGACTTATATCGATAGGTTTTAGTGTAAATTATATATCTGTGTGTGTGTATTATGCTAGTATCCTAAAGGATATCTTGTATTCTTTAGTTGTGATATCATGAAGCGATTAGCGCGTCATGATAAATCGGTAACGAGTTTGAAGAGTTTTCCACACGAGATAAGGGATTCAGACCAAGATTTAGTATGATACTCTGATGGACGTCCTGGTGACTTATAAATCATCCGGAGGACGGGTGGGCAAAGCAGTAAAGATGTTTAGAAAATTTTTACCGCCGGTACAACCGGATGAGAAAGAAGTTCCCGAGTCAGCTTAGATAGAAGAAATTGAGAATCATGCAAGGGGCTTTGTCGTATGAAGTCGAGAGATGAATTAGAAGAACCATGCAAGAGACGACAAGAGCGTAGAATGGAGATAAAAATGGAGAAACAAGAATCATATAGAACGGAGCACAACCAAGAATTTCGGTGTAAAGGACGTGACTATCAAGACGGACGCCGCCATAAGCAAGCATGGACATGAGAGTACAAAGAAGATAGAGTGTCGACCCAGTTGTGAGAAGTTAAAAGGTACAAAGATAAAGAGTGAGTTTGATGACGAGAAATAAATCCTGTAACCATGGAAGCATGTGGAGTCCTTCAAGGATATGAGAGTTTTGAATGAAAGTCCGACATAAGTATCCAAGAAACTAGAAGTCTAAAATTGAGACAACGAATTTTTATAAAGGCGACATGGTCAAGACAAAACTAAACAAGGGGAAAAATGTGGAAAAGTGAATTGGTGGACTCAAGGGTCCGCAATAATTTCTCATTTACAAAGAGATTTAAGTTACCAACACTAACGGTTCATACCAGAGAACCGCAAACAAATGATGACTAAAGTAAGGAGAATCGCGAAGACACGCTTACAAGCTAATGTGGAAGACTTGATGAACTCATTGGCGACAGATGAATGCTAGGACTAGACTCAGAAGAGTATAGTGACCTCATAAGAGAACAAGAGAAGTGCAGACTGTGGAAGAAACTAAAAGAGTATTAACAAAGAAACTAGAGGAGATAGATTTTGACCAAGTCTATCAAACTTCAAAAGAGATAGAAGAACAATAAGTCTGTGATCTTATGGAAGGTCAACTACATACCAGTCAGTAATAATTGAGACATAACACGTGCGGGTCAACCAGTGGTACTGGTTATCAGATAAGGAGGATAACTATAGAATGATGAAAGAATTTTATAGACGTCTAGAGGACCCTTCAAGAGATCAACAACGACAAATGTGAAGCTAAATCGATCCGCGTGCTAGCACCTTAATAATAACATGGAGTGAGTTCGAGCAAGGATCCCTAATTAAGAACTTAAGAAGAAAGACTAGACGGTCAGAAAGGACCCCCTTTATGTCATTGAAGACCAAGGGAAGCGTGTGAAGAAGTTACTGCCTACTGGCTAGGAAAAGGGTGCATATCACAGTTAGTACAGATGGATTATAAAAGAAGAACTAGAGGAGTAAGGAGTATATGATTTTGATAAGGTTCTATGTCAATCAAGACAGAGTGTGTGTAGCATCCCCAACTAGATAAACCGCAAGTGGAAGGAAGTTAAGGTCATGAGAGTTTTGTAGACTTGATTACAAGCTATATTGGAAGACCTAGAAAAGACCATTGATGTCAGATGGACGACACAATTAGAATCGAGAAATGGAGTTAGTTCACGGGGGAACTGGAAGTTTGTAATGTAGAATGAGCTAAAGGAGTATAAATTGATGAACTCGAGTAAGTAGTGCCCGCCAGGAAATTCAACGGCAAAAGAGGATGAGAAAAGTAAGTCCCGGAAATGGAGATAAGTCAACTATTGACTGACCGACATCAACTAAGGACGTGCAAGAGTTGTTTGGGGGATTGACGAGCTATGTACAGTTAAGAAGAGATATCTGTGATTGAGGATTATTGAATTAATTATACCGATGCTTGGAGGAGTTCCTCAAGTAGACAACGAAAATCTACTTAGACAACTAAAGGTATAGAGAGAATCGTGTTAGAGGTTACTTCTCGGTTGGTTAAGATCAAACTTCAGTCGAGTCAGGAAATTTGGATCCGTGTTAGAAGAATTCCAAAAGTAAACGGAAGAGGTCGTTTTCCAACCGTTATCTTAGTCCCTTAAGGCAAGAAAGGAAGGTACTTGGTACTTCATCCGGATAGGACTTATGGTGTAATTGAGAGGGAGAGTGTTGGGTCCATCAATTTGGACTCACGGAAAATGTCCTTACGATTAGCGGGTGACAACATAATTATCAAAGTAGAGCAGCGAAAGCGTGATGAGTCCTAACCCACAGAACCGGAAACTCGAGAGTACAACAAATGACGTGTCGAGTTTAAGACGATGATAATTGGTGAAATGCGTTTCGTTTAGAAGGAACGTGAAATAGGCTACGTGGAGTGACAAGAATTTTTGTCGAGGAACTGTATCACCAACTAGATAGACGAGAAAGTATGTGCACGTAGAAGTATAGAAAGAGAGTGATACCCCATTATAGATCCAAGTGAAGCATGCCGACCTAGTCACATGTTGGAAGACCAGTAAATTTGGAATTTAATACCTAGCATGGTACTTTAGAACGAGTTTCCTGATAAAATAAGAAAGGAAGTAACGAAGTAATAAGGGTGTGTGTAGGGCCTGCACTAACAAGCTCAAGGTGAGTAACTATCAAGTTGAATCGAAAGACAGATAAGGAAAGGAAGCTATGGGAGTGTACTTACAGACCAATACTCGTACATATAGAAAACATAATCTCAAGAGTAGAGTATAAGAAGAATTTTATATTAGAACAGATCCGAGTTGCGTTACATGTCAGAGAAATATTATCGGTCTGATAGACGGGAGGGATATAAGAGTGGAACGTTGATGGTGTGTTAGCAGTTATCGAGCAATTATGATCAAACGATGGTGAGGTAAGATTACCTTGTGCCTAGTGTTGTCATCGTGAATACATTATATAACACCTAAGATCTTGATACTGCGTAAGAAGCTTGAGTTGAACTAGAGATCTATAAAATAATATGATGACGTCGATAGAGTACAAAGATTGACCACCGGGTTTTAGTTGTTAAGTTATATCAAGTTTAAGACTAAAAATGAGCAGATGACGGTTCTTTAATGGAGGAACCATATGACGGAGTCATATTATGAAATAAGACCAAGTGAGTTATGATACAACTAGCCTTAAACACTTAGTAAAGTACCGGGAGGTGTATAAGGGGGGATATCCTAGATCGGATAACTGGAACCTTTCAGAAGATCAGAATGAAAAGAATTGGAATAAATTACCTCACGAAGGTCATCAAAAGATTTAGAGATGAGTTAGGTAAGACAACCTTGTGAGACCTTACAAGCGGAGTTGAAAGTGAGTGAAGGACTAGTATTCCTCACCCTATTGGAGAGTATAACCCCAATGTTCTGCGGATTCAGTTAGAGGGGTACTTGCCAGACAAAAGTTAGGACATCGACTTAGAGGATCGGGCAGTGCAGCCGGATGATACTGGTGAGATATCTAGTTACCACTCTAGAATGTGATGGCAGGCACTTGTCAGGTCTGCACATGAAAAGATTTCAGAGTTAGTGGTTTTATGAAAAGCCGACGAGGCTACCAAGAGTACTATGGATAGTATGAGACATAACCTTTCAGAGACCTTTGTGAGGATAGTTGTAATCTAGGGAACGACGAGTTAAGGCTTGACCCTATATCTGTGTATGTTGTCTTACTGCTTGTTTATTTCATGCTTGAGTGCTTAGTCAGGATGTGTGTTATTGATGACTTTGATATGCGGGATACTCATATGGTGCCTTAAAGGCCGATCAGGATTGTCTTACCCTAAGTTTCGGGACGAAACTTATTTTAAGGGGGTACTGATGTAATATCCGGAATTTTTATTTCCGTTTAATTCCGAATCAAATCGGACTTTGAGCCGTTGACGGTTTTCCATTCTATCTAGCAATTCTTTTTCACAAATTTTATCATTTTATGTAGAAGCTATTTCACATAAACTGATAAAATTATATCAACCTCTAATTCCTATAATTACTTATCATTTTATGTAGAATTTAATTCACATAAAATGATAGAACTATATCAAATCCTAATTCTTATAATTATTTATCTTTTTATGTAGAATTTATTTCACATAAAATGATAGATTTTTATATTAAACTCTAATCTATCAAACCCTAGTTTTATCATGACATGTCCTTGACAAAGTCATCACGTCCTTTTGACGAGACCAAGACGAGACCATGACGAGACCATGACAAGATCATGACAAAGCCATGCATGGGCTTGACAAAGCTATGACATGTTTTGACAAAGGCTTGACAAAACTCAGCCCACCTTGCCCTCTTGTTTCAGCCCATTTTGTGTACTTACCTTGTCCAGCCTTGGCTTGTTCCTTGCTGGCGGATTAGACCAGCCCAACAGTGAAACGCCAGCCTGCTACACAAGCCCATCAAGAAGATCTGTTGAACTCCACACAGCCTTGCTTCCTCAGCCCAGCGTCAATTATGGAGCAGCCCTACACAGGAGGATAGCCGGCCCAAGCAGTCAGCTGATACACGCCAACAGCAGCCTGATTTTACGCTCTATCTCCCTCCCCTACAAACAGCTCATACCGTAACTTCTGCACGCCTTCAGTCATTACCACGCCAGCGGTTACCTTCCCTTCAAGCGTTAAATCTGCAACTCTCCTTGCCTGCACCTATGTCCACGTTCAGCCATTACCACGCCTGCCTGCCACCGAGTATACCCCCTCTCAGTCTCGCACACTGGTGACGGGAACAACGTCTGGATCCTCAACGAACAGCAGTGCATAGCCACCTTCTTTGCTCTCAAAATCAACTTGCGCTCTCCTGTCTAGCCTCCACCTTGCCAACCCTGGCGTCCCCAACCATTTTCGCCTTCACCTTCTTCCTGGTGTACCGAGTTCTACCCTGTGCCCATCCTAATAGCGACGCCTGGAGGAGCCATCAACCCTAGTACACACTAGCAGCCCATCTCTTTAACCGTACTAGTGGTCGCACTCAGGTCTGTCCACACACGCAGAGACATCTCCGCTCCTCCCTATCTCCTTCCCCATGCTTTACCTATCGGATTTATAACCACGATGTGCAACACATAGACCTTTGTGAACCGAAGAGACATCTCCGCTCTCTTGCAGCCAAGGACTGCTGCTACACTCAAACACCTCCCTCTATCGACAATAACAGGAGAACCACACTTCTGCACCACAGTAAGCATATGTATGTGCTCTCTTCTTCCCTAGTTCTTCATATCTTACCTTTACATTCTGAATGTGACGATAGGAGGTGCCAACCAATGCTCCACACACCACTACCCAGGAGCTACGGACATTGAGCCAAGGCAGCCTCCGGGTTCGTTGCTGACAAGCCATAAGCAACTCATCTCCTAGGTTGATACTAGGGAGGAGAAAGGGAGACTAATCCATGCTTCTGTTCGTTCATAACAGGGGTCGAACCTGTGATCTCATGGGTACTAAAATGAATCTTTGAGTGAGGCTGGTGAGTTTCGAAGTTATGATCTCTTTCTATATATGTTCAGTTTACAGAAAAATGTGTTAAGCAGTCATGTTCAAGCCTCTTTGTTGACCCCTTAGAAGCATGATCCACCGTTCAACTTTTAATAGGTTGTTTAGTGCCATGCATAGGTTAATACGTCAAAAGTTGGGATAAATCCAACGGTGGGATTTAGAGTTATAGAGGCTCAAAGTTGAATGGTTGTGCAGTTAGGAAACATGTCCAGAAACTGGCTAAGTATAGAATGTGAATTGGGAACCAAATTTGGAGAATTTTGTAGAGTTTGTTGCTGGAATGTTTGGGGAGTTCTTTCATCCTATGGGTAACATGCATATTATAGATGACCTAGAGAATTATTTTAGACTTTCTATATTTTTATCCGGGCTTCATATTTAGAGCCAAAGTTGAAGCCTAATGACTTTTGGAAGTGTAGGAAAGTATGTAATTTCCTAGTCTTTACCTAAACTCCACCCTAAGGGTTAGAATATGATAGTTAGTCCCAAGTAAGGATTTAAGTACATATTACGAAATTTTTAGAAGTTCGGGACCAGGGGTAAAATGGTCATTTACCTGTATAAGGGTATTTTGGTAATCTCTGGTTGATCGATTTTTATATCTTAGAAGTTGGAGACTTCTAAGAAAGTGGGATACATTATTGATTCCCTTGTCTTGTATAACAGGCAATTGAGTTCCTACGGTTACATACCGAGTTGAGATTAAGAGAGTTGCGACTTGACTCAGGTAAGTCCTTTGGGCTTACTTAGCTGACTTCTAAATATGAGTATAAATGATGATGGTGGTGTGTGATTGAAATGTTTATGGAGATAGGTTGTGATATATAATTACCGACCTATATTTTGGCCTAAGAGTAACGGACGGTGGCATTCTGCTCAGTAGCTTGCGGGCGCTGGGGGTTTCTTTCGGGACTAGTCCATACGTGGTTTGTAGTGATGCTACCAGTGGAAGTCAGCTACACCTACACCAGTTGGATAAGGAACGGAGGCGAGAACTAATAATAATTCTCGTGCCACAACTTAAATTGAATAATGTGAATCACTTAAATAATAGATAATAAACGGTTGAGTGCCAACATGATGTTTGTTTATTTTGTTTCTGCTTGTTTTTGTGCTGTTGTCATTTTTTGCTTATATTTGGATAGTTAGCTAACGGTTTATCCGTGTTGTAGATCTGTAGAGATAGACAGTTGCAGAGAGATCCGGAACGGATGGTCAGCCGGGTCCACGTACTCATTAGATGGGGACGGGGGAGTCTTCCATACGTCATGCATGTTATGTATCTTTATATATGTTTGTAAGGCTGTCACCTGTGTACGTTTATACCATTAAAAATATTATGTTTTCGAAATTGTTTTAAATACATTTGTGCCTTGTTGTAAGATCCAAGTAATGTTGTTGTTAAACCAAGGTCGGGACCCATTGTTTTCGAAGATGTTGTGAGCGTTATTCACCTCTTCTATTACTATCTATATATAACCGATGGAAATCAATAACGTTTAAATTATAACGCTCACTTTTATAACGTTCGAATTACAACGTTCGGATTACAACGTTCGAATCTCAACGGTCACAACATCTGGTCACGCATTCTGCCTACGTGGTGCGTATACGAAATCTTGCACCGTGCCCGTAATACCCCCTTTGATTTTAGTTTTTATTTTGCAACTAAATATGCTGAATATTTATAAATTAAAATAAGGTGTATGAAATGAAAAAAATTATATTGAAAATATATTTTTTTAAATGAAAAGTAAAATGAAGAAGGAAATAAAATTTCTCTTTATACCCACTCTTAATATATTATATTAAATTTTTTAATAATATATTAAAAAAATATTTTTTAAATGAGATCATAATTAGTTTTAAATTTTTTTTATATATTTTAATTATTTTATAATAAATTTTTATGTCAAATATTTAGAATGAATATAAAGTGAAAACAAATGAAACCATAAGGATATCGAAAGCAATTTTAAAACTTATTGGATACTTTGAAAAAAGTTCAAACCTTAAAAGGACAATAAGAGGAAAAACTCATTAATATATGTCGGTTGCCGTCCTGGACATAATATTATATTGTGTATTCCTTTAATAATTATTCATTGCCGGCAATTCTATCGCTTAGGAGCTGTCAAATTAGTATGTTATTTATTTTAAATGACTTTTGAATGGTTCTTAAAAAAAACTCACTTACAAAGACTATCCTACCAAAAACATACATTATTATTTTCTCATTAAAAGGTAAGGCTGGTTTATGGAAAACCAATTTTCTATTACTACAAGTTTTTCAAGAAGTCGCCTTAAATTTGAAAATTTATTAAACAACCCCTAAAACATACAAATATTGGAGGAAAGATCGATAGTTTAGTATAAAATTAATGATAAATCTATAAAAATTTGGGGATAAGTTTATATTCGGAAAGATAGTCATTCCATTGCACTAGAATGGACATAAATTGTGAAATAAATAAAAATAATGTAAATGACATATATTAAAAAACAGAGTGGTATATTTTAAGAAAAGACTATATTTTTAGTTTTTTTTTTTTGATAATAATAAACGGTTTGAAATACGAGACAAGACATCGTCTAGTTATCAAATTTTTACTTGGATTTTTCCGTTTGGTACCCTTGAGTTTTTTACTTCTTCGCATGGTGCCTAAAAGTTTTTCACATTTTTGCTTGGTACCCCTGAGGTTTCGGTTTTTCTGCTCGGTGCCCTTATTTCTTTTTTTTTTGTCTAAAATAACATTTTTTATATTAAAATTATTTTTAAAAAAAGAAAAAAATATATAATGACAATATTATATTATAAATTTCGAAGATAAGTATATTTTAATCAAACAACTTTAATCAACTATTAATAATTTATGATATTTCTTAAATTATATAAAATTTTTACCAATTATTTTATGATTTTTTATATATTTATTACTATTTGATACTTTATCATATTTAGCATCAAAACATGTGAAAATTATTATGTGTTATATAAAATATAAGAATTTAAATTTAAATTTATATGATATTTTAATAAAAAAAATTAAATTAAACATAATATATAACTATATGATATTTCGTTGTTGGTATACTCCGTGAATTTATTTCATATCATTGATAAATATATAACGTAGAATATTCAAAACGGACATTCGATTTTAAAAAAAAATGAATATCATATACTTTTAGAAGATTTTTTCGCCAAAATTTAAGCACTCTCACATAGAATCAAAATTTTCTTTTATATAATAGGGATATGAACCATCCAATATTATATAATAAACCAAAAAATAAATCTGCAAAGTATACCAATAACGAAATATCATATAGATATAAATTATGTTTAGTTTTAAAATTTTGACTAAAATATCATATAAATATAAATTGAATTTCTTATATTTTATATAAAGTATAATAAATTTTTCATGTTTTGCTGCAAAGTATGATAAAGTATTAAATAGTAATAAATATATTAAAAATAATAAAAATAATAAAAAAATAGGTAAAAATATATATAATTTAAGAAATATAATAACTTATTAATAGTTTATTAAAGTTGTTAAAATATACTTACCTTCGAAATTCCTAATATAATACTATATATGTTTTTCCTTTTTAAAAAATGATTTTTATATAAAAAACGTTATTTTAGACTAAAAAAACAAGAAATGAGAATACCGAATAAAAAAATCGAAATTCCAGGGTACCAACCAAAAACGTTAAAAATTTTGGACACCATTTGAAAAAGTCAAAAACTCAAGGGTACCAAACAAAAAATTCCAACCTATTTTTATAAAATAGACAGACGATGTTACGGAAAACAGCAAGCAAAGAAAGTGATGGTTGACGGAGTATATTATTGATTTATTGGTATTTAGTAAAAAATATTATCATTTGGTGAAATTGCGATACATCTGATTTTGCTAGTAGTGGCCCAGTGGGTGGGTGGTGGGCCGAAAAAATAAAAACTATGGCCCATAAATATAGCTTGTTGGGCCCATGAAGGAGGACCAAGTGAGGGATCTCTTTTGCGGTTTAGATGCAACTGCTATCTTACCTTACATCTCAGATGGAAGATGTCCGGTACCGGAAATAGTGTCAGGGTGAAATCTTGTTACTGGTTGGGCCGCCTGGGCCATGTGCAAGGCAATAGTCCAGGGGTTCAGTCTGATGGGCTATGTCATATGGCGTGGTCACTGAATGTGCCGCCAAAGTTACGGGTTTTTGCTTGGAGAGGGCTGCCTGGAATCAAGGCTTAGATAAGCTATTCGGACTCAGCTCGCGTTCGGCTCATTAATAAACGAGTTGCGTTTGAGCATATCAATGTTCGGTTTGTTTGGATAAAGATAAGCTCGTTCGACTAAAATAACACTATATAAATATTATTTTAGACGAATTACTCCGGCTCGGGCTCGAACTCGGCTCGTTAGACTCATATAACACCCTGGATTTCTTAGTGTCAATGCTACCTTTAATCGTACACTACCGCCATGTTGTTGAGTCATAGGATTGGGTGCGTTATGATTGCATGGGTGGCTTGGACGGTTCGTAATGATTAATGACTGCAACATCCATCCTGTAATGATCCACCATCGTCTATCTTTCTATGTGAAAGACTATACATGCGATGTTGCTCGGCATGCGTCTCCTAACACATATCAAGGCATAGATCTGAAACCGATGCTTATGTTATACAGTTATACTCTATCCTATTGATGATTTCTTTAATTTTCGTTTCCCAAATTACCATCATTCACCAAACACCCGCTAAAGCTGTTGAGTCAATGGCCAGTTACAAATGTGGGCTCATTAACGTTGAATTGCAATTACCCCCATAGAACTCGAACATCAATTAGTGGATCCTCACAAATATCCTGAAAAATCGTATATTCACGTGTCATTAGCTTATTTGTGAACATTTATCCAACTTTTGGTTGTATTTTCATGTTTTTTAAAATTGCTTAAAAATGAAAAAGAAGATACAAATGGCAGCTTGTATGAAACTAAAGTGCCTTTGCTTTCAAATTCATACTCATCGTAGAGAGTGGACAAGATGGACACTTATTAAAACAGATTAAAATGCGTAAAACTGCAGGTTGTTTGATTCTTATACAATCAAAATCTGGCAAAATCCTCTAAATATTAAAATGAAATTGTCAAATAATGGTAACAAAAAGTGTTGGACTTGTTTATGACTTCACTATATAGTGGCTGGTAAGCAAAACACTTTTTCACTGTTTTTCATATCTTCAAAAAGCAAGTGCGAATCAAAGTATCATATGCGAATTATATATAAAACGTCATACCATAATAATAGAAACTACGCACTCTATGCCATACATACGGCTGATAACAACTCCTATTCACAGATCTCCGTGTAAAATCTGACCCGCTAGAACTAGAGTTGTAAGACCGACAAGTTCAATACATATGGGTGTTAATCTACGATGTACATACATTTCTAAAAGGTGAAGTGTCTCGTGTTCTGTCATGTCAAACACAAGGATACGTCAAGACACGGCTCGGACACGGTCAAAACACGTTTTAGAGGTAGGACACATCGAGATGTGGATTGTGTTCGGTTAAAACACGGTCAACAAAAGTTTACCCTATTTTTTAATCCTACAAATATACTTTTTCTAAAAACTTATTGAAAAAATGATTTACCGTATATTTATTCTTTTCTCCAATTTTTTTCCGACTAAACCTAGTCCTGCATGGCCACATGCGAGATTGTGGTTGCCGGAAGTAGGATACCGATCTTCTTCTTCTTCTAATATTGAAATGTTGGTGTTTCCCTGGCCAACTCTTCTCTTCATTCTTCTTACGATTTCATAAATTAGTTTTGAATTTTTGATTACTAATTTATTGTGTAGTCTTTCTTTGTTGAATGTTAGGTGCTTTATTTTAATTCTTTCACCTTTTCTAATTACAAATTTGTATTATTCTTTTCCTTGGTTGTTCCTGTTGTTCAGTTGTTGTTGATTTGCAAAATGGATGATTTGTTCTTCAATTTGGAAATTAAGTATGTTTAAATGAGATTGTAGGACTAAATATTTTGTTATTTCTTTGTTTTGTAAGACTGAAAATGTTTGTATGTAAACTTTTGTTTCGATTATTTTGTTGTCATTTTAATATTTTTATCTACTCATATTATTTGTTTTCCTCGTCATGTCCCCGTTTTCTATGTTTTTGAGAATTGTTATTTTCTTGTATCTCGTCGTTTTTATTTTCCGTATCTGTGTCCGTGCATCATAGGTGTCAACTATTTCAAACAAGTACATTTCAAGGGGCGTGTGGAGAAATCAAATTTTCTTACATCGATATTAGACCCATTATCGAGTTTGAACCTATCCTATACTTGTTAAACTTGCCAAGTTGTACTCTAAGTGTACGAATGTTGATCTAAAATGAATAACATTCAGCGAATATATCCTATTCTTCGATCATAAGTTGGGATAGCACATAAGTAGCTCCAATACCTAAATGCTTCTACTGGATACGATTATGCTCATGTGATAACGCTGAAATTAAGGGCCATGCTCAATAATATTTTTAATATGTTTAATAGTGCATCAAATCTAAACTTGATCATATTCGGATAATCGGCCGTGAAAAACGAGCGGGTATGAACAGAGAAAAAGCATGTCCGACCGAAAAGTCCGATCCACCTAGCCCATCAGACCGAACCCGGGCACCACCTAAGTCCGACCAAGCCGAAAAACCCGAGCCGGATAAAAGCTAAAGTATTTATTATACTGTACTAATATAAATATAAAATATTTAGTATAGTTATAATAAATTTAATATATTTTTTCATAAATATGATATATAAAATATATATATATTTTTATAAATCGTATTAAAAATATTTTTTAAATATATACTATGTTTTATAATAATGAAAAACGGGTACCCTTAGGCCATAGGCTCGCCCCGTCCGGACAGGTACAACAACCATTACAGTCCTAGTAGTCGGGCTTGGCACGGCCCACATCCGAATAACAAGCATAATAATTTATAAGGTTCTGTCCGAATCCGAATCCGGATATCAACATTTTTATTCAAACTGGCTACCTTATCAGAGAAAGGATATATATCATACTTGCACAAGTTGAAATTCCTCTTCTCCACTGTAATGACCAATGCAATAAACGTGAAAATCCATAAAAACGTGAAAATTCACAACATGTACATGTATATTCAAATGGTGAACCGAACATTTTTTTTGGTCACGCAAAATAGATATTAAAAAGAAAAAAAATATATAATTATTATCTATTATACTTACTAAAACAGAGCACGGGTTGATGACGTGACGCGCTGTGGACGCAGGATTTTTGAAATTGAGCTTCCACAATTAAAGCCAATAAATCTTTATTTTTTACACTATTTTTTAAGCCATAAAATCTTTTATTATTAAAATAATAATTTTATAGAAACCAAATATATTATATATTATACTTACTAAAAAGAGTACGGGTTGACGACGTTGCGCGTTGTGGACGCAGGATTTTTGAAATTGAGCTCCCACAATTAAAGCCAATAAATCTTTATTTTTTTACACTATTTTTTAAACCATAAAATCTTTTATTATTAAAATAATAATTTTATAGAAACCAAATCAATTTTTTAATAATAATAAAAAAATTAATCGAATTAGCTTTAACAATCAAATCACCTTAACAACCAAATCATTTTTTTTTATAAATAAATATTTATAAAAATATATTAAAAGATATTGCGATTTTAATTTCCCTTTTAATTATATTTTCGGTTAGGATTTTTATTCGACGGATTTTTTTTCGAACGTTCCATCAAATTTTTCCATGGTTCGCTTTGAACTTTTATGTTTTACAAATTTGTCGAACAAAATTTATTTTTTTGAAACTACAACTTACGTTATGTGCGAGTTTTAATTAAATTGATTTTGAATTGAATTTTATTTTCGAAATGTTCCATCAGATTTTAAGCGAACAATTATTTTTTGATAAAATCCATCAAAATTTACGTTATTTTTTTTTTGAAAATTACCTATAAATATATAATAAATTTTACATGATTCCATTGGATTTTTTGATAGTTTTTTAAATAAAAAAATTCCATTTAATCAACAAAATTGATTTCCACTTTGACGGTAAATTGATTTCCATTGTTGTTATATCTTTTTATTATGGATTTTAATTAAATTGGTTTTGATTTCATTTCCATTTTAGTTATATTTTGTGTTAGGATTTTTATTCGAACGAATTTTTTTCCGAACGTTCCATGTGATTTTTTTCAAGGTTTCCTTAGAACTTTTTATGTTTTACAAATTTGTCAAAAAAAGTTTATTTTTTTGGAACTAAAAATTTTACGTTATGGGCGAGTCTATATCTACTACTAGAGCAGTATACATGAGTATTTCGAAATGGAGCTCCCACAATTTTTTTTTTGAAATTGTATAATTAACAATCGTTTTTCTATTGTTTCATCCCTTGATTTGATTTTTAACCGTAACCCCGTGTATCCGATCTATTTTCAAGTTATTAAAAAAAAATTGACGTGTACACCTTTTTTATATTAATTTTATTTATTTATTGATTTTCTTCCACCCATCAGCAAATAAGTTATTTTTAGATAATAGTTATCAGACTTTAAAGTTAATTTTGAATTAAATTAATTTTTTTAAAATTTTTTTAAAATTTTTTTAGCTTGTAGATATAGACCGTGTTATATTAATTAAATTTTTGTTTAATTATGTTAAGTTTTTTAGCTTGTAGATCACATAAATCTTTTGTAATTTTAATAATTAAAAATAAAATTAACTAATTAACTAATAGATTTATAGTCGAAAAATAATTAATTAAAATAAAAATTTTAATACACCAATAAGCATTATAATCCAAAAAAAACAAAAGAGTTGTTAAATACAAAAAAAATTGTAAAATTAAATTGTTACCCATTAACCAAGAAAAAATCCCTAAACTCATTACATAATCGGAAAAAAACAAAAATGTTGTTATATATATATATAATAATATTATTATTCTATTAAGTATGTCCATAGTATAATCTCATTTTGTAAATTTATCCTTAATAAAGTAATGTTGGTAAGTCGATTATATTAGAGAAGTATACAAAACAAAAACACGTACAAAAACCTATTTCACAATATTCTTTCTCATTTTTTCCAAAACCCGCACAAGGTGCGGGTATTATACTAGTATATCTTATATCTATTAAAGCAGAAGCCTCTATTGTCACGTGTCAACGCCATGTTTCTCGAAGCCTAAAAAATTATTGTCAAAAGTGATTTATAAATGTTATTATAAATTTAAAATTGATTTTTAATTTCTATAAAAAATATTTAAATAAATAATTTTTTAAACTTTTACGAATTTTTTTTTTACCAACAAACATATATTAACTAATCAATTTAAAATATAATTAATTAGAAGAGATAAATACTTAAATGAGAATTAAAAATCATAATATTGATTATAATTTTATTTTTGAATTTTTATTTTACAAAAATATGCATATATATTTCTATGTATTAAATATTTATTAAAATTAAACCCGCACAAAGTGCGGGTAATACACTAGTATGGGTGTATTTGAAAGGAATTGTTAGTTCAGTCATATCTAGTCTTCTTTATGTTTTGTTTTCAAATTTGTTGGATTGTGGAAAACAGTGATGAGTCCATTTTTACAGACCTGTGATGATTTACAACCATATTGGAATATCAAAATTTGTTAGGGTAATTAATATTTTAAATATAAATATTGTAATAACTAGTTTATATTTCACACCGTGTGCGGATTTGTTTTAAAAATATTATATTGGAGTATAAATTTTCAACTATATTATATGTTGGGTTTTTTTAAGTAAAATGTTATTAGACTTTTTATGTGCGAGCTGTGAAGACTCAAATAATTTTATCAGTACTGAATAAGTCAAGACACGATCGAGATATTTTATCAAGGTCTTCTACCTTCAATTTCATGTTCTTAGAATAATAAAATTGTCAAGGGAGTCGATTAAAAGTTTTCATCCACCATTTTACCTACAAAAATATTTATTTATTTGGAATTTTATCAATATTTGTTTTTAAAAATAAATTCTCAAATATATTGATATCATGTAAGAAATCGAATAGACAAAGGAAAAAATTTTAGGAGTTGATAATAAATGGAAAGTTTCGGATAGTGCCCTATACTTTAGACTTTTTGAATTATGTCCGTGATTTTTTATTTTCGGATGGTGTCCTTGAACTATATGACTTTCAGAAATATACCCTTAAAACATTCACAAGTAGCATTTGTTAAATTTAAAGGTCAATTAAGTTTTATTTTGTGATGTCAGTTTTGTATGCCGTTTTGATCTATTTAATTGGAGTTTTAACTATTTGACTGCAACGTGATAAGCCTGAAAATTCATGAAATTTCAAAGGCAAGTCCTCTTTTTTTTATACTATTTTATGTGCAAATTCTTTACTTAATAACTACACATTATACATACTACATAAATTTTAGTGTATTATATAACCAAATTGTAAGAGCAGACAATAGTAAAGTGTAATATTATATTAACACATGTAATATAATCAAAGTTTAAATTATTAAAATAATTACAAAATATTATACTGAATTGATTTTTTGTGTAATTTTAAATTTGAACATGTATATTTTAGTTTTAATTCAATTTTTAAAATAATTAATTAATTAACCGATTTTGTAAGTTTATCCAACAAATCTACTGTTAGGTAAAAATAGTAAAAGTATAACTAGTTAAAAAAGAATAAGCTTTAGGAAAATTAATTAACAATAATACAAAACATCATGTTGTTTCTAAGATTTGGTAATTAACTTTTTTTTTTAAAAAAATTTAACTTTAGTAAGAAAAAACATCAAGTTGTTTTAAAAAATATGAGATTGTTTCTAAGATTTGTTAATTAAATTTTAGAAATAAAAAATGATCTTTAGTAAAAAAAAGATTATATGACTTAATTACGGAATTAAAAATTAATTGCGGGAAAAAACGACAGGCTGCCACGTCAGCCTTATTGTCTTCTGTTTTAGTATAGGTATATAGAAGATGGGTAATTCTTAATAAAGGCTTTTTAAAAGAGCTTGTAAGTGAGATTGGTGTACAAGTGTGAGTGCGCAACTAACCACTCATTTATACATATACTCGGTGTGAGTCGGGAACGCGGAGTTTTTCCCCAACAACTGGTATCAGAGCCGAGGTTACGGTGGTGGTGATTGGGTAAAGTTTGTTGCATAAAGGATCTCGTATTGGCATGATGGTGGCCGAGACGATGAGGGCGTTCGAGATTCCACTCTTCGATGGGAAGATCAACTTTATTTTGTGGCAGAGTACGATTCAAGATCTATTGGTGCAACAGGGTCTTGACCAAGTTCTAGAGGAGAAAAAGCCTTGATCGATGCGCAAGGAGAAGTGGCGAAGCATCCAGAGGAAGGCGGTGATTACAATTCGGTTGGCGTTGGCTCCCAAGATTATGTACGGTGTGTTGAAGAAGACCACACTGAAGGTGTTGTGGGAGAAGCTCGAGAGCATCTACGTGTCGAAGTCGTTGACCAACCGTTTGTGCTTGAAGATGGAGCTTTACTCGTTCAAGATGGAGGAAGGAGGTAAACTTCATGACCACATTAACTCGTTTAATCAACTAGTATGTCAATTGTTGAATGTTGATGACAAGATTGGAGAAGAGGAGCAAGCGTTGTTGCTAGTATCATTGCCGAAGTCCTGCAAGTCTTTGGTGCAGACGTTACTTGTAGGAAGGAAGTATCTCACTCTAGATAAGGTGACCGCTGCTTTGCGGGAGAGTGAGAGAATGATGAAGAATGATGCTACCGACAAAGGAGAAGATCGCATACTAGTTGTGGGGGAGCGAGAACGAATGAGGAGTCAATGGAGGAGGCATGATGACCCGAAGCAGAGATCAGGCTCGCGACAAGATTTGAGTGAGGCGAGTGCTTCTACTGCGGGGAGAGGGGTCACATGCAAGCCCGGTGTCCTCTGATGAGAGAGGACTTAAAGAAGTTGAGAGAGTCGCCGGAAAAGAAGAGAGGGGACTCCCACACAAATATGGTCAGTGAATTGGTGAAGTTGATTATGGTGATGTTTACTTGGCGACGGGTGAGGAGACCGTCAAGTCAGACTGGGTGATGGATAGTGCCGCCTCGATGCATGTTTGTAGAGACCAAGCATTATTTGACACCTTGAAGGTTGGTGGAGAGTTTGGTCACTTCAACTCAGTGAGTGGTGAAAAGTTGAAGGTCAAAGGTACCGGAAACGTGAAGATGAGGCTTCATAACGGTACAAGTCATACTCTACACAATGTGAGATATGTGCCATCGGCGAACGTGAATGTCATCTCGTTGGGTGCAATGACGACGAAAGGGTATAGGTTCGTCGGCACAAGGAGATGGTGCAAGGTGTTCAAGGGGAGACGCTTGGCGATGCGAGGGTCGAAAGATGAGAAGAATATTTGCTTCTTAGATGGAAGAGTGGTGCGGAAAGGATGTAGTGGCACAAGAACTAAGAAGCAGACGAAGGTGAGAATTTCGGATGTTGTGGAGAAATTTGGAAATATTAATTAAGGGAGGAATTGTTAGGCTAATTCATATTTTGAAATATAAATATTGTAATAATGGGTAACTCCATCAAGAAGAGGGTAATAAAAACTTTTAAAAGAGCTTGTAAGTGAGGTTGGTGCACAAGTGTGAGTGCGCAACAAAACACCCGTTTATACATACTCGGTGTGAGTCGGGAACGCAGAGTTTTTCCCCAACGAAATTTAACGTATCTATATTGATGATTCTATCTTCATTATACAATAGTTTTATTACGTGATTCGAGTCGTGTAGATATAATAATAATGTTTTGGGTTCAAAGATGTTGAAGATATTAAATTTTCACATTGAAAGTTCGGTGAATTACTCCTTTTATTGTCAATTATTGTAGGATGAAATCTTGTCAGGTTCATGTGTTGGATTTGAGTCAGACACACATGTGCCCTCGTATCCACACGTTGCTTGTTCTACAGTCCATTGTATAAAGATCACCTTAAAATTGTATATTTTAACAATTTTTTAATTAAAATATTATAGATGTGTGAATATAAGCAAAGTGAGATCTAAATCAACTTTATTGTAATAGAGAATAAACCCGTTAGTACAAGAGAGAACGTGAAGAAAACAAGAAGTGAAGGATGTGAGACCTTATGGCCAGACCCGTCCAACAATGGGTGACATTAGGCCCGATAGCACAGGACTCTCAGTTTTTTTGGGCCCCATAATATTTATTTTTAGTTAGTTTATGAAACAAAAGAGTGTTTGACACAATGGTCCAATATTAACGTGATTTTTAGATGTACCGGCGAAAATCTCTATTAGTGACCATAACTACGCACTTCGCGTGCGTAGTTGATAAGGTCCTGAACTACGCTTTTGGGAAGCGTAGTTGGAGTTCCAAAAAAATAAAAAATAAAAAGCAACTACTCATTTGGGGAGCGTAGTTAGAGTTCCCTAAAAAAAATTTAAAATTTTTTTGGAAACTCCAACTACTCTCCCCACAAGCGTAGTTGATATTTTTATTTTTTTTGAAACTTCAAATACGCCCCCCAACAGCGTAGTTGGGGATGCTAACAACTACGCACGCGAAGTGCGTAGTTGGGGTGACAATTATAGATTTTCGCCGGTACGTCTATCAACCCCCAATATTAATGTTAGATGCAAATGGTCAAGAGTTCCAAAAGAATGATCATGTTTTACATTTTGAGTTCCAAAAAAATTAAAATGTTTTGAAGGACTTTTTCATTGATCTTTATGACTTATAATCCATTCTATCTTGTATTTTATATTCGGAACTTGTTTGGGGACAATCAAGGGCTAAGTATGGGGTATTTTGATAGCATGAATTATTGTCTATATTTTGGGACTTGTTTAGACGTTTTATCTTCAATAATCTGCATGTTTGAATGTATATTATGTGATTATATTGTCGTTTCATCTACCTTTGCGGGAATCGAGGCCTACACCAAGTTTCGTTGTAATCGTAGGTAAAATGGCACGTTTTGCATCAAAATGGAGCAAAAGGAGCTAAGGAGTCATTGGAGCTACATTCAGGAGCTTAAGGAAGAATCCAGGAATCATGGAAATGGATTGAAGATTCACTTTGGATCAGATTTGAGAGATTTCACATTCAGTTGTGATTCACCTCGGTCAGCTACAGTACCATCTCGACCGAGGTGATCCAGAGGAGCTGCTCGACCGAGGCGAACACCTTAGACGCGGCGAGAGATATTTTATTCTTTGCTGAGATCTTTTATTTTTGGAAAGAGGATCTTATATTTTTAGGCTGGATTCCTGGAAGGAAGAAAATAATTTAGCCCATAGATTTTACCTATTTTTACGGGAAAATATCTTTCTAAGATATCTTATTTTTGGAGGGTAATTTTCCTATAAAAAGGGTCGGATTTTCCACAAATTCGATCGTGCTTACACCCCGCAACACCCGCTTATGCTTAGAGCATCCGACTACAGCTGGAAGATTTGAAGAATCTTTTTGAAGGTTGAAGGAAGGAAGTTGATAGCTTTTATAGCTTTTGTGAAGAGTTTTGTAAGATTCTCTTAGATTCCCTTCTTTGTTGATTGTCTTATTGGATTGTGATCCAAGGAACGCTTGTTTGTTTGATAATTGATTCAGTTATTGAAGCCTTGTTCTTAAGGTTTTTGTGTTCAATTATTCACTTTCTTCCCTTATATTTGATTATTGCTTTCATGATGATGAGTGACTAATTTCTTTGTGTGATTCTAGGGTGATTGGCTGAAGGTTGTGGGAAAAACAATGATAGAATAATCTTAAATTCCAGTAGGACCCTGAAAGCTCGAGTCTTTATCCTTAACCCTAGAACATCTCGTTCAATCGATGAACATCTCGGCCGGGGTGGAATTCGTCTGTCCGAGGTGACCTTTCTGATCCGAAACTGAGAGTTAAGTGTTAGAGTTTGCCAAATCCTATTCTTATTACACCTTTCTTGGTTCAATGCAAGCTTAGGATGAGACTTACCCGGTAATTCCTTTGTTTGTTTACCAAAGATCATAAGTGTAGGTAATAAAGGTTTATCCTTTATTGGGGTTTGAGTGTGCTTTCATTCCATCTTTGTGAGTTAGCCTGAGACTTACCCGGTAAAGGTTGATTCTATTCCCTTAGGTGGTGTGTTAGTTTGATGTTATAGTTTTTTTCCTTAGTTCCTTGAGACTTACCCGGTAATAGGAGTTACGGTTTGGGATTAGTGAGTAGTGAGACTTACCCGGTGATCTATTCCACTTTAGTAACACCTTTCCTTTGCAAAATCTCAGCTTTGTCCGCTTATCTTTAGATCTTGTGTTGGAACCACAACTAGATGCTTTAATCCCTAGAATTGCATATTTCCTTAATTGACTTTTTATCATCTTTGATTGTTTTAATCGCTTTTGTGGTTAGTAGTTGCATTGACAACCTATACCTGCTTTGTTTCACTAAGTCCCTGTGATCGACCCCTGGAATTTTTTGTTTTTTACTACGATTGACCCGTACACTGCGGGTTCGCATCCTTGTTTTAAGCTTACATCTAGGGTTATAAATTTAAAGCTTGCACACACCGTTTGGAGCGAACAAGAAGAAAATGAGAGAAGAAGAAGAAAACGAAAAGAAAGAAAGAAGCATGTTGCAGTACATGAACGTAAGGAAGTACAAGGAAAGGTGAACTTACACGTTCAGCAAGATCACAGGGGAGCAAGGGAACGGCTGCAGCTCTTAGGGTTGAAGACGGATGAAAGAAACGGGAAAAAGAAGGAAAATGCGGGAATATATAGAGACGGGCTGAAAAGATAGAAGGAAGGACGTTTAGGGTTAGGAAGAGGATAATAAAATCGGCCCATAAGATAGAATATCGGATATTTTATCTATGGAAGGAAGATAAAACGAACGAAAGAAAGATCGGCGCGATCTATCGTCAACCGCAAGGGCGGCTGACCCTGCCACGGGTGCGGCCTGCCGCAGGGGTGGCACTCTTCACCGCGGGGGCGGTGAAGGCAAAAGACTAGGGTCTTACATCAGATCCCCCTAAAAGAAGTTCCGTCCCAAAACTTGCAAAAGCCCAACGATCACAACAACACACAGAAATAGAACTGAACTCATATATTCCCACTCGGGGCACGTAACTCAAAACGTCACAAAAAGCGTACGCAACGCAACAAAGGGAAAACTGAAACAAAATGACTATGCTGCATGTGCATTCAGCGAACCCGCAGTGTACGGATCGATATAGTTAAGCAAGAATTCCAGAGTATCGAACACAGGGATTTAGGGGAAACGAACTCGATTGCAGATTATCAAGCAAGTAAATGTGAGAGTTTTGCAAATTATTGGGAAAACAACAATCCTAAAGATCCAGGTATCTAATTGTGGCAATCGATTCAAGATATACTAAATGATATAAAGACAGAGTTGAGATATGCAAAGGTATACTAATGTAAGGTAATCGTACGGTGAAGTTCCAAAAACCTTATATAACTCACCTATAAAACACTCTCTATACAAGTTGTTGAGGCTCAATATAGAAGGATTCTAGAGGCGAGAATTAGTGTCAAATACCCAAACTTATAATCCAAGGATCAAGACTAACTTAACCGATTGAGGTTGTTGAGGCTCACAATCGAGGTAGAGGTTGTTGAGGCTTCACTACCACCTAGAAAAGACAAGTCTAAACTAAGCTAAAGCAAATCTTTAACTTTAGATTAAAGTAAAAGCAGATTCGTAGACTTAAGGGAAATCACGGTTAGTTCTTGAAGTTCCACGGCCGTGGACTCAAGAGCAGACCGTAATTTAGGGCTGTCGGCGACAATTCTCTAACTCTCAGGGTCTAATCTATTTGCGATCGATCTATCATCATCTAAGCCACAACTATCAACCCTTCACCTTAGAATTGTTTAGAGCTTTTAGCCAATAACAGTCATATTGATATCAATTCAAGAATTAAAAGATAAAAAGATGAAAACTTTCAAGAACTTTCAATACTCTTCAATTCAATCTCAAAGTCACAAAGGGAATAAGCAATGTCAAAAGATTCACAATAGAACAAATAATCGTAACCCTAGGAAAGAAAAGAAAACGGGATGTCAATCCGTTTTCCAAATCGAACCTAATCAAGAAGAGAGATCTTCTTGCAAAATCTTCCAAGAACTACGATCTTCCGCAAATCCGGAGATCTCAACAGCAATCTCCACCAAAAGTGCGAGATTAGAGGAATTCCAAGAACGAACTTCGATCTCTTCAAAGAGATGTCAATTGCTTCCAAGCAAGCTAAGCAAAACGTCTTCGTGTCTAAGCGGCGAAGAATGAGGGCAAACGGGTAGCGAAAGTCGTAAGCGAGATCGTAAGCGAGGTGACGGAATCTTGCTTCGTCCGTCTTTTTATAGTGTAGGGCAAAATGTCGGTCCGGCCCAATCT
Source organism: Fagopyrum homotropicum (assembly GCA_033239125.1). NCBI lineage: Eukaryota > Viridiplantae > Streptophyta > Magnoliopsida > Caryophyllales > Polygonaceae > Fagopyrum > Fagopyrum homotropicum. The sequence continues at coordinate 24,350,438 of BSWB01000006.1, forward strand.
TTAAAAGATCGTGGCTTCAAAGTGTGGCGAAAAGATTCGCCAAGATCACGGTCGTGGAAGTGTTCCACGACCGTAATTTAGGGTGTGGAAACAATTACGGTTTGCAACATATATTCCACGGCCGTGTAATCCCCTGGAATGAACATGGATTTCTGACTCCAAATCCACGGCCGTAATTCTGAACGTGGTTTGTGATACGGCCGTATTTTAGGGCGTAATTTAGGGCAAGAACGTGATTCTTCCCTAAACTCGTGCATTCCTCAAACTAAGACTCCAAATTGCTTCCAAAGAGTGTCCTCAATCTATGGACATATCAACTCAACTCTCCTTTGCTCGTTTCCGTTCGGAAATAGCTCCAAATCACCTATAATCAACATAGAACTAGTGTAGACATCCATATCGACAATATAGGTAATACTAGCTCTCATATGCACAAAGTTCAATCAAAGACTATCAATATGAATCAAATACGTTTAGAAAACGTGCCTAAAATATCACAATATTTCATGCTAACAAATAACCCCATACTTAACACTTGCTTGTCCCTAAGCAAGGTCTTTCAAAAAGTTTTAAACAAGAGTTAGGATGAAATATGTGTACCTTCTTTTGGATGAATGTGACTTCTAAAGAATAGATCATTCTCAAACCTTGCTTCAATCGTTTTTCAAACTTTCACACACTTAATCAAAGAGTAAAAAGCAAAGAAAATTCATGAACCAACTTAACTTCTAAACAGGCATTATAACCTTCAAACATTAACAAAATCAATCTCAAGAAACTTCAATTTAGATCACCAAGTCATATAACATTCTTTTGATCTTAAGGACTTCCAAAGAAAAGGTCTAGAATATGGAAGGAAAGGGAAAACTTTAAGGGGAAGTGGTGCATAAATCCGGGAAAGTGGACAACTACCTTCTTCTTCTTATGCGGTTCCCGCAACACTTCAACTTAGAGCTTCACTCTCTTCTTTTTCGACTTTACTTTTGGAGTTATGGATAGAGGTGCACAAAAACCGAAGCCTAGGAGATCGGCGTTTCTCAATTTTTTTTTTTTCAAGAGATGCCTCAAACCCTTAGCGCACATACCATAATCCGCTAGGAATATCGCTCAATCCAACTTTGGCAAGACACAAACACCCGGCTATGTGAATGGTGCCGAGTTACTCATCGTCATGATTGACTTCCCCAAACCTACAATTTCTTTCTATTCAATTGATTGCACATAATTGCTCTCATGGCCCTCCCACATCAAACATGCCTTTTTCTCATTCACTTCTCCAAATTCCCGGATAGGTAAGGGAGGCTAATATTTCAATGAGGAGCTAGATGATCAAGGAAAGAAGAAAGAAAGTATTGAATTGCCTTAATCATTTCAAAAGGAAGTATAGGAACTTATAACATGATTTCAACTTCAATTTTCTAGCATGATTTAGGTAACATTCTCACATTATAAAACTTGCAAAAGAGGTAAAATTCATTCATTCAAGTTCTTTTCAATTCACAATCCTTTTAAGCATGCGATTGTCATCAAACTCAATTCACAAGTAGTGATTATCATGGAAATCATCTCAATTCATTAGAAGCATAAAATTTTCAAAATTTTTCAATTTTTATGGGTTTTTCAAGTCATTTTTCATGCAATGCAATAAGGAAACGTGTAACACATAATGAAGATGCAACGATAGTCTCAAATGAAGCAAACATAGAGAGTAGAGTTATTACAAACTTTTAGTACATCCCACCCCATACTTAGGACGAACATTGTCCCTAATGTTCAAAAGAAAGAACAAAAGAAAGAAAAGAAAAAGAAACTCACAAGTGGTGGCGGGAATGTCTAAAACAACGATCATGCATCAATCACTGCGGCGCCGGTGGAGGTGGGAATGGAGAGAAACTCGGATCATAGTACCGCCCGAACTGCTGGCGGTAGACGTCCCTCATCATATGGTCAAGGTCGTCCAAGCGTCCATCTCTAGCATCCGCCCGGATCTCTAGCGCTCCGACTCTCTCCGAAAGTCCGGTAGCCTAATCCGGCATCTGCTCGTACCATCCCGGGGCGTGACTGTACCATGATGGAGCATCGGATGGTGCTGGTGCTGGTGGCGGTGGTGGTGCTGCTGGTTGCGCCGTGGACCAAGGAGGGGGGGTGTCGTACCAAGTGGGAGGTGTAGTCATCCACGTGGGCCTCTCACTCACGCTGGCGCGGCGAGATGACGAGCCTGAAGCTCTAGCTGGACGTGGAGAGCGCCTAGGTACATCCGGGGCCGCCTCCGGCTGATCCGGAAACGTGCCGAACTCCTGCTCCGCTCCTCCACCACTCTCGTACTGATCTCCCATGTCCTCCTCATCCACAACCGGTGGTGGAACGTAAGGGGGAGCCACTAGCCTGTTCGCATGCATCGCAGCGAACGTCTCCTTCCAATTGTGGCGTCCCGCCACAATGGAATACTCCGGTAGCCACTCAATCCCTCTAGCCGTCCTAGTCTCCCAAGGCATGCCCGCATAAGGCGGACCTCTATGTGTGGGGAAGATGAGTCCCCTAACCATAAAAGCATGTAGCCCTAAGGGAACCGCCGGTATACGGGTGCAAGCAGAAAAGTCAACACCGAACGTCCTAGCAATGTGGGTCACTATCCCATCATATCCAATATTCCCCTTCTTCTTGTTCTTCAGTTTACTCATCGTAGCCGCCAAAAGAGTGGCACAATCTGCACGGCGACCGTAAAGCATACAATAGAGCAAGAATAGCTCATCCGTCTTGATCTTTTGGGGCGTCTCCGTCCTAGGAAAGAGACACTCCGAAAGAACACGGTGAGCTATCTTCAAGGCTAGATGGTACATCAATCTAGCCTTGGTATCGGCGGGTTGCCAACGGTCCTCGTCGGCGTAAATCATGGCTACTTCCTCCCAAAAATCCTTGGGGTAAACTCCGCTCGGAAATCGACCGTTATAGGTCTCATGGAACCCGAAAATGGTCCCAAACTCGACAATGCTCAAATGATAGTCTCGTTCCATGAGACGGAAGGAGACAGTCCTATCTACGTGGCTGTGCTCGAAGGACGTCACAACCTCCCGGGTAATCTCCTCGTAGGCGTCTTCACGAATGTTTGTGAAGACAAGCAATCCGGCTCTATCCAAGAGCCATGTAAGATCGTCAACAATGTTAAGAGGATGTAGATCCTCCAACAACAAATACCTAGGACCTATCACTGTCCTCTTTGTGATCCTCTCAAATGCATCAAGGTGGTTCTCATGTATGGTAGGGATGCTAGGGTGAGGGGGTGAAGATGGAGGTGAAGGTGAGGATGGTAGTGAGGGAGATGAGGGTGGTGGTGCCCTAGAGGTGGAGGGATTTCCTTTCCTTTTCTTATTTTGCTCTCCTTTCTTCTCCTTTATCCTTCCCGACATTCTCCTTGCAAAGTCCATTTTTCAGCAAAAATTACGGTCTGTTCTTGGATTCCACGGCCGTGGTTTACCCAGAGACCGTGATTCGTCTCAGAACTTTGTGAATCTCAGCAAATTCACCAACAATCACCACAACAAGCAGCCCTAATCTAATTCCTTCCAGTCTTTGTCAGTTCTTCCTAAAAAACTATAGCAAAAACGAACCAAATCCGCGAAAATCAAGAAGAAAGAAATAACCTCTTTTTCGGATTGAAAAATCCAAAATGCGTGTTTGTTGATCGATTTCCACTCGATTTGTTGCTTGGATTCTGTTCGTGGTTGGATTTGTTGCAGTTTAGGACGAAGAATCATTGAAAACGATTAGAAAACGAGGAATTGAGAGAGGTGGATGGTTTTCGGTTTCTAGGTCGTGGAAATGGGGAAAATTTTGGTTAAGTTTGTGAAAAATGTGGGTTTTATAGTGGCCGGCAAAATTTCCAAAAATTACGGTCTGTCGGGGTGTTCCACGGCCGTGGAAGTGTACGGACCCGTGGTTTTGGTGATTTTTCAAAGGCTTTTGAGAATTACGGCCACTGTAGTTATGACGACCGTAATTTAGACCGTGGAACCTTCTGTAAAGCTTCAAAGTCCGAATTTCGTCACTTTTCTTCGACATTATCTTCCCTTTCTCCTTTTCCATCAATCCTACAACCAAAAACACGAACATACCGGAAGAAATCGAGGCAAAATAAAGCAAAAACATCTACTCTAAACTAGTCTATGAATTGAAGACAAAAATAAAAATGCAATACCTTGGGTTGCCTCCCAAGAAGCGCTTTGTTTAAGGTCCGTAGCTAGACCAATCTCGCACTTATTCGAGTGCGGTAGGCGCAAACTCCTCAGCTTGGAGTTCCGGCGTGTACTTCTTGAGTCGTTGGCCGTTCACCTTAAAACTTCCGCTAGCTTCACCCCATACTTCAACTGCACCATGGGGGAAAATGCGCTTAATTAGAAAAGGTCCGGTCCAACGGGATTTAAGCTTACCTGGAAAGAGGCGAAGTCTTGAATTGAAGAGGAGAACTTGATCTCCTTCTTTGAAGTCCTTTGGAATGATATGCTTATCATGCCAACGCTTTGCCCTTTCCTTGTAGATCTTAGCGTTCTCATAGGCGTTCAAGCGAAGTTCATCCAGCTTGTTGATGTCTAGGAGACGCTTCTCTCCCACTTCTTTCATGCCGAAATTCAGCCACTTGATAGCCCAAAACGCTTTGTGCTCCAGCTCTACCGGCAAATGACAAGACTTCCCATACACAAGGTTGTATGGTGTGGTTCCTATGGGAGTCTTGTATGCTGTCCGGTACGCCCATAATGCATCATCTAGCTTCAAGGACCAATCCTTCCTAGTCTTTGAAACCGTTTTCTCTAGAATTCCCTTAATCTCCCTATTTGAGATCTCAACTTGTCCACTCGTTTGTGGATGGTAAGGGGTGGCGATCTTGTGAGTAACCCCATACTTAGCTAGAAGAGCTTCAAAGCGACGGGCTATGAAGTGAGAACCTCCATCACTAATGATTGTCCTTGGCGTTCCAAATCGCGGAAAGATGGTCTTGTTGAAGAACTTAACCACCACCATGGTATCATTTGTGGGAGAGGCAATTGCTTCCACCCATCTAGAAACGTAGTCCACCGCCAATAGTATGTATTGGTTTCCACAAGAAGATGGGGATGGTCCCATGAAATCGACTCCCCAAACGTCGAAAATCTCCACCTCTTGGATGTTGTTGAGGGGCATCTCGTTCCTTCTAGAAATATTACCTGTTCTTTGACAAGCGTCGCAGCAAGAAACAAAGGATTGCACATCTCTAAATAAAGTAGGCCAATAGAATCCAGATTGCAATACCTTTGCGCTAGTCTTGTTCGAACTAGCGTGTCCTCCACAAGGTAGTGAATGACAATGGCGGATGACACTTTGCATCTCATCTTCCGGCACACATCGCCGAATGATGCCATCCGGACCTCTCTTGAAGAGGAGAGGCTCGTTCCAATAGTATTCCCGGACGTCCTTAAAGAACTTCTTCCTTTGTGCGTAGGATAGTCCGGGCGGTATCTCCTGGCAAACCAAATAGTTAACAAAGTCAGCAAACCATGGTTCGTTACCTTTGGAGATCTCGTTGATGCACTCCTCTATGATGTGTAGATGTTCGTCTGGAAAGGAGTCATCAATGGGTAGATGGTCGTCCTCTAGATGTGTGAGGCGACTCAAATGATCCGCAACAGAATTTTCTGAACCTTTCTTGTCGCGGATCTCAAGATCGAATTCTTGTAGGAGAAGAATCCATCTAATTAGCCTTGGCTTCGCGTCTTTCTTTGCAAGGAGGTACCGGATCGCAGCATGATCCGTGTAGAGAATCACCTTTGCACCTACAAGATAAGAGCGAAACTTGTCAATAGCGTAGACAATGGCTAGAAACTCTTTTTCTGTAGTGGCGTAGTTGAGCTGAGCTTCGTCTAGCGTCTTGCTAGCGTAGTATATGGCATGGGTTCGCCCTTCCTTTCGTTGCCCAAGAACAGCTCCAATAGCTACGTCACTAGCATCACACATAATCTCGAAGGGGAGAGTCCAATCCGGGGGTTGGATAATAGGTGCTGAAATTAGAGCTTGCCGAATGGTGTTGAACGCATCTAAACATTCCTGCGAAAACTCAAAAACCGCATCCTTCATCAATAGATTAGTGAGAGGTTTTGATATCTTAGAAAAATCTTTAATGAAACGTCTATAAAATCCAGCATGTCCTAGGAAACTTCTTATCCCTTTCACCGAAATTGGGGGAGGAAGTTTCTCTATGGTCTCTATCTTAGCTTTGTCTACCTCTATCCCTCTACTAGAGACTAAGTGACCTAATACGATTCCTTCCTTAACCATGAATTGGCACTTCTCCCAATTAAGAACTAGGTTAGTGTCTTCACAACGTTGTAAAACAAGAGAAAGGTTAGAAAGGCAATCGTTAAAAGAGGAACCGTATACAGAGAAGTCGTCCATGAAGACTTCCATGATTTCCTCTACGTACTCGGAGAATATGGCCATCATGCACCGTTGAAAGGTGGCTGGGGCGTTGCAAAGCCCGAACGGCATTCTCCTATAAGCGAACGTACCCCAAGGGCACGTGAACGTGGTCTTCTCCTGATCGTCTGGGTGTATCGGAATCTGAAAGAAACCACTATAACCGTCAAGGTAGCAAAAATGTGAATGTTGTGCTAACCTTTCAAGCATTTGATCGATGAATGGCAATGGAAAGTGGTCCTTCCGCGTTGCGTTGTTGAGCTTGCGGTAGTCTATACACATTCGCCATCCAGTCACGGTTCGGGTAGGAATGAGTTCGTTGTTCTTGTTTGTGATGACCGTCATTCCTCCCTTCTTCGGAACTACTTGAACAGGACTCACCCATTTGCTATCGGAGATAGGATAGATGATACCTGCATCAAGAAGTTTAAGGATTTCCTTCTTGACAACCTCCTTCATGGTCGGATTCAACCGCCTTTGAGGTTGTCTTGAAGTTCTAAAATCCTCCTCCATTAGTATCTTATGCATACATAGGGAGGGTTTAATTCCTACTAAGTCCTCGATAGTGTAACCTATGGCTTTTCTATGTTTCCTAAGGACTGTCATGAGTTGTTCATCTATGCTTAGTTCGGAACTAACAATGACCGGAAAGGTAGAATTAGATCCAAGAAAAGCGTACCTTAGATGAGTAGGAAGTGGTTTGAGATCCATCGCTTTCGGAGCTTCCAATGGTCCTTGAGGAGCATCCGACGTTTCCTTAGAAGTTTCTAAGGTTGTGGAGTGGTTTGGAGAAGAATCAGAAGAAGTTGAAGATGTAAGCCGATCACCCTCTTCCACGGTCAGAATTACGGCCTCTCCATGTATTCCACGGCCGTGTAATCCTCTGGAATGGAGGTCGATTTTGGTTGTGAAATCCACGGTCGTGGAATACAGGGTATGACCGTGGATTCTTACATTCTCAGCCTCATCGTGGAGTTTTTCAAATTCCACTTCATGCATCTCTTCTTGTGCTTCTAAGGCTTCAATTTCCTCTTTGCACTCTTCTTCTTCCCCTACATTGGTTAGACTCATAGTGATAACTTTTTGTAAAGGATCGTTGAAGAGAATCGCACTTACCTCCTCCCTAGACAAACCTTCTTCATCTTGGATATCGTAAATATCCTCATCGAAGATTGGCTCCTTTACTAGAGTGGAAAGAACGAACTCTACTTTCTCTTCTCCAATATCAAAAGCGAGTCTCCCATTCTTACAAACAACCATGCAGCCGGAAGTTGCAAGAAACGGTCTTCCGAGTATAATCGGGACCGGACTATCTGCAGGAATGTCAAGCACGACAAAATCAATGGGGACAAAGAATTTACCTAACTTGACCGGGACGTCTTCTACAATACCGACGGGGCGAGTGATGGATCGATCCGCCATGTATAACGTCATCTTGACCGGTTTAGGATCGCCTAAACCGATCTTCCTACATAATGCAAGTGGTATGATGCTCACACTTGCTCCCAAGTCACATAAAGCGTCGTATGTGACATCTCCCACTCCAATGGGAATGCAAAATGACCCCGGATCCTTCAACTTTGGGGGCATTTTCTCCTTCATAGTCTTGATGAGATCCGAAGAATCCGAACTCATCTTGACCTCACCGAAATCTTCTAGCTTCCTCTTGTTAGAGAGGAGCTCCTTCAAGAACTTTCCATAAGCCGGCATACCTACAATAGCATCAATGAAGGGTATATTAATATGCAGCTTGCTCATGAGTTCTATGAACTTACCGAATTGTTTATCTAGGCGCGCTCGCGCTCTAGATTGAGGAAATGGTAGGGGAGGTTTGTAAGCTGGAGGAGGAACATAGACATCTTCCTTCTCCTTCCCCTTTCCTTTGTCCTTCTCTACGGGGACTTCAACGAACGTAGGCTGCGGATCGGTGGTGGTCACTCCGCTCCTAGTTGTAATCGCCATTACCCTTCCCTTAGGGTTGTCCTCCGTCTTTCCTGGAAGTTTCCCTTGATTTCTAGGGACTTCCTCCGCGTGGTTGAACAATTGGTTTTCCAAAACTTTTTGAGCTTTGTCAACGTTAGAGACTTGATCATCAACCTTGATGAGGCGGTTCTCCAACCCTTGAAGCTTTCCCAAGATTGTTTCCAACATGGGATCGGACTTCTCCTTTCCCGCATTGTTTCCTCCATTTGATGATTGCCCCTGGCTTTTCAAAGGAGTAGAGGAAGAGGAGGGTGGAGTTAGTGAATTAGAATTGGAAGGATAGGAGTTACCGGAATTTTGTTGATTGGAGCGCCAATTGTTGTTGTTTGAACTTCGATTGTTGTTCCAATTGTTGTTGTTCCGGTTGTTGTTGTTTCCATTCCAGTTGTTATTCCGGTTATTGTTCCGGTTATTGTTGTTGCGGTTGGAGTTATCACCGCCATTGTTGTTGCCCAAATAGCCAACATCCTTCTCTTGTTGCTTTGGGAAGTTGGTCTTGATAGTCTCCTTCAACTCTTTGATCTCATTGTTGAAGGAGAAAATCTGATTTTGAGCTTCATGTGTGAGCTTCGCTCCTTGCTCCACACGATTTCCCTCCGCTTTCCGGTGGGAATACTTCTCTATGACTCTTGCTTGCTTCTCAATGAAGTCCCAAGCGTCATCTTCTCTCATGTCCATGAACGTTCCGCATGAGAGGGATTGGAGGTTGAACTGCGTTCCCGCATCCAGCCCTTTGTAGTAGATTTCCAACAAGGCAAGTTTGGATATGCCATGATGAGGGCAATCCAAGAGTAAATCCTGAAACCTTTCCCAAGATTGAAACAAACTTTCGTTAGGTTTCATGGAAAAAGCATTAATCTTACCTCTAAGTTCCGCCGTTTTGGATGGCGGAAAGAATTTGGTGAGAAACTCCGCGGAAAGGTCTTCCCACGTGTCTAGTTTCCCATTGGGAAGAGCTTGATACCATGACAACGCTTTCCCTTTCAAAGAGAAAAAGAAAGGTTTGAGCTTATAGCTGTTGGTAGTAGCGTTCTTCGGTCTCATCGTCTCCATCATACACTCAAAGTTTTGTAAGTGTTGGTGTGGAGATTCGGTACTTGTACCGCCAAATTGGCTTTGGCGAACAAGAGTGATAACTTGAGGGTTAAAGCTGAACCCTTGCACATCTTCAGCATCAAATTTCACACCCAAGCGGCGTGGTTGTTGTGTTGGATCCATCCGCTGGCCAAGAGTTCTTGGCTCATTATCCACGCGTTCGACTCTCACATTCCTAGGTGGAATGCGGCGATTAGTAGCTCCTTGTGGATGGAAAGGATTCATATTGATCGTGGGATCAATCTCTTCTAACGGCGGCATGGAAGAGTCACTATCATCAGCGGATGAGTGGCTTTTTCTTCTAGACCTTGATCTCCTTTTTGAGGACTTCTTGCTTATCTTATTCTCAAGGTCGCTCATCTTTATCCTCATTTGGACGATCATGTCTTATAGACCGTTAACTTGAGATTGATGACGATCCATCTCATCTTGGCGGAGAGTCTCATTCCATCGGAGTTGAGCTTCCTTCTCCGCCAACTCCGTTTGAATATCACGTTCGTGTTCTTCGGCCATCTTCTTTTCCTTGCGCTTTTGCCTCAAGGTTTTCTCTAGCTCTTGGTCAAGAGGTAAGAGATCTTCGGTGTTCCTAGACCTGCGCATGCACTCAAAGAGATATCAAATAACGAGAGCAAGCTCCCAAGCTTGACAACCGGCTACCGGATTCGGTCTAAACCAAATCCCCGGCAACGGCGCCAAAAACTTGTTCGCCCCTAGAGGTGTGTGCAAATAAGTTTTAAATTTATAAAACTAGAATCAAGCAGCGAACCCGCAGTGTACGGATCGATATAGTTAAGCAAGAATTCCAGAGTATCGAACACAGGGATTTGGGGGAAACGAACTCGATTGCAGATTATCAAGCAAGTAAATGTGAGAGTTTTGCAAATTATTGGGAAAACAACAATCCTAAAGATCCAGGTATCTAATTGTGGCAATCGATTCAAGATATACTAAATGATATAAAGATAGAGTTGAGATATGCAAAGGTATACTAATGTAAGGTAATCGTACGGTGAAGTTCCAAAAACCTTATATAACTCACCTATAAAACACTCTCTATACAGGTTGTTGAGGCTCAATATAGAAGGATTCTAGAGGCGAGAATTAGTGTCAAATACCCAAACTTATAATCCAAGGATCAAGACTAACTTAACCGATTGAGGTTGTTGAGGCTCACAATCGAGGTAGAGGTTGTTGAGGCTTCACTACCACCTAGAAAAGACAAGTCTAAACTAAGCTAAAGCAAATCTTTAACTTTAGATTAAAGTAAAAGCAGATTCGTAGACTTAAGGGAAATCACGGTTAGTTCTTGAAATTCCACGGCCGTGGACTCAAGAACAGACCGTAATTTAGGGCTGTCGGCGACAATTCTCTAACTCTCAGGGTCTAATCTATTTGCGATCGATCTATCATCATCTAAGCCACAACTATCAACCCTTCACCTTAGAATTGTTTAGAGCTTTTAGCCAATAACAGTCATATTGATATCAATTCAAGAATTAAAAGATAAAAAGATGAAAACTTTCAAGAACTTTCAATACTCTTCAATTCAATCTCAAAGTCACAAAGGGAATAAGCAATGTCAAAAGATTCACAATAGAACAAATAATCGTAACCCTAGGAAAGAAAAGAAAACGGGATGTCAATCCGTTTTCCAAATCGAACCTAATCAAGAAGAGAGATCTTCTTGCAAAATCTTCCAAGAACTACGATCTTCCGCAAATCCGGAGATCTCAACAGCAATCTCCACCAAAAGTGCGAGATTAGAGGAATTCCAAGAACGAACTTCGATCTCTTCAAAGAGATGTCAATTGCTTCCAAGCAAGCTAAGCAAAACGTCTTCGTGTCTAAGCGGCGAAGAATGAGGGCAAACGGGTAGCGAAAGTCGTAAGCGAGATCGTAAGCAAGGTGACGGAATCTTGCTTCGTCCGTCTTTTTATAGTGTAGGGCAAAATGTCGGCCCGGCCCAATCTTTAAAAGATCGTGGCTTCAAAGTGTGGCGAAAAGATTCGCCAAGATCACGGTCGTGGAAGTGTTCCACGACCGTAATTTAGGGCGTGGAAACAATTACGGTTTGCAACATATATTCCACGGCCGTGTAATCCCCTGGAATGAACATGGATTTCTGACTCCAAATCCACGGCCGTAATTCTGAACGTGGTTTGTGATACGGCCGTATTTTAGGGCGTAATTTAGGGCAAGAACGTGATTCTTCCCTAAACTCGTGCATTCCTCAAACTAAGACTCCAAATTGCTTCCAAAGAGTGTCCTCAATCTATGGACATATCAACTCAACTCTCCTTTGCTCGTTTCCGTTCGGAAATAGCTCCAAATCACCTATAATCAACATAGAACTAGTGTAGACATCCATATCGACAATATAGGTAATACTAGCTCTCATATGCACAAAGTTCAATCAAAGACTATCAATATGAATCAAATACGTTTAGAAAACGTGCCTAAAATATCACAATATTTCATGCTAACATCTGGTATGTACTCCCTTAGCTGAGACACATGGAAAACTGGGTGAACACCCTGGAGTCTCGGTGGCAACGCAAGTCTGTATGATGCCTCTCCAACTCGCTCAAGAATCTCGAACGGTCCGACGTATTGGGGACCCAACTTCCCCTTGACACCAAAGCGTCTGACGCCTCGTGTCGGGCATACTCTCAACCAAACCTGAGTTCCAACTCCGAACTCCAGAGGTCTACGCCTCTTATCCGCATAAGACTTTTGTCGACTCTATGCTGCTAACATCCTCTCTTGGATCACTGCTACTCGAGCCATGTCATCTTGTATCTGCTCAGGTGCTACTCCACTAGCACTACTCGTCTCATCCCAACACAACGGTGTACGGCATCTCAGTCCGTATAAAGCCTCATAAGGAGCCATCCTGACCGATGCATGTCAACTGTTGTTGTACGAAAACTCCACTAAGGGAAGGTGATCTGGCCACACCTGTCCCAAATCTAGCACGCAGGCTCGCAACATGTCCTCTAGAGTCCGGATGGTCCGTTCAGACTGACCATCGGTCTGAGGATGATAAGCAATCGTGAACTGCATACTCGTACCTAGGGCGGCATGCACTTGCTGACAGAACCTCGAAGTGAACCGTCCGTCTTTATCAAAGACTATAGTCCTAGGTACTCAATGAAGTCTCACTATCTGTCTCGTGAACTCCTCTGCCAATCGAATCACCGGCCACGTTTCCTTGACCGGAATGAAACGTGCGGTCTTTGTCAGTCGATCTACTATCACCCAAATAGCATCAAAGCCTCGACTCGGTCTCAAACCGGTAACAAAATCCATCGAGATGTCTTCCTAGTTCCACTAAGGGATGGGAAGTGGGTGTAGCTCACCTTCTGGTCTATGATGCTCGATCTTGACCTGCTGACAGGTCGCACACTGAGCTACATATCTCGTGACATCGGGCTTCAGACCTCCCCACCAGAAAGAGCGTCTAATATCCTAATACATCTTACTCGCATCAGGGTGTACTGAGTAAGGTGAAGAGTGAGCCTCCTAAAGGATCCTCTATCTTAAATCATGATCTGAAGGCACACAAACACGCTCTTGACGTCTCAAAACTCCATCAACACCAACTGCAAACTGCGGTGCCTCTCCTCGAGACATCCGGTCTCGGATCTGCGTCAAAGCTGGAGAACTATCCTACTTCTGCCAACAAATCAGGTACTATCTCCAAGGTGGATAACTGGCTGTCGGAATCCGGGAAGTGGATATCCATCTCTAGCCATGCTAAATCTCGTTGTAACTGTGGCTGAGCTGTCAGCCTAGCAATCGCCAACTCCCGGGGTGTCTTCCTACTGAGGGCATCTGCTACCATATTAGCCTTTCCTGGATGGTATAAGATCTCCAAATCAAAATCCTTGATCAATTCCAACCATCTACGTTGGCGGTTATTCAACTCCCACTGAGTGAATATGTACTTTAGACTCTTATGGTCTGTGAATATCTAACACGTAGCTCCGTACAGATAATGCCTCCAAATCTTCAACGCATGAACCACAACAGCCAACTCAAGATCAAGGGTAGGATAATTCTCCTCGTACGTCTTCAGCTGTCTAGACGCGTAAGCAATCACCTTACCCCTCAACATCAAAACACATCCCAAGCCCAGCTTGGATGCGTCGTTCTAAATCACGAAATCCTCAATGCCCTCTGGTTGAGCTAATATAGGAGCAGAGGTAAACCTCTTCTTCAGCTCATCGAAGCTCTGCAGGCACGACTCGGACCATACGAATCTCGTAGACTTTCGCAACAAGGAAGTGAGCGGTCGGGCAATAACTGAAAAACCCTCAACAAAACGCCGGTAGTAGCCCGCCAATCCTAAGAAGTTGCGTACCTCATTGACGTTCTTAGGAGGCGGCCAAGATGCTACTGACTCGATCTTCGCCGGATCTACCTTGATCCCTTCAGCTGAAACAATGTGACCAAGGAATGCTACATCGGACATCCAAAACTCGCACTTAGAGAGTTTAACGTAGAGCTCTCTATCCTGTAAGGCCTGTAGAACAATCCTCAAGTATTCTGCATGCTCTTCTCTGTTCCGAGAGTAAACCAGAAAGGCGTCTATAAAGACAACTACAAACTGATCTAGGAAGTCGATGTTGTTCATCAACTCCATGAAGACTACGGGCACATTCGTAAGCCCAAATGGCATCACTACAAACTCGTAGTGTCCATATCTGGTCCGAAATGCCGTCTTGGCTATGTCCTGCTCTCACTCTCAACTGGTGATATCCAGATCTCAGATCGATCCTCGAAAACACTGAAGCTCCATGCAGTTGATCCAAAAGATCGTCGATACGGGAAATGGGTACTTATTCTTGATCGTTACCTTGTTCAGCTCTCGATAGTCGATACATAACCTCATTGACCCGTCTTTCTTCCTGACAAAGTGAACTGGTGCGCCCAAAGGAGATACACTAGGGCGGATGAAGCCCTTCTCTACTAACTTCTCGAGTTGCATCTTCAACTCAAGCATATCGATAGGCGTCATACGATAAGGATCCTTAGAGATCGGTCTCGTACCGGGCTCTAACTCAATGCCAAAGTCTACACTCCTTTGTGGAGGTAAACCTGATGGCTCTCCAAAGACGTCAGCAAACTCGCAAGCTACTAGAATCTCCTCCAAAGCCGGACTCGTACTATCCTTCATGGCATAACACCAAAAAGCCTCGCAACCCTGACTGATAAGTCTCGCAGCTCGCACTACACTGATGATTGTACCAGTCTTCCCAAGATCCCATCCTCGGAAGATCTCAACATGGCCTGCATCTGTAGTTACTGTCAATGTCCTCTTGCCGATGTCCAGAATTGCTCGATTTCATTCCATCCAATCCATACCCAAAATAACTTCTTCATGTACTAAGTACATGACAAAGAAGTTAGCTGGCCAATCGCGACCTCCCAATCGAATAGGGCAATCGCGAACCTCTCGTGTACCTCGAATCTGACCCTCATTGGGTAATCCTATAAAGAAGGGTCTACCTTCTACAATAACTAAGACCAATCTAATGATCTATCTACACATGCATCAGATATAAAAGAATACATAGCACCGGTATCGAAAAGAACTCTAACAGGAAAACCATTAATATGAATGGTACTTGTGGCTGCTAGCACGGTCGGCTCTACAACACTCCTCAACTCATACACTCTGACTGATGCATCTCTGGTGTCTATAGATCCACCAACACGTCCTCTACCTCTCCTCTGTCCCGGAGTGGAACCCTGAGGAGCGGTAGAACCAGAAACTCTCTATTGTTGTTGTTGATATTGGGATCTCTATCCTCCTCTAGCAACACTGGCAGGTGAAGAACCCTGCAGTGATAGCACCTTGCCCTGACGACAAAACGCATCTCTGTTTCTGGGCTTGCCACAAGAAAAGCAAGTCACTGCTGGCTTCTTGCAATCAGCTCGGATATGTCCCGCTACTCCGTAGTTATGACACTACCGTCCTCAGTCAGAACTCTGCTAGAAACCAGAACGTCCAGGCGTCTGACTACGCCCAAAACCAGCTGCTCCAGCTCCAGCACTAGCTGATCCAGTCTTTTGTCTTTTCTCATGACCTCCTGTTTGAGAATCTCTCCTCTGACCCGGTTGGTCTCTCTCATAAGCAGAAGCTCTATC
Organism: Fagopyrum homotropicum; assembly: GCA_033239125.1. NCBI lineage: Eukaryota > Viridiplantae > Streptophyta > Magnoliopsida > Caryophyllales > Polygonaceae > Fagopyrum > Fagopyrum homotropicum. The sequence goes on from BSWB01000006.1 coordinate 24,366,113, forward strand.
TTGATAGTCCGTCAAAGAATCACAACGGAAACCAGCAAGATAAGAGCGTGTAGACTCTCTCAACCTCCGAGAGAAAAGGTGAACATGCTGATCCTCAAGTGGTGCAGATGGACCCAACAAAGACAACTCATCCTGAAACTTGCTGATGATCTCAACAGTAGGCAAATCCTCGAATCCAGCCTCGAAAAACTGAAGACGGTCTCTCCTCATAGCTGCAGGACAGTAGCGATCTCTAATCACCGTCTTCATCTGCTCATAACTAGTGACTTTACTGCGAACGGTCCTCCACCAAGAATGAGTTTGATCCTTCATTAATATTTGTGCTATGTTGACTCGACGTCCCTCTGGGCAAGTGATAGCCTCCATAGCAGTATCCAGTTGTCCTAGCCACTGCTCCACCTCTAATCCAGTCTTTCCCATGAAAGTGGGAACCTTCAGCTGATCGAAAGCCTTCAACCAATTGTCGGGCTTTGGCTCCTTCGCCTCAACCGGCGCTTTGACAACCTCAGCAACTCCAGCAGGCGGGGCAACAACCTGTGAAACTCTCTGCAAAACCTCAGCTGATCTCGCGGGAACTGGTGGTACTGGTGCTGGTCCTCCAGTCCTGATAGTCTCCTCAATCGCGATATGAAGAAGCTCCGATAGACACTCGTGCAAACTCCGTCGATGGCGCTCTCTTTGCTCCAGACCTAGCAGCGGTCTCATTCCCAGACTCAGGAACAACACTCTCAGCAACCTCTTCAGCAAACACCTCAACGATAGGCGGATCAACAATTGGGGATTGGCCCCGACCTCTAGCTAGTGAAGGTCTTCCTGCACGTCCTCGTCTACGGACGGCAGGTGGAAGTGGTGATCGACCCCTTCCTCGCCCTATAGTAGCGGTAGCTCTAGTGCGTGTCATCTACTATAAGGATAGGTATATAAGACTACATATAGATATAAGGCCACACTACAGCTAAAACACAAAACCAGAAAAAGCACATATAAAGGCCAACACATAAGAAAAACTACACTACTGAGATCCGCGGAGGTAGTGGTGGTCGCCCGTACATCTATCCCAAACCGACAAGTTATAAACAAAACCCCCTTTTGAAAATGTTAGACCCCTTGCGGGTTCCGTTTATTTATCCATCCGACCTTTAGAAGATTTCGAATGCCATTGTTGCAAACCTGCTATGATACCATATTGTAACACTCCAAGTTTTGGGAACTCGAAGCGTTACAGGCTAGGACCGCACAATGGGTCCCGACCCTCAGAGTAACAACAACAAACGGATCTTATAACAAGACACAGACGAATGAAAACCAAAACTCAAAATAAAACCAAAGGTAAAACAAAGGAAAACGTAAAAGACTCGCAGTCGAGTTCAAAACAAAAGGGAAAAGCAACAACAGAAACAAAAACCCGATCCCGTCCTATAATGTACGGGAACCCCGACTGACCACACCACCCAGATCACTCAGCAGCATCCTAAACCTGCGGAACATCTACAACGACGGTATAAACCGTTAGCTAACATTCTAGATACTAGCAAGAGCGTAAAGGCACAAACACATATAAGGTAAAAGAAAACACATAACATGCTTGCACACAACCGGTTATTATTTTTCTTAAAGTTATCCATTACTAATTCAACTTCTTTTGTCACACGAGAATCTCCCGAAACTCGCCTCCGCTTCCGTTTACTAATAGGAATAGATCAGTACTATCCGTTACCTAGGGATCTGGGTTGCAAGAGCACATTCTAGTCTCTTGTAGAACTAGACAAGTAGTCACCGCCCGGTTATAATACACTTGGGCCAAATAAGGTTATAAAGGGTGAATCCTATTCCGGTTATCTGTTATAAACAACAATAAACAACACAAGCAAGCCAATACAATCCAACTAATACGCGGAATGAAGCTAAGTAAGTCCAAGGGACTTACCTCACTCGAAGGTAACTCAAAGATCAACGAACAACTCAGAGACCACTCAGTTTCTCTCAGGAAAGGAGCAAGGAAAGCCTGTTCACACAAGCATCACGAATCAAGAACGAAACGGTTGCTAGAAGTCTATAACTTCTAGTCTTAATGATCTCTAAGAGATCTCCACAGAATAAGGGCTCAACCTTAGTTTAACAGCATACTCAGGGAACAAGGAACATCCATAAGGATCAAGGAAAGGAATGAGGAAAGTAAGGATGGAAGCAACTCACAAGAACGGGAGTTACTGCAGAGGAAACCACAGGGGCGGCAGGACGAGGTGCAAGGGGGATGGCCGCGGGGCGGAGATGTGCAGGCGCGGGGCGGCTGTGTGATAGAAAGCGTTGTCGGCTTTCTCTTCGATAGAACTCACAACAAGGGACACCAAAGCTCGAACCTTTGGTTCCAACACGTCAAGACTCAACTCCAGAGAGCCTGATAACAACGATACATCAACAACGAGAAGCCAACAAGAATCAAGGCTCAAACTTGATTCTTGGAGGAGAAGAAAAAGAGAGAAGAAGAAGAAGAAAACGAAAAGAAAGAAAGAAAGAAGCATGTTGTAGTACATGAACGTAAGGAAGAACAGGAAAAGATGAACTTACACGTTCAATAAGATCACAGGGGAGCAACGGAACGGCTGTAGCTCTTAGGGTTGAAGGCGGATGCAAGAAACGGGAAAAAGAAGGAAAAGACGGGAATATATAGAGACGTGCTGAAAAGATAGAAGGAAGGGCGTTTAGGGTTAGGAAGAAGATAAGGAAACCGGCCCATAAGATAGAATATCGGATATTCTATCTATCGAAGGAAGATAAAACGAACGAAAGAAAGATCGGCGCGATCTGTCGTCGACCGCAGGGAAGGCTGACCCTGCCACGGGTGCGGCCTGCCGCAGGGGCGGCACTCTTCACCGCGAGGGCGGTGAAGGCAAAAAACTGGGGTCGATCCGGATCATACCATTTTACAGAAAATAAACTCATTAAATAAACTATATATTTCGACTAATCATTTCGAGTTTATTTAATATTTTTTCCTAAACAGACGCTTAGTAGGCACAATTTATATGATCACTTGTATTATGAAGCGTAAAATAATTTATAGATAAGTGGATAAGATATTTAATCTAATTTCGTATAAAAAGTAAAAAATATAGATAGAATCTGACATACATGTAAGGTGCATACAAAGTGGGCGGTGACTGAACTACCCAAAGGTCCTTCTAGTTTAGTTTATATTATTCGTGATGAACATACTCATCAGTCATCGGTAGTACGTGGGCAAGAGCTATTGGTCCACGTGGCGCAAGGTAGGCGAACTTAATTTCCAAGTACAACTGCCAACTGAATCCAAAAGCCATATGTGGTTGAAATTTGTTGAAGAAAGAGATACCAAATGGAGTGAAACGTGGCATCAACTTTTGATGGGTTTCTGGTGGGTTCTAGCTTGCTTGCTCCACTCTCGCCACCATATACAAGAGGATCGATGTGTTAGCAATATCATGTACACGTGTCCCAACGAGCGACAGGTCATCGCTCCATCGTCTTCTATATGTGCTCGAAATTTGTTGGCTATGGTTATGGAAGTGAAGTAGAGCTAGCTTCCACACGTCAGTAACTTTATTCTTCCACATCAGCACCGCCTCTTTGTTGATAACGTTTGCATTTTGTGGCAACTACATCCACGTACTCATCCATCCAAATTGTTTAATATAATTATCTTTATTTTAAAAATCACAAAAGTCATCATAAATGGTGACTTAACCTGGCTTTGGTGTGCTAGTTAATAAGGAAATGTAACAGAATGACCCACTTATGTGCACAATAGCGGGCAGGTGCACTGAACATGTAGAGGCTGCAACGGCAAGCATGTGACTAATCACATATTCTTAAGATTAAGATTTGGATTTACGAAGATACCCCCCAGAATATTACGAAAGAACCACTCCCAGTGGCGAGTGGCGATCGCGACTATTCCTTTCCAAGCAAGGAAAGCTAACGCGCTTGATATTGACTTGGAAAATAAATTACTTTAACTCGCCTGTCTTGAATGTTGTAATCATAGAAGCCGTCAAAGTTTGGAGGTTTGTTTGGTGCAAATAAAGAAAACCTCTTAACAAATATTTTGACCGACTTAGCCCCCAAGTAAGACATACGACCTAGCTTAGTAGTGACTAGGCCAACCCATTTACTCTTACTAGTTAATTAATAAAGAAATAATTAAGTACCGTTTACCGGTAGCATTAATGGTAAGTAAAGAGGAAATGGTGTTAGTAGTAGGAGTGGTGTTAGAGCTACTTTCCTACCCACTTGTCACGCAACTTCTCCCCTTTCCTCCACACCCTCACTGCTTTATATACCAACCGCTCTCCTCACTCTCTCCATACCCATCCTTCATCTTCTCCACTCCACTCCACAAAATATTTACAGACAAGGATTGAAGGATTCATTAATTGAGGCAACCATGGCACTCCAAGCACCACTCAACTCATCTCCCGCCTTGGAATTGGAGGAATCATCGACCTCCCACTCTCAATTCGACCACTGGGTCAAGAAGAAGCGTTCTAAGCGTCCTGGAAACCACCCTGATTCCGCCCCCACTGAGGAAGAGTATCTCGCTCTCTGCCTCATCATGCTCGCTAGCGGCGGAGAAACCGCTGCCCCACCGCCTCCGCCTAAATCATCCCCGGCGCCACTACCACCGCCTGACCATCCTCCAAAGCTCAACTACAAGTGTACCGTCTGCAACAAATCTTTTGCGTCCTACCAAGCTCTTGGCGGCCACAAGGCTAGCCACCGCCAGCAGAACTCTGGCAACGGGGAGAAAGGCATCTCCGCCGCCGCTGTTGGGGTGACTTCCGGTGTCGGAAAGTCGCACAAGTGCTCGATCTGTCACAAGTCCTTCTCCACTGGACAGGCTTTGGGTGGACACAAACGCTGCCACTACGAAGGCGTGATCGGCGCAAGTACTAAGAGCGGGAGTGCTCTGACGACGACGTCCACTTCAGAGGGGGTGGGTTCCACCGTAACTCACCGGGGATTCGACCTCAACATGCCGGCAATACCGGATTTCAGCCCTGGCGTTGACTTTGAGGTTGAGAGTCCTCATCCTCTGAAAAAGCCCCGTCTAGTGTTTGAAAATTGATTGGGTTGTAGCTAGTTGAAGAGATTGTTAGTACAATTTTGATGGTTTCCCTCTGTACATATTAATTTATCATCAGAAATATTTACAGTTGCTTTCCTTTGTGTGTAAAACTGATTGAATTGAATGGAATCAGATATCGTCCTGATTAACTCTTTTGTATCCCTGAATCTATGGAGGGGTAGAACTAACTGGTAATACTGTTGCATAATGAAACCATTTGATAATGATGATGAACACTGAACAGAATTGTCAGACAAGTGAAGTCTCAACAGAAAAGTGAAGTCATTCAGGCGGTTACATTGTTTAAAAAAGTCAAATTAACGCCAATGTATCTTACGTAGGACGGCAGATACCACCTCACCTTACGCCATTAATCCCTAATTTACGATTTCTTTTTTTAACAATATACTGTCACATTATTTCTCTATGCTTTGCATATTGATTTTTATTTTTTTACAGATAAATATGATGTGTTGACAAAGTGTGGACACAGTAATTTCAAAGAAGCGAGGATGGACCCATTTTGCTTGGGAAGTTGAAAGCCGGTGCTTTTCTCTTGTCGACCTGGCAAAGTCGGATGCCAGCGTGGACATTAATTTGCCAGCTCACGATATACAGAATGGATTAAGTTTATTCTATTCTAATTTTTTAACGATTCGGCCGGTGCTCTTATCTGATCCGTTCACCCATAGGAAAAGTTTAAGATGGAATTAATGAGGTTGATAATGAAGACAGCGTGGACAGCACCGTCTTTTCCATATGCTTTTGTCTTCTGAATTTTGATTAGTCTTATGATAATGATGGATCATTAATCTGTTCCATTCTGGTCTAAACCTTTCTCCTCAAACTACTCATCTAGAATTCAGTTTTAGCTTCTTCCATTAGACAATAATCCGTTCACACTATGCTTGCATCTCACATCCCTAAACGTCGTTTATGTTAATTAACTATTTAATTGTATTATTATAAATAATGACTTAGTGGTCCAGCTTGCATGAGTCCGCATTCTAGACAACGCGTCCGGCCAACACATGATTCACGCACCCACCACTATAATTTATGCCAAAATTTAGTTTTAACTTTTGCTTATATCATCTCGAGTTTAAGACGTGACTCGTACAAGCACACGGGATTTCATTATAAAACTATTTGACTATAATAGGAGTAAACCGTCATCTACTAATGTATTATCGATTTAGCGATGGAGAGATTTTTCATACAAGGTCAGCTATGAATTCACTTGAAATTGATATGAAATGCCTTTGAATTTTCTGGTTGGAAGCCAAAAGAAGAGTGAGAGCGAGAGGGGAAAAAAAAAGTAGAAGGATTTGTTTGACACCACACGATGTATAAACTTAAGACGAAAGGAGAAGTTGGGAGTGTGACAAGGTTTCCCATAATATAATATTCTTTGAATACCAACCACATAAACATTTGCCCTTCTCTATCGCCCACCTATATACTTGTGTTTATCTTTTTATTAACAATTTTATCATCCGTGATCATCTTTTACCTTTTCGTATTGTATAGTTTTATACAATATATGTTTTAGTAAGGATGATTTTTGCGTAATATAAGCTTCATCCAATCATTGATTTTTGTTTTAAACTATACAACTTGAAAATGGGCCGACTGATAGTAGAAGGCCCAAATAAAAAAGGAAAGGCGGCCCATATTGTACCTCGTACGGTCCAGCTACCTGTCCAAGGATCGTATCGATCAATACTGGAGAATGTAGACACCTAAAATAGCCCCGCCCATTTTACCAATACAAAGAATTCGAATGGAATCTCCATTTTATAAGACAAAATAGAGGATAAGAGAGAATTGAGGTGCTAATAGTTGTAGCCAAATGTCAACCCCATATTGGAGAATCATGACGAATTTATTTGCAAATAATAAATAAATAAGGCATATTCTCGAATCTCGAACATTTTTTTTAAATTGGGTCCGTTCGAATAACCCTCGTTGGTTAATATCACATATTTGCCTCTTTTTATACGTGGTTAATACTTAATATCACATGTTTTTTCTGTACGTAGAAACGCAACAACAATTTCATTTTATTATTTGTTGATGACATGATTATCTTCACTAAAACAAACACAAACCCCCCTATTATGACAAAAGAAATCAATGAATATCTTGCTCGATCTCTCGTTAGAAGATTAACTACCTCATATTTGTCTTCCAACCGACAAAACACACGAACGACAAATGCATTACATACCAAAAAAAATATTTATTCAATATGGATCACACGACTACCCTTGACAATTATTTTGCTTGTCCAATTATTAATGGTAGAGTTAACAAAGAAACTTTTAGCAACATAAACAACAAAACGAAATAACAACTCCGTAAATGGAAAACAAATTCTTTATCACAAGAATGACGAAATATACTTATAAAACATAACCCAGTTACAAAACCGTCTTTCTTAATGCAAAATTTTATGCTTCCAATATATAACTTGGACGAACTCGACAAAACATATAAAAATTCTTTTGGAATAAAGGTGATAATCATAGATCACTTATCAGCTAGGATGCTATCTGTAAACAAAAAAAGAATGGTGGATTAGGATTAAGAAATCCCTTATCACAAATAAAGCCCTACAAATAAAGTTACTCTAGAAAATACTCGATGAACCAAATAACATTTGGGTCAAAATTGTTAATGAGAAATTTTTGACAAATATCAATATGCTACAATATCATCTAAAAGGCGTTACGTCATGACAATGGGAAAAATTAGTAAAACTCAAAGTCGAGTTCAAAAACGGAATCATCTGGCAGGTGTGTAATGGAAAATCGATTAAATTCTGGTAGGATAATTGGGTCACAACAGCTCCGCTTATCAAAATGGAACAAAACAAAAATCTTATTAACACCAATATTAAAGTTAGTCATTTCATTAATGCTAATGAGTGGGGTGCCTCTAAAATTGAAAACGAACTACAAAACTTCATCAGCCTAGCACTTAGAAAGAGAATTATGGAAACAATTATCCCAACAAATAAAATACAAGACAAACTTTACTAGCGAAGAAGTAAGAATGGATGGTTTTCAACTCAATCAGCTTCGGAAATGATTGAAAATGAGTTTGGATGGCTTCTTAACTACTCTTGTGAATGGATTTGGAAACTAGTTAGACAACCAAAAATTAAAAACTTCATATGTAAAATCTCAAAAAACGGCATCCAAACAAAAGCAAAACTTGATGAAAGGAGAATCGTAGTTACTAAAAATTGTGAATTTTGCAACCACCAACTCGATGACCTAATACACCTGCTCATTGATTGCACCTATAGTAAAATTCTTATTGCCAAAATTGATAAAACCATATTAACTAACATTAATGTAATTAATTTAAAAAACAAAAAATCACATGAAACCCTACTAGAAATTAAAAAAAGCAAAACTAAATCGGCATTAATAATTTTACACGCCTTGCAACGATATGGCGGAGCATATGATTCTTCGCGAACAAAATCATCTTTAATAACAATACTAGTGGATCGGATAACAACATTTTAAATTTCATCAAAAGGCATGTTCATAATTGGAATAACCGCATCACGGTTGACAACGACTATGACTTTAAAAATGTACAAGAAAATAAAAGACACACCACAAGGAAGAAAAACAATATTAAATGGAAAAAATCAAAACCTGGATTCCATAATTCAATTTTCATGGATCAAATTTTGACTCGAAAATTACGTCCATTGGATTTATCATACGTAATAACAATAAATAAGTTATTAGCCTGGACGCTAAGAAAAATAATTTTAACTCAATAATGAAAGCGGAAGCCCTGGGATGAAAGCGGAAATTAAATAAGCAATCGGATTAAATATAAAAAAAATCGAGATTGAAGGTGACAACTTATGTGTTATCAAGACACTCCAAGGTTCTTGGAGTTGTCCTTGAGAGATCAAGATAATCTTATCCGACTCCAGACTCGGGATTCGCTTATCTGAGGAAGTTCATATCAGACATGTGTAAAGAAAAATCAGTTGTGTTGCTGACCGATTGATCCATTTGGAAATTTTGAACCCCAACACACCCTTTTTCAAATAATCCTGAACTTTGTGTTCTCATTCGCAAGGATACTTTATGATAAACTACCCGTAGAAGATAATCTTTTCTAACCGTTTTATGTTTTTAAAAAAACCCACATATTGTCCTCCTTTTTTTTTTTTGGGAAGAGTTAAGTACTAGGTAGACTTTGGTATACTTATTGACAATTATTTTTATAATTAGTATGCTTTATTGATTCATAAGTAAATATGTGTATATATTTTAGTTTCAAATCTAAAAAACTTCAATTAATGTTTTATGTTTATTAAGACTTAGTTTTATACTCTGAATTTATATATTATCTAAAATTTTATAAAACTAATACTTGTACTTAGTTTGTTTCTCCATAAATTATACAAAATTTGAATTATTCATAAATATTAAAATTTTAATAAATAAATTATATTAAAAAAACTATATAAAATACAAACTCTAAGTTTATTTTTCAAAATCACGCAACATATATTTTATACTTAATTTTGAGAAAACACTACATTTTTTTTAAACTAATCGTAAAAATAGGTGATTTTATATCCTTTTTTATTTATATAGATAATCATTCACAAATTTCATATTTTATATTTATAAAATAAATAGTTTTAGTAATATTATTATATTTGTATAAGAATTATAACTAAAAAGCAATTGATGATATATTAATTCAATTTCTTTTTAGTAGGACTCGAAAAGACATTTCAATTTCTTTTTGTTAGCCTAGTAGGAGCATCAGCTGGTCTGGGGAACACGGAGCCGCTCGTGCCCAAACTTTGGAACTCCCTCCTTCTCATGACTTTTTCATTTTTTATTTATTTTTTAATTATAAAAGCACACAAAAGAGTCAGTCGAACATTATTCGAACATGGTCCGCACCCATTGGTTATGGTAGATTGGAATTTGAGGTCGCTTGATTGGGCTAAAAATTATTTTCGATAATGGAATGATTTTAAATCAATAAAAACTTACGTTTGTTTATAGATATTTTAACACATAAAAGTAATCATATTATTCTCATTTCCTTTCCATACCCTTATTTGACCCCATTCTATTTTCATTTCACCGCTCCAACCGAACGGGCACTAAATGTTAAAGTTAATACAAATTGATTGTAAAGTGGGAATCGTTTACAATGTTCTCAGTTTAGACGTAACACCTTATTATCTTAAATACGAGAATCGCGTGTAATATGTATACATATGCACGTGAAACCAGAGTCAACACATAAGTCCAATGTAATCGCATCCCAAAACCAATTAACAATATAACAAATTTAGATGTGAAACTTATTATATTCGAAGTAAAAATGTATTTCGATACACCACATTTTTATTAACTACATTACTTCAAAATCTAAAAAGCAAATATCAGTTTGCTATATATGCGTCTTCATGATTAAGTTATACTAAAATTATCTTTCAAGTTAGATTACTTTTCACTACATCATTCATAAAAATAGAGGAAACGACACAAAATCATCCTCCTTAACAACTCTTTTTGCAAGAAATCACCTTTCTACAACAATAAAGAGACGTCAAAGATAATCAAAATGATTTTCACAATGAGATTTTCAAATCTTGTCGATGGAATTAATAATCGTTAGATTATATCCTTCAATTTTCAACTTAATTGTGTCCGCTAAAATAATTTCCGTGCCATTTCATTAAAGTTTAAAGCTTCCGTATAAATAGCAAAAGTCTTCCCGCATTGTCCACATCCAAAAGTAACCGGGGAGGCAAATGGAAATGGGTCGGTTTATGGGTGGAAGTTCCACTTCCACCAACCACCCACGTTACTTAAACTCTCACCCACCCCGCCCACCACCCGCCTAACACTTCACCCGTCACCCACCGACCCATCAACCACAGGGTGTTCGGGTGAAATAATCGGGTGCGTATTGTGTAGTATATCTTTTAGTTTTAAAGATTTACCTGCATAAAGTAATTTATATTTTAAAGTAACACAAATATAAACGGACAATTTTGGTAACTAGGCTTTTAGAAAAAACTATAGTAGTAACTAGACTTTTTAATGTTTCAATTAAGTAAATATACCCCAATCTTTTGTATTTATTTTCAAACTCTACACACTATTCTCTCAAGGGGTACATTTACTAAATACATAACTAGAAAAAGCCTAGTAAACCAAATTGTTTCAATATAAATCTACTAAATTACGGAACATTATCCAACATTACAAACCAACGTGGAAAATGAATTCCAATTAGTACAAAACTATGCAAATAAACGCAATATTTTTTGCATACAACAAACGTAAATCAACATATACTACAATCAAACTCCTTAAGAGCTCGATGTAGCGATCCTGCAATCTTCCGCAAACAACATGGTAAAATGATAACTACTATTGACCATCAGCCTGTCTACTCTCATATTCTGAAACATCCGAAAATTTTAGAATGATATCATATAGAGAGACAATACGCACAAGTTTCCACAAGTTGTAATGAACTATCTTGCAAAGAAGCTGCCTTCATCCAAAATTATCAAACTAAAATAGTAATCCAAACACATGGTATTGTATAACTGACTAAACGCCTAAAGTGAGTGTTGTGTTGAGGGGAGTGTGTGGCTCCAAAATCGTATATAGATATGAGGAGAGGATGGAAAGAAGACACTAGTGAATATTTACTACCTATTGAGAGAATCAAGCAAGCGATGCGCAAAAGAGAGTGACCGAATGGGAAGGGAGTGTGTGGCTCAGCGGCGGTAAACTGAGGTAGTCAGGTACGACGATTTGGCGAAGGACCGAAGGTTTTAGCGAGTCTAGCAACTAGCGAATTAGAGATCGATATTAAAAATTCAAATTGGGGAAGGGGCAAGGTGAATGGTGATGCAGGTGCACTCTTGTCTGTTGATAATTTAGGGTTTTTATATTTTTATATTTTTCGTAATTTTTATATGGGTAGAATTTAAGGTATTTTATTTTTATTTTTTATTTATACTTTATACGGGTGATGCGGGACGGGTAGGGCGGGTGGTGGATGGTTCGGTTGGTGGGTGGTTGTACCTATACCCATACCCACCCACCACCCATCAATTTCACCCTTCAACCGCCCACCACCCGAAATTCTTCGGGTTTTCACCCACGAATTCGGGTTATTTGATCGGTTGGATCGGATGGTTGTGCACCCATTTTCATCCCTAGGAGGCGTCACTATTTTTAAGAATGAAACCAAATGAACATAGTCTATTGTTAAGTTTTGACCCAACCAAATTAAGTTTAGTGAATCACTCCTCAAAGTTGTTCCAACTTAACTTTCTAATTTTTCGTATGCCTTTTGTCATCCTTCAAGCATAGCTTTTTGCGTGTGGCATTGTCCCAAGACTTGATTTGATGAAAAACACAATTCAAAATGAAAGTAGGTTTCTTGTTATTAAAAATACACCGACTTCTTCAAAATGAAATATTCCACCAAATCAACCACAGGTATCCCACAGTTGTAGAACACAACTATTACAGAGACATGCTACCAATGACAAAAGTAATGATTAAACACTTTCGTAAGAATGTTAATATAGGACATAATGCATAAGGACAATGTCTCTTTGTTTTTCTAAATTTTTCTACATACAAAGACCATCCAGGGACAATTTTCATAAAAAATTTTAACCGTTGACATAATGTTCCCATATCCGTGATAAATCACTTAAAATTTTCCCTTTATTTCGTTAAGTTAGCTTAAAATGTGATTTAGTTGAGAACCATTCCTTTGAACATAAGGACCAATAGAGCTTGTCTTGGATATGGTAAGATACAAAGGGTAACTATGAATATGTTGTATTACACTATGCAGTAGGATTGGCCCTAAATAATCGTTTATTTTGTTGTAGTTTCACGAGTTATCTAGATTCAAAACCGAGCTAGTCTTCTCCGAGTAATTAGCAAGCGAATTTTTTGGAACAAATTCCATAAGAGGCATGCCCAATATTCATGAATTCCTCTATAGATTATCGTTTCTCCCATCTCCAACTTTGGTCTAAAACAACCTTCAAATTCTCTTGTAATTTCAGATGTACTTGGTTGTCACGTTCTTAGTAAGAAGATAATTCTAAAGTTTTTTTTTCCTTATCTTTTAGTGTACAAGATACCATCTATATATCTATATATACTTACTAAAGTAAAGAACATTCTGATCACGTGACACGTTGAAAATTGAGAATTTAAACCAAATCTTCATATATTACTAAATTGCCATTTATTTTATCTATTTTATATTTCAACTAAATCCAATCTATTTCTTAATTAATTTCTGTCAAATCCAGCTGTTTACAAAATAAATATTTTCCTTTTCAATAAAAGATTTTATGGAGTTAGTCACTAATAATATTTAATTGAATTAAGAGTACGATTAATCATTGTAACATTTTATTAAATAATTACGTATTAAATTAGTTTAACCAAAATTTGATAATAAATTATAAATTGAAGTTTCAATTTATAGAGTTAGTCAATAAAAGATGCATTATGAAGAAACCTATTAATAGACTTAATTTTTTGAAACCAAAATTCTTAAAAATCTATGTTTTAAAATATTTTTATGTTAGCCTAGTGGTGGGCAAGGGACGAGATGAGATGAAATTGAGGTCATTTCAGTCCCGTCCTGGCTATTTTATATTGTGTATTTTAGATTGAATCCCATTAGATCCTATTCCAACTGAGATCTGGACACGACGGGCTCAATTCCGCTTAACTCTTAATTGTTTTATTGTTTTTGAATTTAAACACTCTATTAACAAAAATATCCGTATATATCGTACTTAAATAAGTTAATGCCCATATTCCGGCAGTGTTTGGGCCATTTGTTAAATTTGACGGATTGACCAACATGATTTTTTTAATAAATAAGCATAACTATATAATAACTATATATGTATATTACTAAGGCTCATATACCTCGATAGTTTTTAGCAGGGCGGGTTCGGAACAAGAGTTCTAATTTTGAATGAATTACCGCCGGGATCTGGATGGGATCAGGTTTGGCGGGATGATACCGGGTTTGGCGGGATGAGACGAGATTGGGACGGGATCATGATGTTCGAAGTTTAAGTTTGTTGTAAGTGTAATATATTTATATCTTCATAAGAACTTGTATTATTTTGTGATGAAAATTTTTATTTGGATTTATAAATTAATATATCTGATCAATACTATCTTTACTAATTTAATTATGATAGAAAATATAGGGCAATAATCCTAGCATGACAACCCCAAATATAATCATTTTTTCATCGCGGACTTCATTATTTGTTTTAGTTTTATCTCATTGTCCTCGATTTTTAACATAATTATTAACTTATTCAAAATCGTCGTGAATGACATTTATAATTTTTTTTAATATACTCAAAATACAATATATATTTAGATGTATATATATTATAAATACCCGTGCACGGCACGAGTTATAAACTAATTTTTTTTACAAAAAAAGATTCATATTAATTACTCGGCGTCGAATTATTAATATCACCCTGTAGAACGATTGTCCGTTAATTGGTGGTAACAATAATTTTTTCTATTACTAAGGCCCTGTTTGATATTAGTTAGAAGCAGATTCATTTAGATTCTTTTTTACGGGATTCTTCGGGATGACAAAAATGTAACCGTTTGATATGAGTTGCAGCTTCTGTATTGAATTATTTTTTGAGATTCTTTTGGCAAAAGAATCTCATAAAAAGAAGCTTGGCTACCCAAACTTCTTTGAGATTCATTAGGTTAGATTATTTATCTTCCGGCCATACCCTTCCATTCTACCGTTCATTCTTCTCATCTCTAGTGAAGCAGGTTCTTCATTCTCTCCTCTCTCTCAAATCGCACTTTACACCAGCAGCCAATCGATCAAACTTTTCTTCCTTCCCGTCAACTTGTCTTCTCTTCTCAATTGCTCATCTTCTCTTCTCTATCAATATTCAATCTCCATCCCCAAGTCTGCGAGGTCGCTTGTACTGCCTCAACATCAGTGAGGAGCAAACGGTAGCCGAAGAAGCAACCATGAAAGCTCCAGCGAGCCATGGCGGGAGCCATGCGCCAATGAGAGGGAATAGGGTGCCGGCAGCGAAGAGAGCCAAGGATGGTTCTCTTCTCAATTGCTCATCTGCCCCTATTTTGGTCGATATCGAGAAAGTTATGCAACTCAGATACTCATTTAATTTTGTTTTGTTATGCTCGGTTTTTTCTTCGATTGATTGTCTATGGAAGATAAAACATTGTTATATCTTTTCTTCAAGTCATGAATTCACAATTCATAACCTAAGCAGAAGGAAATTTTCAATAATCAGCTGAATGAAATCAACGTTGAGATATCAACAGCTGAATGAAATCAAGGCTGTCAAGTGGGATTTGGCTTGGGATGAAGATGGTTCTTCGATTCCAATTACCGATTTTGCTTACTTTGCGCTTAATAAAAACTACACTAATAGCCAAGGGGGATTTGGTGTATTTGATGTCGGAGTTGTTGATTTGTGGCTAATTATTGTCATTAGCTTCTACAATCCTCACTGATAAAGAATTTAGCTATAGGCATGCAGTAAACATGGCTCTACAAGCACTAAATGAACTTGCTGTTAATTATATTCATCATTGTGCTATTTGATTTGGATTTGCAGATCAATTTTTTTTGGTTATGTGCATCATTTTTGGTCTGTTGTTTGATTTAACAATTATGTGCATCACTTTGGTTCAAAGCTGTTGTAGATGGGGGAAAAATCAGCAAATATTCACATAAATAGGAGGAATTGATACAAATTGCTGTCACATAAATTAGAGTACAGATGATGAAACCAATTGATACAAATTGTTGTCAGGAATGAGAGGGATGATAATGGATTACAATTAACAAATGAAACACAAATTATTGTCACATTACAATAAGCAGATGAATGTTTAGGGTTAAGACATGTTTGACACATATTAAAAATTAGGGGCATTATAGTAAACTTTTCGTAAACCATCTATCTAAATAATCCAATATCAAACACGTAAAAATTTTTTTAAAAAAATCCTTATGAATCCCCATCCCCAATAATCTCTAACAATCTTAAGAATCTCCATCTCAAACAATCTTAAAAAAAATACCCATATAATACCAAACATGTCCTAACTAGAAAGAAAAGGTCTGACACTAACACACATTATGGCTGGTTAATATCCGAAGCCCAACCATGGTTAGTTTGTAACCCCACCATTCTTCATCTCTTTATATATCAGATCAACTCTCCCACCTCCATCGTTCTTTTGTTCCCTGTCCTCTTACACTCTTTAGGAACTGAGGAAGATATAAGCTGAAGAAAATGAGCTGCAATGGCTGCCGAGTTCTCCGGAAGAGATGCAGCGAAGACTGCATTCTCCGGACCTCCTTACAACCCATCCAAAACCCCGAGGCTCAGGCCAACGCTACTCTCTTCGTCGCCAAATTCTTTGGCCGCGCCGATCTCATGTCCTTTATCTCCGCAGTTCCTCACCACCAGCGCCCTGGTATTCTCCAGTTCAAAATTCAAGTTGCTCTTGCTATTCAGAAAATGTTATTCGATCTCGCATCTTATTTAATTATTATGATTCGGTTCCAGCTTTGTTTCAGTCGCTGCTCTTTGAGGCTTGTGGAAGGACGATCAATCCAGTTAGCGGAGCAGTAGGTCTTCTCTACTCTGGTAACTGGCAAATCTGTCAAATCGCCGTTGAAACAGTATTATCCGGCGGCGTTCTCCGGCCAATCGCCTCCGATTTTCTCAATCGCATGCTCTCTTCTCCATCTCTCGGCGAAAATCACTCGAAATCGGCGAATATTGCATGCTCGATGATGGATTTACATCCATCCGCATGTCCGGATGAAAGAACGATGCGAGAAACGACACCGTTAGAGTCAGAAGTGTCAGAAGGAAGCTTCGAGAACAACGTGAATGGAGGAGGACAGAACCGGAAGCTTCTTAACCTTTTCGTTTGAAGTATTTAGAAGTGAGATAGCCGCGTCGGAGCTCCGGCGGATTTTGAAGTGAACTGAGATTTAGTTAGCCAAGTTTTTTTCTTCTTGTTTTTTTTAAGCTTTTTTTTTTTGGAAATTTATAATAAATAAGAGAAGACAAAAGGAGAGGCGTGGGTTAAGCCTGTGGAAGTTTTGGAGTTGCATTGATGCAGTGAGGCACCGATAGAATAGTGAATACAAGTTGCGTCTTTCTTTCTCTATCATTCTCAACTTTTTCATAAACAACAAACTCTGTTGCTTCTGCAGATCAATAGACGTTAAGTACAAAGTGTAACCAAAATTTGACCTTCATTCATAAGCTCGACATCATCCACAGAAAAATTACAGTAGGAAGCTTAAACATAAAATATTTATATACTTTTTACATCCTTGATGTACCTTTTCCTATCGATATCAATAGGTTTTTATAATAAAAAAAGATGATGTTAAATGAATTAGTAAATACGTGTGATAAAGATCTTGAGAAAAGGAGTGATATTGGGAAATTAAGATTATATTACAACAACAAAAAGATGATGTTAAATGAATTAGTGAATATCAAAAGTCTATTCGTTTAACTTATTTGTATACTAATTTTATAATATTAAAATTTTAATTTAAGATAGCAATTTTATATATATACGCATTAAATAGTAAATAGCCGTATATAAAATACTACACCATTTAAACCTTGAAAGAAGCATGTAACACACTTCCTCCGATCTATAATACGATATAAAAATAAAACATTACACGTTAAAATTTTAAAAGTAAGAAGAATATATGTTCATAAATTTTTTTAAGACGGTATCTAGTTGATTGGTCACTTTTATTTAGCAACTGACTACTTTAGAGGGTAATCATTAATGAAGCATTAATAGTTGTTAGAGCTTAGAATGAGAAGGATTCCACATCCTATCCTTAACAAAAAAAAAACATATTATATGTATATAATAAATGATTTATATGTTTATTATTGATATGCATTTTTCAACTTTAACAAAGGTTGTTATGGTTAAGAGTTTGAGCTTTGTAAATCCATTTAGGGCCCGTTTGGTTTTAACTCCGGAATCGGAAACGGAATGGAAACGAATCTAGTCAATACGTATACCCTTATTCATTAAAATTTTTGGAATCATTCCTTGTGGTTTGTAGTAATTGGATGGGAGTTTGATTACTTTTGATACCCTATAGGGTAACAAAATGTGAGGAAATTAGTGCATTTTTCATTAAACCATGGGGAATGATTCCATGAAATTTCATGAATATGGATATACATATGGACTAAATTCGTTTCCATTCCGTTTCCGTTTCCGGAGTTAGAACCAAACGGGCCCTTATTGTATAAACTAAAAACATATGACACTTTTATAGTTTTATGTGTGTCAAGCAACGAGCAAGTCACAGATCAATTTTTTTAACAAATTTAGTAAATATATCATTTAGTTTTTTTTCTTTTTTCTTGCAAAATTAAATATATATTTTGTGTTTTAAAAAATATTAGTTTTTGCATTCAAGTACATATTGATTGATAATATCATATCTATACAAAATTGTTTTCTTATCAAATTTAGCTTCCATTTCTCTCCACTAAAACTAATTATATTTTGGTTTTAAAATATAACATAATTAAAAATTTAACAAAATATTATATAAAATCTACATGTAACTATTTTTCTGAAAAGGAAGAAATTACAGGATCACTTTTAAAAAGCGGTTCATCTGTAATATTTGTATGGACAAGGATATTTAGTTCACATCTTTGAGGACGAAAACATTTAGTTCACAATCTGAATAAATGTTAACCGATAAAGAAAATAATTTAAGTTAAACAAGATTATCAGTAACTTTGTTAATTTCTCTAAAGTTCTATATACGAATTTGAATCGAAAAGTTGTATGCAACTAGTTACGTACCTATTTGGATTTTGGAGGGCTCACTCGAGCATTCGCAACCTTTTTTTTCATCTTTCTAAAGGAAATACAACCTTTCTATATTTCTCCGTTGAACAAGTAATAAGATTGATTTGTGCAATATTGTCATCCTCATCCTGGAATTGACATGATTATCATGTTAAGTTGGAGATGGTTGTCACAGTGTATACAAAATTGGCACAACATACATGTTGCGATCCACGTGAGCTTCCTCTACTTGCAGTGCCTTCCACGTCATCGCGATTATTCTACACAGCACCGACGATTCGGACTCGTTAGAAAAATCAAAAACGACGACGAATTGAAGTGATATGATAAGGGAAGGAAGGGGTTGTATGCTGCGTCTCGCCGCATATTGGCGGTAGGTCCCACTTACCACTTTGTAGGGATTTAAATCAAAGCAAAATAAAGTCTAACATGAAATGACAACTTAGACCCCACCCACCTTCACTTTATTAATCTACTTTACTCTTATACTAATATGAGTAATATCGTAATTTTTCGATGCCAAATAGTGGATATTGATTTCTTTTTCATTTTGTACAAAAAGGGAAATGTGAAGTCAGCCTTTTCATTCGGTCTGCTTTTAAATAAAAAAATTGATTATGACTAAGATTCTTCTAAAATTTTGATAACTTTTAGGGCACGTTTGTTTCCGACTCCGGAAAAACGGAATGAAAACGAATTTAGTCCATATCTATATCCTTATTCATGAAATTGTATGACATTATTCCTTATGGTTTAAGACAAAATGCACTTGATTCTCCACATTTTGTTACCCTATAGGATATCAAAAGTAATCAAACTCTACTCCAATTATTTCAAACCACAAGGAATGATTCCACAAACTTTCATGAACAAGGATATACGTATGGACTAGATTCGTTTCCATTCCGTTTTCGATTCCGGAGTTAAAACCAAACGGGCTCTTAAAGTGGAGAGGAGGAAAATTACACTGAAGAGGAAGTGGGGGGTTTTCAAATAAATATTGTAGTTTTGAATCTTTTGATTTTGCCCATACTGTTTCAAGGTGATGTTTCAATTGTGTCATTCTCTTTTTTTTTCTAACATTTTCTTTTTTTCCTTGTAGACGTGTTATCTTCTCCTTAATTGTTTCACGACTCTTTTTTTTCCTTATATACGTGTTATCTTCTCCTTAGTTGTTTCATGACTCATCCATGATATATGTTTTGACTTCTCTGGGTATGAAACCCTAGTCCAACCGTCTTCTTTCATCCATCGTCTTTACCCCAGATCGATCCTTCAGTTACTCTCTCCTTCATCCACCATTCTCCGTTTCCCTTTCTCACTTCCTCTCCGCCACAATCGCCTCAAGCCTACCACATCACCTTCTCTCCACCTACATGTCTCCTTCTCGCCCAATCACTTTCGATCTCTCCCTCCACCCTCCCAACTTCATACCTATCTACTCCATTTCCTCTACCAACACAATCATTGTCACTCCTAGTCGCTCAGTCGCATTTCGAGCCATCAATTCGTCATCATTTGAGGCTACACCAAAAGATATTGAGTCCAATTTCAAGGTGGAAAGCGCTAACGAAGCTCCGACTTCAAATGTTGATGAATATCTCAGCGGTGATTGTGAGTATGATGAGTATGACGATTTTTCATTGTTCAAATTAATGATCCACTCAATACGCGTTTCTCGTCGGGGCTCTCTCTTCCTCAAATTTATGAGAATATTATTAAAGCAGCATACCCTCAGATTTTTGGAATTTATCTCTAAATTGCGCCTTTGAAGTGTGGGTCGGCCAAAGTTAAAGAAATTAGGAGGCATATAATAAATTTTCGGAAACCAGGTAGGCTTTTCCTACGCTTGCTTTCCTATATATTGGTTGTCTGATGTGTTTTTGCCATATTATGAGGATTTTTGTAGGATGCGAGTTTTGTGTTTGAGGATACTTAGGGCTTCTTTGGTGAGTGAAGATTATGGAGATGAAATGAAGATTATGAGATTATGGGGATGAAATTGAGAGATTTCTTTCATCCTAATATAGATAGATTATTTGGATTATGAGAATTATGGGATGAAATAAATATTTCATATTAATCCCATGTATCACCAAACGGGGTATGAGCCATTGAGCCAGTCTAATAATGTATAATTACGTAGATGAAGATGAGGATGAAGAGAATTCTTTAGATGAAGAATTAAGGGGATGAAATTGTTTAAGATGATGAGTATGAAATTAAGTGAATGAGTTTTTGGTAAAATTAATATAATTATGGGTAAATTTACGAAAAATTACATGTTAAATTTTTTTTATAAATGAAAAAATGAGGGTAAAAGTGAGATTTAAGCCTCAATAATCTTCATAATCCTTATAATCCAAGTTTTGTAGGATTACAAAATTCTCATAATCTAATTCCCTCAATCTCCATAATCTAACTCTTTTAATCTCCTTAATTCCCTTACCAAACGAGATTACGAGAATTATTTCTTCCTTTTAATTCCCATAATCTTAATCTTCTTAATTTCTACACTTACCAAATAGGGCCTCTGTAAAAAAAATAGTTAGCTTTACCAGTGGGCAAAATAACATACTCCGTAATAATAAAACTTATCTTGGATTAAACTTAGGCTCATAATTTTGGGATTTGTGTTGTTATGTCGAATGATACAACCAAAAACCGAACCGGATAAGAACCATGTTGATGAATGATTATTGAAATTCGAAAACAAAAAAATACAAGGGATAATTTGACATACTAGGCCTTTTTGAGTTTTTGTTTAAAAAAGTGTACCCCAAATTTTTTACCACTTTCATTTAATAGTAGGTAAAAATTATTAACCCTTCTATTTAGAAAGAAAGAATAAATGATGTTTGTTATTTGTTATATAAGTATAAGTTTTAATTTTTAATTACTGAATTTGTTTTCTTTTATTATTTTTCTTGCCTTTTTTTATTTATTTTTTATTTTCTTTTTTATTTTTTGGACTGAATTTCTCATACCGGAATTTCTCATACCAGAAATTTTCATACCAGAAATTTCATACCAGAATTTCTCATACCAGAAAGTTTTTTCATACCAGAATTTTGTCATACCAAAACTTGTCATACCAAAAATTGTCATACCAGATTTTTTTTTCATACCAAAATTTTGGTCAAATTTTTTGCATACCAGAATTTTGTCATACCAAAATTATTTTCATACCAGAATAATAGAAATTTTACATACCAGAATACCCGAAATTTTACATACCAAAATACCAGAAATTTTACATACCAAAATACCAGAAATTTTACATACCAGAAATTTTACATTACCAGAATACTACAAATTTTACATACCAGAAATTTTACATACTAGAATACTACAAATTTTACATACCAGAAATTTTACATACCAAAATACCAAAAAATTATGTATGTAAAATTTCTGGTATTCTCTCCAATATGTTTCTTCTGTATACTTAACATCTGAAGTGTCAAAATCTAGATTAAGATCATATATGAGCTGTAACCAAGAGGAGACAAATAATACGTGATTGTTGAAAATGAAGGAAATTGTTACCTCAGATCTAGTCACCCCGCCGATGATGAATATGAAAATACGCCTACCCATCATCCTCGTATCACTTGATACATTCCTCAATATAGAGTCACTATGATGATAAACAAAACATGTGCTCAAAATGGTTAGACAAATGTTGAACATACAAGTATCCAGGTTGTGCTATGTTAATAATGGTCATATTTACTGAAATGCGGAATAGGCAGATAAAATAGTTTATCCAATACTCTAGAAGGGGGGATGAATAGAGTATGAAAACTTTTCGCAATCTTAGGATAGGTAAGACCTTATTGAAAGAGATAAGACCTTATCAAATGAGATAAAGTCTTACTCGTAATTATAAGACCTTACACGTTTTTCTAAGATTGGAATTAAGTGTAAAGATTTGGACAAACCAGGAATATAAAGAGCAGAAAAAGGACACGCGATATGTTAACGAGGTTCGGTCACCAACACGACCTAGTCCCCGCCTAGGATTGATTCAAACCTAGGATTTCAAGTAGCTTTATTTTCCTTCTTCTTGATGAGTTCTAGATACAATCTTCAGAAGACCTTCCCTCTTCTAAACTCAGAAGTCTTACACTTTCTATCTAGCAACTCACACACTCGAAAAGAAAAACTAAAGTACTCCAGATACAACACTCGTATCCAACGTGTTTAGTAGTGATAACGGTTTGTATGATCCTAGTTGAATTGTACTATCAGCTCGAAAAAGATCTCACACTCTCAGGGAAGTATAATGATGAAGCTTCGAATGTAAGATCGGCACTTTGTGAGATAAGTAGAATTTATCACTCGTGTTTTCGAAGTAGGCAATGAACGTGTGTGTTGTCCCTTCTTCCTTGTCTCTTAAATAGGCTAGCGTCTCAGCATTCTCGTACGTTTGAAAAAGATCTTGCCTTCGTGATCTTAGGAGATCTTGGGTTGTTGAGATTTGATCCACTCTATTTTGTTGGGATTTTGTTTGTTGAAGTCAATCAGTCAAGCACGTCAATCGTGATTTGTTGAGGTTAGGAATTCTTCCAATTTTTATCTTTAAGAAGATTTAATTAAAACAAATCAAAGATTTGTTAAAATCAAATCCCTTAAATAACTCAACAAGAAGGAAAAGCTATTTGGACGTACGTAACTCGCTTATGATTTTTGTCCAGTTTTGGTAAGGTCGTACCAGTTTATGTAAGGCCTTACTGAAACTTGGAAACCAAGGTTTTCTGTAATATGGTAAGGCCTTACTAGATACTGTGATGACTTTACCAAAACTTGTAAGGTCTTCCAAAAACCTGAAAACCAAGGTTTTGGCTTTCATCAACCATAAGTAATGTCTTATTTATCAAGGTGGAGTTAACATTTACCTTGCGATTCCGTCATCAAAGTGAGAAGAATGTGCCTAGTTAGCAGTCCTTTGGAATGTGCTTGGCAATTGTAATAAGAGCTGCATTTGTCATCTGGCTGCAGAAGTACACAATCGAACGAAGCTAAGGACAACCCACAACAACAACAACAACAAGACCCCGTTCCGTTACATTGAAGTTTGGGTCTGATTCGTATGGGTCAGAATAAAACACTCTCAGGTCTTGCAACTCCTTTCATGATGCAGCTACCTCCTCAAGTCCACAATGGCGTAGTAGTTTAATGAGATGAAGAGAACGCAGGGCGGAATGGCTCAGGTTCAAAGAAGGGAGCCTTGGACAAACAGGATAGAGAGATGGTAAGTAATACAGGTTGACATCCCACAGCCCAGAGAGGCTCTAGAGTTCATTGCATCCCGCAAAGGCCCTAGCAAGCTTTGTAAATGCTTTGGGGCAAGGCTCCATTGTGTACCTTTTCCTTACCTGGAAGGCTTTGTTCATTAAGACATTGATACTCCTCCTTTGCCAAATCACCTTTGTTGAGATTTTCAATTAGTTCCTGCAACAAAATAACATATTAAAGCTAGTACTATACCTATGCAACTGCATGCCAATGATTCAACCATTTCTCATACTCAATGTTCATAATTTGTTAAAGCCTAACTTTTTAGAAGAAGCTTTGCTCAATAGGTCACTTTTTAGAAGAACCCCGATATGTGGTACTTGGAGCTGGTGGTCTCCGGTTGTAACCCCGATCTAGCCTTCTTGTTATTGATATAGATCTAGATCTAGATCTAGATCTCCATCTTCGCGCGGGCCAGTTACCTAGATGGAGTTGAGATGAAGAAGAACGGGACAAGGCTACTGCGTGCACAACAGAGAAAGGGAAGAGTAAACGCCACAAGGCTACTGTTGGTGAGAAGGGAGGTGGGAAGAGAAATAGAGAAAAAGAACGACATTGAAGAAAGAAAACAAGAGGAGGGAGAAGGTTTACGGTAAAAAAAATCACAGGGGTATATTTACCTAATTAACAAATCAAAAAGCCTAGTTACTATATATAAAACTCAAAAAAGCCTATTAACCAAATTAACCCAAAATACAATGGTAAATGAGAGGTTGACAAGGAAATGAAGGAAGAAGGCGAGTATAAATAGAAGGAGACTTGGATGAAAATGAATGACAAATAATTACAAGAGTAATTGAAAATGAGGAAACCAAAGAGGATGTTGTGGAGCTATTTTCTTATAATTAGAATTTTATTCTCATTTTCCATATGTCGGGTTAAACAAACTGTTATAATTATTAGTTAACACTAGTATTGTTTCTGGCGTTTGGTCATACTTTTAAATTTTAATAGGTAAATATAAAATAAAAATTATAATTTACAAAACACTTTCAAAGATAGTGATTTAATCAATTAATTTGAAGAAAAAATAAAATAAATTTATATTATTATATTAATTATAATTTTAGATAAACGATAAAAATATACTAATTTAGTTGATATATATATCCTAATTTTTTTTGACTCTTATAAAATATAAAAATGTTAAAATTAAATAATTTCAATTAAATATTTTTAAAATGACAAAGTGAGATTAAAGTTTTAAAAAATAGCAAAATTAAAATTTAAATGTTAAAATAATAATTATTTTATAAGGTAAAGTTAGAATACTTATATGTTAAAGTTAAAATAGAAAATTATCTAATCATTTTATAAATAAAATTAAAAATATTTTAAAAATATTTTAAAAATTTGTAGAAGATTGTGATAAAATTAAAAATGAAAATAATATATTTATTATTTATATTAATAATTTTGTATTTATTAGTTAAATAATAAACTTATAAAAATAAAATTATAAAAAAATTGACAGTGTCAAGAAATTGATATATGAATGGCACTAGGTATGAAGAGCTTCTGTTTTAATATATGTATATAGATAGATTGGATTATAAAGGAGAACACCAAATCACTACACAAAGGTCAAGAGAGGGAGAGGTGCAGTGAATTCCCAAGTTCTCTCATGTAAAGTTTCACCTATGGAATAGTTTCAAACAATCAACAGAACGCATTAAGGAAACGAATAACGACAGGAATACATGAAGTCAGTTAGTACCATTACATATATACAAGTTCTTCATTCATTTTACAGAAACAATAATCCACCACTCCACTGGTTTTATGAACGAGCTTAAGGGGGTTTCGTGTAACGTTCAGAATTTCTTTCATGCTTCAATAGGCAAACTTAATGATGGCACTCTTTTTAATCTGCGAGATGTGTGCTCTCAGGCTACAGTCATTCACCTGTTAATTAGTTCTTAGATGTGAGGTTTTTGTAGCAGGAGTTGCTTTTATACTTGGAAAGGAGAAATATCCATTCGTCAAACAACTTCATTGGTATTACCTGAAATGCAGCCAAATCTAAAATTAAGTCTTTGCATTCATCTAGCAATGCACGCTCCCTAATAGCAATGATTACTGCCTCCTCCAACAAAGAACTTATTTTCTCAACCTGTTCATCAAAGAAATTTCCAGGAAATTTTGTTTCAATTAATTTGGGTGTATGTGTGGAGTTATATTGTCCTATACTTTAAAAGAATACTACCTCTGACATCAAAGAGCATATCGAGGATGCCATTGCTTGCAAAACATCAACTGCTGAGCATATAGCAACCTTCAAATATTGAACATCTGCCTGATAAACAAACCAAGTCAAAGCCGTGAACACGAACTAGATCATATGATTTAAGTTGCAAACCTACCGTCGCACCACAAAGAAATGGAAGCTGGACAGTGCTGGCTCTGAAGGATTCAGTAGCACAGGCAAGGGAGCTACCATAATCTTTTTCCAAGAGAGCCCATTTCTTCAAATAGATCATCTGAAATAGTTATGGAAGGAAGTTAGTTAAAAATATTAGGGAAGCACAACAGCAGCAATTCAGTGAGTAGAACAGTAGTTGAGCAGTTTACATACCAATGACAAATGGATACTGTTCAAATCATAAATCCATTTAACACAGTTGAAAAGAACAGTGTTTACATGATTACATACATTATCATACATACATACAATGTCCATATGGAGTTCAGCATTTTACTAGAACAAGCATAGGAAATCCTGTATGCATGCTCTGCTGATGAAAGAAGACTTGGTGAGCCAAAATGTTTAACCAAATTTACTCATTACTCAAGAAAAAAAGTTTAAGCAGATTTACTCGTTGTTAATCACGCAGCAGAATTTTGACAGCAAATTAAGGAACAATGCACCATATTTAACATCAACTGCCTTGATGGAAGCATTGAGTCTTACTTGTTCCTTGAGGATGGAAAAGAGCTTCAGCTTCAAACACATGCGTGTAAACTCCAATCTCCGATTAGAAACAGATAACCGCAAATCGGACATCACTTTCCACACAATATATAGATTGCTCTGACATAAGAAAAAGAGAGATTCAGAACATATCTCTGAGATCTCAAAACTATTGAAGAATGCCTGACAACAGAGTTTAGCAAGTCATACCTCTGCATTAAGCTTTTGAACAGACAGAGAGGCTTCCACTCTGGAATTGGCAAAGCGCCACTGCAGATGCCGATTATACAAAAGCCGAAGCAAGTGAGCATCACTGATCCTAATCTCCCCCAATTTCCCCCTCCGAACATCAGTAGTAAAACACAAAACTGAAGGTGCACGGCATGTATTATTTCTTACTCTACTCGGAGACATTGCTCTTGATGGAGAAGACTTCTCTGATGGTATCGTTTTAGGACTGAGCCTACTAGGTGATGCAGATCTCACACCTCCTCGTAATGGAGACGATCCCCTACTTGAATGATTTACTGGCCGTGATGATGAAACAGTTGCTGCTAGTGAACTGCTTCCAAGGCACCTTAACCGGTTATATGTTAATTCCCAAACCCTAGCAGGAAGAATTATACATTGAGATCCAGATTGGATTCGGGACATATTTCCATTATCTTTCAAGCCAGAATTGCTTTCAGAGCAAATACTTTCAGCATCTGAGGTTGCTGAATCAAAAGCCGAGATGAACAAATTCTCTAAATTAGGTTTCGAATCACTCCTATCACAACTCATCAACTCAGTATTGCTCAAAACATCTTGCAACTTGTTTTCACAAGGAATTTGATCAATTTTATCAGCTGAAGATATTTGTAGAGGCTTGACCACATTGCCGGATCTGCCACTCGGTTTCTTCTTCTCACTACCTAAATCGACACTCTTACTCAGCAGCTTGGCGGTAGTTACCTGCCTTGATTTTGCTGGCCATGGACGTTGCTCCACCGACTTAGCATTTTCCCGGAGCTGTCCTCCGTTTCTTGGAGTCATTGATGCCGCCGCTGTAGATTTTCGAAGATTCGGCGAAGGAGCAACCTTCGTCTTGTTAATCGACGTCAATACCGACTCTCCTTGGAAGGAGAGGGACAAACTTCGCTTTGAAGACATCAAAACCTTCGCCGCCGCGGATGTCTGCGCTCCAGTAGCAGCTTTGACGGGCGTCGGAGTTGCAGGACGCCTCCGTTCTGCCGATTGCGATCGATTGTTTAAGGAAAAACTTCGTAAAGGAGTCACCGCTGGCGTTGCAGACCCCGCTGAGACGGTTCTGGACGCAATCGGCGACGCACTTCTCCGCGAGGCCAGGTTTGATGATTTAGAAAAGGACGTAGAGGAGAAAGAAGACGAGGTCGACATGTAAGGAGAAGTCACCTCTCGTGTAGTTGGTTTCTGACGCCTTTGAGCTGGTACATTGTTATCGGTCTCCGAATTCCTCAACGACGGGCTGTTATGGTTTTGCCAGGATCTCCCTGATGACGTACTTGTGCAATTTGGCCTTGTGGATACCGCCGCCATCATGATCTACTGCTCAGACGACCATCTGAACTAATCACAACGGTTAACAATGAAAAAAAGATGGAGAAAGAGGAGACCGTTACAACTTACAAGAAAGCGCCGGAAGAGAGAGTAAAATAAAATTATAGAATTGGAATAAAAAAGATAATAATTTGACTGAGATGTTAATATTTTAGATTTTAAGAGTGTCACGTATTGAACAGGAGCAAAGTGAACATATATGGAGTTTGGCTTTAAGCTGGTCACAAGCCGGGTAGTTTATGCCACCGAGAAAAGACAAAATAAAGTCAAGTTTCTTTTTCGATCAGCAGTAGTCATACTGAAGAAGTATCAAATTTTCATAGCACATTAGTAAGCTTGCAGTGAAGCATTCGAGGTTGCACAATTGGGAAGGTGTTGTTTGCTGTCAAGCTGCCCAAATAGCAAAGAGTTGGTAGGTAAGAGGAGGGCAAAGGCAAATCATAGCACAACATTTCAAGGAATCATAATTGCCCTTGTTATAAAGGGAGGCTTTATAGCTCCCTATTTTTGTCTTATTGGGAATTTCACGGAAATTTCTGATGAAGAATTCCGGTTAAAAAAATATATATTGCTTTTAATATTTTTAATACTCCCTTCCGATAAAAAAATAAGTGTCGTTTTAGCATTAGAAATTTGATTAAAATTATCTGTCGTTTTAAGTTTTCTAGGCTAGTAAATGAACAATAATTATAAGAAATGTTCTTAAAAATTGGTGTAAATGATTAATTTTAGTTCTAAAATCTTTCTTATTGGTTTAAAAGAAGGTTGAATATTAAATATGTGATAAGATTTAGAAAAATTTTACAAAATCTATGTTATTTAATATTTTTTTTAAAAATTGTGTCAAAGGCTAAAATGACAATTATTTTTTATCGGAGGTAGTATAATAATTTGCAAGTAATATTAAAATATTACTATTATTTTTTTAAAACTGTGTTAATAATTATCTAATTTAAGTTGAATATAATGTTTGTAGAAATAGGTTTATATATTTAATCGATTGGAACATTTATACAAGAGAAAAGGGTCCAAATAATACCACATCTTTTAGGCTAACTGAATTTTAGTACCTCATCGTTTAAACTATCATAACAGTACACCAGTTATTGAGCCCGGCCAAAGATTATAACCTAGATTACTTTTCACACGTTAAGCTAACACAACAACTTTGCTCCCAAAACTTTCCCTTTTGTTCTTGTTGAATAAGTATGTCCTGTAGGCCTCATTGCAAATGTTTTAACCCTTTTACTTAACGTGGGAACAATAATTTACCATTCTTTGACCGGACTCAATAGGTGAGGTATCGTTCTTATAGTTTAAACGACGGGTACCAAAGTTTGATTAGCCTAAAAGACGGGGTATTACTATTGTTTAACCAATTTTCTCTTTAAATAAACAAATTGAACATAGAAAATTAGAAACTTGTGAGAAAATCAAACAGTTAATATGAATGCTAGAAAATAGGTGGGATTGAGTATTCCTCACCCGACCACGATAGAGATGGAAGTAAATTTTAATTTTCCAAGGTATTCCACAAACATATATCGAGTATATATTAAGTCTATCCAAACAAACAAACTCATAATCCGATAATACCATGTATATTTTAATTTGAGAAAATTGTTCAAACAATACCTCATCTTTTAGGTTGACTAAACTTTAATACCCCATCGTTTAAACTATCAGAACGGTACATCAGCTATTGAGCCCGACCAAGATTAGTATTTGGATTACTTTTCACACGTTAAGTTAACACAACGACTTTGCTCCTAGAACTTTCTCTCCTGTTTCTTGTTGAATAAGTATATCCTATCGGCTTCATTGCAATTGTCTTAGCCCTTTTCCTTAACATGTGAATAGTAATTTAGATATCAATCTTTGGTCAAACTTAATAGATAAGGTACGGTTCTGATAGTTTAAACGACGGGGTATTAAAGTTTATTCAGCTTAAAAGATGAGGTATTATTTAAACAATTTTTTCATTCAATTTTCACATTTAGTCTTCATTTTGTCTTCGGATGACAAGAAATCAATATCATAATGAAAGGATACTATTACCATTTACTAGTTAGTTGGAGGTAATCAAAGAATGCTTTTCGTACCGCATATTTGGTGGTGGTTAGCATGCAAAAAAAGCTATAACTTGAGAAACAATTTACTTGCAATTTTGTTGAATGCTCACCAAAGTAGGCACTAGCTAGAGAGTTAGGATTCTTATCTTCAACAGGCCTTTTAAAATTCCTTGAGATTGAAGATATCAGTGCTCACTTTTTAACAATTTGAGGTTTTACTCATAGTTTACAAGTGTCTAGAGGGTAGGTTGGTGCGAAAGTGACACAAATTGTATATAGTTTGATTTACGAATAAAAATTCAAAGGGCATTACGGCTTACTATCTAAACCTCGATCGAATACCAATATGTGTGTAATAGACCGGTACAAATTCGGGTCGGCCCGTTCAAACATGACCCCTCCCAACCCGTATTTTGATGGGGCACGTATGAGTAAACGTTTTGGCCCGCGATCTAATCCGGCTCGGCCCGTATATAGTTTTAACATATAATTTATATATATATATATATATATATATATATATATATATATATATATATATATATATATATATATATATATATATATATATATATATATATATATATATATATATATATATATATATAGGGTCCGGTTCCGGTGAGGAGGAACCTTGTAGATAGGAATGAGGAGAGCTGGGGTGGTGACATGTGGCATGCCATATCATCATTTTGTTTTTCTTTTTTAGATTTTCTTTTTGTAAATAAAAATTGGTGTTCATATTTTTATAAGTATGTGTTCATTTTTAAAAGAGTCATTGTTCATATTTTATCAATAAATGTTTATTTTTTTCCAACATTAATTGTTCAATTTTTTAATATTTTTTTAAAACATTTTTTTCCGAATTTTTTTTAAAAATTATACTATTCTTTCAAATCGTGTTAATAAAATATGATGTTCATTTTTTTACAAGTATGTATTCATTTTTTTTACAGTTATGGTGTCTATAATATGATGTTCATTTTTTTTTTTTTGAAAATTATACTTTTCTTTAAAATCGTGTTTATAATACTCAAAGATCGATTACATAAAAAATTGTGAAATCAAAGAGAATACAAGACGATTCAGGTTTTGTTTCTTCGAATTTCTACTCTCAATGTTTAGATTTCCATTCTTAAGGTTTAGGTTTCATTATGATTAATGTTTGTGTTCGAAATTAAATTTGTTTGAATCATTTTGTGTTTGATAAGTTTGATTGAGATAATACATGTATATACATATGTTGAGTTGGTCTAATAGCTCCAATTGAATAATCTATATGCTCCTTTTAGTGTGCACGCAAACTGTTCGGCAAAATGACTTATAGAAAAATAGTTTTTAATATTTACAGGAACAATGACATAAAAAGTATGAACACTGACGAATAAAAACATGAACAATGACGTATAAAAGTATGAACACCGATGACTTATCTATAACTATGACACATACATAACATATTATGATCATCTTTTAACGTTTTGTGATGATTTTTTTTTATTTTTTGTGGTTATATACTGTAAATGAACATCTATGCATTATAAAATGAACACAAAAAAATAAATGAACATGATACTTTGATGAATAAAAAAACTATGAACACCGATGTATAAAAACATGAACAATGACATATAAAAGTATGAACACCGATGACTATTTTGAACGTAAGGGCATTCTTTCATATTTTAAGTCAATTTACAAAAATGCCATTAATGATGAGCGTTTGAGAGCCCTTGATTTAAATTCATCCAATGGCTTACAACCCTCCTGATTCCTATCTACAAGCTCTCTCCTCACTTGAACTAAGATCTATATATATATATATATATATATATATATATATATATATATATATATATATATATATATATATATATATAATTTAGTTTGTTTTGAGTCCCATCTACTCTAACTTTTGTATTAAGTTTGTTTTGAGCATTTTGACGAGTTAATTAACTTGATTAAAATGATACGTATTGTTGTTCACGTATTTAAATTTATTCATTTTTATGTGTTGATTGTTATTGAACTCCTTGATAGAGTATAATTGGATTGAAAATTTGTGTTAATATATTATATTACTTGTTTTGAATGATATATCTTTAGAAAAAAGCGCACAATCAAGTACATACAAACCATCCACAACAATAGCCCACCAACTTTTTACAGGTGAATAGTCTTCAGGAAAGAGTTTCTAGTTATGGCATAGTCTGAACCCGCTTCGCTTTTGTACACGTCTAGTGTGTAAGCAAAAAGCCAAAACATGGTGTACATATTAGGGATAGAAATGGGTGCACAACCACCCAATCCAACCGGTCAACCGACCCGAATTTGTGGGTGAAAACCCGAAGAATTTCGGGTGGTGGGCGGTTGACGGGTGAAATTGATGGGTGGTGGGTGGGTATGGGTATAGGTACAACCACCCACCAACCGAACCATCAACCACCCGCATCACCCGTAAAAAGTATTTAAAAAATAAAAATAAAAAACCTTAAATTCTACCCTCATAAAAATATAAAAACCTTAAATCCAACCGGTCCTTCGCCAAATCGTCATACCTACCTCAGTTTACCGCCATTGAGCCACACTCTCCTTCCCCGTTCAGTCACTCTCTTTTGCGCATCGCTTGCTTGATTCTCCCAATAGGTAATTAATATTCACTAGTGTCTTCTCTCCATCCTCTCCTCATATATATATATATATATATATATATATATATATATATATATATATATATTTGATTTTGGAGCCACACACTCCCCTCAACACAACACTCACTTCAAGTGTTTAGTCAGTCATACAATACATACATACATCTTCTTAGTTTTTACCATGTGTTTGGATTACTGTTCTAGTTTGATAATTTTGGATGAAGGAAGCTTCTTTGCAAGCTATTCCATTAGTTAATCATGGGTGTCATTACATTTTCCGTCTCTCTATATGTTACTAGTCCAAAATTTTTGGACCTTTTAGAATATGAGAGTATACAAGTTGATGGTCAATAGTAGCTAGCATCTTACCATGTTGTTTGTGGAAGATTGCAGGATCGCTACATCGAGCTTTAAAGGAGTTTGATTGTAGAATATGTTGATTTACGTTTGTTGTATGCAAAAATAGTGTTTTTATTTGCATAGTTTTGTACTATTGGAATTCATTTTCCAAGTTGGTTTTTAATGTTGGATAATGTTTCGGAATTTAGTAGATTTATATTTGTGTTACTGTAAAATATAAATTACTTTATACATGTAAATGTTTAAAACTGAAAGATATACTACACAATACACACCCGGTTATTTTACCCGAACCACCCGAACACCCGGCGGGTGATGGGTGAGTGGGTGACGGGTGAAATGTTAGGTGGGTGGTGGACGGGGTGGGTGAGAGTTTAAGTAACGTGGGTGGTTGGTGGAAGTGGAACTTCCACCCATAAACCGACCCATTTCCATTCCTAGTACATATTTAATAGCCGGAAAAAAATCTATAATATGTTGATCAGATTCTAAATATAAAAATTAAAATTAAAAAAAAAAAGAAAAGTAAAACCATATCAAACCATAAGAATCATCAATCAAATGATTCTGAAAAACCCTATATTATAACAAGTTTAAATTAAAAAAACCCAACATTCAGGTGCATGTGATATTATAATCTTTTGTTTAACAACTATTGATACAATCACCTCGGGAAACCACAGCACAAGCCAAAATCATAATTATATAAACATTCAACTCTACTCTGTAGTCTTTATGAACTAAAAATGAGCTAAGACTTCTAATTCGCAGTGCTTTCTGCAGAATATCATTAATTTATACTCAAAAATAGCTGAATCAATGCAAAATTTGGCAGACAACTATAAATCGGAAGCAAATACTTGAAACAGAACGAGCAGACACTTAGTTCCTCTTCAGAAACAACCAAGTTGTCAACATTCATTTGATCAAACACACAATTGTATCAAACAGTTGATATAAACGCTAGAAAACATTGCATTCTATAAACTAATCTATATTCCCAAATGATAACTATCACAGCAATTAAGAGCTAGTGTAATTGGCCACAGGCTTCGTACACACCCCTCTCAATGCCCATCAGCTCATTTGTGAATCGTGTATTCTTCAGCGGTACTGTAACAAAATAAAAGCATGTCATTACTATTACTATGCAAAGTAACAGGTATTAAGTCATTCAGCATTCCGTGATCAGGCATTATTCATAGCATAATACTCCAGAGTGGTGAAGTAGCAAGCAATTTCTTGGCTTCACTTAAAGCATTATCCATAAACAAGGCAAGGAAGAATAACACCACGAAAACAATGTGTCACTTGTAAAACAAACTATAGGTTGGATTGAAGGATAATGTTTAACATTGCTCATATCAAAACTATGCTGTCATACTTATTATCTAACTGATTTATGACCTGATAGGTCATGCAAATATATGCAGTTGGGATCAATATGATGTCCTGCATATATTGCATGCCGCCGAGAGGATTCGAACTCGAATCTCGAGACTAACCATTTAAGGACTAACTGAGTATTGGTCATATAGCTGATTATTGATGGGTTATCGTTACATATATTAGCAAATAATGCCATGCTAATGGAAAAAAAATGTAGAGAAGTTTCTAGGATTGTGAAGAAACAAAGGCTGCAACTTAACTATTCTATTATGAGGATCAAACACTACCGAAGAAGTATCAAACCGTTCAAAGCAATTCTTTCAAAATTTCCAACATCTAACTAAGCCCTATAAACTCATTATAGGGCGAGCAGTTCATCACAATGGCAGTTTCCCTACAGATTACATCCAAGCATAAAATAAACATTGTATACAGATGCACTAGCCATGAAATAGAACGGGTTACATGAATAAAAAAAGATGATGCTTTGGAACTAAAATTTGAATGTGGATTCAGAATAATCACCTTGATGAAGCCAATCTCCTTAGCATTGCTGCGGAAACACTGCCTGCAGCAATTGAGACCGTACTTACGGATTATCGCGTGAGAGTTACCACACACCCGGCTGTCAATAAAACAAAGTTTCAGATTCGAGTGGATATCAAATTCGTTACCGATTCTGAAAACTAAAAAATGGATAGAGAGGGAGATGGAGAACGTACCAAAGGCGAGATCCAGGGCCATAGGTTTTGGGGTGCGAATTCCACACGTTTGAATGTCCCATTTTTTTCTCTTTCCGCGGCGGCGATTAACAATCCAGATCTCACCTGTAAACTATGCAGCAGAATAGTAAACCCTAGCGACAAAGGATTTTATACGGGTGCAGTTCGCCTGTATTTATAGCAGGTCGAAGTTTTGAATATCTTGATTCAATGAAACGCGTCGTTTAGATTGAAACAGCATTACCCTATACATCCCAACCTCACTTTTTCTTTTTGTGTTTTTTTATTCTTGAAAATTTGAGCTTTTCTCCCGTTTGAGTCCAACTTTCACACATTTTCCGGCCCCATGAGGAAATAGAGCCTTATGTGTCTGTTGGGTTGATTTTATATTTCCAAATATTTGGGCTAATATACAAAATAGATGGATTGGGCCCATATTAGCTAAATTATTTACAATCATCCATTTACCCAATTTGATGAGTGGTGCCGAAAAGATCTGGAAAACTAGAGAAACAAAGTATGAAAAATTAGTAACTAATAAGCAAAATAAAGTAACTAAGCTAGATTAGTCTAAAATAATCCATATTGGGCCTTGTAAAAGTCGGTGAATTTTTGGAGCTTGCCGACCTTGCATGTTATATATACATGGGTGAATATCTATAGATCGAGTAGGCTTCCACGTATACTAAGTGAGGTTTTACTAGTATATGAGTATAACAATTAACAATCTTATTTGTATAATCCTCTTGTATATATTACGTTGTATAATGTTATTTTTTTGAAATTTTTATTTGTATGAATGATGGTAAAAATATAAGATATCAAATATATTCGGTGAGTCTGAAAAAATGCGATTCTCCCGTCAACCGATTTAACAAACCCCACGTGTCGTCTTCTTTTTGAAGATAACATGTTAATTAGTATCCATTATACTAATATACATTTATGTTAAGTTGTTATTTGTTTTTTTATTTTCCATTTGAAGTAATTGTAAAATAAAATATATACATGTACATCGAGCTAGATAGAAGACGGACAACAAATTGTGTAGTCAACTCTTTTGGATAGCAATTTTGATCCTACTAAAATCAATATTAGAAGACGTATCAGATATAACGTTAGCATGCACGATCCGGTGCATCATCTTGAGATCTCAATGACATCGAGAGTAAGAAATCAAAAGTGTCAAAAAGAACGGGAGAAACAGAGAATGATATAAAGATCGGAAGAAATGAAGGTGAAACGTTGACTGAAGACTAAGCGGGAAGAGGAACTTATGAAACTGAGTGAGCAAAATCAAGAGAAAGAAGGAAGCGTGCAAATGTATAGAATATATTTTGGTGGAGGTCATGTAAACTGATGTGGGTAAAGAAGAGAAAATACTACCAAAATTGAAATCACACCCCTAGCTAACTTTTAGTGACACCAATAAACTCGTACTAATAACAATTCATTAGCAAACAAATTACACAAGTTCGGTCATGTACACAAGTGTGTTATTTATATAAGGTTCGATCGTTTTTTAATTACACAAGTTATGTGTGTTTATGTCATGTACACAAGTCTGTCATGTACACAAAGTTTGATTACATAAATATGTCATTTACACAATGTTTTGTTACACAAGTCCGTCATTACGCAAGGTTTCATTACACAAGTTTTTTATGTATTAACATTGTGTAATTGAAATTGTGTATGAACATTGTGTAATTGAAATTATGTATTACCAATGTGTAATTGAAATTGTGTATTAAAATTGTGTATCATCAAAAGAATACATAAAGTTTGATTAGTCCAACTGGTATAAGGGTAGAAGGAAGGTCCAACACATACTCGAATCCTACATTTGACACAATTTTTTATTTATTATAATCTTTTATTTATTATAATTAAGAGGAGAGGGAAAAATATTTAATTACCCGTTAAAAAAAATTTATTGATTATTATTAGAAGAGAAAAGAATCTTCAAATTTTCATATTTTCAAGTACTCACCACACCCAAAAGTCAATTTTCAATCTAAACAATCCACATTGCATAAAAATGATTTAAGCTATTAACCGCGTAATTAGTAGTTAATACTAGTTTAAGGTCTTATTGATCTGTAACATATTGAGGGCCCATTTGGTTTAAAGTCCGGAAAAAGAAACGGAATGAAAACGGATGTAGTCAATATGTATATCCTTCTTCATGAAACTTTTTGGAATCATTCCTTGTGGTTTGAACTAATTGAAGTTGAATTTGATTACTTTTGATACCCTATATGTAAGATCCAGTTTTGGCCTTCACCGCCCCCTCGGTGAAGGGAGCCGTCCATGCGGCAAGGCAAACCGCCTCTGCGATTTCGCCACAGATCGCACCGATCTGATTTTTTTCGTCCATTTTATTTCTTTCCATATATAGAAGATCCAATCTTCTATCTTATGTGTAGACTTTCCTATCTTGTTCTTAACCCTAGAACATCTTTCCTTCTATTTTTTTCATCATTCCTATAAATTCCCTCTTCTCTTCTTTTTCCCATTTCTTGCATACGTTTTCCTTCAACCTCGAAAGTTGCAGCCTTCTTCCTTGTGATTCCTTGCTAAACGTGTAAGTCTTCTCCTTCGGTGTTTCTCCATCACGTTCATGAGTTGTTGCACGCATTTCCCTTCTGTTTCATTTTCTTCTTTCGTTCTTCCTTTTCTTCTTCTCTAAGAATCAAGTTTGAGCCTTGATTCTTGTTGGCCTTCCCGTTGTTGATTCGTTGATGTTTGCAGGCTCCCTTGGTTGAGTTGTGACGTGTGTGTGTGGAGAGAAGCAAGCTTTGGTATTTGCTGCATTCCTTGTTGTCGAAGGAGTCGACAACCGTTTCTGTCACGCCGCCGCCCCCGCACCTGCATAGAGCCGCCCCGCGGATCTACCCAATGCCGCCACTACGATTTTGTTTGCAGTGTTCTTGTCTTTGGTGAGCTGCTTCCTCCTTGCTTTCCTCGTTCCTTTCCTTGACTTGTGTTGATGTTGTTGACCCTTCTTGATCTATAAGACAAAGGTTGAGACCTTAGTGACAACTCCACCTTGTGTATATATTTGGATATGAGATGATGGAAGACTTAACATTATGAGCGGTTTATACTCTAACAAATATCAATTATATTTCAAGATTGCTTGGTTTGGTTTGTGTTTTTAAATATGTGCAGGTCTTGAAAAGTATTTCAAAGGATGAATGGAGGCCTTGAAACACGATACAAGGGATAAGCGTAGAGATTGGAAATCATTTCAAATGTTCAACATGGAAGCCTTAAAACGCAATGTAAGGGATACATCGGGTGGAAGAATTTCAAAATCAAGATTCAATCTCAACAACCAAATCTACCAAGGAACAAGAAAAGATCTTCAAACAAGATCTCAAGAGAATATCTCGGCCAGCTCAAAGAATATCTTCAACGGACCTTTTGAAGAGGAGATATCGGCCCAACAAGAGAGATATTTTCAACCGAAGATCCTCAACCACTTGGAAAATCTTAAACGGCTCTTTCAAGAGAAGATCTCAAAAAAGAAGACTCTCAACATGCGTCAAGAAGATGAAGAAGATAAAAAAGTTCCTACAACGGCTAATTCATCTCAACCTACACCGTTTTCTATGGAGAAGGAAAAACATCACAACGGTCATCTTCCCCAACGGCTAGAAGACTTCTTCATCGAAGACTATAAATGAAGATGGCGATTGAAGAGAAGAAAAACAAGCTTACACGGAAACATCTAAATCTTCAAGCGATCAAAGCATCTCATTTCGTTCCAAAAATTTTTCTTTCTCTTAGCTTACGAAAGTTTACATCCTCAAATAGAGAAAAATACTAGAGCTCCATGGAATATCTAGAGAGTGTTATACTCGAGTGTGTGTTACTCTTGGAAGTAACTAGGCTATTATTGCTAGGTTAAGAGTTGGAGCTAGATCGTAGCATTGGCTACAATGAGAGAAAAACATGATTTCTTCTAGGTTGTATCTAGGAATCTTTGAAGGAGATAATAAATAGTTAGATCCTACGGGAAAAGAAACCCTAGGACGGAGACGTATGTTGTTAGAGTTGAACTTCGTAAACATATCACTGTGTCGATCTTTTACTTCCGCACTATTTCCTGCTTAATTGTGACTAACGTTGTTTTGTAGGTTTTTGAAGTCAAGGTTTTAAAATCACTTTCAAAGCCCTTGAAAACCAGTTGTGTCACAAAGAGCACAAATCAACATCAAGGCCTTGAAATCAGTTTTAAAGCCTTGAGATAGGTTTCTGCGAAAAATTATCATACTCTATTCAACCCCCCCCCTCTAAAGTATTTATATTATTTATATTCACCTATACGGTTCTTCAATTGGTATCAGAGCTAGACTCACGTATATTGATGTAACCATTAAGAAGACTAAGCATTAACTTTGTAGGTGATGGAGGATTCGCTCAAGGAAGATCCACATCTCGACCACCACTCTTTTGTGGGAACAACTTTGTCTATTGGAGAGCACTAATGACAATATTTGTTATAGATCAGAACATGGAACTATGGAGCATCAATCAAAATGACCCTAAAATCCCAACCACCACGGTTGAAGGAGTCCAATTCGCAAAGAAAACCGACTTGGATAGTATTTCAAAAAACTACAAGGCCATGAATTTTCTCTATTGCGGATTGGACGCAAATGAATTCAACCGTGTCTCATCATGCAAGAGTGCTAAAGAAATATGGGACAAACTAGTTGTCACGTACGAAGGAATAAGTCAAGTTAAGGAAACAAAGATAAGCATCTTCCTCAGACAATATGAGCTATTCAAGATGAACTCAAATGAATCAGCCAAAGAAATGTTCACACAATTTACCGAAATCGTGAACAACCTCGACTCACTTGGAAAGGTCTTCACAAATGAAGAGAGAGTTAGGAAGGTTCTAAAGAGCTTATCAAAATCTCACAATACTTCCTCTTGATGACCTTCTTGGAAAGCTTATCACCCGCAAAATGGTTCTTGGTGAAGATGATGGAGAGCTCTCATCCAACATAAGGAACCTTGCTCTAAGATCCAAGAAAGATGATATGCCAACAGAGGAGGAAGATAGTGATGATGAAGATGAGTAAGATCCGTTCGCCTTAATCTCAAGAGGTCTTGCCAAAATTCTTCAAATGAAGAAGCAATTCGCAAATAATAAAGATTATCCACGCTCATCAAGACCTCGAGGTAAGTTTTCTAACCCTAATAAGAAAACTAAGGTTTTGACTTGCTTTGAATGTGGTGTAGCAGATCATCTCGTAAAGGATTGTCCACAAAATAAGAGGAACAACTTTAGAAAGAATGATCGAAAGAAGAAAGCTATGGTAGCTTCATGGAGTGAAGAGAAGAAAAACAAGCTTACACGGAAACATCTAAATCTTCAAGCGATCAAAGCATCTTCATTTCGTTCCAAAAGTTTTTCTTCCTCTTAGCTTACGAAAGTTTACATCCTCAAAGAGAGAAAAACACTAGAGCTCTATTGGAATATTTAGAGAGTGTTATACTCGAGTGTGTGTTACTCAACGAAGTAACTAGGCTATTATTATTAGGTTAAGAGTTGGAATTAGATCGTAGCATTGGCTACAATGAGAGAAGAACGGGATTTCTTCTAGATTGTATCTAGGACTCTTTGAAGCAAATAATAGATAGTTAGATCCTACGGGCAAAGAAACCCTAGGACACAGATGTAGGTTGTTAGAGCTGAACTTCATAAACATATCATTGTGTCGATCCTTTACTTCCGCACTATTCCTTGCTTAATTGTGACTAACGTTGTTTTGCAGGTTTTCAAAGTCAAGGTCTTGAAATCACTTTCTATAACACCCCAAATTCTGGGAACTCGAAGCGCTAAGGGCTAGGACCGCACAATGGGTCCCGGCCCTCAGAGTAGCAACAACAAACGGATCTTACAAAAGGCACAAACGAATGAAAACCAAAACTCAAAATAAAACCAAAGGGTTTAAACAAAGCAACGGGGAAAAGACTCGTAGCCGAGTTCAAAACAAAATGGAAACAACAAAAGAAACATAAACCCGATCCTGTCCTATAATGTACGGGAACCCCGGCTGACCACACCATCCGGATCACTCAGTAGCATCCTAAACCTGCGGAACATCTACAATGACGGTATAAACTGTTAGCTAATATTCTAGGTACTAGCAAGAGCGTAAAGGCACAAACACACATAAGGTAACATAAACATATAGTATGCTTTCACTCAACCGGTTATTATCTTTCTTAAAGTCATTCATTACTAATTCAACTTCTTTTGTCACACGAGAATCCTTTCGAAACTTGCCTCCGCTTCCGTCTAGCAATAGGAATAGATCAGTACTATCCGTTACCTACGGGTCTGGGTTGCAAGAGCACATTCTAGTCTGCTGAAGAACTAGACAAGTGGTCACCGCCCGGTTATAATACACTTGGGCTATTTAAGGTTAAAAGGGTGAATCCTAGTTCGGTTATCCGTTATAAACATGATAACAACACAACCAAGCCAAAACATTCAAACCAATACGCGGAATGAAGCTAAGTAAGTCCAAGGGACTTCCCTCACTCGATAGGTAACCCAAAGCTCAACAAACAACTCAGAGACGGCTCAATTTCCCTCAGGAAAAGAGCAAGGAAAGCTTGTTTAACACAAGCATCACGAATCAAGAACAAAACGGTTGCTAGAAGTCTATAACTTCTAGTTTCAAAGATCTCTAAGAGATCTACACATGCTGAGGGCTCGACCTCAGTCTAACAATACTCACAGAAGGTAAACAACATCCAAAAGATGTAAGGAAAGGAATGAGGAAAGCAAGGAAGGAAGTAACTCACAAGAATTGGAGTTACTGTAGAGGAAACCGCAAGAGCGGCTGACAGAAATGCAGGGGCGGATGG
This sequence comes from Fagopyrum homotropicum, assembly GCA_033239125.1. Taxonomy (NCBI): domain Eukaryota; kingdom Viridiplantae; phylum Streptophyta; class Magnoliopsida; order Caryophyllales; family Polygonaceae; genus Fagopyrum; species Fagopyrum homotropicum. The sequence goes on from BSWB01000006.1 coordinate 24,409,077, forward strand.
CCGCAGGGGCGGGTAGGTGCAGGCGCGGGGGCGGCGGCGTGACAGAAAGCGTTGTCGGGCTTCTCTTCGACAAAACTCACAATAAGGGCAACCAAAGCTCAAATCTTTGGCTCACACACGTCAAGAGTCAAATCCAAAGAGTTTGAGAACAACGATACATCAACAACGAAAAGCCAACAAGAATCAAGGTTCAAACTTGATTCTTGGAGGAAAAGAAAAGAAGAGAAGAAGAAGAAGAAAACGAAAAGAAAGAAGGAAGCATGTTGTAGTACATGACGTAAGGAAGAACAAGAATGATGAACTTACACGTTCAGCAAGGTCGCAGAAAACAAGGGGACGGCTGCAACTCTCAGGGTTGAAGACGAATGCAAGGAACGGGAAAAAGGAGGAAAATACGGGAATATATAGAGACGGGCTGTAAAGATAGAAGGAAGGACATCTAGGGTTAAGAATAAGATAAGGAAACGACCCATAAAATAGAACAACGGATATTCTATCTATGGAAGGAAGATAAAACGAACGAAAACAGATCGGACGCAATCTGTCGCAAATCCGCAGGGGCGGATCATCTCAGCCGTAGGGGCTGCCGGCCACAGGGGCGGCACTCTTCACCGCGGGGGCGGTGAAGGCAAAAGACTGGGTCTTACACTTTCAAAGCCCTTGAAAACCAATTGTGTCACAAAGAGCACAAATCGACATCAAGGCCTTGAAATCAGTTACGAAGCCTTGAGATAGGTTTTTGCGAAAAGTTTTCATACTCAATTCACCCCCCTTCTAGAGTATTTATATCATTTATATTCACATATACGGTTCTTCGCTTAGCTTGTGGAGATCTCTTAGAGATCATTGAGACTAGAAGTGATAGACTTCTAGCAACCGTTTCGTTCTTGATTCGTTATGCCTTGTTGAGCAGGCTTTCCGTCCTTCTTTATTGCGGGAAACTGAGTTGTTTGCTGACCTTGAGTTACCTTCGAGTGAGGTAAGTCTCTTGTATTTACTTAGTTGCGTTATGTATATTAGTTTGATTGTATTGACTTGCTTGTGTTGTTGTTTATTGTTATAACGGATAACCGGACTAGGGTGACCTTTATAACCGTCATTGGCTTAAATGTATTATAACCGGGCGGTGACCACTTGCCCAGTTCAAAATGGGGAAATTGGGAGGTGCTCTTGCGACCAGTCCAGCAAGTGATGGAAGGATGCATACGTTCTATTCATGTTGGTGAAAGGGGACAAAGGCGAGATTGTAGTGATTCTCGTGTGACAATATAAATTGAATTAGTAATGAGATTGACCTTAATGTATATAATAACCGGTTGAGAGTGTGAGCATGCTATACGTTTATATTACCTTATGTGTGCTTGTGTCTTTGCTGTTTTTTTGATATCTAGAATGTTAGCTAACAGTTTATAGGGATGTTGTAGATGTTCTACAGGTCAGGAATGCTGCTGAGTCATCCTGACGGTGTGGTCAGTCAGGGTTCCCGTACATTATAGGACGGGATCGGGTTTATATTTCAGTTGTTGTTCTTTCAGATTGTCATCAACTCGGCTGCGAGTCTTTTACGTTTTCTCTTGTCATAACCTTTGGTTTTATATAAGTTTTGGTTTACATTTATTTATGTCTTGTTGTAAGATCAGATGTTGTCGTTGTTACTATGAGGGTCGGACCCATTGTGAGGTCCTATCCCGTAACGCTTCTTCGAGTTTCCAAAACTCGGGGTGTTACACTATATGGAATCAAATGCAAAATGCATAAGATCACAAGGAATGATTCCAAAATAATTCATCAAAAAAGATATCATTCCGTTTCCGTTTCCGTTTTCGGTTATACAACCAAACGGTGGATGAATGTGATGACAAAGCTTACACGAACTAAGGTGTGTTGATAGAGATCGTTTGCTAGCTTGTTGAAAACGTAGACTAACGGGTTACAACATAAAACCAATTAAGGTATGATCGATGTGAGGCCCAATTTATACTGCATCTCAATTCTCAACTGCATCAAAGGAGGTTCAATTCTTATTTTATTATCAGAAGGCAACTGAACCAACAATAGGATGGGAACGTGATAACACGAGAATGCAAAGGCCTGCAATGTTGCCTGTGATAAGGACATCTCAACTTCCATATTACAGGATTTCAAAGACGATAAATTAGATTATAGATATACCTACTGCGTTACATCAATAGTTTCTTTTGATTGACAGATACTTCCATCGATGCATTACATTTTTAATATGTACAAAAGGATCTAACCAAATGCATATGGTTAGATAAGCCTGATCACCAACTGGATACCAGAATCTAGGAAGTTCAGATCATGGGTACCCACAGGAATACCTGATTAAATAATCTATATCTATCGACTTCAACTCTTGAAAAATAAAGATTCAATCTTGTGCGTCTGAAAGTCATAATTGAATTGATGTATAACCTGATATTGATGATTAATCACGTCCCTAATCAGTACTCTTTGAAGAAGAGGGCATAAATCAAACAGCAGATACAGAAGAGGATGACTACAATATCGAAAGTAAGAGCGGACATCGCCTGATCGCTAAGATCCATATTCTTTCCCCCAAGTCGATCGACCATGTCAGGGACTGGCTTGTACCTCTCCACGTCTTGGATGTAAGGGTCTTCGAGCCTCATTCTCATCTTCTCCGCCTGCCGACTCGCAGCCTCCTGAGCTAAGCTCCAATCGTAGAACCTCCTGCTCTCTTCATCGCTCAACATATTGTAGATTTCTCGTAGTTTCATGAACTTTTCCGATGCTGCTTTCAGCGGGAGTGTTGTTGTGTCTGGATGATACTCCTTTGAGAGTCGCCGGTACGCTGATTTGATTTCTTCCATGTCAGCATCCGCTGCTACTCCTAAGAACCTGTAAATCAATTCCATGACTCCAATTTAAAACTGCAAAATTTCTAGGGTTTGGGCTGTTGATTTGAAACTATAGGGGAATACTGAACTGGTAATGCGAGCCGGATGATTCGTTGAGCAAATCGGAGAATTTCTCTCCGAGTAGCCTCTGCTGCTGCTGCTCGGCGTCGAATTGCGAAGCGGAAGGGTTCCCGCCAACCCAACCTTCGTCATCGTTATTCCAGTGAATCCTGGTGTCAACCCCAGGCGGCGCCCTCTTCGGGGGCTTGTCCCCCCCTCCGGCAGCGGCGTTCGCGGAGACGCGCCGATGTATTATGCTGGCGTTTACATGTCTTGTGGCCGTCTGTGGTAGGTAATTGTAGCCAGTTTTCCGGCTGCTAAGGAAGTGACTAAAAGGAAGCTGAGGAGGAATTGGGGTGGTCGAGGCTGTGGCCACCATCGGAGCTGTTGAGACTTGAGAAGAAGTGGTGGCAGAGATTCTACAATCAGAGAAGAAAGAGGCATTGCAAGAGGAGAAAAATCCTCATGCTCAACAAAGATCCAAAAATTTAGCTAGTGGTGTACTGCAACCACACAGTCCCAGATGTGTCATTGTTTCCCCACAAATTACATGTAAATTATTAGCATAAGAAGCTCATGATAAACAAACATGTGATCCAGATCACATTGAGTATGATTCAAATTATTTTTAATAAAGTACTAGATTCCTATTAGAGCATCTGCACTATAGAACAAACAAGACTATATAGTTATAACTATTATATCTAAAAGCTATATGAAATTATAATGTATTTTTATATTATTAACGAATAAGTATTACCATTATATGATATTTAAAGTTTTTTTTACCTGATACGGTAGCATTAACTTCATTTTTAAAGTGGTGTAATATTTGATAAATTTATAATTATATACAACCTGTGATTGTCTTATTTTAAAGAAATATCATAAATAATAATTTTAATATTATTATGAATAATATTATAACGTTACTGCGTGTGTTAGTGAAATATAAAAAATAATAAAAGCAAATTTGTGGTATATGTTATACGGGTGTTATTCAAGTAAGGTCCATTATTCCGGTAAGGCCGTGCGGCCGTCTGTACGGCCGACACGTGTCCCGGAAAAAAAAAAAAAAAAAAAATTTCTGAACGAGTTTTTTTTTTTTTTTTTTTTTTTTTAAACGAGTAAAAGTAATAGTTCAAAACTTATCATGGAATAATTCATAACTTATAAAAGGTTAGTTCATGAATTATAATAGAATAGTTCATAGTGTAAAAATTTATAAAGGATTGAAAGTAATAGTTCAAAACTTATTAAGTAATAGTTCATAACTTCTAAAAGGATAGTTCATGAATTATAATAGAATAGTTCATAGTGCAAAATTTATAAAGGAGTGAAAGTAATAGTTCAAAACTATTATGGGATAGTTCATGAATTATAATAGAATAGTTCATGAATTATAATAGAATAGTTTAAAGTGCAAAAATTTATAAAGGAGTGAAAGTAATAGTTCAAAACTTATTATGGGATAGTTCACGAATTATAATAGAATAGTTCGTGGATTATATTAAAAAGTAATAGTTCATGGATTATATGAGAATAGTTCAAAGTTTATAGGATAATAGTGCATAAATTATAACATGGTAGTTCAAATAAATTTTCATTAGTTTCCGGAAAAAAAAAAAAAATCGTTTCAGAAAAGAGAAAAAAAAAAAAAAAAAATTTCGGGACACGTGTCGCCCTGTCGTACGGCCGTACGACCGTACCGCAATAAAGCAACCGTACCTGAACATTTACCTATGTTATACCGGTGAGAGGTAAATATAAGTCAAATGTTAATGTAATTTGTTTGTGACGTTAAAAAACTTTTAGTAGCTCAGTATAGATATTGGTTTGATTTGGGCAAAATCGGCGGTTTAGGTTTACCGGTTTGGCCAAACTGTGGTTATCGGTTTGAGTTTAGTTCAACTCAAATCGGCGGTTTAACCGCGTAATTTTTATTTATTTATTTTTAAAAAAAAAAACAAACTGGCCGGTTTGATCTCAAAACCGGCGGGTAACCGCCGGTTTTGGTCTAATTTTCCAGTTTTTGATTTTTATTTTTTATTATTACCCCCTAAACCGACAGTTTAGATTTAATCTAAACTGGCGGGTTGGTCTAATTTTCCAGCTTTTTTTTAATTATTTATTTTATAAACCGCCTAAATCGGCGGTTGGAATTCTACGGTTTACCGCCGATTTAAGTTTGAGTTTCATGTCTAGCTCGGTAAATATTTTGATTTGAAATGTTACTTTTAACATCGATAAATTGATAAAGTTACAAGTAACTATTTGACATTTTTTCTTACTAAAAAAAACTATTTGACATTTTTTGTTCATGTTTGTAATTAAAAACTAAAACTTGTGGTATTCAAATAAAAATTAACTAGTGTATTACACTATTATCCCCACCCTTGTACGGGTAGAGTTTTAATAAATACTTAATACTTAGAAATTTATATATATATTTTTGGAAGACAAAAAATGGAGAATGAAATTATAATTTTTACTATGATTTTTAATTCTCCTAAGAACTTTTCTCTTCTAATTAATTATATATTAAAAATAAAAAACAAATAACTTACCCCGTAAGAATAAAACTAAAAGTATTTGTTAAGATATGATTGTTGGTAAAATTAATGGCAAAAAACCCGTAAAAGTTTTAACAATTATTTTTGTAAAAATATTTATTTAAATATTTTATAAAAAAATTTAGAAATCAATCTACAATTTATATTAATATTTTGAAATCACCTTTTAAAATAAATTTTTGGAGCTTCGAGAAATATGGCGTTGACACGTGACAAAATAGGCTTCTGCTTTAATAGATATAAGATAAGATTGAGTTTTATTGTAGAAAATAGATACGTGCTACATCAATAAAAAAAAAAAAAAAAAAAAAGTCTGCTAATAAGCGTCCTCTTGGCCTCTTGGGTTGATGGTTCGATTGAAATGTTTAAAGCTCGTTTTGTTGTCCTATTAAACAATCAAAAGACATTTACACCGGTTGTTAAAATGGTGTATGTACGAGTTTTTTATGTATATTGCAGTTTAGGGATGGGAGTTGCATCATATGGATGTTCACAACGCTTTACTAGACTGTGGTATTGATGAGGAGGTCTACATGTGTCTTCCTCGTGACTTTCACCATTAAGATTCAACGAAAGTTTGTAGTTTGAATTGGTGTCTGTAAGGTCTTCGACAAGCCTCTAGGAACAAACTCGCTTGAGTCTACAACAACCTTCTTTGATGCTCCTGATCGTTATCATCATTTGGTCGGTCGTATGATTTATCTAACCATTACTCGTCCGGAATTGTGTTATGCAATACACACTTTGGCTCAACTCATGCAGTCCCCTACTATTGATTATTGGGATGCTGCTCTTTGTGTTCTTAGGTACTTAAAGGGCATTCTGGTCAGGTTGTTTTTCTGTCAAGTCATATTTACCTGCAACTCACTACCTACTATGATTCTAATTATGCTAGTTGTCAACTGACACATCGCTCTATTACTGTTTTTTCGTACTTGGTTATTCACACATCTCTTGGAAACCAATAAGTAGCATACGGTCTCACGGTCTTCAACCGTGGCCGAATATCGAGTCATGTCGCACACATTTTGTTAACTTCTTTGGCTCAAGGCATTGCTTTCCTCACTTGGCTGTCCAGTTTCAACCATGCATTTATTTTATGACAGTGAGGCAACTCTGCACATTGCTACTAATCTTGTCTTTTATGGCATGACTAATCATATGGTCCATATTGTGGTAGATTTCCACTTTGTTTGAGATCTCTTTTTACACGGTGTCATTCTTCCTCAGCATATCAGTACCACTTCCCATCTTACCAATATTCTAACAAAGGATCTTGATCGTCTAGTAGTATCAACCTATTCTTGACAAGTTAGGCATTATCGATCCCCATTAGATTTATCTTGTTTTGTATACATACACTTTCTCATTAATAGTATTCACCAGCCCTTTAAGTTTTCAATGACATTAAAATAGTTGGATATGTTAAAATATAATCACAAGTTTAAAATTTAACCGTACATTAGTACGTGTATGTGTATTGAGGTCTGGTTCCGTATGCACCAAAATCCTCTATGAATCTATGATCATAATATCCACACATCAATCACGGCCACGCCTCTCCATTTCCAACTACCAAAATTAAAATCACACCTCTACCTAACTTTTAATGATCTCACACCAGTAAACTCACACTAATCACTAGTCATTACTCATTAACAAACGAAATTACTGCACCATCATTACTCATCATCTAAAAGGTCCCTCCTCCGGATAAATGGCAGACCCACCCACGTTAATTTGAGTCGACAGTCAACCACTGATTTGTTTTGTCGATGCACTATAATACATTAGTGATTACTCTCAAGTCAAAATCTCATCTCAACAATCCATATCACATAAATGATACTAACCACCACGTAATTACACAGACTTAACCATTTGCAGTAGAACGAAGAAGCACACGTGTACAACAGACAAACGGACTTTAACAGATAGGGTAACTACGGCGCCATTCTCGTCCAGCCAAAGATATTGCACAAGGGTCTGTTCTTCGTTTTGGGTGACTGGTATTGTGTTAGTCCTGTCTCGGATTTCTTCAGCATCTCCCACATAATGTGCACGTCTTTGTATTCGCAAGCCTTTACCTCCCTGTGTAAGGCCAACAGTCCTACACATAATCCACCATTTTGTATTGGTAAATGAAAGAGAGAGCTCATAAGCCAACAAAAAGTCCAACCAAAAGGAGCTTCTTATTTTATTATCAGAGGACGTTGAACCGACAATACTAAGATGAGAACGTGATAGCACAAGAAAATGCAAGGCCTATGATAAAGACATCTCAACTTCGCATTAGATATTTCATATATTCAGAAGGATCTAACCAGGAAACTTAAATCTAGGACGTACCATTCAGATTACCTAATTAAACGTTCTTCAAAAATCAAGATTTCTTGTGACTCTGAAAGTCGTGCAGGAATTCGCTCAAGGAAAATCATCACAAAAGACGTAATGTAGACTGAATTAAGACAGCAGAAGGAGATAACTTGAAGCTGCAAAATTAGGGTTTAGGACAAACCGGTTTTGCGGAACCGGAAACGAGAAGCGACGCCGGAGCAGAGCCTTTGAAGGGGAAGCATCATCTTCCGCCACCACTCCATCGCCACCGTACGATTAGAGGGATCCTCAGACCCACTTCTTCTTCTCCAACGTCGTATTTCCCCCTCCTCTCTCTCTTCTCATATTTATAACCACCACAATTCAATATTTAATATAACTAAAATGACTAACCAACCGATGATAGTAATGCGCGTCCTTTTCTTTATTTTAAATAATATAAGTTGACATTTGTCATTTGTGCATCAATTTTAGCTTCAATTTTTCTTAACTAATAAATTATTATTGTTATTATTAAGAAACATAATTTATTCATGATATACTTAGGAAGGTATTATCAATTTTAATTACGGACAAATGATCAGTTGAGTTGTACGTTAGCGTATAAAATCGAACTAAAAATGATATTTTCCTATTTTTGTGCTAATTTTTATGGAAAATAAAATTTTAGTTGGTAAAATTTCAATTTAACTTATTATGTTAACAATTTAAAGATTTTGTTAATTTAATTTAAATATTTTGTAATATTAGTTTTATGTTCTTTTAATATAATATTAATTCATTCAAAATTTTATCCTGCATATAATGTGTTTTGGTGGTTCCAATTTTTGTAAAAGCTCACACATTACTTTGTATTACTTGTTAGTTGTATCCTTTCAAGTCCATAGGGTTCCATCCTATAATTAATTTTAATAATTAAAAATAATAAAATTTTAAATTTTGCATGATGTTTCATTTCACTTTTGTACTATAGTTTTTCTTTGATGTTTGAATGAATTATATTTATAATATAATTTGCATGATATTTTATTTCAACCATTTTTTTTTTATTAAGGTGAATTTTGTTATCAAACCCCGCACTTCGTCAACATGTCTCAGGGGGTTCTATATTTGTTTTTAGCTCTGCTAGCATCAGCATATCAATATGTTCATTCTGGGTTGTTATTTTGATGTCTGTCCAAAGATTTTTCTTTCGTATACCACGGCAATTCCAAAATGCTATAACCTCATCCATGTTTGGAACCATGCGTTCACATCATCAGATCACTGTCTCACCACAATAGAGATCAATAATGAAAGGGAAAAATATAAAAACAAACCTTTCCGATTTGAACTTATGTGGGCTGAAAGGGAAGATTGTGAAAAAATCGTCAAACAATGTTGCAGAACACAATTCCCGGGGACTCACATGTTCAACCTAGTCAAAAAATTAAATTTGCTTAAAATCAAACTGAAAGTTTGGAGCAAACGAAAGTTTGGAAACATAAATAAACAAGTTCGTGAAACGGACGAAATCATTGGAAAGCTACAAAAGCTAAATTTTCGGAATTTTACCAATCAACAAAATTAGAAACTAAATAGATTGAGTAAAAAGAGAGAATGCTTAATTGAATTCCAGCAGAAATATTGGATGCAAAGAGCTAAATCTAAAGCCTTAGAGTGTGGAGATAGAAATACAAAGTACCACCATCGGAAGGCAACAGGAAGACGAAATAGAAAGTCTATTACCTTCATTCACAAGGTAAACGGCACAAGAGTAGATATTGAGGATGAAATCAACTCTGAGTTCATTATGGACTATAAGGACCGATTTAAGTCCAATCGAATTAACGAGTCCAACATGGTTCAGTACCTAGATGTCCTTACCAAGGAAATTACGGATACTGATAATATGGGTCTTACTAAACCTGTTTCGAACGAGGATATCCGAAGAGCTGCTTTTGATATTGGTAGCGAGAAGTCCCCGGGTCCAGACGGAATGCCTGCCGGCTTCTTCCAAAAGTATTGGGAAATAATAGGACCGGATGTAATCCGTGCGACAAAAAGTTTCTTCATCCCCGGAAGAATCCTAAAACAAATCAATCATACCTTTATTACTTTAATACCTAAAGTGGATAACCCGTCCTTAACTACCCATTATAGACCGATTAGTCTATGTTCAACTATATATAAAATTATAGCCAAAATTTTAGCAAATAGACTTAAGATACTGCTGCCTAAATTAATCCACCCGCTCGAAAGTGCCTTCACACAGGGTATATCAATTCACGACAACATTCTCATTGCCCATGAGATCTTTCACGGGTTTAAAGCTAAAAAAGGAAAGGAGGGTTTCATGGCCATGAAACTAGATATGGAAAAAACATATGACATGGTGGAGTGGCCATTTATCCTGGCTGTCCTCGGAAAATTTGGGTTCGAACCAAAATTTGTTAGCTGGATTAGAGAATGCATTACTACGGTCTCGTATTCCATCCTAGTTAATGATAAACCATCAAAAGTAATATATCCCGAGAGGGGTTTACGGCAAGGAGATCCGCTCTCACCTATGTTATTCAATTTAGGAGCGGAAGTCCTAGCAAGGAACATCCATAAAGAATGTTACCAAAATAAAAAGATAAATGGCTTGCCACTCACAAGAGGGGGTACTACTATCCCCTTTTAGCCTTTGCGGATGATATCATCATATTCGCCAAGGCATCCTTAGATGCAAGCACAAAAATTTTGGATATCCTAAATAGATATTGCCATATATCGGGACAAAAAGTTAATTTCCATAAATCCTCATTCCAAACCACCAGAAATGTAGGGAGTGAAACGAAAAGACAAATTCAATCAAAAATCGGAATCACTGTCACAGAGGAGTTGGAGAAGTATCTAGGGTGTCCTATTATTAATGGAAGGGTAAACAAGACCGTCTTCGAAGATGTAATCATAAAATCTAAGAAGCAACTAACTAAATGGAAAGCCTGGCCTCCACACTTTCACAAGAAGGAAGAACGATTCTAATTAAGGCCAATTTGAATGCTAAACCAACTTATATCATGCAAAGCTTCATGCTCCCAACATGCATACATAAAGAACTAGATCAAATCAACCGTACTTTCTTTTTGAACAAAGGACCTAAATACCACCCCCTCATCAGCTGAGACAAAATCTGTAAACCAAAAAGGTGTGAAGGAGTGGGTATTAGAAAAACAGAAGATATGAATAAGGTCCTCCAAATGAAATTACTTTGGAAAATTATGGAAGAACCTAACAACATATGGGTCAAAATCATAAATGAAAAATATCTCAAAGACTCATTCTTATGGAACTATAAAACCCAAAAGAACACCTCCTGGCAATGGAGAAGACTAATGAATCTCCGACCTGAATTTGAAAATGGATTCAGATGGAACATTGGCGATGGTAACACCGTTAAATTCTGGAAAAACAAGTGCGTGATTGACCAGCCGCTAATCAAACTCCTTGAGAACAGAAGTAATATTGATGACAATGAAGTAGTCAACAATTACATCATAGAGAACAAATGGAATACCCAGAAACTGGATATGGAGTTAGGCAATCTACTCCCACAAGAGGTTATGTCCGCAATTAAATCATCTCAACTCCCGAAATCATTTATTCGAGATCGTCTCTATTGGGCTGCCTCGGATAAGGGATCGTACAATACAAAATCAGCCATGGACCTCATCCACAAAAATAAAGGGATTATTACTGATTCAAATAAGTGGATCTGGGAAATGGACATCATGCCCAAAGTTTAAAAACTTCATCTGGAAACTATCCATAGATGGGCTCCCAACCAAGGAAAATCTGGAAAAACAAAGGGTACCAGTGCCCATGCATTGTACTCCTTGTAATCACCCATATGAATCAACAAAGCATTTGTTCTTCAATTGTCCTTTCACTTTTGAGAACCTACATAATTCTATTATCAAGACCGAGCTCCAACAGGCAAACTATTCTAACCAAAAAGTGTCAAGTATGGTCACCTATGTTAAAAGTAAACTAGATGATAATCAACTGGTCCAACTAGCAGTTATGTGGTAGAATGTTTGGACTGAACGTAACCAAGATATCTTTAATAATAAGAAATCTCAAAATATTAAGGAACGAATACAAGACCAAATAAGGTGCTGGAAGGATGCGGATAAAAGAAAGAACCAAACAAAACAAAAGGTGGTCATAAATAATAGAAAAACTAGAAATATCAAATGGCTAAGACCTGAAAATGGATTTGTCAAGTTAAACTTTGATGGATCTAAACGCGAGTCCGGGGAGTCAGCCTTCGGGTTCATTCTAAGAAACGAACATGCATCAACCATCTCCATAGGCTACGGACAGTGTGGAAACACATCGGTCCTTCATGCTGAAGCATGCGCGCTAAGGGAGGGGTTGATCAGAGCATGTGATCTGGAAATTAATAAACTTGAGATTGAAGGAGATAATCTTACAATCATCAATTCCATTAAGCGAATCTGGAAACCCCCACGGGAAATAGATCTCATTATTTCTGATATCACTAATATTTTGGTTAGTTTCCAGCAGGTTAAGATACAACACGTTTTTAGGGAAGTCAATAGTGTTGCCGATAAGCTCGCAGATTTGGGACACGACTACCCACTAGGTTGTGCTTTGATCCCCTCTCAGGTGGTGGATTTCATCCGGAAGGATGCTCTAGGTTGGAGAATCTCGAAAAGATGATTCAATCTAATCGCTTACCATACAGTATCAAAAAAAAAAAAGAATGGACTAATTTGCTTTTATTTAACATATTATTGAATAAAACACGGTTATTTTTGCTAAAACCTAACATAATAGAATTTGATAAGGTCAATAAATTTCTTAAAATCTTCGGTGATCTTTCTTGACAAAAAGTAAACTTTGATAAATCGGAGTACTAAACTACAAAATGTCGACAATGACCTTAACAACCAACTCAAAAGCATGCTAAATATAGATAACTCAATATATCTAGACCATTATTTAGGTTTTGCAATTATTAATGAGATGGTTAATGTAAGAGTATGTGTGTAGTATATTGAGTCATATGTTGGGTTTATTTTTTATTTATCAGTTTATCTTTTTATCTTATTATTTTGTGTTTATCTTATCATTTGTCAGTTTATCTTTTTATCTCTTTATTTTGTTTATATAAACATTATTCGATATGAAATAAACAAGTTTTTGATTCAAAAATCTCTTCATGGTATCAGAGCACTTATCTTAACCTACGCTTCCGCACAAAATTAAACAAAAACCTAGTTGCGCCGTCATCACCGCCGTCATCACGGCGGTGATGGCGGTGACGGTATGAGAGAATACTTTGTCAACAGTATGAGAAAATATTTTTCCCTCTGTTGTTCATCCTAATAACAAAACCTAAAACCTACCTTATGACACTAATCAACCTGCACCCTAAGGCCCAAAACTTACCCTAGGACGTTAATCAATATGCGTCCTAGTGAACGAAACTTACCCTAGGACGCTAATCAACCTACATCCTAGGTCCAGAAACTTACCCTAGGAAGTTAATCAACGTGCGTTCTAGGGCCCGAAACTTACCCTAGAACGCTAATCAACTTGCGTCCTAGGGCTCAAAACTTACCCTTGGACGCTAATCAACTTGCGTCTTAGGGCCCGAAACTTACCCTAGGACGCTAATCAACTTGCGTCCTAAGGCCCGAAATACCCTAGGACGCTAATCAGCCCGCGTCTTAGGCCTCGAAACTTACCCTAGTACATAGACACTAATCTACCTGCGTCCTGGATAGGGTTGGGTAAAATGAGCCAAACGAAACCGAACTGAGGCTTACCAACCGACCAATTTAATTGGTACGGTACTACCGAACCAACTACAAAGAGTTGGTTGGTAGGTGGTAACAATATCCGCGTACCACAGAAACATCAAGCTCTCTACTATTCTTGCTTTCTATTACGCTAATACACATCCCTTTCTCTTGATTTTCATCTTACATAATATATTCTCTTCACTCTTGGTTCTCTACAGATCAATCAACCCATTAGAAGTTTAGAACCCTAAAAGAGAAGCAATCAGCTCGTTTGATACTACGAGAAGTCTTGCAATCGATAGTGAACTTTAAGCTGATTTTCTTCTTTGCAATTGAATCGACTTGCTCAAGTGGTACGAATTTTGAACTTGAATAATCTGCTGGATAAGGATTTGTTGAATCGATTGATTAGGGCAGTGTACTAGTGTATCATTTATCCCTTTCTAGCTAGTATCTCATGAATCAATTGATTAGGGTAGTGTATCATGAATCAATTGATGGGATGCTTCTTTATAGTTTTAGTTTATAATTTATACAATATATCATTTATCCCTTTCTAGCTAGTATCTTTAGTTATTTTCATTAGTTGACTACTTGACTTATAATTTTGCATTATAGTTTTAGTTTACACAATATTACAATATACCATTCATCCCCTTCTAGCTAGTATCTTTAGTTATTTCCATAGTTGACTTAAAGGGTGTGCTAGAGAGGTACGACTTGGAAAAGGAAATTCTTTTGAGTCATTTAAAGGAAAGTAAGACAAGAGTTTCGGTCACTACCGATACTTGGACATCTCTTCAAAACATAAACTTAAAATTTTGAGTGTTTGATGCTTTTTTATATGTTTATATAGGATCACATAATGGATCCACAAATGTCATCAAGTGGTATGAGTCCAACAAGTGGTTTAACCCCATCAAGCCAATCGATTGGGGATGCAGAGAGACATCCATCAGTTACTGAACCGTCACCTCCAAATTCTTCACAAGTTTTAGGCAAGAAAAGAAAGGACCCTTCAAACAAAAGTATTCTTTGGTATCATTTTTACAAAGTGTAAACTCCCGGAAACACAGGAGATAAATCCAAAATGGTGTACTTGTAACCATAATAGCAGTAAAGTGTCGTCCGAGAAAATAAAGAACGGGACTAGCTCGATGTGGAACCATGCCAAGAAGTGCAATACTCACCCCTTGTATGAAATCGAGGATTCAAAGCAAGCAAGGTTGAATATGAGTAATGTTAGTGGGGTGGTGATGGATATCACAAGTTTAATAAGAAAAGATGTGATGATAGGTGCATTGAGATGATAATCAAGGATGAACTCCCATTTCGATTTGCTGTGAAAGAAGGATTCTTGGCTCTTGTTAATGATTTAGAGCCTAATTGGAAACCCTTGGACAAGAAGGCGGTTGCAAAGGGTGTGCTAGAGAGGTACGACTTGGAGAAGGATTCTTTTGAGTCATTTAAAGGAAAGTAAGACAAGGGTTTCGATCACTACCCATACTTGAACATCTCTTCAAAACATAAACTATATTGTTGTGACTGCGCATTTTATGAATGTCACATAAAAGGATTATAAACTTCTGTAATATCACTAGTCACAAGGGGGTGATATTGGTAGGATGTTAGACCAATGTTTGAGGCAATGGGAGATCAACAAAGTGCTTACAATAACCGTGGACAATGTTAGCGCCAATAATGTGGTTATGACATACATAAAAAGAAGGCTTACAACTTACAAAAGTTTGATGTTTATTAGATAATTTCTACATTTGAGATGTGCTTGCCACAATATCTCATAGTGAAGGATTGTCTAAAGGAGTTAGATGATGGAATTACAACTATGTGGAATTGTGCCAAGTATATTAAATTTAAATCTTCATCTCACAGACTTGATAAGTTTAGAGAGTTTGTTGTCTTGGAACAATGCAAGGCGAATGCCAATGTTCCATTAGAAATCATTACAAGATGGAATAACACCTATCTTATGCTTGAAGTTGCACTAAAGTATGAGGCAACTTTTGTTAGAATGGCTAAAGAGGATTGCGCATTCAGGAGTTATTTTGAGAAGAAAGACAAATCTGAAAAGTTTAGGGTCGGACCACCATCTTATGAGGATTGGAGAATGCAACAACTTTTTGTGTATGTTTGATGAAATTTTATGACGCTACTTTGAAAATGAGTGTGTGGAAGAGCATTACTGCAAATGTCTTGTTTGTCGAAATGATCACATTACAAACTAGAATTGACAAGGTTATGCTTTCGGAGGATAGTATTTTGAAGAGGGTTGCAACATCAATATAAAGTAAGTTCAACAAGTATTGGGGGAATACCAAGTCAATGAACAAGATCATCATGATAGCGAATGTTCCTGACCCTAGATAAAAGCTGCAATGGGCTAATGTAGGTTTGAAAAAGGTTAATGCAAGTTATACGACGATTCAAACATAGAAGATAACTTGAAGAAGATATTGATGCGAATGTATGAACAATATACAGGAGAAGTGAGTGTTGGCCAAGTGGATCAACCTATAAAAGAAGACACGGAAATGGAAACATATGAGTTAGAGGGGCTTGATGAAATCAGTAGGGAGATAGCAACGCAAACAATTTCCACGCAATCACAGTGCATTCGTAATGAGGTTGATCAATACTTATCGGATAGATATGTCAACCTCATTTCTAAAACGTTTGACCTTGCTAAGTGGTGGAAGGGTAATGAATCGGTATATCCAATTTTATCAAAGCTGGCAAGGGATACCCTTGCTATTCATTGCTCAACGTTGCTTCGAAGAATGCTTTTAGTTTAGGATCAAGAATTGTAGATCCTTTTCGAGCTTCATTGACACCAAGAACGGTTGAGGCTCTTGTTTGCTCTACTGATTGGTTAAGGGCTGAAAAGACAAACTTTAGCATGTATGATACTCCAACTAAGCATGTCCATGAGTCCGACCCGCCGGGTCGACGGGTCCGGGGAGGGTGACCCGGACCCGTATATGTGGCCGACCCGCCGGGTCACGGGTCAGACCCGGCGGGTCGGTCACCTCACCATTAAAAATAATAATAATAAATAAATAAATAAAGGAAATAAACTTAAAAAAATAAAAAAAATAAATAGAAGAGAAAAATTGGACTTAAACTTAAAAAAGAAGAAGAAAATAAACTAATAAAAAATTGAATTAATTAGAGAAATAAGACCTCTTAAAATTGTCTTTTGTAAAGTAGGCCTCTAAATAAAAGAAAGAAAAAGTAGGTATGGAAAGTAGAAAATAGGGGCAATAATTGCTTTAGTTGAAATGATGGTGATTAAATGTTTACTTTTGGTTTAAATATATTTTTTTACATGTTTAGCTTTTACCTTTTATTTTTGGTTAATGTAGCTAGTTTGATGAAATTTTCAAGTGCAAGAATGTTTAATTTTTTTGGGTGACATTGTTTTCGTTACCCAAATATGAATTGTAGTATTTTTCTCATTATTGGGTATATGTTTATTGTTTTTGTGGTATGTTTCTTATTGTTGAGTATGCTTAAAGTGATATTTTTGGGTATGTTTTATGGTTATCCAAACCATGTTACAAGAACCAAATGTCATTTGATATTGATGTTTGTGTACAATATCGATTTGTGTAAAATTTGGTTATGACAAATTCAAATTGGGTATGTTTTATACGTGTATTGGCTTTGTAGTATATTTCTTATTATTAAGTATATTTAAACTGATATCGTGGGTATGTTTTATGGTTACCCAAAATGTGTTATAATGATCAAATGTCAAGCGAATTTTGGGTAATGACCAAATGTCATTTGATATTGATGTTTGTGTACAATAACGAGTTTTGAAAATTTTGGGTATGACAAATTTAAATTGGGTATAAATATAAAATATTATTCAATTTATGGATATTGTTTTATTTTGATATTGATTTATTGGGTATGTTGTTTTCGAGTATGTTTATGTACTTTGACAAATTTATTTTTGGGTATGATTGTGACATTACTTGGGTAAGCGGATTTTTGGGTAAGCGGATTTTTTCTGGGGCAGAGGGCTGCGTTTTTTTTGCCCCAAATTCCCTCCAAATGTTAATCAAAAGTGTCACAGTCATCATTCACATCAGTCATACTTTTGTCAACTTTTTAAACTATTTATAAATTAGTCTAGTAAAGTAGGAGTCTTATTTCTCAACTTGTAATTGGTAGGGCCTAAATTTCAACTCTATAATATAAAAGGCCCTAAATGTCAATTCATCCTAAAAAATTTGACTTAAACTTAAAAACGAACAAAATAAACTAATAAAAAGAGGACTTAATCTTTAAAAAATTGGACTTAAAGTTTAAGTCCAATTTTTTTAAGTTTAACTCATTTTTTTATTAGTTTATTTTGTTCTTTTTTAAGTTTAAGTCTTAAACTTAAAAAATAAAAAAAATAAAAAATAAAAAAAGGGAAGAATTGGGCTTGAACCGGAATCCCGGTTGCCTACGTATCCTATTGGGGAGGAGAAATCAAAGCCCACGTAGTTCTCTTACCTTTGTTTATATCCCCGATTGGCCCTTACCTTAGTCGGACTCTCCCGCTGATACATCCGATGGCGTTTGTTGTCGCTCGTCGTCATCTTCGTCGGCTTCCTCCGCCGAGAGGTTTTTTTTTGTGTTTGCATTTCCGCTTTCCTCCAATCGGGTAGGAGGACTTGTGCCTCCAACGTCTCGGGCAACATGTTTGATCTCGTCGGATCGAGCACCTTTCCACTCCGGCTAAAGGTTTGCTCAACCGCTACCGTTGAGGCGGGAACAACAAGAATTTGTGCCGCGTTCCTTGAGAGGGTAAGGAACCTCATTCTCTCCGGTCGGCTCCACCATTCTAATATGTTGAAATCCTCTTCTTCTTCATCATTGGCAAACTCAAAAGAAATGGTTAGATATTCGTCGAGTTCCGAGTTGGAACTCGACATGGTTTTTGCCCTTTTCGGGCCAAACAAATCTCTAGCAATTGATTTAAATTTAGACGAACTTGAAGATGAAGGACGAGGAGGGGGTTGAGAAGATTGACCTCGATCGGAAACACGATATTGAACCAATAATTCATCAAATAATTTTCTAACTTTAGCAATTATGGTAGAAGCATGACAATCGGGATGTTGTTCTAAACCTAAAAATTCATAATAACTTTCTAAAAATTGTTTTAAACCATCCATTTTACGTCTAGGGTCTAACACAAATGCAACAAGAAAAACATCGGGAATGGTTGTATAATAATCTAACCATTTAGTTCGCATTGAAAAATAGCTTGTGAAATATTTTCAATTAAAAGACCTTGTTGAATTGCAAATGCAATATTAATTGCTACATAACAAAATATGTTTGAAGTTGGTGTATAAACATAACTAAAAGTGTTAGTAGCATCAAAAAAATATTTAAAAACCTCCATTACATCTTTTGCTAAAATCCAAGATTCACCGAAAACAAAATTACCGTCAATATGTTGTGCGGCAAAACCACTTAAAAGTTCTCGATATTCATATGATTCGTAAATTATTTTGTAAGTAGAGTTCCATCTTGTACAAACATCTTTTAGAAATTTTTTAGGATAAACGTTATTTTGTTTACAATATGCATACCATTTAGTACGTATACTTTTTTAAGACCAAAGTTCATTAAGAATATTTCGAATAGGTTGTACTAAATGTCCAACGTATGCTAAACCGTCTTGAACACACAAGTTTGAAATATGAGCGGCACACCTAATGTGAAAAAATTTACCTCCAATCGTCGGCTTACAATAGTTGGTTAAATCTCTAATGGAAGCCGTGTTAGCGGAGGCGTTGTCAAAACCGGTTGAAAAAACTCGTGAAACTAATCTATATTCTTCCAAAACATTTGCAATCAAACGGGCAATATTTTGGGCGGTGTGTTGTTCGTTGAAAACTCGTAATGCTAAAACTCTTTTGTTTAAAATCCAAAATTTATCAACAAAATGACAAGTAATACCCATATATGAATTTTTTTGAAAACCGTCGGTCCAAATATCACTACAAATAGAAACTTGAATATCACCGTTGTCCATAAAATATTTAATCAATTCTTCTTTACGAATTTTATATTTATGCATCATTTTTCTTTTAGCGGTTTGGCGAGAAATCGGTTTATATGCGGGTTGAGAATGATTTTGCATCCAATAATTAAAACCAACATTTTGTGCAAAACTAAATGCTAAAGAATCTACGACCAACATTTCCGAAAATGCACCCATAGAAGAAGAATGATCATTTGTAAATAGAGAAGGAGGTTGGTTAGAAGTAGATGCGTACCCGGTAAGTTGTGTTTGCCCTCGTGCTAATCCCATTTTTTCGGGATGCTTGTTCCGGATATGCCTCTTGTAGTTCCCGTAGCCTTCCCCCTTTTTGTGCTTGTATTGTGCCGCACAAAAATTACATTTGGCATAGTAAACTTCGTTGGCATCGGGAGCACCTTTTGTAAACCAAAATCGGAAGATCGCCGCCGTTAGTTGATTGTTGTTCAACGGCGGCTCCTCCTCCGGCTCCTCCGTGAATTCGGTCTCGGATCCTTGGGTGTTGGGGAAAGTAGGTGATTCGGTGATATCCTCCTCCTCGAAGATCTCGTGATCTCCACTTAATAAGTCTCGCCTTAAATCTGAACCGGTTGGAGGACCGCTAACGGAATGCCGTCCTCGGGTAAAACCTTCGCCGGATGAAGGACCGGCACCGCTAACGGAACGTCTTCCTCGGGTAGACATTTTTTTTTTGAATAATAGAATGTAGAAGTAAGAGTAGTAAAATGAAAAATAAGAGAATGAGAATATGAGATTAGGAGAGTAATTTAATCTAAGAGTTGGAAATTATGGAGAGATTGAGAGAGTGAATAGATGATTGAATGATGAGAATTGTTGTGAGATGAAATGAATTGGATTTGGGGTATTTATAGAATTGTTTTTGGGTTAGATTTATTAAATTATATTGTTTTTTTTTTATCAATATAGCCGTTGGGAATTTTTTTTTTTGAACTTTTGTGACCGTTACGGGTCGACCCGGCGGGTCACGGGTAAGGATCTTACGACCCTTACCCGTACCCGCGACCCGGGGGAACCCGGACCCGCCGGGTCACGGGTCACCCGTGACCCGTGGACGTGCTTAACTCCAACAGAAGAGGAATTAGAGTTATACAAGGAGTTAGAGGAAATCGAAAAGGGTAAGATACTAAACACTAAACTTTAGCTTATTTAACTTATATATCTAATTTGTTTTGCATTAATTTTAGCTTGTTAGTTGTTATTGTTACACCTGTTGTTCTGTTCTGTATTATTTTTGTATTAATTTTAGCTTGTTACTGTCATAGCATATGTACTATAACAACATCTATTTCTATTGTTTCTGTTGTAGTCAGCATACTAATTCTAACTTTAGCTTGTTACCGTAACAACATTTGTTTTGTATTAATTTTTTTACTGTTGCAACTCCTGTTCTATCATCTAATCTTCATTCTTTTGATAAAGAATGCTTTCAATTAAGGCTATGAGGCAGGAAGGAATGCAACAAGCTCTAACTCGATTCAAATATGAAATCATGTGGAGCACAAGTCGAGATTGGACTATTGAACTCCCTAGCCTATAACTTGGGATGATGATTGCATATTTAATTATTTGTGTTTGGTTTGTAATGAAGTATGAAATTCTATGAACTTCAAACTGTACTCGAATTTGCGGATGGTTGAACTGATGAAGCTCCTGTCTTATTTAAATTTAATTTTAACAAACATATAAGTTACTAAAATGTCATTACCAACCGAACCAACCGAAAAAGTTGATATATCGAAGAGTTGGTAAATGGGTTTAGGTGGTTGGTAATGGTACAAGATTTCTCATTACCAATTATAGTTGGTTGGTAGGTGGTACGGGTAAAAATAAGTTGGTAATGTACTGAACCCATCCCTAGTCCTAGGCCTAGAACTTACCCTAGGACGCTAAATTATCTACGTCCTAGGGCCTAAAACTTACCATAGAGCACTAAATTACCTGCGTCATAGGGCCCAAAATTTACTCTAGGGCGCTAAATTACCTAAGTCCTAGGGCCCAAAACTTACCCTAGGACGCTAAATTAGTTGCGTCCTAGGGCCCATAATTTACCCTAGGTCGCTAAATTACCTACGTCATAGGGCCTAGAACTTATCCTAGGACGCTAAATTATATGCGTTTTAGGGCCCAGAGCTTACCCTCAGACGCTAAACTACATGCGTCCTAGGACCCAAAACTTACCCTAGGATGCTAAATTACTTGCGTCCTAGGGCCCAAAACTTACTGTAGGACGCTAATCAACCTGCATCCTAGGGTCTAACCTACCGACGTCATATCGACGCCCATAAAATAAAGACCGACGATGAAGGAAGGGAGGTACATCAAGTCCTTCTTCAAGTTTCTACTGTTCAAACTTGGAGTTATTGAATCACACATCCAGGTTGAGGGAGAGTGTTAGAGTATGTGTCTAGTATATTGAGTTATATGTTGGACTTATCCTTTATTTATGAGTTTATCTTTTTATTTTATCTTTTGTTAGTTTATCTTATCCTTTGTTAGTTTATCTTTTTATCTATTTATATATGTCTATATAAACATTATTCGATCAATGAAATAAACAAAATTTTGATTCACAAATCTCTTAAGTTAATAACATATATTCGTACACCTATCAAACAAAACAACAATTAATAAAAGAGTAAAATGACTAACTAGACCTTTTACCACTATTACTCTATTAAAAGTACTCATAGCATAAACTCATTTAAAAAAATATACCCCTATTTAACCTAATTCTTTCATCTAGAGGATTATATATGTGGTAAAATTAAATGGGTGTACAAAAAAAAGCTATAAAAAAGAGCTTATTTAACTCAATTTTTCTTAACAAAATAAAAAGACAATCTTATATCCATGGAAGGTAGAATCACGTTAATTAACCTAACCGCTAAACCAACATATATAATGCAAAGCTTCATGTCCTCGAACTACGTCCATGATCACCTCGACAAAACCTATTTGGACTTTTTCTGAAACAAAGGAGAAAAACATATACCATTAATCAATTGGAATGAAGTGTGTAAACTAACAACCTAGGGTGGGATAAGCCTAGGAAAATCTAGAGGCACAAGAAAACCCATACAAATGGAACTACTTTAAAAAACTTTGATATAACCCAATAATTTTCGGGTTAAAATAATCAAAAGAAATATTTAAAAGACATTGATCTATTAAAATATTGAAGAAATGAGCAACATCGTGATAATGAAATAACTTTAACAAAGTTTCTTAAAGAATTTAATTAGGGCATTCGATGTCACATTGGTGATGGTTTCTTTAAAAAACTATGGCTTAATGACTCAACGAATGAAAAACCGTTGATTATAAACGCCAATATTAGAAATAAAAATAAATACTACGAAGAATGTAAACCAGTTCATCAACGAAACTAATAAATGAGAACCCGATAAACTAAAAGAATAACCAAACATTCATGAAATTGTAAAAATATATTTAACACCATCATTCTAAAAATCCCACATACCCAACGACCTAAGGAAAAGTAAAAATGGACGATTCACCAATAAATCTGCAATAAACTTGCTAAATGAAAACAAAATAAACTTTCACTCCAGACCTTCTTGTGATTGGATCTAGCAACTGGATACTCAACCATAATACGGATTTTTTGTGTGGAGAATTGTATGAATGAACTTCCAGCGAAATAAAAACATGATAAAAAAAAGATCGGTTGTTACTATGCGTTGCGAGCTCTACGATCACAATAAAGAAGAATTGTATCACATTTTTTCAAGTGTCCTTTTGTAAGCCGAGTCACTAATTAACAATGTTAACCCAAAATTATAAACACATCCGTGGAGTATATAATACGAAAGCTTGATACGTATTACGTGTGTGTATATATAAATCATGCAGATCGACAAAAAGGAGAAACGGAACAGAGAAGAATGAGGTTCGGTTAGATTTTCCTTCAAGCACCCAAAATATCACGTGATTAACGAATCGGTAATCACGTGCTTCTTTTTGTTGATTTACTGATTACAATTTGGTGGAGAATGTTGATATTTCTATTTCACTTTAGTTCCTACTTTTGCCTTTTTGGATTTGACCAAAATGCCAAATGCTATACTTATGCTTATAAGAGGTTAAAAAACCGGTAGGTGAATTGACTTGGCTAAGAAAAGAAAGAAAAAGACCACTCATGAAAGTCAAACTGCCACGTAGTGTATATGCCTATAGTTCATTATGGTGAAGCCAATGAGCAAGATGGCTCTTCCGGTCCAAAGATTACTTGAACTTAATATGTGTTTGAAGGACGCAGTTCAGCAAGCAAAGCAGAGGTGACGTTGCTGTCAATCCACAAAAAAAAAGGAGAAAATTCCATGAATACTTTTGAGTGATCTATCATCTATCCAATCACAGACAATGAGTTAAATGGATATGTTTGTCGATGGTAACATGTTTCAGTCTATGAACATACATTTGCTGTTTAGCATTTAAAGATAAAAACAAGCCACCTGTCCGCGAAATCCGCCATTGAAGCAGAAAGCAATGAACTCAATCGACACGCTTCACATTTCTCGTACCCCATATGTCGCCTCATATTCAACATTATATCACTTCACACTCTCAGATCCACTCAACTCATTGTTGCTTTCAGTAGATAAATCAACTGCTATATTATCTATACAGTGGAATTACCATTAACTGAGCGTACTAAATCTGAAGATGGAAGTTGGAACGCATTGAATCTTGACTTCCATTACCCAAAATGTTTAGTACAAAAATAATACAATCTCAACAACCAAATTGATGAAATCGCAAGAGGAAGTAGGTAGAACTCTATATATATCAGCACTAACAACTAACAAAGAAGTTCAATGGCAAGCGCCAAGATGCATCAGAGAAGCGATGATGCTTCCGAGTATTTGAGTTGATAACCTTCCTCTGCCATAATTTAGTTAAAAAACAACAAAATAAATTCAGCAGTAAGTAGACTTTTTACTCTGTAGTTAGTAACTTAGTATGAAGAACAAACAAAAAATATTATTGAGCCTACCTGGTGTTAAACCAACGGAGAACGAAGAACGAAGTATGAAATATTCTTCAGAACTAAATAAGATGCTACTTGGGATAAGTTATGGATCTGAGTTGTTAGATTATCCAAGTAAATAGACTTTTAGTTAGAATGTTAATGTATGTTTGCCCCCGCGAGTCAACTCAGCATGATTGACCCGATAAGTGTTGAAGTCAGATTTCAGCCTCTGCACCCACTTTGGTTAAGCTCGCCATGTATGTCAAATAAATAGTCCATAAGTACGCGAATGAACTATTGATCAAGGGCTGCAACCAAGCAAAATGTAACACGGTTTAAAAAAGATAACTTGGCATGGGTTGATATCTACACAAATTCAGATTGTAAAGTACCTGCAGATGTACAGGGACAAAGGTGAAGGTAACAAAGTCGCAAAGTGGCCAATAGATAAGCCCATTCTTTAGAGTAGGAATAAGGTCTCTCTTCAATCTTGCCATAATTTCTTGTTGGTTTTCACCTGGGTTGCAGTAAGGTAAAGCAATCAGAAATGCAAATGAAGTTCATCAACTCTAATTTCCAATTTCCATATACAAGGGTCTTAACAGTGAAACACGACCAAAACTGAAGTTGGTAACTACAATACACATACCTTTAAGAACTGCATTGTAGGAGAAGAAAACGCTGTTTATACAAGGTCCAAAGATGGCCTGTCCCATCAAGATCTTAGTGAATGTAGTACGTAAGGTCGTTTGAGGCATAATCTTTGACAGAAAATTAAACCAGCAATGCTGAGATGGTCCCATGATTAGCATCCCATATGCTGACATACGCAACATCCTAATCCCATCCAATGAGCCACCAGGCGGCATTGTAATGAACTAAGGTATTGAATAAAACAAGATGATTAATAACACTGGAACGAGAAAATCTTTGTATTTTAAGTCATAATCTTTGTATTTTAAGTCAAATAAGAAAGTATAACAAGTGGTTATTCAAATAATTATGTAAAAGTACCATATCAAACTGACACATATAGGGATTTCAAATGACAAGATTTTGGCCTCGTCTGAACACTTATGTTCTTCATTCATAACACCAAAGTAACTTAATCAGCAATTGCTGTGAAAGTGTCATAATTGAGAGATTTCAAAAGAGAAAACCTTGGCCTCGTCTGAACATCTATTTTCACATCGGTAATTACTAGCTTAACTGTTTGGTATAAATACCAAAGAAATCAAGTATATGAGGTACATTAGAGGCCCGAGGTATTGGACTATGGAGATTAATAAGGAAATGAGAAATGAGAAATGAGAGACCACTATTTTGATCATATTTTGATCATCTCCATATGCATGATCTGATTTCAAGTTGTCAATTCATACCAAACATGAGGTTTCACTCATACTCTATCGGATTTCATTCTACAACAAATTTAACAGGGAAGCGTGACTACGAAAATTGCGTGCATGGAATCAACAGTAAAAAGTGAAAACGCAATTGAAAAAAGAGAATTCAATCAGAATACGGATACCTGAGCAGTGACATCAGCAATGGTGAAAATAATAGAGGTGGAAACGCTTTTGGTGATAAGAGGCTGATTATGAAGCTTTCGCAAATACCAACCCAGAAATCCCTTTTTTGGCGTATTTTCTAAGGAGCCAGAAGAAGGAGAAGAGCAGTAACGATGACACCTAGAGTAAAGCGAAGAGGGTAGGGTTTTGAAATCCGGCGATTTCCTAAGCAATTGAGAAGCGAATTGGCCTAAAGCTCTTCTTTGTTGTGTTCGGGCTACGAAAATCGGAGCTCCAATACAGATTTTCAACAGGCCCGAATCAAAAGATCCCAATTGCTTCAGCCCGATGGAGGTTACGAGTTTTCTTTCCTGAGAAATAGTCATTTTTGGGAATGTTTTTCTTAATTGAGGGGAGATATCTGGTTTGTTTTATTTATTTTTGGAGATGGCGATGCAACTTTGAGTGGCAACCTGGGAGGGGAGAAATTTGAATGGTGACGAACAAGGTTTTATATTGCCCTTCACCGTCAATGGTGGAAATGGAGCTCCAAACCCGAACCGGCGGAGACGCGTTCGAGGGCTGAGTGCAGAGAAACCCAAGTTAAACGGATGGCCGATTTTGATTGGGCTTTTTGGCATACTCCTACTATTTAGGCTTCCTATGTGTTTTATTTCTTTCTTTTTCAGCATTATTTTCCAAATTGAAGCCCATAAGTAGTTGAACCCGTTTTGATCGGAACTTGAACTTTATAATTTTTCATTTTAATCATTTGTTATTAACAGAAAGTTACAAATCAACATGTTTTTCTCTCTGTTTTCGTGGTAGCAAAATGTTTAGCTAAAAGAATTAGTAACAACCAATACTTCTCTAACTATAATGTCTATGGCCGAAATTGATGTCTCGCAGTTTTCTATTATTATATCATTATGTTAAAACGAACTATAATATCATTATGTTAAAACGAAATTGATTCTGAGCTTGTGATTAAGCTTATTGACGGCACGATTCTCCCTTGTCACCCGCTATTTAGCCTGGTATCGAGGTGCCAAGGCTTCCTTCGTAGGGACTGGCATGTTCAGCTCCGTCACTGTTACCGGGAAGCAAACTGCGTTGCGGATCGTCTCGCAGCCCTTGCTTCCGATTACTCAATTGGTTTTTTTCCTCTTTTTGATCCACCTGCTGTTTTATTTCCTTTAATTGAAAACGATACCCGCGCAGTAGCGACTCAAAGGCTTGTCATTTGTTAGCTCTTATCTTTATCAATAAAAACGAGTAAGGACCATTCCTTTGCACATACCAAAAAAAAAAACCTCATCATATAATGCGGGCCATAGTGATTTTAGGGGTTTGGGATTGTTTATAGTTTTATTTTTAAACCGGTTCAGACATACCTTTTTCCGTTCTCTAGCTGTATACCCTATACCCTCAATGTAGCTTGATTGATCATTTTATACCCCCGGTTGATCCTTAATTGGGGGTTACAGGTCTGATTGTCGTACCAAGGCGATTATGGATTATGGGTAGCTTAGTGTTATTTGTGACATCAATTGTCATAATTAAAATGTACTAGTATCCTATTCTTGATCTAAAGTCTAAATATTGATCATAGATTGAGCTTCAAACAGTGAGGAAACCTAAGAATAACAATCACAAAGTCGTAACATACAATTTGCATTATAAGAACTTCCATATGAGGCTATCGACACATTATTACCTTATCTCATCAGTTACCTCTTTACAGATATCCATTTATTATCTTATCGAAGCATCCCCATAAAGTCATAGGAGATCACATGCACACTGTAAAGTGTAAACTCTAGAGCCACCCATCTTAATAATAGATTCAACATCTAACCCAAAGATGCCAGGATGTATATGTGATCTGTGTACTCAAACAAACAAACATTTCATTGCAGGGAAGATGACATAACAAATTCGACATACAATATTAAGTATACATAGATTATAGAGCTTCAAGTAAACCATGCAGGTTTATAAGACAGCCACCCAACTCAATAATAGATTCAACATCTAACCCAAACATGCCAGGATGTATATGGGGGTCTGTGTACTCAAACAAACATTTCATTGCAGGGAAGACGACATAACATCCCAGAGACAAACACAACATACAATATTAAGTATACATAGATTATAGAGCTTCAAGTAAACCATACAGGTTTATAAGACATGAAGCTTGTAAAAGAAAGGACCAATTGCCTTATACTCGAAGATGGTCACTTTTTAAGGTGGGGGAAGCAAGCAGCGACATCTGATTTTGGATGCTTAGCCTCTGCATGCTCTCTGCACTTGACCTCTGATGTTGTGCAAATAAACGTCTGCATGCATACCTTGCACTGCATTCAACAAAGCATGTATCAGAC
The DNA here is from genome assembly GCA_033239125.1 of Fagopyrum homotropicum. Lineage (NCBI taxonomy): Eukaryota > Viridiplantae > Streptophyta > Magnoliopsida > Caryophyllales > Polygonaceae > Fagopyrum > Fagopyrum homotropicum. The sequence continues at coordinate 24,437,706 of BSWB01000006.1, forward strand.
GCAATCCCTGATATACATATATTTGCTCCAAAACAATTTTTCATCAGAAGAAACATCAGGTAAAAGGTCGATTATGATTGTATCGAGGGTATTTAGGTTTGAGAATGCGTAATAACTATGCCAGCATATCCTAACACTTCCCTCTCATCTCATCATTTGTACATCATCCAGCAGAATTGATAGCAATACTTATGTTACTACTCTTCTTTATACATTCATTTAGAGTTGTACTCAAAAGAATCGATGTCGTGAATAATAGTTTGATAAGAAGAAACACCGAAAATATAGAAGAAAAAAAGGAGTTTTAAGAGCTCAAGGCAGAACAATTCTTTCCTACATTTTCATTTTACTGGCTGTCCTATTTCAGATTTAGAAACCAAGAGTAGACACTTATTCATAACGCTAAAACATTTATGAAAGAGATACCAAACCCACTCTTTCTTGTTCAGGCAATGGATACTTCAAAATCTTTGCCAATCATAACCTTCCGCAACTACAAGTGCTTGCCTTCTTGTTCCAAGGTTCATTTTCAATAGAAGCTAGTTATTAGACTTGATGCACTAAACTTGCCAGAAGAAAATCAGGAAGGAAAAAAAGAATTAGCTCCTTGGTCAAACTATCCTATTAAGTATGATAAAGCACAATATTAGCTCCTTGGTCCAATTATACAGCACATCAAGTCAAACTGATACCAAGCCAAACAAATTTAGGGCTTGCACAAATCAGAGTATCGTTCAAACTGGCCGAAAATTTTAGTTTAATTCCATGGCCATAAAGTGTTCTGACGAGATCAATTAAGCTTCAGATTCCTTGTTTTCCGTCAATTTTTAAGAACTATTCCGAACAAATCAAAAATAAGAAAAGCCAGATCGAAACAAAGTGAAAACAGCCGTTCGAATAAGCAGGTATGGAAATTCTGGTAAATTGTGACGGAGGTGGTTATAGTCTTATAGAGCAAGTCAAGATTCTGGAATCGGTAACTGAAATTAATCGCAAAACCTCTAGGGCTAAAATATATAGTAGAGAAAAACCTGTATATTCATGGCTTTTTTGTTGGCTTCGAGCTGGCTACCTGAGCAATCGACGAAAATCAGAAAAAAAATTCGTCAAAACTCAAAAAGAAGGGGGCGGGGGATAGCAAAATCGAGGGAATTTAGGGTTAGGAAGATGAGGAAGAGACCTTTGCCGCCCTTGCTTTTCTCCAAGTTTCTTTCACGGGCCATCTTCGACTTCTGCGCATTGCCGCCACCCATTGCGACTTCAGATGCCTCTAGCCGTACGCCGGAGGTAAGAGGGAGGGAGGGAGGGAGGGAGAGTGAAAGGAAGAAGGGAAAGGGGAAAGGTTGCAAACAGAGAGGGGTTGTTGGCGTGAATACGTAACTGATCGAAAAACGCGGTGTAGCGTTTTATTGCTCCTCTTCACCCTACACGTCTAGACTGCGTAATCACCTACACCGCTTTTTTTTTTTTTTTTTTTTTTTTTTTTTTTTTTTTTAATTTTCTATATAAAAGGTATGAAGGAAAAAAAATGTGGAAAGATCGAAGGAAGAAAAAAAAAAAAAAAAAAAAAAATTAAAAGTTTTGATGCATCTCAAACTTGCTACAAATTAATTCTCATTTAGATTTATCATTAGAGATCATTAGTGTCGTTCCTATTACAATAGGAAGCGGTACATGTAACGCAGATTCTGAGTTAGAAACAGAAGCAATTGTTCAGCGAATGGGCCTACAAAAGGCAAAAGAGAGTGATTTTTCAGCTATCGAAATTGAAGGAGATAATTTGGTTCTAATCAATTCGATTACTCAAATTTGAAAACCTCCGTGGGAACTGGGAACTTAACATGATTATCAATGATATTTCCTATCTTATCTCAAATTTCTCATACTCTAGGATACAACATATTTACAGGGAAGTCAACAGGGTTGCGGACAGGATTGCGATGGACGGACACTTGGTCAAACTGGACGTCAATGCGATTCCCGAAGATGTTCATGACCTCATCCTTATGGATGTTTTAGGCCGATTAGTTTCTAGAAATTGATTCGTCTAATTGTTTACCTATATATCAAAACAAAAAAAAAAAATCTCCAAAGCTACTAATTTTTTCATGTCACGTGGGATCCGTTTGTGACGTAAATGAATGTTTGGTAAAATGAATATAATTGTGGTTAAAATTACAAAAAGTAAGTGTTCAATTTTTTATAGATAAAAGAGATTATAGAAGGAAGAGGGGTTAAAATGAAATTTAGCTTCAATAATTCTCATAATCCCTGTAATCCAACTTCTATAAGATTGCAAAATTTCCATAATCTAATTCTCTTAATCTCCATAATCTAACCCCTTTAATCTCTTTAATTTCCTTATCAAATGAGATTACGAGAATTATTTCTTCCTTTTAATTCTCATAATCTCAATTTTCTTAATTTACACACTTACCAAGCGGGGTTGTGAGCAAGTTTCTTGCCATGTTAGTAGTCTCATTTCAGCTTTCTACTTATTTTCACCCACAACAAAGAGTTTCAAGAGTTTTCACTTTTTACATTCTTATTTACTTTTCAATAAATTAATAATTTATATATTTAAATATCATTTATTATTAAATAATATTACTAATACTAATATAAATAAATATGGGCTAATTAGGTAACTAGGTTGTTTTTTATTATTGTACACTAAGTAGACTTTTTTCAGTTTTCTAATTAGTAAATATACCCCATTAATATTTTTACCGTTCACACAAACCTAAAATTCACGTTCCTTCGCTTTTCTCTCCCGATCGCTTTCCTCTGGCCGCCTCTCCCCTAACGTCGTTGGAGTGACTCTGCCGCCTGCTCCACCACCTCGCCTGCTCCACCGCCTCTCCCTTAACCATCGCTGGAACCGGAAGCCGCCGCCAGCCCTTGGTCGACCTTCAATCCCTTGCCTCGCAGATCTGCAGAGAATGGAGGTACGAGTTCGATCCGTTGCCTCACAGATCTGCAGAGAATGACGGTATGAGTATGGTATGAGTTCGATCCCTTGCCTCTAGAATGAATTCGATCTGTTAACCTCTGGAATGAATTCGTTGTTGTGTGGGTGGGTGGGTATACATCAGAAGGTAATCTACAATCCGATCTGTTAATCTTTGGAATGAATTCGACATTCTGCAAAGCAAGAAGGATGCAGGAAAGTGTTCATTGTTTGCTGTGATTTCCATTGCTTTTGATGAATTCAAATTGATACAGTAAACTAATTTCCTGCGTGAGAAGAAGAAAGTGTTCATTGGTTTTGTAGTGGGTGGTGGGGTGTGGTGGGGGGTGCTTGTTTTTGGCCGCTGACGGTGCTGCGTTTGAGGGGTAGCTTCTACGTGTACATATGTTTGTTTTGCATTTTAATGAAGGGAGAGGTAGGCTCTTTTACGGTATGTAATTTTATGATGGTCTTACCTAGTATGTAATCTTATGGTATGTAATCTTATTGGATGAAAATTTGGTGTAAAAAAAATTCTGGTATGAAAAAATGCAGTTTTATGGTATGTAACTGTATGGTATGTAATTTTATGGTATGAAAATCTGGTATAAAAAAATTCTGGTATGAGAAAATGCAATTTTATGGTATATAACTTTATGGTATGTAATTTTATGGTATGAAAATCTGGTGTAAAAAAATTCTGGTATGAGAAAATGCAATTTTATGGTATGTAACTTTATGGTATGTAATTTTATGGTATGAAAATCTAGTGTAAAAAAATTCTGGTATGACAAAATGTAATTTATGGTATGAAAATCTGGTATAAAAAAATTCTGGTATGAGAAAATGCAATTTTATGGTATGTAACTTTATGATATGTAATTTTGGTATGTAATTTATGGTATGAAAAAAATCTGGTATGACAAGTTCTGTTATGAGAAGTTCTGGTATGACAAAATTCTGGTATGAAAATAATTTCTGGTATGAAAAATTCTGGTATGAAATTTCTGGTATGAAATTTCTGGTATGAAAATTTCTGGTATGAAAATTATGGTATGAGAAATTCCGGTATGAGAAATTAATTCCAGAAAATAAAAAAGAAATAAAAAATAAAAAAAAAGCAAGAAAAACAATAAAAAAAACAAATTCAATAATTAAAATTTAAAACTTATACTTATATAACAAATAACAAACATCATTTATTATTTCTTTCTAAATAGAAGGGTTAATAATTTTTACCTACTATTAAATGAAAGTGGTAAAAAATTTGGGGTACACTTTCTTAAACAAAAACTCAAAAAAGCCTAGTATGTCAAATTCTCCCAATAAATATAGCCATAAAATTTAAAATGTAAATATATTTTAAATTAACAAAAGATAATTTTAAATTACAAACAACTTGATAAAAATATACAATTTAAATAACAACCAACATAACAACAAATACATACTAAAATAAACAACAATAAATCCGTGATTGAATTGTCATTTCACACTCAATTATTGTGTTTTTGAGATTCGAAATTCAACTTCAATGTTAGATGTCATTTAATGTATACAATAGACCCGTGCTTGAGTTGTCATTTCACGCTCGATTATTGAGTTTTTTAGATTCGAAATTCAAATTCAATGACTGATGTCATTTATTGTGCACAATAGGCCCGTGAATTAGTGGTCATTTCATGCTCGGTTATTGTGTATAAAGAAATCCGTGATTGAGTTGTCAATTTGTGGCTCGATTATTGTGTAAAGAAGACATATGACTCATTCCTAACTTCTATAAAAGGGTTTAAAGAGTAAAAGACTATCACATCAACACTTTATCTTCTACCCTCACCTCATTCAACTATCACAACTTCTCTCTTTATCTATCGTTCGCTACAATGGATGAAAACGAAATCCCCTTCCAAACCCTTTGTTTTTCCATCCAAACTTTAGCCAAGGTTTAGGAACACAAGAACCGAATCAAACTCATAACCCACTATACATGAATTATCCGCAATACCCTCAACTCAAAACCCACAATTCATTAATTATTCGCAATACCCCCAAACTCAAAACCCACAATTCATGAGTTATGTGCAATAACACAAAACTCAAAATCCACAATACATGAATTATCTGCAATACCCCAAACTCAAAACCCAATTGAACGCTTGATCCCAACGTCTCCACCTATTATCATTCCGCCTTTTGGGACTCATGAACCGACAATTGAACTAGACAACGACGATGAAGAAGAAGTTCAAGTGACAACCAAAGAAGTTGCTAGAAGATTGTGTTTGGGGGAGTCGAAGACATTTTGATTGTTAGTGGATGGATGAACACGACCAAAGATATTGTCCAAGGAACCAATTAGTGTAGCAACACCTTTTGGAATCAAGTATCTCACTATTACAACGAAAGAAGGGAAAATTTAGCATCCCGTTCATGGAAACAATGTAAGAACCGGTACCAAAATCTTAATGCACTTACTTCTAAATTTACAAGTGTTTATGCAATATCAAAAAGGGGGAGAATGAGAGGGGAATCCAATGACATATCCTTGCAAGGGGTCATGTTTTGTATCAGGAACAATATAAATCGAAGTTCAATCATGAGAAAATTTGACGGATGCTTAAAAGTCTCCCAAAATTGCAAAGCAGTTGTTCGCTCCAAACGGTGTGTGCAAGCTTTAAATTTATAACCCTAGACGTAAGCTTAAAACAAGGATGCGAACCCGCAGTGTACGGGTCAATCGTAGTAAAAAGCAAGGAATTCCAGGGGTCGATCACAGGGACTTAGTGAAACAAAGTCCAATTACGGTATGCTTATGTGAATACTAACCACAAAGGCAATTAAAACAATCAAAGATGAATAAGAAGTCAATAAAGCAAACATGCAATTCTAGGGATTAAAGCATCTAGTTGTGGTTCCAACTCAAGATCTAAAGATAAGCGGACAATATCATCTAAAAGGATCAGCATCCTGGCAATGGAAAAACCTTATAAAACTCAAATCTGAGTTTAAAAACGGAATTATTTGGCAGATAGGCAATGGTAAATCCATCAACTTCTGGCAAGATAGTTGGGTCTCAACGACCTCCCTAATTAAATTAGTACAAAACACCAATTTAATCAATACTCAAATTAAAGTCAGTCACTTCATCAATTCAAATGAATGGGACACCACTAAAATTGAAAATGAGTTACAAAACATTATCAGCCCAACAATTAGAAAACAAATTTTAGAAACAATCATCCCAACAAATGAAATACAAGATAGACTTTACTGGAGAAGCAGCTCGAACAGCTGGTTCTCCACCAAATCAGCCTCGGAAATGATAGAAAAAGAGTCAGGATGGCTTCCTGACTATTCTTGTGATTGGATTTGGAAATTAGACACTCAACCCAAAATTAAAAACTTCATATGGAAAATCTCTAGAAACGGTATCCCAACTAAAACAAAACTTAACGAAAGAAGAATCGCAGTTCCTATAAACTGCGAATTTTGTAATTATCATCTCGAGGATCTTGTACATCTTCTTATGGATTGCCCCTTTAGCAAAAATATAATCACAAAATTTGACTCAAATATCATCACCATTCTCAATACCATTGACACGGAAAACAAAAGACCTCACGAATTTTTGCTGGAAATAAAAAATAAGATCGGGCTTTCTAATTTCTCCCGACTTGTAACCATATGGTGGAGTATTTGGTTCTTCAGAAATAAAATCATATTTAACAATGATGCAATCGGATCGGATCATAAAATCCTAAATTTCATTAAAAACCTAGTTCAGAATTGGAAAAATCATAAGGTCGATGATGATGACTATGATTTTAAACATATTCAAAAGAAAAACCCACCTAACACAAGAAAGAAAAATAATATTAAATGGGATAAACCAAAACCCGGGTTCCACAAACTCAACTTTGATGGATCAAAACTCGATTCAGGGATAACATCCATTGGTTTTGTTATAAGAAATCATTACGGTGATGTTATTAGCTTGGGCACTAAGAAAAATAACTTTAAATCGGTAGTTAAAGCAGAAGCTTTTGCGCTGAAAGCTGGACTAAAAGAAGCAATAAGACTAAATATTAAAAAGATTGAAATTGAGGGTGATAACCTTTGTGTTATCAAGGCACTCCAAGGTCTTTGGAGTTGTCCATGGGAGATCGAGATGATCATATCCGACTCCATACTAGATCTTCGCTTCTTTGAGGAAGTCCAGGTCAGGCATGTGTTCAGAGAAATCAATTGTGTAGCTGATCGATTGACCCATTTGGGAATTTCGAACCCCAACACACCATTTTCTGACGACCCCGAACTTAATGTTCTCATCCGCAATGATGCTTTAGGATGGACTACCTCGAGAAGATAGTTCACTCCTAACCGCTTTCCGTTTTCAAAAAAAAAAAAAAAAAAAAAAAGATAAGCGGACAAAGCTGAGGTTTTTGCATGGGGAGATGTTACTAAAGTGGAATAGATCACCGGGTAAGTCTCACTACTCACTAATCCTAAACCGCAACTCCTATTACCGGGTAAGTCTCAAGGAATTAAGATAAAGAACTATAACCTCAAACTAACACACCATCTAAGGGAATAGAATCAACCTTTACCGGGTAAGTCTCAGGCTAACTCACAAAGATGGGATGAAAGCACACTCAAACCCCAATAAAGGATAAACCTTTATTACCTACACTTATGATCTTTGGTAAACAAACAAAGGAATTACCGGGTAAGTCTCATCCTAGACTTGCATTGAACCAGGAAAGGTATAATAAGAATAGGATTTGACAACTCTAACACTTAACTCTCAGTTTCGGATCAGATAAGTCACCTCGGTCAGCCAAGTTCCACCTCGGCCGAGATGTTCATCGACTGAGCGATATGCTTAGGGTTAAGGTTAAAGACTCGAACTTTCAGGATCCTACTGTGATCAAGATCATTCTATCATTGTTTTTCCCACAACCTTCAACCAATCACCCTAGAATCACACAAGGAAATTAGCCACTCATCATCATGAAAGTATTAATCAAATATATGGGAAGAAGGTGAATATTTGAACAAGAAGAATTTAATGAAAAGACTTCAATAACTGAATCAAATATCACAACAAAAGCGTTCCTTGGATAAAAATTCAACAAGGCAAGACAACAAGGAAGGGAATCTAAGATAATCTTACAAAAACCCTTCAAAAGCTATAAAAGCTACAATCTTCCTTCTTCAACCTTCAAAAAGGATCTTCAAATCTCCCAATTGGAGTATGGCTGCTGCGGTGTATAAACCCTGATCGGTGGTATAGCATGATGTTGGATTTGTGGAAATCCAACCCTTTTTATAGGAAAATAACCCTCCAAAGATAAGATATCTTAGAAAGATCTCTTTCCATAAAAATAGGTAAAATATATGATCCATAATATCTTCTTCCTTCCTGGAGCCAAGCCCAAAAATATAAGATCACTTTCCAAAGATAAAAGATCTCAGCCAAGAATAAAATATTCTCGCCGCGTCCCAGGTGTTCGCCTCGGTCGAGTCGACTTCCCTAGATCACCTCGGTCGAGATGAATATGTGGTCAACCGAGGTGAGTCACAACTGAATGTGAAATCTCTCAAAACTGGTCCATAGTGAATCTCAAATCCATGGTCATGCTTCCTGGATGGTTCCTTATGTTCTTCAATGTCGCTCCAATGACTCCATAGCTCCTTTTGCTCCTTTTTGATGCAAAACGTGCCATTTTACCTACGATTATAACAAAACTAAGTGTAGACCTCGATTCCCGCAAAGGTAGATGAAATGGTAATATAATCACATAATATACATACAAACATGCAGATTATGAAAGATAAAACGTCCAAACAAACCCCAAAATATAGACTATAATTCATGCTAATAAAATACCCCATACTTAGCCCTTGCTTGTCTCCAAGCAAGTTCCGCATATAGAAGACAAGATAGAATGGATTAATAGTCAAGAAAATTAATGAAAAGTCTTTCAAAAACATTTTATGGTGTGCTACAATCATAGATCTCTCTAAGAGAATACTTCATGGAATTTAAAATCAAAACATGTTCAAAACATTTTATAAATATAAGAAAGTTGTTCATCTTTGTATAAAATCATAGAATGCATAACAAGTCATAATTATCAAAATTAATTATGTATAATCCAGTTTAAACCACTAAGTCAATCAACAAACTCAAGGTCTCAAGGGCTTCCCAAAAGAAAGGTCAAGAAACGTGTAGGGTAGAGATGTATGTAAGGTAATGTGGTGCTAGAATCCGGGGAAAAGGATGAACTTCACTTCACTTTGACTTGCAACATCTTCCACCCATAAGCTTTGCTTATTTCACACTTTTTCTTTTACTTTACTTTTTGGGATGCATGGACAGAGGTGCACAATAATCGAAGCCTAGGAAATCAGCAATCATTTATTTCTTGAGATGCATCAAACCCTTGATGCACATACCATGACCCGTTAGGAATATCGCTCAAACCGACTTTGGCAAGACACAAACACCCGGCTATGTGAATGGTGCCGAGTTACTCATCTTCATGATTGACTTCCCCAAACCTAAGATTACTTTCTAACACTTTCACTTCCAGCCAACTTTTCAACTTTAACTTTACTTGCTTTCACCACTTCGCTTGCTTCCAAATTCCCGGATAGGTAAAGGGAGGCAAAATGTATATGAGGGGCTAAGCATGATCAAGAAGAAGAAGAGAGAAGAATGAATTGCCTTGGTCTTTCCAGGAAGAAAGTGAGAGAACTCATAATGTGGTGTCAACCTTCAAATTCAACATAATTTAGATAAAAACAAGGTATTAAACATGCTAATAATTTCACACAAAGCATTTAGCAACTTAAACATATTATAAAACCTTTCGAACACATAAAGAATTTAAAACCAGTCAGTAAGCAAGATCTTCACTAAGATCATATCCAGATAAGTAACACAAAAATCGTTTTCGAAAACTCTCAGTTAACCCACCTCGGTCGAGGTGTTCTTAGGTCAACCGAGGTGAAACACCTCGTTTGGCCAGAACTCCACCGGTCGAGGTCAAATTTTTTTTTTTTTTAAAACCCGTTTTTTTTAGTTTCGACGTTTTTCTCAATCAAATAACTTGTAAGTATGCATGAAATCTCAGATAAACATATAAATGCAGAAGTGAAGCATAAATATAAATATCCGGTCAAATAGAGTCATACATCCAAGTCAAATAATACATCAAATACCCCATACTTGGGACACACTATCCCAGTGGGTCAAAATAACTCTAAAAGATAAAAGTACTCACCGGATAAATAGCTGAACTGTATAAAATAATAAAGAAAACCCTGCAGCTCTCAAGAATCCTGATCCGGTGGTAGTGGTGGTGGTATGTACGGATACTGAAACGGGTCGAATGGATAACCCATAGCCTGCTAGAACTGTATCTCCATCATCCTGCGCTGATAGTGCTGCCCCTCTAACATCTGACGGGTCCAGCTGTCAATCTGTCGGTGCTGGGCAGTAAATCTCTCATGCATGTCCACAGTAAGGTGTTAGCATGAAATATTGTGATATTTTAGGCACGTTTTCTAAGTATATTTGATTCATATTGATGGTCTTTGATTTAGCATTGTTGCATTTCTGAGCTAGTTTGCCTATATTGTCAATATGGATGTCTACACTAGCTTTATGTTGATTATAGGTGATTGAGAGTCATTTCCGAACGAAATCGAGCAAAGAAGAGTTGATTGAGTATGTCCAAGGATTAAGGGCATTATTAGGAGCAAAATGGAGTTCAACTTGAGGAATGCACGAGGCTAGGGAAGAATCACGTTCTTGCCCTAAACCACGCTCTAAAATACGGCCGTACTACAAACCACGTTTAATTCCACGGCCATGGAACCCTGCAAAGAGAGGCGTGATGCATTCCAGTAACTATTACGGTCGTGGATTCCATGGTTCAAACAGTGACACTTTCCACGCTCTAAATTACGGTCGTGAAACCGTCCACGACCGTGATCTTGGTGATCTTTTTCGCCACATTCTGAAGCCACGATCTTTTGAAGATTGGGCCGGGCCGATATTTTATCTTTCCCTATAAAAAGACGGACGAAGCAAGATTCTGTCATCCCCGCTTAGACGCACTTTTGCGACCTCGCTTTAGACCTTGGCTTACGCCTTTGCTTAGCGGCACAACCCTCGTTTGGAAGCATTTACATCTCATTGGAGATCGAAGTTCGTGTTGGGATTTTGCCCTAATCTCGCACTTTTGGTGGAGATTGCTGTTGAGATTTCCGGATTGGCAGAAGATCGAAGCTTTTGGAAGATTGTTGCAAGAAGATTTCTCTTCTTGTTTAGGTTTGAATTAGAAGACGGATTGACACCCCGTTCTTCCTTCTTCCCTAAGATTGTGTTTGTTTGGTTTATTCTGAATCTATTGACAACATTCATTCTTGATTGTGACTTTGAGATTGGTTTGAAGTTTATTGAAGTTTTCGGAAGTTTTCATCTTTTTATCTTTTAATTCTTGAATTTGATATCAACATGACTGTTATTGGCTAAAAACCCTTAACGATTCTAAGGTGAAGGGTTGATAGTTGTGGCTTTGATGATGATAGATCGATCGTAAACAGATTAGACCCTGAGAGTTAGAGAGAATCGTCGACGAACCCTAAATCACGGTTTGTTCTTGAGTTCCACGGCCGTGGAGTCTCAAGATCTACCCGTAATTTCCCTTAAGTTTACGAACCTGCTTTTACTTTAATCCAAAGTTAAAGATTTGCTTTAACTTAGTTTAGGCTTGCCTTTTCTAGGTGGTAGTGAAGCCTCAACAACCTCTACCTCGATTGTGAGTGTCATAACCGTAATCGGTTAAGTTAGTCTTGATCCTTGGATTACAAGTTTGGGTATTTGACATTAATTCTTGTCTTTAGAACCTTTCTATATTGAAGCCTCAACAACCTGTATAGAGAGTGTCTTGTAGGTAAGTCATATAAGGTTTTTGGAACTTCACCGTACGATTACCTTACATTAGTATACCTTTGCATATCTCAACTCTGTCTTTATATCATTAGTATATCTTGAATCGATTGCCACAGCTGGATACTTGGATCTTTAGGATTGTTGTTTTCCCAATATTTGTAAAAACTCTCATATTTATTCGCTTGATAATCTGCAATTGAATTTGTTCCCACCCAAATCCCTGTGTTCGATACTCTGGAATACTTGCTTAACTACGTCGATCCGTACACTGCGGGTTCGCTTGCTTGATTCTAGTTTTATAAATTTAAAGCTTATTTGCACACACCTTTAGGGGCGAACATAAGGGCAGCATAAGAGTCTATCATCTGATCCGTCAGATCATCGATCCGACGATGAGCCTCTGAATCTCTATGACGGCGTGTCCTACGCCTAACAGGTCTAGCAGGTGATGCAGCAGGTGCAGGCTCAGTATCCTCCTCATCCAGATCTATAATCGGTGGTGCGCTCGTCCCTGCAGTATTTGTCCCTGTATCCATCGGGACTCCACCCTCTCTCTCATGAGCTGTCTCCTCATCATCAGCCTCCTCCTCCTCAGCTGGGGCAGCTGCTGCATCTCTGTAATCCTCCATCAGTGGAGCCCAAGCGGTCTGCCAATAGTGTGGGTCATAAACAGTGAACTGGGCAGACCACCTAATCCCCTGTGGCGCAGTCAGCTCCCACGGCATAGCTACGTACGGCGTCGTCAGACCTCGGGGAACTAGAATCCGCCGAGTGATCATCTCCTGCAATCCAAGTGGCTTGGCAGCCGCCACCATCGTGCAAGCACTGAGATCCATGTCCTGATAGCTAGCTATATGGGTGACAAGCCCTCCGCAGCAGATGTCTCCCTTCGCCTTGGCCTTGATCCTGTGCAGATCCTCTGCCAGCATCAAGCCAAAGTCCGGGATACCCCCAGTAACCATGCAATATAAACTGAAAAGCTCTTCCTGTCGGATCTTCTGGGGCGTCTCAGTACGCGTCAGAAGCATCTCACTGAAGATCCGGTGGGCTAACCTAAAGGCTAGGTGGAAAATGACCTTCTCCCTGGAATCTCCAGGGCGCCATCTGTCTGCGTGCTCGGTAATGTGGGCAATCTGTCCCCAAAACTCCCTAGCTACAGATCGGGAAGGGAAGTCAACAGCAGTGGGCTCAAGAAAGCCAAAAATCTCTCGCCAGTACTCTAGTGGAACTATGAAGTTCCGGTTCATCAACCGGTACTTCACAGAACGCTCTGTGGGGAGGTAAGTAAAGGAGCTAACGAACTCTAGGGTCGGCTCCAAGTAGGCTGGGGCTCGGATCTCAGTAAACTGATCCAGCCTAACTGTAGAAATCATCCTCCTAAGGTCTCCGTCTACCTGGAGCCAATCAAAAGCGGACACGTCCAGGAAACGTGGTGCAATCACTGGACGGCCAGAAATACGCTCATAATCCACCTGGTGTCGCTCATGGATCACCGGGCGGTAAGGTCGAGAAGAAGAGGAAGAAGGGGAAGGTGAGGATCTATCCCTGAGGGTAAGGCGGCGGTCAGAACTCATTTTCAGAAAATCAAACTGTCAGGTCACCTCGGTCAACTGACAACGCTCAAGAATCACCTCGGCCGAGGCACAGCTCGATTGGACCGAGGCGAAAAACTGGGTTCTAATTACTTCTGGAAATTCAGTTCTTTTCCCCCAAAAATCACTACAACTGCTTCCTATGGGGTACTTAAGCCTTTCCTCAACAAATGCAAAGGCAACCAAAGCCCAAATCGAAGCGAAACGGAGAGGTTAGGGTTTCGGTTCGTTTTACCTCGTTTTGGCCGAATCGGTTAGATTTTCTGCAGATCTGTACTTGCAACACAATCCTCTATCCTTCAATCGTAGTTTGGAGACAGAAATCGTCGAAAACGAGCAAGAATCGAAGGGAGCGATGTGAACTGTTGCCGCGGTCGAGGAGAAGGAGTAAAGCGAGGAGAGAGAAATCTTCCTCCTTTTATACCCTTTTCTGGACTACTGTCACCTCGGTAGAGATGGTCTCGACTGGACCGAGGTGGTACGGACCGAGGTGGTTCTTCAGAAAACCCTAGTCGCCTCGGTTGCTCAAGAATCATCTCGGTCGAGGTGCTCTGACAGCAACCGAGATGCCTCAGTCAAACTCCGTCTTCTCAAATTCTCGAACTTCTGTCCTTCCAGTTATGCTCCTTCCTTAGATGTCTCCTGTTATCTGTCTAGAACGCCAAAACAAAACAAAGCAAAGCAAAAGCAAAAACTATCTAAGCTAGACTAGAAAACGGGAAAAGAAAGCAATACCTTGGGTTGCCTCCCAAGAAGCGCTTGGTTTAAGGTCGCTAGCTGGACCATAATGCGTCTCTCAAACGAGGTATATTGGTGCAACCTCCTCAACTGGAGTTTCCGGTTGGTACTTCTTAAGTCTATGACCGTTGACCTTGAAGCTTCCGCTAGTTTCGCCCCATATTTCAACTGCACCATGAGGAAAAACATGTTTCACAACATAAGGTCCGGTCCATCTAGATTTTAACTTACCTGGAAAAAGGCGGAGGCGGGAGTTGAAGAGTAGAACTAAGTCTCCTTTGTTAAGCTCCTTTGGGACGATACGCTTGTCATGCCATCTCTTCGTCCTTTCCTTATAGATTTTGGCATTCTCATAAGCGTTCAAACGCAGCTCCTCCAGCTCGTTGAGTTCCAATAGTCGCTTCTCGCCGGCCTCCTTAATGTCGAAGTTCAACCATTTGATTGCCCAATATGCTTTGTGTTCCAATTCAACGGGCAAATGGCAAGACTTCCCATATACCAAATTATAAGGGGTGGTACCTATGGGAGTCTTAAATGCGGTCCTGTACGCCCAAAGAGTATCGTCCAATTTCATGGACCAATCCTTCCTCGTCCTAGAGACGGTCTTCTCCAAAATCGCCTTGATTTCTCTATTCGAGATCTCGACCTGTCCACTAGTTTGAGGGTGATAAGGGGTTGATACCTTGTGGGTTACCCCATACTTCGATAGAAGTGCCTTGAACTTCCGGTTGATGAAATGCGTTCCTCCATCGCTGATGATGATGCGTGGAGTTCCAAACCGTGGAAAGATGGTTCTATTTAAGAACTTCACAACCACCTTGGCGTCGTTAGTGGGAGAAGCAATGGCTTCAACCCATCTAGAGACGTAATTAACCGCAAGAAGAATATAGAGGTTTCCTCCGGAGGATGGGAAAGGTCCCATGAAGTCAATCCCCCATACATCAAAGATTTCTACCTCTTGAATGTTGTTAAGTGGCATCTCATTCCTCCTTGATAAATTTCCTGTTCTTTGGCATGCATCACAAGAGACAACAAAGGATTGTACATCCTTAAATAATGTAGGCCAAAAGAAACCGGAACGCAATACCTTAGCGCATGTTTTATCGGTGCTAGCATGTCCTCCACAAGGAAGTGAATGGCAATGCCGTATAACACTATTGACTTCATCTTCCGGAATGCATCTTCGAAGCATCCCGTCCGGCCCGCGCTTGAATAGCAGCGGCTCGTCCCAGTAATAGTGGCATACCTCCTTGAAAAATCTTTTCTTTTGAGAGTACGTCAATCCGGGCGGGACTTCCTGGCAAACAAGATAATTCACAATATCAGCGTACCAAGGTCCGTTATTATCAGAAAGCTGGTGGATAGAATGTTCCACCAACTGAGGATGAATGTCAGAGAAGGGAGTAAGAAGTTTATTATTCTCAGTAGCCTCAGTTGACATCATCTCGCCATCGACCTCGGTCGAGGCGCAGAGGCGTTGACCGAGATGTTCTTCAGTCGCCTCGCTCAGTCCAGAGAGTGCCTCGGTCGAGGTACTGCAACTGGAACCGAAACTGGAGATCTTCATCTCCTGGGTTAGCTTCTCAGTTTTAGCTCCTGGATCCTCTTCCAGTGCTCTCAAGCTCCGTATATCTACATCACAAGAAGCATCTATACCTTCCTCCATTAAACTGAAGCTAATAACTCTTTCGAGTGGATCGTTAATAAGGATAGAGCTCACCAATTCTCTTGACTTTTCTTCATCGTAGATGTTGAAGATATCATCAGTTAGCTGCTCCCCTTTCATGGCTGCAAGCAATGCGAACTCCACCTCATCGCCACCAATGTTGAATTTCAACTTGGCGTTCTTGCAATCCACGTTACAACCCGAAGTTGCTAGAAATGGCCTCCCGAGAATAATAAGAACAGGATAATCTGCGGGAATGTCAAGCACAACAAAATCTATAGGTAGATAGAAGTTACCTAGCTTGACCGGAACGTCCTCCAAGATGCCCACGGGATGGGTAATGGAGCGATCCGCCATGTAAAGTCGAATCTTGACCGGCTTGGGCTCTCCAAGTCCGATCTTCACACATAGCTCCAGCGGGATGATGCTCACGCTGGCTCCTAGATCACAAAGGGCTTCACAAGTGACATCCCCAACTTGAATGGGAATGCAAAATGAGCCGGGATCTCTCAACTTAGGTGGCATCTTCTCCTTCATGATTTGTATTAGTTCCGAGGATTTAGATGTCATCCTAACTTCACCAAAGTCTTCCAGTTTCCTTTTCCTTGATAGGATCTCCTTCAAGAACTTCCCATAGGTGGGCATTCCTAGAATAGCATCAAGGAAAGGAATGTTAATATGCAACTTATTCATCAAGTCAAGGAACTTACCAAAGTGCTTGTCTAGATGTGCTCTGGCCCTTGACTGGGGGAATGGAAGTGGTGGTTTGTATGCAGGAGGTGGAACATAAACTTTAGTTTTCCCCTCCGCTCTCTGTGGCTCCACCTCGGTTGGCATCTCGGTCGAAATGTTCTTCGACTGCATCTGGACCGAGGTGGTCTTCGTCGGTATTGGCACCGACCGAGGCACTGGATCTGTAGTTTCAGTCCACTCCTCGTAGTTATGGCCATGATCTGGCCCTTAGGGTTGCTTTCCGTCCTTGCTGGAAGCTTCCCTGGATCTCTTGGCGCTTCATTCGCCCTACTTGCAAGTTGTTGTTCAAAGGCTTTTTGGGCCTTCGAAAATGAAGTCATAGAAGTCTCCATAGCGCTGAGCTTGATCAAGATAGCCTCCAGAACTGCGTCTTTCTTTTCCGGCTGAGACGAACTTGATCCTTGCCCCTGGCTTTTTAATGGAGTAGAAGAAGAAGAAGAAGGGGAAGAGAGGAAAGGGTTAGAGAAATCGTTAGAGTTGGAGTTTGAATGATTGTTACCGTTATTTTGGTTGTTCGCCCTCCAAGAGTTCCTTTGCCCTTGCTCTTCCTTCTTGGTTTGCGCAACCAAGAGTTCCTTCAATTGCTTCACATCATTCTTCAAAGACGTGAGTTGATTGTTGTTGGGCTGAGTTTCTTGGAAATTAACTCTTTTAACTCCACCTTCAGCTCCTTGGTGAGTGTATTTCTCCATGTGCAAGGCTTGCTTCTCGATGAAGTCCCAAGCCTCGTCAATTGCCATGTCCATGAAGGTACCGGCGGAGAGTAGTTGGAGATTGAACTGGGTGCTTCCGTCCAGTCCTTTGAAGTATATCTCCAATAACTCTAACTTTGGAATCCCATGTTGTGGGCAATCCAAAAGAATGTCCTTGAACCGCTCCCATGACTTGGACAAGCTCTCCTTGTCCTTCATAATGAAAGCATTGATCTTCCCTCTCATTTCAGCTGTCTTTGAGGGGGGAAAGAATTTCGTCAAGAATTCCGTAGTCATCTCCTCCCATGTGCTGATTTTTCCTGGAGGAAGAGATTGATACCAAGTAAGAGCTCTGTTAGCATGAAATATTGTGATATTTTAGGCACGTTTTCTAAGTATATTTGATTCATATTGATAGTCTTTGATTTAGCATTGTTGCATTTGTGAGCTAGTTTGCCTATATTGTCGATATGGATGTCTACACTAGCTTTATGTTGATTATAGGTGATTGAGAGCCATTTCCGAACGGAATCGAGCAAAGATGAGTTGATTGAGTATGTCCATGGATTAAGGGCATTCTTAGGAGCAAAATGGATGTCAACTTCAGGAATGCACGAGGCTAGGGAAGAATCACGTTCTTGCCCTAAACCACGCTCTAAAATACGGCCGTACTACAAACCACGTTCAGTTCCACGGCGGTGGAACCCTGCAGGAGAAGCGTGATTCATTCCAGGAGCTTTTACGGTCGTGGAATCCATGGTTCAAACCGTGTTGATTCCCACGCTCTAAATTATGGTCGTGGAACCTTCCATGACCGTGATCTTGGCGATCTTTTTCGCCACATTTTGAAGCCACGATCTTTTAAAGATTGGGCCGGGCCGATATTTTATATTGCCCTATAAAAAGACGGACGAAGAGAGATTCCGACATCCCCGCTTACATCCCCGCTTACATCCCCGCTTACAGCCCCGCTTAGACGCACTTTGCGACCTCGTTTTAGAGTTACGCTTGCACCTTCACTTTGGAGATTTTGGCGGTTCTTGCAAAGGACGTATTTTGCCCTTTTCCTTAGAGTTGCCCTAATCTCGCACTTTTGGTGGAGATTGCTGTGGAGATTTCCAGATTGACGGAAGATCGGAGTTTTTGGAAGATTGCTGCAAGAAGATTTCTCTTCTTGTTTAGGTTTGATTTAGAAGACGGATTGACATCCCGTTCTTCTTTCTTTCCTAAGATTGTGTTTGTTTGCTTTATTCTGAATTGACAACATTCGTTTTTGATTGTGACATTGAGATTGGTTTGAAGTTTATTGAAAGTTTTCGGAAGTTTTCATCTTTCAATCTTTTAATCTTTGAATTTGATATCATAATGATGATTGTTGGCTAAAAACCCTTAACAATTCTAGGGTGAAGGGTAGATAGTTGTGGCTTAGATAATGATAGATTGATCGTAAACAGATTGGACCCTGCGAGTTAGAGAGAATTGTCGACAACCCTAAATTACGGCCTGTTCTTGAAGTCCACGGCCGTGGAATCTCAAGAACTACCCGTAATTTCCCTAAAGTTTACGAACATGCTTTTACTTTAATCCAAAGTTAAAGATTTGCTTTAACTTAGTTTAGGCTTGCCTTTTCTAGGTGGTAGTGAAGCCTCAACAACCTCTACCTCGATTGTGAGTGTCACAACCGTAATCGGTTAAGTTAGTCTTGATCCTTGGATTACAAGTTTGGGTATTTAACATTAATTCTTGCCTTTAGAACCTTTCTATATTGAAGCCTCAACAACCTGTATAGAGAGTGTCTTGTAGGTGAGTCACATAAGGTTTTTGGAACTTCACCGTACGATTACCTTACATTAGTATACCTTTGCATATCTCAACTCTGTCTTTATATCATTAAGTATATCTTGAATCGATTGCCACAGCTGGATACTTGGATCTTTAGGGTTGTTGTTTTCCCAATAATTTGCAAAGCTCTTACATTTACTTGCTTGATAATCTGAAATCGAATTTATTTCTCCCCAAATCCATGTGTTCGATACTCTGGAATACTTGCTTAACTACGCCGATCCGTACACTGCGGGTTCGCTTGCTTGATTCTAGTTTTATAAATTTAAAGCTTATTTGCACGCACGCTAAGTGGCGAACAAGTTTTTGGCGCCGTTGCCGGGGATTTGGTCTAGACCGAATTCGGTAGCCGGTTGTCAAGCTTGGGAGCTTGCTCTCGTTATTTGATATATCTTTGAGTGCATGCGCAGGTCTAGGAACACCGAAGACCTCTTACCTCTTGATCAAGAGCTTGAGAAGACTTTAAGGCAAAAGCGCAAGGAAAAGAAGATGGCTGAAGAACATGAACGTGATCTTCAAGCGGAGTTGGCGGAGAAGGAAGCTCAACTCCAATGGAATGAGAACATCCGCTGGGATGAAATGGATCGTCATCAATCTCAAGTTAACAATCTACAGGATATGATCTTCCAAATGAGGATAGAACTAAGCGACCTTAAGAATAAGGGAAGCAAGAAATCCTCAAGAAAGGCATCAAGATCTAGAAGAAGAGGTCATTCATCCGCTGATGATAGTGATTCTTCCATGCCACCGCTAGAGGAGATTGATCCCACGATCAATGTGAATCCTTTCCATCCACGGGGAGCTGCTAATCGCCGCATTCCACCTAGAAATGCGAGGATCGAGCGTGTAGATGATGAGCCAAGAACTCTTGGCCAACGGATGGATCCAACACAACAACCGCGCTGTTTGGGCGTGAATTTCGATGCTGAAGATGTGCAAGGGTTTAGCTTCAACCCTCAAGTTATTACTCTTGTTCGCCAAAACCAATTTTGCGGGACAAGCGCTGAATCTCCACTCCAACACTTGCAAAACTTTGAGTGCATGATGGAGACAATGAGACTGAAGAGTGCTACTACCAACAACTATAAGCTCAAGCCTTTCTTCTTCTCCTTGAAAGGGAAAGCGTTGTCTTGGTACCAAGCTCTTCCTAGGGGGAAACTAGACACGTGGGAAGACCTTTCCGTGGAATTCCTCACCAAATTCTTTCCGCCATCCAAAACGGCGGAACTTAGAGGTAAGATTAATGCATTCTCCATGAGATCTAACGAAAGTTTGTTTCAATCATGGGAAAGGTTTCAGGACTTGTTATTGGATTGCCCTCATCATGGCATATCCAAGCTTGCATTGCTGGAGATCTACTATAAGGGGCTGGATGCGGGAACGCAATTCAACCTCCAATCCCTCTCATGTGGAACATTCATGGACATGAGAGAAGATGACGCTTGGGACTTCATTGAGAAGCAAGCAAGGGTCATAGAGAAGTATTCCCACCGGAAAGTGGAGGGAAATCGTGTGGAGCAAGGAGCAAAGCTTACACATGAAGCTCAAAATCAGATTTTCTCCCTCAACAATGAGATCAAAGAGTTGAAGGAGGCTATCAAGACCAACTTCCCAAAGCAACAAGGGAAGGATGTTGGCTATTTGGGCAACAACAATGGCGGTGATTACACAAACCACAACAACAACAACAATAACCGGAACAACAACCGGAATAACAATTGGAATGGAAACAACAACAACCGGAACAACAATTGGAATAACAATAGGGGTTCAAACAACAATAATTGGCGCTCCAATCAACAAAATTCTGGTAACTCTTATCCTTCCAATTCTAATTCACTAACTCCACCTTCCTCTTCCTCTACTCCTTTGAAAAGCCAGGGGCAATCATCTAATGGAGGAAACAATACGGGAAAGGAGAAGCCCAATCCCATGTTGGAAACGATTTTGGGAAAGCTTCAAGGGTTGGAGAACCGCATCATTAAGGTTGACGATCAAATTTCTAAGGTTGATAAAGCTGAAACGGTTTTAGAAAACCAAATGTTCAGCCATGCGGAGGAAGTTCCTAGGAATCAAGGGAAACTTCCAGGAAAGACGGAGGACAACCCTAAGGGAAGGGTGATGGCAATCACAACTAGGAGCGGAGTGACTACCACCGATCCGCAACCTAAGTTCGTTGAAGTCCCCGTAGAGAAAGACAAAGAGAAGGGGAAGGAGAAGGAAGATGCCTACGTTCCTCCTCCAGCTTACAAACCTCCCCTACCATTCCCTCAATCTAGAGCGAGAGCACGCCTAGATAAACAGTTTGGTAAGTTCATAGAACTCATGAGCAAGCTGCATATTAATATACCATTTATTGATGCTATTGTAGGTATGCCGGCTTATGGCAAGTTCTTGAAGGAGCTCCTCTCCAACAAGAGGAAGCTAGAAGACTTCGGAGAGGTTAAGATGAGTTCGGATTCTTCGGATCTCATCAAGACCATGAAGGAGAAAATGCCCCCAAAGCTAAAGGATCCGGGGTCATTTTGCATTCCCATAGGAGTGGGAGATGTCACATACGATGCGTTATGTGACTTAGGAGCAAGTGTGAGTATCATACCACTTGCATTGTGTAGGAAGATCGGTTTAGGCGACCCTAAACCGGTGAAGATGACGTTGTACATGGCGGATCGATCCATCACTCGCCCCGTCGGTATCGTAGAAGACGTCCCGGTCAAGCTCGGTAAATTCTTTGTTCCCATTAATTTTGTTGTGCTTGACATTCCTGCCGATAGTCCGGTCCCGATCATACTCGGAAGACCGTTTCTTGCAACTTCCGGCTGCATAGTCGATTGCAAGAATGGTAGACTCGCTTTTGATATAGGAGAAGAGAAAGTAGAGTTCGTTCTTTCCACTCTAGTGAAGGAGCCAATCTTTGATGAGGATGTATTCGATATCCAAGACGAAGAAGGGTTGTCTAGGGAGGAGGTAAATGCGATCCTCTTTAACGATCCTTTACAAAAAGTTATCACTATGAGTCTAACAAATGTAGGGGAAGAAGAAGAGTGCAATGAGGCAATTGAAGCCTTGGAAGCACAAGAAGAGATGTATGAAGTGGAGTTTGAAAAACTCCACGATGAGGCAGAAAACGTGAGAATCCACGGCCACACACTATATTCCACGGCCGTGGATTTCACAACCAAAACCGTGTCCCACTCCAGGGGGTTATACGGTCGTGGAGAAGATATGACAACCGTATTTCCCTTCCACGCCCTAAACCACGGCCGTGGAGGACAAGAGGAACCCGTAATTTTGGGCGTGGAAAGGAGTGATCGAGACACTTCTTCAACTTCTTCTGATTCTTCTCCCACACACTCATCACCCTTAGAAACTTCTAAGGAGACATCGGATGCTTCTCAAGGATCGTTGGAAGCTCCGAAAGCAATGGAACTCAAACCACTTCCTACTCATCTAAGGTACGCTTTTCTAGGACCTAATTCTACCTTTCCGGTTATTGTTAGTTCCGATCTAAGCATAGATGAACATAATCAACTCATGATTGTCCTTAGGAAACATAGGAAAGCTTTAGGCTATACTATTGAGGACTTAGTAGGAATTAAACCCTCCCTATGCATGCATAAGATACTAATGGAGGAAGATTTTAGAACTTCAAGACAACCTCAAAGGCGGTTGAATCCGACCATGAAGGAGGTTGTCAAGAAGGAAATTCTTAAGCTTCTTGATGCAGGAATCATCTACCCTATTTCCGATAGTAAGTGGGTGAGTCCGGTTCAAGTAGTTCCGAAGAAGGGAGGAATGACGGTCATCACCAACAAGAACAATGAACTCATTCCTACCTGAACTGTGACGGGATGGCGGATGTGCATAGACTACCGCAAGCTCAACAATGCAACGCGGAAGGATCATTTCCCATTGCCATTCATTGATCAAATGCTTGAAAGGTTAGCACAACATTCACATTTTTGCTACCTTGACGGTTATAGTGGTTTCTTTCAGATTCCGATACACCCGGATGATCAAGAGAAGACCATATTCACGTGCCCATGGGGTACGTTTGCTTATAGAAGAATGCCATTCGGGCTTTGCAACGCCCCAGCCACCTTCCAACGGTGCATGATGGCCATCTTCTCCGAATACGTAGAGGAAATCATGGAGGTCTTCATGGACGACTTCTCCGTATACGGTTCCTCTTTTAACGATTGCCTTTCTAACCTTTCTCTTGTTTTGCAAAGGTGTGAAGACACTAACCTAGTTCTTAATTGGGAGAAGTGTCAATTTTGGTTAAGGAAGGAATTGTGTTAGGTCATTTAGTCTCTAGTAGAGGGATAGAAGTAGATAAAGCTAAGATAGAGACCATAGAGAAACTCCCTCCCCCAACTTCGGTGAAAGGGATAAGAAGTTTCCTAGGACATGCTGGATTTTATAGACGTTTCATTAAGGACTTTTCTAAGATATCAAAACCTCTCACTAATCTATTGATGAAAGATGCTGTTTTTGAGTTTTCGCAGGAATGTTTGGATGCGTTTAACACCATTCGGCAAGCTCTAATTTCAGCACCTATCATCCAACCTCCGGATTGGACTCTCCCCTTTGAGATTATGTGCGATGCTAGTGACGTACCTATTGGAGCTGTTCTTGGACAACGAAAGGAAGGGCGAACCCATGCCATATACTATGCTAGCAAGACGCTAGATGAAGCGCAGCTCAACTACGCCACTACCGAGAAAGAGTTTTTAGCCATTGTCTATGCTATTGACAAGTTTCGCTCTTAACTTGTAGGTGCAAAGGTGATTGTCTACACGGATCATGCTGCGATCCGGTACCTCCTTGCGAAGAAAGATGCGAAGCCAAGGCTAATTAGATGGATTCTTCTCCTACAAGAATTCGATCTAGAGATCCGCGACAAGAAAGGTTCAGAAAATTCTGTTGCGGATCATTTGAGTCGCCTAAGACATCTAGAGGACGACCATTTACCCATCGATGACTCCTTCCCGGACGAACACCTACACATCATTGAAGAGTGCATCGATGTGATCTCCAAAGGTAACGAACCATGGTTTGCTGATTTTGTTAACTATTTGGTTTGTCAGGAGATACCGCCCGGATTATCCTACGCACAAAGGAAGAAGTTCTTTAAGGATGTCCGGGAATACTTTTGGAACGAGCCTCTCCTCTTTAAGAGAGGTCCGGATGGCATCATTCGGCGATGTGTGCCGGAAGATGAGATGCAAAGTGTCATCCGTCATTGTCATTCACTACCTTGTGGAGGACACGCTAGTTCGAACAAGACTAGCGCAAAGGTATTGCAATCCGGATTCTTTTGGCCTACTTTATTTAGAGATGTGCAATCCTTTGTCTCTTGCTGCGATGCTTGTCAAAGAATAGGCAATATCTCTAGGAGGAATGAGATGCCCCTCAACAACATCCAAGAGGTGGAGATTTTCGACGTTTGGGGAGTAGACTTCATGGGACCATTCCCATCTTCTTGTGGAAACCAATACATACTATTGGCGGTAGACTACGTTTCTAGATGGGTAGAAGCAATTGCCTCTCCCACCAACGATGCCATGGTGGTGGTTAATTTCTTCAACAAGACCATTTTTCCTCGATTTGGGACGCCAAGGACTATCATTAGTGATGGAGGTTCTCACTTCATTGCCCGTCGCTTTGAAGCTCTTCTAGCTAAGTATGGGGTCACTCACAAGATCGCTACCCCTTACCATCCACAAACAAGTGGACAAGTTGAGATCTCAAATAGGGAGATCAAAGGAATCCTAGAGAAGATGGTTTCAAGGACTAGGAAAGATTGGTCTTTGAAACTTGACGATGCATTGTGGGCGTACCGGACTGCATACAAGACTCCCATAGGAACCACACCATACAACCTTGTGTATGGGAAGTCTTGTCACTTGCCGGTAGAGTTGGAGCACAAAGCGTTTTGGGCTATCAAGTGGTTGAACTTCAGCATGAAGGAAGCGGGAGAGAAGCGTCTCCTAGACATCAATGAGCTGGATGAACTCCGCTTGAATGCTTATGAAAACGCTAAGATCTATAAGGAGAGAGCAAAGCGTTGGCATGATAAGCATATCATTCCAAAGGACTTCAAAGAAGGAGATCAAGTTCTCATCTTCAATTCAAGGCTTCGTCTCTTTCTAGGTAAGCTTAAATCTCGTTGAACCGGACCTTTTCTAATTAAGCGTATTTTCCCCCATGGTGCAGTTGAAGTATGGGGTGAAGCGAGCGGAAGCTTTAAGGTGAACGGCCAACGACTCAAGAAGTATACGCCGGAATTCCAAACAGAAGAGTTCGCGCCTACCGCACTCGAATAAGTGCGAGATTGGTCTAGCTACGGACCTTAAACAAAGCGCTTCTTGGGAGGCAACCCAAGGTATTGCATTTTTGCTTTTGCTTTCGATTCATAGATTAGCTTAGTATAGACGTTTTTGCTTTGTTTTGCCTTCGATTCCTTCCGGTATGTTCGTGTTTTTGGATGTAGGAACGATGGAAAAGGAAAAGGAGAGGATAATGTTGAAGAAAAGTGACGAAATTTGGACTTTGGAGCTTTACAGAGAGTTCCACGGCCTAAACCACGGTCGTGACAGCTACAGTGACCGTAATTTCCAAAAGCCTTTGAAAAATCACCAAAACCACGGTTCCGTACAATTCCACGGCCGTGGAACACCCCGATAGACCGTGATTTTCAAAATTTTGCCTGTGACTATATAAACCACGTTCTTCACAAAAATCACCCACAAAACCGCTCTTCCACGACCTAAACGCCAAAATCCACGACCCTCTCTCAAATCCTCGTTTCTTAATCGTTTTTAACGATTCTTCTTCCCAAACTGAAGCAAATTCAACCACCAACAAGATCCAAGCGACGAATCGAGCGGAAATTCACCAAGTAACGCACAATTCGGATTTTTAAATCCGAAAAATAGGTTTTTCCACTCTTCTTGATCTTTGTCGATTTGGTTCGTTTTTGTTAGAGATTTTAGGAAGAACTGATTGAAATTGGAGGAAATTAGATTAGGGCTGCTTGTTTGTTGAGATTGAGTGCTAAATTATGAGATTTGCGAATTTCTGAGACGAACCACGGTTCCTGGGAGAACCACGGCCGTGGAACCCCTAGAACAGCCCGTAATTTTTGACAGAATGGACTTTGTGAGGAGAGTTTCGGGGAGGATCAAAGAGAAAAAGGATAACCAGAACAAGAAGAGGAAGGGTAATCCCTCCTCTTCCTCATCCTCTAGAGCACCACCACCCTCTTCCCCTTCACCTCCATCATCACCTTCCTCACCCTCACCACCTAGCCCTCGAGTACCGACCATTCATGAGGATCACCTTGCTGCACTCGAGAGGATCCATGAGAGACCTGTGATTGGACCTAGGTACCTTTTGTTAGAGGATCTAACTCCTCTTAACATAGTTGATGACCTCACTTGGCTCTTGGATAGAGCCGGATTTATTGTCTTCTCGGCTATCCGAGAAGACGCTTATGAGGAGATTATACGGGAGGTTGTGACGTCTTTTGAGCATAGCCATGTAGACAGGACCGTCTCTTTGCGTCTTATGGAAAGAGACTATCATTTTACCATCCGTGAGTTCGGGACCTTCTTCGGGTTTCATGAGACCTTTAACGGTCGTTTTCCTAGTGGCGTTTACGCCAAGGACTTTTGGGAGGAGGTGGCGATGATTTACGCCAGCGAGGACCGCCGGCAGCCCGCTGACACCAAGGCTAGGTTGATGTACCACCTAGCCTTGAAGATTGCTCATCGTGTTCTTTCGGAGTGTCTCTTTCCTAGGACGGAGACGCTCCAAAAGATCAAGACGGATGAGCTCTTTTTGCTTTACTCCATGCTGTACGGGCGCCGAGCTGACTATGCCACTCTCTTGGCTGCTACTATGAGCAAGCTCAAGAACAAGAAGAAGGGCAACATCAGATATGGTGGGATAGTTACCCACCTTGCTAGGAGCTTGGGAGTTGATTTTTCTGCTTGTACCCGCATACCGGCCGTTCCCTTAGGACTCCATGCCTTCATGACTAGGGGTCTCATCTTCCCCACACATAGAGGTCCGCCTTATGCGGCCATGCCTTGGGAGAGCAGGACGGGTAGGGGTATAGAGTGGCTACCGGAGTACTCCATTATGGCGGGACGCCATAATTGAAAGGAGACGTTCGCTGCTATGCATGTGAACAGGATAGCAGCTCCCCCATATGTCCCACCACCAGTTATTGAGGAGGAGGAGATGGGAGATCAGTTTGAGGGTGGAGGAGGAGCCGAGCAGGAGTTTGGAACGTTTCCGGATCAGCCGGAGGCGGCCCCCGATGCACCTAGACGTTCTCCACGTCCACCTAGAGCTTCAGGCTCGTCTTCTCGCCGCGCTAGCGTGAGTGAGAGACCTACATGGATGACCACACCTCCTGCATGGTACGGAGCTCCACCTCCTTGGTCCACAGAGCAGACAGCAACACCAGCACCAGCACCATCCGACGCTCCAGCATGGTACAGTCAGGCTCCGGGATGGTATGAGCAGATGCCGGATTGGGCTACTGGCCTTTCGGAGAGAGTAGGAGCATTGGAGATCAGAGCCGATGCTAGAGATGGACGCTTAGACGACCTCGACCACATGATGAGGGATGTCTACCGCTAGCAGTTTGGGCGGTTTTATGATCCTAGCTTCTCTCCATTCCCGCCTCCACCAGCGCCGCAGTGATTGGTTGCATGACCGTTCGCTTTAGCCATTCCACAGCCACTTTGTGAGTTTCTTTTTCTTCTTTTCTTTCTTTCTTTTGAACATTAGGGACAATGTTCGTCCTAAGTATGGGGTGGGATGTACTAAAAGTCTGTAATAACTCTTACTCACTATGTTTGCTTCTATTCGAGACTATCATTGCATGTTCATTATATTGTTGCACGTTTCATTATTACATTGCATGAAAAAGAACTTGAAAAACCCATAAAAATTGAAAATTTTTGAAAATTTTGTGCTTCTAATGAATTGAGATGATTTCTATGATAATCACTACTTGTGAATTGAGTTTGATGACAATTGCATGCTTAAAAGATTAGTGAATTGAAAAGGAAATAAATGAGTTGATTATACCTCTTTTGTAAGTTTCATAATGTGATGAATGTTACTTAAATCATGTTAAGAAATTGAAGTTGAAATCACACTATGAGTTCTTATACTTCTTGTTGAGATGATTAAAGCAATTCGATTTTTCTTTCTTCTTTCTTTGATCATTTTAGCTCCTCATTGAAATATTGACCTCCTTTACCTATCCGGGAATTTGGAGAAGTGAATGAAAAAAGGCATGTTTGATGTGGGAGGGTCATGAAAGCAAATGCTTGCATTCAAAGAATAGAAAAAAATTTGTAGGTTTGGGGAAGTCAATCTTGACGATGAGTAACTCGGCACCATTCACATAGCCGGGTGTTTGTGTCTTGCCAAAGTCGGATTGAGCGATATTCCTAGCGGATTATGGTATGTGCGCTAAGGGTTTGAGGCATCTCATAAAAATTGAGAAACGCCAATCTCCTAGGCTTCGGTTTTTGTGCACCTCTATCCATAACTCCAAAAGTAAAGTCGAAAAATGAAAAGAAGAGAGCGAAGCTCTAAGTTGAAGGTGTTGCAGAAACCGCAAAAGAAGAAGAAGGAGTAGTTATCCACTTTCCCGGATTCATGCACCACATCCCTTAAAGTTTCCTTCCCTTCCACATTCTAGACCTTTTCTTTGAAAGTCCTTAAGATCAAAAGAATGTTATATGACTTGGTGATCTAAATTGAAGTTTCTTATGATTGATTTTGATAATGTTTAAAGGTTATGATGTTTGTATGGAAGTTTGATTAATTCATGAGTTTTCTTTACTCTTTACTCTTTGATTAAGTGTATGAAAGTCTTATAAACGATTGAAGCAAGATTTGAGAATGATCTATTCTTTAGAAGGCACATTCCTCCAAAAGAAGTATTGCTTTGAAA
The DNA here is from genome assembly GCA_033239125.1 of Fagopyrum homotropicum. Classification (NCBI taxonomy): domain Eukaryota; kingdom Viridiplantae; phylum Streptophyta; class Magnoliopsida; order Caryophyllales; family Polygonaceae; genus Fagopyrum; species Fagopyrum homotropicum. The sequence continues at coordinate 24,466,889 of BSWB01000006.1, forward strand.
AGGTACACATATTTCATCCTAACTCTTGTTTTAAAAGCTTTTGAAAGACCTTGCTTAGGGACAAGCAAGTTGCAAGTATGGGGTTATTTGTTAGCATGAAATATTGTGATATTTTAGGCACGTTTTCTAAGTATATTTGATTCATATTGATAGTCTTTGATTTAGCATTGTTGCATTTGTGAGCTAGTTTGCCTATATTGTCGATATGGATGTCTACACTAGCTTTATGTTGATTATAGGTGATTGAGAGCCATTTCCGAACGGAATCGAGCAAAGATGAGTTGATTGAGTATGTCCATGGATTAAGGGCATTCTTAGGAGCAAAATGGATGTCAACTTCAGGAATGCACGAGGCTAGGGAAGAATCGTTCTTGCCCTAAACCACGCTCTAAAATACGGCCGTACTACAAACCACGTTCAGTTCCACGGCCGTGGAACCCTGCAGGAGAAGCGTGATTCATTCCAGGAGCTTTTACGGTCGTGGAATCCATGGTTCAAACCGTGTTGATTCCCACGCTCTAAATTACGGTCGTGGAACCTTCCACGACCGTGATCTTGGCGATCTTTTTCGCCACATTTTGAAGCCACGATCTTTTAAAGATTGGGCCGGGCCGATATTTTATCTTGCCCTATAAAAAGACGGACGAAGAGAGATTCCGACATCCCCGCTTACATCCCCGCTTACAGCCCCGCTTAGACGCACTTTGCGACCTCGTTTTAGAGTTACGCTTGCACCTTCACTTTGGAGATTTTGGCGGTTCTTGCAAAGGACGTATTTTGCCCTTTTCCTTAGAGTTGCCCTAATCTCGCACTTTTGGTGGAGATTGCTGTGGAGATTTCCAGATTGACGGAAGATCGGAGTTTTTGGAAGATTGCTGCAAGAAGATTTCTCTTCTTGTTTAGGTTTGATTTAGAAGACGGATTGACATCCCGTTCTTCTTTCTTTCCTAAGATTGTGTTTGTTTGCTTTATTCTGAATTGACAACATTCGTTCTTGATTGTGACATTGAGATTGGTTTGAAGTTTATTGAAAGTTTTCGGAAGTTTTCATCTTTCAATCTTTTAATCTTTGAATTTGATATCATAATGATGATTGTTGACTAAAAACCCTTAACAATTCTAGGGTGAAGGGTAGATAGTTGTGGCTTAGATAATGATAGATTGATCGTAAACAGATTGGACCCTGAGAGTTAGAGAGAATCGTCGACAACCCTAAATTACGGCCTGTTCTTGAAGTCCACGGCCGTGGAATCTCAAGAACTACCCGTAATTTCCCTTAAGTTTACGAACATGCTTTTACTTTAATCCAAAGTTAAAGATTTGCTTTAACTTAGTTTAGGCTTGCCTTTTCTAGGTGGTAGTGAAGCCTCAACAACCTCTACCTCGATTGCGAGTGTTACAACCGTAATCGGTTAAGTTAGTCTTGATCCTTGGATTACAAGTTTGGGTATTTAACATTAATTCTTGCCTTTAGAACCTTTCTATATTGAAGCCTCAACAACCTGTATAGAGAGTGTCTTGTAGGTGAGTCACATAAGGTTTTTGGAACTTCACCGTGCGATTACCTTACATTAGTATACCTTTGCATATCTCAACTCTATCTTTATATCATTAAGTATATCTTGAATCGATTGCCACAGCTGGATACTTGGATCTTTAGGGTTGTTGTTTTTCCAATAATTTGCAAAGCTCTTACATTTACCTGCTTGATAATCTGAAATCGAATTTATTTCTCCCCAAATCCCTGTGTTCGATACTCTGGAATACTTGCTTAACTACGCCGATCCGTACACTGCGGGTTCGCTTGCTTGATTCTAGTTTTATAAATTTAAAGCTTATTTGCACGCACGCTAAGTGGCGAACAAGCTCTATCTTTTAAAGAAAAGTAAAAAGGTCTTAGCTTGTAGTTGTTATTTTCAATCCTTGAAGGTCTCAAGGTTTCCATCAAGATCTCATAGTTTTGAAGATGTTGATGTGGTGATTCCTTCTCCAGCCCTCCGAATTGGCATTGGCGAATTATGGATAGAACTTGCGGTCGAAGTTCATAGTCATGGTCCGTTGGATCTCCTAGGTTAACTCCTGGATGCCTCAGTTGTTGATTAGGGTCCATCCTTTGACCTAGGGTTTGTGGGATTCCTGCAAGAAGAACATCTCGGACTGGCATCCGAGGTGGAAGTACCTCGGCCGGGGCGTCAGGTACTGGGACCTGCCTTGGTCGAGGGTCAGCAACTGGAACCTGCCTCGGTCCAGCATCGGGAACTGGATCTTCCCTCGGTCGAAGTAGAATCCGGTCTCGTATGGCTGCCATATCTGCTTCGATTGCTTCAGTCCTGGTGCGAGTTTCTTCTTTCTCTCGCCTTAGTTCTTCCCTGCTGAGGCGTAGCAGCTCTAACGCCTCTTTCAACTCGGCCTCAAGATCGCGATTGTCTTGGTGGGCAATCTTCGCTTCTCTTAAGCGTCGCTTGTATGTCTTTTCTGGTTCGGGATCGTAAGAAACGATTTCCTTCCCAGTGCGGGTTCTTCGCTTATACCTAAGAAAGAACCTGCAAAAGTCACTCAAGTAGAGTGGTTAGAAGACACGGGGGCAAATGCCCCAAGAGAAAACTGTAACCGGCTCGGTCTAGACCAAGTCCCCGGTAACGGCGCCAAAAACTTGTTCGCTCCAAACGGTGTGTGCAAGCTTTAAATTTATAACCCTAGACGTAAGCTTAAAACAAGGATGCGAACCCGCAGTGTACGGGTCAATCGTAGTAAAAAGCAAGGAATTCCAGGGGTCGATCACAGGGACTTAGTGAAACAAAGTCCAATTACGGTATGCTTATGTGAATACTAACCACGAGGGCAATTAAAACAATCAAAGATGAATAAGAAGTCAATAAAGCAAACATGCAATTCTAGGGATTAAAGCATCTAGTTGTGGTTCCAACTCAAGATCTAAAGATAAGCGGACAAAGCTGAGGTTTTTGCATGGGGAGATGTTACTAAGTGGAATAGATCACCGGGTAAGTCTCACTACTCACTAATCCTAAACCGCAACTCCTATTACCGGGTAAGTCTCAAGGAATTAAGATAAAGAACTATAACCTCAAACTAACACACCATCTAAGGGAATAGAATCAACCTTTACCGGGTAAGTCTCAGGCTAACTCACAAAGATGGGATGAAAGCACACTCAAACCCCAATAAAGGATAAACCTTTATTACCTACACTTATGATCTTTGGTAAACAAACAAAAGAATTACCGGGTAAGTCTCATCCTAGGCTTGCATTGAACCAGGAAAGGTATAATAAGAATAGGATTTGGCAACTCTAACACTTAACTCTCAGTTTCGGATCAGGTAAGTCACCTCGGTCAGCCAAGTTCCACCTCGGCCGAGATGTTCATCGACTGAGCGAGATGCTTAGGGTTAAGGTTAAAGACTCGAACTTTCAGGATCCTACTGTGATCAAGATCATTCTATCATTGTTTTTCCCACAACCTTCAACCAATCACCCTAGAATCACACAAGGAAATTAGCCACTCATCATCATGAAAGTATTAATCAAATATATGAGAAGAAGGTGAATATTTGAACAAGAAGAATTTAATAAAAAGACTTCAATAACTGAATCAAATATCACAACAAAAGCGTTCCTTGGATAAAAATCCAACAAGGCAAGACAACAAGGAAGGGAATCTAAGATAATCTTACAAAAACTCTTCAAAAGCTATAAAAGCTACAATCTTCCTTCTTCAACCTTCAAAAAGGATCTTCAAATCTCCCAATTGGAGTATGGCTGCTGCGGTGTATAAACCCTGATCGGTGGTATAGCATGATGTTGGATTTGTGGAAATCCAACCCTTTTTATAGGAAAATAACCCTCCAAAGATAAGATATCTTAGAAAGATCTCTTCCCATAAAAGTAGGTAAAATATATGATCCATAATATCTTCTTCCTTCCAGGAGCCAAGCCCAAAAATATAAGATCACCTTCCAAAGATAAAAGATCTCAGCCAAGAATAAAATATTCTCGCCGCGTCCCAGGTGTTCGCCTCGGTCGAGTCGACTTCCCTGGATCACCTCGGTCGAGATGAATCTGTGGTCAACCGAGGTGAGTCACAACTGAATGTGAAATCTCTCAAAACTGGTCCAAAGTGAATCTCAAATCCATGGTCATGCTTCCTGGATGGTTCCTTATGTTCTTCAATGTCGCTCCAATGACTCCATAGCTCCTTTTGCTCCTTTTTTATGCAAAACGTGCCATTTTACCTACGATTATAACAAAACTAGGTGTAGACCTCGATTCCCGCAAAGGTAGATAAAATGGTAATATAATCACATAATATACATACAAACATGCAGATTATGAAAGGTAAAACGTCCAAACAAACCCCAAAATATAGACTATAATTCATGCTATCAGCAGTATTCAACCAAAATCATCAAAACAAGGGATAGCTCCAAGAGGAAAAAGGTAAATGAGTCTCTAGCATACACATAAAGTCCCAATGTTGGAACTTCATCAAGTGGAGGAGGAACCTAGATAGCTCATTTGTCCGTCATCTAGGACGAACTAGTTTGAAGAGGGCGGGAAGAGACCGGTAAGTACAATAGAGTCCACTGACAATTCAGTATCACTTAACATTTTGGACAATTTGAAGAGTATAGAGCTTGAGGCCCGCCTCCAAAAATTGAAACTAAAAAAGGAAACTTTGAGTTTATATGCCATTTCCGAAGCTAGGAAGGACAAGATAGTGAAAATCCAGTAGAAGAAGGTCAAAGAGTTGGAGAACAAAAGGAATTTAACCATTCTTACTAGTTTGATGGAGAGGACAAATTCCTTGACTCTCAACCAAGAGAAGTTGATGGACTAGTTGCTCAAGGAACTTAGTATTTGAGTTTAAGTTTGGGGTACTTTAAGGTTGATATTGTATGTTTAAATTTATCGTTTTGTGTTTTATTTTAATCTTATGTTATAAGTTATGTGTATGTTGAAGTTAATGTATAACTAGTTGTTTTTATTAAATTAGAATTTTATTTGTAAGTTAATGTCTCATTTATGTCTAAGATCTATTTTAAATTGTGTTTTTTTTATTATAAAACAAATAGATATATAATAAATATCATTTTAGATTGATATAAATAAATTCTTATGTAAAAAATAAATTTTAAAACATTGACTATTCACAACGTAAAACCCTATATACGCTACAAGAAGTCAAAAAAAAATTATTGAAACATATGCAAATTGGGTCTCATTGGATAAATAAAATTAATTAAAACCCCCCTGTCACGTGGCACGCCTGCTCCCTGCCTTCAGCCAAAACGACGTTATTTTATATAGAATTAAAAATAAATAAAAAAGGGATAGGAGTTGACGCCAATATAGACATCAACCCCCGGAGCTACTAACCCCTTCTCACCTTCATGTCATCATTTTGATGACATGGCAGGGGGTTAGTTGCCCCTAGGGTCTAAGTAGGTTCAACATTTAGAATTTGGTAGTTTCAAAGCACTTTATTGGACGAGGTTTTTAACGTCACGTGGCCCATAGATGCGAGTTTGTCTGCGGCGATGTTGATTTTCTTAAAAAAAAATGTTAAGTTGTGAATCGTGTACACCTTGAAATCACAATAGAGATGTCATAAATAATCATAACCGCTTCTCACGGTGGTTTCCAAATCTGGTTGATGAGAACAAGGTTCTCATCCTTTTAATTTCAATGGTGTTGAGTCCTAAACTTATGGTCTTTTGGAGACCCTATCTTAGAACATAATTTTTCGCTTGAAGGACAATTTATGCTCCACATCGAACCATTCCGTTCGCAAATGTTATGACATTATGATCTCGAACGAAAAACCAAAGGCACACTGATCATTTGAGTTTCTAGAGACATCAAAGTTAATTTTGCCATAGTTAAAGTTTGGTCTCTGCCATTTAACCTTTTTGTTTTTCGTCGTTGTTTTGGGACCCACAAAGGAGGTTGGAGTTTTTGAGGTAGTCTCATCTCAATTATTTGGTTTTTTTTTCGCTTGAAGGACAACTTATCCTTTTTTTTTTTCTTGTTGAAAATTATTTGGTTTTTTGTTAGTCAAATGTTCCACCATGTAACCACCGTTTGTCATAGTTATGGTGGGTTACATTTTCCCTTATTTTTATGACAATGTGTGCTACTTTATGGCATGTTGGATCACAATTGTATAAGAGAGTTTTGATTTGATAGGGATAATTAAATACGTAATTGTTCTGGGCACGATCGATCTACAAAATACATAGGGTAACATAATGTGATTAGGGATCTAATCCGAATTCAATAATTGTCTAAATATCCGTCTCGAAAAATGGATGAAAACTGCCTAATGTATGGGTCAAACTCGAACAAAGAATAAAAAGATGATGAGCAGATCGGATAGGGTGGCATTTCATACCCCATCGTTTGACCCGGTCTTTTGTTCTCGGGTTGCTTTGATGAGGGTTGTGAAAACCAAGTCTCTGATGGAGGCCGTTATGAGATTGGGGGACCCCTAGTGTGAGCTTTTGCTTCTTCGGGCCTGTTCCGGTGTGTCCCGTCTTTACTTCGCGATGCGGGATGCTCCCCCCTCTCATTTTTCCGAGGCTATGGGGGTCTTTGATCATGCCCTTCGATGTTCTGTTGAGTACATTGTCACTGTTGGCGGGGTTGAATTTGGCCCCCTTTAGTGGCGTCTCTCTACTTTGCCGATTAGCGACGGAGGGCTTGGTATTCTGTCTTGTGTTGATACTTTGCATTTTGCCTATTGTAACACCCCATATTTTGGCGTGTTCTCGATATTTTTTTCCTAACTTCTATCGATATTTTATTAGATTAAATATTTTATTACAAGTATTTATGACATAAAATATGTTTTCCGAGTATATTTATATTTTGGATACCGTATTACTATATTTTTACGGAAGAATTCTGAAAATTTCCCGATCCGGAAATCTCGTTCTGTTTAAGGTTGATCGAGTTTATATAGTACTCTTTTTATTTTTTAATTTTCTTTTCCTGATTCTTTTCTTTTCCCCTGTTGAAACCTGCTTGGCTAGTCGTGTCTATGAGCTATGTCGCCCTAGCCTGTTACTAATTCCCTTTGGACATGTCTCTTTCATCTCCTCTGCCAAGAACGTTGCACCTCTCTAGCCTTGCCACCTACTCCAGACCTTCGACTCCCTCCCTCTCCAGGCAAGCTTACAGCAACCCTCTCCATCACCGACCAGCACTCTCCCTCAAGCCTCACCTCTCTTCTCACCCAAGTCTCTGTTGAACTAACCTCTCCACTGCTTTCCTTCATCCACGACTCCTTTTGTCTTCTTCTTGTTGTTGTTGGAGAGGAACTAAAACCGCTAGGGAGAAGCTGCTGCAACGTCCAACCCCACCTCTCGGTGCTCCTATCTCTCTCCCCACCATCCTCTTTCCTGGATACCTTTGCTTCGCCGGAAGCCGGTACCTATGTTGCAACAACCGCCCCTTCTTTCTCCCTCTGCTTCTCTGTTGTCTCTTTCTCTCTCTTCGAGCCTCGCCGGAAGCAATCGCCAACAACCGGATAGCGGAGTGCCTTGCCTGCCTCGACTGTGCTTCCCTACCTCCACCGGAGAAGCGTTGCAGCCTCTGTCACTGGAAACAAACGCCGCCTCACCACCATCATCAATGGGGGAGCTCAGTAGCCGTGCATCCACCTTTGCCTCGCCGGATCCACGCTAGTGACGCCGGAGCCATGGCCGCCGCCCCTGTTCCCTTGTCTTCCCGCCGCTGTTGTTATCCTCTTCCCTCAGCAACGTGAAACAGGATTAAAAAAAAACCCTTGGGCTAATTAAGTGCCCCCCCTTATTTTTGAGTCAATTGCAAATGTGACCCACTGTTTTGTATTTTCAGTTTATGGCCCAGATTTATGTTTTCTGCAATTATGCCCTCGTTGAAAATAATTACAGATTTTGGCCAAGTTTCTTATTTACATAATTGACCCATATTTTTATATTGAAGTTTGTGACCCGGGTTTTACAATTTGGGCCCTTTATTGGATTTATTTCGGATTTATGACCCCAAGTTTAATATGCGGATTATGACCCATGTGTATATAATTGTATAATTTGTCCCGGAAGTATTCAAGCGGTTTTTAACCTTTGTTTTGAAACGGAATTTTACCTTAGATTTTATATACATTATATATTCCGTTCAAATTTAGCATACGAGCTGGAAGCGTCCCGATAAAGGCCTAACGAGTCCAAAGTCGACATCCATTGATCGACTTCCGCCTTTTGACGTCGTGTGAGTATCCTTTCCCGCGATCTAGTAATGTTTAGTATTAGTATCATGCTAGGTTGGATAATCTAGCATAACTTAGAGTGAATGCCAAGTAGTGGCTTTGAACCTTAGGTGAGTTTTGAGGAGTTGATTTTGTTTGATAGATTGATGTTGATTCTAAGCTTTAGATGGTATTGCGGTCTAGTGAGATTGTTATAAGGATTCGAGTATATGGTTTGATCTTGTGAGAATCATTAGGCTTGAGGTTTGGGATTACATGTTGTTGTAAGAGCATCGAGACTAGGAACGTGTTATCCTAACATGTGAGTTGTATGACCTTATAGAGGTCATTTGGGCTAGACGTCTAAGGACTTCTAGCATGAGAGATAGATATTGATCGTGTGCCTTGTTTTGGCCAGGAGTTGAGTATCTTCTTGCGGGAAGTTGAGAGATATTGTTGATCGGTTTAGCTTTGGGACGAGGTAAGTCTCCGGACTTACTTAGCTCGTATTCCTTCTATTAGCATCTATGTGTGTTGGGTGGTGTGTGTTTATCGTTTATGTTATAATAACTAAACCGGAAATAGGATTACCGACCTTTATATATTATTTGGCTCAAGTGTATGATAATGGGCGGTGACAACTTGCCTAGCTCCCGCGATAGCTAGGATGTTCTTGGTGACTAGCCCGTGCTGGTTAGACGGTCGGAGGCATCCGTTCCGTTTCACGCCGGTAAGTAGGGACCGAGACGGGACCACGGTGGTCTCGTGTCACAAACCTAAGTTGAATTAGAACGGGATACAACCTAATAATAAAAAAAGATAATAAACCGCATTGGTGTGCTTTTATGTACGTTGTATGCTTGAGATGAGATTACTTGTGTTTGTGCCTTTCACCTTGATTCTAATGCTTCGAATATTAGCTAACGGTTTTATACCGATTGTTGTAGATTGCCTTGCAGGTTAGGAATGCGGCCGAGAGATCTGGAAGAGTGGGCAGCCGGGGTTCCATACATTTTAGGATGGGTTGGTTGAAGTTGTGTTTGAGCTTTATTTATCGTATATCGTATTTTTGTAGGCTGCATGTATGGATTTTGGTCTATGGTTTTGTATCTCGGCTTTAGTCTTTAGTTTGTTTGCTTTGGGTTTCATTCATTGCATAAAATTTGTTTTTCGGTTTTGGCCTTTATTTGTGCCATGTTGCAAGATCCGGTGAAATTGTTGTCAGGCTAAGGGTCGGGAACCATTGTGAGGTCCCAACCCGTAGCGCCCCGAGTTCCGCGGATTTGGAGTGTTACAAAAGTGGTATCAGAGCCCTAGGTTGACAACAATGGCACTCGCAATCTTCTAAAGGCCGAATGAGGAATAAACAGAACCCACACGGGTTCTGACTTTTCGTTTTCAGGATCACATGCATGAGTCGGGGTAGAATGTACGGACCACCACTTCTTCTGCGGATCTCGGCAGCTTAGTTTATTGGATTTGTATATATATGTATATATGTAGGTATGTATAATGTAATACCCGGAAAATTAAATTTCCGTTTAATACCCGTTCAAACCGGATTTTGATCCGCTAACCTCTCATCTTTTTAGAGAATGTTTTACTTTTTAAAAATTTTATCAAAATTCTATCATTTTATGTAACTTAAGTCACATAAAATGATAAATATGTAAACCGTATAACAATCCGGTATGATTAAAACTCGAAGAGTAGTTCCGTACAAGTTAATGATTCACTTATTAGTCCATCATATAACTAGATGAGCAGGCCCATCGGATTAGGCCCAATACCCTTACCGGCCCAGCCTCTACCTTTACCCTAACTGCTGAAGTTTTATCCTAATTATCTTTTAACCTAATCTAATCAGCTTCCTTAATCCTAATCAACGCTAACCTAACCTCTACCTACCGCATCCCTGGCTTCACGCTTCTGAAGAAAACCCATCGATCCCGTCGTGTCTGCGCAACCTCACCACCGGAGCGGATACACCGCTGGGACGCCACTACACCTTCGCCGGGAACCAGGATCTTCACTCGCCGCCGCAGCTAGACAGTCCCGGTTCTGTTGCCGCTGCTGCTTTGCCTTCTCTCATACCCCTCTCCCCACCTTTCTTTCCTCGCCAAAAGCTACCTACCGCCGCCCTCTGCAAACGGGGAGGACACCAGTGAGCCGAGCTGAAGGGAGGGACCTCACGACGCCAGCCTTCTGTACGTATCGTCTTCGCCAGAACCGCACCCACTGCTATGCCTCCGATCAATCTCGCTCGATTGCAACCTCAACTCCACTTTCGTCGATAGCGCAATCTGCACAGTAGGACGACGAGCCGGGGCCGTCCTCACCGTTGATAGAGGCCACCACCGGAGCCTTTTCCTCCATCGATTAGCAGACCCTTGGCACCTTTCTGCAGTAGAGTAAGCTCCTTACTTCTACTATTTCTATACATATATACACATATTCATGCGAGAGGGGGAGTCCTTGTTCAAATGTTTTTACAGTAGACATGATCGATCGGTGTTCTAGTTGAGTTGAGTTCATGTTAGTGTCACAGTGGGGTATCAAACCTAGGTTGAGTGAGGAAGTAAATTATTCGGGAATGGTTGGTAGTAGGGATCGAACTTGGGATGTTTGGTTAGTGCACATTTCCAGAATTTATGTTGTGAACTACTGACTTTGGGAATGAGTTTAGATATCTTAGACTTATCATCCACCGTTGAATTTTTGATATATTGCAGATTGAATTATGTAGTTTACTATGTTAAAATTTGGGAGAAAGTTCACGGTCGGATTAGAACTTATAGGACTCAAAGTATGATAGTTGGGCTGTTTTTACAGCAGAGGAAAATTGACTAAGTATGGAATTTTTCAGCTTTCATTCCAACTTTGGAGATTTATGGGAGAGTTATGATTAAGTATTTGTGAGAGATATTTACCCCTATGTTTAGTATGCATATCATAGAGGATCTAGGATTTTATTTCGGAATTTTTATAACCTTATCCAAGCTGCGTATATGAACCCAAAATCAAGCTTTAACGACTATGGTGTAAATTAAGAATGTTGGATAACTCTTATAAAACCTTACTAAACCTTTCTATGAAGATTAGGTTTAGGACAGAGGTCCTAGAAGGAAATAGTAAACTAAATGATAGACTTTTTCGGAGTTTGGGGACCAGGGGTAAAATAGTCTTTTTACCTTAAGTGAACCTTTTCCGTAATCTCTCTTCATGAGATTATACATCTTAGAATTTTATAACTTCTAAGAGTTTAGGGATGTGATTTTGATCCACATGCCTTGTTTGACAAGCGTTTGAGTACCACGAGTACGGACCGAGTTGAGATTTGATAGAGTGAGATTTGATTCAGGTAAGTCCTTGCGACTTACTTAGCTAGTTTCTGGATGTTAGTTGAGTGATAATAGTGGTGTGTGCGATGAATGTTTATAATAATAACTTGATAGGACGATAGTTATTATTATATTTTAAGGCCCAAGTGTATGTATAACGGGCCGTGACATCACTGCCCAGCTCTGACAGGAGACTGGGAGGTTCTCTACACCCAGACCATACAGGTACAAGGTGAGATGCATCGGATCCGTTCCTAATGGTTACACGGGGCGGAGGCAAGGTTTGGGAATCCCTCGTGTCACAAAATAAGTATCATTAGTAAGGGTGAATGATCTAAGTAAAGATAATAAATGGATTGTTTGAAAGCATGATGAGTGTTTACTTTTGTTATGATGTGTGTGTGTGCTATTATTATTCATCTAATGTTTAGATAGCTAGCTAATGGTTGTTCTGTTGTGTTTTTAGATTCACCACAGGTTAGAGCAACAACTGAGTGATTCGGAAGTAGTGGTCTGCCGGGTCTCCGTACTCCTTAGAGTGGGGTTGGGATGTTTGCTTTGTTGTTCTTTCTTCTTGTTAAGACAGTTAGTCTTTTTCGCTATTTAAGTATTATAGGTTGTTAGACGTTGTTGCATTCATCCCTTTAAAATACTATTTTATGAACTTCGGTTTTTCTTATTTGTGTCTTGTTGCAAGATCCTAGTAATATTGTTGTCAAACTGAGGCCGGGACCCATTGTGAGGTCCTAACCAGTAATGTCCCGAGTTTTGAGAATTCGGGGTGATACATATAATATATGTGGATTGTAGTTGCATGATGACTTGATTTATATGTATAGTGAATATATGTGGACTATAATACATGTTTGGACCTTGTATTCTTGTATTGGATTTCCGGATGTGATATATTAGTGATAACGTGAACATAGGACTTATATATATAGTTATATATACATACACATATGGTATGATAGTATTATAGTAGTAGTAGTGGACCTTATAGTTAAGATGATAGGAAGCTAGCATTGCCCATGGACAAACGCCTTTTGGGATTAGGATAGTATACATACGGAAATGAGTATGCTCAAGTTATCGAGTTGAGATTTTCGTGCTAACGAACACCACGGCGTTTCTCGGATTCCTTTAAAGGGATGTCTAAGAGGAGGAATAGAGATGATGTAAACAAAGGGCAACCAAGTAAAAGAAAACTCGAGACGACTTAAGGGGGGGATTAAGATGGGAGCAATACAAGAAAAGGGAGCAACATTAAAGTGTAGAAGCGGTTCTAAAGAAGCCATGATCGAACGACGACGAGACCAAGGGGGAGAATGAACTTAAGTTCTTCGAGAAGAAGCGTGGACAACTAAAGATGTAAATCGAGGAGGAGATGAATACGTTCTAGCAAGGTTAAGGTGGTCTTCCATTAAGATGCAAAGCTTTCCTTAGACGTATCGAAGCATTGGAGTTAAGATGAGAGAAGTGAACAAAACATGTGAGAAGGATTTAAAATACCGTAAGTTAAGCTTACGAGGTACCAAAAGGTAAAGTTACAACATTACTAGAGTTATGAGAAGAAGGACATGGTGGAGATTCACATGGAGTTGACAAATTTCCATTATGATGATAAGACTAAGAAACGCCAAGAAAGAGGAAGTGGGTATAAATGATGACCCCAAGAAGATGAAAGACGAAACGAAGTGCTTTGATCAAGAGACTTAAGATAACAACCAAGAGGAACGCGAGTGGATGCTAGCTAGGGCTATAATCTTTGGTAAGGTTCTCTAGAAAAACACCAAGGAAGAATGGTTAAGTCTATGAAAGGGAGTTATATGAAACAACAAGGCAAAGAAGATATAGTTACCTTATAGAGAAGAGGAAGCATGGAATGAAGAAAGAACTAATGAAGTTTAAGACAGAGTACCCTTAGAGGATAGCCTTTAGGAGTATGGTAACATAGAGGGTAAGAAGAATGGTAAGTCTATGACATCAGAGAAGGTCAGTTATAAGTTAATTGGTGACAGCCAAGAACGCACGTGTGCGGGTTGTCTGTTGGTGAGTGTAGAGGAGATGAGTAAACAAGATTATGGGCATATAGAGGGATTTGGATGACCTTATGCGACCTTTGTAGGTCATGAAATTGGCATATGGGAGAACAACACAAATTAGAGGTTTTAAAGTTTGACCACGGTAAAGGGGAAGTAGTGAATCAAGAAGAAGGTAAGGTGTCTTGGAGGTGGTACGTAAACGGGAGTATATAGAGGATGCATGGTATGAAATGGATGATTTGTTACCGATGGCAAGAGATAAGTCAAGTTTCTATACTCACACGGAAGAGACATAGTGGCTATGACTTGAAATGAGGAATCTGGATTAGGGCAATGCTGCAAGCTTAGAGTAATGATGTGAGTGCTTGGTGGAGTTATGAGTGGATCTTTCAATGATTGTGGTCGGGAAACTTCGCCTAAGGGCGTACTAGTACGGTTGTGAGATCGTTCATGGAATCCCAAGAGATGTATAAGGTGACCAACAAGAGTAAGAGAAGACCAAAGTTTTGAAGTTTGCTGTTGATATGAGATGTACAAGGAGTACATAAAAGGTTGAGGTTAGAGCCTCTATGGTCGGTTTGACGTTACATAAGAAAATGAAATATAAATTTCTACGCCTACTTGAAGAAAGATGTCTATAGTGAAAGCCTATGTTGAAGACGAAGAGCTCCTTCCATATGTTGGGATGCCATGGAAAGCGAAGAGGATAAGATCAGTTATTTCGAAGCACGGTTAAGTCCTGCAATTTGGACCCTTATGGATGTACATAAGTGAGAAACCTTAAAAGATTTTTACAATCATGACATCAAAGGGGGAGAATGAGATTAAGATAAAAGAATATTTAAATAAGGCTACAAGAGTTAGAAGACTCGAGCAAGTCTCTCGAGTTCAAGAGATGAAGGATCTCGGAAAGAGGACGGTAAACATTGTAGCTAAAGATGGAACAATACACGTGTTTAAAGGACGTCACCCAACAGATCTAGGTAGATCATTAGTATCATGACCACTTGTAAAGTGATAAGACAAGATTGTGTCGGCTATTGCGATATGTGACGGGAAGAGAAAAGATGAAACCTGAGAGATCACGGATTCCAATACGTCAAAATGTGGAATTTTCCACTAAGGTCGAGCTTGATTTAATTCTGATGTCTAAGGCGCCGTATGGAATAACACTTTTGCAGAGACATGAATTGTGGAAGCAAGTGAAGGAGGAATTGCAAGAACTTAGTGATAAGATTTCATTAGAATTAGTGAAATACCATAGAGAACACCAGGTGTTATCTTAAACTCTTGATTTTAAGTTCATATTGGAATATATCTTAAACTCTTGATTTGAAGTTGTTATGGAGAACACTAGTTTGTGAAAAGAGAGACGGTTATCTCCGTTTGTACATCGATTACCGTGAGCTGAACAAGACATCAAAGAAGAACGAGTATTCCTCACTATGGGTAGAAAATCTACTCGACCGGTTGCAAGGGTCGGTAGTCTCTTTTAAGAATGATTTAAGGACTGTTTGACACAAACTGAGAATTCGAGACTGGAGTGTTGCAAATACGGCTTCCGGACAAACCATGGTCACTACGAGTTATAGTGGTTCCATATGGGCTTAATAATCCCCCGAATAAGATTTTGTTCTACTCTCGAAGAAGAGAGAAGTTGTATGACAAGTTGTCTCAGGATGGCAACCCCCGAAGGAGGTGAAAGAAGTTCAAGTTTTCTTGGATGTGCCAGTCGTTACCGGATAAGATGTTTCGGAAGACAAAGAGGTTTGAGTGGGACAAAATTTGACAATGGAGTTGTTGAAGGTTAAGAGGAGATTCATTGGTGCAACTGTTTTAAAATTGTCTCGAGGTATGATGAGTTTGAAGTGTACAAGTGATTCTCCAAGACAAGGTCTTGATTGAGTATTGAGGAACAATGTAGAAAGTAAAAGCATACATGTCTCGTTAGTAGAAGCAGTGTAAAGGAAAATAATTCCTTCGTTATTTGGAACTTGTAACAAAGTTTAGGAAGCGTGACATCCAGTTTGGGTTGACTAGAACCAAAGCCAATAGTGTAACTGGAAGTTCGGTCTTCTGTGTTAGAGAAAATCAAAGAGAAACATAATGGCAATGCTGCATTGAGAAAGACCCGAGAAGGAAGTTGAGTTTCCGATATATCGGACCTTTTTGAGATATTAGCGCGAGTCAGGAAAACGGTTTACCGGTTAGCGCGGCCGCCAAGAGTAGAGGGTGTTCACCCGGGGGTTTATGTGTATCAATCGTTAGAGTACATACATGATCTGAAATATGTTGTCAGTCATGAAGATCTAGTGGAAAATCGAGCAACCGATGAGGCTAACTGGAAGACGGAGGATAGTATCTTTGGTTGAGTTACGCCGAACTAGTAGCTTTGACAGAATCGACGGGTTAGACTTAGTTCTTCCCTTAAGTTGGTTGTGCCTATGTATGATGTTATATGTTGTTTGTGCCCCATGTGGGGATGTGTTTTACGACCTAATATATATTGCGATGGTAGTTTGAGAAGATTGTGTGTATAGATTAGAAGGTTTAAGCCTTTTTAGTTTGAGAGTTCATACCTCGGCCTTAGAGACCGAGAAGTTCGACGCATAACAAGTTTTAGGACGAAACTTGTTTTTAGGGGGATCTGATGTAACGCCCCATATTTTGGCGCATTCTCGATATTTTTTTTCCCTAACTTCTATCGATATTTTATTAGACTAGGTATTGGGCAATTTTGGTAACTAGGCCTTTTTGAAAAACTAAAGTAGTAACTAGGCTTTTTAATGTTTCAATTAAGTAAATATACCCCAACCTTTTGTATTTATTCTCAAACTCTGCACACTCTTCTCTCATGGGGTACATTTACTAAACACAAAACTAGAAAAAGCCTAGTAAACCAAATTGTTTCTAAAATAAATATTTTATTAAAAGTATTTATGACATAAAATATGTTTCCCGAGTATATTTATATTTTGGATACCGTATTACTATATTTTTACAGAAGAATTCTGAAAATTTCCCGATCCGGAGTTCCTGTTCTGTTTAAGGTTGATCGAGTTTATATAGTACTCTTTTTATTTTTAATTTTCTTTTCCTGATTCTTTTCTTTTCCCCTGTTGAAACCTGCTTGGCTAGTTGTGTCTATGAGTTATGTCGTCCTAGGCTGTTGCTGATTCCCTTTGGACATGTCTCTTTCATCTCCTCTGCCAAGAAC
Organism: Fagopyrum homotropicum; assembly: GCA_033239125.1. NCBI lineage: Eukaryota > Viridiplantae > Streptophyta > Magnoliopsida > Caryophyllales > Polygonaceae > Fagopyrum > Fagopyrum homotropicum. The sequence continues at coordinate 24,483,738 of BSWB01000006.1, forward strand.
ATTGCACCTCTCTAGCCTTGCCACCTACTCCGACCCTTCGACTCCCTCCCTCTCCAGGCAAGCTTACAGCAACCCTCTCCATCACCGCCCAGCACTCTCCCTCAAGCCTCACCTCTCTTCTCACCCAAGTCTCTGTTGAACTAACCTCTCCACTGCTTTCCTTCATCCACGACTCCTTTTGTCTTCTTCCTGTTGTTGTTGGAGAGGAACTAAAACCGCTAGGGAGAAGCTGCTGCAACGTCCAACCCCACCTCTCGGTGCTCCTATCTCTTTCCCCACCATCCTCTTTCATGGAGACCTTTGCTTCGCCTGAAGCCGGTACCTATGTTGCAATAACCGCCCATTCTTTCTCCCTCTGCTTCTCTGTTGTCACTTTCTCTCTCTTCGAGCCTCGCCGGAAGCAATCGCCGCCAACCGGATAGCGGAGCGCCTTGCCTGCCTCGACTGTGCTTCCCCGCCTCCACCGGAGAAGCCTTGCAACCTCTGTCACTGGAAACAAACGCCGCCTCACCACCGTCATCAATGGGGAACTAAAGTAGTTGTGCATCCACCTTCGCCTCACCAGATCCACGCCAGTGACGCCGGAGCCATGGCCGCCGCCCCTATTCCCTTGTCTTCCCGCCGCTGCTGTTATCCTCTTCCCTCAGCAAGTTTGAAACAGGATTAAATAAAAACCCTTGGGGTAATTAAATGGGCCCCCTTATTTTTGAGTTAATTGCAAATGTGACCCACTGTTTTGTATTTTCAGTTTATGGCCCAGATTTATGTTTTCTACAATTATGCCCTCGCTGAAATTAATTACAGATTTTGGCCAAGTTTCTTATTTACATAATTGACCCATATTTTTATATTGAAATTTGTGACCCGGGTTTTACAATTTGGGCCCTTTTTTGGATTTATTTCGGACTTATGACCCCAAGTTTAATATGCGGATTATGACCCATGTGTATATAATTGTATAATTTGTCCCGGAAGTATTCAAGCGGTTTTTAACCTTTGTTTTGAAACGGGTTTTACCTTAGATTTTATATACATTATATATTCCGTTCAAATTTAGCATACGAGCTAAATTTGCTTAATTTTGATGTTAGGTTCGGAAGCGTTCCGATAAAGGCCTAACGAGTCCAAAGTCGACATCCATTGATCGGCTTCCGTCTTTTGACGTCGTGTGAGTATCCTTTCCCGCGATCTAGTAATGTTTAGTATTAGTATCATGCTAGGTTGGATAATCTAGCATAACTTAGAGTGAATGCCAAGTAGTGGCTTTGAACCTTAGGTGAGTTTTGAGGAGTTGATATTGTTTGATGGATTGATGTTGATTCTAAGCTTTAGGTGGTATTGCGGTCTAGTGAGGTTGTTATAAGGATTCGAGTATATGGTTTGATCTTGTGAGAATCATTAGGCTTGAGGTTTGGGATTACATGTTGTTGTGAGAGCATCGAGACTAGGAACGTGTTATCCTAACATGTGAGTTGTATGACCTTATAGAGGTCATTTGGGCTATAAGTCTAAGGACTTCTAGCATGAGAGATAAATATTGATCGTGTGCCTTGTTTTAGCCAGGAGTTGAGTATCTTCCTGCAGGAAGTTGAGAGATATTGTTAATCGGTTTAGCTTTGGGACGAGGTAAGTCTCCGGACATACTTAGCTCGTATTCCTTGTATTAGCATCTATGTGTGTTGGGTGGTGTGTGTTTATCGTTTATGTTATAACAACTAAACCGGAAATAGGATTACCGACCTTTATATATTATTTGGCCCAAGTGTATGATAACGGGCGGTGACAACTTGCCTAGCTCCCGCGAGAGATAGGATGTTCTTGGCGACTAGCCCGTGCTGGTTAGACGGTCGGAGACATCCGTACCGTTCCACGCCGGTAAGTAGGGACCGAGGCGGGACCACGGTGGTCACGTGTCACAAACCTAAGTTGAATTAGAACGGGATACGACCTAATAATAAAAAGAGATAATAAACCGGATTGGTGTGCTTTTATGTAAGTTGTATGCTTGAGATGAGATTACTTGTGTTTGTGCCTTTCACCTTGATTCTAATGCTTCGAATATTAGCTAACGGTTTTATACCGATTGTTGTAAATTGCCTTGCAAGTTAGGAATGCGGCCGAGAGATCTGGAAGAGTGGGCAGCGGGGTTCCGTACATTTTAGGATGGGTTGGTTGAAGTTGTGTTTGAGCTTTGTTTATTGTATCTCGTATTTTTGTAGGCCGCATGTATGGCTTTTCGTCTATTGTTTTGTATCTCGGCTATAGTCATAAGTTTGTTTGCTTTGGATTTCATTCATTGCATAAAATTTGTTTTTCGGTTTTGGCCTTTATTTGTGTCATGTTGCAAGATCCGGTGAAATTGTTGTCAGGCTAAGGGTCGGGACCCATTGTGAGGTCTCAACCCGTAGCGCCCCGAGTCCCGCGGATTTGGGGTGTTACACCTTCCTGGCTTCGAGATCTCAGTCCCGTGGCCTGCAAGATCAGATCTTGAGGCTTTCTAGTGTTTCAGGCGATGGAGTTGCTTTTGAGACGGCTGTTGCTGGTTGGGTCAACTTCTGTAAAGATTACGACTTGGACTTGAGTGTGATACGCCCAGCCCCCCCCCCCCCCCATTTAATGAAGAAATTGGCTGGTTGCTATTATGATATCGTGTTTAAGTGTTTTCTGAGGGACTTTGACCTTTCCATTAGGCAGAAGGCCTTAGTTGAAAACTTGAGATTACCTCTGGCTCAATAGTGGCTTAAAGCGGTCCTGTTTGCTGGTCTTGGTCAGGTTATGAACCCGGCCACCTTTCGGATCGTAGTTAAGTACCGCCTGGGCATTGAGATGTTTAGGGAGGGCTCCAAGTGTCCTACTTCTATTTTGGATGCTTGGGGTGACCATGCTCTTGCTTGTGCTGCTCAGGTTGGTATTAAGCACCAGCATAACATGGTTCGTGATGCCATTTTTTATGAGGGCCTTAAGATTGGGAACTCTGTTCGTAAAGAGGTCCATATTGGTATATGGTTGATGGTAGTGGTGGGGATTTGCGCCCCGCCGACATCCTTTTCTATAATTGGTTTCAAGGCAGAGACACTTGTGTTGACATCACTGGTACATCTCCTTTCTCTTCGCTTTGCCTTTCTAGCTTTATTTCGGGTAAAGTTGTGAGGGTCGCTGCTGATAACAAGAGAAAGAAGTATGCGGAGGTTTGTAGCTCCATGGGGTATCACTTTCTTCCCTTTTCCTTTTCCACGTTTGGTGACTTGGATGACGACGTAGTGGATCTACTTAAAAGATTGGACTCGGTTTCTAACGAGTTGCCCGGATATAGTAGGAGTACTTGCTTTATTTTGACTAGGATTTTGTTTACCATTTAAAAGGGATGTGGACCCAACTTGTTAGTCGGCTCCCATCCAACGGCATGTAATGTGTTTTCCTTCGATAATATATAATAATAATAATGATAATAATAATAATAATGATGATGATAATAATAATAATAAGTTTACGTTTACTCTATAGCTCTTTATCTTTTCTTGCATTTATGTTCTTGACGGTTGTACTAACTACCAAGTTCCATATAAAATTTTCTCCAAAAAAAAAAGTTCCATAAATGTTTAAGTGCATATTATATTGAAAGAATTGGTCAAATGAGGTCCCTAAAAATATACTTTTGTAAAGTGGGCTCCTAGTGATATTAGGGTTATTTTAGGCCTGCAAAGTAAATTAGTAGGTGTGGGCAAAAAGTGGACAGCCCATCCGATTTTACTGGTGACAAATTTTGATGGAAATTTTGGAGGGAATTTCTGCCCCAAAAAACGCATCCCATTTGAACCTACTTCCCTCTTCCCTCTTTTTGTACTATTTATAAACTCATTTCCTTGTTCCAATACAAAAAACTCCATGGATACATTGTTGGGTAGTTTAAAAGAAACTTCTCATCTTTGATTTTTGTGAATCTGAAATCCTCAAACTTTTTGGGTAATCTCAAGCTACCAAAGTTACCACTTCTATTTTTGGGTAAGTAGCAGTGTTTGTCATCATTCTCCTGCCTTGGATTAGATTTCTCCTATTTCTTTCAATGTCGTTACCCACTCCTCCTCCATTAATATTATTTCTTCTATTTCTGGGTAACATTGTCTGACTTTATAAGTTTGCTTCCATAAGAGTTGTTGGGTATGCTGGATAACCGGTTGGTGGGTAAAGTATTGTGGGTATGAGACTATTATTTCGGAGGCCGACGAAAAAGAGGAGTCCGATGAGGCTTGATTTCCAACCGCCGAAGTTTCGAGACAAAGATTTCGACGAAGATGAGGCTATTGTTGACGAGGCCGACGATCAAAAGGAGTCGGACGAAGATTCTGACTAGGCTTGGTAAGTTGGAATCAAATCTGTATTTTTTGGGTAGGATATATCTACTAGATTTTGGGTATACTTTAATTCGTTTTGTTAAGTAGTATTGGGTATGTGTTTGATGAATTGAGTATACTGTTTAGGGGTATGATTACCTAATTTATGGGTATGATTATTTTATGTTATACAATGTTACCGAAATATTGGTACGGTTGAGCATGTGGATTTAATCTTAGAGCATTATATAAGTTTGGTAAAATGTTACCCAATTTATGGGTACGATTATTTTATTGGGTATAGATTTATTGTTTTTATAATGTGTTTCTTATTGTTGAGTATGTTTAAAGTGAAATGATGGGTATGTTTTATGGTTACTGAAACTGTGTTATAATGATCAAATGTCATTTGGTATTGATGTTTGTGTATAATATCGATTTGTGTAAACTTTGAGTATGAAAAATTCAAATTGGGTATGCTTTTAGTATTAAGTGTGCATTAAATGAAGAGAAAAAAAATGGATTGAGTATGAATACATTGGGTATGAATATTTTATAATACAAAATACTACCCAATTTATGGGTATGATATTTTTTGATATTTTAGTTTTTTGGGTATGTTTGGGTTTTGAGTATGTGTATTTTTGAGTATGTTTGTGTAAATTGACAAAATTATTTTGCGTATGACAACGATGTTTCTGGGTAAACGAATTTTTGGGTAGAAGATGAGAAAGTGTGCATGTTGGAAATTGTGTATTTGTTTAGTAGGTGAAGATAAATATTAAATGTCAAATATGTCAAATCATATGAGATGCAAAAGTTGATAGATTTTGTAATATATTTCTTCCAACCAATTCTAGGGGCCCAATTTTTCAATTAGAAAAGGGATGTGTCATATCAACTCATTGGCCTAAAAGACCCAATTCACCAATTTATCCTATTATATTTTTATTCCATGCAAATTCTTCGCTTAGTAAATCAAAATATATTTTTTTATTTTTTTTATACAACTTCTTTTATTTACAAAGATGACGAGTCAAGTAAAGTGTTTTAACTTTGCGAAATTAATGGTGAAAAGATAACTTTGTGTAATGTTACTTTATTTAATGATTTTTTTTTTCACTTTTACATCATTTTATGTTTTGGAATTATCTAAGATATTTCGGAGTTATATTTGTGTACCAACCACGTTAGGATTTAAGATTTAAACCGGATTTATTCGTATATTTAATTTTAGCTTACACAATTTTACTTTGTTTAAATTTTGGTTGAATATTAGGCTTAAAAAAGGCTAACTTTCAACCGGAAATACCTGATCCATCCGTCCACCCGAGGGTACGGCCTACGGGTGACAAATATGGTTTGGGTGAAGATTTTAGGTGACGAGTCAGGTGATGAGAGTTCGTGGTACATCCACCCATCACACGAACCATCGTCATCCCTAGTTGCAACAACAACGACAATATTCAACTTCAGCGCTTAGCAACGACGTTCAATAATATGAACTTGAGTGTTGAGCATCGGTGTTGTCTGCATCGAGTGGCGGTGCTAAAGTTAAAAGCCTACAAAAGGTGGCCGCCACCGACCCTTCTTTTTACTTCCCTTATTTTTCAGGCTCCTTCTCTTTGTTTCAAAATTTATGTTTAGTTAGATTAGTTTGTATTGATTGAAATTTGTGTAAATATCTAGAGAAATTGGTTGAACTAAAATCTAAGGAACGGGAAAAACTCATCTTGTTAGCGACAGCCGTCGCTCGACACCGAAATAAAGCTTTTGATGTCGTAGCAATTGCATTGCACTTAGAGAGGATCCAAAAATTAAAGTTTTGGGTAAGCTAAATTTGTTTAGATAATAAAAAGGTAACGAAAGGAAAGAGTTATAATTAAATAAAAATGCATGATAATTACTAATATTTAAGAAGGAAAAAAGAAGTGTTGCATTGTAATTGATTACTTGCATTCTCTACATGTTCGAACACAAAGAATGTTGAGGTTTTTTAATCTAATTTGTGTATTTGTTTGTAAACCTTGTAAAATTTTGTGTTCTTTTTGTAAAGATTTTGTATTTTGGGTGACTTTTGTAATTTGTGGGCTTTGTACACTTTGTTGGCAAGTTATTTCACGTCTTCTTTTATTGAAATTGGATTAAAAAAAAGAAGAAGCAGGGGCCAATTTGGTTATATTTTTTTGTTCAAGTGGGTCAGCATGCACAAGTGGACTTTTTTGGTTGGGCTCTCATTAGATTCCAAAGAAAAAACCTTACAGCAAAAAAAATGAGTGAGAGGAGGCACTTTTCAAGTGAAGAGGCTTTCACCAGAAAATCTCAGGGAGCTTTTTCTTTTCTTTCGTTCTTTGTGTATAGTCGATTTGTTGTTGTTTTTCCTTTCGATTTATATAGTTCGGTGCACACCGAGTCTCTCTTGAGGTCAATCTCGTATTTGTTTGGATCGGAACTAGATCGATCTAGATCCATTCTTGTTTGTTGTGAGAAGTTGAAAAACTTGCTTAATCTTGACCTAAATCGCATATGTTTGAAAATGTGATAACAAAGTGGTATCAGAGCCATGTTTGTTGTTTGAATTATGTAAATCTGTTGCATTCTTCGGTTTTGTTGTCTAGTTTTTCGGATCTGCTGTCTAGTTTTTCAGATTTGTTGTCCAATGCATATGTTGTTCGGATATGTTGCTTTTATGATATTTTCTTGCTTCCACTGCATAAGCTATATAAGTGAATGTTTTGATTTCTAGATTTTTAATTTGTGATTTACTAGAGTATGCTATTAGTGATGCGTTTTCTTGACAGTTTCGTTTATCTTTTTAGAATGATTCAGTTGGAGTTGCTTGTGTTTGCATGTATAAACTTTTAGAGATCATTTTTTTGTAAAATCCTTTAGTTTGATAAAACTGATATGTTGTAAGTTTTTCATGGCAGGAAACAACAATTTGGTCAAGCCATTTGATGGCTCAACGGACTTTGCAATGTGGCAAGTAATAATGAAAGTTGTGTTGATCAAAGAAAAGTGTTGGAAAGTTGAGAAAGGAGAGTTTTCGGAAACACTTACGGATGATGAAATAAGGGAACTAGATGAACAAGCACATTCAGAAATAATGATTCGGCTTTCTAATGAGGTAGCTGGTCAGGTTGTGAGTATTATTAATATAAACTATTATGGAAGAGTTTAGAATAATTATATCTTACTAAATCCATGTCTAGTCGTATTTCTTTACTATGTCGTTTGTTTACCTTGAAAATTGATGTTTTTTTGTCATTACATGCTAATCTTGATAAATTTTTGAAAATGACTCAAGAGCTTGAAAGATGTGGTGATAAAATTGTTGATTCTCATCAAGTTGTGATTCTTTTGAATTCTTTACTTGTTGAATTTGATGAATTTAAAGATGTCATTCAATTTGGTAGAGATGAATTGTCTAAGTCAAAATTCATGGAATCTATTATTGAGAAGAATGAGATCCTTAAAGTGTTTAAGCATGCTAAATCTGAGAATTATGTTGACAATAAAAATAAGGGCCCATTTGGTTCCAACTCTGGAAAAGGAAATGGAATGGAAACGAATTTAGTCCATATGTATATCCTTATTCATGAAATTTTATGGAATCATTCCTTGTGGTTTCAATACAAAATGCATTTGTCTTCCCACATTTTGTTTCCGTATAGGGTATCAAAAGTAATCAAATTTAACTCCAATTACTTCAAACCACAAGGAATGATTCCAAAAACTTTCATGAACAAGGGTATACATATGGACTCAATTTGTTTCCATTCCATTTTTGATTCCAAAGTTAAAACCAAATGGGCCCTAATTCTATTATGCATGTTGAGGGAGACTCTAAAGCTAATAAAAAGAAAAGGCAATCTAATGTGAATAATGATAAGTACTTTTATTGTGATAAGACTGACCATTTCATAAGAGATTGTAAGAAAAAGAAAGTTGATGATATGCATAAGCATGAGCATGAAGCCTCTAGTATCTTGGAATCTATATGAATTACCCTGCTCAGTTGCTTGTGCTTGATTCCACATGTGATTCTAATACTTGGATTATGGATTCTGGATGTTCTTTTCATGCTACACCTCATAAATTCTTGTTTGAGTCTTTGCATGAATTTAATGTTAGTAGTATCATGCTAGGTGATCATACATGCTCGGATGTTAGAGGTATTGGAAATGTGTCTTTGAAAATGCATGATAGTTGGGTAAGGGTTCTTCAAAAGGTTAGGTGGGTGTCTAATCTTAGAAGAAATCTGAGTTCTGAACCTGTTTTGGATGAGAAAATTATAAAATTAGATCACATCATGGTATAAGAGATGTCATTAAAAATGGCAAAACTCTTATACATAGTATTAGGAAAGGTGGCTTGTATAAAGTTTTAGCTTCCATTTTGCTTGATTCTTCAATGATCGTGACGACTAATAATCATCCAAAACCCTCTGAAATTGAAATAAATGGTGAATAAATTGTTTTAGTTGAGATTTCAAGACAGGATAGAACAAAGCTGGAGCAAGACAACCCAAAAATTGTTGTTGTAAGGCCCAAAAAGTGTGCAGAAATGGTGAAAAACAACCCAACTAAACGAATTGGTGGAAAGAATGAGTGAAAACAGTCACGACCCATTCCAACATAAATTAGAGTCACAAAAAGACTCACTAAACCAGTCTAGGGTGGCTGAAAATGAAGAAGAAATTTCTACAACATTGGAAGGACATACAGACATCAAAAGTAAGCTACATACTCACCAATTAAAGGAGGAAGTAAGTTTACTTAACTCTAAGTTTAGTGATATGCCTATATGTGATACTTTGACACATGATAGTGATGTGAATTTGAAATCTAGCATTGTACAGCATGACTTGAATGAGAAACTTATGTGTGGTAATTGTGTTGAGTATGTTGAGCCTAAGAGACATTGGAGAATGTCTTTATGTGGTTGGCTAAAGAGGTTAGAATTAAGAGGGCACATTAAGAAGTGTACCAAGACTTGTGATAAGTTTAAAGTGGTAAATGCTTGTGATATGCTTGTTGAGTTTGTGAACGATACTAATCGTGTCTCGAGTTGCAGGTATACTTCCCGTTGCGGGATTGTGGATGGTCTTCTGAAGCACTAGAAGAGTGCTTTTGTGGGGGGAGGGGTCGATGACGGATTGTCCGTGTTTGCATGTAGGTGGTCTTTTGCGTTTATTTTGTGTCGGTTTACAAGCTAGAGTCATGAGGGCAATTGTTGAGGTTTTTTATTCTAGTTTGTGTCTTTGATTGTAAACCTTGTAAAGTTTTGGGTTCTTTTTATAAAGTTTTTGTATTTTGGGAGACTTTTGTAATTTGTGGATATTGTACACTTTGTTGGCAAGTTGTTTTACGTCCTCTTCTGTTAAAGTTGGTGTAACACCCCAAGTTCTGGGAACTTGAAGCGGTACGGGCTAGGACCGCACAATGGGTCCCGACCCTCAGAGTAGCAACAACAAACGAATCTTAGAACAAGGCACAGACGAATGAAAACCAAACTTAATATAAAACCAAAGGTTCAAACAGAAGAAAACACAAAAGCTCCACAACCGGGTCAAAACAAAAGGGAAATAACAAACAAACAAAAACCCCATCCCGTCCTATAATGTACGGGAACCTCGGCTGACCACACCATCCGGATCACTCAGCAGCATCCTGAACCTGCGGAATATCTACAACGACGGTATAAACCGTTAGCTAACATTCTAGGTATAAGCAAGAGTGTAAAGGCAAACACACATAAGGTAAAGAAAACACATAGCATACTTACACATCAATCGGTTATCATCTTTCATTAAGGTTATTCATTACTAATTCAACTTCTTTTGTCACACGAGAATCTCCCGAAACTCTCCTCCACTTCTGTCTACCAATAGGAATAGATCAGTACTATTCGTTACCTACGGGTCTGGGTTGCAAGAACACATTCTAGTCTCCTGTAGAACTAAACAAGTGGTCACCGCCCGGTTATAATACACTTGGGCTAGTTAAGGGTAACAAAGGGTGAATCCTATTTCCAATTAACCGTTATAAACATGATAGTAACACAAACAAGCCGGAATAATCCAACTAATACGCGGAATGAAGCTAAGTAAGTCCAAGGGACTTATCTCACACGAAGGTAACACAAGAGATCAGTGAACAACTCAAAAACACACAAGGAAGCTCAGTTTCCCTAAGGAAAGGAGCAAGGAAAGCTTGTACGAACAAGCAACACGGATCAGGAACAAAACGGTTGCTAGAAGTCTATGACTTTTAGTCTCAACGATCTCTAAGAGATCAGCACATGCTAAGGGCTCAACCTTAGTCTTACAACAACTCAGGGGAACAAGGAACAACCAAAAGGAACCAAGGAAGGAACGAGGAAAGGAAGGAAGGAAGCAACTCACCAAAGACGGGAGTTACTGCAGAGAAACCGCAGGGGAGGTTAAACAGATGCCGTTCGCTCCAAACGGTGTGTGCAAGCTTTAAATTTATAACCCTAGATGTAAGCTTAAAACAAGGATGCGAACCCGCAGTGTACGGGTCAATCGTAGTAAAAAGCAAGAAATTCCAGGGGTCGATCACAGGGACTTAGTGAAACAAAGTAGGTATAGGTTGTCAATGCAACTACTAACCACAAAAGTGATTAAAACACTCAAAGATGATAAAAAGTCAATTAAGGAAATATGCAATTCTAGAGATTAAAGCGTCTAGTTGTGGTTCCAACTCAAGATCTAAAGATAAAGCGGACAAAGCTGAGATTTTGCAAAGGGAAGGTGTTACTAAAGTGGAATAGATCACCGGGTAAGTCTCACTACTCACTAATCCCAAACCGTAACTCCTATCACCGGATAAGTCTCAAGAAATTAAGGAAAAGAACTATAACCTCAAACTAACACACCACCTAAGGGAATAGAATCAACCTTTACCGGGTAAGTCTCAGGCTAACTCACAAAGATGGAATGAAAGCACACTCAAACCCAATAAAGGATAAACCTTTATTACCTATAGCTTATGATCTTGGGTAAACAAACAAACGAATTACCGGGTAAGTCTCATCCTAGGCTTGCATTGAACCAGGAAAGGTGTAATAAGAATAGGATTTGGCAAACTCTAACACTTAACTCTCAGTTTCGGATCAGATAAGTCACCTCGGTCAGACGATTTCCACCCCGGCCGAGATGTTCATCGACTGAGCGAGATGTTCTAGGGTTAAGGATAAAGACTCGAGCTTTCAGGGTCCTATTGTGATTAAGATTATTCTATCATTATTTTTCCCACAACCTTCAGCCAATCACCCTAGAATCACACAAAGAAATTAGCCAATCATCATCATGAAAGCAATAATCAAATATATGGGAAGAAAGAGAATAATTGAACAAGAAAACCTTAAGAGAAAGACTTCAATAACTGAATCAATTATCAATCAAACAAGCGTTCCTTGGATCACAATCCAACAGGACAATCAATAAAGAAGGGAATCTAAGAAAGTCTTATAAAACCCTTCACAAAAGCTATAAAAGCTATCAACTTTCTTCCTTCAATCTTCCTTCAACCTTCAAAAAGGTTCTTCAAACCTCCCAACTGTAGTGGGATAAAACAGCTGTCTTGCAAGGTGTAAGCGGGTGTTCAGCCCTAAGCGGTTGCGGTGATCCGAAGCTGGTTGAATTGTAGAAAATCCAACCCTTTATATAGGAGAATTATCTTCCAAAGATAAAATATCTTAAAAGATAATTTCCTATAAAATATATCCATATCTCCTAAAATAAATATCTTCCTTCCAATTTTATAGGAAATATCTTCCTAAGATAATAATATCTTAAAAAGATAATTTTCTAATAAAATATATCTTATCTCTAAAATAGATCTCCTAAATATATGATCTTTCTTCCAGAAATCCAGCCCAAAAATATAAGATCTCTCCTTCCAAAAATAAAAGATCTCAGCCAAATAAAATATATCTCGCCGCGTCCAAGGTGTTCGCCTCGGTCGAGCAGCTCCTCTGGATCACCTCGGTCGAGGTGGTACTGTGGCTGACCGAGGTAAATCTTAGCTGAATGTGAAATCTCTCAAATCTGGTCCAAAGTGAATCTTTAATCCATTTCCATGCTTCCTGGATTCTTCCTTAAGCTCCTGAATGTAGCTCCAATGACTCCTTAGCTCCTTTAGCTCCATTTTGATGCAAAACGTGCCATTTTACCTATGATTACATCGAAACTTGGTGTAGACCTCGATTCCCGCAAGGTAGATGAAACAACAATATAATCACATAATATACATCCAAACATGCAGATTATTGAAGATAAAACGTCTAAACAGGTCCCAAAATATAGACTATAATTCATGCTATCAAAATACCCCATACTTAGCCCTTGCTTGTCCCCAAGCAAGTTCCAAATCTTAGATACAAGATAGAATGGATTATAAGTCATAAAGATCAATGAAAAAGTCTTTCAAAACATTTTAATGGTGTGCTACAATCATAGATCACTCTAAGAGAATGTTTCATGGAGTTTAAAATCAAAACATGCTCAAAACATTTTATAAATATAATAAAGTCGTTCATCTTTGCATAAAATCATAGAATGCATAATAAATCATAATCATCAAAATTAATCATGTATAATCCAGTTTAAACCACTAAGTCAATCAACAAGCTCGAGGTCTCAAGGGCTTCCTAAAGAAGGTCAAGAAACGTGTAAGGGTGGGATGTATATAGGGAATGTGGTGCTAGAATCTGGGAAAAGGATCTTCACTTTACTTCCTTTGAACTTCAACATCTTCCACCAATAAGCTTTGCTTATTTACTTTTTACTTTACTTTTTGGGATGCATGGACAGAGGTGCACAATAACCGAAGCCTAGGAGATCAGCAATCATCAATTTCTCGAGATGCCTCAAACCCTTGATGCACATACCATGACCCGTTAGGAATATCGCTCAATCCGACTTTGGCAAGACACAAACACCCGGCTATGTGAATGGTGCCGAGTTACTCATCATCATGATTGACTTTCCCAAACCTATTTGTTTCTTCCTAACTTTCAGCCAACATCTCAACTTTTCTTTCACTTGCTTTTAACTTGCTTGCTTCCAAATTCCCGGATAGGTAAAGGGAGGCAAATATGTATATGAGGGGCTAAAGCATGATCAAGAAGAAGAAGAAGAGAAGAGAATGAATTGCCTTGGTATTTCCAGGAAGAAAGTGAGAGAACTCATCATGTGGTGTCAACCTTCAAATTCAACATAATTTGGATAAATATAAAGTATTAAACATGCCAAAAATTTCAAACAAAGCATTTAGCAACTTAAACATATTATAAAATCTTTCAAACATATAAAGATTTCAAAACCAGTCAGCAAACAAAATCATCACTGAGGTCATATCCAGATAAGAAGCACAAAAAAATCGTTTCGAAAACTTTCTCAGTTAAACCACCTTGGTCGAGATGTTCTAAGTCAACCGAGGTACTGCACCTCGATTGGTCAGAGTCACTTCGGTCGAGGTCATAAAAAAAATTTTCTAAACCATTTTTTGACGTTTTTCTCAATCAAATAACTTGTATGCATGCATGTAGTCTTAGATAAACACATAGAGCAAGATAAAACATAAATATCCGGTAGAGTCATCCAAGCATCCACATAAGTCAAATAATACATATCCGCATACCCCATACTTGGGACACATTGTCCCAATGGGTCAAAATAAGTCTGAAAGGAGTTTACTCACTGGACAAAGCTGAGCTGCATAAAGAAATAAGAAACAGCTCTAGATAAGATCGTCTCGGTTGGCGAAGAACATCTCGGTCGAGGTCCCGTGACTGCACCCGAGATGTGTCTCAGTCAAGCTTCGTCCTCTCAATTTCTCGAACTTCTGTCCTTCCAGTGTTGCTCCTGGATTGTATTTCTTCTTTAGATGTCACCTGTTGTCTGTCTAGGACGCCAAAAACAAAGCAAATCAAAGCAAAAGCAAACTATCTAAGCTAGACTAGAAAAAGGGAAAAGAAAGCAATACCTTGGGTTGCCTCCCAAGAAGCGCTTGATTTAAGGTCGCTAGCTGGACCTTTCTCCATAGAACTACTCAATGTACCTCGAACACCTTGGAGTGCTCATCACATCCATCATAAAGTTCTCCAAAGTTCTTCGGTGCATCCCTGAAGAAATCTTAGGAGGTTCTTTCGGAAGAGACCTCCAACTCTTCGGTGCATCCCTGATGAAATCTAGAACTTTAGTAGGAAATTCAAAGGGAGTAAGAGAAGGCACCTTATAAAGTTCTCCAAAGAACGGGAGAAGTTTCATGTTAGGGTGATAATCTACACATGAAATCTTTCCCAACTCAGCTGATCTTTCTTCCACCTTGGCCACAATCTTAGTAATCTGGCAAAGGTTCTCTGCATCTTCCACTTCAAGTTCTCCAGATTCTTCTTCCATCTCAGCCGATCTCTCTTCCACATCGGCCGATAACTCTTTCACCTCGGCCGAAGTCTCAATAGTTGGATCGAGATCTTCCACATCTTCCTCTTCCTCAAAAACTTCAAGAGAAACTTCTGGTTTGATTGGGGGAATGCTTGAAACTTGCAACACTTCCTTATGTTCATCTTTCGGCTTAGCATAGGATAGGGTGCTTTCCTTGAGCTCCTCCACCTTCTTCATCAACTTCTCCCATCTTGATTCAAGAGAATCTTCAAGAGGTTGCTCAAAAATCTTTCTAGGGATATTCAGCTCATCTCATATGGCAAGCTCCTTCTCAATGGCCTTTTCTCTTTCCTTTTCATTGTTAAACCAATAAAAGGAGTATTTTTCTTCCAAGTATTCATAATGGTCCGCCCTAGAACTTTGTCTTGCTATCCAGGCTGGATCAAATGTAGTCATCGGATATCCTGAAAACTACAAAACTCATAGGAAAACTTGTTCTTTGGCGAGACTCTATTCCGTTGAGAACTTCGTATGTACCTATGAACACAATCTGCAAGAACACTCAAGAAGAATGGTTAATAGCAACAAGGGCAATCGCCCCGAAAGACAACCGCAACCGGCTCGATCTAGACCAAGTCCCCGGCAACGGCGCCAAAAACTTGTTCGCTCCAAACGGTGTGTGCAAGCTTTAAATTTATAACCCTAGATGTAAGCTTAAAACAAGGATGCGAACCCGCAGTGTACGGGTCAATCGTAGTAAAAAGCAAGAAATTTCAGGGGTTGATCACAGGGACTTAGTGAAACAAATCAGGTATAGGTTGTTAATGCAACTACTAACCACAAAAGCGATTAAAACAATCAAAGATGATAAAAAAAGTCAATTAAGGAAATATGCAATTCTATGGATTAAAGCGTCTAGTTGTGGTTCCAACTCAAGATCTAAAGATAAAGCGGACAAAGCCGAGATTTTGCAAAGGGAAGGTGTTACTAAAGTGGAATAGATCACCGGGTAAGTCTCACTACTCACTAATCCCAAACCGTAACTCCTATCACCGGATAAGTCTCAAGGAATTAAGGAAAAGAACTATAACCTCAAACTAACACACCACCTAAGGGAATAGAATCAACCTTTACCGGGTAAATTTCAGGCTAACTCACAAAGATGGAATGAAAGCACACTCAAACCCCAATAAAGGACAAACCTTTATTACCTATAGCTTATGATCTTGGGTAAACAAACAAAGGAATTACCGGGTAAGTCTCATCCTAGGCTTGCATTGAACCAGGAAAGGTGTAATAAGAATAGGATTTGGCAAACTCTAACACTTAACTCTCAGTTTCGGATCAGATAAGTCACCTCGGTCAGACGATTTCCACCCCGGCCGAGATGTTCATCGACTGAGCGAGATGTTCTAGGGTTAAGGATAAAGACTCGAGCTTTCAGGGTCCTACAGTGATTAAGATTATTCTATCATTGTATTTCCTACAACCTTCAGCCAATCACCCTAGAATCACACAAAGAAATTAGCCAATCATCATCATGAAATCAATAATCAAATATATGGGAAGAAAGAGAATAATTGAACAAGAAAACCTTAAGAGAAAGGCTTCAATAACTGAATCAATTATCAATCAAACAAGCGTTCCTTGGATCACAATCCAACAGGACAATCAATAAAGAAGGGAATCTAAGAAAGTCGTACAAAACCCTTCACAAAAGCTATAAAAGCTATCAACTTTCTTCCTTCAATCTTCCTTCAACCTTCAAAAAGGTTCTTCAAACCTCCCAACTGAAGTGGGATAAAACGGTTGTCTTGCGAGGTGTAAGCGGGTGCTCAGCCCTAAGCGGTTGCGGTGATCCGAAGATGGTTGAATTGTAGAAAATCCAACCCTTTATATAGGAGAATTATCTTCCAAAGATAAAATATCTTAAAAGATAATTTCCTATAAAATATATCCATATCTCCTAAAATAAATATCTTCCTTTCAATTTTATAGGAAATATCTTTCTAAGATAATAATATCTTAAAAAGATAATGTCCTAATAAAATATATCTTATCTCTAAAATAGATCTCCTAAATATATGATCTTCCTTCCACAAATTCAGCCCAAAAATATAAGATCTCTCCTTCCAAAAATAAAAGATCTCAGCCAAATAAAATATATCTCGCCGCGTCCAAGGTGTTCGCCTCGGTCGAGCAGCTCCTCTGGATCACCTCGGTCGAGGTGGTACTGTGGCTGACCGAGGTGAATCTCAGCTGAATGTTAAATCTCTCAAATCTGGTCCAAAGTGAATCTTTAATCCATTTCCATGCTTCTTGGATTCTTCCTTAAGCTCTTGAATGTAGCTCCAATGACTCCTTAGCTCCTTTAGCTCCATTTTGATGCAAAATGTGCCATTTTACCTACGATTACATCGAAACTTGGTGTAGACCTCGATTCCCGCTAAGGTAGATGAAACGACAATATAATCCCATAATATACATCCAAACATGCAGATTATTGAAGATAAAACGTCTAAACAGGTCCTAAAATATAGACAATAATTCATGCTATCAGATGCGCAGGGGCGGCTGAACAGAGGCACAGGGGCGTCTCTGTGCAGGCGCAGGGGCGGCTGTGACAGAGGCGCAGGGGCGGCTCTGTGCAGGCGTAAGGGCGGATCTTCGTCAGAAGCTACTGTCGGGCTTCTCTTCGACATATCTCACAGCAGGGGCAACCAAAGCTCGAACTTTAGGTTCCAACACGTCGAGACTCCACTCCAGAGAGCCTGAGAACAACGAAGGGTCAACAACGGAACACTCCACAAGAATCAAGGCTCATGCTTGATCCTTGGAGAAGAAGGAAAGAAAAGAACGAAAGGAAGAAACCAAAACAAAAGGGAAGGCATGCAGCGCTTAAAGGAACGTGAGGAAGAACTAGAAAAGATGCACTTACACGTTCAGCGGGATTGCAGGAAGCAAGGACGGCTGCAGCTCTCTAGGGTTTGAAGACAATAGCAGGGAACGGGAAAAAGGAGAGAAAGAAGAGAATATATAGGGAGGGTTGGAACGCTAGACGGAAGGGTGTCTAGGGTTAGAAAGAAAACAAGGAAACCGGCCCATAAGATAGAATATCGGATATTCTATCTATGGAAGAAAGATAAAACGACGAAAATAGATCGGAACGATCTGTCGCACGATCCGCAGGGGCAGATCTCACAGCCGCAGGGGCGGCTGGCCGCGGGGGCGGCTCTCTTCACCGCAGGGGCGGTGAAGGCAAAAACCTAGGATCTTACATCAGATCCCCCTAAAAAGAAGTTTCGTCCCAAAACTTGCAAAAGCCAAACGATCACAACAACACATAGAAACAGAACTGAGCTCATATATTCCCACTCGGGGCACGTAACACAAAACGTCACACAAAAGCGTTCACAACGCAACAAAGGAAAAACCAAACAACATACTAAGCTAACGGTGCAAGAAGCTCAACGTAAAACTCCGGATAGTTCCTCTGGATACTATCCTCTGTCTCCCAAGTCACCTCATCAGCTCCTCGCCTCGACCACTGTATCTTCATCATTGGTATGTCCTTCGAACGCAAGTGTCTCGTACAACGCTCTAAGACAGCCACCGGGTGCTCTATGAACGTGTGGTCTGGCTCGATCACTATATCCTCATGACTGACGATGTGTCTCGGGTCAGGTATATACTCCCGTAGCTGAGACACATGGAAAACTGGGTGAACACCCTCGAGTCTCGGTGGCAACGCAAGTCTGTAAGCTGCCTCCTCAACTCGCTCAAGAATCTCGAACGGTCCAACATATATGGGACTCAACTTCCCTTTGACACCGAAACGTCTGACACCTCATGTCGGAGATACTCTCAACCAAACCTGAGCTCCAACTCTGAACTCCAGAGGTCTGTGCCTCTTATCTGCATAAGACTTATGTCGGCTTTATGCTGCTAACATCCGCTCTCGGATCACTGCTACTCGAGCCATGTCATCCTGAATCTGCTCAGGTGCTACTCCGCTAGCACTACTAGATTCGTTCCAACACAGCGGTGTACGACATCTCTGTCCATATAAACCCTCATAAGGAGCCATCCTGATCGATGCATGCCAACTGTTGTTGTACGAAAACTCCACTAAGGGAAGGTGATTTGGCCATACTTGTCCCCAGTCTAACACACAGGCTCGCAACATGTCTTCCAAGGTCTGGATGGTCTGCTTAGACTGACCATCGGTCTGAGGATGATAAGCCGTCGTGAACTGTAGACTCGTACCTAGAGCGGCATGAACCTGCAGCCGGAACCTCGAAGTGAACCGTCCGTCTCTGTCAGAGACTATAGTCCTAGGTACTCCATGAAGTCTCACTATCTGTCTTGTGATCTCCTCTGCTAATCGATTCACCGGCCAAGTTTCCTTGATCAGAATGAAACGTGCGGTCTATGTCAGTCGATCTACTATGACCCAGATAGCATCAAAACCACGACTCAGTTTCAAACCAGTCACAAAATCCATAGAGATGTCTTCCCACTTCCATTGAGGGACGTGAAGTGGGTGTAGCTCGCCTCCTGGTCTATAATGCTCGATCTTGACCTGCTGACAGGTCGAACACTGAGCTACATATCTTGTCACATCTGGCTTTAGACCTCCCCACCAGTAAGAGCGTCTGATATCCTGATACATCTTACTCGCACTAGGGTGTACTGAGTAAGGTGAAGAGTGAGCCTCTTGAAGGATCCTCTGTCTCAACTCCCGATCTGACGGCACACAAACACGCTCTTGGCGTCTCAAAACTTCGTCAGCACCAACTGTAAACTGTGGTGCCTCTCCTCGAGACATCCAGTCTCGGATCTGTGTCAAAGTTGGGCAACTCTCCTACTTCTGTCGGATTTCGGCCAACAGATCAGGTACTATCTCCAAGGTGGACAACTGGTTGTCGGAATCTGGGAAGTAGATATCCATCTCTAGCCATGCCAAATCTCGCTGTAACTGTGGCTGAGCTGTCAGCCTAGCGATCGCCATCTCCCGGGAAGTCTTCCTACTGAGAGCATCTGCTACCACATTAGCCTTTCCTGGGTGGTATAAGATCTCAAGATCAAAGTCCTTGATCAACTCTAACCATCTGCGCTGACGGTTATTCAACTCCCGTTGAGTGAATATGTACTTCAGACTATTATGGTCTGTGAAAATCTGACACGTGGATCCGTACAGATAGTGTCTCCAAATCTTCAAAGCATGAACAACAACAGCTAACTCAAGATCATGAGTAGGGTAATTCTCCTCTACGTCTTCAGCTGTCGAGACGCATAAGCAATCACCTTTCCCCTCTACATCAAAACACATCCCAAGTCCAGCTTGGATGCGTCGCTGTAAACAACAAAATCCTCAATGCCCTCTAGCTGAGCTAGGATAGGAGTAGAGGTCAACCTCTTCTTCAGCTCCTCAAAGCTCCGCAGGCACGACTCGGACCATACGAACCTCGTAGACTTCCGCAGCAAGGAAGTGAGCGCTCGGGCGATAACTGAAAAACCCTCAACAAAATGCCTGTAGTAGCCTGTCAATCCTAAGAAGCTGCGAACCTCCTTGACGTTCTTAGGTGGCGGCCAGGAAGCTACTGACTCAATCTTTGCCGGATCCACCTTGATTCCTTCAGCTGAAACGATGTGACCAAGGAATGCTACCTCGGACATCCAAAACTCGCACTTAGAGAGCTTGGCATAGAGCTCTCTATCCTGTAAGACCTGAAGAACGATCCTCAAGTGTCCAGCATGCTCCTCTCTACTGCGGGAGTAAACCAGAATGTCGTCGATGAAGACAACTACAAATTGGTCTAGAAAGTCGATGAAGATGTTGTTCATCAACTCCATGAAGACTACGGGCGCATTCGTGAGCCCGAATGGCATCACTACAAACTCGTAGTGTCCATATCTGGTCCGAAACGCTGTCTTGGCTACGTCCTACTCTCTCACTCTCAGCTGGTGATATCCTGATCTCAAATTGATCCTCAAAAACACTGAAGCTCCATGTAGCTGATCTAAAAGATCATCGATACGGGGCAATGGGTACTTGTTCTTGATCGTCACCTTGTTCAGCTCTCGGTAGTCAATACATAACCTCATTGACCCATCCTTCTTCCTGACAAAGAGAACTGGTGCACCCCAAGGAGATACACTAGGGCGGATGAAGCCCTTCTCAGCTAACTCCTCGATCTGCTTCTTCAACTCAAGCATCTCGATAGGCGCCATACGATAAGGAGCCTTAGAGATCGGTCTCGTACCGGGCTCTAGATCAATGCCAAAGTCTACACTCCGTTGTGGAGGTAAACCTGATGGCTCTCCAAAGATGTCAGCAAACTCGCAAGCTACTGGAATCTCCTCCAAAGCTGGATTAGTATTATCCTTCATGGCATAGCACCAAAAAGCCTCACATCCCTGACTAATAAGTCTCGCAGCTCGTACTGCACTGATGACTGTACCAGTCTTCCCGAGATTCCATCCTCGGAAGATCTCAACATGGCATGCATCTGTAGTTACTGTCATTGTCCTCTTGTCGATGTCCAAAACTGCTTGATGTCGATTCATCCAATCCATGCCTAGAATAACTTCTTCATGTACTAAATACATGACGAAGAAGTTAGCTGGCCAATCGCGACCTCCCAATCTAATAGGGCAATCGCGAACCTCTCGCGTACCTCGTATCTTACCCCCATCGGGTAATCCTATAAAGAAGGGTCTACCCTCTACAGTAACTAAGGCCAATCTATCTACACATGCATCAGATATAAAATAATGCGTAGCACCAGTATCGAAAAGAACTCTGACAAGAAAACCATTAATGTGAATGGTACTTGTAGCTGTTGGCGCTGTCGGCTCTATAGCACTCCTCAACTCATAAACTCTAGCTGGTGCATCTCTGGTGTCTCCAGATCCACCAACACGCCCTCTACCTCTCCCCTGTCCCGGAGTGGAACCTTGAGAAGCGGTAGAACCTGAAACTCTTTGTTGCTGCTGCTGGTACTGAGATCTTTGTCCTCCTCCAGCAAAACTGGTAGGTGAAGAACCCTGCTGGGATAGCGCCTTGCCCTTACGGCAAAATGCAGCTCTATGTCCAGGCTTGCCACAAGAAAAGCAAGTCACTGCTGGCTTCTTGTAGTCAGCTCGGATGTGTCCAGCTACTCCGCAGTTATGACACTGCCGTCCTCTATCAGAACGGCGCCAAAAACTTGTTCGCTCCAAACGGTGTGTGCAAGCTTTAAATTTATAACCCTAGACGTAAGCTTAAAACAAGGATGCGAACCCGCAGTGTACAGGTCAATCGTAGTAAAAAGTAAGGAATTTCAGGGGTCGATCACAGGGACTTAGTGAAACAAAGTCCAATTACGGTATGCTTTAGTAATTACTAACCACAAAAGGTGATCAAAACAATCAAAGATGATATAGAAGTCAATAAAGGGAATATGCAATTCTAGAGATTAAAGCATCTAGTTGTGGTTCCAACTCAAGATCTAAAGATAAGCGGACAAAGCTGGGGTTTTTGCATAGGGAAGGTGTTACTAAAGTGGATTAGATCACCGGGTAAGTCTCACTAATCACTAATCCCAAACCGTAACTCCTATTACCGGGTAAGTCTCAAGGAATCAAGATAAAGAACTATAACCTCAAACTAACACACCATCTAAGGGAATAGAATCAACCTTTACCGGGTAAGTCTCAGGCTAACTCACGAAGATGGGATGAAAGCACACTCAAACCCCAATAAAGGATAAACCTTTATTACCTACACTTATGATTTTAGGTAAACAAACTAAGGAATTACCGGGTAAGTCTCATCCTAAGCTTGCATTGAACCAGGAAAGGTGTAATAAGGATAGGATTTGGCAAACTCTAACACTTAACTCTCAGTTTCGGATCAGATAAGTCACCTCGGTCAGCCAAATTCCACCCCGGCCGAGATGTTCATCGACTGAGCGAGATGCTTAGGGTTAAGGTTAAAGACTCGAACTTTCAGGGTCCTACTGTGATTAAGATCATTCTATCATTGTTTTTTCCACAACCTTCAGCCAATCACCCTAGAATCACACAAAGAGATTAGCCACTCATCATCATGAAAGCAACAATCAAATATATGGGAAGAAGGTGAATAATTGAACAAGAAGAATTTAATAAAAAGACTTCAATAACTGAATCAAATATCACAACAAAGCGTTCCTTGGATATAAATCCAATAAGGCAAGACAACAAGGAAGGGAATCTAAGATAATCTTACAAAAACCCTTCAAAAGCTATAAAAGCTATAGACTTCAATCTTCCTTCAACCTTCAAAAAGGTTCTTCAAATCTCCCAACTGGAGTATGGCTGCTGCGGTGTATAAACCCTTATCGGTGGTATAGCGTGTTCTGGATTTGTGGGAAATCCGACCCTTTTTATAGGAAAAATACCCTCCAAAGATAAGATATCTTAGAAAGATCTCTTCCCATAAAAATAGGTAAAATATATGATCTAGCATATCTCCTTCCTTCCAGGAGCCAAGCCCAAAAATATAAGATCTCTTTCCAAAGATAAAAGATCTCAACCAAGAATAAAATATTCTCGCCGCGTCCCAGGTGTTCGCCTCGGTCGAGTCGACTTCTCTGGATCACCTCGGTCGAGGTGAATCTGTAGTCAACCGAGGTGAGTCACAACTGAATGTGAAATCTCTCAAATCTGGTCCAAAGTGAATCTCTAATCCATGGCTATGCTTCCTGGATGGTTCTTTATGTTCCTGAATGTAGCTCCAATGACTCTATAGCTCCTTTTGCTCCTTTTTTATGCAAAACGTGCCATTTTACCTACGATTACAACAAAACTAGGTGTAGACCTCGATTCCCGCAAAGGTAGATGAAATGGTAATATAATCACATATTATACATACAAACATGCAGATTATTGAAGATAAAACGTCCAAACAAACCCCAAAATATAGACTATAATTCATGTTATCAGAAACTAGAACGTTCAGGCGTCTGACTACGCCCAAAACTAGCTGCTCCAGCACTGGTTGATCCAGTCTTCTGTCTCTTCTCAGGACCTCCTGTTTAAGAAGCTCTCCTCTAACCCGGTCGGTCTCTCTCATAAGCAGAAGCTCTATCTTGGTAGTCCGCCAAAGACTCACAATAAAAACCAGTAAGATAAGAGCGTGTCGATTCTCTCAACCTCCGAGAGAAAAGGTAAACATGCTGATCCTCCGGTGGTGCGGACGGACCTAGAAACGTCAACTCGTCCTGAAACTTGAGGATTATCTCAGCAATAGGCAAATCCTCGAATCCAGTCTCAAGGAAATCCTGAAGACGATCCCTCCTCATGATTGCAGGGCAATAGCGATCCCTGATCACTGTCTTCATCTGCTCATAACAGGTAACCTTACTACGAATGGTCCTCCACCAAGAATGAGCCTGATCCTTCAGCAATGTCTGTGCTATGTTGACTCGACGTCCCTCAGGGCAACTGATAGCCTCCATAGCAGAATCCACCTGTCCTAGCCACTGCTCCACCTCCAAGTCAGTCCTTCCCACGAAGACGGGAACTTTCAGCTGGTCGAAAACCTTCAACCAACTGTCAGGCTTTGACTCTTTTCCCTCAGCCGGCGCTCGAACAACCTCAACAACTCTAACAGGCGGGGCAACAGCTTGTGTAACTCTCTGCGAAACCTCAGCTGATCTCGCAGGAATTGGTGGCACTGGTGCTGGTCCTCCAGTCCTGATAGCCTCCTCAACTCTCTACACATAGTTGCAAAATGCAAAAGCTAAGATAGATACTCGTGCGGACTCTGTTGATGGCGCTCTCTGTGCTCCAAACCTAGCAGTGGTCCCATTTCCAGCCTCAGGAACAATACTCTTAGCAACCTCTTCAGCAAACGCCTCTGCGATAGGCGGATCAGCAACTGGGGCTTGGCCCCGACCTCTAGCTAGTGGAGGTCTCCCTGCACGTCCTCGTCCATGGACGGTAGGTGGAAGTGGTGGTTGACCCCTTCCTCGCCCCATAGCACATGTAGCTCTAGTACGCACCATCTGCTATAAGGATAAATATATAAGACTATATATATAGATATAAGGCCATGCTACAACTAAAGCATAATCCAAGAAAAACGCACATAAAGGTCAACACAAAAGAACTACACTGTTGAAATCCGCGGAGGTAGTGGTGGTCGTCCGTACATCTATCCCAGACCGAAAGGTTAAAAACAAAACTCCCTTTTGAAAACGTTAGACCCCTTGCGGGTTCTATTTATTTATCCATCCGACCTTTAGAAGATTTTGAGTGCCATTGTTGCCAACCTAGAGCTCTGATACCATATTGTAACACCCCAAGTTCTGGGAACTTGAAGCGCTACGGGCTAGGACCGCACAATGGGTCCCGACCCTCAGAGTAGCAACATCAAACGGATCTTACAACAAGGCACAGACGAATGAAAACCAAAACTTAATATAAAACCAAAGGTTCAAACAGAAGAAAACACAAAAGTACCACAGCCGGGTCAAAACAAAAGGGAAACAACAAACGAAAAAAAAAACCCCACCCCGTCCTATAATGTACGGGAACCCCAGCTGACCACACCATCCGGATCACTCAGCAGCTTCCTAAACCTGCGGAATATCTACAACGACGGTATAAACCATTAGCTAACATTCTAGGTATAAGCAAGAGTGTAAAGGCACAAACACACATAAGGTAAAGAAAACACATAGCATGCTTAAACATCAACCGGTTATCATCTTTCATTAAGGTTATTCATTACTAATTCAACTTCTTTTATCACACAAGAATCTCCCGAAACTCGCCTCCGCTTCCGTCTACCAATAGGAATAGATCAATACTATCCGTTACCTACGGGTCTGGGTTGCAAAAGCACATTCTAGTCTCCTGTAGAACTAGACAAGTGGTCACAGTCCGGTTATAATACACTTGGGCTAGTTAAGGGTAACAAAGGGTGAATCTTATTTCCAATTATCCATTATAAACATGATAGTAACACAAACAAGCCAAAACAATCCAACTAATACGCGGAATGAAGCTAAGTAAGTCCAAGGGACTTACCTCACACGAAGGTAACACAAGAGATCAGCGAACAACTCAAAAACACACAAGGAAGCTCAGTTTCCCTCAAGAAAGGAGTAAGGAAAGCCTGTACGAACAAGCAACACGGATCAGGAACAAAACGGTTGCTAGAAGTCTATGACTTCTAGTCTCAACGATCTCTAAGAGATCAACACATGCTAAGGGCTCAACCTTAGTCTATCAACAACTCAGGGGAACAAGGAACAACCAAAAGGAACCAAGGAAGGAACAAGGAAAGGAAGAAAGGAAGTAACTCACCAAAGACGGGAGTTATTGCAGAAAAACCGCAGGGGCGGTTAGACAGATGCGCAGGGGCGGCTAAACAGAGGCGCAGGGGCGTCTTTGTACAGGCGCAGGGGCGGCTGTGACAGAGGCGCAGGGGCGGCTCTGTGCAGGCGCAGGGGCGGATCTTCGTCAGAAGCTACTGTCGGGCTTCTCTTCGACAAATCTCACAGCAGGGGCAACCAAAGCTCGAACTTTAGGTTCCAACACGTCGAGACTCCACTCCAGAGAGCCTGAGAACAACGAAGGGTCAACAACGGAACACTCCACAAGAATCAAGGCTCATGCTTGATCCTTGGAGGATAAGGAAAGAAAAGAATGAAAGAAAGAAACCAAAACAGAAGGGAAGGCATGCAGCGCTTAAAGGAACGTGAGGAAGAACTAGAAAAGATGCACTTACACGTTCAGCGGGATTGCAGGAAGCAAGGACGGCTGCAGCTCTCTAGGGTTTGAAGACGATAGCAGGGAACGAGAAAAAGGAGAGAAAGAAGAGAATATATAGGGGGGGCTAGAACGCTAGATGGAAGGGTGTCTAGGGTTAGAAAGAAAATAAGGAAACCGGCCCATAAGATAGAATATCGGATATTCTATCTATGGAAGAAAGATAAAACGACGAAAACAGATCGGCGCGATTTGTCGCACGATCCGCAGGGGCGGATCTCACAGCCGTAGGGGCGGCTGGCCGCGGGGGCGGCCCTCTTCACCGCAGGGGTGGTGAAGGCAAAAACCTAGGATCTTACAATTGGATAAAAAAGAAGCAGGGCCAATTTGATTATTTTTTGTTCAAGTGGGCCAGCATGCACAAGTGGACTTTTTTAGTTGGGCTCTCATTAAATTCAAAAGAAAAATCCCTACAACCAAAAAGCAAAGTGAGAGGCAACACTTTTCAGCCAAAAACAAAGTGAGAGGCGGCACAATTTTTGAGCAGGTAATCACCCAAGACCCGTTACAAAGATACACAAAAGAGGAGAGAGCGGCATAGGTGAGGCAAACAAAAACGAGAGATAAGAGATAGATCGAAGACACTAGATTGATAAATAGAGAAAGAGAGTTGAAGGACTGCGGGATTCAAGTGAAGAGGATTTCACCGAAAAATCTCATGGAGCTTTTTCTTTTCTTTCGTTCTGTGTATAGTCTATTTGTTGTTCTTTTTCTTTCGATTTGTATAGTCTGGTGCACACCGGGTCTCTCTTGAGGCAAATCTCGTGTTTGTTTGGATCGAAATTGGATCGATCTAGATCCATTCTTATTTGTTGTGAGAAATCAAAAAACTCGCTTAATCTTGACCTAAATCGCATATGTTTGAAAAACGTGATAACATAGAAGAACCATTGTGCCAAGTAAGCATTAGCTACTTTAAACTCATTTCTAAATATACGGGCCTAAAAATTTTGGGTGGGTCAAGCAAATCATAGTCCACCCCTAAATTTGTAATTGAGTATAATATGTACCTTGTAAATCTGTCGCCGTGCCTTTAACCTTGCTCAATAAACAAAACGAACCTTGAGTTGATCACTATATATGTAATAAACTTTAAAATATTAAAAAATAATCATGAATTTGGAATCATGATCTTAATTTTTGAATAAAATTTTGAAAGAATAAAAATCATAAATTTGAAATATGAAATTTACAGTTAAAAAAAAAATTTTATAATACTTTTAAGAGAGGTCTTAAATACACTTTCATTTAAGACGATTCAAATCAATGCATTGTAATTAAAAAAGAGAAATTTTGGACGATGTCTTTGTATTTTTTTTTATTTTTTAGATTATGTCCAAGAGTTTATCTAGTTTCGGACCGTGCTCTGGACTTTTAAACTTTTTCGGATTATACTCTTCTATCATTCATAAATTAACATTTATTAATATTTAAGAAAATAAAAAAATAAATTATTGAATCAAGAAATTATTTATACCAATAAATTTTAAAATAAATATTAACAATAACTAGTCAATTATAATTATCTCTTATTTTCCTCAAAAAATTAATTTACGAATGATAGAAGTAAAGTCCGAAAGTGTAAAATTCAGGAATATCATTCAAAAACTAAAAAATATTTGGGAAATTCCGGTTGTTACCCCTGTGGTTTGGAGTTTTTTGAAATTTACCCAACACTTTTTGGAAGTTCGGTTGGTACCCCTATTCTTTTAGGATTGTTAAAAATTTTAACGTCTGACAGAGATCGTTAGTATATACGCATCAACAAAAATAATAATAAAGAAAGAAATTAAAAACAAACAAACTAAAATTTTGTGCGAAAGAGAGTGAAAGCCAACTATGGAGCGAAGAAGACAGACAAAGAACAACTCGCTTCTCCTCTCGAACAAAAATCTACTTCTACTCTATAGGTTCGAAAAGTACTCAATCTCCATGTTTGAATTTCCTCCTCTCCTCTTCTCCATCTCCAGGTATGAAACCCTAATCCTTATTTTTCATTTTTTGTTAGGTTACGATCATTAGTTTTGAATGGGTTTCGGTGTGTGTAATTGATTGGGTTTCTAGGTTAGTTGGGTGCGGGCTTGATTATTTGTGTGTAGACATCGAGATTTTTTTCATACCCAGTAACTAATCGGAATTGGTAAGTATTACTAGTGTACATAGGATTAGACTATGATATTTGTAGCTAATTTTGCTGATATCAATTTGGTGGTCTGTGAAGTTGATTATGTGTAAATCGGATTAGACTAGGATTAGACACTAGTAACTTTCATGAGTTACTAGTATTTTCTGAACTTCTATATATTTGTGGTTTGTGAAGTTGGTCATTAGTAAGTGATTTACTCTCGAGTTTAGTTGTGTGTGTAGCTGATTTTGTGTACATCGATTAGACTAGAATTATACTAGTTTTTGTGTGTAGATATCAGCAACTTTCATGAACTTCTATAAATATGTAACCACGTTGGAGTAGACTAGTATTTCTGAACTTTTATAAATTTTGTGGTTTGTGAAGTTAGGCATTAGTAAGTAATTTACTTTTGAGTATTTGTGTGTAGTTGATTGTGTACCTTGGATTAGACTAGTACTTGTGTGTAGACATCAATAAGTAATTTGATTTTTGATCTAATATGAAAAAAAGTAGAGTCTTGGATCTGCTATAAATTTGTAACCATATTCGATCTAGAAAATCAACTACAACATTGATAACTTTCATGAACTTCTACGCAACAACATCACTAACTAATTGCTACTTTTCTTAATTTGCTAGAAGTGTCATATGGGTGTGCTTGTTGTCTTATGAATCATTTGTTGATATTGGATCAGTTTTTTGGTAATGTTGGTTCAATTTTTTGATCAATTGGATCATTTAGTAATACTCGTAGAGTTGCAGTAGACTGGTTTCTCAACTAAAATACTAACACTACTTAGAGAAAGGAACACATGAGCAAGTGGTCAAATCTTTTCACATTTACCTTAGTCATCACAGAGGCATATTAGTAAAAGAGAATATACTAATGGTAAGTGAAGACGGATATTTTGTAAATAATACTAATCTTAAAAATCTGATTGTATGTACCTACTATAGTAGTAGAACTAGGGGACATATTTATTTTTGAATAGCTGAAGTTTACATTGTTTATTTGGAATATTCAGTTATCCTAAATGTTTGGTGTTTGAAGAATATTAGAATCTAGTTGCTACATTATCCATAAATGTTTGTGATTTTTTTTGTAATGATTTTGAACAATCTTGTTGTTTCTTGTAGCAAATGCAATGGATTCAACCAATTCTTCTTCAACGTTGAGAATGGCGAACCCTTTGAATATGACTTACCACACATGGACAGATGCGTTGAACATGACTTATCTTCAAGGCGAGGATAAAGCAATAAGTAATCCAGAATATGATTTACCACCAACGTCCAAAAATGACATGTAAGAGCTGAAGAATCAAGCGATGAATTTAAAGGAATATTTTCAATGTGTCGTTAAAGTAGCTCATATTTTGTACATTATATTATAGTGATGTGCTAAAAATTTGAGAAGCAAAATAGATATTGCGCTATGTATTTATTTTATTTGCTACAACTCTATGTATTATGTTCAGTGAATTTGATGAATATAAATCTACATTTGTGTTTGATTTGCTCTCAAATATCTTGTTGTATATGTATATATGATTAGTTGAACAAAAGATACATTTTTGGGATATTTTCCATTGTACAAAAATACAACAATAAGAAAATTTAGACAACATTCCACTGAAAACTCATCCAGCAAAACAAACAATAACAAAAGTAATAGTAGCAGCTTTGGCTCAGCCACATAACAAAAACTCAAATTGTAGTAACAGTAACAACTTCAACTCAGCCAACAAAAACTCAAACAGCTTCAGCTCAGAAACACGAACTACAGCAGCAGAAAACTCAGCAACAACTTCAGGGCAACTCATATAGACAACAAAAGAAAACTCAGCAGCAACTTCATCTCATAAAAACTCAGCAACAACCAGCAAAAACTGCAGTAGCAAAAATATTAGCTCACTAAAATTATCAATATAGTGCAAAAAAAAATAAAACTTCGTGCTCAACCTCTAGAAAAACCAAATATTAAATGGGTGAGTTGGTTAAGTAGGTACATAACGTATTTTTGTGTATATAGTAGGTATGTTTTGTAATGTGTAGACAAAGTAGGCACTTAAAATTATGTAGAAAAAGATTAATTAGAAAACAATAACAGATATTACCTAATTTGGAGATATTCTCTCTATAATTAAACTTTGTATATTCTTTTAATGATACACAATATTAATACACAATTTCAATTACACAATAGTGATACATAATTTCAAATACATAATGTTAATAAATGAAAGACTTGTGTACGAAATACTCGAGCATACACAATTTCAATTACACAATAGTGATACATAATTTCAAATACATAATGTTAACAAATAAAAGACTTGTGTAACCAAAAACCTTGTGTACGAAATACTCGAGCGATATAAAATGACTCGAATATACATAATGTACCTACATATTATTCAGGAAAGAAATTCAGTGAAAGGTATTTCGTACACAAGGTTTTGGTTACACAAGTCTTTTATTTATTAATATTGTGTATTTAAAATTATGTATAAATATTGTGTAATTGAAATTGTGTATTAATATTGTGTATCGTCAAAATAATACACAAAGTTTAATTAGTTTGTATCTAATATACAAAAAATACCTTCTTTCACCAATCTTCTCATATTAAAATTCAGCAAAGTAAATAATCAGCAAATCGTTATGATAACATCCAACCAATTTGAACACGGTATTCCTTTCTTTTAAGCGATTGGTATCATCATAGATGGCCAAGTTGCTCTAATGCACACAAAAATTATCAATATAAAAAACCTAAAATTAAAATTCCATGATTTTCGTTACATATAGACAATCTCATTTTTGCATTTTACATTAGTTGAACTTAAACTTCATAATTAACCTCCAGAAATATGAGAGGGCTTTTAATTTCAATGCTCACTGCAAGATTATATCAATAGTGAATAGTTCCAAAATTATAACAATTTATTGCGACAAAGAGACCACTACATCACAGCAAGATGTTCATGTTTACATTTTCAATCACTGGAAGACTATATCGATAATACTAAAATTATTAGATGTCAATCACAACAAGATGATAAAAAATGTACCAATTGCATGGGACAAATAGATCATTGCATCAATTAGGGTAGCAAAAGGCCCAAATTTCACCCATCGTTGGAGAAGCAAACTGAAACTACAAAGTAAACAACGAATTCGAAATCTGAAACAACAAAGTAAATATCAAAGTTCAAACTTGGAAATGAGTTCTTCTTGAACCTAGAGATTGAGATGTGTTCGCTTGGAGAAGAGATAAGTTAACCCGGAGAAGAGAGGCAACAGGCTTACGGTTTTTCAATCGAGAGGAGAAGTTTCATTCGAGAGGAGAAGAGATACGACTACGAATTCTCTTTTTCTTTTTTTTAATTATAAGAGAGGTTGACGGTATGCTGTTAGTTTTGGACGGTATAGGGCAAATTCTGAAATTATAAAAAATATAGGGGTACCAACCAAACTTCAAAAAAGTGTTGGGCAAATTCCGGAAAACCCAAACCACAGGGGTACCAACCGGATTTCCCAAAATCTTTTGTACACGATTCAAAAAAGGGCAAAAGTACAAAAATAACCGTGTTTCGCAATCTCGTCTTCTGAGGACTGATGTAGTCATTTGCTGGCGGTTTCGTGTGTTTGTCGAGAAGGGAGCGTGAATTTGTGATCGACTCCCTGACGGCTCTATTGTATTCCAAATCTGAGGTGTTCACCGTTGTTCCCCAGGTTGTTTCCTCCTGTTTACTTCCTTCGAAGATGATGAACGTTTATGCTTGTTGCCTCCTGTTGGCTGGATCATCCTGTTTTCCCTTGAAGATTTTTTTTGCTTTCGGTTCATTTTAGTGTATTTTTGTGTATTTCTTTTCTCATGTATTTGTGATCCTTCATGACGGCTTGTTCGTCTGCCGATTTTTTCGGCCTTTCGACCCACTAGACGGCGCGTTGTCTAATGGTTTCGAACCGCTTTCCATTTTTAAAAGAAAATGGATTAAAAAAAATGCACAAAATCTGTATTACAGAAGAGTTTTCATTTGATGTCCACATTTGTGACATTTCTACCATGGGCTCAAAATTTCCACGCCCGCGTAGGTAGCAAAGCAAGCCTACTGTTTACATATTCAAGAATCTCTGTAAAAATTGTATTGGTAATTTGGTGTTGATTTTTTCACAAGAAATGATGATTATACAGATAATTAATGTAAAATAAGTTATATTATAATGGTCATCTTAGTCCTCAGAAATGGAAAAAGAAGAAGGCAATTCGAAATGTGCTTCCTATTTTTAATAGAAAACTGGAAAATGAAAGTAAAACCAAGTATAGGATATTGACAGCTGAACTGTATTCATTGAAGAACGTACGTGAGGCAAAGCAAAGCAAAACAAAACATGCCTTAAACTAATGTATTGAGCCTGTTCATAAACAATGCAGGATAGCATCAGTGAGCTAATGCTAAGCATTCAGCAATGGTAAATATATGCTTAATCTCAAGACTCAAGTAAATGTTTCTACATCTCAGAAAACCTACTTGGCCTTCCCATTTCCATGCAATTTGCTAAGCCTGCAACATCATTTCTTCTTTTTCCTTTTCTTGTCTTCCTCTTGCTGCCCATAAAAGGTTCTTCCAAAATGGTGGACAGCTCTGCAAAAAGAAAAAGAGAGGTTGAGGTAGGGGTGCAATATGAGACAAGATACTCGGGCTCGGCTCGCGTTCGGCTCGTCAAAATTTCGGATCGAGCTCGTTCATTTTCTAAACGAGCCGAAATGAACACATTTGAAAGCTCGTACAAAATTTAGGTGTGGCTCGTTTATAAACGAGCCAAACTTGATCATGTTAATGCTCGGCTCGTTCGGCTAAAATAACACTATAGGAGCATTATTTTAGCATAGCTACTTGGGTTCCGCTCGAACTCGTTCACTTTCTAAATGAGCCGAATATGAACACATTTTAAAGCTCGTACAAAACTTAGACTCGGCTCATTCGGCTCGTATTACACCCTAGGTTGAGGTTGAACACACAATTTGCTATCAAACTAAAAGATATAACAACCATTGAAACCAACCTGATATGTAGTTCCTCTCTAGCTTTGCCATTCTGCTACAATCTTCATGCTCATTTTCACTGTCAAGACAGGAATTCAGTTCAGCACTTCTAAAAAGCCATGTAGCTTCCATTTGCTTACTGATCATTCGAGCTGCGTAGTGTGGGATCTTCACATACTTTCCGGGTTTCGACTTTATGCACCAATTCACAAACATTATGCAATCCAAGAAACTCTCCCTCGCCAAGCCTTTCATGTCATACGCTTGTGATCTTCTCCACAGGCTCTTACCATGGGAGTTAGGCGGTGTCGTCAAACAAAGAGCGCGAGTTGTATCTCGAATGACTGCATCCGGGTCTCTCAATAACAAATGGCATTGAGCTCTATTGCTATAAAGAACTATTCTTTCCTTCCTCAGCTTCAAAGGACACAATTCCAATGCTTTAGTGTACTTCATTAATGCTTCCTCTACCTCACTTGACCAAAATAACTCATTTCCTTGGTGCTTGATCATCTCAACCGACGCCTTTCGCCCCTCAATCTTCTCTTTAGACATCATCTTCTCTTGCCTTCTTCTATCCAAAAAAGACAATACTTCCTCTAGTGCTACCTCAGCCTTTTTGTCCATCTTCAGTGTGCTTTGTTTATGGTCTGAAACGATCATGTTTATGATAGCTTCGCCTACATTTGATCTTTCTCCGAGGCTTTTTAATTCTATTAGATCAGATAGAGACAAAATCGCGGTATCAATGACCTTCTGTCTTGTTCCCGGATCTTTAAGAAGTAAAAGAAGGCAATCAATGCCAATATACTGCCAATCATCAGATGATCTTGACAGATTGGTTAAACTCTCTATAACATCACTTAATTCAGCAATGCTTTGTCTCCCAACTTTACTATAACAAAGTATCCTGATGAGGCCGAATCCAGCCGGAGATATGTCGTTCACCAAACCGCCCCACATTCCACATAAATCCTTCAAGAAATCCTTCCTACTACATATGAGATCAAGAGATCTGCTTTTGTAGGCAAAGCAATTCAAAATATAAAGAGACCAACATTGGAGCTGACTAGCCCACTCCTCGGCTTTCCTGTTTTCGATAGCCATGCCTCCGATTCCTCTTGTGAGCAGATCACAATGATAGTCCAACCGTTTCCCTCTATCTTCCATTGCTACAAACATGTTATAGACCATATCAAGACAACAAGAAGACAAATCCATAGCTAATTTTACTACCTCTTCCTCGTATTCGGCCAAGGCTTCAAATGTGCTCTCGTAGCTTGCTATATGACCGAGGGCTCTAACCGCTACCCGCTGCTCAACCCAACTGATTTTCCCTCTCAAAAGCTCCATAAGCGACGGAATAACGCCACCTTCAACAGCTCTTTGAGCAAACTCAGGTTTATTCATGGTGTAAGACCCTATAACATGAGCTGCATAGTAGGGTATGTATATGTTTTGACCTCTAAGGAGCCAATCCCTATCTCTAATTCCTTTCTCTATGAGACCTGCCATGCACTCAAAGACACCAAGAGAAGGGAACTCGGGATCGTCAGGATACGTCATGGCTATGTTCCACAACCCACTTAGAGCATTGGTGTGATCAATACCATCAACCAAAGGTAAGTCATGGAGAAAGAGAGAGATTTTGGCTCTCCTGAATGATGGTCTGGACTCACTCAAAATGCAGAAAAAGCAAGAAGGATTAATGCAATCTGTGCTTGTACATGGACTGATGTTAGTGGGACTCCTGTTCTTTGTTTTCTTATGGAAATCCATGTCTAATTAACAAGGATTCAGAATTAGGGTTTTGCAGGTGGAATAATGGGATATAATATAAAGATTTGAATTAGAAATGGAAAGTTAGGCACTGGATTTTGTATTCTAGTGGTACTTAAAGCGGTTCTATTAGAAGTGCAACTCTAAAGCATGTAACTTTTTAAGTAGAGGCTGCATTATTAAATAGGGCTAATGAGAATTAAGAAATTGGTTAGTGGGCTAATTACAATGATTACTAAAATTCCTCTATTATTTAACAGATACAGCACACTAATTTAGACCATCATACTACGTACCTAATAGCATGCAGGGGTGCTGAGATGCCGGGCTTTTGCTCAAGCAGACTAACCCACTTTCGGCATTTATGTTTTTCCTCCGAACACGATTAACACCAGTGTTTACCAGAAACATTTCCTCTTCTCAGTTGATCAGTAAAATAGAGATCTGGATAAGGAATAAGTTGAAGATACTGTTAAAAACAATCAAGATTTGAACTTCTGTATAAATTCAAAATTAATCATACTGTCTGGAATCTATTTCCTTGTAACTTTTCATTTGTCAAAAGGTCTAATGCCCTCTACTAATCAAAAGACACTCTAAAGTAAGATAGGTCACTATATTGGCATGTTTTTCAACTTACTGAAGAAAAACAATTCAAGTTAACGTCTAGTTTTTGTGTTGGTTTGCTGTCAAAAAGTTGAATATTTTACTGTACAGTTTCCATTGCAGAGAAGAATATATGATATTATGAATGTAACCCAGAAAAGGAAAGATGAGATTTAAAGGTCATACAAGTATGTTGATTAAACTAGATTAGGGACCACGGTATGGGATTAAGGATATGGAAAAGTGGTCCCTCTGGAAATAACACAGGAGAAGTGGATTGAATAGAGCTTAAACTCCTCAAAAAGTGGGAGATTGCCAGTATATATGCAGCTATTACATGAATTGTAGTATATAAGTTAATATAAACAGCCTGAAAAGCATGCTTTGCCTACTTGTTAATTCACCACCATTCCTTGAAGATTTATTGTTAAAGCTCACATTTGTACTTCTTTCTTAAAGGAGTGGTCCTGCTGCTGTTTTTACGCGATGATCATGTGTGTTGTCTTCCCTTAGCTGAACCCTTTTTGGTATAGAGGCTTGTGCATAAGACTGGTTTCTTACACGAACGCGTGGAACCTAACCAGTATTGGTTTCCTAACATTCTATCATGATGTGAAGATCTGGGAATCAATCATTCTAGAGAGCACCAGCCTACTGCAAAACATAGGTTTGTTCATTGATGCTCTATCCTATGATGAAATGCAGTGTATAATGTAGCTTAAGAAGACTGATAAGAGCCTTATGATGAAATGCAGTATGAGGAAAACCAGGTTTCAAGATTTGATTATCTGATGTTGGAACTGCTAGGTTAGACGTCTGTTGGGCCTAAAAGCCCAACAAATTCGAAAATGGGCCTACAGTAAGCCCAATTGATTTGTTTTTAATATTCTTGTCAGTAGGGCAGTAGCCAGTAGGGTGTGCACCATGCAGTAATATAAAAGCAAGAAGCATAGTATAGTAGCTTTTTGACCCGGACCACCTTTAACTTTTGTAAGTCTGAATTGGCGTGGTCGGATAAAGAGACCACGAGGATATGAAAGCAAAGGAAAAGCATTAAGACATGGGGAAAATTAAAAAACGTTTCACCCTTGTCAATTTACGCTTCAATGAACCATTTGTGTTAGTTACTACTCCTGCACATGTGCTTTTTTTATGTCGAGTGCTTGTTGTGTGTATACAACTTTTCCAGTTAGATAATGGTTGGCTTCAACACCAATCCTCTTTCCCAGAATTTAAGTTTTATTATATTACAAATGCGGATAAATCAAGAAAAGGCACACCTGTTGATGGAGGATAATGTGGTTACAGTTCAACAAACAGTAACCGAATTCACATCAACCTTCAGGGTGGTGGTGGTGGTTGGTACCAAGTACCTACCTAATTGCAAGAACATGGAAGAAGGGTGAAAAATAGTAACAACTAACAATTTGTGTGTATCTTGGAGCAATGAATGCAGAACATGACCTACACAAATAAAATATGATTTGTGTGGGCGAAGATATGAATGGGGGCTTGCTCAATAAATGACACCCACACTGACCTAATCAATACTCTATTGATCAGTATAAATCGGTGGTCACTGCTACAACTAGAATAGGGTTGTATAACTCACCCAAAAGTGTTCATACTTCAAACATAACTTACAATTCCAATTTTAGAGGCATTCGGTTGTTGAATGCCCTACAATGGAGGTAAAAACATAGATGCAAATAAGTTCACCAAAAGATGACAGATCTCTTCGGTGGGATCAAGAACGCGCTATAAAAACTACACAAGACACTTGATGACCTAGTACATCTATGCGGGGAATGGTAAACTCGGTTAGACGGAGATCTGCATTAGCAATGTGAAAAGTGATTACCTTCCCTTTTGTGAATCACTGTGCTCTATTTACAGATTCCAATAAGACTAAAGATTCAATGGCATGGGCAATCAATCACTGATGAGGAAAACATGAGCAAAAAAACCAAATTTCCCAGCAGAAACTAAGCTCCTAACACATGGGTGTACTTAAATTACTAACCTCCTACTCGGCTATCCTGTATAATAATGCAACTGTCATATCCTCAAACATGCATATCATCCATTTGCCAGGCAACGTTGTTGACGTTGTATGATTTCTCCACCGTACCAACTTTGGTTCGATACGCTGCTGTCATGGCTGCAACACTCTTCACACGTTCACCTTGAGGAAGCTCGCAAAGATCACCGCCATGGCCATATCTCAACTCTGCAGGTGGGATGAAGCAATCCATTGACAGACCAGGCACGTTGAAGGCTACTTCCTCGATTGTCCATGCTTCTTCCATTCTTGTCTTAGTATGGCTCATTGCTGTTTCCCCAAACCTAAATAGGGTAACCACTGAACGGCCTGAGTGAGCAATCATGACTCCTTCAACTTGACGATAGTCATCCAAATAAGAGTTGATTGTAGTCTCCCAATACACAGCATCCCCTCCATTTGTCTGGATTCGGGTTAGATGGGAGTCCTCCAATACCACGAGAAAACCTGTCTTCTGACTGAAATAGCCGAAGAGAACATGCCTTATAATTTCAGCTGGCCCTTCACTTCTGGCCTTGAGTGTCTGTGGGTCAGCACATATCTTGAGGATGAAACAATCCTCTCCGTTAATGTTCTTTTCACCAATACATCTTGCGTTGGCAAACATGCTTGCTGTTGTCTTTGGATCGAGTCCCTGAAGAACAGTGATAAGTACTCAATTATCAGAAAGCAACAACAACCAAATCTTACAAAAACTGGATTAATAGATCTGGTTTTCTGTCATGAATACTTTACCTGAAGTACACGACGTAAGGGCCTAACTGGGCCCTTGGCAGCATGTGCACCAAGCCAAGGAGTGTGCCTCCAAACAAGTTTGCCGTTAGAACCAGCATGGACCTTGCTACCCCCAAGTGCAAGCTCAACATACCACATGTCCGGGTTCATCTGCCATAGTACAAACCCACCAGACTCCGCGGCTCTGGAGGTGCTCCGGTTCTTTATGACCTTATCAGGTGTCTCAATATCAGAAGCCAACATTTTCAATTTCCCCATTGCATAAGCATTGTGTATAGTGTTTTGGAGCCTTGTACCTCCACATGCAGCTATGTATTGCTGCAATATGTACTGTGCAGAAGAAGTTTCCTGCATTTGGTTTCCAAACATCAAGGGAGATCTGGATTCTGAATAAATATATAATTGGTGGCGATGGAAAGGAAAACATTATCTTCAGATCTACCTATTTGAACAGCTTTCATTCTGCTTATGCTAACAATCGGTTTCAAGTTTAACCCAAATCCATGGACATGGACAAAAGCAGGTGAATTATATATGATTCTCATGGTAACCCAACAATATGTGTCAAAGAACACCAGAAGCAAAACAGAACTAGACCACTGTGCCACTATCAATAAGCTTCCATTTGAAAAAATTAACTGAACTTCAACAGCATAAAGCCCAAAATCACTAATTATGTCTACATTTAGCACCTAAAACTCAATGATATTGACGGGGTGTGGTTAGGTCCTTAATGTAATGAATTAAAACCACCACTGTTCCCTCTTTTGCAGTCTATAATTTTAAGAAACCAAAACACAACAGAGAGAACACTAGCAAAATCAAAGCAGCATTCTCAAACTAAAGCAAAATATAGTAACAGAGAGACAGAGGAAGAGGCTAACAATTGGTGTATCCTTGATGCTAAGATGAGGCAAAGGATCGTTAGCGCTGACATGAACTGGAGCCAGCGGCGCACCCAAGACACCAAGCAAAAGCCTAAGATCGGAACGCTTACAAGCTGCGGAAGACGATGCAGCAGAGGAAACAGAGGGATTTCGCTTCATCCAGTGGGGCCAGCCTCCACCACCTCCATCCGGCTTAGAGTCGCCGGAGACTCCTTGTTCAGGCCCCTCCCTGAGCGGAGAAAGAGCTTCAGGAGGCCTCAAACTCCCCGATCTAGCAATCAGAATCTCAGGAATCGAGACATGATGGTTCTTCCGGCGACGGAGGAGACCGGACATTGGAGAACGACTCCTGGCAGGACTAGCGGACCTAGATTTCCCCGGTGAAAGGCCTCGAACTACTTCATCTTTAAGAGAAGAGAAGAAGCCTTGTTTCCTCTCCATAGAGACCTAAAAACTTCAATCGATTTAAACAAAAGAGCTCGAGGGATTCGGATTTGGAGCGAGTGAAAGAAAACGCTAAAATGGCATGCCGGTGAGACAATGAGCAAATTTTAATTTTAAGTTTTTTTCGAGGGAAGGTGAAGCGAAAGCGACGGCGGAGAGAGAAAAACAGGCGGTCCGTCAGTGAATACTCAAAAAGCAAAGAAAGAAACAAAGAAGAAGTGGCCCGACCCGTACAGAGCAGACCCGGAAACAACTGGCTTCTGTAAAAATATCAAGTGAAGGTTAAAGAAGTAGCAGAAGAGCTGAGAAAGGAAAGGAGAAGAGGAGCTGCAAAAGAGGGTAGGAAACTAGGAAGGAGGGTTGGAGAGAAGTAGGAGGGATTTGATTTTGCCGTTTCCGATAAGGAATGTGAATTTCTTTTTTCTTTTTTTGGGGGTTTAAATTAAATTATTATTAGAAAAATGAAATTCAGTTTTTCTGGGTTTGTGCTTTTTCTGTATGGTTTCTGTTGAGTGTGAACGGAGGAAGAGAATGGGTGGTGAAAGAGCAGAGGGGGAGGGGCTGTTTGATCTGAAAGCCCGCTTCACAACTAATGTATTTTTGTTTGTTATAAGAAAGTGTAAGATGGAGAATTTGTATCTAATAAATCAGAGAACATTGACAATATCATGTTGCTGCTATATAGCCATGATCCACCCTCCATGTGCCTCGTACGCCCATTTCTCGCCCTTTTTTCTTCCTATTTAGATAAATTAATGAGTTGTTTATTTACAAATATTATTTATTGTTGAAGATATTGTTGATATCATTATAAGTAATTATTAAATATAGAATTAAATACATGAAAATATTTAATTTCCTTTTGAAATGATTATACCTTTTTTAATAATATATGCAAATTACATGTCATTAGATGTATAAATTAAATCTTGTATAAAAATTAAAATTAGAAAAAACTAGAGTTTGGTTGCATGAATCCTTAATATATGTTAAAAGATATATGTTAAGAAAATCCTAAGATATAAAGTGATTTTTTTATAATTGAAAGCGGTTCCAAAAACACTAGACAACACAACTGTCAAGTAGATTGAAAAGGCGAAAAGGATAGGCAGTCGGACTAAGCGTCATGGAGAAAACACAACAAATGAAACAGAAAAAGCAAAATTACAGCAAAAAAATTTCGAAAGTAAGGAGATCTTCAAGACAAAGGATGATGATTTAGTGAAACGGGAAGCGGCGAGCACAATGTTCATTGTCGAAGAAAGTATACATGTACAAAGTCTGGGAACAATTGTAGACACCTCATATTTGAACTTGTAGTAGAGTTATAAGGAGTCAATCACAAATCCACATCCCCTCCTAGA
The DNA here is from genome assembly GCA_033239125.1 of Fagopyrum homotropicum. Classification (NCBI taxonomy): domain Eukaryota; kingdom Viridiplantae; phylum Streptophyta; class Magnoliopsida; order Caryophyllales; family Polygonaceae; genus Fagopyrum; species Fagopyrum homotropicum. The sequence goes on from BSWB01000006.1 coordinate 24,525,346, forward strand.
CAAATCACTTGAACGCCATCAAAACGTGCATCAAATTGAGAAGATGCCATTGCAAAACACGAGAATCTTGTCATATAAAAGTGTATAACTTTGATGGTAATGATTAAAGACTTGTAAGGAGAAGAATTGTTTGGTGTTGTAATTGACAACAATTACACTTTTTTTTGTTAGGTTGGCGATGATCTCCCAAATAAATAAACCGTGTGAGGTGAAAAGTACACCTGTACAAAAGCGGGCTTGACTGGGCTGTAGCTAAAAACTATATCCAGAAGGTGTGGTTGGGCTGACCCGGTCCTTCTTCGGGCCTCAAATGCTGTCCATGTCCACCACATAAAAAGTGGGTAGGTTGCCAATCCGACCCGGATGACCAGTATATACTTTATTGTGCTTTTTTCCTGGGATATATCATTCAAAACAAGTAATATAATGTATTGACACAAACTTTCAATCCAATTATGCATGTGTAGTGTTTTACAAACCAATTCAATAATAATCAACACACAAAAATGATAAATCTAAATACATGAAAAACAACAAGTATCATTGCAGTCAAGTTATCCTTGCAATCTTGTATTACAAACTAATATAACTCGTCAAAATACTCAAAACAAACTAAAAGAAAAATCAGAGTAGGTGACACTAAAAACAAACTAAGTTATATCTATAAAAATTATATGAATAAAATATATACGGGTCGTGTCGGGTTGTCCCGCGGACCAAAATTTTTAGCCATACCCGTCCCATCAAAATGCGGGTCGGATCAGGCCCGAACGGGCCAAACTAGTTGCACATTGCCCATGTTTTTCCCGGACAAGCGGGTGACTCGGACAGGTCGGTCCGAATTTGTAAAGGTCTAGTGAAAAGCAAGAATGCAAGGAAACCCTAAGTCAACATAAACTGCCGTTGTCGCTAGAAGAAAGTGAAAAGGTTATGTTGGTTTACTTGTATTTGCTTGATCATTTAATAAAAGTATGTATGTTACCAATTTGTCTTAGGTTAATGGTCGTTTGTTTACTGCTTTGACACAAGGAATAGGCAAGCCTTCAGATTCACAAAACTCTACGCAAAAGATGTCATTTTGCTACTTTGAAAACAAGATGAAATTTGATGACGATAGATGAAATCGATGGTGGTCAACCGGAGAAAGAGAGTGGGATGGGGGTTGACCGAAAGACCATGGTTAGAAGAAGAAAAATAAGAGGAAGAAGAAGCAGGAGACTCGGAACCTATAGAGGGCTTCTCTAATAGAGGGACCAATAGTGTTGCCTTTTTTACAAAAGGGAAGAGGATTTTCCACTTTGTGGGAAAGCAATAGAAAAACATAACTCCGATAACTCCTAAAAGGTGAAAATTTGTCATTTATGGAGACGGAAAGTAAAAGTTTACGGATCAAACACCAGAAAACTATCTGATAAACAAATAGAGATGAAACCAAAGGGTGATGGCCGATGGGTTAACGGAAAAATGGCGGATCCGAAATCGAATCTAAGACTAAGGATGAGAGATTAGGGTTTATCCTCATTTAATGGGAAAAATCTTGTGTGTTTTGTTGTTGATTTGTTCATTTTAAAGTGAGGTTCTCCATATTTATTCATATGAAGAAGACGGTTTCTTTTTGTTGTCCATGTGACTAGTGAACAGTAGAGAGTGTTTTGCTCTTTTCATATTAGCGGTGTGTAGAGGCAATTCCACTTACCAGACTTAATGTTCACCTCGATGTTGTATTTTGTTATTTAAGAGAGTCAAACGGCAAAAACGAAGGAATGAAGGAAGCTCTTGAAGGCGGGCCGACAGGGAAAGGACTTTCAACGGTGGCTTGACAACAACGGTAACAAGGAATTGGCGGCAGAGGCGAGAGAGGTGACATAGCACGAAAAACCTCAAAACCCTTCGACGATGTTTGAATGATAAAATTAAATAATTCTCTTTTTTTCCAATTAATATTTAACCGGAAAAAGGGTTTTAAATTTTACCGATGGCATGTTCTTGTTGACCATATTCCGGTCAGTAAAAATGCATCGTGTGGCGCTCTCAATGATGTAAACAACGAACATAATCAAACGACGTCGTTTTTAATGTGAAGAGAAAAGAATAAAAGATGGTGTGGTGTCGTCCACGTAAGAATCGTCTTAGGAGCTCTTAAACACCTCTCTTTTTTATGAAACGTAAGGATTTAAGAGCCCTCAACCCTACATTATGAAGGGTCTTAGTTTATTTTATTACCCGTTAGTTTAGGAAAATCTATTTATTTCAATACAAAATCAAAATCAATACCTATTTATTAGGATATAAGAATAAATATTAAGTTTAGATTAAAAAAAGTTGTTATCACTTACATTTGAGTTCTTCACAAATACACATTATCAAGAAATCATATTTAAAAATTAAAGTTAAGCCATTTTATAAAATCTATTTCGTCAAATCGAATAATGTATATGATTGGTATAAGATAGTTAATGGATAATATGATTGTCGACAATGCACCATTGACACACCAAAAGTTGTTGAGCCACTTGTAAGATGCATATAGTAAGGACTTAAACCGGTATTTAGCATGTGTTATATGCGACTTCGTGACTTATATATTGTTGAGATGTGTATCACACGTTGGTTGTATAAATAAATTAACCCCAACATATAAGATTTATGATTTACATTTGAATTTCAACTGAATTTAAAATAAAATATTGTAGACTTATGTGTTGGACTTATAGTGCATGTGCGTGAATTTACACACCATCAATCACCAATTCACTTTGATCAACTTAGTTTTTGTCATCTACACCTTAGTTCCAAACTAAAACAATTATGAACGTTGAAACTATAGGACCGAGATTTATATAACAAATTACATGAACATAAAATGACAAAAACAGAACAACAAAAAATATACTGAATGAAAAATGAGGATTGGAATATGCAGATTCAAAACACGTGTTCCTTAATTATAAAATTGTCTCGTAATAATCATGTCGGTTCTTAGCGATCCGAATCTCATTATACAACTTCAAGATCTTTTGATTTGCATAACCAAACTACAAAAGTTGTGAACTAGTTAGTATACATTTGATTATCAGACTCAATACTTTGAAAAACATAAAATCAAAGAGGGAGGACTGTCATTTATAATGTGGGTTTAGAAGGAGGCATGTGAAGTTCTTTATATAGAAATGACGTTAAGAGACATAATTCTCGGATTCTTGTTTTGACACTCAAGGCTCAATCCCAGATTATCCCAAAACATTTATGGTCCAATCTAATGGATGTTAATTCCCGATCCCGAAGCTATGTAATGTGATATTTCACTGAATCCGGATGGGATAAATATAACGCTGTTTGACCAGCCCACACCTCACTCAACTCAGCACACACATGAGGTCCTCACTCAACTCAGCACACACATGAGATACATAGGAGTTTTCTCTCTCTATGACACATCGGTGAATGGTAGTAACTTCAAAGGGCCACAACTCTTGTGTCATATCTCTCGTACATAGTTTATATTATAGTTCTCCATACATCCAATGTGGGCAATTTTTCATATTTTGTGCATTTTATGCACTCTCTTTCTCATTTACTCGGAATTTATTTTTATCATATTGATACACTACAAGAATGTGATTGCGTAGGCAAAGTCAATAATTTCACCGATGTTAATATAAGTTAGAGCTCATTCGAGTTGTGCACAAAGTCACTTGTGCTACATAATAAAATGAGTTCCAACATAAACCACACATCACTCACCTTATCCCGAACAATTAAACCAACACCCTAAATCCTAAGTCGAATATTATCTAGGTTCAGGCAGTTCCAAGAGAGTTTTGACCAAAAGTCAAACCCGTTTATTTGGACCGGATCCGACTCGAGCCCGTCTCCCGGGCTTGGACTTTGTTAGAGTATGGGCCTAGTATATTGGACCATATGTTGGGCTTATCCTTTGTTTGTTAGTTTATCTTTTGATCTTATCTTTTAGTATTAGTTTATTATTTTATCTCTTTATATTTTCCTATATAAACATTGGTTCAACAATGGAATAAGACAAAGCCTTTCCGATTCAAAAAAAAATAAAAATAAAAAAAATACATTTATACCTGGATCAATCTTGTGTTTTGAGGAAGTAATTCCTTTGCGATAACAGTCTAAATCTCCCATCAAGGAGGAAATCAATATAGGCCTTAGTTCAGTCGTCAGGACCCCAAGCATCGTCTCTTAGATTCTGTCTAGCAACAATGCGATTCTTCCTTGCCTCTTCCTCCTTCCTCCATTCCTTGGATCCGATATTTTGTGGAACCTTGATTCCCATTCCTTGAGCAATTAACCTCTGTGCAGTTCGAGCTGATGTTTGAGGCCTTTGTCTGGGAGGTTCCAAGTCTTTACTTGAAACCGAGTTCATTAAGATGTCATCTTCCTCGAGCAAGCGCACGGAGAATTGACAGTGTACACTATTACAAGCATCAAGTGCAACTGATGGTGATCGGAAAACAGCCAGTGCAAGTGTATCATTAACCCAGCGGATTACAAATTTGTCTTTGAAGTTCTTAAAGGTATTCTCCAAGTCCATTGTAGTATAACTTGGTTGGAACCCATCCAGGACAAGAACATGGCGAGTACCATATGCTACCGAATTTTTCACTGTTGAATCTTGTTTATCAGTGTCATCAAACGTCTGCTTAGAATCATAAACAATAGAGTCTTCTGCTAGCTGATCAGAATATAAGCTGTCTTTCTTGTACGAAAAGGTCCCTCTTCCACGGTGCTTTGGAACCTCCACAGAGTCCTCGAGAGAAATTTTTGACACTTCAGGTAACTGTTGTGTAGGAAGTAGGTCATCTGGTGCATCATCCGCTCTAGCTTCCCAATCATCATCTGAAAAAGCTTCACCAGGGTGCTCATTGCCAATTGATGATTTAGTAAGTGTATCCAAATTACAAGGAAGCTTGATGTGGAGGAAGAGAGCAGAGAGAACGATTCTTGATGGCAATAGCCCGAGAACGAGCCTCGTCGGCTCTTATAAAGAAGCCTTTGAAGTCATAAAGCTTTGCTAATTCCAACAACAATGATGTCAACTGAAGCTCCACGACTATCGAGCTCAGAGATTGAAGCTACAGAATTAGGGTTTCAAGGAGGGAGATAGCACTGTCAATGGCGCCAGATTCCACTAGGTCTTCCACCTTCTCACTCCAGTTTGCTACTTCTAGATCCGTGCCTTCCATTGCTAGGCTAGTTGCAGTTCCAGACATCAAGCCTAAGTTACACACAGTTGCTGGTTAGCTTAGCAGGAAAAGTGTCGACCATCGTCAGAAGGATGGCTGCCGGTTGGTGCGGTGGTGGCTTCCCGGGCAGTTGGATCCGGGTGTTGCTGACGACTAGGGTTTTGTTTTGTGCGGAAGCGTAGGTTAAGGAAAGTGCTCTGATACCAGGAAGAGATTTGTGAATCGGAAAGGCTTTTTCTTATTCCATTGATGAACCAATGTTTATATAGGAAAATATAAAGAGATAAAATAATAAACTAATACTAAAAGATAAGATCAAAAGATAAACTAACAAACAAAGTATAAGCCTAACATATGGTCCAATATACTAGGCCCATACTCTAACACTCCCCATCAAGCTGGAGGTGTTATCCAACACTCCAACCTTGAACAGTAGAAACTTGAAGAATAGCAGCTTGATGTAACTCCCTTCCTTCATCATCGGTCTTTGTATTAACGCCGGTGGGTTGGATCCTGACGCAGGTTGATTAAGTTTTGATCCCTAGGACGCAGGTTGATTAGCGTCCTAGGGTCTTAGGATGCATCTAGATTAGCGCCCTACGGTAAGTTTTGGGCCCTAGGACGCAGGTTGATTAGCGTCCTAGGGTCCTAGGACGCAGGTAGATTAGAGCCCTAAGGTAAGTTTTGGGCCCTAGGACGCAAGTTGATTAGCGTCCTAGAGTCCTAGGACGCACATAAATTAGCGCACTAAGGTAAGTTTTGGGCCCTATGACGCAGGTTGATTAGCGTCCTAGGGTCCTAGGACGCAGGTAAATTTGCGCCCTAAGTTAAGTTTTGGATACTAGGACGCAGGTTGATTAGCGTTCTAGGGTCCTAGGACGCAGGTAAATTAGCGCCTTAAGATAAGTTTTGGGCCCTAGGACGCAGGTTGATTAGCGTTGAAATGCGGAATAGGCAGATAAAATCGTTTATCCAATACTCTAGAAGGGGGGATGAATAGAGTATGGAAACTTTTCGCAATCTTAGGATAGGTAAGACCTTATCGAAAGAGATAAGACCTTATCAAATGAGATAACGTCTTACTCGTAATTATAAGACCTTACACGTTTCTTTAAGATTGGAATTAAGTGTAAAGGTTTAGACAAACCAGGAATATAAAGAGCAAAAAAGGACACGCGATATGTTAACGAGGTTCGGTCACCAACACGACCTAGTCCCCGCCTAGGATTGATTCAACCCTAGGATTTCAAGTAGCTTTATTTTCCTTCTTCTTGATGAGTTCCAGATACAATCTTCAGAAGACCTTCCCTCTTCTAAACTCAGAAGTCTTACACTTCCTATCTAGCAACTCACACACTCGAAAAGAAAAACTAAAGTACTCCAGATACAACACTTGTATCCAACGTGTTTAGTAGTGATAACGGTTTGTATGATCCTAGTTGAATTGTACTATCAGCTCGAAAAAGATCTCACACTCTCAGGGAAGTAGAAAGATGAAGCTTCGAATGTGAGAACAACACTTTGTGAGATAAGTCGAATTGTCACTTGAGTTTCCGAAGTAGGCAATGAATGTGTGTATTGTCCCTTCTTCCTTGTCCCTTAAATAGGCTAGCGTCTCAGCATTTCTTGTACGTTGAAAAAAGATCTTGCCTTCGTGATCTTCGGAGATCTTGGGTTGTTGAGATTTGATCCACTCTATTTTGTTGAGATTTTGTTTGTTGAAGTCAAGCAGTCAAGCACGGTCGATCATGATTTGTTGAGGTTAGGAAATCTTCCAATTTTATCTTTAAGAAGATTTAATTAAAACAAATCAAAGATTTGTTAAAATCAAATCCCTTAAATAACTCAACAAGAAGGAAATAAAGCCGTTTGGTTTATACGTCACTCAAGTGTAGTTTTTGTCCAGTTTTGGTAAGGTCTTACCAGTTTATGTAAGGCCTTACTGAAACCTGGAAACCAAGGTTTTCTGTAATATGGTAAGGCCTTACTAGACACTGTGATGACTTTACCAAAACTTGTAATGTCTTACAAAAACCTGGAAACCAAGGTTTTGGCTTTCATCAACCATAAGTAATGTCTTATTTATCAAGGTGGAGTTAACAATCTCCCCCTTGATGAAAGACAAAACTTATGATTTATTTCCTGCATTTGAACAACACAACAACAAACAATATAATATAACATAAGCGCACATGTAGGATCAAATTTTGAAAACGATCGAATCAAAGCAAGTTTTTCAAAACCAAAAACAACCAAACCAAGAGTTTTCAAAATATTTCAAAAGACAAATATTCTCCCCCTTTTTTCTTTCAGCAAAAAAAAGTTAGAGCTTGAAAAGATCAATCTTCATCATCCGAGACTTCAACCACTTCTTCAAACCATTGCCCATAATTTGAAGAAGAACTAGCCCGTTTGCCACGAAAACGAGCACGCACCTTTTCCCTCCATCTATTATGTGCCTCGCCAGTTGTGTTCCAAGCCATCAATTTTGCTAAGTGTTTTTCCTGCTCATTTCTGTACTTCTTGACTAAGTCATATTCCTCCACTGTCAAGATAGACGGCTCAAGTACGACGGGTCGAAGAATGTACCTTTTTAGCACCTTGCGTTCACAATTAATTACCACATTCTGACACACTTCTTGAATGTGTTCCACAGCATCCTCATCTAAAGGCATGATTGTAGTAGTTGCCCTATGAGCTAGAGATGTCAAAAACAGTAACTGATTAAGCTTCTTATTGACCATTAAAAGCTTCTCATGAGTATCATCTTGTCTATCCACAATATCAGCTCTAGCAGTATTCAAATCTTTTCTCAAGGCATCCACTTCGGCCTCTAAATCTTGAATTCTCTGTTCAGAAGAAAGTGGAGCAATTGGTTGATGTTTCTTCAGAATCCATTCTCCAGATAAAGTTTTCTCAACTCCAAGCCTTCCCCAACAGTCCTCATCAATTTGTCCCTTATGATAAACTTTATCCTCATCCGTAGTATCAATTTCAAAGAACTCGAAGATCTTTGGAAATAAGTTGGCATAAGGAAGAGGGGCTGTCAAAGGATTGTTTACAGTATGCATCATGTAGGATAAAATGAGGTTAGGAACATCAATAGCATACCCAGTAAGGACCAAATCCAGAATCTCCAAGAGATTGTCAGTTACAATCTCTCTGGAGTGCTTTCGTGGTAAAACACATCTAGCAAGCAAAGTAAACACAATTTTGGCCTCTAAAGTCAAGACATTATGGGTTTGTTTTTGCTTTGGCTTTGAGGAAGTAGCACCAGAAGGAATTAGTTTCTCAAAAAATATTTTCTGGGCATGGGCAAGACACACATTTTTCGAAGGGTGAGTTTTGGTGTCAATTTCCTCAGGGACTCCTAAAATAATTGCTAAGGAATAAGCAGTAAGGGTGATTTATCGCCCTTTGATCTGGGAATGTAAAGTCAGAATCCTCTTTTCTCGGTGAGCAGTGAGGTTGACAAAGAAGAGCCGGGTAAGTCGTGGAAATGCAAAATTTCCCAGATTAAACATACTTCAGACATTCGAACATTTCAGCAAATTAACACACGGCAGATTCATAGACTCCAAAAAATTCTCATCAACAGATTCACAAAAGCTCAGGGGACGATTAGCAAAACTATCTTTCCACATCCCAGCTTTGGTATAGTTTAGAAACCAAGAGAATGGTGCTTCACTACTAACCTCAAACCCCGAAGGTGGTGATCGAAGACGATGTTGAGGTATGTCCTTTGCGGCTCGGGGATAAACAGCTTGAGTAATTTGCCGAGAAGGAGAGGGAGTAGACATCGAAGAATCAGAATCGGGATTATACTCTTACAAAATGGCTTTGCCCTTTCTAGCAGATGATCGTTGCTTCTTGGATGATCGAGCAGTGGACGCAGTTGAGGAACGTTTGGGAGCCATCGCCAATTAGGGTTTGAAGGTGAGAGAGACGAGAAGTCGGAGAATTTATGAAGCGCAGAAACACATTATGAACCAAGATCTTTGAAGATTTGGTATTAAGTCGGAGAAAATCTTTTAAATATCTTCGTAAAAAAAATTTTTTTTTTTTTTAAAAAAAAAAATTTTAAAAGATTAAAATTAAAAACCGACAAATTTAAAAAATATTATCTATTAGTTAATTATCCATTAAGATAATAACTAAAAGATTTGATCCAAATTAATCTTTTAACAATAAAAGTCAAGAGCATACTATTATTTAGTAAGACCTTGAAATGTATTGTAAGGTCTTAATATAAATAATAAGATCAGTGTTTATAACACGATTGTAGTAAGACCTTGAAATGCATGTTAAAGTCTTAATGTAGGGAATAAGATCAATATTGTAAAACAATAATTGCTCCCCCTACATTTGTGCCTCCCTGTTAAGCATACCAAGTTCTAACCTTATGAAGTTGAATCTCTCTTCGGGTAAAGGTTTTGTAAAGATATCGGCCAGTTGTAGATCAGTAGAAATGAATGTCAATGACACATCACCTTTTTCTACATGATCACGTATAAAATGGTGTCTCACATCTATATGTTTCGTTCTTGAATGCTGTATAGGATTTTTCTAGATAGAAATAGCACTGATATTGTCACATTTTATTGGTATGTCCTTAAAGTTGAATCCAAGATCTTGGAGTTGCTGCGCAATCCATAAGATTTGCGAACAACAAGCTCCAGCAGCAATATATTCAGCTTCGGCTGTTGAGAGAGCCACTGAATTTTGCTTCTTGGAATGCCAACTTATTAAAGATGTACCAAGAAATTGACAACACCCTGAGGTGCTTTTTCTATCCACTTTATATCCTGCAAAATCAGCATCGGAATATCCGATAAGACCGAAACTACTTTGTGTGGGATACCATAGACCTATATCTTTTGTACCATTAAGATATCTTAATATCCTTTTTACCGCAATAAGATGTGATTCCTTTGGGTTAGCTTGAAATCTAGCACACATGCAAACACTAAACATAATGTCAGGTCTACTAGCAGTAAGATATAGTAAAGATCCAATCATACCTCGAAATTCTTTTTGATTTACTTGTTTGCCAGTAAGGTCTTGATCCAAAGAGAGAGTTGAGCTCATTGGTGTTTTGGCTATTTTTGATTCATTCATCTTAAACTTCTTCAGAAGGTCTCTTGTGTACTTTCCTTGATTGAGGAATATGCCCTTTTTGCTTTGATGTACTTGTAGTCCAAGAAAGAAATTTAATTCTCCCATCATACTCATCTCAAATTCCTTGCACATGATGTCAGAAAATTCCTTGCAAAGAGATTCATTAGTTGCTCCAAACAAGATATCATCCACATAAATTTGAACAACAAGAATATTCTTTCCATGAGTTTTAATGAATAAAGTTTTATCGATCAACCCTCTTTTGAAGTTATTTTCCAGAAGATATTTTGAAAGTCGCTCGTACCAAGCTCTTGGGGCTTGCTTTAAGCCGTAAAGAGCTTTGTCAAGCTTGAAAACATGATCTAGAAATTCATTACTTTCAAAGCCAGGAGGTTGAGCAACATAAACTTCTTCATCTAAATAACCATTCAAAAAGGCGCATTTTACGTCCATTTGAAAAAGTTTAATACTCATGTAAGATGCAAAAGCAAGAAGTATGCGAATGGCTTCAAGCCTGGCTACGGGAGCAAAAGTCTCCTCGTAGTCAATACCTTCCTCCTGATTGTAACCTTGAGCTACAAGACGAGCTTTATTTCGAATGACATTACCACTTTCATCAAGTTTATTTCGGAAAACCCATCTTGTTCCGATAACTGTTTTGCCTTTGGGTCTTGCTGTAAGTGTCCATACTTTGTTTCGCTCGAACTCGTTTAGCTCATCTTGCATAGCAATAATCCAGTCAGGTTCTTGAAGAGCTTATGTGTACTTCTTAGGTTCTACAAGAGATACAAAAGCATGAAAAGCACACAAATCTTTTAATTTAGAACGAGTTTGTATTCCAGATGAGGGATCATAAATGATATCCTGAGTTGAATGGGATGATGCATGTTTGAACTTCCTTCGAACATTTCTCTGATTATAAGCATCAGGTTCAGAATAAATAGGAAGTGGAGAAGACGGCTCTTGTTGCTCAGGTGATGATGTATCTTCAAGACTGGTTTCATTTGTAAGACCTTGAGGAGGTACTTCAAGGTCTTGAGACACGTTTGTAAGATCTTGAGATACGTCTGTAAGATCTTGAAATGGCTCTTGCATGTTTTTGACGTTCTTATCAACTTCTTCTTCCTCTTCCTCATGCTTATTTAGATCAAGATCTGCAAAGCTCTCACTCAAGATACCATTATCATTTTCATCAAACAAAACATGGATACTTTCTTCGACTACTTTGGTACGTTTATTGTATACTCGATAAGCCTTGCTTTGAGTCGAGTATCCGAGAAATATACCTTCGTCGCTACGAGCATCAAATTTTCCAAGATTATCCTTCCCATTATTATGCACGTAACACGTACATCCAAATGGTTTAAAGTAAGATATGCTTGGTTTTCTTCCTTTGAAAAGCTCATAAGGAGTTTTCTTTAACATTGATCGAATCAAACATCTATTAAGAATGTAATTTGCTGTATTAACAGCTTCTGCCCAGTATGACTTAGGCAGATCATTCTCTAATAGCATTGTCCTAGACATTTCCTCTAGGGTGCGGTTCTTTCGTTCCACAACCCCATTTTGTTGAGGTGTTCTAGGAGCTGAGAAATTATGAGAAATACCATATTTCTCACAAAATGCATCAAAGTCTGATTGATCGAATTCTCTACCATGATCACTTCTAATAGAAACGATTGGTAGGTTTTTCAAAGTTTGTAACTCCTTACAAAGTTTTGAGAAGTATAAAAGTGCTTCAGATTTCATTTTTAGAAAGAAGACCCAAGTAAATCGAGAATAATCATCAACAATAACAAGAATGTATTGCTTGCCTTTGAGAGATTTGACGCGCATAGGTCCACAAAGATCCATGTGAAGAAGTTCAAGAGGTCTAGTAGTACTTACCACTTGCTTCTTTTTGAAAGAACTACGAGTATGTTTACCTCTTGAGCAAGCATTGCATAATTCATCTACCTTGAATTTTAGGTCAGGAAAACCTCTTACAAGATCTTTTGATTTGAGTTTGTTAAGAGAATGTAAACTGATGTGACCAAGTCGTCTGTGCCATAATCTTGAGTCATCTGATAAGACCTTGAGACATTTTAAATTTGTTCCTGCAATTTGGTTAGTATTAACAGCATATATATTATTATCCCTGTGAGCTGTTAGCACTAAATTTCCTGTCATCTCATCTCGAACTTCACACTTCTTCTTGTCAAAGCTAACACAATTTCCTTTATCACAAAGCTGAGAAACACTGAGAAGGTTATATTTTAAGCCATCCACCAAATAAACATCTTTAATATTATTATTTGAATTAAGACCAACGTTACCGATACCAAGAATGTCACATTTTTCTTTGTCACCAAGAGTTATAGTGCCAGTGGTTTTCTTCTTTAGAGTGTCGAAAAGAGATTCTTTCCCACTCATATGTCTTGAACAACCACTGTCCATTATCCATTTTTGAGTCTTGGTGATATCTTGCAAAACGGAAAATCATCCTTTCCGGCTTGACCAATAAACAGAGTTAGATCCATTATGGGGGTAGACCATGTTAGATGGCCTAGTCCCTTTGGGAACCCATATGTGTTTTACCCGTTCATTTAGACGTACAGGAAAGGTATTTCTAATAATGTATGGATCCGTTCTCCTATACGGACATGTTTCCTTTACATGACCCTTTCTACAACAAAAGAAACACGTAGGAGATCTCCAATTTCCTTTTGCCTTAACGAATGTGGTAGTGGGTTTAGCAGGAAAATTCCTGTTATATCCTATTCCACTTCGATTTAAGGATAATTGTTGTTCTCCAAGCATTTTATCAAGAGTAGCTTTAGATTTAGTAAATTGCACAAGAGCTATTTGCTATTCTTGACATTTTTCAGAAAGTTTCACTTTTTCAATCTCTAAGTCAGTATTACTTGTCTTAAGAGATGAGAGGTTTGCCTTTAGATCGGAATTTTCCAATCGTAAGGCCTTAACCTCAGTGTCAAGATCTGATTGTATGCTGTCAAGATCTTGAACTTTCAGCGAAAGCATTCTTATGCAAGTTTCCTGATCATTAAGCTTTTCTTGTAGAATGTTGATTTCTTTGCTGTAAATTTTTTCATTAGAAATCATGTTTTTCAGTACTTCTGATAATACATCGATAGGACTAGATATAAGGTCTCTTACCATTCCATCCAAATGTTGATCTTGATTTTTGTCGGATTTTGCCATAAGACATAAGTTTGCATGATCATCTTCAGAATCTGAATCACTTGAGGAGTCTGAATCGCTCCAAGCTGCTACCATGACTTTCTTGCCAAATTCCTTTTTCTTGAATTTGTTCTTCTTCTTTTGAGGACATTCTTTAACTAGATGATCTGTTTCACCACATTCATAGCAATTTAGAACACGATTCTTCTTCAAGGGGTTAGAAGACTTACCTCTGTATTTAGAAGATCCAGCATTTTCTTTGTTTGAAAATTGCTTTTTCATTTTTAATATTCTAGCTAATCCTCTTGTGATAAGAGCAAAAGGATCTTCATCATCGCTTTCAGAATCTTCCAGTGGTTCCTCTTTCTTTACTTTAAGTGCCAAATTCTTAATGTTTGTTGGCACATCCCCATCGTCCTCATTGAGGATCAATTCATGGGTGATTAATTTGCCTAGCAAATCATCAAGAGCAAGTGTATTGAGGTTTTGTGCTTCTTCTATAGCGGTTACCTTGGGACCCCATTTTGCTTTAGGCAAGCATCTAAGTATCTTTCTGACTTTTTCTTCATTGTTGAAAGTCTTTCCCAGTGAGTCAAGATTATTAATGATCTCCGTAAAACGGGTGAACATTGTTTTGACTGATTCATCTGGGATCATTTTAAACAATTCATATTGCCTCAGAAAGATACTTATTTTGGTTTCTTTGACCTGGCTGGTTCCTTCATAGGTGACCACTAATTTATCCCATATTTCTTTAGCGGATCTGCATGAAGATATACGATTAAATTCATCAGTACTTAAACCACAATATAATAGATTAATAGCCTTGTAGTTTTTTGCCACGCTCTCAAGATCTTTCTCATTGAATTCAGCTTTTGTCTTGTTTACTGTTGTATTGTCGGGACCATCCTTGGTAGGAGTGAGAGGTCCGTTTTTGATAATGTGCCAGAACTCTAAATCTTGATCGATGATAAACATCTACATCAAGGATTTCCAGTGCATAAAATTGTTTCCTACAAAAAGAGGTGGTCGAGAAATTGATCTTCCTTGACCAAATCCGCCTTGACCTTCACCTGCCATTAGTTAGCCTCACAGATAATAATATCTAAGAAGACGTGAGTTAGGCTCTGATACCAATTAAAATGCGGAATAGGCAGATAAAATCGTTTATCCAATACTCTAGAAGGGGGGGGGGGGATGAATAGAGTATGGAAACTTTTCGCAATCTTAGGATAGGTAAGACCTTATCGAAAGAGATAAGACCTTATTAAATGAGATAACGTCTTACTCGTAATTATAAGACCTTACACGTTTCTTTAAGATTGGAATTAAGTGTAAAGGTTTAGACAAACCAGGAATATAAAGAGCAGAAAAGGACACGCGATATGTTAACGAGGTTCGGTCACCAACACGACCTAGTCCCCACCTAGGATTGATTCAACCCTAGGATTTCAAGTAGCTTTATTTTCCTTCTTCTTGATGAGTTCCAGATACAATCTTCAGAAGACCTTCCCTGTTCTAAACTCAGAAGTCTTACACTTTCTATCTAGCAACTCACACACTCGAAAAGAAAAACTAAAGTACTCCAGATACAACACTCGTATCCAACGTGTTTAGTAGTGATAACGGTTTGTATGATCCTAGTTGAATTGTACTATCAGCTCGAAAAAGATCTCACACTCTCAGGGAAGTAGAAAGATGAAGCTTCGAATGTGAGAACAACACTTTGTGAGATAAGTCGAATTGTCACTTGAGTTTCCGAAGTAGGCAATGAATGTGTGTATTGTCCCTTCTTCCTTGTCCCTTAAATAGGCTAGCGTCTCAGCATTTCTTATACGTTGAAAAAAGATCTTGCCTTCGTGATCTTCGGAGATCTTGGGTTGTTGAGATTTGATACACTCTATTTTGTTGAGATTTTGTTTGTTGAAGTCAAGCAGTCAAGCACGGTCGATCATGATTTGTTGAGGTTAGGAAATCTTCCAATTTTATCTTTAAGAAGATTTAATTAAAACAAATCAAAGATTTGTTAAAATCAAATCCCTTAAATAACTCAACAAGAAGGAAATAAAGCCGTTTGGTTTATACGTCACTCAAGTGTAGTTTTTGTCCAGTTTTGGTAAGGTCTTACCAGTTTATGTAAGGCCTTACTGAAACCTGGAAACCAAGGTTTTCTGTAATATGGTAAGGCCTTACTAGACATTGTGATGACTTTACCAAAACTTGTAATGTCTTATAAAAACCTGGAAACCAAGGTTTTGGCTTTCATCAACCATAAGTAATGTCTTATTTATCAAGGTGAAGTTAACAAGCGTCCTAGGGTCCTAGGACGCAGGTAAATTAGCGCCCTACGGTAAGTTTTGGATCCTAGGACGCAGGTTGATTAGCGTCCTAGGGTCCTAGGACACAGGTAAATTAGCGCCCTAAGGTAAGTTTTGGATCCTAGGACGCAGGTTGATTAGCGTCCTAGGGTCCTAGGACGCAGGTAGATTAGCGCCCTAAGGTAAGTTTTGTGTTTAGGTAGGTTTTGTGTTTAGGATGAAAATAGAGGGCAACGTATTTTCTGATACCGCGGATAAAGTGTACTCTGATACCGCGGACAAAGTCTTCCGTGATACCGCCGCAATCGCCGCCGTCCGGCGGCGATGACGGCGCAACTAGGGTTTTGTTTTGTGCGGAAGCGTAGGTTAAGGAAAGTGCTCTGATACCATGAAGAGATTTGTGAATCGGAAAGGCTTTTTCTTATTCCATGAACCAATGTTTATATAGGAAAATATAAAGAGATAAAATAATAAATTAATACTAAAAGATAAGATCAAAGGATAAGCAACACCCAAGTCGTATTGTTGACGACTTGTGCCGGAACCCATTAGATAGCCTTTCTGAAAAACTATTATTTTATTATACAATTATTTAAAAATTATAATATATTTAATATATATGAATTGGTTCGGGTGTGAATCAATATTACAGTAAGGAGTGAGAAGTTATATATTTTAGATGTTAGATTAAAATATATCGATGGTTAAGATTGAAGAGTAAAATCTTATTCATGTTGTAATGTTAATTGTTTTATATGGGAGATCTCGTGTCTTTTGAGTAATAAATGATCCCTACCAAAATTAAGTGAACATTAATCCACAATTTTTAAATAGTTGTTACGAAACTCTCGTTGGCGACATACCAGCACGAAACGATATTCACATTTGATCAAGTGTTTTTGTGAACGTTATCATTTTGAGACAATTTTGCTAGTGAACCCTATACTATCACCACGAGTGTT
The DNA here is from genome assembly GCA_033239125.1 of Fagopyrum homotropicum. Classification (NCBI taxonomy): domain Eukaryota; kingdom Viridiplantae; phylum Streptophyta; class Magnoliopsida; order Caryophyllales; family Polygonaceae; genus Fagopyrum; species Fagopyrum homotropicum. The sequence continues at coordinate 24,542,137 of BSWB01000006.1, forward strand.
ATCAGTTTGGCCATCATTAGCATTATTCAAATTTAATATGTTAATCGTTCATGAATATCGTTATTCATGATAAAGAATAAAGTTAATGTATCAAGTGTTCATTTGAACAATCAAATAAATTAAGGAATCCTTTCATTTTGAGACATCATTTACATGAACGATCGTGTTCATTTCAAGAATCGTATAATGAATCATTGTGCTAAATTTTGTTCATCCATTTCTACATCATATGTGACATGTTCATTGAATGAATATATTATTTCCAAGATGAGAGTATACATTACCTAATTAATCGTATGTCAAATTGTTTGATTAAATCTTTATTATTTAATGTTTAATGTTTACCAAAGTAATTGTATTTACAATGTTCAGTATGATACATTCATCTTATAATTCACCGGCTCTGAGAGGTTCTCATTCTTTACCGTAAAAATGATTCTCTCTCTCTTTATAATAATAATAATAATAATAATAATAATAATAATAATTTGGGGTGACCTTTTGACCCATACAGCTTTTCAGATTTATCATATCTGGCCAAATCGGGTAGTCAGGTCAGACTTTTCTTCTTATTTAAAGTCGACTGTTTTTTCCGATTGGTCGGTTCGGGGATGATCAGGTCTACCCATTCCCTTTCGACATAAATGTAAATGTCTCAGTCAACTTACTAAACTCTACTTCCGGCCTCGTTTAGGTGGCGATTCATTATGCTTCTATACAAACACCTTCATAGATGTTATATTAAAATCAATCAACAATAGGAGAAGTAATTCACCGACTTTATATACAAGTCTCGTAATATCCCAATTTTAAATGTAAAATCTTTATTATTATTACACGTCACACTAGTGCAATTAGGAGCGAGACTAGTATACACTTGCACAAGCAGATTTAATACCTCATCTTTTTATATCTACAAGTTATGATAAAAAGTTATATACCGTTATACTAATCACTCAAATTTCATGTTATAGGGTAAAATATATGAAAACCGATTTTGAATCTTTTCAAAGGCTCTTTCCATATATTGACAGTAATATATTATATGCGCTTTATATTACACAATTCAACCGAAACATCCACAAAAAGTTGATTTTAAATGACTTAAATTTGTTTGTTTAAGTAAAGAAAAATTTTCCTTTACACAAAATAATCTTAGAATGGTTATGTACTAGGCTACTAGCTATAGTTGTGACTAATAAGCTATAGAGGGTAGATAAAGAAGCTATGATGAACGAGACAAGGTGAACGTGATTATGCCTCGTACACAAGTAAAATGATAAAGAAAAATTGTTTGACCATGATTTGTGCATTATGTAAAATTCTGTTAATGATATATTAGCCCTACTTAAACAATGGATTAAAGTGGAAGAGCCTACTTCACATTTTGGGTACGGAATTGTTATGTGTTAGGCTGTTCTTCAATCTTATTTTAACAATTACATAAAATTAGGGAAGTGTTTTTTTTTATAAAAAACTTTTATAAACGCCTACCAAATACACTAAGGGCCCGTTTGGTTCTAACTCCGAAAATGGAAACGGAATGAAAACGAACTTAGTCCGTATGCGTACAATTATTCATGAAATTTTATGGAATCATTCCTAGTGGTTAAGGGCCCGTTTGGCTCCAACTCCGGAAACGGAAACGGAATGGAAACGAATTTAATCCATATGTATATCCATATTTATGGAATTTTATGGAATCATTCCCCATGGTTTAATGAAAAATGCAATTGCTTCCTCGCATTTTGTTACCCTATAGGGTATCAAAAGTAATCAAACTCTCATCCAATTACTACAAACCACAAGAAATGATTCCAAAAAATTTAATGAACAAGGGTATACGTATTGACTAGATTCGTTTCCATTCCGTTTCCGATTTCGGAGTTAAAACCAAACGGGCCCTTAAAGTATAGAATTTGATCACTTTTGATACCTTGGAAACAAAATGAGATAAACAAATATATTTTACATGCAACCACAGGGAATGATTCCAAAAATATTAGTGAATTATGTAAACATATAAATTAAATTCATTTTTATTCTGTTTTCGTTTTTGGAAGTTATAAACAAACGAGGCTAAATGTCATGGTAAGGTAAAGGTAGGGCGTACAAATCGTGATGTTTGAATTTGATGAATAGACTATGAATCTAAGTTGCAGGCATCATTTGATATGACCTAAGTTCGATCAAGATTTATAACCTAATTAACCTGTCTAATCCCTACTTAATACTTCCAAATGAATGATTTTAAAAACATATGCCACGCCAAAGCTATAAAACAACACTACTCCTGCTTAGGCAGAAATCGCATCTCCCACTCATTTCCAAGGCTTTGTTTTATATAGATTTAGTTATATTCATCATAAAAAAGGTTGTTATTATCTTCAGTTTCAAACTTTGGATTATCAACTGTGATATACATTCTTAACTTTAGATATATTTTTCAGCTCGTTTTCAGGTAAATATACTCAAGGTAATTAGTTTTTACATCTCAAGTGGGTATATTACGAGTTTAGTATGTAAGATCGATGAGGTGTTTTTCTTATTGTCAATTGATTTAAGGATAAAAGTCATTTGAGTTTATGTGTTTTCAAAGTATACTAAAGTTTTCCTACTCTAAATTAGAAATTTCGTGTATAATTCTTTTTATTTAGATGATAGTTAAATTAATTTTATATATTTAATTTGTTTTGTAAATAAACTGTCAAATAAATTAGATAGTGGTTTGTGAATTATTGTAGTTGCAAACATATTGTATTAATTAAATCAACTATGAGTGAATTTAATAATAAACTTTACTTTGTCTCCATCTAAATATACACAAATTTTCTTAAAATAAAAATATACAATAAGATGGTTTGTTTTATACATTAATTTTAAAGTTGTGTTTTATAAATTAATTGTCAAATAAAATTAAATAAAATTAATTGATGGTTGAGAAACTTATGTATAAAAATTATATTGAGTTGATTGTATTAATTAAAAGTTAATGTAATAATAAATCTCACTTAATCTCTCCACCTAAATATATTGTATTTGCTTAATTCATAAAAAAAAACCTTTTTTATTGGCACCTACTTTCCTTCATCTACATGAAGCTAGCAGAGTAGTATATGTCATATCCACCTAAGGAGAACTGACGTTGCTGGAAGTCGGGACACATTACCGGTGCCACGCGCATATCTAGTCCCACATTCGACTTCAGAACCCTGATCATTCACTTACGCTCAAACTCCAAAGCGTGCTCAAAGGCGCGTTTCTGAACTCGGTGGCTTTGTGTCGGTCGGAACTTGATTCGAGAACTTTCTTCCAGACCGCTAGTAGATGAATGTGCGTGATGAGGTACGACAGAGAAATCTCTAACTCAACATGGATTGTGATAGTTTCCAACCTGATTACTCGTATGCATGCAACTTGGTTACTCGTATGCACACAACCTCTACTGCCCGTTTTGTATAAGACTGTTACAAAATATGAAACAATTCTGTTTGGACAACAACTATATATTGGGTTGTTGGAGTTTCAATCTGAACTTTGGACTTAGCTCAGAGTTTGGGTGTTATTCAGTTATTATTGATATAACTACTTGTCAAATTTGGTCAACTCTTAACTATTGTTTAAAATTTGAAATTATAAGTAGCTTTAATCAAGATTGTATATTAATGGACCCACCTTATGGGTTTGATTTGGTTAATCAAACCCTAGCAAACTTTGACTCGGGAGCTCCAATATTATCATCAACTGTATTCTGTCAAACAACATGTCTTGAAAAAAACCCAAAAGTGAATCTAACCATTTTTTAAAAAAATAAAAATAAAATATATATATTCGTTATTACAATTTGACATGCCTGTTATGTAACTTATGTTCCTCATCGAAAAGAAAAAAGAAATTGCATCAGGAAAAATACAAACAGAAGATGGCCCATTTAGGTCCAAACAGGGCCCAGTTGAAGCGCAAGTCACGGCAACAACGATCCAACTTCAACCACCAACACATATAAACTCATTTACAAAAATGTGTAAATGCTAATAGATTTGAATCTTATTTACTTACCCAAGTATTATTTAATCTTCAATTATTAATAAACTCAAAATCGAATGAAAATATTTATCTGTTAGTCCTGCTAATTACGAAATATTAATGCGTATTGTAGACGCATACGTAAACCTTATAAAACCTAATGCAGTGTTATTCCCATAACGTGGAAATATAAATTTTTCATATTCGTCTAAAATTTTATTGGACAATTTTGGTAATTAGGCCTTTTTGAAAAACTATAGTATTAGCTAGGCTTTTTAATGTTTGAGTTAAGTAAATATACTCAAACATTTTGTATTTATTCTCAAACTGTACACACTCTTCTCTCAAGGGGTACATTTACTAAACATAAAATTAGAAAAAGCATAATAAACCAAATTGTTTCGATTTAATTTTATTTGTTAGGCATCAGAATGGACTTACAAAAAGTGACAAAAGTATAATGCTTGAAAAATTGCATATATTGAAATTAAGATTAAATATAAAGAAAAAAAACGTCTCGAGTTGTACACAAACGCTCCCAACTTAGCCATTACAGCCACCTTATATAATATAAATTTATAAAATATCAATAGTTTACATTTTCTGAATAATAATATATGTTTTAATGGTGTAACGAATGTCGAAATTTAAAATTTGTAGTCCCATACTCTCACCCTACCAGTAGACTGACCAAAATTCATGGCCTTTAGTTTCAAGATTTGTTTTTTTCATCTTGAACAGATCGATACAATTAAACTAATGATGTTAATCCACTTCAAAGATATAATAAATTAATGATGTTAAAACTGAAGACTGATCATCAAAAGTTATTCCAGATTATCAATATATTTCAGCGATCTATGAAGTTTTTAGTATTTGTTTGTATTTTTTCTTAAATAATACTAGTCTAATACCCGTACCGTGTGCGGGAATAGCTTTAATAAATTGTAAAATAAATCTAATTATTAATTAAAAGTGAGTTGGAAGATAATATTATGAGGGAAAGTAAAAGATAATAAAAACAAAACGGGATATTTTAAAATAAGTGATAGTTTACATGTTCTTGATAAAAAAAGGTCTTAAATGAAACTGAACGTTAAAACGACCCGTAATATAAAAATATATGGAACCATGGTTTATGTAATTAAGGTTTTTTTAATATTAGTATATATATATCGTTAGTTTATATAATTTTTTTAATTAATTTTTTAAAATGAGAGTGCGTTTTAAATTGCATTGACAAAAAGAACAAAAAAAAAAAACATATGGCATTAAAGGCTTCTACTTTATTATTAGTATATAGATAATATTTTAACACTAATAGTATATATACATATATGTTTGGTAAGTAGATAAATATAAGTTTTATAATAGGATAATTAAAATATGGTAATTATATATATTAATTAAAAAAAACTAAAATTCTAAATAAGTGACATGTGGCATATTTTTTTGTTAAGATAAAATACGTTGAAGTAAACGCTTCTGTTTTAATATATGTATATAGATTATAAACAACTCTATAAAAAAAATATATTTTTTTTTCACGATACTTTTCACTAAATATAATTGAATCGGTCGTAAAATTTTTAGAGAATTTTCTCTTTGTATCTACGTATTTTTTATTTTTTTTTATTGGTGTACTCCAACTTTTAAATTATTGCTCTTTGTATTTTTTTATTGATAAAGTAAATAAAAAAAGTTAAATTCTTTTATTTTTTTTTATAACAAAACATAATTTCTATATAGTATAACCAAGATTACACATTACTCGTTAACTTTTAATTGTTATAAAGTAAACATAAAAGAGAATTTAACTTATTTTTTATAAGTAAACAAAATAATATAAGTAATGGGTTTTTTGTTTGTTTAATAAAATAAGTTTTTTTTTGAAAAAAACTTTTAAGGATAAGTTAAACTTTTTATTTAATTTTTTTTATTTTTAATAGAATATAAAATAACAAAATAATTAAATAAATATTTTAATTTAAAGGAAATTAAGAGACATTTTAAAAATACATGGATATTAAAAGGAAAAAAAAAACAATACACAAGAATAACAATAAGAAAATTCTCAAAATTTGAAAGTATTTAGTCCGAACAAAGCTCTAGTCACTGACCTGGGGAGTGGGGAGTGGGGAGTGGGGAGTGGGGAGTGGTTAACAGTTTATTCCACTAAGGAGATTCATTCCATATTACTAGTAATAAGACTATCTACCTCCCTAGTAAAAAGGGTTAATTTTTAAGCTCCGATTTAAAAAAGCAAACTCTTACATCCAATGTATTTTTTCCGTGTAAATAGTTAAACAAAAATTCACTCCGTTTAAATATAGACGTCATCCTCCAAGAGTGCAAAATAAAGTGGGTTCTACTCCTTCACAAATAAACCAATAATATCTTTTTGTAATTTATTTTTTATTAAATATTTTATGGGAAGAAGAGAAAGTAAGGTTAAAATAAGATTATAGACGGAATAAAATGCAACAAAAAGTTATATAGGCGGAGTCTATACGCAAATACGCATAGAAATACTGTGCATAAATAGCATTATAGACGGAGTGGGATGCGGTTAGTCTAATATATGAGTTTATGGTTTATTTTCGGGTTTATAAACTCGATCAGTTTATATAAACTATTTCGATAAGGATGTTTACTTAAGGTTTTTTTGTGGATTTATTTTAGTTCAAAACTAGTTTAGTACCCGCACCTTGTGCGGGATTGTCTAAATAAATATTATATTTTCACTATCATGCATCATATATTTGATATCAATTTATAGTAAAAATTATTTTTATTAATTAATATGACTAACATATGAGGATTAATTTTTTAAAATAAATAAAAGAACATGATTAAAATTCTATTACAAAAATTATTATTCAAGTATTATATTTATACCTTAATATATTATCACTTTTATTTAAATTTAGATAGAGGAGCAAAATTTGATTTATTTTTAAATTAAACAAATGTGCCAAATCTTGTTAGAATATTTGCGTTAGATTTTCTCAACAAATCGAGTTACAATATATCAGTTTGTTAATTTTGATTGGTAGATAGGTAGTTTTATTTATTTTTAATTATTTATTTCAATAAAATTGACGTGGCATGATGACTGTTTACTAATTCTAATAAAAAAATTTCTTATAAAATAATTAATGGCAAATCTGTAAATACGTTGTGACAAATCTGTAAATAAATTGGAAAAAAGCTGACGTGTACAACCTTAGAGGTTGACACGTGGAAAAAATGGGTGCTGCTTTAGTAGTATATATATAGATACATTTTTACCCCTAAAAAGATTAAAGAATAATTCAATATATATATATGAATCGGAGAGTAATCGAAAAATCAAATCTGGAAGGTATAGTTGTGGACGACAATAATGTGGTTGCTTTAAAAGAAAGGAACTTCACGGGTGTGAATGTTATGGTCGGATTTGTAAAGATTCGAACGAGGGCAATTTCGGGTATAAAGAAAAAATAAACTCATCCATGAAAAATAACCTTTGATTGAGGAGGAGGTTATTTTCTAGAGGTTTATAAACCCGAATAAACCCATTCAAAAATAAATCCACTGACATGTAAACACCCGCCAACAAATAAGCTCGGATTTATAACCTAAATGAAAGTTTATAAACCCGAAGGTAAACAAGCCTTTAATAGATATGAACCAAACGTTTAATTTTTTTTAAAGTGACTTTTTAGTTCATAAAATATGAACTCGTATTTAAATAAAACTTTTTATAAATTAAATTTTTTATTTTTATTATATTTTTTCATGAAAAAGAAAAAATCATAGTTGTCTTCAAATTTTCTATATTTATAGTTTAACGTTGTTAATTTTGTTCACATAATTTATACTATCAGTTTAACATTTTTTTACACAATTTCCATATCATATTTATAGCACAAATTTTATCATTATATTTTTTTATACTATTTGTTAGTTAATTGTTTTTTTAATAATATTTGCTCGTATAGTGTGTGCAATTAGTTGAAACATTTTTACTTATTTAGTTCATACTTTATTGTGTTTCATTAGTTCAACAATGTACAAGTAAATAGTACACTAATATATATATATATATATATATATATATATATATATATATATATATATATATATATATATATATATGAATTAATAATAGAAAATATTAGATATAATAGTATAAAAATTTTGAATGATCTGAATAAAATAAAATAAACACGTGTCAGTCCTACAACACAACAATGCTATGTATTCTTGTACTAAAGGAACAACTACGTACCTCAACCTTTACCGTATATATAAAACGAAATAAGCAGTTAATACTATTTGTCTAATTATTGCAAGTGTAAAAAACTGAGACATGTCCTGAATAAAATGATGAATAATCAAATATGACATAATACTTTTTTTTTTTCTGAAAAGAATATGACAGAATACACTTGAAAATAAAAAAACATACTAAGAAAAAATATGACGAATTATCGTTTTGCACGTGGCAGATGATTGCCACAAGGTGTGCAGTTGCTATCTGTGCGTAAGCTGTCAGTTTAATCATATACGAAAACTATTATGTACGTATTTGGGACCAATTACCTAATTCAATTTGTAACTCTTTATACACAATAAATGTTTATGGTAAAAATTATATTATATATTGATTTATGCATTTCTACGATGTTAAAGTAGTTGTATATACGTGTAACAAATAGTGTATAGAATAAACGAATAGTTGAAATGTTTTTCCGCATTATTTGATAGGTGTGTGACGTGAAAGTTAAAGGGAATGGATCAAAAGGAGGTTTCTAGATAAAAAGTGGAGGAAGAATAGGACAATTCATCTTTCTATAAAAGAAATTTCTTTTTATATACCTCAAAAGTGAAAACTACCTGCTACTTACTTCTTATAAAGATTATGCTTTTTTTTTTTTTTTTAATTTACCTGTAGTTCATAAATTTTAAATAATAAATTTCTTTTTTAAAATTATTTCCGCTATTATTGATTTATCTGTTTCAGAAAAAAGTTAAAATAAAAAGATCAGAAAAATGTAGGCTTGTTTAAGTCTGTTGGGTGATGGACCATTCGCAGATTTATTGGGCCTTTGAAACGGGCCAGTGGCCCATTCTCAAATTCTTGGCCCAAAGGAAAACTTTTATGGGCCTAAATTAGTTGTAACTTGTAATGCTATGGACCTATGGTTGCAGTTGCAAGGTTGGTGCTGGGTGAGGCACTGGGGCGGTCCCTCAATCTTTTTACTTTTTAGAAAATCTACTGTTTTGATCATGCACCCGTTAATCTTATCGGAATATCCATACATTTACCCTAGATAAAATGCGAATCTGGCTGGCCCGGCCCGTCTTGTCCGGGCTACAAACGCTGCACATGTCCATCCATATAAAAAGCGGACGGGCTGTCGGGCCGGCCCGTATGTACTTGATTGTGCGTTTTTTCTCCGAAATTTATAAACAATTAATATAATGTATTTAACACACACTTCAATCCAATTATACTTGCATAGTCTATCAACAAGTCAACAACAATCAACGCACAAAAATAAATAAATCCAAATACCTAAAAATCAACAAGTATCATTATACCCAAGTTAGCCGTGCAATCTTACATTACAAACGAGTATAACTCGCCAAAATACTCCAAACAAATTAAATGAAAAATCAGAGTATCTAACAGTCAAAACAATATAAATTATATACATATATGTATAAAACTATATGCGGGCCGAGTCAAGTTGGCCCACGGGCCAAAATGTTTACCCGCACCCGTCCCACCAAAATACAAGCCGGGCCAAATCCGGACGAGCCAAATTAGCTGTCCATACCCATATTTTTCGCGGGCTGGCGGGCGGACTGGACGGACCAACCCGAATTTATGCAGGTCTACATTTACCTAAAGATCGTTCTGATCGCATGTAACTATAACAGTTGCTTATATTATATTTTTATAGTATTTTTACACATGCAACACAAAATTTATATTTTAAACCACATATTAATTAGTAAATAAGATATTAATTACAACACACCAATAATAAAATTTTATGATTTTAGGATAAAGTATGTAAAAATTTAGATATTTTACAGGTCGGGCGAACCAAACTTTTCAGGTTTTTATCCGTTTTTTTTGATTGGGTAATTCGGATAACCATAAGCTAAAATTACCATCCCTGCCCAAAAGACATTATTTTTACAAGAGTAAATAAAAACAACGATTAACATAGGTTTAAATAAGCGATAAATAGACGGGCCCTGCGATGAGGAAAGGGACAAGGGTTACCGCTTGCTAGAAACAAATTCTTATTATGAAACCATCTGATCATAGACAGCTGTTGTCTGCTCGTCAAGGCTACGCAATTCATGATCCGGTGGGTAGACCGTAACACGGAGTTTTAAATGTTCGACTGTGTTCCGCATAAAATTAACAAAAATTGAGTTGCTATTTTAATGTCAAAATTAATGGTCCTTCCCGCAGTCACTACTGCTGTTTGCCACTATCTTCCTTGTTATAATTTATATACCCATTTCATTTTGCTCTTCTTCACAAGTAAAGAGTTGAGAGAGAATTAACACACAAGTAGAAGAAGAAGATGAAGATGAAGGCCTTGTATGCAGCTCTTCTACTCATGTCACTTATCCTCAGCTCCACCATGGCTGCTCCAAGTAAGTTAGTTGCATGTTCTTTCTCAAATCCTAAACAACATTTTTTACTCATCTTAAAATAACCAGTTTCAAGATCAGGATAAATTAATTATTTACTCACACTTGTGATGATTAATATGTCTTGCAGGCTTCTGTGATTCAAAGTGTGCAAATAGGTGTGCCAAGGCAGGGATGAAAGATAGATGCCTAAAGTTCTGTGGGATTTGCTGTAGGGAGTGCAAATGTGTCCCTTCTGGTACCTTTGGTAACAAGCATCAGTGCCCTTGCTACCGTGACAAGATGAACTCCAAGGGCAAACCCAAATGCCCTTAAATTTTTTTTAGCAAGTTTCAGTATCGACTACGTTGTCTGAGTGTGTGTTTTCAAATAATGAACATTGGGTTTTAGCCCAATATGTGTTGGGTTTTGGGAGTGTATATTGTGCTTGGTAACAGCCCTTACAAGTGTGTGGTTCAGTTCAGATGTTTTACTTAATTTAGTTGGTATCTTGTAATAATAAGAAAAAGGGTTTGTTACAAAGATCCATATCAGACTGTTTGTACGTTCACCTGTATTTACTAGATGGATGTACAAGTATGCAATTTCACAAGTAACAAACCAATGACATATGAAACATACACAAGGTACAAGTATGCAGCAAGTGTATACATTTTAGATTAGATTAATTTCATAATTTTTGATTCATTCAGAATTACTCCGTTATTCATTTAGATAGTAGAAAGTAGGTTCATCAGGGGGGATCGCGGCTTGAACTTGGCGTGCAGTGGCTTAGCCTTGGGCATAGCAAGCCCTCCTTTGAGTTCCATATCCTCCAACTCTTCCCCAGTCCTATCCACCTCGAAACACTGCAATAGGGAAGCCAAGGTCAGCCCGAAGATCCTCATGGCTAAGGCTTCACCGGGACATGCCCGTCTTCCTGCACCGAAGGGAAGCAACTTGTGTCCTAGTTTGCCATTTCCATCACCTTCTATGGTAATAAACCTCTCGGGTTTGAACTCGTTCGGGCTCTCCCAAACTGTAGGGTCGTTTTGTATCGCCCAAACATTGACTAGAAGCATAGTCCCTTTAGGAACACGGTATCCACCCACGACGCACTCGTCCGACGACTCGTGAGGCATTAGCAACGGGCCTACCGGGTACATTCGCATAGCTTCCTTCATGATGTAGTGGAGATAGGGAAGGCGAGACAAGTCTGATTCTTCAACGAGACGTTCATGTCCAACGATGGAATCGATTTCATTTCGTGCTTTCTCGAGAATGTCCCGATGGTTGACTAGGAGCGACATCGCCCACTCCATTGTTGCTGCTGAAGTGTCCGTACCCGCCACCAATAGAACCTACAGAGATTGCATTGCAACAAACTTGAACAAATAAGGCACACCCTTCGTGTGTAACAGAATATTGATTCAAAATTTACTAACCAGCATAAGGCCTTTAATGGTTTCATCAGTGTAAAATTGGGGATCAGACTTTTGCAGTGTAAGAAGAACTTCAACCATGCTTTTGTTCTTCCTTTGAGAAGAATCACGTGGGTCACTGTTGGATGCTTCTTCCTCCATGATCCACCGGCGCTCGTCCACCAAATCTTGCATGAATTTGTCTGTCTTCTCATGCACAACTCTGCATTTCTTCTCAGATCTTTTGGCGATTCCGAAATAGTTCAAAAATGGCCAGAAATCACCAGGATTCAACACTCCTTCTTTCAGGTCTTGTAGTATCTGCTTGTACCTCCTTCCTTCCTCTGTTTCAGTCTTTTCACCGTAGTATCTCTTCCCTGCTATTACCTGTTTTTACATCATTTTATTACAATCCGTCTGCCATCGAACAGTAGGTTTTGTTAAATGTTTGATTGTTACCTGCATCATCACATTGTGCATCAGCTCAAAGAAAGTCAAATTCACGTCCACCGTCCGGTTCTCATCTTCCGTGGAACTCTGAAAAATCCGGCGAACCATCGATCGAACCTCATCCGCCCGAACGCCGGCGAGAAGCTGGAGACGGTGGCTGGAAAGGAGCTCCGAAGTTGATACTCGCCGGAGACTCCGCCATAAATCACCGTACGACGCCCATATTAGGGTTTTGTAATTGTATCCTAAAATCTTCCCGGCTAGCAGGCTTGGTCGATTTGCGAATACAACGTCGTTCTTCTGGAGGCAGTCCTCGACGGCGGACGGCGACGAGATTAGGAGGACCCTGCGGTGGCCAAACCAGAGGGTCATCACGGGTCCGAATCGGGCCGAGAGCCCGGCTAGGGTTTGTGGTAGTGGGAGCTTGAGGAGGTGGAGATGGCCCAATAATGGTAGGGAGAACGGGCTAGGCGGGTCGTTTTGGTTCCGGCGAAGTAAGTATCTCGTTACGAGAAACAGAGTTGTAAGAATTGGTATGTAGTAGTAAAGCTGATGGATCTCCATTCCTTGGTTTGATTTGTAATTAACTCTGCTATTTGGTTTGTTGAGTGAGATTGTGGAATTGTGTTGGCTGCTGATGAAGTTAACCTGAAATTCCATGGAGTATTTATAGAATCAGTTGCTTTGCAAAAGAAACTGATTACGATTTGGTGATTTCGTATAATCCTTTACGGATTCATAGGACCACAAATCAAATGGAAGTTTTGTAAAATTGATATATGATTAGATTTGGCATGAATATTTTTTGATGTGATTTGTTATCTTGGTCATCCATGCATGCTGGTCAAATTGAAGAACTCTCTGTTGTTTTGACCTGATCAAAGCTGTCTTAGATTTCAGTGTGGCGTCATACAATCACCATTACATATTTACGAACGTGATGTTTTAGCTCTAATCTGTATTCATATATTTTGACTTTTGACCATGATATTTGTGAGAGTTCATAGGGGACCATGCTTACCTCTCATGACAAGAGTGATATCACTCAAAATATTCTTGAAATTGAAATTTCAAAACATGGTTAGCCAAAACTGAACTGAATAGCAGTTATCTACCGATGCCAGATTACTGCAATGCAGATCTTTGCTTCCTGTATGTGTATATTCTGATAATTTTATGGAAAACCATTGCCAAAGCTTATACTGAGCCATATTCAAAATATGAAAAAGAACCAGTAATTACTGATGCACCTGAACAATGCTTATGAAACTTAAGATCCTACCATCTTTAAACAAATAAAACAATAGTGCTTCTGTTATTCACAATGAATGAGAGACCTGCTCAATTCAACTTAGTATACAAAAGGTATCCGGTAATACAACTCACTCTTCTCATGAAAGTCACCATTACATTAAGTCATTAACCATGAAAGGATGGTGAAGATATACTGAGCCATATTCAAAATATGGTGAAGGCAAAGATTCTGCACCAACCGGACTTAGTGTTATGTCCTAAGAAGTAATCAATTTTCGCACTTTGTGAATGAGCCTCCTGCAGATCGGACAAGTTCTGTTTTCTCCTTCAACAATCCTACAAAAGCAAATCTTACCATTAAACCCCAATGATCTTATAGTCTAACAATTCAGTTGCTAAACTTACCTCTGGGCACAGTCATAGCAAGTGGCACAATGACCACAGGGGACAAAGAAGCAATTACGCGTCTCATCATAACATATCACACAAATCTTTCCATCATATAAGTCATCAGAAGAGCTGTTTGATGACCCCGTCTCTTGATCTTCATCACCTGTCCCATACTTTAATCTAACTGGTTTTTCGGGTATCAGAGGATCACTCTCGCTTTGTTCAGCTCTTGACGGGACAAAAGCTTCACGCGTTGTTGTTATACTTAATTCCTCGGTCTCATTTTCTCCATTGCAGGCTCCAAAATACTTCAGTATCAGAAAAATGATGACCAAAACTATTCCTGCAAATCAATATTGCTAATTGCAGTTAGCTAGCCGTCTTTGAATACCCATGAGACATCTTAATTTTGAAAAGGCACCTAAAATTGCAGCATAAGTCACAAACCGTGACACGAAAGAGAGCTCAATGTACCATCCACCAAGATCTGCCTGCACAGAAGTTACATGAAATCACTGTTTCACAGAACGTATTTCAGACTGATTACACAAGGGATTAAGGCTGTACATTATTAGGCGTAGTGAATATGACAAATTTAGTACTGGGGAAGAGGAGGTTCAATTTGCAGGATCCGGTCATAGTAGAGCACACACTGCTTGCACTCGAAGTATCGTACATCTTTGAAGTCACATTCACATTCATCGTCATGATGACACTTCTGGGATTTGTATTTACAACACTAACATAGTACTTGTCATCCTCTAAGATAACGTAATCGGCGTCTTCACCTAGGAAATTTATACTAGGGATGATGAAACACACGTCTATGTATACAAATTACAGCAACTTGGAAGATGATACTGACCACCTATCTGATTGTTGGAGGAAATGACCTTAGATGAAGCACTTGAACGGGGCGACAATGTCTGAAAATCTTGTTCGCCTGCAGAAAATTGGCCAAAAATGCATAAAAGATTTTACTAGAAGCAAGAAATTCAGCTTATTAGCAAATTAACCTTTCATAACTGCTATCTGTAGGTTATCTAGGGCAGTAGTAGGAGCTTCCCAGCTCATATAAATTCTAGAACCCTTGTTGAGCCACAGAGAAAAGCCCTGAAACAAATCAAATAAACACAAAATTTTAATCCAATAAAAAATCAGAATATCAATGGCTTTGAGAAAAACTCTAACCTGGTGACTGTAAGATCCAATGATCATATACTTGGAGACAGTCCAATTGGTCTCCAAATTGAGCTCTGGTCTTTGCTCGAAGCCGTAGATGAAAACCCCTTTTTTAGCTTCCTCTTTGACCTTGATCTGCTTAACAAAGATGGGGCTGGCATTGACCAGCCTAGAGGAGCTAGGTCCCAGCTCCATCTGGTAATCTCCATAGTAGACATACTGTAGGCTGATGGAAACTGTAATTTTGACAATGAAAAAGTGAGATTGGAGGATTAAACACAAGGAAATGTGTTTTGAAGGAAAGAAGATGACATGCCACAAATCCAAAGAGTAAACGGAGCGATGAGCCGTGTCCAGGATTCTTTCCAACGGTAGGAATGGCTGGCCGTAGCTAATACTGGACTGAACATGTCGGATTCGAGTCCTCAGCAGAGAAGAAGATGGAAAGTGAGAGATTGAATGGTCAAATGAAACAGAAATGAGATCACATTTTGTGAGTGATGAGAAGAGTAGACTAGTAGATGGATTTCAACTCATGTGGCGGGTTTTTGAATCGCAAGTTCTTATGGAACGTTAGGTGTGGGGGTTTTAAGAAGCATAAAATTAACGGAAAGTCCACAACAAAACATAAGCTAAAAGAAGGAATCTGTTGGCTATAACATAAAATTACTATTTAAAAATTAACGGAAAGTCCACAAGAATAAAATTAATTATGAAATACTTCTACAAAGTATGAAATTTAAACTTCAAAAACTATTATAGGGTTAAATAAAAAAAATATTTTTGTTAAAATTTTTTATTCTTTGTAAATATGAACGATTACTTGTAAAGTAGTATTTATTCAAGTATGCGTGATTTTAGTAATGAATTATTGTGTTTTAAAATATGAATTAGATTACAATTAAGATATAAAATATAAACAATTAGTGGTCAAACATGTGTACACAGATTTTAAATTTTAAATAGTAATTTTCTAAAAGGATTTTTGAAAATATTTTATAGTTCAACAGATTAAATTAGTTGTATAATTGTTGTCCATCGTTCTCAAGTTATTTACTTTTTTTAATAATTGATATCGTTCATTCAGAAAAAATAAAATTTTAATTTTTTATTCATTCAATAAAAAAATATAAATTTTGAATAAATTTCACACGTGTTAACATACCTTGTGCTCTTATTTACTTAGTATAACTCTTTATGCCACAATAACTCAAGAAAACAATTCAATTTTATTAGCTTTATCAATAAAAATTTAAACGAGTTATATTAAGTAAATATGAACTAAATATTATACCTTGAGATTAAAAATTAAAAAATTGAATAAGACAATTTTAAAATGTTGAATTTTAATTTTAAGTTTAAAATTATGAATTTTTTTAAATTTTGCAACAAAAACTATCAAACATTACAAAATAGAACAACATTCGAGTAGATAAAACCGTCAATAGTACAAAAGAGAACAATATCCTAGTAGATGAAAACCATAAAACCATCAATAATACAAAATCGAACAATATCAAAGTACTCATCTACAAAAACTATCAAACATTTCATAACTTTAAAGTTAAAAATATAGTTGTAATTTTGAGCATATAGAATATCAATTACACATATGTTAGACTTAAAATAATCATACAAACAACTTGTTCATAACAAAAAATATATATAAAATTCTAATTTGTTAACTTGATAAAAGGGTAGTTTTAAGTTCTATAACTACAAAATCAAACTTAAAGAGACATTCATCTTCCAATTCCTCTAGTAAAAATGTGAGTTGTAACTTAAAACTACGTCTAGCCGTTGGATTGAAAACTTGAAATCAAGGGCCGTAAACAAAAAAACACAGGGTAGGTAGGCAGGGGCGGCGCCCCTCCAAAAAAAAAAATTTTTTTTTTGGGAAAAAAATCGTTTTAAAATGGGTTGTGGCTTCTTTCGTTTATAAAATTGTTTTTTATGATTTTTTTAAATATCACTGTTCTTGTGTTATATTTAAATGTTTTTTTTATGGATTTTTCGCCGAAGTGAACGAAACTTCAAAAGAATTTCCTGTTTTAGACTCGAAGTGAAATAATTCACCAAAATGCACAATATTTGTTGTTTGGATTAGAAGCGCGGTCTTAGACCACACTCTTATTTATTTTATTTTTTTGATACTGTACGGTAAGCAGATAGACTAGATCATCTTCGCGAGACTCTCCAACCTAGAGCATCCTTACGGATGAGCTCGACCATCTGAGGAGGTGTCGATGAGCAACCAAATGGGGAGCCGTGTCCCACTTTTGCGAGCTTATCGGCGACACAATTGACTTCCCTGAAGATGTGATGAATCCTAACCTGCTGGAAACTAACCAAAATTTTAGATATATCCGAAATGATAAGATCAAGTTCCCATGGAGGTTTCCATGTTTGTTTTATAGAATTGATAATTGTAAGGTTATCTCCTTCAATTTCAATATTGTTGATCTCCAGATCACATGCCTTGATCAAACCTTCTCGTAGCGCACATGTTTCGACATGGAGGACCGATATGTTTCCACATTGTCCATAGCCTAGGGAGATGGTTGATGCATGCTGGTTTCTAAGAATGAATCCATAGGCCGATTCTCCCGATTCACGTTTAGATCCATCAAAATTTAATTTGGTGAAATCATTCACAGGTTTTATCCAATGGATATTCCTGGTTTTCCTATTGTTTTTAGTCGATTTTTGTTTTGTTTGATTCTTCCTTTTGTTTGCGTCTTGCCAATTTTTTATTTGTTCTTGCACATGTGCTTCAATATTTTGGGGTTTTTTATTATTAAAAATGTTTTGATTTCTTGAGTACCAAACATTCCACCTAGTCACGCCAGTTGTACCATTGCTTTATCATCTAGTTTATTTCTAAGAAGTGTGAACATGTTATGCATATTTTGATTTGAATTATTTGCTATTTGGAGCTCGTTTCTAGTATTATCATTGTATAGATTTTCCATCAAGAAGGGGCAAGTGAAGAAAACATGCTTTGCTGACTCATATGGGTGGTTGCAGAGTCCGCATTGCATCGGTACGGGGACCCTTTGTTTCTCGAGATTTTCTTTAGTAGGGAGGCCATTTATTGACAATTTCCATAGGAAGTTCTTGACTTTGGGCATGATATCGATTTCCCAAATCTAATCATTAGAACTGGTTGTTAACCCTTTGTTTTTGTGAATTAGGTCTATGCTTGATTTTGTGGTGTATGATCCCTTGTCCGAGGCTGCCCAATAGAGACGGTTTTGGATGAATGATTTTGAAAGTTGATATGACTTAATTGTGGTCATAATCTCTTTAGGTAGGTGTTTACCTATTTCCCTGTCCAATTTTTGAAAATTCCATTTGTTCTCAGTGATGTAGTTACTCACCAATTCATTTTTGTCAATATTACTAATATTCTGAAGAAGTTTAAAGAGCGGTTGATCCGTCACCCATGGATTCTTCCAAAACTTGATGGTATTTCTATCCCCAACATTCCACCTAAACCTAGTTTCAAATTCAGGTCGGAGATTCATTAGTCGTTTCCATTGCCAAGATGTATTTTTCGAGGCTTTATAGTTCCATAGAAATGAACCTTTAAGGTATTTTTCATTTACTATCTTAACCCACATGTTATCTGGTTCTGCCATAATTTTCCAAAGTAACTTCATTTGGATGACCTTGTTCATATCTTCTGCTTTCCTAATGCCCACTCCTCCGCATTTTTTTGGTTTACGGATTTTATCCCAACTAATAAGAGGGTAATAGTTAGGTCCTTTATTCCAAAAGAAAGTTCGGTTTATTTTGTCTAATTCTTTGTGTATGTTGGATGGAAGCATGAAGCTTTGCATTATATAGTTTGGTTTAGAATTCAGGTTTGCCATAATTAGATTTGTTCTTCCTTCTTGAGAGAGAGTGGAAGCTTTCCATGCTGTTAACTGTTTTCTAGATTTTGTTATTACATCTTCAAAGACTGTCTTGTTTACTCTACCGTTAATGATAGGGCATCCAAGATATTTATCTAAGTCGTTTGTGGCTGTTATACCAATTTTTAGTTGAATTTGTCTTTCCATATCAGCTCCCACGTTTCTTGTAGTTTGGAAGGATGATTTATGAAAGTTAACTTTTTGTCCCGAGATGTGGCAGTATCCATTCAATAGATCTAGAATCTTCGTACTTGCTAGTATAGATGCTTTGGCAAATATAATGATATCATCAGCGAAAGCTAGGAAGGGGACAATAGATCCACCTTTAGTAATTGGAAAACCAATTATTTTGTTGTTTTGATTGCACTCTTTTTGAATGCTCCTCGCTAGAACTTCCACACCTAAATTGAAGAGCATAAGTGAAAGTGGATCTCCTTGACGGAGGTCCCTTTTAGGGTATATCAGTTCTGAAGGTTTATCATTAACTAGGATGGAGTATGAGACCGTGGAAATGCATTCTCTAATCTAGTTAACGAATTTCTTTTTGAAACCAAATTTGTCAAGAACCGCTAGGATAAATGGTCATTCCACCCTATCGTACGATTTTTCCATATCTAATTTTAAAGCCATATAACCTTCCTTTCCTTTTTTAGATTTGAATCCGTGGAAGATCTCATGAGCAATAAGGATATTGTCATGGATTGATCTATTTTGTGTAAAAGCGCTTTGGAGCGGATGTATTAGCTTGGGCAAAATTGACTTCAACCTAGTTGCTAGGATTTTAGCAATGATTTTATATGTTGTTGAGCATAAGCTAATGGGTCTATAATGGTTAGTCTGAGATGGATTATCCGTTTTTGGTATTAGTGTGATAAAGGTATGGTTGATTTGCTTTAGTATTTTACCCGTGCGATAGAAACTTTTTACCGCACGGATAACAGTGGGCCCTATGATGTTCCAATATTTTTGGAAAAAGCCGGCATGCATTCCATCTGGGCCTGGGAATTTATCACTTCCAATATCAAAGACAGCTTTCCGGATGTCCTCATTAGAGAATGGTTTGGTGAGTTCCTTGTTGTCTATTTCCGTTATTTCTTTAGTAATGACTTCAAGGTGTTGCATTATGGTGATTTCATTAATTTGATTGGACCTGAAACGGTCTTTATAGTCCATCGAAAACTCGGAGCTGATTTCCTCTTCAGTAAAAATTTTAGAGCCGTTTAATCTTTGGATAGAGATTATTGATTTTCTATTTCTTCTTCCCGTTGCTTTCCTATGGTGATACTTTGTATTTTTATCCCCGTATTCTAAGGATTTTGATTTTGCTCTTTGCATCCAGTATTTTTGTTGGAATTCTATAAGGCATTCTCTTTTCCGGTTTAGTCTATTTAGCCTCTCGTCTTGTTCGTTAGAGAAGTTTCGAAAGTTTATCTTTTGTAGATTTTCAATGGCTGCGTCGGTTTTCCAAACTTGTTTATTTATATTTCCAAATTTATGTTTGCTCCACACTTTCAATTTGGTTTTGAGGAGGTTTAGTTTCTTGACCAGGTTGAACATATGCGTTCCTGGAAATTGTGTTCGCCACGATTGCTTGATAATTCCTTCACAATCTTCTCTTTCAGACCACATGAGCTCAAATCGGAAAGTTTTATTTTTGAATATTTGTATTTTATTGTTGATGTCTATTGTGGTTAAACAATGATCTGATGACGTGAACGCGTGGTTCCATACATGAATTAGGTTGTAGGCAATAAGGACCTCAAAATGTGCCATTGCTCTATCTAACTTTTCAAACGTATTATTCTCTCCATCTCTTCTCTTACGCCAGGTAAATTTGTTTCATTTGGTCACAAGATCCACAAGGTTACATTTTTGAATGATATTTTGAAGTCTATGGAAACGGTTTATTCTTGGGCGCGCCTCCTAGTTTATCAGAGGGGTTGAGAATATCATTGAAGTCTCCCATTATGAGTACTGGTTTAGCTTGTGAGTTTATAGAGTATGTAACTTTGGACCAGAATTCTTCTTTCAGCCTCTCATTTGGAGGTGCATATATGAGGAAAATGGTCATGGAGAAATTCGATTCGAAGTTGGTGTGGTCCACTATAACGAATCTTTTATCTTTATGACGGAGTTCTATTTTTTCATTGATGAGTAGATTGTTTTTCCATAGTAGGCATAGCCCACCTGCTAGGCCGTCCGATGGGATAAAGCATATGTTGTCAAAACCTGCGCTCTGCCAACATGCCTCGGTAGGTTCAATGTTTGTTTTTAGCTGAGCTAGCATAATCATATCAATATGCTCGTTTTGGGTTGTAATTTTGATATTTATCCAAAAGTTTTTTTTCCCGTATACCTCGACAGTTCCAAAAGGCTATCTTCATTTAAACATCATATATGAGTCGGATGGTAGGTGACCATCATTGTTACCTAGATTTATCATGTTCATATAATTGGGGGCTTTTTTAAATTCTTCCTCCTTGTTCTTTGTAGTGAATGCATTTCTGTTTTTATCCTTCATCCTCAATGAATTCAAGAAAAGATTCTTATCATCACAATGCTCATCACCATACCGGAAACAAGAGATAAGCATGTGATAACGATAGTTAGCAAATACCGTTATGGATTTAAAAGGCTGAATTTGGAGAAACAAACCAACAACACTATCAATATTTTCATAAATGAATGTTTGCCAAGGGCACTCAATTTGAACACACTTTCTAATTATGAAGCCTATCAGAATAGGCACACTATTTGAGCTTGTTCCGTAGATTTTTGAGTTCTCCCATTGATTTGGAGATTTGGTAACAAGTTTGGTCGATCCCATAACTTCTTCCCTGTTATAACAGGAGAAGTTGCTAAGGTTGGTTGTTTTGATAAGTTCCTTCTTTAGTGCACGACACCATAGAGTGCGGGCGTATTTTGTTAGACTCTTGAATATTCGGCAAATATGCTCACTTTGCACACCTGTTAAATTCCAAACATAGTAAAAAGATCTATTAGTCCGGACTGTAATTGTAATGCAATTATTAGTTCCGACAACAGATTCATATTGGTTCAGACAGTCTTGATACTTATGTTCCAAGGTTAGTGAATGCCTCGCGATGTAGCACCCTTTGTTTATCAATCCTTCAATGTTGCTTGTGTTGTTATTAGAGGTGTGACCGGTTCAAACCAAACCGCCGAACCGGCGGTTTGTGAACAGGCGCAAACCGCCGGTTTGACCAAACCGGCGGTTTAGGTTTGCCGGTTTGGTTGAACCGGCGGTTTGCGGTTTAGGTTTAGGTTTGGTTCTAGACCAAACCTAAACCAGCGGTTCAAACCGTAAACCGGCGGTTTAACCGCCGGTTTGAGCCATTTTTTTATTTTTTTAAAATTTTTTTGGCCAAACCAGCGGTTAACCGGCGGTTTTCTTTGGCCAACAACGGCTATTAGAGCCGTTGGATGTTTAATTTTTTTTTTTGTATTATTAGTTTAATTAAAAAAAAAAATTAATACCCACAATTCCTATAAATACCATACAATTATTCCATTTAACTCACACCAACATTCTCATCTATCTACTACTACTCTCAATCTCCATCTCGTATTCTCTTTCTCGTATTCTCGATCTTTCGAAATGGCAAACCCGGATTACCCAAGCGACTACGACTTCACTCCGACTCCCGCTTTCTTTCCTAGCACACAAGAAAGCGAGACTCAACCGCCGGATTCGGAAATGCCACAAGTTCCACAAGTTCCACAAGGTGAAGGGCCATTCCGACAAGCCCCTCCACCGAAAATGCTCACCTCCGACATATTCACCAAACATTACAAGAAGGGTCCGGTCATGGACGATCATTGCCAAGTTACGTGCAATTATTGTCCGAAGGTGTACAAGTGGAAGGCGAAGGGCGGATACGGGACTTTGCAAACCCACATGCAAAAGACTCATCCGGAGAAGCTCGGAATATCACGGGGACAAACTCAATTGTCCCACGGGTTTGCATCCTCTTCCTCTCAATCTTCTTTATTTAATTATAATCATGTTGATGAATCTTTAGGATTAGCCAACTTAATTGCATCCGAAGCTTTTCCATTTTCTTATGCGGAATCTATTAATGTAAGAGAATATAACACTACTTATCTTCAACCAGCTTATAAACCAACTTCTCGTAAACAAGTTTCGAAATTAGTTTCTCATTCTTATGAACAAAAAAACAAAAAATTCTTACGGTTTTACAATCTTTTTCGCATCAAGTTTCAATTTGTAGTGATATTTGGAGTACTTTATCACAAAAACATTTTTACATGGGCATCACTTTACATTTTATCGATAATGATATGTACTTGCATAAATTTGTTATTGCCTATCGACATTTTAATGAAAGACATAGTGCCACCAACATTGCTAATTTAATAAAAACGGTTTTACAAGAATTTAATTTACAAAATCGTGTTTTTTCATACTCATTTAATAATGCTTCCGCTAACACCCGCGCCGTTAACCATTTAGTGGGAAATGCGGGTCAACTTATAAAAACTTCTTTTACTCACCAAAGATGTGCATGTCATATTTTAAATTTAAGTGTTCAAGATGGCCTAAAAGTTTTACATGAAATGTTAGAACCTATAACCGATGTAATTGAACATATTTGGCATTCAACCGAATTAAGAAGAAAATGGAGATCAACTTGTATTGAAATTTTTTTTTCCTCCGATTGCTTTTTCGAAAGATATTGGAACTCGGTGGAACTCAACCTATAAACTACTTACTCAAGCTATTCGTTATAAAGATGTTTTACAAGAATTTTCTTCACAGTTTATTTTTTGGTCTATTTTAGATGATGAAAGTATTTGGCAAACTTGTTTTGATATTTGTAGTGTTTTAAAAGTTTTTAGTGATGCTACTAATACGTTAAGTTATGTTTACATTCCTACTTCTTGTTGTTTTTTAGAAATAGCCGTAAATGTTGCCGAGGCTTTACAAACCGGTTTAGGTTTAGAATCACTTAAATATACTACGGCCGAAATGAAAACAAAATGGCTAAAATATTATGATGACGTTCCCGTAGTTTATCTTATTGCCGCCGTTTTCGATCCTAGACTTAAAATTGATGGTGTTACGGAATTTTTAAATGCTTATTATGAATGTTTAGGTTTATCTACTATTAAGAACGTTAATAATATTATTAGTAATGTTCGTGTTGAAATTGCTAAATTACTTACTTTATTTGAAACTAGTGCTAGTGCTAGTGCTTCTACACAAACAACTCCTCCACCCTCTTCTTCTTCTTCTATTCTTTCTAAAGCTAGACAAATTTTACTAAAAGAACTAAAACACCTAGACATTCATCCGCAAGTGCGGAATTTGAAGATTATCTAACTACTTCTTTTAGTTTTGATGGTGATATTGATAGTTTTGAAGTTTTACAATATTGGAAGAAGATGGCCCCAAAGTATCCAACATTAGCCAAGATTGTGCAACAAATTATGGCCGTTCCCGCATCAACGGTGGCCGTGGAGCAAGCTTTTAGTCAAGGAGAAAACATGCTAAGCTACAAGAGGAGTCAATTGAAGCCCGATAAATTGGAGGCTCAAGTATGTGTTCAAGATTGGATAAGGGCGGAGAGGAGGCAACAACGGAATGCACCCGTTTATGATAGATCATCGGATTCCAACTCTGATGATCCGGCCACTACTTCCGAGTCCGAGGCGCAAAGGTAAGGGGGTTACGAAAACAACTCGGAAGTCCGAAAAAAGGTAAGTAAAGGTAAGAGAACTACGTAGGCTTTGATTCCTCTTAAACCCCAAGAGGATACGTAGGCAACCGGGAAACCGGTTCAAGCCCTTTCCTTTTTTTTTTTCATTTAGTTCTATTCAAAATTTCAAATACTAATGTAAATATGTAATAAAAAAAAATTGAATGTATAAAAAATTTAGCTTGCTTTATTTTATTGTAGACTTGTAGTTAGTAATTTTTTTTACTATGTAATTATTTTATTCAATGTATAAAAAAATTTGGTTTCCTTTGTTGTATGTTAGTTAGTAATTTTATTTTAGTTGCTTCTTTCTTTTATTGTAGTTAGTAATTTCTTTTACTATGTAATTATTTTATTCAAAAGCTAATGTAATTGAAAAAAAATTCAATGTATAAAAAATTTGAGTTTGATTTGTTGTTTTTTTGTTAGTTATTTTATTTTAGTTGCTTTCTTTTATTTACTTACTAATTCTATTTAAATGCTATTGTAAAAAGAAAAAAAATTCTATGTATAAAATATAAATTATAAAAACATAGTTATGTAAAAAATTCTATGTATAAAATATAAATTATAAAAAAAATTCTATGTATAAAATATAAAATAACAAATGAATAAGTTTTTAATTAATATATATTATACTTATATATATTATTATTATTATTTTTTTTTTTTTTAAATTCATGTGCCAAACCGCCAAACCGGCGGTTCAAGATTTGCCGGTTTAGGTTTAGGTTTGGCCAAAGGCCAAACCTAAACCGGCGGTTCGCAAACCTAAACCAGCGGTTTAGGTTTGCGACCCACCTCTAGTTGTTATTAATCAATCCTGCAAAACATAGGCACACAAAGCAGCCGACGCAGGGGAAGCAGCTTGACAAAATTGTGTAAAGAACTAGATAAGGTTTTCTATTAGGTAAACTACTTGTCCCAGTTCTACGTTTATGATTGATCCACCTTGTTTTTTCCATGAGATCCCAACGAAACCTCAAATTTAAGTAAGTACACCACTTGGAAAGAAGCTTCCAAGAACTCAAAACCTTACATAATTCAGAATCAAAGAGTAAGCATTCATAGGAAGGACTCACTACTTTCAATTGGTAATGGTAGATAGATTCATATTTGTTGACTGCGTAGAGTTGGTGGGTTATTTCATTTTGCACATTATAAGTCAGATATTCAAAAGTTATAAAATACATCATTTCATTCTCAAACATGGATTATATATGGGAAACCTGTGAAACCAAATGTCTCCCACACATAACAAGCATTTTGGAAGAACACCAACATACAGACAGAAATTTCAGAGAACGTTTCAAAATTGTTAAGATGCGGGATTCCAGATTTTTTACCTGAGAAGTCCCAATTTTTGCTGAGTACAAGCAGTAGCTTGTGTTGTTCATCCATTGCCACCAAGGCAAGAGCCATGGCCAATCGGTTTGAAAACCATCCCAAACAGGTTTTGAGAGACAGCAACACCACTAAAGGGAGGAGAAATCCGACACTTGAGGAAATATCATCACAAGAAACCGTTTGACCGCAGGGGAGCCTTTTCCACAACTCAGTGATGAAGAAGGCATCTTTCCTCTGTCTTCAAAGTCTCGATCTATCTTTGATGATGTATACTTGTGATTCCACATTTCAATATCTGAAATAAAAGCGTTGTCGAGGACAACGTTTTAATATCTAAAATAAAGATAATAAAAACACAAATAGAGGTGCGGTCCTCGACCGCGACTATAATGTAACGTTTTTGGACAAAAAAAACTAAAGAGGCGCGGTTATACACCGTGCCTATAAGACATCTTTTTAAATATATAGGCGCGGTCCACGACCGCGCCTTTTAAGTGTAATATTTTTTTAATTTTTTTATATTTTTGTTTATTGTAAGTAGATGACATAATGACTTTATTTTTATCGCTATTTTATTTTCATAGGTATTTTTATCGAAAATAAAAATTTCGCCCCCTTTAAAATTATGTGGCCGCCACTGTAGATAGGAGTAGTATTTTTGTAGGTGTGACGAAGAAATCGACCCATACTAACAATGACCTCCAAATTATTTAATCAATATATTTATAGGGAAATGTCTTATGGTATCAACCTGAAACTATGAAAGTGTTTTAAATGCTTCTGTCATCATATAAGAAGAAAATAATGCAACTACTTCGAAACCCTAACCCATGGCCATGACTCATTAAATATTTTCACAAATCAAACAAGTCGACAAAACAAATCCATTAAAAAATGCAAATTAGAAGCTATAGAGAATCCCATAAAAGGGTTAATTAATTTCTATCGACTCTACTAATTATTACGCCTTACCGATTAAGTTCTACTTAAATTATAGATTTCTCCGTGTTCTTAGATACGCAAAAATTCGGACCGGCTCATCCAATCCGTCCGTCTAGATATAGGTATGGACAATTCGTTTGGACGGACCTCTGAATTTTTATTTACATTTTTTAGAATATTTTGATAAGTTATACTCATTTATACTACAAAATTGCAAGGACAATTTTACTGCAATTCTACTTATTAGTTTTCACGTATTTGAATTGATTTTGTTGCGTGTTCATTGTTATTGAACTCGTTGGTAATGCACTACGCACGTTGAAAACTTGTGTGTAATACATTATATTACTTGTTTTGTATGATAAATTAATTCATGAAGAAACCGACAATCATGTACATACGAGTCATACGTGTCGGCCCGACAACCCACCCACTTTTATACGTGGGTGGAAATGTGTAGCATTTGAGTCCCGAACAAGGTAGGTTGGGCCGGCATACACCTTCCAGGTAGAAATTTTTATTTATGTACCGCCCCGAACCCGGACCAAACCCGCTTTTGTACAAGTCTATTTCCAACTAAAAAATCCAATAACTTATCACATTCATTGTATTATAATTATAATAATAACATTATTAATAATAATAATAATAATAATAATAATAATAATAATAATTATTATTATTATTATTATTATTATTATTATCGAAGGTAAGACACATTACATGCCGTTGGATGGGAGCCGACTAACAAGTTGGGCTCCACATCCCTTTTGAATGGTAAGTGCAATCCTAGTCAAAATAAAGCACCTACTCCTACTAGATATGGGTCCGGTTTGAGCTAAACCGCCAAACCGACGGTTTAGATTTGCCGGGTTGGCCAAACCGTGGGTTTGCGGACCTAAACCGGCGGTTAAACCGCCGGTTTGATCATGAAACCGTCGGTTAACCGTTGGTTTGGTCCTCAAAACCGGCGGTTAACCGCCGGTTTGGTCCGTTCTGGTCTAGTTTTTCAATTTTCATTATGATTTTTAATAAACAGGCTAAACCGCCGGTTTAGGCTAAACCTAAACCGCCGGTTTGGATTTATAAGGTTTAGGCCGGTTCGCAAACCTAAACCGTAGGTTTAGGTTTGCGACCCATGTCTAACTCCTATTATATCCGGACAACTCTTTAGCAATCGAGCCCAATATTTTAAGTAGCTCCACCGCGTCGTAATCCAAGTCGCCAAACATGGAAAAGGAAAAGGGTAGAAAGTTATACCCCATGGATCTACAAACCTCCTCATACTTCTTTCTTTTGTTATCAACAGCGACCTTCGCAACTTTACCCGGAATGAAGCTAGAAAGGCTAGGCGAAGAGAAAGGAGATGTACCAATGATGTCAACACATGTGTCTTTGCCCTGAAACCAATTATAGAAAAAGATATCGGCCGGGCACAACTCCCCACCACCACCATCAACCATACAAGTATGGACCTCTTTTCGAACAAAGATCCCAATCTTGAGACACTCATAAAAAATGACATCACACACCATGTTATGCCGGTGCTTATTACCAACATGTGTAGCACAAGCAAGAGCATGGTCACCTCAAGCATCCAAAATGCCCTTCTCACAAGCAGGGCACTTGTAACCCTCCCTAAACATCTCGATGCCTAGGTGGTACTTAACGACTGTCCGAAAGGTATCCGGGTTCATAACCTGACCAAGACCAGAAACTAGGACCGCTTTAAGCCACTGCTGAGCTAGGGGTAATCTCAAGTTCTCAACTAAGGCCTTCTGCCTAACCGATAGGTCAAAGTCCCTCAGAAAACCCTTAAACACGATATTGTAATAACATCCAACCAATTTCTTCATTAAATGTGGGGCTCGGCGTATCACATGCAAGTCCAAGTCGTAGTCTTTACAAAAGTTGACCCAACAAGCATCAACCGTCTCAAAAGCAACTCCATCGCCTGAAATACCAGAAAGCCTCAAGATTTGATCTTGCAAGCTACGGGTCTGAGATCTCAAAGCCATAAAGGCAAAATGCAAAGTATCAGCAAATGAAAGAATACCAAGCCCTCCATCACTAATCGGCAAAGTAGAGAGACGCCATTGAAGGGGGTCAAATCCCGCCCTCCAACAGTGACAATCTTCTCAATAGAACAACGAAGGGCATGATCAAAGACCCCCAAAGCCTTGGAAAAATGAGAGGGGGAGCATTCCGCATTGTGAAGTACAGATGGGACACACCAGAATAAGCTCGGGTCCCCCAATCTCATAATGGCCTTCATCAAAGACTTGGTTTTCGCAACCCTCATCAAAGCAACCCGAGAACAGAAGGCCGGATCAAGGCTAACAACACCACCCAACAACTTGACCCCATCAAGCGGTCTAGCAATATGCTCCGGAAAAACACCAGACTCAAAACTATGCGGATCAACCTTCGGCCAAAAGATCTCCGTTTTACCGATACTAAGGTAAAGACCTAATGCGGGACCATCCACCCTGATGATGTCAAGCGCCTTACTAACCATCAGAGTATCACCAATCAACGTCTCATCATCAAGGTACCAAGCATTAAGCTTCAACCGGCAACAATTCGAAATTTTCCGGATAAGGGGATGAAAGACCATCGAGAAAAGCAGCGGGCCAAGAGGGTCCCCCTGCTGAACCCCCCTACAAGAATAAAGGACATGCTCTCCATAATATAGACGTACAGGACGAACATAACAGAACTCAACCCAAATAGAAATAGCGGGGAAAACTTGCCGGACCTGAGAAATCAAAGAAGTGCGATCAACGAGATTAAAAGCATTATTGAAATCAACAAGAAGCATGGAAAGACTATCATCTTCGCCTTGAGATTCCACTAACCGATTGACCGCATGCAAAACCGCTTCCCCACCGCCTGAAACTCCAACCCCGAACTGAGCATCCTAAAAATAAGGTCCAAGGGACTTACCGATAGCAGAAGCTGCAACTTTAGATACAAGACGTCTCCACATAGAGCCAACAACGATAGGGCGTATCCCGCCTCCCGGTTTAAGGATAGGCGTGAGAGGAGCACTAACAATATACTCACTAAGGGTGTCCGGACAACAACCCCTAAGGAAAAGGTTAACAACCCCAGAAATTGACTCAATCAACTCATCAACAATAGCAACATCACCACCACTAAGGGCATCCAACAAGTGTTGGGCCCGCAAACCATCCCTACCACAAGAAGTGCCTTTAGGAAAACTCCTAATCTTGTCGATCAAGGACCAAACTCTTGTTAACTTGAAGAGTAACTCCGGATTTGAGTTGAGAAGGTAAAAAAGGAGGCGGGGAAGGTGGGTGCATATCCAGAAGCCCACGGTGGGTGTCCTCAGACATGGGAGCAATACCCGAGGAGGTGAGGATACGGATGTCGGCCGCAAAATCAAAGAGAAAACAAATTACATGACGTTGGATGGGAGCCGACTAACAAGTTTGGATCTGCACCCTTTTTGAATGGTAAACGTAATCTTAGTCAAAATCAAACAAGTACTCCTACTATATTCGGGTAACTCTCTAGCAATCGAGCCCAATCTTTGGGCACGTAAGTCGTCCCTACCACAAGAGGTGCCCTTAGGAAAACTCTTAATCCTATCAAGGACCAAACTCTTATTAACTTGCAAAGCAGCTCCGAAACAGACCGACGAAGGAAATGAATGTGGTAGGGAAATCGGGTGCATATCCAGATGCCGAAGAAGAGTGTCCTCAGACGGGGGTGTGGGGGGGCAATGAGAATGCGGATGGGTGCCACAAAATGTCCATCACTAACTTTTCTTGTACACTACTTCATATTGACCTCTTCTTGACTAACATCAGCATCCCTAGGGTGGGAATCAAACACAAAAGACGATGGATCATCAACAAGACACCTAATACCTCCCGATTCCTTCCACAACTGAGTAACTCTAACGATACTTTCAGTCTGCAAACTCCGCTTCAAACCTGACCGGTTTTAAGAACAAGATTTGGGCTTATACCGATGAAGGATACAACGAGATAAAATAAGGAGGCAAACCCATATGGACAAGCAAGAGGGATCAAATAGAAATCGATCAAGGGTGTCTTTGAGGACCCTAGCAAAACCTAACCTACACTTCCACACGACGCTCTTCACAGTAAGAACATTAGCCTTAAAAAACCTTCTCAACCATAGAAGCATCAAACCCATCATCAAGATCTGGAACACCCTGAACCATCGCCGCATCAATAATATCCTGAGAAGCAGCGGATACAAGAGAAGGCTGCGGAAAACCATGAATGTAGAAAATAACAAACCCATTATTAGACAAAGGAGCTTCGATCACACCATTTGTATGAAAACAATTCTTAGACACCGTGTGAGTGACGCAACATTCCCCACAAAACCAAAGACCGGCTTGCATAAGGACCGCCACAAAATTATTATACACACAGTGATCAGAGCCAATACAGGACTTAGCCCCGGGTAAGACGTCACCACACAAATGGATATCCCGCAAGTTCCTAATGAAGTAAGCCGTGGTAAGGCCCTTACCTCCGCCATCACGACATCCGTCTAGCTCAATGAAGGTGCAGTACACACGCACGGGTGACACAATACCCGCACCACTCATACAAGAGACCAACAAAAAACACAATAAACACAATAAACAAACACCAAATGCAACATCAACCAAACGTCTCCAAACCTAGCCACATAAAGCAACGACAATAAGCAAATTACAAGAAATAAACCAGATTTACCAAACAAAACACAATAAACCAATCACGGTAACAACCAAACCAGATGCAGGAAACCAACTACAGTAGTAGAGACCAAACAAATGAAGCAGCAGCAGCAGAGACGGGCGAACACCGGCCGCATCCACCAGACAATGACGTAGGAAACAAATGCAAACGCAACAACCGCATCACCCAGACCCAAACCAGATGCAGGGAACCAAAAGCAGTAGCCAATACCAAACAACGGAAGAAGCAACAAATAGAAACGTGTAGAACAGGCACCAACCGCATCTACCAAACGCAAACGCAGAAACCAAAAACTAAAGCAACGGCAAAAACCAAACACCCGCCGTTAGGGAGAGAGAAAACTCGGCACAGTCACAGACGCCAGGGACGGCAAAACCAAACGAAGAAAGAGGATCTGCATCGGCCATTAGGTAGAAGGGGAGAAGAGGGGGAGAGGAACTGATCTTGGGAGAAGGAGAATCGCCGACCACCAGAGAGAGCCGGAAAGCTTTACACCGTCCGACGGACCACCACGCCAGAGAGGGAGTCATGAGAACCGTCGGTTGCCGGGTGCAGAACCCAAAAGGCTATAGGGATCGCCAAAAGCGCCATCGGGAGAGGACCCGCAAGATTATTATTATTTATTATTATTATTATTATTATTATTATTATTATTAATAAAACCGAAGGTAAAACACATTACAAGCCGTTGGATGAGAGTCGACTAACAAGTTGGGCTCCACATCCCTTTTGAATGGTAAACGCAATCCTAGTCAGAATAAAACAAGTACTCCTACTATATCCGGGCAACTCTTTAGCAACCGAGCCCAACCTTTTAAAAAGTTCCACCGCGTCGTCACCCAAGTCGCCAAACGTGGAAAAGGAAAAGGGAAGAAAGTGATACCCCATGGAGCTACAAACCTCAGCATACTTCTTCCTCTTGTTATCAGCGGCAACCCTCACAGCTTTACCCGGAATGAAGTTAGACAGGCCAGGCGAAGAGAAAGGAGATGTACCAGTGATGTCAACACAAGTGTCTTTGCCTTGAAACCAATTATATAAAAGGATGTTGGCCGGGCGCAGCTCCCCACCTCTATCATCAACCATACCCGTATGGACCTCTTTCCGGACAGAGATCCCAATCTTAAGACACTCATCAAAAAAGGCATCACGCACCATGTTATGCCGATGCTTAATACCAACCTGTGCAACACAAGCAAGAGCATGGTCACCCCAAGCGTCCAAAATGCCCTTCTCACAAGCTGGGCACTTGGAGCCCTCCCTAAACATCTCAATGCCCAAGCGATACTTAAGGACGGTTCGGAAAGTAGCCGGGTTCATAACTTGACCAAGACCAGAAATCGGGACCGCTTTAAGCCAATGCTGAGCCAAGGGTAGCCTCAAGTTTTCCACAACGGCCTTCTGCCTAACCGTAAGGTCAAAGTCCCTCAGAAAACCCTTAAACACGATATTGTAATAACATCCAGCCAATTTCTTCATTAAATGGGAGGTTGGACGTATCACAGTCATATCCAAGTTGTAGTCTTTACAGAAGTTGACCCAATAAGAAGCAGCCGACCCAAAAGCGGCACCATCACCTAAAACACCAGAAAACCTCAATATCTGATCCTGCAAGCTACGAGTTTGAGATCTCGAAGCCAGAAAAGCAAAATGCAAAGTATCGGCACATGACAAAATGTCAAGCCCTCCGTCACTAATCGGCAATAGCCGCCATTGAAGGGGGCCAAATCCAGCCCCCCAGCAGTGACAATATGCTCAACAGAACAACGAAGGACATGATCAAAGACCCCCATAGCCTCGGAGAAATGAGAAGGGGGAGCAACCCGCATAGCAAAGTAAAGACGGGACACGCCGGAACAAGCTCGAAGAAGCAGAAGCTCACACTGAGGGTCTCCCAATCTCATAATGGCCTCCATCAAAGACTTGGTTTTCACAACTCTCATCAAAGCAACCCGAGAGCAGAAGGCCGGGTCAAGGCTAACAGCACCACCTAACAACTTAACCCCATCAAGCGGTCTAGCAATAAGCTCAGGAAAAACACCGGGCTCATAACTACGCGGATCAACCTTCGGCCAAAAGATCTCCGTTTTACCAATATTAAGGTACAAACCAAGTGTGGGACCATCCGACCTGATGATGTCAAGCGCCTTACTGACCATCAGGGTATCACCAATCAACGTCCCATCATCAAGGTACCAAGCATTAAGCTTTAACCGGCAACAATCTGAAATTTTTCGGATAAGGGGATGAAGGACCAACGAGAAAAGCAACGGGCCAAGAGGGTCTCCCTGTTGAACACCCTTACAAGAATAAAGGACATGCTCTCCATAATACAGACGTGCAGGGCGGGCATAACAGAACTCAACCCAAGGAGAAATGGCGGGGCAAACCTGTTGGACCTGAGAAATCATAGAAGTGCGATCCACGAGATTAAAAGCAATCTTGAAATCGACCAGAAGCATGGAAATACTATCATCTTCACCCTGAGATTCCACTAACCGATTGACCGCATGCAAAACAGCCTCCCCGCCGCCCGAAACCCCAACCCCGAACTGAGCGTCCTCAAAATAAGGTCCAAGGGACTTACCGATAACAGAAGCCGTAACTTTAGATACAATACGCCTCCAAATAGAGCCAACAACAATAGGGCGAATCCCGCCTCCTGGTTTAAGGAGAGGCGTAAGAGGAGCGCTAGCAATATACTCACTAAGGGTGTTCGGGCAACAACCCCTAAGGAAAAGGTTAACAACCCCAGAAATCGACTCAATCAGATCATCAGCAATAGCAACAGCCCCACCACCAAGAGCATCCAACAAGTGTTGGGCCCGCAAACCATCCCTACCACAGGAGATGCCTTTAGGGAAACTCCTAATCCTATCAAGGACTAAACTCTTGTTAACCTGAAGAGCAACTCCTGATCCGACCGGAGAAGGTAAGGAAGGAGGCGGGGAAGACGGGTGCATATCCAAAAGGCCCTGGAGGGTATCCTCAGACATGGGAGCAACACCCGAGGAGGTAAGGATACGGATGGCAGCCGCAAAATGACCATCGCTAACCTTCCTTTTACACTGTTTCAAGTTAGCCTCAACAGGGCTACCATCAACATCCCTGGGGCGGGAATCAACCACAGAAGCCAGAAGTTCCTCGACAAGACATCTAATACCTCCCGGTTCTTTCCACAATCGCGTAGCCCTAGCAATACTTTCAACCTACAAACCCCGCTTCACACCCGACCGATTTTCAGAACATGACTTAGGCTTATATCGATGAAGGATACAACGAGGTAAGATAAGGAGACAAACCCACGCGGACACACAAGAGGGATTAGAAAGAACCCGATCAAGGGCGTCTTTGAAAACCCTAGCAAAACCCAATCTGCACTTCCACGGGACGTTCTTCACAGTAAGAACACCGGCATTAAAAACCTTCTCCACCAAGGAGACGTCAAACACATCATCATGAGCAAGGGCATTCGGGCCAACCACAACATCCACGATATCCAAAGGAGCAACCACAAGAGAAGGTCGAGGCCACCCATGAACATAAAAAGCAACCGACCCATCACAAGACAACGGAGCAGCAACAACCCCATCTGAATGAACACAATTCTTAAACACCGTGTGAGTGACGCAACATTCACCACAAAACCAAAGACCGACTTGCCGAAGAACCGCCACAAAACTATCATAGATACCTTGATCAGAACAAATAAGAGACTTAAACCCGGGAAGGGAGCCATCACACAAATGGATATCGCGCAAGTGTCTAATGAAGTAAGCCGGGGTAAGACCCTTACCCCCACCATCACGACACCCGTCCCGCCCAACGAAGGGGCCGTGTACCCGCACGGGTGGAACAGAACCCGAGCCCCTCATCCAGGCAACAGAACCAAGGTAGACAATATAAACCAACAAATAGAAGCAGAACCAAGGCAGATATGCTGACAACCCTGCAACGAATAAACCAACAAATAGAACAGTGCAATGAAGATATGCAGAAGAAAATGTTGTGGAAGAAAGCAGCCAAACACCACAAGGGGCGAGCGCCAGAACAGTGCGGAGAGAACACTACGGCACGCAAGAGGAGAGGGCACGCCGGAAATCGCCAGACCAGTGCGAAGATCTGCAAAAGAAAAGACAGTGGAAGAAAGCAGTCGATCACCACCAAGGCGCGAGGGAAGAAAGCAACGCCGGAGGGAGAGCACGCCAGAGCAGTGCGGAGGAGTGGAAGGACACGCCAGAACAGTGCGGAGAATTGATTAGGGCCAGAGAAAACCGCCGGAGAAGACTCGAGCGCAGAGTAGCGCCACCAGGGAAAACCGCCTAGAGAAGAAGACGAATAAGACGGCGAGCGCGAAGGAGACGCCGGAGAGGGGCAGGAAGGAACCGCCGCCCAGGGAGCGTCGCGCCGTCACAACAGCCGCCGGAGCACAACGCTGGCAGCCAGGGAGGGCCCCATTTGGAATGCCCTAGGGATCCAAATGCTCGAAGTAATACGATTCATCAGAAAATTAATCATAATTGGACACAAAAAAAATCCAAATTACACATTATTATATAATTTGCATGAAATTAAAATTTAACTACAAACCATATTAAAATATCCAAACGATATACACAGAAATTAATTAATATACCTATGTTATAAAAGGTACACAAATTGATGTGTGCACTTCATTGATCAATTACACAGAAAATTCTCACAGAAATGAAAAGAACAAACTGATCCAAAATACACAAATTAATTTTAATTATTCAAATAAATTTAATTTCAATTACACGGGATAAAAAATTACAAAAATATGCATGCTTAAAATTTTTTTTTTATAATACAACTTGTTTAAAAAAGAAAAACTTATTAACTTGGTAAAAAAAGTGGATAAGAGGTAATACAAAATCTAACTTAAAAAAAGGTTCCCTCAATTAAGAAGGTCTTTGAAGCGTTGGATTGAAAACGTGAAATCTAGGGCCGAAAACAAAAACTAGAATTAGGATATGTTCGGTGAAGCTAGATATTTTAGTAGTTTTAATTTTTTGAGTAATTTTAAATTTTTGTTAGATTTTTTAATAGAGTTTTAAAGAGTTTTGTAAATTTCGAAAATCTAACAAATAATCTAATTAATGTTTGGGAGAGTAGATTTGTGGATGAATTTGTATGATAAATTTAGCAAAAAGTCAAAAAAATAAAAATGTACAAATTATTAAAGATGTAAAAAAGGGTCAAAATTGTAAAGTTTTGATAATCTGCCCAAAAAGGCAAGCTATTAGTTATAGCTCCTCAAAAACCTCTTAAAAAGGTAAAACTCATGGAAAATCTTGCTTGTCAAACATCACGTAGTTTTCTAAAAACGCAAAACTTGATGAAATTTTACGGAAATAGATACCGAACATATCCTAAGGTTTGTAGTAGTATTTTGGTAGCGGTGATGATCGAAGAAGATACATCAATTAAGAGTGAGAAGTTAGAAGTACACTGAAAACGATAGTATTAGTAGGGAAGTTTGTGAAGAAATGGAGACATACTCACATTGACCCATAGATTATTAATCAATATATTTTTTAGGGAAATGCCTTATTGGTTTCAACCCGAAACTCATCTTCGTCGTGTTTTACAAACACTTATCATATAAGACGAAAAATCAAACAAATCCATTTTAAAAAACGCAAATCAGAATGTAAAGATAATCCCATAATAGGGTTAATTAATTTCCATCGACTCGTACGTGAATAATGACAGCCATAGCACACTGCGCGCCTGAGCCTTCTCCCCGGCATGTCCTTGTGTTCTTCCGTCACGGTTGGCCTGATATTGACAAAACCCGTTTTTAATCTTAAACTTCTTCTTCTCCACCTTGATTTCTCCTTGTTTGGGGGCAAGTGACGAAGGATGCCTGCGTATGCATGCATACGTGTCCTTCAACCCCAACTTCCGCCTTCCTCAATTCAACAGCCTGACACCCTTCTTTCATGCGTTCACAATATCCCATTAATTACCATATATACGGCGCTACCCTCTCCTTACCCAGCCGTCTATGTATCTAACTTAGATCCAATAACTTAGAGCCATGGGAAGGGCGAAGCTTCAGATCAAGAAGATTGAGAACATAACAAACAGGCAGGTCACTTTCTCTAAACGAAGGACCGGCTTGATCAAGAAAGCTTATGAGCTCTCTGTGCTTTGCGATGTTGATCTTGCTCTTATCATGTTTTCTCCCTCTGGAAGGCTTACTGCTTTCTCTGCTAAAAAGAGGTCTGCACCCTCTTAATTCTATTTACATCAAAATAGACTATCATTCTCATTTCTAATTTTTACTCATTCAGTATTGAAGATGTTCTTGAAAAATATCTGAACCTTCCTGAGAACGAGAGGGGAAGGTAAACCCTAAATCCCTAATCATATGATTATGTACTTCATTTCCAGCTTGACTAATTGATGGATGTCTTCTTTTGCTGTACATGCATTAATGAAGTCTGCATAATCAAGAGGTATATATATGTCCATCTGTATGATTACCTGGAAAATAGCGTGTCAAGATCATAATATTATGTATATTATTACCGCAGGTTCTGCTGAAGGTGTTGGGTAGGGCAAAGGTTGATGAAAACCATGCCAATCTAGCAGCAAGGTTTAATTACTATTTACTACTCCTTCCTTACTCCTTCAGATAAATTATAAATTTTTACTTGCAATGCTTACTTTTGCTGGTCTTGTTTAATAAGCTCGAGCAGCCAAGCGGGTATTGATTCTCAGATTGAGGTAGACTCCCTTTTATGTATCTTAAATGAATCTTATCGAGTCCATGCTTCTTACCAACATTTTTATTGATACAGCAAGTGCAGCAGGAGATTACCATGTGCAGGTCAATAATGGAAGACATGGAAAGAAAGCTAAGGTGAGCTTTCACCTTATAATACATTATTTTATATACTCTAGGTAGTTGTGTTATGTGACACAGTAAAATTATAGGATTTACGAAGGTGAGATCAGAACGTTATGTGAAGCTGAAGAGCGTGAAAACGTGCTCATGGAAGCTTTAGAACGTGTTCGTCTGTGCAAGGTACCTAATTAACGATCTTACGATCAACATAAGTTTCCTGCATCTACTGATTGGTTACCAACTGCGCTTCAACAGAAAATATTGGAGTACAATTGCCGAGATGGTTATCAAACCCCACAGCCAAGTCGATCCATCGATTACATATCCTGTTCTTCAGAAAGTGCAAATATAAGCAACATCGACATAGCTTCTGGAAATGGTGCCAACCTTATCTTCAACTGGGTCCCTCCACCGAGAGATCCTCATGTTCAAATCCTTAATTTTACGGGCTCTAATGGCGTCCTCCACCCAAGGTACGTTTGTATACTTAATACCTTGTAAACGCACACAAAATGCGTATGTAGACTGTAGTGGATGCGCTTGAGGACTTTTTTCAATATATATTATATATGTAGGGATGAACAGCAGAGTATGGTTGAATCGATACTCCGTCGTCATCAACATGATGGGCAAAGGTGCATGGGTCCCGGCAGCGGTTTGGAAGTCGACGATATCAACACCGCCTCCAGCTTCCACGGCGCCCACTTTGGACTTCTGCCGCGGCTTGATGCCAACCTCTCCCCCACTTGGCCGCCTATTGCTGATTTTTACCCTACAAATGCAGGTTTATTTCTTATCATAATTTCCGCCTATAACTCCGCGACTCAAAAACTTAGAAAAAGCGTGGTAAACCAAATTATTTCTTAAATTTTATGGAATTGGAATTAGAAGTGTTAAAAAAAAAACTGATCCGTTAATAATATGACTACTCGATTTGAATATAAACAATTTTTAATCAATCTGGTAAAAATTTATCTGTATGCTTTCCGATCAGTTGAAAATTTCCGAATATGCGGATCGTATGCGGATCATGTTCTTTTTACCCGAATATTCGATATCCTATAAAATGTATAGTATGTATCAAAATATAACACTTGTTGCATTAGCTGAGATGGGAAGAGTGAGGGTGTACTTATATCACTTTTTTTATAAAGAATTTAGCTAAATAGTCCATTTTCTATTTTCATTAAACATATTTATATCATTATTAGAGAGAAATCTCAAAAAAGACTTATTTAGCTAATTTGTCCATTATTTTTATAATCATTTTTCAACTATAACTATAAATCTGTTGAGTAAAATTGATTTGTGGGTATTTGCAGAAGAATGTTTGGAGAGATGAAAATATTAGTAGCCAGCATCTTCGTCACATGCGCTTCAAGCCTTCAACTTCAACTATTGGGGGTTTGGCTGTTTGCAGAAGAATGACAACTAATTTGGTGTATTTTGAGAGTAGAATTAATAAGTTTTATTAAAAGCTTAAGTGACGTGTTTAAGCTGAATTAACTTATCCCTTGTATATTATCATTTACATATTCCAACCAAAAAAAATTATCATTCACTTATTTTGTTTAAAATTACCATCTTAAAAATGTGTTTTTGTTC
This sequence comes from Fagopyrum homotropicum, assembly GCA_033239125.1. NCBI lineage: Eukaryota > Viridiplantae > Streptophyta > Magnoliopsida > Caryophyllales > Polygonaceae > Fagopyrum > Fagopyrum homotropicum. The sequence goes on from BSWB01000006.1 coordinate 24,582,679, forward strand.
AAAGAAATATTCAAACTATGCGGTTGAGTAAGCAAAACAAGGCAGTTTTTATTAAACAACAATATATATCATGGAAAACAGAAAAAAAGTTCATTAATAGCACCCTAAGAGAGCTACATTCGAAGAAGATTGTTAGTTTCTGAAAACTGACTTGATTCAATAACAAAGAGAATGGCTCATAAATAGCCTTACATGAACATGGAATAAGGAAACAAACTAACGATCTCCTAAAACCTAGCTGCAGACTAAAATAAATAAGATGCTGGGAACAAATAGTTAACAGTCCTAAATAGTAGGATACTATTCTAACAAATCTAACAACTCAATTCTATCATTACTCCTCCTAAACTAGGTTGTCTAGTTTATCTGTGGTGCGTCACAAACTCCCAGCTTCTTCCTTAGCTTCTGAAATGTCTCTAACTTGAGTGGCTTGGTGAGAATGTCTGCTACTTGTTGGTGAGTACCACACCACTTCAGCTGCAGTACCCCTTCATTCACCAGATCACGCAAGAAGTGAAACCTTACATCAATATGCTTGCTCTTGCCATGCATTACAGGGTTCTTTGGCAACTTAATTGTCGAGTTATTGTCAGAGAAAACGACAGGACATTCACTACCTTCATAACCAATCTTCTTTAATAACCTCTTCATCCATATCATCTGACATGAACATGTTGCAGCTGCTACGAATTCCGCTTCAGTGGTACTTAAGGTGACAATGGGTTGCTTTCGAGACGCTCAAGCTACTGCTGCATCACTTAGAAGAAAAGCATAACCTGATGTGCTCTTCCTATCCTCCATACTTCCTGCATAATCACTGTCAGTAAAGCCAACCACCTCTCTATTTCCCCTTTTCTTATAGAAAATTCCATAACCAACAGTGCCCTGCAAATACCTCAAAACACGTTTGGCTGCCATCAAGTGAAGTTCAGTAGGCCTGGACATATATCTGCTAATTAAACACACTGCATACATTACATCAGGCCTTGTAGCAGTTACATACATTAAGCTCCCAACCAGCTGCTTATACAAAGAACCGTTCACCTTAACTCCACTATCATCCTTATGAATTTTGAAACCTGGTGAGATCGGATTCTGTACAGAATTGCTGCCATCCAGTCCAAATTTCTTTAGCATATTCTTCACATACTTCTTTTGACTAATGAATATCCCATCGTCAAGCTGTAGCACTTCTATTCCAAGAAAGTACCTCATGTATCCCAAATCAGACATGTCGAATTCTTTCATCATGGACTCCTTGAATTCGCTTATCATAGCTTCATCATCTCAAGTATAGATCAAGTCGTCAACATACAAGCTAATGATCAGGCGTTTACCTTGATTGTTGACTCTGGTGAACAAGGTTTGTTCACTGACATCCTTCGCAAAACCCACTTTCTTGAAATATGAGGCTATCCTGCTAAACCATGCTCGTGGTGTCTACTTAAGTCCATACAAGGCTTTGTGGAGCTTGTAAACTTTGGACTCTTCAATTTTCAGCTCATAGCCCTTCGGTTGCTCAACATAAACCTCCTCAGTTAATTCTCCTTGAAGAAAGGCTGACTTTACATCTAGTTGGTAAATTTTCCAACTTCTCTGAGGTGCTGGGGCCAAGATCATCCTTATTGTATCCATACGTGCCACAGGTGCATACACCTCTTCATAATCAATCCCATGAGTCTGAGCATACCCTTTTGCAACCAGCCAAGCCTTATACTTTTCAATTTCTCCAAGTTAATGAGCTTTGTCTTGTAAACCCATTTGACTCCAATGCTCTTAGCTCCCTTTGGCAGATTAGTTAGCGTCCAGGTTCCATTTTTCTTAATGGAATTGATCTCAGAATCCATGGCTTGTTTCCATTCTTTACTTCTGACAGCTTCCTCAAAACTGATTGATCTGAGGTAGCAAATAAAGCAATATCGGTAATATCAGTAAAACTAGCCTCCTGAGCTTCTTCCTCCTCTCCACCAGTAACATAATCTTCCAACCAAGCTGGTGCTCTCCTAAGACGAATTTCTCTTGCATTGGAAGTCTCAGGAGCCTCATTTCCAGAGTGTCATGGCTTCTTGGATTGTCCAATGATATACCAGGGCTAAAGGCTCCTTCATTCCTTACTGCTACAACATGCCCAACTCCTTCATTGCTTGCTACTGTAGTAAGTTCCGTTCCTTCATTTACAACATCAGTTTCTCCAATCTCAGACTCTGCATTGTTACTGCCCCATTCCAGATCAATAGTGATCAAGTCTTTATAGCTAGCACCCCAACTCCATTTCTTGTCTTCCTCGAAGACCACATCTCGGCTAATCAAGATCTTTCTGCTTGAAGGATCATAAAGCTTGTATCCTTTTGATTCACTACTCACACCAAACAAAACACAACTACGACTCTTGTTTTCAAGCTTTGTTCGACGGACATCAGGTACATGAGCATGAGCCAAGCATCCAAATACTCTAAAGTGCGCAACAGAAGGCTTTACACCACTCCAAGCCTCTTCTGGTGCCATGTCTTTAACAGAAGATGTAGAACATCTGTCAAGAACATAAAAGGCCCAATTCACAGCTTCTGGCCAGAAAGTCTTAGGTACCTCTTTCTCTGCTAACATGCTTCTGACCATGTTCATAATTGTTATGTTCTTCCTTTCCGCCACCCCGTTTTGTTGTGGAGTATAAGCCGTAGTCAGTTGCCTCTTGATTCCGTTTTCTCTACAAAAATCATTGAATTCACTTGAAGTAATTTCTCTTCCACGATCCGTTCTTAAGCATTTAATAGACAGACCCGACTCCTTCTCTACTAGACTCTTATACTGCTTAAAGTGAGTGAATGCATATGCCTTGTATGCAAGAAAGAATACACAAGCCTTCCTACTAAAGTCATCAATAAAAGAAATAAAATACCTCTTTTGACCATTTGACATAGGAGAAATAGGGCCGCAAATGTCAACATGAACAAGCTCCAATTTTGTTGAAGCTCTCCACAAACTCTTCTTTGAAAGGCATTCCCGGTGTAGCTTTCCTTTCAAGCACTCAGTACAAATGCTGATTCCTGCAGATTAGGTAGCCCCCTCACCATTTCCTTGCTCTGAAGCATTTTCAATCTTGTGCAGCTAAGATGACCATATCTGCGGTGCCAAAGTTGAGTTGAATCTTGTGTGCTAGCCTGAAAACACGCCTCCTTTGTATCTTGTCCATGTGGTTGTTTGTTTGAGAGCAAAACAAACATCATGTTGGATGTCATCTCACTTGTAATAATTAGGCCCTTTGTAGGATGATAAATTCTGCATTGATTATTCTTCAAAAGAACAGCCAACCCCTTCTCTTGTAATTGGCCGATGCTCAGCAAGTTGGTTTTCAGTTCCGTCACATAGTAGACATTTTGAACAAAATGACTAACACCTTCAAAAAGCAGCCTCACACTTCCTTTGCCCACAACCTGCATCTGCATATGGTTCCCTAATCTGACGGACCTTCTGAATCCTTCTTCTAGATCACAAAAGAGAGAGGCGTCACCACTCATGTGATTGCTATAGCCGGAGTCAAGGAACCAATAAACATCATTTTGATTCAGCCTTAGTGATTCCGTATGGGCCATAAGCAACATTTCTTCATACTCTTCCATCTCAGTCAAATTTGTTTGCTTGGTCATGTTGGGACACTCATATTGGTAGTGTCCCAATTGATGACACTTGTAACATTCAATTGTTGCTTTGCTGAAATTTTGGCGACCCCCGCCTCTGCTTCGTCCACCTCGAAAGGACCAGATCTCCCACGACCTCGTCCACCTCGACTATCATTGTAAGAAACAGTAAGCGCTTGTTCCTCGTCTCCCTCTTTCTTGAACTTCTGTTCATGAACCAGAAGTGAACTTTGTAAAGCATCGACTGAAAGATCATCGATGTCTTTTGCCTCCTCTATGGAACAAACAATATAGTTCCATTTCTCAGTGAGAGTCCTCAGAATTTTCTCCACAATTTTGACATCAGTCATGTCTTCTCCACAATTTCTCATATCATTCGCGATCACCATCACCCGCCCAAAGTACTCATTGACTGATTCACCTTGTTTCATTGCTAGGACATCAAAATCCACGCGGAGACGATTGAGTTGGGCTCGCTGAACTCGTGCATTCCCTTGATACTTCATCTTCATGGAATCCCACAGTTGCTTGAACGTCTCCTTCTTGGTGATTGTTTTAAGAATTGACTTGTCAAGAGATTGAAACAAGTAATTCTTAGCCTTTAGATCTTTGAGCTACATCTCGTCTAGGGATTTTCGTTGCGCTGGAGTTAACACCTCTCCAGCAGCAGGTTGGATGAATCCCGTGTGTACAACCGTCCAATATTCCTTAGAACGAAGAAGATTCTCCATGACCATACTCCAATGATCGTAATCTCCATCGAATTTAGGAATAGATGGCTGAGAGAAACGATTATTGCCTTCAGACCCCATTCTTTGTTCTTCTCTACTTTGTGTTTTCTCTCACAAATTCTACTTATCTTTCCTCTTGGTGGTTCTCTCACGAACCACTCTGTTCTTTTCTATGAAGGTCAGCTCTGATACCAGATATTAGTTTCTAAAAACTGACTTGATTCAATAACAAAGAGAATGACTCATAAATAGCCTTACATGAATATGGAATAAGGAAACAAACTAACGATCCCCTAAAACCTAGATACAGACTAAAATAAATAAGATGCTGGAAACAAGTTAACAATCCTAAATAGTAGGATACTATTCTAACAAATCTAACAACTCAATTCTATCAAAGATCAAGTAGAGTGAGGCAAACACGAGAATAATTTCCATCTTTTCTAGAAAGATCATTTTTCAAAATCAGGTAAATGACTGAAAAGTAAAAAAGAAGGATACCCGAAATGAGGCAAACACGAGAATAATAGGGAGACTAGAAGAATAGAGGGACGAATAGCCCATAAAAACTAGTTAGAATCTTAATTAAACGTAGAAACAAATAATCCACAAGAAGAATAGAGAGACAAAAGACGAAGAAGGATATATTAACTGAAGTCGAGAAGAAGAATGTTGAGTTCTGGTGGTGGAGCACTAGAGTTGTCAAGAAGCCTGAACTAGAGATGGATATCAAAAGAACGGTTCATTCAATAAAGAAAGAAGTATACCTAAACTGTAACCTGAACTTGAGAGTGGATAAGGGAAGGAAAATACTAGAGGAAGTGAAGTTTGAGTTAAAAATTATCATGTTGTAAAAATATATCTATATATACACTACCAAGATTCGAACCTAAATCGAAAAATGATACATGAATTGAGGCGATCACGATAAGAATAGGGCGACTAGAATAATAGAGCGACAAAGGAGCAAAAAAAACTAGTAAAACAACTTTGTTAGATGTAAATAACAAACAATAGACAAGAAGAATAAGGAGACAAATGATGAAGGAGGATACCTGAACTGAAGTTGAGAAGAAAATGGTTGAGTTCCGGTGGCCGGTGGTGGTGGAGCATCGAAGTTGTCAAGAAGCCTAGACTAGAGAAGGCAAGAAAAAGCTCGGTTCCACCAAAGAAAGAAGAATACCAGAATACCTAAACTGACACATGAGTTGAAGACTGGAGAAGGGAAGACGATCAAAAGAAGAATATGGAGATTACCAAAAATATATGCAACAAACAATAAACAAGGAGAATAAGGAGACAAAGGACGCAAAAGGATACCTGAACTGAAGTTGAGAACAAGGTTGAGCTCTGGTGGTGGTGGAGCACTAGAACCGTCAAGAAGTTTGAACTAGAGAAGGCAAGCTAAAATTTGGCTCATTCAATAGAGAAAGAAGAATGTCATAATACCTAAACTTAAACCTGAATTGAAGTGTGGAAAATGGGCCAAATAATACTTTTTAAATTCTAGACGAGCGGCTCGGGCTGTGGCGAGCTCAATAACAAGCTTGTATTCGGCTCTGTGATGTTCGGAGAAAGGTACCGCTAGTATCTGATAGAAACATCTTCGTTGGATCACCGAAGCATTATCATTAACTTGAATTGCGTGTGATATGACGCAACATCTGTATGAATCTTTCGTGGAAGACCCTGGATTTTTTTAAATTTGCAAAAGCTCTCACATCTAGTGATGTTGACGATATACAGAAGTTCCTTCAAGCATCTGTTGATGACAAGCATACTTCTTGTCACTTGGTTCTAAAGTTATGAGAAAAATTAGCATGCCAATTATGTTTTGCAAGATAAGGGAACAGGTTCACATTCATTTGAAAACCAACTAAGGGAGAGACTCTTGAGCCATCAGAAATAATAAGCCTTCCATTCATTTGAAAAATAACTTCGAAATCAATCTCAAATCACCTAACTAGCTTAATAATAATTACAGAAGACACAAAAAACTAAAGCAGAGGTAATAATCTTTGTTAGTGGTTGTAAGTTTATTATATTACTTAAACTGAGTTGCTATGTACACAAATCATACTGGTTCCTACCTTTCAAGAAGCACAAACTCAAAATTTTGAAACCCCGTTTTTTCAAATTCTGAAAACAGGACTGTGGTGTTGATATTATGAAGTCCCTTTTTTGCTATCTCAGCAGAACAACCTTTTTTATAGCCATGTTAGAAATGCATGTGGAAAATAGTGGAATGTGACTGCTCATAATTTTTAGCTCTTGTATGTTTTCCTAAAGAATCATTGCAGAGGCATTTTATAAGTGTAAACATTTACAAAATTAAATTGAAATTAGACGGTAGAATTAATTTGGAAGTTTAGCCTTTAGGATCGAGAAATTCTTCAAGAGTTTTGGTCTGGCGAGCATAACATTGATTGAATAAGGAGTGCCTACTAATTGACTTATATCACTTATATGCAAACACACTAGACCCATTTTGTTCATTTGATGATGATATACTTAGATACACGGATAACTTGCAAGTTCAGCTTGATTCCCATTTAATTCGCACTTAGCTTGCGGATTTGTGGTGGTTTTGGTTATAGGTTGGGAGGTGAAGGCTGCAGATTTGACAGTTAGTCCTGTCTATCCGGCTGCAGATTTGACAAAGATTGTTCTCTTCCAATCAGCAATCTTTAGGTTGCCGCCAATAATAAGTACATGGGCCAAAAGAACAAACACCAGGAAGCAGAAGTTGTAGGAGATGATGCACGTAACGACAACTAAGCATTGCCTGTGAACAGCCGTCCTCTAGAGGTATACGCAAACACACTTGTATATACAATAGTCTTATAATACTTGATACTCATTATATAAATTCAGATTTGTTAGAAAATAGGCATCTCATTAACCCACTATTTTACCTTCATTCCCACCAAAGCAAATACTTAGTATCATCCGAGCAAGAGTATATCTTCATTTTCACCAAATTCATCCAATTTAAACATCTTCTTGTTGTCTAAACAAACAAGGAAAAAGGCATGTATTCAGCAGAAGCTCATCTCTTGCTATCAATCAAAGGTTACGGAATTCGACCCTTGAAACAATTATGAACCAAATGCATTTTTTTTCAAGGGTCAATCTTTCTTAGAAAATTAATAGTATGTAGATTTTGTAACAACTATGACATTAGAAAAGGCAGCCACATATTCAACACTCAACAGGAGGATTATACAAACTTGTCAAAGCCCACACATTACCCCTAAAGCTAAAAGTGTTCTATGAATGATTGTCGTACGTTGAACAAGCACACAATGCGACAAAGGGATAGCTAAAAGTGTTCTTTGTGAGTAGGTATATAAATATCCAAATGCCTCACAACCTTCAACAGTAGGCATAAAAACTGTTTTTGACTGGAAAACAATTTTTTTAATTTTTTTATTTACTACTCAAAAGGTCAAACGTAATCTTAGTGACTACAACTTGTAAGTTAAAAGCATGGAAATTCTATAGATGACTAAATCAGGAAGAGCAGATTGTAGGATGACAACATTGCAACGTTACCTGCACCAACAACTGTTTTTCCTGTATACATAAAGTAAGGCCACAGAACAAAATCGACAGGCTTGGATACCTTCAGTTCAACACTCCTTTCTGGGAAGGTATATTGTCCCTTTAAATTATATTCGAGGGAAGTAATTCAAGTGCCCCAGAAGCAACAAGAAAGTAGTAGAAGCATAGCAATATACCCATCAAGAGGATTAACAACGTCAGGGATTCACCAAACCATAATTTATTTATCTTATGAGCTATCTGAGGAATAAGATAATTAGCATTTGCTGATAGGATAATTAGCATTTGCTGATATGATAATAGTGTAGTTGTTCACCGAATGAAGAGAGCGTGAAGTGCAAATCTCTTACATTGAAACAATCCTTCCAAATGAAGAGAGCAGATTGTTGAAAGCTTTTACCAGGAGAAAAATGAAAATATCCAGCAACCATGTTCACTTCCAATAATCCATAAGCGTTGCAACCTTCACCTTCTTCTTCTTTAGTTTTTTGCATGAAACCTTCTCATTTGCACTAACAAGACACAGAACCAAGCAATCTCAAATTAAAATCTGAATCAAAAACACCTCCTTGCTTATTCCTCAATGCTCCTATACATAAGATTAGTATTCAATCTAAAATATTTAGCATTTCTCCTTCACTTGGTTGGCATCTGACAGTCAAACACCTCTTTAGAGTTTCTTATAGATTACTTAACTTATTTGGATGCTTTTGTTAAGTACCGAAGCATGATTGTGCATACCCATCTTCGTGAAGACATAAAGCAAGAATGACCACAGACTTTACAAGGCATATGTGATGCTGAAAAAGCAGGAGAGTCAAAGGAAGTTCATTCCCCTTTACTCATTGCAGCAGTTTCAGGATGTTTTTCATGAACCTAAGATGCTTCCACCACTCACTGGGGTCAAAAGCACAACACTCCAGCCAGGAGTACAAAACTGTAAATTCTAGTACCCACAAATATATCATTCTTTTCAGATTAATGACATAAAAGTGAGAGCTAAGAATAACATCCTCAAAGGTCCAAAACAGACGTACGATTCAAGGTAATGCTAAACAGCCTTACACGTGTTCCTGCTACAATCCAAAGCTATTTGAATGTTATTTTGAGTCCAGAGAGACATGTTGAAACTTGATCAAGGCCCATAAGCCATATTAAATATTTCCTGAGCTACGACGCATCAAGTACAACGAAGTTTTAACCACCGATCAGTCAACCTGATAATAATGTCAAGTGTCAACTTTAACAGAAAATGTCTACTTCTTCCAACATAACTGATGCTTACATCTAATTACCCAAAGCAATAACCAGAGAGAATCACAGTGTTAAAGCATCTGAACACTTTCTAATTCATCAAATACTTGCACGTGAAATATAGGAGGCAAACACATTTCCACGAGTATCTAAACTTTTCTTGATTATGTCATGTTTCTGCAAGTAGGTAAGGTTTTATAATTCATTGTTGATTATGAACGTCCCACTGGTAAGTAATAGTTGATAAATTTTGAAAAACGGTTGGAAAGAGAGTATTAGCCGGTCAAAGCTCAAAAGTTTGGAAAACTCCCTGATAATCTAGTTATTTCCACCGACCATTGTAAGGGAGCAGCCTGCAGGTTGACATCTCAACTATCAATTAGTGTGATTACCCAGCTCAGGTAGCAAAAAGTTGGAGTTAAAACTTTGACCAATCGTTTAGTATCAAAACCGAGCATATCTACAAGATCCTTATTTCTTTTCTGTAAGATATCTTATAAACAAAATGCTGATCAACTCGGTCAATGTTTGGCTACACATCAATTGGGGAAAATGAGCTGGAAAAGGGTTCTCAGGTAGCAAAAAGATCGAGGCAGAACTTTGAACTGGAAGAGTATTTCTAAAGGATCCTCTTTTTCAGAAAAATCACTTTCAAATATCAGAAATCGAATATAGTTTTTCATGGGACATGAGGCAGCATCAATCTTATATAGATAAATCATTTCCAAATATCAGTAATTAAACTTGTCAAGGGATATGCAGCAAGGCAACCATCTTTTTTGACATATTGCATTCAAATATCAAGTAAATTATCAACTTCTCAATGGAAGTGAGGCAACAATTTCCATCTTTTTCAGACAGATCATTTTCAAAATCAGGTAAATGACTAAAACATCTCAAGGGGCATGAGACAAGGCATCCATTCTATTTCAGATATCGCTTCCAAATATCAAGTAAATTTATTTAGTTTCTCAAGGTAAGTGAGACAACAATTTCCTTCTTTTTCAGGAAAATCACTTTCAAAAATCATAAATCACCTAAACTTTCTCAACGGACACGAAGCATCAATCTTTTATAGATAAATTTTCAAATATCAGCAAGTAACTTAAACTTCTCAAGGGACATGCGGCAAGGCAGTCATCTTATTTCACATAATGCATTCAAATATCAGGTAAATTATCAACTTCTCAAGGGAACTGAGGCAACAATTTTCATCTTTTTCAAACAAATCATTTTCGAAAATCAGGTAAATTACTAAAATATCTCAAGGGGCATGAGACAAGACATCTACCATTTTAAAATAGATCATTTTTAAAAATCAGGTAAATGACTAAAACTTCTCAAGAGGCAAGGCATCCATCTTTTTTCGCTTATAAATATCAGGTAAGCTATTTAGCTTTTCAAGAGACGTGAGGCAACAATTTCCTTCTTTTTCAGAACAAATCATCTTCAATATCAAGAATCGACTAAAATTTCTCAAGGGACATTAGGCAGGCAAGACATCAATCGTTTATAAATAATTCATTTCCAAACACCAGTAGGTGACAAGGCAAGCGAGTTTTGTTTTTCAGAAAAATCATTTTCAAATTTCAAGTATCCGGAATTGAAAATTTCTCAAGGGACATGAGGCATGAGACAGGAAAGGAAACAATTTCCATCTTTTGCAGAAAGATCATTTTCCAAAATCAGGTAAATGACTTAAACTTCTCAAGGGACATGAGACAAGGCGTCATTTTACAGAGATAAATCATTTCCAAATAACATTAAATGAGTAGAACTTCTCAAGGGGCATGAGACAAGACATCCAACTTTTTTCAGAAAAAACATTTTCAAATATGAGTAATTGACTAAATTTTCTCAAGGGACAAGGGCAAGCAAGACATCAATCTTTTACAGATGATTTATTTCTAGATATCTGTAGGTGACTAAAACTTCTCAAGTAAGGCAAAATTACCATATTTTACAGAGAGATCATTTTCAATGTCAGATAAATATAACATTCTTAAGGGACATGAGGCGAGGCATCTATCTTTTTAGTATCGATCATTTTCAACTACAAAGTAAAATGACTAAAACTTCTCAAGGGACATGATGTATGAGGCAAGGCATCATTTTTTTATGGATAAATTATTTCCAAATATCACTAAATGACTAAGACTTCTCAAGAAGCATGAGACAAGGCATCCGTCTGTTTTCAAATATCGCTTTCAAATATCATGTAGACTAAAATTTCTTCTTGTTTAGAAATATCATTTTCAAATACCCAAAGGTGACTAAAATTTCTCAAGGGACATGAGGTAGGAAAGACAACAATTTCCATCTTTTTTCAGAAAGATCATTTTTTAAAATCAGGTAAATGACTGAAATATCTCAAGAGACATGAGGTGAGACGTCAACTTTTTATGGATAAATCATTTCCAAAACATCACAAAAAGAGTTTAACTTCCCACAGGACATTAGGCAAAGGCATCCATTTTTCATTTGATTGGCATTTGAGACACTTATTCAAAGGATTACTATACAGTAGAATATTGTAATCTTAAATAAATCCAATTGCTGCTACAAAATCACTTGCTTTATCCCCCTCTTTTAAATTTTAATAATTTGATCGCAGAAAATTGAGACATGCAAAATGCACCTAACGAGAGTAGGCGGATACATTTTGTTTCCTCTAGTTGGCAGCTACATTGTGATTTAAAAACTTTTGGAAGCACAGAGCAAAGCAAATGCAGATAGGATTATTTGGATGCTTCTATTGAGTAAAGAAGCACAGTTTTGCATACACATCATCGTGAAGACAGAAAACAAGCATGCAAGGATATATCGACCCATGAACTGATGAACAGATGTACTTGAAACCAACAATTGGAACAGTGATCATAAGACTGCAATACCAATAACCAAAAGAGCACGCAGAAAAGGATCAAAATGAAGGAGGTGACGAGTGTGACAACTAGATTGTTTTCCCAAAATAATCTTTTGCAAAATGTGAACAACAATTTCCCCCCAAAATATTTCGCAAAATGTAAACAACAATTCCCGTAAAATCTTTTGCAAAACGTGAACAACAATTTTTCCCCAAAATCTTTTCGACAAACGTCAATGCTAGATCAAAACAATCGCCAAGAAACTGAAAAGAAGGAGAGAGGGACGTTGAAGAAAAGACAGAGGAACCTTGAAGAAAAGAAACGCCTTTGGACCGATCTTGTTGGGGAAGACGACGGCATTGTGGTCGGTCGGTCTCTCTTCGTTCGCTCTTCCCTTCAATTTGAGAAATACAAAATTTGCCAAATGTGAACACCAATTAAAACTCCAAAATAATAACAACAATTTCCCCCGAAAATCTTTCGTTTGAATCAGTAAACCATTTCAAAACAATCGCAAGAACAAGAAACCGAAAAGACAGAGTTATTAGGACATACAATTCGAATCTTATTAATATCCCATCCATCGTGCTTTTTGCTTCCCACAGAATTCGATTTATGATCCTTTCGGTGCTTTTTGCTTCTCACAGAATTCGATTTATTATCCTTTCGGTCAAATTTTGTACAATAACACTGGTTCAGTTCGCTCTTACCTCATGTAGGCATCAAGAAAAGACAGAGAGAAGAACCTTCAAGACAAGAAACGCCTTTGGAAGTGAAGGAGGATGACCGATCTTGTGGGGAAAGACGAAGATATCTTTTTCGGTCGGCTTCTCTTCGTTCGCTCTTCCCTTCAATTTTGTCCTCTCTTCTATAACCTATTCAATCTGTCTATAATCCGACTTGTGAACCTGAAGTATCAGCGTCCACTTTACGCGTTCTCTTTATAGCATTTTTAAGGTACTTTGTTTAACCAGCTAATTTATTATGTTTTTAAAATAAAATAATCATATAAAAATACTTTTTTTTTTACTCAAATCATCACAAATTTATTTGTAACTTGTCGACGTGTTCTTTGTAAGAAAATACTTAAAAATATAGTCAAATACTACTAAGATTATGGTTATGCATATCTCTTTATAATGTAAATGAGTAAAATTCTATTTTATAAAGTATTTTATTTTAAATTATTATTTTTGAAAAGTTTTGTACAAATTTAAAATTATGAACGAAACTATCTTATAAATTTTACTACAATAAGTTATAAATTAATGTTGTTTCTTTTGTCAATTTACTGCAGTCATGTCAAGCAACATATATTCACATTTCTAGTTCATCCGAACTTCTAGTAAAACATCCACAAAATCTTTTATTATATGCTCTTCCTGCTCCTCCATCTTCCTTCCTTTCTCTTGACCCATTCGAATAATCTTCATATAAAGAGATCAAACGTGTCGGTAGCGTGGTTCACTTTAGATTCAATGTCATTGAACTTACTAATTCAGCCAACCAACTTATGAAATCTCCAATATAATATTCCAAAAGCTCCATGATACCATTCATCGTCTTTGTAAAATCAATATCATTTTCATTATCTTCTTCGTACTTCTTTCCAAAGGCCGCCCTGCACGTCAAATCGTTGCTTACTGACCTGAGCATGTCACTCAAATTCACCATTTTTAGTCATTGGAGATGCAACGTGCATATTCTCCTCAATTGCCTCCAGTATTCGACATACGTAGATGCAACATGCATATGGTAATTCTCTCATTAATGGATTCGTGGAGCTCTTAGAAGGTTATTATATCAAAGATTTCATAAGTTGGTTGGGTTGGATCAATAAGTTCAATGAGATTGAATCTAAATTGTTCCACGTCGCCACCACGTTTGACCTCTTTCTAGAAAGAGTACTGGAAGATCATTCCAATCACTCCACAGAAAAGAATGAAGATGACTTTGATTTTGTGGATGTCTTACTACAAGTTCACAGAAACCAGAAACGTGAGTATCACTTGCTTGACAGGGAGACTATCAAAGGGCTCATACCGGTAAGAATTCTTTTTTCTCACATATATAAAAGTTTAAGGATATATAAATTCTGAAAATAGTTTGATTTTATTCATGTAGGACATATTTGCAGCTGCATCAGACACGACTGCAGTACATTTAGAATGGACAATGGCGGAACTGTTGAGGAATCCTAGAACTGCAGCAGCACTTGTGTTTAGTGTAGGCTGCAGCAACGGCCGATGGTCATTGCTGGCTTGATAGTAACCATGTCAATTCCTTTGTCCTTGGTGAACTTCCGTGCAACTTCTTCAGCCAATGTCTTTGAAAGTACATACCACATCTGCACAAAGCCCAATACTTGTTTTTTCAACATGTTTAAGGAAGAGGGAAGACTGAAAATAGGTTTTGTGTTTTGAAGAAGAGAGGTGTCAAATTTCACATAGCTTTCTGAATAACATTTATGTACTACTAGACTTCTCCAGAGTAAAAAGCAGAATCTGTTATATTTCCTACAGAAAACTCGAGCGCATAGGAAGTGAATCCATAGCAGCTATTGAAGATGTCAAAACGCATCAACAACAACCTCAGGAGTTCGAGGTTTGCCAGTTGCCACTGTATGCCACAACAGCTATTGAAGATGTCAAAACTACTCTCTTCACAGATGAAGCTCTTGCAACTGAATCAAGAACATTAAGAGTCCCATTTACTGCTGGATCAATTAGCTCTGCCTGAAATGTGCAAGTTGAACAAATGTATAGAAATGAAGCAGGAAACTGGAAGTCATTGTCTTAATTTTTTTAACTTTAAATACATTATAGAACAGATAAGGGCGAGACAGAACCTGGGATCTTTTACATATTGTAAATGGGGGAGGCAGTATGAAAAACACCCTCACAGCCAGCAATGCCGGAGTCGAAGGAACCACCTTCCAGAAGGTTGACCTTGAATAAGTGGAGCCTCTCTTTAGCTCCATCAAGTGCAAGTAAGTGCCCAGTTTTCTTATGCTCAGCTGCAAAACAGTACAAGGAAAACAAAAACTATAATCATTCATACCATGAAAACTTTAATGGGGCAGATATTGGATTAATATATCCTCAGTCTTTGGAGTTCTTTCATGTAATAAAGCTGCTATGTCACCCATCCCTTTGTTCACCATTTAGAGCGCAGGAATACCAGTAGGTGTATATTGTGAGTTCAAGCCTCAGAACTAGACCTGGAGAATTTCTAAATTACTTGATGAGTTCAAGCCTCTCTTCTACCAATGTGATTCTTCTTCACACACTAGAAGTTTCACCCTCTCACTTGCGTAAATAGACTGTTATTGACAAATTTCAATAAATTTAAATTTAATGTAGTTGCAGCATAAAGAAGACCGTCTTTTAAGAAGCAGAAGAGATTAACAAAATCAATCCCGTCATGAGAATCATAATCAAACACAAAATCTAATGATAGAACAAGTTAGAAAAAGAGCATACCCTAAATTTGATTATGGCCTCCCAGATGATAAACGTCGCATTGCAAGTCTAGTGCTTGTGATTTCCCCTCATACCACCGGGCCTACTTTCACCCACATGAACAGAGACGCAGTTGACAGCTCCAACTAACATCAAACATTATCAAAATCCATACTTATTTCAGCCAAATAAAAAAAAACTAATTGAGATACCCACTACAAAATTAGAGATTACCAGCAAGTTGGGCTTCAAGGGCAACATTAACAGAGTCAAGCAGCCAACCTCTTTCATCTTTATTAAGCCCAATAAAGGAAACAATGCACCCACCATTTATAAAAGAAGAAGCAATTTGCATCTTATAGGAGAGAATCAAGAACAAAAAAAAAACATTGTTAAAATTATTCAACTACAATATGTGTGCATTCAACAGGTTTGATGAAAATGAAGTTAATCTAACCAGAATCAAACATAGAAACAGGCAAGGTGTATACCAGAAAGCTGGTCGGATCAAATTTCTCATAAACACAGCATCTATTAACAACATGCACTATAGTAGCTCAGGATACCATTTGACCTCTTTTAGTCTTTTTAATACGATTTCACCTCTTTAGTCTCCCTTTTTTATGACAAGGAAAACATAATGCATAACAAAAAGAGGCAGCTACAGAGTAAGGAAACTGAAATGATGAGAAACCATATATGCGAAAGAGGCAAGGACCAAAGGAAAGACCATATTGAGAGATAAAGCAAGAAACAAGCTGGCAAAGGACCAAACCTGTAGCTATGCGAAGAGAAGCGATCTTGTTTACCATGTTAATAATTGTCAAGCAATCCAAAGATAGAAGAGTACAATTCCCACAAAATCGCCTCGGCTTACAAAGACTCAATACTCGTGTATATTTGTAAGAGGTTACTCGGCTTACAAAGGCCCAATGCCCGATTACGAATCCAGTGCCTGAACACCAATCTAAAGTGAGACTCGCATCACAGTAGGCCTTACAAAAACCTGAAGGAGTTTTCAGCAATTTCCTGTCATATCCTTTCATCATATTATCTGTTAATCTCTCTTGTCGATGAAAATTCCCCTTGCTTTCTTGAACAATAACTCCACTTTCCACACCAAGGGCACAATAACTTACCAAAATACTTAAATCCTGCTTATGCCTGGCACTTTCCTAATACCTCCGCTATTCATCAAAGTCCGAACTGCATTTGCACGGACTCCTAACCCAACATTTGCGTAAATATTATAAAGAAGAACATATGATGACGATGCTTGAGGTGCAAGTTCAATCACTTTCTCTCCTACATGCTTTCCTATGATAGGATCATTGTGGACCTTACATGCACTTAATAATGCCTGCCAAATTATTGGATCATTCGCAAAGCCTGAACTCTTAATAAAGGTTTCAGCATCTGCTAATCTTCCTGCACGGCCAAGCAAGTCAACAATACAGACACAATGCCTGACATTTGGAGGGATGCCATGGGATTTTTTCATGCTCTCGAAGTACCTGATAGTGATAGAAAAAAATGCAATTATTTGTTGACTTCATTTCATATTTTATAAAATTACAATAAATAAAAAAAATCATTCTCAAACTTTTTTGTTTTTTTTATCAGAAAACTTATCCTCAAACTGCAGCCAAAATACAAGTAAGAGTAGTACAGCACTGGTCAAGAATAAGTTGAATGAATCATTAGCCAACACAAAAGTGCAGATAAAAAATTTAAAATCAAGAACAAGAGCAAACCATATGTGTTAAACCCACCTCAAACCCTCTTCTAAAAGACCACCATGGCTGCAAGCTGTAAGAACACCAACATATGTAATCTCATTCGGTGCAATCTCAGAACTCTCCATTAACTCAAAGAGCTTCAAGGCTTGCCTTGCATAACCATGCTGTGCGTTGCTAAGTATAACAGTTGACCATGAGACTATATTAGGGCATGCTATTTCTTCGAAGATTCGATTCACAGAACTAACAACGCCAGATTCTGCATACATGCAGATCTGTGCATTTTGAACACTAACTAATTCCCCAATTCCAGTTTTCACACAATATCCATGAATCTGCACGCCATATATCATTGCACTCTGCCTTGCACAAGCACTCAGCAAAGCAGATATAATGAAACCATCTGGCTTCCTTCTAGACTCCAACAATTCATTAAATACCGTTATAGCTCTCTTTAACTCGCCACTATTGGCATATGATAAGATCATGGATGTCCATGAAACAATATCTAATTTGGGAGTGACATTAAAACATTTGGTCGCCTCAGGAATAGAACGTGACAGAGAGTAAAGTTCAATGAGACCACTGCCGATAAACTCATCACATTGGAAGTCATTCTTATAAATCTGAGCATGAATTTGCTTACCATAATCAAAAGCTTGTGTCGCACTACAAGCTTTCAATATGCTTGAAAATGTAAAGATTGAAGGTCTTATTCCTTGTCTTTGCATCTCTAAGAAAAGTATTATTGCTTCTTCTCCATAATCCTTGCTAGACTCGTCATTGACAAAGCCCGCAATCATGGCATTATACGTCACGACATTCTGGAAAGGCATGTACTTAAAAACACGATAAGCATTACTTAAGTCACCACCTTTGGCATACATATCAAGTAGTGAAGTACCAACGACCACATCCAAATCCAAACCAAGCTTCACCACAGACCCATGGACCATTTTTCCAAAAACTATATCATCGTGGACAACTGAGTTGTATGCTTTTAAAACAGAGCCAATAACATGGGTACGGAAGCTCAGTCCAAACCGATGCATCTTGACAAAATGCCTCATGACTTCCTCATTAAAGCCCATTGTGGCAAAACCAGCAATTAATGAGTTCCAAGAAGTGCTATCCAACTTATCAGCATTATCAAATATCAGACGAGCCTTGTCAAGTCGCCCACATTTAGAGTACATATCTATTAGGGAACCAGTCAAGAATTCTTCGTCACCTAGTCCACCAACAATTATCAACCCGTGAACCATCATACACCGATTGATCTCCCTAATTTGAGCACACAAGCTCAAAGCAATAGAATAACTGAACTTATCAAAACAAACACCAGACACCCTTGCCTCTTTCAGCAAATCCATGGCCTTCCAGTAACACCCAACACCGGAGTACCCTGAAATAAGCATATTCCATGATATAAGGTTCCGTTGACGCATTTTATCGAACAGCTTTCCTGCGCTGTCCAATTCCTTGGATTTACAGTACAGATTGAGCAGATTATTCTGTAAGAAAAGGCATGGCTTAAATGCAGTTTTCATCATGTGGGCATGAGCGAGCTTTCCATGGAGAGAATTTCCAGCTTTGGAAGACAACTGAATAATTTTGGCGTAAGTTGCATTGTCCAAAATACGCATTCTTGTGTAAGATAATTGCTGCTGCATTTAAAAAAAATTCTTCAAAGTGAAAGAGTTTTAACTCTAGAACTTAACGAATAAGAGTTGCGAATACGATGCAATCACAAAGCAAGTGTCGAACAAAAACTAAAAACTGACAAAGACCAAGAGAAGATTAGCGACGACGAGAGAAGGCACGGCGACGAGCGGCGCCGGGAAGTAACGGGGACAGTACGACTGCCAGAGAGAGAGAGAGGTGACTCAGGTGAGAGATGACGAAGTGAGCCTGGTGAGGAAGAGGCGATCGAGATATCTATCTCTCTGTCCTGGACGAAGGGTGTCGGGGAACAATAAGTTTATTGTGTTTGCGCTAATTTTTGTAATTACATGTATATATATCTAATAAAAAAAAATTTATAAAATTGTCGTTCTTACCCTCCTTTACGTTCACTAAATAAAATTATATAGTTTTCTAACATATGCAGTTGTATGTGGTTTTGGTTCATTCTGATCACGACTGCTTGGATCTTGTTAGAATGTTAGAAGTACCAAAGGAATGTTTATTTACAAGTCATTTAGGGCGAAAATAATTTAAAATACTTAATCAGATAATACATATAGTGAAAACCTTAACTAATTAACGTTAAATTATCAACTAGTGAGGTAAAAGGCTAAAAGTACTCCCTTCCTTTGCAAGTTCAATTTCAATGATGTTTATAAATATTACTTATATTTGATTCACAGTAGCATTGAAACTGTACTTTTTTAACTTAGATAATTTAATGCAACCCAATACTAAAAATAAGGGAATGCGCCATGTGAGGCATAGTTTTAATTAAAACTAAAAATTAATTTTCCGATTTATTACTATGTAAAAAAAAAAAAATTTGAATAGGTTTTGATTTTATCTAATCACACCCATTTTGCATATGTTTGGAGAAAAAAAATTTTGACCTCTTTGAACGGACGTTACGTAATAAATTTGTTTGATATTTAAAATTTTAATATTGGTTGTTATTTAATTTGTGTTTCTTTATTAAGTTGTTTCTTAGTTAAAATTTATTTTATTACCATAAAAACTTAAATTTTATTGCTAATATTTATTTTGTAGTAGTATTAGTAATATTATTTAATAATAAATAATGTATAAATATATAATTTATTGAAAATAATATAAGAAAGTAAAAATTGAAAATAGAAGTCTCGGGGCTCTCTATTGTTACTGAAAATAATTGAAAAGGTAAATGGGGCTACTAAGCTGATGTGGCAAGAATCTTGCTGACGTGGCAGGAAAAAAATAATATCCCCGGGCTCTCCTCTGTGCATGGTCTAATTAACTCTTACACTAGCTCCTGAAAAGTCTTCCTCTTTCTCCTTCAAGCATTTTAAACGTCTTGTGCACGATTTGCTTCTCATTGAAGGTGTATTATGATGGGTAAGGGGTTAATCTATTGGTTTATATTTTTGTTCAATTAGTTCAAATTATTTGTTCTATTAGTTTTTTTTTTAAAAAAACTTCGTTTAAAGTTTTTTATACACTTTCGTTCAAGTATTTTTAAATTAATAGTATGAAATTTTAAACTTCTTTATTCCAAATTTCCCCCTTCTTCTCTTAGTTTAAATTGTATTTTATAATGGTTTATATTTTTGTTCAATTAGTTCAAACAGTTTGTTCTACTATTTCTTATTTTCTTAACACTTAGTTCAAACTGTTTTTAATATTATTATTTAAAAAAATATTTAAACGAAAAAAGTGTTAAAAACAAATATTTTGAACTAATTGAACAAAATATGAATCATTCGAACAAATAGTTTGAATGAATTGAACTAAACTCGTAAAATGAGATACAATTTTTAAAGTTTTTTTTATGAAAATTACAAATTGACATCGCGTCCCCCCATTTAAAAAAAAAATTCAAAAGGACAAATTACCGCATGAATTTCTTATAATTACAAAAAATGTCATCGCGTTGTCCATTATTTGTTAAATGACGTGGACAAATTTAGACAGTTGGATTCAAACATAAAAAGCTTTGTATCTAAACCGGATCGTTAATATATTATGTTCAATTTGTAGATTTTGTTACGAATCCGATCAACAATAAAGATTTGAAAAATGAATGTGGTATATATGTACGACCGAATACATTTATATAAATAAAGTAAAGAAAAATGTTAACCAAAATATCACAATATATTTTATTTTATGATAAGTATTATTCTGATTAAAAATCAACTAATAATGAACGGACAATTTTAATAACTAGCCTTTTTGAAAAATCATAACTAGACTTTTTAATATTTCAATTAAGTATATATAGCCCAACCTTTTGTCTTTATTCTCAAACTCTACACACTCTTCTTTCAAGGGGTATATTTACTAAACACAAAACTAGAAAAAGCCTAGTAAACCAAATTGTTTCATAATGAACTAAGAAAAGTCATTCTTAAAAAATTTATTTGATTATAATAATAACAAGGTACTTTTACATTTTACTTGACGAAGTCTAATTAATTAGTGAATCAAACAATAAAATAAAAATAAAGGATTGATAATTTTCCTCTCAAATATCAAATATAAATTTTAAATTTTGATTTTTCTTTCTTTGCCTCTTTTTATTTTTGGCTTGAGATAAATTATATATCTTAAATTACTTAAATTAAAAATGACAAGTAAAGAATTTCAAAACAAGCATTGACTTTCACTAATAGTTATCTTTACTAAAGTTTTGCATTATTCAGTGGGTATGTTCTGAAATGACAAATAAAAAGAGACGGACATAAACTGAAAGAAGGTAGAGGAAAACAAAAATTGAGAATTGGAAACAGCTTAAAACCAAATGTCGTGACATTTGTGGTGGGAATTAAATATTCTGCCGTGACTAATGACTCGTAAGGGTTTTGGAGCCTTGTGTTTCCTTAGACACAAGAGATGTGAATGCTAGGCTGTTTCCTCTCTCCTCGTGTTAGTCGTTGGCTTTCTTCATTATAATTTAGGGCTTGTTAAATCAGAGACCAAATTCCAACCGATTTCGTGCACTTCACTTCATTACAGGTTATTCTGGGGGCTAATTTTCTGGATTTGGTCGCAAGTCTTGCTACTATCTCGCGTAATTGATACCTGCTAACACACTGTTTCGGAGGAGGTCATTTGGGGCAACAAAAAGCATTGGCGATGAAGAGTGCCAATGGTGTAATTGTGAACGGTTCCGAAGATCCGTCAATGGCTACGACGATCGGAGCAGAGGATAGGGTTTTAGCTACAGCTCAGCACATCGTCAACAGCCTCCGAACATCCAAGGATGTCACCGATGACATGCTGTTGATTCTTTCAAGCTTCGATAATCGTTTCTCCAACATGTCGACTCTCATGGGCGGAAATTCATCTGCGGTCCAGTCGGACACCGATCCGGAAGTTGCGAGGTTTGAATCCGCCGAGGAGGTCATTATCCGGCACGATTCTGGTCACAAGCACAAGCGTAATCGCTCTCTCTGGAATGATCCATCCTCTGCCGCTGCTGATGAAGCCGGCGAGTATCTGGAGGCGATCGATGAGTTGTTACTTTTAATGGAGGATCTACGGTTTCAAGAGAACGAGGAGGCGATGGATCGAGCGGAGACCGCGGTTCAGGCGGCGATAGCGAAGCTGGAAGAAGAATTTCGCGACCTCCTTTCGAGTAGCGCTGTGCCGTTGGATGCCGAGAGGCTGTACGGCTCGATTCGCACGGTTTCGCTTTCATTTGTAGAGCACGAAGGAGAAGAAGGCATAATTGAGAATTTCCAGTGCGTTCTCGGCGAAGGAGAATTGGGCGGCGGTGGAAAGAGTTATTACGAAGATAGAGGGCAATTGCTTTTGGGAAACAGTGTCACCGTGGATTTAATCAAACCTGAAGTGATCGCAGATCTCAGGAAGATAGCGCAGAGGATGATCAAGGCAGGTTACGAGAAGGAGTGTTGCCAGATCTATAGCAGTGTCAGAGGAGATGTTCTTGATGAGTACTTGCGGACTTTAGGGTTGGAAAAGCTTAGCATCGAGGAGATTCAGAGGGTTCAATGGAGTAACTTGGATGAGAAGATGAAGAAGTGGATTCAGTCATTGAAGATTATGATCAAGTTCCTTAATGTCGAGAAGCGACTTTGCAGGCACATTTTCGATGATGAATCAGAGCTGATCAAGGAGATTTGCTTCTTGGAGACAGCATCAGGTTGCGTTATGCAGCTACTGAACTTCGGGGATGCTGTTGCCATTGGAAATAGGTCTTCTGAAAAGATCTTTCGGATTCTAGACATGTATGATGCCCTGGAAGATGCTTTGCCTGAGTTGAAAGGATTGTTTGTAGATGAATCTGGGGAGTCAATTTGCAAAGAGGCAAAGGCTGTATTAGATGGATTAGGGGAGGCTGTAAAGGGGACATTTGTCGAGTTTGAGAAAGCCGTGAAGGGTGAATCCTCAAAGAGGCCCACTCATGGAGCTGAAATTCATCCTTTGACTCGATATGTGATGAACTATGTAAAACTCCTTGTGGATTACATCGAAACCCTGAATTCACTCTTGGAATACGATGTTAACGGAGAAGAGTATGAGACAGAGGTTGATAATGGTCAAAACCTGAGGGGCGTGTCGCCACTTGCATGTCGTTTGTTATCATTGTTAGGCTCTCTTGAATTGAATCTCGAGGAGAAGGCTAAACTTTATGAGGACACTGCTATGCAATGTATATTCTTGATGAACAATAAGCTCTACATAGTTCAGAAGGTTAAAGATTCGGATCTTGCCAAGCTTTTAGGGGATAATTGGGTTAGGAGTCGAAGAGGTCTTATTCGCAAGTATGCGACGAATTATCTCAGATCCTCTTGGAGCAAAGCTTTGTCTTGTTTGAGGGACGAAGGGCTCGGTGGCAGCAATGCTTCAAAGATGGCTTTGAAGGAAAGATTCAAGAGCTTCAATGCCACTTTTGAAGAGATATATAGAATTCAGACTGCTTGGAAGGTCCCAGATTCCCAACTTCGTACTGAACTTAGAATATCAGTATCCGAAAAAGTGATTCCGGCTTACAGAGCATTTTTGGGGAGATTTGGGAATCAATTGGAGAGTGGGAAGAATGTCGGGAGATACATAAAGTACAGTGCTGAGGATATAGAAGGCTACTTGGGAGATCTATTTGAAGGAACACCTGCTGTACTCCACGTGAGGCGATAGTCGGCAGCGGGCATAGGAACTTAACATTGTCTTGTAGGTAAGTTGCTTCTAGTCATCAAGTCCTTCGGTTGGACACTTCCTATTCCAGCTTAATAACGTGCCTTCTTGCTTCTGTTTGCAATAGTACAAACCCGAAATTGCAGGGTCCTTAGGACTTGAAACATTTAGCTGTCTGCATTACATGATGTGATGATATTGTAAATGGGATATTTTGCTGAGATTTGAGCAACCCCTGTTCCATGCTACTGGGGTTAATATGAAACTCTGTATTCTTGAAAGGTTTTTTCAGAGGTTGATTTGTAGTGGAGAGTTGTGGTTTACCTCCAGAAATTCCAACTTCAGTGTAATTGTTGTATCATGAATCCAACCCTTTATGTACAAACTAATAAGCATGTTGTATAAATATAAGACCTCTGGAAGCTCTTCCAATTTGTGGAGTATGTAATTTCAAGCCAGTGACAGTAATTGACTTTGAAACCTATTCGAAAACAAAATAGAAGAAAATAATTCCTTTATTGATTTGACAACGACTGAACGAGAGATGGTTTACAACATTTTTTAAAATTGCACTGTCCTTAACGTTTACTGGCAAAAAATTATACAAGCAGCCATTGAGAAAACAGAAGGAAACAAGCAAGGTAGAAGTATATTGCACGAAACAAAATATTTTTCAACAAAAGGAATAGTAAAAGATCAACTAAAATGCTACAAAACTTGATAGTATCAGTCCAATTCCTTTTCTTGCTATGGTGTCCTATATATACACCTTTCAAGCCCATCAATTGTGTAACTAGACAAAGAATCATTGAACTAAAAATGGCTTCACCATCATCAAATTATCATCATTACAGGACAGTGTCGTCGCATACCCATCTTCTCTGTTCTTTGTGCCACCCCAACCCTTCAAGCTACAGAAAATGCTTCAGTTTTCAGTTGACTGCCTTTTCCCCTATACCATTTAAGATTTCATCCATGTCTTTGAAGTAAGGCCAACTTTTCGCCGAGTTTTTGTCACTCTTACTTTCCTGCTATAGTATAAACAGAAGATGGTCATTAGGTGATAGCTGGAGTAACTATTACGCAAACAGGGGAGGGTCTAATGGAAGATTAGTGCCTGCACCATACCTCATATTTCTGCACTAGAGAGGTCCACAGGCTTTTACATTGAGCTGGTGTTCTGTTAATTCCATCAGCCAGCAGGCTTGTAGAAATCTCTTGCCAAAGGGCCATCCTTCCCTTGACAACCTGAAATCTTCCGTGTGATTCACCACGCAGTCTGATCAACTTCTTGATGTCCTCGGGTTTCCATTTGTTTTTGGTTTGTTTTGTTGACTTGGAAGGCTCCTCCTTTGATGCTTCGCTTGTCTCAACACTCACTTCTTTCTCCTCGTCCATCTTGTCTTCCACAGCCAAAGCATTGCTACCTTTCACCGTCTTGTCTCCCGCCAATGTGGTGGAATCGACATATGGTTCAAAATCGTCAGAATCATCTAAATTAGGGCTTGTGCTTCCTTCTGTATCAAATTTCGAAACCACATATTCCACCAACTCCATATCATCTATAGAATCTCCTGACAAGAAATTTTAACAGGATAAACACATAAGCCTCGTACATATCACATTTATAAGACGTGAACTAATTTGTTGGTTTTCAGGCAATTAACCAAGGACTACAAGTAGTTATTACCTTTGCCATTCTCTCTAGTGTTTGACCTTTTCTTATTTTGCTGCTCAGCAGCTGCCTTTCTTAATGACGGTATTCCAAATGCGACATTTGACTTGCCTGATAACCGTGAATTGACTTCTTCAGAAACAACAGCTTCTGGGTTTTCTGTGGCTATGGCAATTACTTCAGGCCTTTTGCCACTGTATTTCCTGACCATTTTCCTAAGCAGTTCCGATACGATTCGCTCCATATGCGCCAGAGGACAATTTACAGGGCAGCTCGACAATCCAGCATGAGCAGCTTTATAGAGAGCATCTAGAAGCTTCCCCTTATCAAGCCATAAGCAACGTGTTGTTATTCTGATTTTTCCTTTTAAGCTGTTCCCGACCGTATTGTCCATGGCTTGAGGGCGCAGAACTTCCATACTAAAAAGAGACATCCGATTGGCTTGTAAATGAAGCAACACATTTTCCAAACAAGGTTAACATAATTTTAGTTTTTGTTTGTTTTTACCTCACTATAATGATACCATCAGATGCAATACGTAGTCTCTCTTCTACGCAAAGTTCGGCGGATGTACCAAATGCTTTGTCACCATCGTTGTACATCAACTGAAAGTACAAACCAGTTCCACTAATCACAAAGATAGCCAGCTTAGTTCAAGACACTGTCATAACTTGCATAGTTGCATACCTGTAAATTCTCTTTCCCCAAGGAGACGAACCCGTTTGAAGATATAACATTTCTATTCCTGAGATGAGAGACTCCAAGCATCTCCCCATTCTTTATAACCTGGGTTCAAAATTCATCACACTTAATTAGTCTCCAGAAAGTTTTGCGATCACAAAACAAAAAAGGAAAGAAATGTCGCTTTCTCCGGCCTTCATAGTATCATTAAATTGCAAACTTACAGTAGTATGCTGGACACCAGTTGATTTTCCAAGCATTTCATGCTCTTTAAGAAATAAAAGTTCCCCGTGAATAGGCAAAAAGTGTTGTGGCTTTACAATCTTGAGTACTTCCTCCTTCAAAACAGTCGTTACCAAGTCATTAGAGCAGCAAATCCTAGCTATACTCTAGTGTTCAACAATTAGCATAGTGAAATTTGCTAGAAGGAGAATTACACAAACTGGCCAAGAAACCAGTAAAAGTTTAACATGAAACACGACGTAAATAAAAACCAAGTAAATGCAATAAGTTGAATTTACAGAACTTGGAAGTTCTTACTAGAATCGTATTTAGGATTTTACGGACTTACCAGTTCCTCACGGTGAGCATGACCAGATGTATGTAGAATCTCATTCCTTCCCATCACTATAGTTGACCCAATTTCTGATATACGATTCAACATCTTCATCACCCGAGTTTCATTGCCAGGGATAACCTGAATGTATATACAATATATTACTTGACCATGCTTTTAGTCTGTACACAAACTGTGTATCAATATGAAGCAACTCGTGTACTCAAATCTAATAAATTTTATAGCCTTCCGATAAACATTTTGTTATTAGAAGATTTGATGTATAAGAATCGAAGTAGAAACCTCTTTAACTGAATTGACCGGTCACATGCCTTGATATTGGCGTAAACCACTATCATAATATCATATGACAGAAAGTTATAGGAACAATTTCAAGTTTACCCTGATTATAGCGGAAAAACATCATTCAAAATACGATAAATGATCATTCTACAAGTTGTGAAGCTCTATCTCATTAGCAACTTAGAGCCAGAGGTATACATTAGATAAATTGAAAAATGATAACTCAATTTAACATAAAAATGGCATATGATCAAATGAAGCATCAAAAAGTTACAAATGTAGCCAGTTCTAAACTAGTAGTGGTACCTTTGCAGAATATAAGATAACATCTTCTTTGCTTAACTTAAGAGAATGACTGCTTCCATATGAAGCAAGATTCAGGGCAGCACGTGGTTCTGCCTGACACAAAAATGAACCTGGTCATATGCTACAATTGCAAGAAAAATCTGCTAGATTTATCGTCTTTATAATGGTAATGTTGCAATAAGCATCTAACATAACTTACTTGAGAGCCTGTTGTGACAATCAGCAAATCTTTTGGAGCATAGGCATCAATATCTTCCACTTTGACCTAGATGGTAGATCCTTATTAGATATTATGTATAGGAACAACAACAGGGACAGAAATTTATAGGAAGATTTAAAAAGCCAGATGTAAATTTTCCCACTCAGTTTTGACTTCACGTACTATAACACCAATTGGCTAGATGTATCAGAGTGGACTGTATTGTATTGGACATTTGGACGAAAATTTTGAAGCACGTGAAAGTATAAATTGGCTAGATATATCAGAATAAAGAAGATTGAGGACTTCCCAAGAATCTTCCTAGAATACAAACACAAAATGATATTTGAAAAGACAACAGGCAGAAAATTAAAAACAAAAGGCAGTAGAAAGTGTTTACAAATTTGCATACCAATGTTGATGGATCTATAGGCGCCTTTCCATCCTTCCAAGCGGCATCAAGATATGTTCTTAGTGACATTCCAACAAAGACCTATCATAATCACTTTAGAGTCAAGGATTTTATGCTCTCAAACAGATTTCACAGTCTCTGCAGTTATTCAATACGGAAATATATAAAACACAAAGAAATGCAAAAGCAAGCATACCAACTTTCGGTTTGTTGCATCTGCTGCTGCTTTGATGCTTCCAAGGCGATGTATATTTGATGCAAATTGAGTTGTAATCACCCTTCCTTTAACTTCAGAAATACGTCTCAGCAAAGAATCTGCTACAACACTCTCACTAATTGTTCTTCCAGGAGACATTATGTTTGTGGAGTCGCTCATCATCTTTGACAAACATTTTAGTACAATTGATTATTGTAAGCTTCCATTTGAACAAATTCAGAAAAAGTAAGTATCCAAGCATAGAGATTAAAGAAGCTTACCAGTGTAACTCCTTCATTTGAGAGCTTTTCAAGTGCAACTCTATCAAACTCTTGTCCATCAAGAGGTTTCTCATCAATCTGATATACAAAGACGAATCAGACAGTTCCAAGTGTTTCAAACAGCAAAGCAGAATGCACTCAAAGAAGTTACCTTCCAGTCCCCTGTGTGGAGAATTGTGCCATCAGCACAGCGCATAACTAACCCAGAACAATCAGGGATAGAATGTGTGACCCTTATAGGCTCCATCTCAAAAGGGCCGGCCATGAATTTTCTATTGGTTCGAAAGACCCTAAGTCTTGAAGGAGCGAAGATTCCAAATTCTTTCAAGCGTTTCTTTATGAGCTGAACAATAAGGAGGGAAAATTCATAAGATCTTCGTGTGAAGAACTAATTTCTTATTGGAAACTCAATTATTTGTTAGAGAAAACCAAATTCAAACAGCAACTGGTTTCATTGCATGTAGATGAATGAAAATCCTTCTAGGCCTCTACTAGCCCTATATGCTTCTTGAACAAACATCAAAACACAGTCTAGCTCGGAATGGGATACTTCAAACGCAGTGAAATTTTTTAAAACTACATAGAAGCATCGATAAAGTGATTTCTATTCCAAGCAACATTTCAAAAAATATACCATCATCTCAAAATACAGCAAGAGAAACCAAACAAACTTGAAGTTCTTGAACCCCTCTTTTCTACTGAAAAGGTACAAAAATGAATATGTATGGAAGCATTTGGCCTACAAGGAGAACATCATATACCTCCATTGTGAAAGATGATGCAAAAATAGGAGTATGTGGATCCAACGCCGGAATAACCTGGTCAAGGGATAATACAGTTGATTGTACATCAAAGATAAATGCAGTAAATCCATAACTCCTACATATGATGAAGAATACTAAATTTCATAATCACTCAATTTTAGCAACACTAAAAATGCGACAGGAAGGAATAAATTTTTTAAAAAATACCATCATAAAGGAAATTAAGCATATGTGTGTCAGTGCAAATTTAAACAGAAATGCAGACGATTTCCATAAATGTCATCATAATGGTTCGGGGGATCCAAGCTTATGCAATTATAATCATAAAAAGAAAATGACAAAGCCTTGATCAATTGCTTTACCGGTACCCACTGTAAGATTTCATAAATAAAGCACTTCCCCAACAATGGTTTAAGCTAAACATGAACAAATACTAGCAAGCAGTAAAAAAAAAAGAAATACGAAGCTTTACCCATGGCAATGCACCAATGTGGTCTTCATGCCCATGTGTAATAACAACAGCTTCAATTTTGTGGCTCCATTTCTTTATGAAGTTGGTATCAGGTATGATCTTTTGAACTCCAATCTCATCATCGCTGAAATGGAGAAAACAAGTAAATAACACAAATTCAGCAAATGCCACTCCCACTACTGATGTTTCTGACAATCTTTTTTTCGAGTTCTAGATTAGTAGAGTTGCACACTTTCAAGAATGAAGAAGTTTGACTGATGAGTGACCCCAGGATATCCTGGATGGTCTTGGTATGCAGACAAACCGCACAGTTACGTCAATCAAGTTCTATCAACAGATGGGTGCAAAAGTGAATTTCTATCTTCAAAACAGCATAACTGAACCACTGAACAGTACTCAAAAAACACATTTATTTTCTAATGTTTAGACCTGCAAAGCCTTTCAGTTTCAGAAGCTGAAGTAACAAATCTTATTTTTATTTGAAAGGGGCTAAAGTAACATAACTTAACTGGTACGGGTGAACTGAACATATTTTTCTAGTGTCTGTACCTGTATTCTTTAATTGTCAGAAGCCAAAATAAGCTCTAATGCTAAGTCAATCCTGACAGGATCTCGCTAAGCTTGCAGGAGTCTTTTCCTAAACAAAAAAAGCTTGCAAGACTATTATGCATTAACTAAAATTCAATCTACATAGACTAAGCAAAGACTTGCAGGAAAAAAATCCATATAAGGGTAGGAAATAAAAGGATTTGGATTTTTCAACATCTCCTTATAGAATTCATGTAAGGCACAAAACCGAACGGGTGGTCCTTCATTTTCCAAACAAAGCCTTGGTATGATAAGATGAAAATTGCGGCCATTGCATGGTTTGACCCCTCCGTGAAATAGTGAATTTTGCAGATACGAGAAAAGAGTATAAAACATAGGTATGGTAACACATTTCCAACAAAAAAGCAAAGGACTCCATTCATGCATAAGGGATATTATTGCTTGGAGAAACCTACTCGGGAAACATGACACCAGCATCAATGAGAATATAGCGATCATAATTTCCAACGAGCATACAATTCATCCCAATCTCTCCAAGGCCACCAATTGGTAAAACACGAATAGGTGGCCCACTAGACCCTTCGTAGAACTGTTCCATCTTCCGTTTTACTGAATCCTCCATGCTTTTTCTAGCACCCTCCATCCTTCCTGGCCTTTTTCGTGGAAATCTAGATCCAGGTGTACCTGAAAAACATAATATTTTTTTTAGAAAAGACAGACTTACCTAAAAGGAGAGTTAGACACACAAATAAAGGAGAATAGGACAACACTTTAACATTTGTGTAATGGAACCTGTTAACTTATTCATAATTTTTGCTAATCAGCTCGTAACAATTGGCTCGCTTTCCCTAGTCATTTCATAACCATTAGCTCCCTTTCCCATCAATGACAATTTTTTGGACTTACATATTCCATTTGAAGCCTGTCTGAGGCCACTTTTCAACCACCTTATTTTGATCCTCTACTTACGCGATGTAAGTTTTAGGATACTACAATGAACCACAAATGTTTTTAAGGTTATAAATAATCGTAAACTCTTAAATTGTGCTTTGGTGAAATGGAACTTTGAAAAACCAAATGAATTATTCAAATATCCGTCTCCCTTTCCCCACACCCATTGTCCCTTTTACATAGAGGAGGGATGCCCTTGGTAATTAAAACGATTGGTAATGGATAAGATCAAATCTACATTGCCATGGCCTTCAAAGTTCAAATAACCAGCTTTAACTTCCAACCATTAAAGTTATTATGCATATCTTATCCAGGACTCAGTCTCGGACTTGAAACCAAATTCATGGCTCATGCCCTACCGGGTGAAAATACTCTTAGAACTCAACTTCACTGTGGGATGAACAACCTGGACACGTCCTTGTTTCTGTCAAGAATTTCAATTTGCAAAATTCACAGCCTGAGTATTTGTCTCAATCCAGAGATGGTGATGTGCAATACTAGAATGAATACTTATCTTAATCCAGACTCCAGAGACAGAAGCATACTTCTGTAGCCACTGGCTCATACATGTCCTCTGACTTCAGCAAGTTGGTAAATTTTATTAAATTTAAACAACTGATTTAGACTTTGAATCTTTGTGGTTAATGCATAACTCCGGGTTCCTTTAAGCCAATTAAAGATTACACTTTATCATCAACAGTAACTACTTCCAAAACTACAATTTTCGGCTTTTTTTTAAACCTCCCAACAGGAAACAAGATTAATTACCAACTAGTACCAGTAACGATCCAACATCAAAACACCAAAGGAGGGACCCTATCTAAATTTCTCATCTTTCTGCTTAGTATCCAGTATATAATGTACTAGAGCACTAAAAAACTCAACACAACCCAGTTGAGGTCAAAATTGCAAGCAAACAACTACCACAAAGAAGAAATAACCCATAAGAAAGGAAGGAATCAAACACACACACAAAAAAAAAAAAAAAAAAGTAGAAATCGAGCACAGACAAACTTCGGAAGTGAAAAGACATACCCACGGTAGGATTTCCAACATTGCAAGAAATGATACGTCTGCCATTGTTGAGTTGATAGAGTAGGCTACAGGGGCATATGGGTATAGCACTGAAAGCAGCCATTATCAGAGCTTTATTTGGACTGCTATCACAAAAGGATTAAGTAGATAAGATAACAAGTAATAGCCAACTGGAAGCCGGCTATGCAATCGAGCGAAACTGCGAGGGAATGAGGGAAATATCTTCTCCCTCACACACTCTTCTTATCGTCTGAAAATGGAGAGCGATTATGAAAAGAGGGAAATCTAGAGACGAAAAATTGACAAGATAGTCACGTGCATAGGTCACCTGCACGTGATGTTGACCCAAACATAAACTGATGATTCGCGATGGGTCGAGCCACTCCAAATCTGTATTTTCTTTTATCGGGCCTCCTATTTTATTTTCCAAAAAAAGCCCACTGGATTTTTAAATAAAAACATGGAAATGCAAAGCAACTTTCTAAGGACTCGTTTGAAGAAATCAAGAAATCTTAATGACCCATATTATTTTCACCATAATTAAGTTATACTTGATTATGATTATTTTGAAAATAATAATTTTGCAGATGTTGTTTCTGGTGAACGGAATCAAAATAAATTATATTTTAGAGTGGGTTGGAGATGAAAATTGTACATGATATTCTCATAATACTAACAAACTCTAATTTCATTTTTTAAGCATAATAAACAAAAAAAAATCCTGATATTATATAACAAAATTCATTAATATTTACTTTAATTTGATTATTATTCTAACAACTTTTATTTCTTTTATTGTTATAGACTACAAACATGATCTATTTAATAAAACTGTTATATTATTGATCAATTTTATATATGAAATAATTTTTTTTGTTACTAAAAGTTTTATTTAGTTAATGATAAATTTTGAATATTTTTTTATTTTATAGAGCGCTTAAATATATGCTTATTACCCTTATTATTCTTACAACTACGATTATTTATATAAAAGTTTTTAAAAATATATATATTATGTAATGCAGTTTATTTTCTTGAAGTCTCAAATATATCGTTTTGCTTCACAATCATTCCTAATATTCTTTTTCTTTATCGTTATTTTTATCCAGGATGGCAATTCATGTATTTTATATTGCCGATCTCAAATTTAATAATATTTCGTCACCAAATATCCGTGTTTGTGTAATGCATTTATGGAGCGTCTACGACATCAACCAAGACAATGGTGTTTCAATCATTAGAGACAAGTTTCGAATCGATGAAATAGTAATTTTAATACTAATCAATTTTATTCATATTAACTATCGTTACAGTAATGAAAATCTTTGGTCCAGGTAATTCCTTAAGCATCATATAGTTTTATATTATAAGCCTGTTATGTGTAGTACTTTTTATCACTTTTGTAGAATTGGCTCACACTTATGAAAATCGGTTCAAGTACTATTTGTATTAATGTTGGGCTTAGTAATAGTTTTATTGATTACTACATGTTCAAAAACAATAAATTTGTGTAGGTTTGATACTAACCATATTAGTTAAGTATTATTATATTTATTAAATGATATTATAAATAACTAAAAATCAATTACACAGCCAATTCGATTAATATTAATTAAAAATCTTAAATTAAGAAAATTTCTTATTTTTTATACTATTTGTAATATTATTCATGACAAAATATATTGGGTGAATTTGATAAATAGACCTTTTTCAGTCTTCAGTATAATAAGTAGGCTCATGGTACATTTACATTTAGTAAAAGTACCCCGTTTTTTATTTCCCGTTCATCCTTCCTCAACTCTCATCCCTTTCTCTCCCACAGCCAGCACAAGCCGCCGGTCCTCTACTCCCTTCACCTCCCATCTTCGACCTTCCCTTTGTTCTCATTCATCTCCTCTAGATCGAACACCAAATAGATCTTCTCATCTTAGTTTCCACATTCAAATTAAAGTAGTGATTATGATGAATGTGTAACACCAAATCGACGAAGCAACCAATAAAGACAAGCTGATAAGTAAATCGAAGTCATTACCCCAAATCTAATGAAGTTGAAGGAAGGTGTGCAACCGCAGCTGGTGGTGGACGGAGGAAGGCGACATTAGGAAAGCTGGAGAATCAAGGCAATGGTTCTGGTATGTGAATCTTCTTTTCTGGTATGTAAATATTCGGTTCTAGTATGAGTTATTACTTATTCTAATTCATGTGACTGATTTGTCTGGCAGAGAAACAATGGTTCGCATAACCATAGTAAATAAGGTGGAGTTGTGCGGGAATAAGAGCAATCAAATAGGCTGATCTTAAAAGGAAATCTAGGGTATGTTTTCAATTATTAGAAATAAAGATTGAATCTTTTAGGAAAATCATGTTATTCTAGTTATTTTGGTCAATTACTTACATAAGTCTTAGATAAATAATATTGTCTTGTTTTTTTTTCTTCTGTAAGCTGACGTTAGTTAATGCATCTAAAATTTGTAGGTTAAGAAGAAACTAGCCATAATTGTGTTCAGTTTCCCACCAGATAAAGGAAATGTTGGAATAACAGCTTACATTAATGTCTTCCTCAATCTTCTTTATCTTACAAGATTTGAAGAGAGATGAATACAATGTTGAAGGTCTTCCAAGGACATAACTCATAAGAGGTGTTGATCGAAGATATAATACATGACATAGAGGCACAGTTCAACATAACCCTAGTAAAAAGGTGGAGCTGTGCGGGAACAAGAAGTGGCTGGTGGAGTGCGAGGGAGATCTTCTGCTAATCGACATATGCAACAAGAAAGCGTGTTGCGGTTAGGGTCAGGTCCGGGTGAAGCTGTTGAAGTTGGTCTGGGAGCGAGAGCGGTGAGTGGAATGAGGGAGCGTAGGGGATCGTGTGGTGTTCTTTGGGGAGAAGATGTCCTTCGTTGCTCCGGTGTCAAGGAGTTGTAAAGGGAACCACATAGTGTTTGAATTTGTCGATTTGAAGGATATTGGTGTTTATGTAAAAGATGATTTTTTAAAAGATAATTTAAAAAGTCTATGATCTAGAAAGCGGAAGAGTCTCGGATCTGACTGCGACTTCACAATTAGTCAATTTGATTTGCCCACCTCCATCTGGGATATCTACTTCATTTCATCCGACACATAATTTGTGTTGGATTATCGCGTACAAAGAGAGTTTTCTGGTATGAAGGCTGTTAGCACTATGTGTTTGGCTGCTCTGCTTTGGTCTTCAATCGGGTCCAATGTGGTTCTAATTTTTAGTTTTTAAGAATTTTTTATTAGATTTTGAATATCTATTGATGTTGAGAAGTCACAATTTTTTCTTTTTGTTTTGTACGTGTGTTTGATCCAAAATTCTGGTATGAAATTTATACCAAAATTTTTTGGTACGAAAATTTATACTAGAAAATTTTGGTATGAGTTTTCTAGCATGAATTTCATACTAGAAACTCATACCAGAATTTTCTGGTATGAATTTCATACCAGAAAATTCTAGTATGAAAATATGGTATAAAAATTCTGGTATGAAAATCTGATATAAAAATTCTCGTATGAAAATCTGATATAAAAATTCTGATATGAAAATATGGTATAAAAATTCTGGTATGAAATTCTAGTATAAAAATTCTAGTATTAAATTCTTGTATAAAATTTTGGTATGAAAATTTTGATATGAAATTCATACCAAAAAAATAAAATAAAAATAAATTTTAAAATAAAAACAAAAGACAAACTTCAGTTTCATGACAAATTGAAAGAATTTGGTCAAACTCATGTATATTAATTTTTTTTTTAAATAGAAGGCTTAATTACTTTTACCCACCATTAAATGATAATTGTAAAAATTGAAGGGGTACACAAAACTAATGGAAATAGAATATGGCCTATTTCGCCAAGTTCTTTCAAATATATTTAATATTTATGTATTAAGCATTATTAATTAATAACATTAATTAATAATAATGTTTAACACACAATCACAACATATTTGCCAACAACAAAAATATATCAACACGACGCTCAACATACAATCAAACAAAGCTCAATTGATGTCCCACAATGAACACCATCTAAAAGCTTCACAAATGAGAGGTCCTGAAAAAAAAAAAAAAAGAAGTTCACAAATATGATCATTGCAAAAATTAAGGAATATGATATTACGTGTGTAAAACCCATGTTTGAACCAATTTGACTATATTCCACACTTGTTTGACAAGTTGATTGTGAGTGATCATGTTGCAATATTAATTTAGTGGGTGAATTCTACATGAAAATGAATGCAAGAGGTTCAATTCAAAAGAAATTATAGTATATGATCACAAATATGACAAAATATGATTGTAGGAGGTTTAGTTCAAAACATGTTGCAATAATTGCTCACATGTGTCGGGTCTCTAAGATGAGAATCAAACATAACGTTCTCCACAAGATTAGACATAGCAAGCTCAACAATAGTGGATATTTGATGCTTCTTTACTCATTTTCTTCGTGTTGCCTAGAGCATCTATAGTCCTTTTACTTGACTGATTTTCAAATTTTGGCTTTAACTTTATGCCTCTTATCGTCTTCAACTTGTCCTTTTGACACATAGACTCATCTTCAGTACTAGGGTTTTTAGTAAATTTATCAAAAGTTATTTCACAATGGTGTAAACTTCTTCAAATTCTGCACATCTTGTGGCAAAACGAGTTGAATAACGACACACTTCCTTGTAATGTGTTCTCAATACTGCTTTAGGGTCTGCACCATCAACTAAACATGCATTGATAATCATAGAGCTCATTTTTTGGGTACCTTTCGTCCATCTTTTCAAAATGTACTTTTCCGAAACTTTCATAATGCTTTTAAGAGAAAGTATCTTTAACACGTGACAACATAATATCCCGGCAAACTCGAACTTTCTACAACTACAAGACATAACATCTTTTATAGAATTATAGGTTACAACATAACTACGGTTATTTATGGCTAGTTTGACAACGTATTTGACAAAATTTACTGCATCATCACAAGAAGACGAAGTCTCGATCTGACAATCATAAGCTCTACCTAACTTAGCTTGAAATAATGAAAACACTTCTAGTGTATAAGCATTTGTAGCATGCTTTAAAATTTCCGCTTAAAAAATAATGCTACTTTTTTGTGGTTGGTTTTGAAACCTACTACCACCTCATCATATTGGCGATCATCAATTCGAAAAAGCATCGCAATTCATGTTTGTAACTTACATAGTGTTTGATGACCTTATTTATGCTCTCACTCCGTTGTGTACTGATCATGTATGCACAAATGTATCTTTTCCATAGACCAATGCCCATTTTTTTTATATTGAACAATCTCTTTAACCAATCATTTCTTTGCAAACCATACTTCTTTAACAACTTATTTCAGGCTTCTAAAAAATCGTCCCCATAACATAAACAGTTAAACACAGCTATTGAAATCAGTTGCAAATTCTTTAAAGATCCCGAACACGCTACTCAAATGTGTGGTTGTATTTTGGAAAATATGTCATACACAAAGTCGATGGTAAGTCTTTGGCCATTGACAAGAAAGTGATTTAAACATTTTAGTATCTTGAGCAGTGAGTATCGTCATTGGCAACTTTTCACCCATAGCCTTTGCAAATGTCAAATAACCACATAAACGAGTTTGTTGTCTCATCATACAAATATGCAACACCAAAGATAATAGACTGTTTATGATCATTCAACCCCAACAAATAGAGCAATTGGTCGGTCATCCTTATGTTTACGACACATAGTATCAAAGACACTACATCACCAAAATCATCATAGTCGGACATCATTCTTCTCTAAAAAATATTAGTTATCAAATCATCTTCATCCACTTGAATAACATAAAATAAGTTAGGATCCTCCCACTACATCATTTTTAAGTACTTAAGAACACCACGTGTTTCATGTGGCCTTACTTGTAACACCCCGAATTCTCAGAACTCGGGACATTACTGGTTAGGACCTCACAATGGGTCCCGACCTTAGTTTGAAAACAACATTACTAGGATCTTGCAACAAGACACAAATAAAGAAACCGAAATTCATAAAATAGTATTTTTAGGGTAATCAATGCAACACTGTCTAGCAGCCTAAAGTACTTAAACAAAAGAAAAGAACAATTGTCTTAACCAAACGAAAGAAAAGACAAACACAACTCTCAACCCCCACTCTAAGGAATACGGAGACCGGCTGACCACTACTTTCGGATCACTCAGCTGCTGGTCTAACCTGCGGTAAATCTAAAACACAACAAGAGGAACTATCTAAATATTAGCAGAATAATAGCAGCACAAACACACACATAACAATATAAACACCCATCATGCTTTCAAACAAGTCCGTTTTATTATCTTGAGTTAAATTTCTCTTTCACGCTAATGATACTTATTTTGTGACACGAGGGATTCCCAAACCTCGCCTCCGCCCCGTGTAACCATCAGGAATGGATCCGATGCATCTCACCTTGTACCTGTCTGGTCTGGGTATAGAGAACCTCTCAGTCTCCTGTCAGAGCAGGGCAGTGATGTCACGGCCCGTTATACATACACTTGGGCCTTACACATAATAATAATGGTCGTCCTAGCAAGTTATTATTATTAATCACGCACATAGCACACACAATCACTAGCACTCAACTAATATCCAGAAACTGGCTAAGTAAGTCGCAAGGACTTACCTGAGTCAAAAA
Organism: Fagopyrum homotropicum; assembly: GCA_033239125.1. Classification (NCBI taxonomy): domain Eukaryota; kingdom Viridiplantae; phylum Streptophyta; class Magnoliopsida; order Caryophyllales; family Polygonaceae; genus Fagopyrum; species Fagopyrum homotropicum. The sequence goes on from BSWB01000006.1 coordinate 24,621,822, forward strand.
CACTCTAACACTCCTCAAATAGTCCGTACTCGTGGTAACTCAAGCGCTTGTCAATTAAGGCATGTGTATCAAAATCACATCTCGATGTCCAACCTCATGCGAAGGAATTACGGAAAGAAAGATTCTCATACGGTGAGAGACCGTTTTACCCTTAGTGCCGATAATTCTCTGAGTCACTTCTTGACTTCTAATATTTTGGAACGCTTTTCAAATATCTGACTACTCCCGAACGGTTTACTAAAGGTCATAATATTAATCTCATCCACTCGTCATCTAGAACCACATTCCTTCATTCTCGGTATTATCTAATCTTATATATATATCTATATATATACATACTTATGTGCATACTAACTTTCCTTCCAATTCTATAAATCCGTCACTCCTAGGTATTTATACATATATATATATATAGCCACATACTTATTATTTTCACTAACTCACACTCATATGTATACTTTTATTTCATACAATATGTATATATACGTATTTTTATATACTCGGCATACATTCTCCTATATAAGCTCACACAACCGCTCTTACTAACCTACCGTATTTCATCCCGTACCACTTTCAATCTATGATTTATTATATGTATTCAATTCAATCTTATATGTTTTCCATCTCAAATATGTATATACATATACACTCTCCAATATATACGTAATCTAACTGTTCGCCACTTAGCGTGCGTGCAAATAAGCTTTAATTATAAAACTAGAAATCAAGCAAGCGAACCCGCAGTGTACGGATCGATATAGTTGAGCAAGAATTCCAGAGTATCGAACACAGGGATTTGGGGGGAACAAATTCAATTATAGATTATCAAGCGAGTAAATGTAAGGAGCTTTTCAAGTATTGGGAAAACAACAATCCTAAAGATCCAAGTATCCAGTTGTGGCAATCGATTCAAGATATACTAATGATATAAGGACAGAGTTAAGATATGCAAAGGTATACTAATGTAAGGTAATCGTACGGTGAAGTTCCAAAAACCTTATATGACTCACCTACAAGACACTCTCTATAAAGGTTGTTGAGGCTTCAGTATAGAAAGGTTCTAAAGGCAAGAATTAATGTCAAATACCCAAACTTATAATCCAAGGATCAAGACCTACTAAATCGATTAAGGTTGTGACACTCACAATCGAGGTAGAGATTGTTGAGGCTTCACTACCACCTAGAAAAGGCAAGTCAAGACTAAGTTAAAGCAAATCTTTAACTTTGGATTAAAGTAAAAGCAGGTTCGTAACTTAACACAAAATTACGGGTAGTTCTTGAGTTCCACGGCCGTGGAAGCTCAAGAACAGACCGTGGATTAGGGTTATCGGCGATTCTCTCTAACTCTCAGGGTCCAATCTGTTTACGATCGATCTATCATCATCTAAGCCACAACTATCAACCCTTCACCTTAGAATTGTTAAGGGTTTTTAGCCAACAATAGTCATATTGATATCAAATTTAAGGTTTAAAAGATTGAAAGATGAAAACTTCCGAAAACCTTCAATAACTTTCAAATCAATCTCAAAGTCACAATCAAGAACAATAATTGTCACTAGATTCGGAATAGCACAAACAATCAAAATCTTAGATAAGAAGGAAGAACGGGATGTCAATCCGTCTTCTAAATCAAACCTAAGTAAGAAGCGAAATCTTCTTACGAACAATCTTCCGAATCTTCGATCTTCCGTCAATCCGGAAATCACAATAGCAATGCGCCAAAATCTCTCAAACACAACTTCCGCCAAATGCGAAATTAGGGCAATTCCAAGCGCAAGCGTAAGATGCGTCTATGCGTAAGCGAAGGTGACGGAATCTCTCTTCGTCCGTCCTTTTATAGTGTAAGATAAAGTATCGGCCCGACCCAATTGTGTAGGAGATCGTGGCTTAAAGTGTGGCGAAAAAGATCGCCAAGATCACGGTCGTGGAAGGGTTCCACGGCCATAATTTAGAGCGTGTAAATCAACACGGTTTGACACAACTCCTCCACGGCCGTAGAAGTTACTGGAATGAACCACGCTTCCCTTGCCATGGTTCCACGGCCGTGGACTTGAACGTGGAAAGTAGTACGGCCGTATTTTAGAGCGTGGTTTAGGGCAAGAACGTGATTCTTCCTTAGTCTCATGCATCCTTCAAGTTGGCATTCCCTTAGCTCCTAGGAATGTCCTCAATTCATGGACATGCTCCATGAACTCCATCATTGCTCAATTCCGTTCGGAAATAGCTCTCAATTACCTATAATCAACATAAAGCTTGTGTAGATCTCTATATCGACATTATAGACAAACTAGCTCACAAATGCATCAATGCTCAATCAATGACTATCAATATGGATCAAATACACTTAGAAAACGTGCCTAAAATATCACAATATTTCATGCTAACAGTAACTCACATACATACATGAATTATAACTCGGTTTTATCCATGTCTATTCATAGTTTTATGCAGGTTCATTCATAATTTTATGCAGGTCCATTCACAGCTTATTCACGCAGAACAGGAGGAGGAGGTCGGAGGAGACTCTTACCGGGCTGCAGTCCGGCGTGAGACTGGTGTTCCGGCGGTCCTCTCCTGGTGATCGGCTTGGCTGCGGGATCAACTGAGGCGGCGGCTCGCGGTGCTACTGCAGATCGAAGAGGGCTGCAGTGAGCGGCGATTTGCGATTCGAAAGAAGGAAGGTGGAAAGAAGGGGCCAGGGTCTTACCGGTTTCACTGCGGCGGACGGCGGAAGGCGCACAGGCTCGGTGGCAGCAGCGGTGGCGGTCCAGTGGCGTGTGCCTGGTTGCACAGCAACGGTTAGCGAATCCGGCACTAGAGAGGGAGAGGAGAGATTGGTCGAGGGCTGTTTACCTCGACGGTGGTTGGCGGCGAGCAGGAGAGGCGGACGGAGCAGTGGTGGTCCGGTTGCAATGGTGGAAGACGAAGAGGAGCAGCAGCGTCCTCGCTTTCTGAAGAAGCGGAAAGGTGAGGCTCGGACAAAGAAGGGCGGAAAGAGGAGAAGGAGGCAGTGCTTACCGGACTTGACGGAAGGCGGCGTAGGACTCGGCGGTGGCGTCCCCGGTCGAAGGCGGTAGCGGCGCTGGTGGTTGTGGCTAGACTGTCTTGCGAGAGAGGAGGGAAGCAGCAACATTCCAGTTTTGATTGTACGGGTAGGAGATAAGCGGCAGGTTTAGATTAGGATTAGGTTAAATTTTAATTAGTTTACGGTTAATGATGGGCTTAGGAAAGTGGGCTGATGGCTTGGGCCTAGGGTTGGCCCAATTGAGCGGTTATCTCATGAAATCAAAGCGGAACTCATAACTCGTTAATTATGTGCGGAAATTATATAATACGGAATTAAATTCCGTATTATATAATTTATTATTATTTTTAATTTAAGGCGCGTGTTTAATTCCGGTTACAAGGTTTCATCATTTTATGTGACTTAAAGTCCTATAAAATGATAACATTTAAACTCGTTTTATTTTATTTTATTTATTATTTAAGATTGTCGCATCGGAATTTGGTTAGTTGCAGTTTACCGGAACTTTAAAATTTTCGGTTATTACATTACTTGTAAATTGCACTTACCTCTTAAGTGATTGTTATAATACATACAAACAAATCCAAAACTTTCACGACCTCCTGCTTGCCATGAGCTCAAATGCATTTATGGGTGTAATACATGATCTATCAACCATTTCTACTTCTATTGCTTGAGACGCTAACAGTTTTTAGAGTGATTTGCAAAGATGAGTCTTGCTTGGACTTGTCAATTAGTGATTATGCTCAACAAAAAAAATTTCAACCGTGAACTTGAAGGTATAACGGCAATTAAATTTCAGCATAGCCAAACATCCAAATCTTGTCTCCGGTCGATGAGTTTTGTAAGCATCATCTCGCTTATCTCGTCCCCTCCTTCACATGAACAAACAAATTTTCTATCTAACAAGATTCCCTTAACGTTATGTTACTTGCTTCTTCATACGGAGAATCCAACTTCTATTGTATTAGCGTTGTAAAATTGATAAGCTTCCTTTTCAGTTTTAAATTACATTCCGATCCTTAAGGGAATATTACTAGTATAAGGTGCAATATGGACTTTTTTTTTTATCATAAACGAAAAAGTCCATATTGCACCTTATACTTGCAATAAGTTGTCTTCTTTTTTTTAGTATAATTAATAGTTCATGATCATAGACGACTAATTTCATTTACACGTTCAAGGTTCATTTACACGTTTCAAGGTTCATTCAAACGTTCCAAGAATCATTTAAATGTTCCAAGAATCTATCTTTTTTCAAGCTTCTCTTCATATTGCACCTTATACTTGTACGAATATGTCTTTCTCAGTCAAACAATCCTCCAAGGTTCATTTATACATTCCAAGTTACAAACTTGAGAGGATTAAAGATGCATATGTTGAAATCTGGTTTTTGTTCCCATTACAATACACGTTTTTTTATTACAAACAAGACAAGAAGAATAGAGACACTGAGAGGAAAATTCCAAATTACGACGAGAAGAGTGTTACCTTTTGATCGACGTTCCTGATACAAAGGAGTTCTTGTGTTTTGTGTGTTTCTCTTTCGCAAGGCCATAAGATTTGGACTGAGAATTAACCGACGTTAATCTCTTCTCTACATTGATTACTGTAACCCTGAGCCGTCAAATCTTCTATTTTGTTTAAATCAAACCGGTTCATTTATTTGGTTTATTTTAAGACTAAACTGAACCACTAGTAAATCCTCAATTTTATCAAAAAGAAAATTGTCATGTGAATGAATGAGAAGGGAGAGACAAGGGCTGAAACATATATATGGCCAGATGATTTGGATTGTGCCTTTTCTTCGTTGGGGAAAATTTATTTAAAATTTGATTTATGTTGCCCCCAAATGATTTCAAGAAATTGACATGCTTAGAGTTGGTAGCTATTGTGTTCTAATGATAGTTTTAGAAAGGCTTTGAAGAGACAATTTTCAATTGAAAATGGTGGAGACTTTTATGATTTGCACTATGAAAAAAAAAAGTGTTTGCCTTTAAGCACGAGTGTGATTATATGGTGAAACACTCAAGGATAAGCCATCATTGTTGAAATTGTATTGTAGGTTTAAATTTGTGCTAGTTTTTATATAATTTAAGAAATTTTACCCCATTCGTGGTTGAAGACCGGCGAACACAAATGTAACATTTGTGTGGATGACACATAAATACTTAGACCACTGTAGAGAAGATCCACAACGGGGGATTAAAGTTTTTTACAGTGTAGTAGGCCATTTTTATCAATGGGTCTTCAAAACGAGGTCTTGGGCCATTTTTGTAATTTTTCTTCAATAAAATCTTAGGTCATCTTTATCAATGGGTCTTCAAAGTAGGGTCTTGAGCCATTTTGTAATTTTTCTTCAATAAAATCTTATAACTTACTTTTTCCAATTTATCAATGGATCTTCATCATTGGGTCTTACCTCGTTTTTCTCGCCCACCCATTTATTTCCTCATACCATTTTACAAATATATATCCCTACTAACCTTTATAATATTACAATTGTTTTAACTATATCTTAAACCAAACTTTTTATTATTATAACATTAAATAATCATTTAATTATATTTTGTTAACTTAAAATTATTCAATTATAATTAAAATAATATTTAATTATGAGAAATACTTAATTTCATTACAATTAGCATAAAAAACATCACACCATAAAATAGATAAAACTTAAATCATGAAACAAACAACTTTAAAGTGAACGTAAAAAACATGAAGCAAACAACATTAAAATAATACAATCTTGAGTCGATAACCTAAACTCCAAATTTTTGCCAAATATTCTCCATTAAATCGTTATGAAGTGTTGATGTGTAGTTATGTCTTGCACTTGAATTGTGTTTTGGAGGTAGTCGCGCATATTGATTGGTCTTGACGTCGTGTAATCCGAAGGATTTACCGAGCCTGCAACTCCTTTTTGATCATACTCAGGGAGCTCATCTTCGTATTCATCTCGTTCATCTTCTACAATCATATTATGTAAGATAATGCATGCTCGCATAATTTTCCCAATCTTAATCAAATCCCATGAAAGTGATGGGTTTCAAATGATTGCAAATCGAGATTGTAAGACTCCAAACATCCTTTCTACATCTTTGTGAACTCCCTCTTGAACTTGAGCAAATAGTTTAGCGTTAGGGCTTTACAGGTGTCGAACAGATTGCACAAATGTGGCCCAAGGTGGATAAATACCATCGGTAAGATAATATCCCTTGTTGTATTGGTGACCATTAACCATGAAGTTGATATATGGTGCCCTACCATGTAAAACATCATAAAAAACAGGAGAACGATCAAGCACGTTAATATCGTTACACGTACCTGGGACACCAAAAAATGCATGCCAAAACCATAGGTTATGAGATGTCATAGCCTCTAGTACAATCGTTGGATATCCATGATCTCCACGTGCATATTGACCTTTCCATGTATTTGGACAATTTTTTCAAGCCCAATGCATGCAATTGATGCTACCCAACATCCCTGGAAAACCGCGAGCCTCCCCCTTCACAAGTAGACGCTGCAAGTCTTCCACTATAGGTTGACAAAGATATTCACCACCAAATATGGATATGACTCCATCAACAAAATATTCTAAGCTCTTCTTAGCAGTGCCCTCAGAAAGACGGAGATATTCATCACTAGCGTCTGTAGCTGTTACATACGCCAACATGTGTATCGCACTGGTGCATTTATGTAATGTAGATATACCAAGTCTACCAGTCGCATATGATCTTTGTTGAAAGCATTTCACTCCATTCTCGAGGCTTTCAACAATGCGCATGAAAACATGTTTGCGCATTTTGAACCGACGTCGGAAGATTGCATCTGTGTACGTCGAGACCTCAGAGAAATAATCTCTACGTAATTGTGATTCCCCTTGCTCCCTTCCTCTTTCAATGTGTGTTCGACAATGTCTTCTTCTTCTAGAGCTTTATGCTCGTGCCTCATCAGCTCTTTGGCATGCAAGTTGCCACTCATTGAAAGCAGCGAAGAGCTCATTATTTGTATCAGAGCTACTGCTACTAAGGAATGAGTTGATGTTTGATAGATCAGAATCAGAGTTAGACATTGTGTAGCTATTTTTTTTAAACAAATAATGATAGAGTTGAATGAAATCTCTATACTCATATCACATTTATATATCAATCTATTTAGATGACCGTTGTATGTGACCGTTGTATATTTAAATATGTTATAACTTTTCTCTGCCACCTTCACATGCATTGTCGGACCCATTATTAATTTTGCCCGTTCCCTATCGAGACGTGACATGAAATGACAACACTCTGTAGCTTCACATGCATTAACTTTGCCCATTCTCTGCTACCTTATCTTTATCTTTCCCCATTCTTTGCCACTTCACATGTATTGTCGGATCCATTATTATTTTTGCCCATTCCCTTCTTTAAACTCATGCCCTGTCGAGAAGTGACATGAAAAGACAAAACTCTGTAGCTTCACATGCATTAACTTTGCCCATTCTCTGCCACCTTATCTTTATCTTTGCCCAATCTCTGTCATCTTCACATGCATTGTCGGACCCATTATTATCTTTGTTCATTCCCTTCTTTAAAAAAAACTCATGCCATGTCGAGACATGACATGAAATGATAACACTTTGTAGCTTACATGCATTAACTTTGTCCATTCTCTGCCACCTTATCTTTATCTTTGCTCAATCTCTGTCACCTTCACATGCATTGTCGGACCCATCATTATCTTTGCTCATTCCTTCTTTAAACTCATGTCTTGTCGAGATGTGACATGAAATGACAACACTCTGTAACTTCACATGCATTAATTTTGTCCATTCTCTGCCACCTTATCTTTATCTTTGACCAATCTCTGTCACCTTCACATGCATTGTTGGAAGAAAAGAAACGTGACATTTTAAAATTTTAATAAAATACCTTCGAAAATATTTTTTTATATTTATTTATGACAACCATAATGTAATATATAATTGCATTAGGAAAAAGATTATAATTTGTGTTAGACACCTATTTCAATTACTTTGAAGGAAGTGGTTAGAAAAAGGGTTAAAAGGTGCACTTTGCAAGAGCTTGTAATAAGCTTGATTTTGAAGAGGTCATGTAATACATTGAGGATTTAGACGATGGTGCACACAATTATCTTATGAATGTAAATTCTAATACTTGTTTAAAGACATGGTTTTATCAATACATCTAAATTAGTTTCTTATGAATGTAAATGCTAATATTTGTGTAATTTCCTCTATATTAGGTCCAAACCCTAATTGTAAGCTATTGACAAATTTCTTCAACATGTGTAAACATGTTTAATTGAGTGTAACCTGAAGTATGAGTAAGCTAAAGCCCCAATCAACCCTTTGACGTCGCAACTGAGCACTACTTGCATTTCTTTCGTAGTCGCGCCCAAAGCAAAACATAATCAGACAATTGGATGCCACCAAAGTCCGAATCAGCAAGAATCGACGTACCCATTAACACAAAAGCAAAAGTAAACCTAATCTACCCACAGAATCGCATCCTTGTACAGTCACTCTCCACTGACATTTCACAACTTGTTTTTGTTTTTCACTGATTTGGAATTCAATTCGCCATTCAATGGCGCAATTGCATGCTTTCTGTGCTAACTCGGCATCCCCGTCTACCCCATTGTCGTCTTCTTCCGTCGCTGGTCTGTTCTCTAGAAGAGGTAGATTCGCCCCTTTGTTGTTTTTTCACAATTGAGCCTTCGTTTTTTCACTAGTTTGCAAGCAATACATCCGAGTTACGACCTAACCTAATTTCCCACCCTGGTTTGATTTATCCCTCAATCTGATAATTTCCAGTTCAGTTTGATTATTTCCAGTATTTTGAAAGTTGCTGTTCTTATACTTCTGATTGCATGATTTAAGCTTTTAATATTGATTGCATGTTCCTAGTTGTTGCTGATTTATTTCTTTTTTTTTTCACAGGATTGCTTTCTACTCAAAGAAAGTTTTACCGCAAAAAGAAGATTTATTCTACATCCCAAGAGGTTATTCTCTTAATATATACGGCAACATTATTGACAGAAAACGATTCTTTCTCTTAGGAGCTAAGAGCTATGATTTTTCTACATTCCAAGAGATTATTCCATTAACATATACTGCAATAGTTGGTTTTTGAAAAAGAAATAATCTTTCTATTAGGAGCTTTGCTCAAGGAAGAGCTTTTCGATATCCCAAGAGGTTATTCTCTTCATATATTAATTATTGTCTTATTGACAGAGAAAGATTCTTTCTTTTTGGATGCAAGAGTTAAAAAATGATAAATTCTGACATAGGTTCACGTTTTGATTATACAAACATAATTTAGCCCCTTTCTTCTTGTCATTCTACTCAGCTGGGAGCAAATATGGAGGGAAATGGGCTTTTGAGTGGCGATGTCAAGGAAAATCAAGGTAATGTTCTGTTTTCCAATTGTTCTTTTTTGGTTCTCCATTGTTAGCACATAAATGCATATCATTTTGCTTAGTTTCAATGCAGCGTTTTGCATTGCATGTTTAAATTCTGTGATATTTGGTCCGGAATGCAGCTATCCAAGCAGTTCTATCGAGTGATAGGGAGGCAGCTGTCAAGGCTGGAGGTTTACGAGGAAAATTGAACAAAGTTGTTCTTGCTTATAGTGGTGGATTAGACACGTCTGTAATTGTCCCTTGGCTCAGGTGAGAAGTTTCTGTTTGCGGCTTCATTTCAAGATCCATAATTGCCCTTGTGTATATGTTCACTAGTCAGTTTTCTAATAGTAGCTGTAATAGAGATGCTTTGTTTGCTGTTTATCTTTGTGGCTTACTATCAAATGCCATCCTCTCTGATTTCTTGTGTTTTCTTTTCTTACAGGGAGAATTACGGGTGTGAAGTTGTGTGCTTTACTGCTGATGTTGGTCAAGTAAGTATGTTGCCGCTATGTATGGCTACTTTTAATACTTGCGAGCTTTTGCTTGCTTCTGTTGTTAATTGCATGATCATATGTAGTTGAATGAGCACCTTTGATGTCCTGGTTGTTATACTACTTAACATGTAAACTGTATAAAACTCGCAGGGGATAAAGGAACTAGATGGGTTAGAACAGAAGGCGAAGGCAAGTGGTGCTTGTCAACTAGTGGTGAAGGATTTACAGGAGGAATTTGTGAAAGATTATGTATTCCCTTGCTTACGTGCTGGTGCAATTTATGAGAGGAAGTACCTGCTCGGTACCTCTATGGCCCGACCTGTCATTGCAAAGGTGAACAAGCTGAAGTATAAACAAATGATGAACAATATTTAGTGCAGCTTTGTACAACTTATTTTGTCCATTTAACTAACATTCAAACTTTTACTTGTCACATTCAGGCCATGGTTGATGTTGCTAGAGAAGTTGGAGCAGATGCAGTATCTCATGGATGCACCGGAAAGGGAAATGATCAGGCATGGAGAATGATTAGTCAATAATAGATATACTTTGAACTTGATTCTCCCACATGGAATCTTGACTTTGTTTTACTTTTTAGGTCCGGTTTGAGCTTACATTCTTCGCTCTGAATCCGGAACTCAACGTTGTGGCTCCTTGGAGAGAGTGGGATATCACTGGAAGGGAGGATGCTATTGAGTATGCTAAAAAGCACAATGTCCCTGTCCCTGTGACAAAGAAGTCCATTTACAGCAGAGATAGGAATCTGTGGCACATTAGCCACGAGGTAATCAACTCGTATTGCTCTAAATTGTCATGCTCGCATTCCTCCAGATTCTGATTGCGTTTGTTCACTTTTGGACTTGAAAGGGTGATATCTTAGAAGATCCTGCAAATGAGCCCCAAAAGGATATGTTCATGATGACAGTTGACCCTGAAGATGCACCTGATCAGCCAGAGTAAGTTCATTCTACTTGAAATCAATTTTGATGCTTCACACATTATAATGCGATTATGTATTCCAAACAACACTTTCGTTGAAATGTATTCTAGGCAATAAAACATGTATAAAACTTGCACTTCTGTTGCAGATACATAGAGATAGGAATAGTCTCTGGAAACCCTGTCTCCGTCAATGGGAATTCGCTCTCTCCAGCATCCCTTCTAACCGAGCTCAACGAGATAGGTGGGCGCCATGGAATCGGACGAATCGACATGGTCGAGAACCGGCTCGTGGGCATGAAGAGCCGAGGCGTCTACGAGACACCAGGGGGAACCATCCTCTTTACTGCAGCACGTGAGCTCGAGTCCCTCACTCTTGACCGGGAGACTATCCAGGTAAAGGACTCACTCGCCCTCAAGTATGCAGAGCTGGTCTACGCAGGAAGATGGTTCGACCCACTCCGTGAGTCCATGGATGCGTTCATGGAACAGATCACTAAGACCACAACCGGGTCAGTTACCCTGAAGCTGTATAAAGGATCTGTGACGGTTGTGGGTAGGAAGAGCCCATACAGTTTGTACAGGGAGGATATATCGTCATTCGAAAACGGGCATATCTATAACCAAGCTGATGCCGCTGGGTTCATAAGGCTCTATGGCTTGCCCATGAGGGTTAGGGCCATGTTGGAGAAGGGCTTATAGGCTGTAGTTGAAGTATGAAAGCTTTATTCGCTCCTTAAACACTTTCTGCTAAGTTGCTGATTTAAACTGTTGTTTTGTTTGGCCTTTGCGTAATTGTGTTCCTTAAACACTTTCTGCTAAGTTGCTCTTTTTTTTGTACTGATTACTGTTTTGTTTATAAAGTACATGGTAAATATTCTATCCTTCATCATATAAAGAGGATTTGCAGAAGATACAGCAGTGCTAGTAAAATGATCCTCTTAAGACTCAGCATCATTAGTTGCCTGGACTTGAGCTGCATACTGCAAGTTCCAGAGAACATCCTCAAAGGAAGGACGAGATGTCGAATCAGATGAAAGACATTTGTTCGTGATAGTGATGACAATTGATAATGATTCCTCAGCAGAAGTTGAAAGGACCAATGGATCCACCATTCTTCTCCTACCTTCTTGGCTGCATAGAGATGCCTGCGACAACATGTGCAACTTTTGGTTTCAGTTTTGGTAAGAAACGATTTCTTGCACGTCTTCTCAATTCCAGGGCTTACCATCTCACTGAACAGAAATGCATCCTTTTTTGTCGACACCGAGGTTCCAAGGATCGCCTCCAGTAATATCAATCCGAAGCTGTATATGTCATCTTCAAGCATTTTCATCTGCCTGTAAGTTGTATCAACAAAATTAGAAGGGGAAAATGAGAAGATCCTTAAAACCAAAAATGAAAAACTTACCATGATTTAGAATCAACTCCGGGCACCTGAAGTTGCAAGAACAAAAAATCATGTTTTCACATACAATCAAGGAAAACTAGGTGGAATGTACATTTATCAGAGACATCCTACCTTGTTTGATTCAGTGTCATCTGATACAACAGCGAGTCCATAGTCACTCAACTTTGCTCTTCTATTCTCGTCGAGCAGAATATTGTGCATTTTTAATCGGTTGTTGAAGAAACCTGGAATCACTCCTGTGTGAAGGAAGTGCACAGCCTTGGCTATGTCTATGAGGTTTGCAAGTCTCTCTGGCCATTTGAAAGCTCTAACAGACTCGCAATCTGCATTTATGGGCTCACTTCGTTACAGAAAGCATGCATTTGTCTGTCTAATGGAAGTTGTTGGTAACATAGTTCCAAGTACTGCTAAAATTTACGAAAAAGCTTCATCTTATAAAGCACGAATTTGATTTTTACCATAGAGATAAGACCTTAAGTTTCCGTTAGGAGCATACTCATAGACAAGATAGACATTATTCATGTTGCCTGCTTCACTTTGCCCTCTATTACTTTCAATGCAGTGCCCCAGAAGGCAGATGAGATGCGGGTGCCTGATCTTTGCTAGAAGATCCAGCCTGAGCTTAAGATTTCTAAGGGTGAATTTCTGTGACAAGGATAAACACCTTATTGCAACTTGTGTTCCATTTTGTAACCTCCCCTTGTAAACCTGAAAAAAAATAATGAAGGTAAAACATAGATGTATGAATCATAATATATTAGCCAGGAAATATTAGTACCATGCCCCTTGATCCTTCACCCAGATAAGCTAACTTATCAAAGTTGTTCGTCGCCTCCTTCAGCTCCTCCAAGGAAAACACCCGACACACGCTCATGCCTGGTGTTGCTCCAGATTTCGCTGCCTGAGATATCAATCCTTGAATGACAAAAAAATAATATTAGCATCAAAATCTGCCTGGAAAAAATGTTGCTTTAAGGCATGCCATATATAACCCAAAAGAAAGCAAAATTGGTTATCCACAACTAAATAACATACTTGCATTTGCTAGGAGCTCAGGAACACCAGTGACAGTGCTTTCTATCACTTGCTTCTTGAGTAAATGTTGCTCTGAACATCCTCTAGGGCAGTATCTTCTATACATCACAAGGAATCCGAAACCTATAACCCCCATCACAACAGCTATAACTCCAATCACAACAAGCAAGACAACAAGCCCTTTGAATTTAGAACCTTTCCTCACAGTATCGGCTTCTCCCGAACAGTATGATCCTGGATGCTGATGTCGAACATCAACAGTCAAACAATTGCCAAAGAATTTCGAAACTGTTGAACTCAAACACTTGGGTAAACCACCGGTTAATCGATTGTTGGATATATCAACCAAGCTAAGCTTACCTCCACAAATCAAGTGGTATGGTAGTGAACCACTAAGTGAATTCGAAGCAAGATTTAGATAACTGATATTAGGAAGAGAAAAGAGTGTCACAGGCACATTTCCATTTAGCTGATTTGACGATAGATCAAGGTGTTGTAATTGATTCAAATGATCAAATTGCTTCGGTATTTCTCCTGTGAATGAACTATTACTCAAAAATGCCATGACTAATCCACTAGGAAAACTAGGAAGTTCAGAACTAATTTTGTTTCCACTCAAATCCAACACTGTCAAACTGGTCAACCCACTGAAATCAGGCAAATCACCTGAAATTGCATTGTTCGACAATGCAAGGCTAGTAAGTGAACTAATCTTACCAATAGAAGAAGGCAACGGACCCTTCAAGTGATTGTTTGTAAGACTCAAGACCACTAAATCCGGCAACGAAGCTAACCAGTCTGGAACTGTGTTATTGAAGTAATTCCCATCTAGGATTAGGGTTTTAAGGGTTGACATAGCACTAATCCTTGGTGGGATTGAACCATAGATGAAATTTGAGCTCAAATCCAGATATTCCAAAGAAGTAAGCCTGTGAATCTTGTCAGATAATGGACCCCAAATGCCAAGGGACACTAAACAAAGGACTTTCAAGCTTGGAAGCCTTGTTAATGTAGTGACAAAGGAATCCATAGAGAAGCTCACTGATAATGTCTGGTTGGAAATTGGGTAACCATCAAAGGTACTAATCTTGGATGGCTTATCACCCATGATTCTAAGCTCGGTGACAGCGTTTCCCGAACACGTTACATTCATTTGCAAAGAAGGGGTTAGGTTGCAAAAATCTGTTTTTTGAGTGCTCCAAATCGAAAGTTGATTTGGGTATTCCAAATGCTTTCTTATTTGGAGAAGTACATAGATTTGTGAGGATTGTAACTGGGAGTAAGATAGTATGAACAAGCTCCATGAGATAGAGAAAAGAAGGTAGAAGCTTAAACAACCCATTTGAAGTATACCTAACAATTGGGGGAATTAAAACTCTAAAACAAGAGGACCCATGAATCAAAATATCAGGAAATGGGAATTGCAGATCTTGATAGAGGTATTGTTTTCAAGAATTGGCAGAGGATAAGGCAACTAGAAGAAATGGACAAAGCTCTAAATAAGTATCTATCTGTAATTTGTGAATCTATTGTGGTACTTAAGCTCCGATGCATTTAATTGTCATCTCTAGAACTATTATTGAGTCTGGCAAATGAATTGAGCAATAAAAGCAGTAGATAAGCCTTTAATAATGCAGTGAGCACAGTAAACAGAGATGTTAACTGTTAAGTCGAAATCAACCATGGAAAGGTGATTAGGTGAAGTTTCAGAGGTTGAATAATCTTCTTTTTATGGCTGCTGAAAGGGGGAATTTTTGGAGATTCTAGCTTTTTCACGGAGTCAGGGAGATGCCTGAAAACAACTACTTCTATTTTTTGCTTTTAGGACACAAATTCCCCATGAAGACGTCCTTGCTGAAATATTTTTGAATTTATTTTTCTCCTTTGTCGTCGTTTTACGGTGATTAGTCCGTCTGTCAATCATTTTCGGTCTTTCAATTTAATAGTCGGTGTGTCGTCTAGAACCGCTTTCCATTATAAAAAAAAAAAAAAAAAGTCTAAAACCACCATCGTCGCTATTACTCACAATTAGCTTTTTATTACTAGATGAGAATCGGCATCAGTTGATACACACTTTGCGAATTTAGTCACATGTCGAGAGGATGAATTTTTCTAGTTTGAAGATGTGATGTCCCTTCAGCCCGGAACGACACAACCTATATGATATATGACATCCGCGTAGTTTGGACTGTATACTTATTTCCAAGTATTATTTTTATAGTTGCATTAATCTATATATCGTACGGATTTTCTTTTTTTTTTACATTGAATTTCATTCATTCTCATATTTCATGCAACCCCGTTTCTATATAATAATTGTTAAGATGTGTGGAATATTGTCCCACATCGACAATATGATAATACCCGAACCTAACATATAAGATCTAGGACTACTCCTCCTATTGTCAATTGGTTTCATGATGAAACCCGGATATTTGTGTGTAAGGTTCACTTTACGTGCAGCCCCTCCATGTATTAGACCTGTGTTTGGGTCCAGGATAGTTAAGACACCGCCATCAAACGACCTCATCTTAACGAGTTGGTTTTAAAATATAGGATTGCTTTTGTTATGATAGATTTCGTTTTTTTTACATTCAATGTCATTTTTGTTTCCATTGATAATGTATTTTATTGTTTTTCTTATATTATAACATGTTGGTGGTTTAGTGTTGTGAAATGGGCTTTGTTAGGCCCAACTATTTTATTGGATGAGTCTTTTGGATAGGCTCGAATCCTGAAATCAGAGTGAACCAATCCACCTGGTGTGAACTAAACCGGTTCAAGTTATAAGCCGAAGTTAACCGGCTCAAGTCGGAAGCCGAAGTTAGCCGGCTCAAAAATGAAAAAGCAATCCATGTAACTGAGTAAGTCACAAGAAAGTTTTAGTGAATTCAATTACGAGCTTGGTGGAGCGATTAATTCCAAATGAGCATCACCAATTGCTTTTGACAGAAACATAGCACAACAAGTTGAGTTTTAAAGCTTAAGAACAAGACCTTCAAGATCCAAAGTAAAATCCGTTTGTAAACGGTTAGTTTGTGATGGCTTTTGCGTGGTCATTTGATAACAGAAAGAGTTCTAGAAATGAGGGTAGATGAAAGCCAAAAAAAGTCCATTAACAATCACAAGAACACAACCAAAAATCCATTACAAAATAGAAGCAAATTTTGTACCCGAAGAGAAAACTTAGGAGTATGAAGAATGAAAGACAAAGAAAAACAACTTAGCCAAAGGTCAACATTGTTCATCCATCCAAAAGAGGAAGTGAGGATGTGTTACTTTAGAATTTAGTATATTTCGAAGCAATTTTGATTAAGCTGATATTATGATTCACATCATTTTGTTTCACTTGCTTGGAGTGTACCAAAGTTCAATGAGCTAAATGAGATTCTAACTACTAAAAACACAAAGTAGATTGTTTAGGATGGAATCCCAAATGCTTGTGTGTAAAATTCACTTTACGTCCATCTTTTAGATTCATCGGATTATAAAAGATAATTTAATAATAATAACCACTATGAAACCGTATTATTGAGGCAATGAAGCTGTTATAATATCTTGTTGGATATTGATAATAATTGACTTGTGTTCTTGGACCTATATGCACGTTCGTGTCTATATGGCTAAGCTTATACGTACAACTCAAATCATGCCAATTATATAGATGGTAAAATATGAAGAAATAGTGGGTGACGTATGATATTGGAATATGCATGTTGCAATCCTTCAGGCAAGACAGGTTGTGTTAGTTTAGAATTTAGTGAATTTCTAAGCAATTTTGATTAAGTTGATAATTTGATTCACATCATTTTGTTTCACTTGCTTGGAGTGTACCAAAAGTTCAATGAGCTAAATGAGATTTTTATAACTAAAAAGATGAAGTAGGTTGTTTACTGATTTGATTGGTGAACAAGATTACTAAATTAATAATGACTATAATCTTGTGTGTAAAGAAAGTTTCAACACTAATAAAAGGATTTGTCTAGACCAATTCATTCAAAGTCCAATCGGTTACTATCACGTCCGGTCAATAACATGGGTTATTTGGCTGAATAGTACAAGACTCTCAATTTTTTTTCTTCATAATAATATTTATTTCTAGTCAATTTATTTAACATTATGTGTAACAGGGCTTTTGTTCAGGTACGATTTAATTAATGCGGTACGACCGTACGGCCGACACGTGTCCCGAAAAAAGAAAAAAAAACGATTTTTTTTTTCAGAAACGAATGAAAATTTGTTTGAACTACCATGTTATAATTTATGCACTATTCTCCTATAAACTTTGAACTATTCTCATATAATCCATGAACCTATTACTTTTAATATATTTAATCAAATTATTCATAAATTAATCGTTTATATGTTATGAACTATTCAATTGTAATTCACGAACTATCATTTTATAAGTTATGCACTATCCTTTATAAATTTTGCACTATGAACTATTCTATTATAATTCATGAACTATTCTATTATAATTCATGAACTATCTCATAATAAGTTTTGAACTATTACTTTCACTCCTTTATAAATTTTGCACTATGAACTATTCTATTATAATTCATGAACTATTCTATTATAATTCATGAACTATCTCATAATAAGTTTTGAACTATTACTTTCATTCCTTTATAAATTTTGCACAATGAACTATTCTATTATAATTCATGAACTATCCTTTTATAAGTTATGAACTATTCCATAATAATTCATGAACTATCCTTTTATAAGTTATGAACTATCCTTTTTTTTTTTCGGGGCACGTGTCGGCCGTACGGTCGTACCGGAATAATGTGTCTTACTTGAACAACACCCTGTGTAACAGTGGTTAAAGCGCAATACAATGTTTATATGATGATGAGTCAAATTATCTTGTTTAATTTTATGTTAGTACAATTTTTTCGAAATTAATTGAATGACCCTAGTTAGAATGAACTTTGAATAAATTTAGATAAATCTTTTTAGAATTTTTCCTCTTGGTATCTTCAAGGTTTGAACATTTTCTCTTGGTATCCACTAAGTTTCACATTTCTTCTTGGTACCTTTATGTCATTATTTGTTTCCTCTCTATAACCATTCTTAATATATTACATTAAAATATATTATAAAATAATTAAAAAAAATATATAAACAATAATTTAAAACTCATTATGATCTTATTACATTTTTAATTAATAAATTTATAATAAAAGTATTTTTGTAAATATTTTCTTAATTAAAATAAGTAAAGTATATTAAAGATAATTTTATTTGGGAGAATTTGACATACTAGGCCTTTTTGAGTTTTTGTTTAAGAAAGTGTACCCCAAATTTTTTACCACTTTCATTTAATACTAGGTAAAAATTATTAACCCTTCTATTTAGAAAGAAAGGAATAAATGATGTTTGTTATTTGTTATATAAGTATAAGTTTTAATTTTTAATTACTGAATTTATTTTTTTTAATTATTTTTCTTGCCTTTTTATTATTTTCTTTTTTATTTTCTGAACTAAATTTTTCATACCGGAATTCCTCATACCAGAAATCCTCATACCAGAAATTTTATACCAGAAATTTTATACCAGAAATTTCATACCAGAAATTTCATACCAGAAATTTCATACCATAAAATTACATACCATAAAATTACATTTTATCATACTAGAATTTTTTACAGTAGATTTTCATACCATAAAATTACATATCATAAAGTTACATACCATAAATTACATTTTGTCATACCAGAATTTTGTTACACCAGATTTTCATACCATAAAATTACATACCATAAAATTGCATACCATAAAACTACATACCATAAAGTTACATACCATAAAATTACATTTTGTCATACCAGATTTATTTTACACCAGATTTTCATACCATAAAATTACATACCATAAAACTACATACCATAAAGTTACATACCATAAAATTACATTTTGTCATACCAGATTTTTTTTACACTAGATTTTCATACCATAAAACTTAAACCAGAAAAACTTATACCAGAATTTTTTATACAAACATTATTCCAAAACGTGGCGTTGTTACTAGGAGCGTCATTCACGACTTGGTCAAGCAACCTCCCGAGGGTTCGATTGTAGTGTTGAGATGGTGTAGCGGTGTACTTGCCAACCGTTTATCATGTGGTGGTGCACTGATGTCTTACAAACACTGCTGCAGAATACTGCAGTCCAGTCCAATATTCATAACTTCTTCTTCTTTATCCTTCTCGATTCTCAATCTCATCAAAATCCCTTTGTAAACCACACGTTCTGCAAATTCGGATAAATCAATACATTAGCAACAAGCCGTTCAAGTTTCCAATCGCACTTTTCACTATACACTCTACTTCTCAGGTACGCACAAGTTCTCAATACCTAACCTCAACGTTAAGTCGTACATCGCTCTGGTCGCCAGATCGGAGAGAGTCTCGTAGGCTTGATGAATCTGGATGAAATCCTGACCGTCCGATCTTCCGTCGGTTGCATCAAGGTGGTGGAGCTTCGCTAGGGTTCTATATGCAGCTTTGATCTATGTCGTGGAAGCATCGCGATTCACCATTAAAACCTCGTAGACAGTCGCCGGAGGTGTGTTTCCGCTGTCGGAGACTGCGGAAGTTCCTCGGTGGTCTTGGACGGTGGCTCTGCAATTGAGATTTACCAATCTGTTGGGGAAGGAGAGAGCGGAGCGGGAAGATGGATGCGGAGAATGGAGTTTACGAACGGAGGTAGGAATAGGCAGAGTTAGGGTTTGAAACATTTGAGACTAGTGAAGAATGTTGGAAGAAATTGAAGGAATGACATGAAAAGTGGGAGAAGAAAGCGGTACGAAGGGTGCAGCGTTGAAATTGAATGTGTGAGGTTTCCAAATGCCAATCGAAAGCAACGCTGCTTCTGTGTTGTGGTGCTCAAAAGGGGGGATTTTGGGAAGGGGAATATAAGGAAGATGAAGATGACGAAGAAGAAGGATAGGGATTAGGGTTTTCACGGTTAAAAAAAATTTGGGGTATATTTACTAAACTAAAAATCTAAAAAAGCTTACTTACTAATGCTATTCTTAAAAAAGCCTACGTACCTAATTAACCCATTTTATTTTTGATTTTAAAAAATTATTTTTGATTTAATATAAAATATATAAAATTAAAGCAAAAATAAAATTTTTAAAAAAAATTTAAGAGTTCAAAATTTAAAGATATAGTAATTTTTTTGAAGTTAATTTTTATAATTTGAAAATAGAAAAAATTTTTATGTTTAATTTTTTATTTTTTATAATATAATTTTCCATACTCTTAAAAATAATAAAAAAACATAATTTTTTTTAAAATTTTCGAATTAATATAAATTATATAAAATTAAATTCAAAATTTAAGAAATTTAATATAGTTTTAAATTTCTAGACTCTTAATAAAATTTTAAAAAATATTTTTAATTTAATTATATATATATATAATTAAAATCGAAAGTAAAAAGTAATAAAAAAATTATGTCAAAAATAAAAATATCTTTATTTCAAAATATAAAAAATATATAAAAACAATTTCTATTTTAAATTTATCAATTTAAATTAATGAGGTCAAAACTTATTTTAAATATATTTTTTGATTTTTATTATTTTATAATAAATTTTTAATATAATATATTAAGAATGAGTATAGAGAGGAAATAAATAAAATTATGAGGGTATTAAGAGAAATTTTGAAATTTAATGAATACTAAAAGAAAAAGTTCAAATCTTAAGGACCCCCGGAGAAAAAACTCATTTTTTATTTGCTATGAAAGATATTTGTATGAATTAAACTTTAGTAATCGTTTATTACGAACCAAGTTGAAAAGATGTGCAACCTAGAGCAACAAGAATTGACAAGTTGATAGCCATAAATATGGTGGTCTGGCTCATAATGGTCCTTCACTGCTATTCTATCTACTACGTACTGGTGTACAACCCTAACTAATAGATTGTTCCTCTCCAAAAAAGAAGCTAATAGATTGTCCGGCTTATGTAAAATTATTTATAACTTAACTATTACATACTTAGAGTAGAAGACAAATTGTTGAACCAAGGAAAATTGAGTATCAAGCTCAAATCTCTATATATTAATAAGAGCAAGTTCATCGGTTCGATTTTAACCGGCCGCCACATAAAATAAAGTGATACGACGACATCCATTACTGAAAAAACGATGTTCACCCGCTTGTTTTATCCGGTTTTCATTTGACATTTGGTAACCTTAAATTTTCGAAAGGATATAATCTTGACGTTTGTTGTGACATTTTTTAACCGGTTTTCAACAATATTATATTCATTTATGGTCCCATTTCATTATAATTTATTTAATAACTTTTAAAAAAATATCAATACTTAATCAATTTAAAATGATTACTTTTATCATTATTTTTAAAATAATTAAATATATATTTGTATAAACGCACCATTTTAAGTTTTGATTTTTTATAGTAAAATTATTATTTTTGTTTGTTTATAAAAAATAAAAGGGTGTTATTTTCTTCGAAAGACCTTCAAGTTATACCATAAAAATTAATAAAATCACATTGAGTTCAACTAGTTAATAAATAAAATGGGTGGAAACACAAGTCCAATGACAATGAATAGTATTTGAGATGAAAAATATTATAAAACAGGAAAATAAAATAAAATAAAATAAAGAACAAGCAAAAAGTGGATTTGAACTCTTGACCGACCATTTGCACATAATATTGAGTTTAACCATTATGGCAAGTACTCTTTTTTTTTTCCGTAAACCAACCAAAATAAATACTATGAGGCCCCAAAAAACTAGAGTCCTATGATGTTGGGTTTAGTGACACCCTATTGTATAAAAGTTAGACGGCATGGACCCAGTCCCAGAAGATAAATGAGTTTCTCGTGTCAAAATAGATAATGTTCCAATTAGAACAACCTTTCTAAATCAAAATGTAAAGAGAATCGTATAGTACGGATGTTTATAATTGTAGATAAAAGAAAAAGGACGTAAAAAACCTGTAATGTCTTTCTTGATATTGTATTTATGGGCTAATTTAGAAAGTCGGCTATTTTGATATTTTAGTTTAGTAAATAGGCTAATAGTGTTTTTGAATTAAGAAAGTGTACCCCTCCTCTCTTTTTTACCATCAAAACCCTAAATTGAAGCAGAACACACACTAGTCTTTCACATGTATTGATGGCACTCTCCACTTCCTCTATAGATTCACCAAACAATCCCACATACTTGATACTCCTCCAAGTCCTAACCCACTGAGACAAAGATTATCAATCTAATGGCGAGCTTGAAATGGCACCGTTTCATCACTCTGAAGTCGGACAAGAAGATCGGATGTAGTAGCACCGAAGAATCTCCATCCGCTTGTCTCATCAAATTCGACACTTCCACATCGCCATCTACGACGACGTCGTTCCCGGTATTCATCATCAAGCAGCTCGGATGGAGGATCCGATCCAAGTGGAGGAAATTTCTGATTTGACGCCGGAGATGCAGACCCTCCGGTCTCCGCCTCAATTATGATCTCCGAAGCTACACTCAGAACTTCGATGATGATGCTCGTCGTTTCCCTCTTGCTCCCTGAATCCTCTTTTCTCTTCTTAATAATATCTAGATCTAGATCTGGATCTACGTCCTAGTATCTTCTGCGCAAGGATGTTCGGAGCCGGCTAGGGAAGAGGAAAGCAGTGGCAGCGGCATGGGCACTCTGGAGGTGGTGAGCAGGCGACGGCTGGCGTTTCCCGGAGGTAGCAACTTCTCTATTTCCTAGCGAAGCCCGATTTAATAAGAGAAAAGGGTTTTTTTCAACCTGTAGCTTGGTTGTTGAAGGAAAGAAGACTGGCGGTGCCGAGGAGAGACTTCGATCTCGGACTTGAAAAATACATATTTGGACCAGATTCGTAGACAACCAATGGATCAGGGAGCTTCTTGTACACCACATGATAAATCTTATGGTATGTTTTTGTTTTCAGGAATATGTCTTGTTAAGGTACGAATAATCTAGCTAGTTAGCTGAAAAGAAGTTCAATTACGTTACAGGCGGTCCCGATGAAAACATTAATAAACATGAGAACAACGAAGAAGAGGAGAGTCTAGATGAGGGATTTCGAGATACAAATAAATTTTTGTCCCACAGTAGCTGAGTTTCAAGGATCATCCTCTTTCGACTCAAATGAGGAAGAGGGTCCTGAGACTTCTTGTTTTTTGGATGTATGTATGAGACTTTGATCTTGTTTTCTGGATGTAGGGTGGGATTTATCTAGTATGATATTATCTGATATGATATTTCCTCTCATCTTTGCATTGAAGCTCCTATTGGGATGGTATTATCTGGTATGCTATTTTTTGTATGAATATTTTCTGGCATGAATGTTTTCATGATATTTTTTGGTATGAATATTCCGGTAAAATCATGGTATGAAAAATTCTGGTATGAAATTATGATATGAAATTCTAGTATGAAAAAATTCTGGTATGAAAATTTTCTAGTATGAAAAAATCCTGGTATGAAAAAATTTGTGGTATGTTCATTACAGAAAATAAATAAAAAAATAATAAAAAAGGCAAAAAATAATAAAATAAAATAAAACACAATTAAGAATTAAAACTTACACTTATAAAATACTAACAAACATCTATATTTTTTTTAATTAAAATAGAGGGGTTAATTACTTTTATCTACCACTAAATGAAAGTGGTAAAAAATTATGGGATACCCTTAGTAAACACAAAACTAAAAAAGGCCGTGTAGGCCAAATTCTTTCTAGATTTATTATATTAGTAAATAACCTACTTAAATTACACCATCATTATATTATATCAATGACGAAAAAGAAAAAGTTGTATCCGAATGTTTCATACACATGCATATACACACTGGTATATGCATCATTTCTTTATCATAACTAATGTGTGTATGTATTAGTATATATCATAATATTTTTTAATTTTCAGGACAAGGACATCAACCAACTCAAATTTTGAATCATAGTCGAAATTTACCATTGACACATATTAGTAATTGTACGCGTATATTTCTTTTTAATTGTTATGAACCTTGATAAATATAATAAAAATAAAAGTCATAATTGATATCGGTTTCATAGATAAATATAATTTTGTATGAATTTCTTAGGTATTTATCCCTTCCTCTTTTGTGTTGTGTAACCAATATAACCATTTCATCTTCACCAAGCACAATGGTGGTGTAGATTCACCTTCACAACATGACCATTGAGTTAAATTATAGAGTGAATATATATAGTTGGTTTTTAATATAGTTGAGGAATTATTTCGAAATACTAAATATCCGAACATATTTAAAGTTGTTGAGGATATTTAAGATTATAAATAGACAATTGAGCATATCCGAACAAATTTTCCTTTTTATATATCATAATCACCTCTAAATTAACTCCCATTTTAAATTATAATTTTCATATTTTGGTTTCTCTTATATATTTTCACAGTCATGACAGTAGGTCCAAGGTACATTTGATTGACATCGTAGCATAATCCCCCTCAATTCAATATATATATATATATTTGTTGTGGTAATAATTTTCACCGTTATAAGCGTTATTGGTCAATTTTGTTATCAATCTATTCCTCTAATTATAATATTTGTCGAGAATGGGTGTTATTGTTGTATCGTTGTTTGTGTGATTATGTTATACAATGGTATTATTTTTTATTTTCAATTATCATCATTAATCAAGGTCACGACCTAAAAGAATTGAAGGTGAGCATATGCATGGGTGAACATTTAATGTTTTTGTATGAACAGTGGTTTATCAAAACGTAATGAGATGTTAGTATTCCGGTGTCAAATCAAAATCTATGATGACCCATCCATGCCCGATTTCAACCGTTACGCTCTCAAGGAAAACGACTAGGTCATCTTCCGCCGTCACTTGTAACCGACCCTTCTTCGTGAGGGCTAGGTTACTTCTCCGACGATTGCTTTCAGTTGGAAGTTTGATTTCACTTTTAGTTGTACGGGTATTTCAAGGTTGGGACTGGAAAATTTTCTCCTCGAAATCGTTGATGAAGCACGATGAGTATGGGGATTGGATGCGAGCTTCACCAACTAGTATCAACTATAAGTCACAAGAGTATAATGATGCTGTCAAGGACATTTTGTATGGACGTATGAATGAAGGGAGGGTGAGAAGCAACTTGAATCACCAAAAAACACAATACAAGAGAGGGAAATGTTGATGGAGTTGTTGGATGATTTTGAGGACCGAGCTGCATAAGAGCATAATGGATAGGACTTGAGAACAACACATGTATGGAACAACAATAATGACCTTCTCCGCGGAATGGGTGTGAATGATCGTAGGGATGTGTTTAGGGAAAGGTATGAAACAACCGACGCAAGAAATAACAATATCTTTGGATGCTTAACCAAGTCGGCTAATCGAGGAAGTTTTACCAAAGTAACAACAACCTCACCAACAAGTATTACGGGATCAATTGTAGTTTATCGGGTATCAAATCACGGGGACCGTGCCTGGTTAGATTAAATGATAGACTTTATACAAACTAAAGGGAGAAGAGAAATCATACCAAAAAAAAGGGAGAAGAGAAAGAAATAGGAAGAAGAAAATCCGGTTTGTTGGTTTTCAAGAAATGACAAAGAAAACAAGCAATGATTGTTGGTAACAAGGTTAAGGAGGAAATGTGATCTAATGAAACAAGAATTCCCACTATAATAAATTAAAGTAAAACTGCATATATGAAACTCATGAACATTGATATATGAACATTGCAGGGAACCATGTCAACCTTTTTCGGTTGATGACCACACAGTTTCATTGCACAATTAAAAGATTTGTTGGATATACTTTTTACCAATTTGAAGTTAATAGCTTAAATGTTGTTGGGTCAACTATTTTGCATTGCCAAATTAGAAGTATTAAACAATTTTGTATATTTCCTTTCAAGACAATATAAAATAAGAAAAATTATGTCTAGCGTGATTGAGATTATGCCTTTTCTAATGGGATAATTTGACATACTAGACCTTTTTGAGTTTTTGTTTAAGAAAGTGTACCCCAAATTTTTTACCACTTTCATTTAATGGTAGGTAAAACTAATTAACCCCTATTTTAATATAAAAAAAAAACTAAATAACCCCTATTTTAATAAAAAAAGAAAATGCATTACAATTGCAAATCAATCTAAAATTTTGTTACGTACAACTTCTTTTTTTGACTTTTATTTTTTCTTTTGTTTTGCCTTTTTTTTAATTTTATTTTCTGGTATGAATTTTATAACAGAATTACATACCAGAAGTTCATACTCATACCAGAATTTTTTCATACCAGAATTTCTTATACCAGAATTTTTTCATACCAGAATTTTTTTCATACCAGATTTTTTTCATACCTGAATTTGTTCATACCAGAATTTGTCATACTAAAATTTTGTCATACCAGAATTTTTTTCGTACAAAAATTTTGTTCATACCAGAATTTATTCATACAAGAAATTTCATACCAGAAATTTGATACCAGAAATTATCATACGAAAAGTTCATACCAGAAATTTCATACCATAATTTTTTCATACCAGAATTTTTTTCATACTAGAATTTTTTTTATACCAAAATTTTTTCATACCAGAATTTGTCATACCAAAAATTATCATACGAAAAGTTCATACCAGAATTTTGTTATACAAGAATTTTGTCATACCAGAATTTTTTACACCAGATTTTCATACCATAAAATTACATACCATAAAATTACATATCATAAAATTACATTTTGTCATACCAGAATTTTTTTACACCAGATTTTCATACCATAAAATTACATACCATAAAATTATATTTTGTCATACCAGAATTTTTTTACACCAGATTTTCATACCATAAAATTACATACCATAAAATTACATACCATAAAATTACATTTTGTCATACCAGAATTTTTTTACACCAGAATTTCACATACCAGCATTTCGCATACTAGAATTTCGCATACCAGAATTTCGCATACCAGAAACTTTACATACCAGAAACTTTACATACCAAAAACTTTACATACCAGAATACCAGAAACTTTACGTACCAGAAACTTTACGTACCAGAAACTTTATATACCAGAAACTTTATATACAGAAACTTTACATACCATAAACTTAAATATCCTAAAATTTTTTAAGTGTTAACTAAATTGAAGTAAAATATATAGAATTGATGGATGGAGCCAATACCAGAATTCTTTGTGTATACATCCCAAATATCTCTTCTCCGACAGTCCGACACCCACTTCCTTCACTGCCTGCCGGAGACATACGATGGCAATGGCGGCAGACGAAAAGATTTTCGAGGACTGGGACGCCGTTTTCCTAGATGAAATGATACAAGCCGAAGAGCTTATTTCAAACTAGTAATTAGGGTCAAAGTATATACATTTTTTTTGAGAATCTTCAAACTCTCACCATCCGGACTGGAAAATCCTAGAATAGAATCAGTTTTCCACGTTGAGAAGCACCACTGCTCAGTTTATCACTGATCATCTTCGAATCAGACTCCAAAATAAGCTTATTTAAGCCATATATTAGCTCATAGCCCTAGCAATTGCCCATACCAAGGCTTCAATTTCAGCCTCCTCCACCATCAAAACCCCCTACAATGGCCACAACGTAGATCTTGCTCCAGCTGCTGCTCCTCATATACTTGTGGTTCACCTGCAACTCTCATGCCTTTCAAATCATAGGAAGCTCGATGTTCTTCCTTCAGCAAAAACTTCCGACGACTGTTCGAGGTGCCTCCTCCCCCTGTAGAGAAGATAGTCAACATTAGACAATTCGGGGAATGATCGACGTTCTTCGGAGTCAAATACCAACTACATTATGAAATCATTCATCTTTCACAACAACGACAAAATTCAGCGAACAAACAAAAACAAGCAGGATCATTGAGAAAAAAATCTCAAAATCAGACAATTCGGGGAATGATCGATCAACTCACTATTGAACGCTGAGGGGGTGGAGGAGGACAGAGAGAACGATTGGTGAGAGGGAATTGATCAAGCATTGAAGGCAAATATTACCTTGAGATGGCTGGATGGAGATTGCTCCATTTCGCAGGTTCATGGAAGAGGGAAGTTGCGGCTACCAGAGAGTAAAGAGGAAAGGAGAATTAGGGTTTCGGAGTTGAACGGTTAAAAAAAAAAAAGGTCTAGTTACTAAAAAAAAATAAAAAAGCCTACTTATTATTTTGATTTCTCAAAATAGCCTATTAACCAAATTTGCCCTTTTCTAATTAGTTACCACATTGTTTTATTTGTTTGTTTGGGACCCCTAGGGTTCGGTTTTATTCCGGATTGTTCCCAATATCACCAAACAATTATTTTATTTTATTTTATAATTTAGGTTTGTAACTCTAAAAAAAGGAAAAGAAAGGGAAAGGAAAAAAGCTTCGTTCGAATCGACTTTCTCCGCCGCCCTTCGTCGTTGCCCTCGCTCTTACCCCTCTTTGAAAATCATGTTTCATTGGAGTATGAAATCAACCTAATTGAGTATGAGATCCCTTTGTCCCCAATTCCCTTGAAGTATTTGGTTTATTTTTCTTTGTCCGTTTCTAAAATTTCTCGTTAAAATCAACCCTAATTTTCATAAAAGAAGATTCGACGGTTATCAATCTTTTTCTTGCTCACAATATTTAGTTTTATTTGTATCTCAATAATCTCATATATGTATCGAGATTGTAAGAATTTGACTATGTGGTCACCATTCACCAACTTAAAAAACCAAAACCTCAAAAACACCGAACATAATTTTCCTAAAAAATTATTTCATATACTGACTACTCTACTAGTATAGTAGTATTTGACTGTTTGTCTCCAAGTCTCTAAGAAGGCCCAACCCGTTAAAAAATAAGCCCAAATACGAAAGGCCGACTCTTTTTGCGACCCGTTTTACATTTACCCTCCCAAACGCCGAATCCCACCTACATATTGGAATTTTTTCCACAGCAAAACCCTAAACCCTACTTCAGCCTCTCCTTCTAGTCGTCTTTGATTCTCTCCCATTTCTAACTCTCAGAGGGGGAGGTTTTTTTTGCCTCCAATGGCGACGTATTTGCTGTTCGATTCTGCTTCCGGTTACGCACTTTTAGCAGCTCATGGCATCGATGAAATTGGCCAGAATACGGAAGCCGTTCGGAACTCCGTTACCGACCTCGACCGCTTCGGTAAAGTCGTCAAGCTCGAAGCCTTTCTTCCCTTCGAATCAGCCGTCGATGCTCTTAATCAAATCAACGCTATCTCTGAAGGTACGTTCTCTCGACGAGAGAAGAAAATGGTGTTTAATTTGCGACATTGTGAATTAAAACAGTTATGCTCTTATCATAGAATGTTTCAGTGCCTTGCAGTTGATTGGTGTTGTAATGAAATGGTATTCTCATATGAGTCCCCTAGGAAGTTGTATTTCTATCAATTTCCCTTTTATTCTCAAGTATTGCTCATAAGAAAATGGTATTGGTATTAGTAACTTTGAAGCATCCAACTAGGATTTAGTCACTAAGAAAGTCCTTTAGCACGAATTTGATGAAGTCTTTAGTTGATATGGACTGGAAGTCGTGCTAAGGGAGAGAGATTAAACCCAACCCTTTTCATCGTTTAGTGTTATATTTTCCAACTCACCATTTATATCTAAATGGTGGCTATAATGTATTTTGTTTGTAGGAATTATGACTGAGCAACTGAGAAACTTTTTGGAGCTGAATCTTCCAAAACCAAAGACAAAGGGCGGTGAACCTAGTTTCATCCTTGGAGTCTCTGACTCAAAGATTGGAGCACATATAAATGAGGAAACCAAAATTCCTTGCAGAAGTAATGAGTTCATTCTCGAGCTTATTCGTGGTGTGCGTCTGCACTTTGACAGATATATCAAGGATTTGAAGGTTCGGATCTTCTGCTTTCAGCTATCCTACATACTTATTGATCTTTCTTGGATATCTAAACTGCCATGTTTGATTTTTCTGTAGCCTGGAGATTTAGAGAAAGCCCAACTTGGTTTGGCACACAGTTACAGCAGGGCAAAGGTCAAGTTTAATGTTAACAGAGTTGATAACATGGTTATACAGGCTATTTTCCTTCTCGACACTCTGGACAAAGATGTCAACTCATTCTCAATGAGAGTAAGGTGTGTTTTACATTCCACCATCAGTATCCTGGAAGTGTGGTCAACGTATTATATATATCCAGATTTTTTGAAATGTTATTTTTCATACAGGGAATGGTACGGTTGGCATTTCCCCGAATTGGTTAAGATTGTCAATGACAATTATCTCTATGCAAAAGCTGCCAAGTTTATTGAGAACAAGTCTGAGTTATCTGAAGATAAACTAGCTGATTTGACTGATCTTCTTGGAGATGAAGATAAAGCAAAGGAGGTTATAGAAGCAGCTAAAGCCTCAATGGGTAAAATCTCTTTTCTTTTGAGATGATGTTTCATTTCTATTTGTATTAATGTCACAACTAAAATTTATTTACCATGTTTAACTTTCTGTAGGTCAAGATTTGTCTCCAATTGACTTGATTAACGTCCAACAGTTTGCTCAGAGAGTGATGGACCTTTCAGAGTATAGAAAGAACCTTTATGACTATCTAGTGACAAAAATGAATGATATCGCCCCCAACTTGACTTCGTTGATTGGTGAAGTTGTTGGAGCTAGACTAATCTCCCATGCTGGTAGTCTTACAAATCTTGCAAAGTGCCCTGCTTCTACACTTCAGATTCTTGGTGCTGAGAAGGCACTCTTTAGGTACATTTTTTGTACTTAATATTGTGAATCTTGACTTGATCATTTTCCTGAATCGTTCAATATTGTCTAATTCTCGTGTTCTAATGTGAATTAGTATCAAACTTGTATATACGATTTAAAATTTCATGGGGGAAACGCATTACTAAATACACTTTCCTGCTCCAGGGCCTTGAAAACAAAAGGAAACACACCAAAATATGGACTTATATTCCACTCTTCTTTCATTGGGCGGGCCTCATCTCGCAACAAAGGTCGCATGGCTCGCTATCTGGCTAACAAGTGCTCAATAGCATCTCGCATTGACTGCTTCTCAGGTTTGCCAAGAGTTCTTTTTTTAAACTTGTAAATAATACTGCACATTTGTTTTTTGATTTTGGATGATCTCATTTTCTTCTCCAGAGAGTGCCACCACTGTTTTCGGCGAGAAGCTTAAAGAACAAGTAGAGGAGCGACTTGACTTCTATGACAAGGGTATCGCACCTAAGAAGAACATTGATGTCATGAAAGCTGCTATCGATGTTGTCAATAACAAAGGTAAGGCTGCATTATGTTTCAACATTGCAGCGTTGACACATGCTATGCAATTTGTAACTAATGTTGGATAATCTTTGCAGATGATGAGATGGATGTTGATGAATCTGGTGATGAGAAAAAGAGCACAAAGAAGAAATCAAAGGGTGAGACTGTTGAAGATGTTGAGGCAAACGGTGATGATGCTAAATCAGAGAAGAAGAAGAAAAAGAAAGACAAGAAAAAGCAAGAAGATGAAGAGGAACCACAAGAGAAGTTGAAGTCCGAAAAGAAGAAGAAGAAGGAGAAGCGTACATTGGACGAGGAAGCCGAGGTTGATGCTGATGAGGACGGTGGTACCAAGAAGAAGAAAAAGAAGAGCAAGGGTGATGAACAGCCTGATGCTGCGGAGGATGGGGAAGGCACTAAGAAGAAAAAG
Source organism: Fagopyrum homotropicum (assembly GCA_033239125.1). Classification (NCBI taxonomy): domain Eukaryota; kingdom Viridiplantae; phylum Streptophyta; class Magnoliopsida; order Caryophyllales; family Polygonaceae; genus Fagopyrum; species Fagopyrum homotropicum. Next base: position 24,653,861 of record BSWB01000006.1, read on the forward strand.
AAGAAGAAATCTAAAGGTGAAGAGTAGGATTGTTTTGTTGGTTTCTTGCTAAGTAAGATGTTGTACCACCCGGGTTATACTGTGCAATCTCACCTTAAGAATAGGTTATGTTAAATGCTTAAATTTTGATAAACTTTTGGTGTAATTTCTGCTGTTTTAAGCCTGATAGATTCTGATTTTGCTGAATTTTTTTTGTGGGTAACGATGAGTTTGGGGGGAATACGTTTGAACTCTATAGTTAAAACCAAATTCTATCGGAAGCAAATATTAGAAGGTTGTTCATTGACATGTCAGTCCTAACTTTGCCAGTTGAGCAAAACACATTTTATGGTGGTAAGATGTTGATTGTAATGTCTGATAAAAGCAACCATTTTATCAGATGGCGTTGTGATGTTGATTGTACTATCTGATGAACGAGCTGTGTAAATACGCTGACATTACCCATTTGAAGAAAAAAAACTATTCTGTCGGTTTGGTTCAATTTTTATTTTTGTTATTTTATTGTTACCGCTAAAATTTTGGTTTATTTATTTTTGTTGTTTTCATTAAAATTTTGTTGTTTTATTGTTATGGCTAAAATTTTGATTTTCTTATTTTTGTGTTTATCGTTTATGTCTCGTTATTTGTTATTTTCTTGTTATCATGAAAATTTTCAATGTTGTTATTTTGAAGCTACCGAAAGTCTGATATCGAAATATTAATGAGAACCGAAACTCATAAACTCGGAAACTGAAACCCGTAAAACCCAAAACGAAATCCGAAACATGTAAATCGATAACAACAATTTTTGTAAAATAAAATGTAAATCGTTAAATTGTCGTTTTTGTTATTTTACCGTTATCATTAATTTCTCGTTTTTATCATTATCGTAAATTTTTCGTTTTTTGTTGTTATCATTAATTTCTCGTTTTTTCTTTCTTCCATAATCGTTAAATTCTCATGCTTTTTTTAAAAATTTCTCCGAAACCCGTTAACTCATTTTCCGGATACTAAAAATATAAATTGGACCCGAAATTCAAAAATTCGAACTCGTAAAATCCTAAACAAAAACCGAATACGTAAATCGACGCCGATAATATTTTTAAAAAAATATAGCCCCACAAGTTATTGCACCTAACTTGTGACATGATGGTTGGTTAACGAACATGCGTTAACAAACCATCTCATATTGTTGTTGTAAACTCATTTGAAAGTATGCGTTTATAGTAGTGTATCTAAGTCGGGGCTCGATAAACCCGACCATTTTGCTAGACAATGGTCTGATGTTGATTGTAATGTGCATCTTATAAGTGTTCTCCATAACTCTTGTAGCTCGAACTATCTGTTAATCCTCTACAAGCCGCTCGAAAAATTGGACAATCCTTTTACATAAGCCGTTTGAGAGATCTCATACACTTTTCAATATTGTCAAAGGTTTTCATTAAATTATTTACTTTCGACATATTTGTTGTAAGACTAATTGAGAATCTATTTCGTTCGCATTCATGTGATGCTTATCTTTCGTTAATTAAGTTATTCATTGTTGTGATATCTTGTGTTATTATACATTGTACACCTTGGGCAAGTTCGGTAAAAAGATTATATCGGGGTTATTGGAAATTATAATCTCAAAAGATTATCCTGTCAGTTTTTAAAATATAATTCAACTTTAATTATTGAGAGTATCGAGATTATTGTGAATATCATATTCCCATAATAATCTCGTCCTCTATCAAATGCGTCCCATGAACTATATTTACGTACATCCGCATTGTAAAAACTTTTGGGACTAAATCTTAACAATAAACGGATATGGATGTATTTGAAAAAAATATTAGAACTTACTTAAAACAATTACACACGTATATTAGAGAAAATCGTGCGAGTAAGACATATATTGTAAGTTTGTAACATAGCCATTTTACCCTTAGTATTACTACGTTAGATATACTCATATATTTTATTCATAAATATCACCCAATCGCATTTCCAATGCATAACCAAATGAATCATTGATTACTTTATTTTTTCTTAGAGAAAATTATCTAACCAGTACCCCATCTTTTGGGCCAACTAAACTTTAGTACCCCATCCTTTTAACTATTAGAACGGTACCTCATCTACTGAGCCCGACCAAAGTTTTATGCATATGTTACTGTACATCCGTTAAATTCAAAGAACGACGTTAATTCTCAGGGGCAAAATTGTCCACTCCAAAATAAACCTTAATTTCTGTCTCCTTCTTTCCCTCCTTTATCTCTCAAATCTTTGTATTCTTCCACCATGGAAATCACATCCATAACATCTCACGCTTTTCGAATCCAAAAGATAGGGTGTTGCTGGTGTTAATTCACATCCACATCATAGATGCTTATGTAATAGTATAATCTGTCATGGGAATACTAAAGCAGAAGAGTTAATGATGATTCTCAATGGTTGCTGGTGTTTTTTTGCTGTTCGAGTCAATAGACTATGTCACATCTCCATAAGGTCTCTTTCAATAGATCAATTGTTCTGGTGTTTTTTTGTTGTTCGATGCTTTGATCAGTCACTCCTAACCGGCGGAGACATCAAGCTTGACAACAACCGCTCAAACCGGCGAATCATTCGTTGTCTTGTTGATTTCATCGCAGACAGCAGTGAGGCGCTCGATTCGGCGAGCAACGACAATGAACTTGCAACCGGATTCAGCGAGGTCAAGGCAAAGCTCAAGGCCGATTCCAGAGGAAGCTCCAGTGACCATTACGACCTTCCCGTCCAGACTCTGTCATGGCTCCGCCATCTCCAGTTGCACAGGTCCCCAAACTACACTAACCAGAATGAAGTTGTTCAACATCATGGAAAAAAAGATGCCAAGAAGAAACAATATGTAAGAGATCAAAGGAATCAACGGAAATATTACACAAATTTGTGAAGGCGAGAGATAAGGGAGAATTGTTTTTAGAAATTTGGGGCTTAGGGTTTATGTGAAATTGGACAATTTTACCCCTGAGATTTAACAGAGTTCTTTGAATTTAACGGATGAACAGTAACATAGGTATTAAACTTTGGTTGGGCTCAGTAGATGAGGTACCGTCCTGATAGTTAAAAGGATGGGGTACTAAAGTTTAGTCAGCCAAAAGATGGGGTACTGTTTACATATTTTTCTCTTTTTTTTTATATAAAATTCGATTTGGTACCCAAGTGCGTATTTAATTAAATTCAATTTCTCTTTCAAACTCAAAGTCCGGAACTAATTAATTTCAATTTTTCTTTCACACCTATTATAAAACAAATTGAGAAAATTGGTGTAGGAAAACCCTTTTTGTATCCATAATACTATGTAGGCTCCTCCAATTTTCTATCTAAAAATAAAACAAAAAAAAAAGCGTCCATTATTGGATAAATCGATACTTCAAAATTTACAAAGAGGTAGAAGGAAGACGGGCAACAAGTTGTGCCGTCAATCCTTTCTGGATAGCAAAACCGATCCTCCTAAAAACAACATCAGAAGACCTAGGAGACGTAACATTGCCATGCAAAACCCGTTGCACCCTCTTCAGAATTTCAATAGCATCGGGCGCAAGGAAACCAAAGGTGTCGAAAGCGAACGGAAGAAACACATGTTGATTTTCAATACAAGCTTTCTCATGTTTGGCCACCTTAGCAGAAGCTGCATTAAGCGCCGCCTTACCCACCGCAAAAGGCCCACTACCCAGACAAACAAGTGGGGAAACTCCAGTCAAATCGATGCAAGCATGTTTTCCACCCACCCATCCAAACACCAAGATAAACTAAATTAAAAAAAAATAAGTGAATATTAATTATGGGGACCACTCTCATTAAAAAAAATTCTCTCCCTTAATTAATATGACTGTTTTTTAATTAAATTATAAAGATGAGAGTGACCCCCACAAATTATGTACATAATTTTATGTACATAGTTTCGTACGCAAATTATGTACATAAAATTGTGTAATTAATTTTAATGCCAACAAATAAGCGACCCTTTGAAAAAAATAAGCAATATTAATCAAGGGAGAACATTTTTTTAATGTTAAAACTAATTTCTTAATTGTAGGGACTACTCTTATTTTTCTTTTTTATTTTAAAAAATTAAGAGATAATTATTTTAATTTTGAATAATTGTAGGGGACCACTCTCATTTTTCTTTTTAATTTTGAAAGTATCTTAAATTATTTTAGATTTCATCTTTTTCTTAAAATTACAAGACTTAGTTATACAAATTAAAACATAGAAGCGTACTTAATCTATATTTAGTTAGATAATCCAGAAGACCTCGAAGACATGCAAGCGAGAAACAGAGAAGTAGGTTTGGGTTGGTAGAGTACAAAGAGTGCAAATCTCCCGTATTAGCCAAGGTTACAATCCCCAACAACCATCTTTCTCTCTCAAAAACTCCCTCTATCTCTCTACACCGAAGGAATAGCGGGTGACAATGGCGACCACCGCAGCGAATTTAGAAGACGTTCCCTCCCTCGATTTGATGACGGAGCTCCTGCGTCGTATGAAGTGCTCCAACAAGCCCGACAAGCGCCTTATTCTCGTAGGTAAGTTTTTCTCCCCAGGAGCCATAGATCTATTCCTTGTGTGGTGATTTGTTTGATTTCTGCATGTTAGGTTTTCGTACTTATTGGTAAATGTGAGTGTTTTGTTGGATTTTGGGTTGGTTTGGCTGCTGAGAATTGTGGATCTTTCTTGTGGAACTTGTAAATGCTCTAATTATGTTTTTTTTTTTTCCTGGGGTTTGGGTGATGTAATTTTTGTGGATTTATGGTGTTAAGGAAAGCGTAGATGTGAAATTTTGCATCTCCCTCTGGACTCTGAGGAAGTTCCGATTCTCTTAGATTTTAGCGTATTCTGTAACTTCTTTCGTTAACAACACTCAGCTCTGAAGGCTGCAGTTCATCTGAATTACTCATTTGTTTCGTCTTTCCTTGAAGTCAGGTTTTATCGAATGTCTTCATGCATTGTTAAAACTTCTCCCCCTTTTGAATTGACAAATTTGAGATTTTTTAACAGGATTAGTTTTGCTGATAACTCGTTCAATTGGCGGATCTGATTACCTTTTCTTGGTACATTGGGTTGAAAGAATTGTATCCATAACAACTTCATCGGAGGATACCATTTGCCACCTTATTACTTATTTGTCTCTTGATGGGCAAAAATTTAGAACCTACTATTATCTCCCTTATTTGATGAATAGCCTTGGCTATATATCCTAGGTCGAAAGGACTTTTAGCGTCTCTCTTTGCAGTGTAGGTTTAGGGATCTTATTAAATTGAAGTATCATATTGCTCTACAAGAAAGTTACAGATGCATAACTTGAAGGACCACAAAGGTGGTATGCATAAAATTGCTCAAGAACTGCGGATTCTTTGTAAATTGGTGTTCCAGTGTGTTTTGTTTGTGTATTATTAGGTCACGGTGTTAGGTTGTAGGCGTATGACCATGAAGTTTATTTGGGCTTGTGTTCATCTACAGGACCACCTGGATCGGGGAAAGGTACCCAGTCCCCTATCATAAAGGATGAGTACTGTTTGTGCCATTTGGCTACAGGAGACATGTTGAGGGCTGCAGTGGCTGCTAAAACACCTCTTGGGGTCAAGGCGAAAGAGGCCATGGAGAAGGTTAATCTTGTCAATTAATTGAAAGTGTTCTACTATTTTATATAATCACTGTAGCACTCCGTACTTATTGAATGATTTTTCAGGGAGAGCTTGTATCTGATGACCTTGTTGTTGGCATTATTGATGAAGCATTGAATAAGCCTTCATGTCAGAAGGGCTTTATTCTCGATGGATTTCCGAGGACTGTGGTTCAAGCACAAAAGGTTTGGGCAGGCCATATTGATTTCTGTCTAATCTTGTTCTTACTCGTATACTCGTGGTCTCACATTGCCGCAAAGTTCTCTTTTTCTTTGGTTGAAGCTTGATGAAATGCTTGACAAGAGAGGAGTCAAAGTTGACAAAGTTCTCAATTTTGCAATTGATGATTCGATTTTGGAAGAAAGAATCACTGGTCGGTGGATCCACCCGTCCAGTGGTCGTACCTACCACACTAAGTTCGCTCCTCCCAAAACTCTTGGAGTTGATGATGTGAGTCTAGATGAACCTGGTCTTCTTTCAATCTATTACATCATTATTTTATTGTTTTCATATTCACTGAGATGATAATACTGAAATATGAGCTTATAGTGTGACCAAGTGAATCTACAATCTTGATAGTGAGCCTTGAATGTTACATCAATCATTCTTGCTTGAATGTCTATAACGCAATATGATTGCTGTAATATGCCTCAGATTTGCATTAGTGTCTCTGTTTTTCTTATTCTTGTATCGTGTCGCCGTCGGTACTCATTCTGAACAAGATAAATCAATTTCTGTTTAATTTTTATAGGTCACTGGAGAGCCTTTGATTCAGCGGAAGGATGACACCGCCGCAGTTCTCAAGTCTAGGTTAGAGGCATTCCACAGACAAACGAAACCAGTATGTGCTTTTCTCTCTATTCTTGCCGTCTACTGCTTTGTCTCCCTTTTCTCCCTGCTTGTTGTATGAATCTTCTCATTATACTTCCAAATGATGTATCATTGTGTAAATTGTGTTTTTGTTCCCAATCTAAAGAGACATGTAACTAAAATAGGCCAACACAGAGGGCTATTTGCTAAAAAAAAAAAGAAGAGGCAAACTAGCTGTGTTAAAATTAACAAATAACCTGGTAACAATAAGTGAATGCCTGTAGTGTATAGCTGTTTGCTTCTGTGGACAAGTGTTTCGTACTCATATCCATTTCTGTCTACTTTTGCACCAAAATGGCCCCGGCCATTTGTATTTTGCATTTGCAATGAACATGTGCTTGTGCAAACCATATCTTCGTAAGTATATGGATGGAAAAAATAGTAATAACTTAATAAGCAATGATTTTTGGTTATGTTGCAGGTAATTGATTACTATGCCAAAAAGAGCATACTAGCCAACATCCATGCAGAAAAGAGTCCGACACAAGTTAGTGAAGAAGTTCAGAAGGCTCTTACTTCATGAAGTTATTTGCCCAGCTCTTGAATTAAACAACTTTGAACATTGGCGAAACAAAAGCATTACCCATATTTTTGCTTCTCATGGAAATTGTACTACACTTATTTGGATCTGCAGATGCGCTGGCTTCTCGTTTTGTTTATCCTCAGATTTTATTCAGGCAACTGTAATGCGCCAATTCACTGCAACTTCGTAAATGAGTAAAAATCTGAGGTTTCATTGTTGTGGCTAAGGTGTATCATGTATTCATGGGTGAATCGTGCTTGTTTACGGATGATCGTAGAGGTGTGATCGAAATCTGACGGCTCATAATTGAGCAAATATCATGTACACTTTTTTCAGATGGTGCACGGTCACAATGGCTCCGTTTGGTAAGTGCATATTAAGATTATAAGAATTAAAAGGGAGAAATAATTCTTGTATTCTCGTTTGCATATTAAGATTATAAGAATTAAAAGGGAGAAATAATTCTCGTATTCTCGTTTGTAGATAAATTAAGGAGATTAAAGGGGTTATTTATGAAGATTAAGAGAATTAGATTTTAAAAATTTTGTAATCCTGTAAAACTTGGATTATAGATGCTAAAATTTTATATTTACCCCTCTTCCTTTTTTCATCTCATTCCCCTATAAAAAAAATTTAACAAGTAGTTTTTCGTAATTTTACCCATAATCATATTCATTTTACTAAGCACTCATTTCACTTATTTTCATACTCACAATTTCATCTCCTTAATTTTTCATCTAAATAATTCTCTTAATTCTCATCTTTATCTACACAACCTTACGTTACCAAACGGACTCCAAACTTTGCTCCATCTATCACTCTCATGTTTCTCTCCGGGCAGTTTTGTGTGCTTCACTTTCTTGTATTTTATGCTTTTTCTTTGCTATTTAGGTATTTGATTATTTAGTTATTTTTCTTCCTCACGATTTCTTCTAATGTTCTCGACGGCTTTGATACATCACACCAGCGGCGGAGACAAGGGTGTAACGATGGGCATTGTGCCCGGCTTCCAGTGAAATTATTTCTCCTTATGCGAATATATCATATATTATTCTGCTAGCTCATGTGGTAGATGGAAGGAGAAAGTGTCTCGAGTGCAGGGTTCAAGCTCTAGGAGCAACAAAAAGTTTGTTTTTTATCATTGCATTAACTTTTAATTAATATAATCAACTCAATATAACTTTTGTATACACTAGTTTATACAAAACAAACCTTTTTGTCGTATATTTTTATTTTAAGAAAATAAGCATATATTTAGATGGAGATTGAGTGAATTTTATTATAAATTCACTCAGTCAATCTAATCAATACAATAGTTTATCAACGACTATCTAATTTATTTGACAATTTATTTATAAAACAAACTAAATATATAAAATTAATTTAATCATCATCTAAATAAATAAAAAATACAATGAAAGCTCTAATTTATAGTACGAAAACTCTAGTATAATTTTTTTATTTAATTTATAGATTTAGTATTTTATTTTTTACTTTGCGAAATGTCCTATACAATTTTTTTTGCCCCCCTTAAAAACTTTTTTTGGCTCCGCCACTGCATCAAACATCTCGAACCCCTATTCTTTTTTTGTGACAACACCTGGAGTTATCAGAAGTGGGATCGATACATCAAACATCTTAAATTTTAATTAATATAATCAACTCAATATAATTTTGTATACACTGGTTTCTACAAAACAAACCTTTTTGTTGTATATTTTTATTTTAAGAAAATAAGCATATATTTAGATGGAGATTAAGTGAATTTTATTATAAATTCACTCAGTCAATCTAATCAATACAATAATTTATCAACCACTATCTAATTTATTTGACAATTTATTTATAAAACAAACTAAATATATAAAATTAATTTAATCATCATCTAAATAAATAAAAAATACAACGAAAGCTCTAATTTATAGTACGAAAACTCTAGTATACTTTTTAAAAAAAATTTAATTTATAGATTTAGTATTTAATTTTTAACTTTGCGAAATGTTCTATACAATTTTTTTTGCCCCCCTTAAAAACTTTTCTGGCTCCGCCACTGTAATATCCGGAATTTTTATTCCGTTTAATTCCGTAGCAAACCGGAATTCAATCCGTTGACCTTCCTCTGTCTACCTAGTCGTACACTACCTCAAAATTTTATCATTTTATGAAACCTCGCTTCACATAAAATGATAGAATTTTATATCAAACTCTAAGCTATCAAACCCTAGTTTTTATCATGACATGTCCTTGACAACGTCATGACATCCTTTTTACGAGACCAAGACGAGTCTATGACAAGGCCATGCATGGGCTTCGCAAGACAATGACAAGTTTTGACAAGGCCTTGACCACATCAGCTCACCCTTTTTCCTACCTTGTTTCAGCCCATTGTTTGTCTTATTGGACTCAACTATCCAACCCTTTGCTTCTTCCTTGCTGGCGGATTGGAGCAGCCCAGGAAGCCCATCTAGAAGCAGCCCAGTTCACTCCCCACGTTTGTTGTCAAGGAAGCGTAACAGCTTGAAGTGAGGAAGGAAACCGTCAGCTCCCTCTCTCCCCATATCTTTGTAATGCCCTGAGATCACGCCACAATCACAACACGATGCTCCTTCCTTTTCAGCCACACTCGTTCTATCCAAGTTCACGCAGCAATCTCCCCTTTCCTTCTGGCTACTTTTGGCACACCTTTTCCCTTCCGTCTCTGCGTACCACTGCCTAGCCTCTCCAGTGTTGTATTCACTCACTGCAGACGCAAGGAGCACTCCAGCGGCGGAACCATCGAGCAGTGCAGCCACACCTTAGTGTCTCCCTCTGCCAGGCCGGTACACACAGTCGGGAGAGTCTGTAAAATTTTTCTTCTTTTCTATCGCTTCTTCGATCGAACGAGTCCCAAGTCTCCCTCTGTCCCTCCGGGTATGGCCAAGCTTTCCATCTTTCCTTTCATCTCCTTACTGTCATGATCATGATCACTCACATCCTCCTTCTCTGTGCCGGACGGATCCCCAACCGCTGCAGCAGTGAAACCTAGCCATCGATTCCGGAAGTTGGTGTTGTTGAGCAACGCCAGCAGCAACATGTCCTCCTCCTTGTTGCAGTCCGGTATGTGAAGTTCCTATGATGATAGTCTTGTACAACAGTTAGATTAGGCCTGTGTGTGTATAGGTGATAACTGCAACATAAAAGATTCTAGGATGCGGGATTAAGTTGATGCATAGGTTGTGCCCTGTGGAATTCGAACTAGAGACCTTTAAGTACAATAAATGGAAGAAATTGTTGACAGTAGGAATTGAAGTTCAGACCTCCTGCATAACTGGTTTTCCAGCCTTGACTTGTTCTATACAATTCTGTTCTAAATGAGTATTGTAATAAATTCTGTTCTAATAAGATCTCCTATCTTAGAAGTCTTAGACTTCTAATTACCTAGGAAGTGTGCTGACGCACTGACCTTCTTTGACAGTCCATTGAGTTCATACACTTACAGATCGAGTTGTGAGTAAGAGAGTCGAGATCTGATTCAGGTAAGTCCATTGGGCCTACTTAGGTACTAGTCCACACTCGGTTTGTAGTGATGCTACCGGCGGAGGTAAGCTAGACCTACACCCAATTGGATAAGGAACGGAGGCGAGAATTGTTAAGAGTTCTCGTGCCACAACAGTAAAATGGAATAAGGTGAATCACTTAACTAGTAGATAATAACCGGTTGTGTGCCAGCATGATGATTGTTTATGTTATCTTGAGTGTGTTTGTGCTATTATTATTTCTGCTGATATCTGGATAATTAGCTAATAATTGTATTTGTTGTGTAGACGTACCGCAGGTTAGAGCAGCCGGGGTGTCGTACTTCTTAGGACGTGTTGCAGTTTCTTTTATTGTTGGTCTTTCAGTTATGACCCTTTTCTTTTTCTCAGATTGTGATACTTGTTTATTTCCGGCTGTTAGTATTTCTGGTCACATTCATGACTTTTGTTAAAACATGCTTTATGATTTCTAGTTTTCCCTTATATGTGCCTTGTTGTAAGATCTAGTTAAGTTGTTGTCAAACTAAGGGCGGGACCCACTGTGAGGTCCTAACCAGTAGCTCTCCGAGTTTTGAAACTTGGGGTGTTACAACCACTGCATCAAACATCTCGAACCCTTATTCGTTTTTGGTGACAACACGTGGAGATATCAGAAGTGGGTTCGTTACATCAAACATCTTAACTTTTAGTTAATATAATCAACTCAATATAACTTTGTATACACTAGTTTATAAAAAACAAACCTTTTTGTTGTATATTTTAATTTTAAGAAAATAAGAATATATTTAGATGGAGATGAAGTGAATTTTATTATAATTCACTCAATCAATCTAATCAATACAATAATTTATCAACCACTATCTAATTTATTTTACAATTTATTTATAAAAAAAACTAAATATATAAAATTAATTTAATCATCATCTAAATAAATTAAAAAATACAACGAAAGCTCTAGTTTATAGTACGAAAATTCTAATATATTTTTTTTATTTAATTTATAGACTTAGTATTTAATTTTTAACTTTGCGGAATGTCCTATACAATTTATTTTGACCCCCCCCCTAAAATCTTTTCTCGCTCCGCCAATCCATCAAACATCTCGAACCCCTATTCGTTTTTGGTGACAATACCTGGAGATATCAGAAGTGGGTTCGATACATCAAACATCTTGAATTCCTTTTCATTTTTGGTGACAACACTCGGAGATATCAAAAGTAATAATGCTGACGTAAGTAACGAGAAATCATGTGAAAACACGATCGTCTGCCAGTGGACGGATTCCTGCATCCAGTCAATCTACTTAGAGTGAATCGGTCCCTAAGGAACTCCCAAAAATGTTGTCGTTGTGAGTCTTTATTTTCTCGTGCACAAACAACCTCTTATCCTACTTATAAGGTTTCTTTTTGAGAAGATTGGTGAAATAGGGCCCTTTTTGTTTAATGTAGACTAACTAGGCCCCTCTATTTTTGGCCTAAAATTTTAAATCCAAAATTAATTAAATAGAGGGGCATAAGGAGAATTTAAAAATAAAAGGCATATTAAATCACCCCAATCCCTCAATTATCTCATTAGGTTTCTCGTAGTCATTCAAAGAAGACAGCCGCCTTCTTTTCTTCTCATATTGGTCAAGAAGGAGTAGCAGGTTAACATCCTTTCAGAGAAGACAACCGCTATGAGCCACCGCCGGACTGGAACGAGGAGTAGCCGTCGCTGTGCAGTCCAGTTCCGGAGCCGACGCTGTGCAGAACCGGAGCCGCCATTGTGCAGTCCCGGAGCCGCCGCTGTGCAGTCTTGGAGCCGCCGCTGTGCAGTCCCGGAGCCGCCGTTGTGCAGTCCCGGAGCCGCCGCTGATCCGCCATTGTGCAGCATTCCCAGGAAACCCTAACGTATTTTTGAAATGTTTGTATATTTACAAAAAAGCTCCCTTGTTTTTAATTACATTTATGACCCACATTTTGGAATTTGTAAAATTGCCCAATCTCCAAATTCACATTTGACGCACCCTTCTGCGCCGCTTCATCTCCATTGAAGCTAATTGGTTAGGGTTTTGGTCAATTTATGGTAATTTACAATAAATAACCTAGATTTTGTATTACATTAATGACCTAATTTTTTGTAATTTGCAAGTTTGTCCCTAAATACGCGATATTGACTACAAATTTTAAAAATACGGGATATTGACTACATATTTTATAAATACGGGATATTGACTACATATTTTATATATATAATTGGACTTGTGTAACTCGAATGGGCTTGAAACAGACGGGCTTGGGTAAACGACAAGCTTGTGTAACGACGGACTTGTGTAAATGAAAATTATGTATTAACATTGTGTAATTGAACTTGTGTATTAAAATTATGTATTAAGCATTATGTATTAATACCGTGTATGAACAAGAGAATACGCGAAGTTCAATTAGTCCAGCTGGTATAAGGGCGGGAGGGAGGGTCTGTCGTCCAGAGTTCGATACTCACTAGCTACAACATTTATATTTTGTAATGGGCTTATGTTAATGGGCTTATGTAACTCGAATTGGACACGGGCTTATGTAACTCGGATTGGGACTCCTGATCTTCAATTGAAATTGGGCTGTCGTCCAGAGTTCGATACTCACTAGCTACAACATTTATATTTTGTAATGGGCTTATGTAACTCGAATGAGCTGACTTATGTAACTCGAATTGGACGACTTATGTAACTAGAATGGGCCGACTTATGTAACTCGAATTGGACACGGTCTTATGTAACTCGGATTGGGCCTCTTGATCTTCAATTGAAATTGGGCTGTCGTCCAGAGTTCGATACTCACTAGCTACAACATTTATATTTTGTAATGGGCTTATGTAACTCGAATGAGCTGACTTATGTAACTCGAATTAGACGACTTATGTAACTAGAATGGGCCGACTTATGTAACTCGAATTGGACACGGGCTTATGTAACTCGGATTGGGCCTACTGATCTTCAATTGAAATTGGGCTTGGACTCTGTTAAATTAAAATTACTTATTAACCCTTTCAATTAATTTTTATTAATAAATGAGAGGGACCTAGTTTGTCTACAAGATACAAAAAGGGCCTACTTTATACTACAATAGACAAAAAGTGCCTACTTAGCCAACTCATCCTTTGGTTTTTTCGGTGTGCACAATCTGTTAAAGTTTGGAATTCCCCGCTTCGGGAGCTTTCTTCATTCAAAATGGATTCATTGGTAGCCAAATCTTGTATTATAAGACTGCTCGGGGCATCTGGAGTGGCATGCTAAATATATTCGGTGGTTTCCCATTTATTGTTTAAGAGTGGAAGTTAGCCCTCGTAAGGCAGACTACTTATTGTTGGTACTGAGAAAAAGAAAGGATGAGTTGGCTAAGTAGGCACTTTTTGTCTATTGTAGTATAAAGTATGCCCTTTTTGTATCTTGTAGACAAACTAGGTCCCTTTCATTTATTAATAAAGATTAATTGAAAGGGTTAATTAGTAATTTTAATTTAACAAAGTCCAAGCCCAATTTCAATTGAAGATCAGTAGGCCCAATCCGAGTTACATAAGCCCGTGTCCAATTCGAGTTACATAAGTCGGCCCATTCTAGTTACATAAGTCGTCTAATTCGAGTTACATAAGTCAGCTCATTCGAGTTACATAAGCCCATTACAAAATATAAATGTTGTAGCTAGTGAGTATCGAACTCTGGACGACAACCCAATTTCAATTGAAGATCAGGAGGCCCAATCCGAGTTACATAAGCCCGTGTCCAATTCGAGTTACATAAGTCGGCCCATTCTAGTTACATAAGTCGTCCAATTCGAGTTACATAAGTCAGCTCATTCGAGTTACATAAGCCCATTACAAAATATAAATGTTGTAGCTAGTGAGTATCGAACTCTGGACGACAGCCCAATTTCAATTGAAGATCAGGAGGCCCAATCCGAGTTACATAAGCCCGTGTCCAATTCGAGTTACATAAACCCATTACAAAATATAAATGTTGTAGCTAGTGAGTATCGAACTCTGGACGACAGCCCAATTTCAATTGAAGATCAGGAGGCCCAATCCGAGTTACATAAGCCCGTGTCCAATTCGAGTTACATAAACCCATTACAAAATATAAATGTTGTAGCTAGTGAGTATCGAACTCTGGACGACAGCCCAATTTCAATTGAAGATCAGGAGGCCCAATCCGAGTTACATAAGCCCGTGTCCAATTCGAGTTACATAAGTCGGCCCATTCTAGTTACATAAGTCGTCCAATTCGAGTTACATAAGTCAGCTCATTCGAGTTACATAAGCCCATTACAAAATATAAATGTTGTAGCTAGTGAGTATCGAACTCTGGACGACAGCCCAATTTCAATTGAAGATCAGGAGGCCCAATCCGAGTTACATAAGCCCGTGTCCAATTCGAGTTACATAAACCCATTACAAAATATAAATGTTGTAGCTAGTGAGTATCGAACTCTGGACGACAGACCCTCCCTCCCGCCCTTATACCAGCTGGACTAATTGAACTTCGTGTATTCTCTTGTTCATACACGGTATTAATACATAATGCTTAATACACAATTTTAATACACAAGTTCAATTACACAATGTTAATACATAATTTTCATTTACACAAGTCCGTCGTTACACAAGCTTGTCGTTTACCCAAACCCGTCTTTGTTTCAAGCCCATTCGAGTTACACAAGTCCAATTATATATATAAAATATGTAGTCAATATCCCGTATTTATAAAATATGTAGTCAATATTCCGTATTTATAAAATTTGTAGTCAATATCGCGTATTTAGGGACAAACTTGCAAATTACAAAAAATTAGGTCATTAATGTAATACAAAATCTAGGTTATTTATTGTAAATTACCATAAATTGACCAAAAGCCTAACCAATTAGCTTCAATGGAGATGAAGCGGCGCAGAAGGGTGCGTCAAATGTGAATTTGGAGATTGGGCAATTTTACAAATTCCAAAATGTGGGTCATAAATGTAATTAAAAACAAGGGAGCTTTTTTGTAAATATACAAACATTTCAAAAATACGTTAGGGTTTCCTGGGAATGCTGCACAATGGCGGATCAGCGGCGGCTCCGGGACTGCACAGCGGCGGCTCCGGGACTGCACAGCGGCGGCTCCGGGACTGCACAACGGCGGCTCCGGTTCTGCACAGCGTCGGCTCCGGAACTGGACTGCACAACGACGGCTACTCCTCGTTCCAGTCCGGCGGTGGCTCATAGCGGTTGTCTTCTCTGAAAGGATGTTAACCTGCTACTCCTTCTTGACCAATATGAGAAGAAAAGAAGGCGGCTGTCTTCTTTGAAGGACTACGAGAAACCTAATGAGATAATTGAGGGATTGGGGTGATTTAATATGCCTTTTATTTTTAAATTCTCCTTATGCCCCTCTATTTAATTAATTTTGGATTAAAAATTTTAGGCCAAAAATAGAGGGGCCTAGTTAGTCTACATTAAACAAAAAGGGCCCTATTTCACCAATCTTCTCAAAACCAAACTTAAAAAATGTATATTTGAAATAAAATTTGAAAATGGGCTTATCAGCCAAGGAATTAAAATTTTTTTGCTCTACCTAAACCTATTCGACTAGGGAGTCTATGGGTGAATTTTAACCATTGCCCATTATTTTTGTACAAACAAAATATGTAAAAGTAATATTTTAGTATTACGCATTTTGAATATTTTGTTGCCACATAAGTAAATTTAGGTATAAATGTAACATTTATTAAATATATATAATAATAGGAAACGAGTGGTTGCTTAAGACAAAATTTATTTTATGGGTGTTATTTGAATAGGCAGTATTTTGTAGGTTTTTAGAAATTTACTTATTTGAAAGGTGATTTTGATATACCCTTAAATTTTAACAGATCACTTTGTTAAAAATACAATCGAAAAGTACGTAAAGAACCTTGCTAAAAACACATGTAAAAACTAGATACAAGGCGCTCAATCTATTAACGGTGAAGAAACTCACATCGCAATTATGCAAAGAACCTTGCTATAAAACACAACTAAAAAGCTATATACAAGACGCTCGATCTATAAACTGACGAAGAAACTCGCATCGCGTGTACGCAAAGAATCGCGCACGTCGCCGACGCATGTTTTTTTATAAAAAAATTTTGATATCCTGCACCAGCGGGGTATCCAACACTATAAGACCTGACCGTCGTCGCAATCAGGTTACACTCTGAAAACTTCGAACCAAAAAACCTAGAAGAAGGCTCTCAAAAAATTGATCCCAACACAAAAATGATGAATTCAGACGAAGTTTAACTTCTCCGTTCCGCAAAAGAAGATTTCAGAAAGCCGTCAAAGTTCAATGGAGGTACGTGTGAGAATATGAAAAAAATTCCCCGTAGGGTTTCCATTGACTGATGGGTATATTTATAACAAACGTATTTACAATATTTACGTAGGGCATCCTCTATTTTACATAATTGCACATTCTATCATATCCCTGCAGTCGAAACTTGAGGAGGCAGAACAGTAAGACTGGATCTAAAGTCTAAAAACAATTGTCGAGGGAGCCCCTTTGTAAAAATATCTGCATACTGAAAAGCCGATGGTACGTGAAGAACTCGAACGTGACCTCGGGCAACCTTATCTCGGACAAAATAAATATCAATCTCAATATGCTTAGTCCGTTGGTGTTGAACTGGATTGCTGGCAAGATAGGTAGTAGATATGTTATCAGTGTAGACAATGGAAACCTTGACAAGTGGGCAATGAAGCTCGAGTAAAAGGTTGCGAAGCCAAGAGCACTCCGAAACAGCGTTGGCAACTCCTCTATATTCTGCCTCTGCACTAGAACGAGAGACGACAGATTGTCGCTTGGCAGACCATGAGATCATTTTGTCGTTGAAAAAGACACAGTAACCTGAGGTTGATTTGCGGGTATTGGGACAACCGGCCCAATCTGCATCTGTGTAAGCAATGAGGTCAGAGTTTGGGGAGGGAGAAATTGTAATACCCAACGAAGAAGTGCCTGCTATGTATCGGATTATACGCTTAAGGGCCGCGAAGTGAGCTTCCCTGGGATCATGCATAAACAGACATACCTGTTGGACGGCATAACTGATGTCAGGGCGCGTGAAAGTTAAGTACTGAAGAGCTCCAGCTAAACTTCTGTAAAGGGTTGGATCACTAATAGCCGGAGAAGAAGAGGCACTTAACTTGACATTTGTCTCAGCAGGTGTTGCAAACGGTTTGCAGTTGGTCATGTTGGCTCTTTCAACAATTTCACGAGCATACTTGCCTTGAGAAAGGAATAGACCGGACGAAGTGCGACGAACAGAGATGCCCAAAAAATAGGATAGAGGACCTAGATCTTTAAGAGCAAATTCCTTACTTAGACTTCCGATCAGAGAACGGCGTAACAAGTCCGAAGACGCTGCAAGAATGATGTCATTGACATATAGAGGCAAATAAGCAATGTCAGGGCCTTGACGGTAAATAAAAAGAGACGAGTCACTCTTACTATTGGCAAAGCCGATGCGACCAAGGAAACCAGCAAAACGTTGAAACCAAGCACGGGGAGCCTGTTTGAGACCGTAGAGAGATTTCTGTAGGAGGCAAACATGGTTAGAGTGATTTGGATCACGGAAACTTGGAGGTTGAAACATATAGACCGTTTCATTCAGATGTCCGTGGAGGAAAGCATTCTAAACATCGAGCTGGTGTATAGGCCAAGAACGAGATACAACAATGTGAAGAACCATCCTGATAGTCGCCGGTTTGACCACTGGACTAAAAGTTTCATCACAATCAACTCCAATCTGCTGGGAACATCCGTTAGCAACCAAACGAGCTTTGTACCGCTCAAGGGAACCATCAGACCTGTACTTGTGCTTAAAAATCCACATGCATCGCACAATGTTAACATCACGAGGACGAGGAACCAGAACCCTAATCTTATTTCGCATAAGGGCTCGATACTCGTCGAGCATGGCTGCGGTCCAACACCGATCTTGAAGAGCTACATTGTGGGATTTAGGAATAGGAGATACGGAACTGGGAAGCTGGGTGGTGGTGACCGATAAATCAAATATCGGTTTGGGCTTGACGATTCCGGATTGACTCCGGGTTTGTGGGCGGTTGGTAGGACGGATAGGTGAATTTATGGTCTGATGGGAGGATGATCGTTGCTGCTTAACGAATGTGGGACAATTTGTGAGCTGGGTTGAGGCGCAAGAGGTGGGAAAACATGTGGGCCGGACTGTTGGATTGGCGCAGGTTGGCTTTGATCATCAGGGGATGGGGCATGAGATGGGCCGGGTTGATGGATTGGGCCAATGGAAACAGGTGGGCCGTCCCTTGCAGCTGGCGACACAAGTGGAAGAGGCGGAGCAAGGCTTGGGCCAGGCGAAAAGTGGGTTGGTGGTGGGCCGGATTCAGGAGGGGGATAGCTGAAGGTTAAATCACGAAGGTGATTTTGTATATAGGGTGAAATTTCGTCGTCGATGAGAGAGTCATAGTGGTCCGGGGAGATGGTATTCCGGGAAGCGAACGGAAAACTAGACTCATCAAAAGTGACATGACGAGAAAAAATTAATTTATTTGTACCTAATTCTAGGCATTTGTATCCTCGATGATGGGATGGATATCTTAGGAAGACACATGGGGAGGTACGAGGTTGGGGTTTATGGGAAATGGTGGAACTTTGGTTGGGGTAGCAAAGGCAACCAAAGACTCTAAGATGACCGAAGAGAGGGGTTGTGTTGTATAACACGTGGGTGGGGGATAATTTCGAATAGTGGTGGAGGGGAGAATGTTGAGAAGGTAGCAAGACATTTCTAAGGCGTGAGGCCAATAAGAAATGGGAATAGAGGCATGAAAAAGAAGAGAACGCATCATGTTATTGATGGTGCGGATGATACGTTCGGCTTTGCCATTTTGAGGAGAGGTGTGAGGACACGAAAATCGAAAGTTGATGCCATGGGTGGCAAAGAAATTGTGAAAATTCGTGTTGTTAAACTCACGACCCATGTCGCATTGAAAGCTCTTAATGTTGATATGAAATTGTGTTTGAACAAGTTTATGGAATTGCACAAAAAGATCAAAAATTTGAGCCTTAAATTTAATAGGATAAATCCATAAAAAATGAGAATAGTCATCAAGAAATAAGAGATAATATTTAAAACCTTCCCGACTAGGAATGGGAGAAGTCCAAATATCACTATGAATAATGTCAAAAGGTGCAATTGTAGTAGAAGTAGAGCGATCAAACGATAATCTATGATGTTTTCCTAACTGACAAGCATGACAAAGAGATGACTCCTTTTTGCAATGAAGAAAAGACGAACGTAGAAGGTTCAGCACGGGCGCGCCGGGATGTCCGAGACGAGCGTGCCAAACTGTGGAGGACTCGACAAATAGAGCTTGATGTGGAGGAATGGTATCCGAATAGAGCTCCCCGGAGCTATTACATCTCATGCGAACGGTCCCCGTTTGTAGATCCGTCACAGTGAAACCAAAAGGGTCAAATTCTACAGAAGCACGGTTATCAGTGGTAAAGCGTCTAACGGAGACCAAGTTTTTGACAAGTTTAGGAGCAACAAGGATATTGGTTAGTTAAAGGGGGGTCGGTTATTGGTGGGTAATGTAGCATCGCCAAGACCTGTAGAAGGAATTCGCATACCATTTCCAACAATTATCGAATTTAAACAACCATTATGTGAAAAAGACGAGAGGTTACCGGAATCATTCGTCATGTGTGATGTCGCACCCGTGTCCATATACCAAAGATTGTCTGCGGGATTGAGAGACATAGTCGCAAAAGCTTGATCAAGGGCAGTGGGATGCTGGTAGGCATCCAAAATAAAGCCCAGATTTGCTTGTTGTGGCGTGGCTGAGGACCATGCCCAAGAATGCCCTGCTGGGCTGTTGGATAGGGGCAAGGAGGGAGCTGGCGGCCCGCGTGTTGCTGCTGGAATGGGCCGGGAGATTGGGCCTGAAACCAGGCGGCCTGGGACGGAACATTCAGCCCACCAGATGCTGCAGCGATAGGTTGCCAACCTAATTGCGGATGGTAGGCGAACTTCACGCCGGCGGTAGCGGTTTGCCGGCCTTTGCCTTTCCGACTGCGGCCACGACTCCGGGTGGTCGGGTCCGGTGCAGGGGGGTTGCGGCTGGACTGTGGTCTGGAGCTCTTGCCGGCAGTGGACGTGTTGAGAGCGGTCGTTTGACCGGAGGCGGTTTGAGCGGCCAATCTCGTTTCTTCAAGAAGCAATTGTGACCGTGATTTGGTGAAATTCGGAAGTGGATCCGATTGTTGAATAAAGCTGGCCGCAACATTGTACTCAGTAGGCAAGCCTGAGATGAGTTGAAGAACGAGACGGTTGTCCGAAACGGGAGATCCGACACCCTTCAATTGATCAGCTAGAGATTTAAGTTGTAGACAGTAAGCAGAGATAAAAGCAAACCCTGACAATTTACAGTTGGAGAACTCCTGTTCAAGATAAACTGCGCGGGTATTCTTGTTGTCCTGAAAAATGTTCTGAACTCGAATCCAGGCTTGAAGAGCGGTATCATCCGGATCTAAGATTTGGAGAAGAATGTCCCGTGAGACTGTGTTGTATATCCATTGAAGAACGGTCGCGTCAACTTGTTGCCAGAGGGTATCATCAATGTCAACCGGTTTAGGAACCGTGGCGTCGATGTGATCCAAAACGTTACGAGCCTTCACAGTGACGCGAAATAAGTTGACCCATGATGCGTAAGGAGTGTCATGGTCAAGGACGAGAGCGATGTTGTTCTTGATATTGGATATTCCGAGCGCAGAATGGAAGGATGACTTTTTATCGGTAGCCATGAGAGGAACTAGGGTTAGCCGGCAGGGGAAAAAAAAACGTGCGGAAGAGGAGGAAATTAGGCTGATACCATGTGAGAATATGAATAAATTCCCTGTAGGGTTTCCATTGACTGATGGGTATATTTATAACAAACGTATTTACAATATTTACGTAGGGCATCCTCTATTTTACATAATTGCACATTTTATCAGTACGTTTTATACAAGTTTTCATTACGCTTTGATTTTTTTTGTTATTTGGTTTGAAAATTGGAATAGGGTAGTTTTATTATATTAGATATAGTGAAATGAAAATTAGTAGGAATCGTGATCAGAAATACCTTGATTCAAAACTTAAAAAAAAAAAGTGGTCCGAAAACGAAATTGTTGCCAAAGAAGAAGGCCGGAGTCGACTTTGATTTTTTTTAAAAAATAGAAATTAATTATTTTAGAAAAAAAGTATTTTGTTTAGGTTTCTATTTTTGGTCATCCATAAATTCCAACTGAGGAAGCAAGGATTCTGTGAATTCTGGTTCAGTACTTCAACATCACATGGTTGTTGGAGAAGAAAACCACTTTTGCCTCATTGTCTCTCCACCATATTCCAAATTCACCTAAAAGTCCTTGGTTATCAATGTTAATTCCATTCTAAAAACCACATTTTCTCATAATCTTCTTTGTTTCTATCTTCTTTATCTTTGTCTCCATAAGGAAGGCAAATTTTGGGCTATATCTCCAAGACATGTCTCGGAGAATGTTTATTATCTGGACATTGTCCAAACCTTAAAATTGCATCCTAAAACTTTCATTGTGTCCATGGGTTGAGTGTCTCCCCAATCCCACTATTTTTGGTGTGTCTTTCATCATCACCTAGTTTCTCACCATTCTTTGTCTCTTTGAAATAAATGATTCTTCTTTTATTGTTTCCTCCAACTCTTGAGCTCTCTTCCTCTCCCCCTCCCGGAGATTCTACCCTTTCATTCCATGTGTTTTGGAATGCTCCCTCTTTGTTAGACCTCTTGTCTTTCTTAGACACTCTATATTGTTTTCCTGGCATTGCTTCTTTGTCTCCTCCCTTGTCAAGATTGATTCTTTTTGTTTGACCAATTCAAGAGCGTGAAAGTTTGTACTTTCCTCCTCATAGTTCTCGATTCCCTTTTGTGAGTTGCTACCTGCTCTAGTTCTTTCTCCCTTTGATTTCTAATTCCTTCATAGGCTCCTCCCATGTTTTGTTGAGTTCGCGTTCTCCTTGAAATATCACACGCGTATCTCTATTAGGAGAAACCCTCAACTACGGTCCAAATTGATTTGAACACTCCTTCTCTTCCTTAGTCTTGAATGTACAAACCTTCAGTGTATGTCCAATTCAGTTACATATAAAATAAGTTGTTGTGAGTCTTTCATATTGGAACTATAACCATCTCCCTTTTCCTTCAACTTCAATCATCATTCCCATTGACAATGAAACTATCACCTTCACATTCGTTTGCACTTTTTGGAGCACACTCCATTGAGAAGAGTCGCTCCTAATATAACTTCTGCCTTATCCCCAATTAGCTTTGTTGTTGCTTCCCATTGAAAACCTATCGTAATGCCCTTTGCAACAACCCAAAACGAAGAGGTGCACAATTAAGTGTTTTTCAGACTTTCCTTTGGATCAATATCACCAAGGAGGAGAAGATGGTCTTTGAAATTTCATGGGCACCCCTCCATTACCCTCCGCCTGTTGATAAATATAGTGTGCCAACTGGTTGATTTGTAGCCATCAGTTTGTAACAAAAAGTGTAACTACCTTCTGTATCATTACATGTAAACTCACATATGATAATACAACTTTTCAGGCTCTACTCAATCTACTCTCTTCTTCTGTATCATTCTTCTCTCTCGATCTTGCTCATTCTCCATGTTATAACATGGTATCAGACTCAAAAAACCCTGACGATCCTCCATCTCCTCCTAACCCCATCAATGGCGGTTCTAATAAATCCCCTAGTTCGAATGCTACTACTGTCGATTTTGACTCAATGGAGCAAATGCAACTTCACCATTCCGATCCTCCATCTCTCCGATTATCCACCACATTGCTCACAGATCTGAATTACAATCGTTGGAGAGACCTGTAGATGTTTCCTTGCTCGCTAAAAACAAACTTGGTTTTGTTACAAGCGATTACAAGCGACCTACTGATCCTAAGCTAGTTAGCAAATGGGAGCAGTGTAACAGTATGATCATTTCTTGGCTCACACATTCGGTAGAAAAGGACATTGGTGAGTCATTCTCTACTGCAAGTCCACTGCACAAATCTGGAAGGAGCTTGTTGCTCGATTTGGCAAAAGAAATCGTACAAACTTTTATCAAATCTAGAGAGATCTGAGTTCAATCTCTCAAGGTAACTCTTTTGTTACTGTCTATTTCACTAGACTAAAGAAGTTGTGGGATGAACATGTTCTAGCACTTGAGGATCAAGTGTGTAGCTATGGATCTAATGAACTAGCTTTGTCTTTCATCAAGAATCAACAAGTTATACAGTTTCTTGCTGGCTTAAATGAGACCCTCTCCACTGTTCGTTCTAATGTTCTTATGATACAAACATCTCTTGATCTTGGAGAAGTTTACAAAATGGCGTTGCTCGATGAATCTCAAAGAGGATTGGTGTCTTCTCACACTACCATATATGATGCCATTGCTTTATATTCTTAGCATCGACATAATTCTTCTTATCAGAAAGGTAATCTTGAACATAAATCGACTAACAAGAATACTTTCTGTGATCACTGTAAAGCAAAGAATCATACTATATATCGATGTTGGAAGTTGCATGGTTATCCTATTGTTGCCATACCTGAAATTCCATTATGTTACCATTGTAAAATGGTTGGTCATCTAATGGCTAAATGCTGGAAAATTCATGGGTATCCACCTGGCCACAAGTTAGCTGCCTCTGTGACCAATCAGTTCACTGCAAAACAGATGACTAAGCTCATGTCTCTTCTTGACAATTTCTCAGATAGTAACAAAGATCACCATAATGCCTTTTTGGCTGGTAAGACTACTTTCTTTCTATCTTCTCATATTAAGTCACCATGGATAATTGAAAGTGGAGCAACATACCAAATATCTTCTCATATGACTCTTTTCTCATCATATAAATCTGTCAATTATCCTCTTTCTATTACCATGCCTAATGGTAAGAATGCTTTTGTACTCCATATTGACACACAGTTGATCTCAGTCCTGTTATTAGCCTGCACAATGTGCTTCATGTCCATGACTTTCACTTTAATTTATTATTTGTTCATAAGCTGGTCACTACTTTACCAACTCATGTCATTTTCTCTCCTGAACATTGTCTTATCTAGGCCCCTTCGATGAGGCATCCCTTGGTGATTGGTAAAGCTTGCAAAAGATTATATGTTGTGGGCAAGTCATCGTCACATCTTCAAAATAATTCTCATATTTCTTATAACAATTCTTCTACAATGATCTATTCATTACACATTCTTGTTCTAATGTTTTGACTAAACTTAGCCCTGAGATTTGGCACTATCGATTGGGATATTTACCTTTTGAGCAGTTACATAATATTGATTCTATTTCAGTCAATTTTAAGAATCATTCAATTTGTCAGATATGTCCTCAAGCAAAACAACACAGACAATCTTTTCATTTATTCACCACAAAATCGAGCCAACCTTTTGACCTTATCCACGTAGACACATGGGGACCATACAAACAAAGCACTTACAATTGATTTTTCTATTTTCTCACTATTGTTGATGATTTTAGTAGGTGTACTTGGACTTATCTTATGACCAACAAAAGAAACTCCCTCACTCTTATGAAATCTTTTTCAAACCTTGTTCAAACACAATTTCATACTAAAATCAAGTTCATCAAGTCTGATAATGCTCTTGAGTTTTCTAGTCATCATGTCAATCAATTATTTCATACACAAGGTATTATTCATCAAACCTACTGTCCTTACACACCTCAACAAAATGGTATTGTCGAAAGAAAACGCAAACACGTTTTAGAAGTTGCTAGGACACTCTTTCATCAATCAAAGGTACCTTTGCTCTACTGGGGTGAATGTATATTGACTGCAACTCACATTATCAATCGTTCTCCTTCATTTGTTCTTCATCATAAATCCCCTTTTGAGTTGTTATTTCACAAATGTCCAAATTACTCTTCTCTTAGAGTCTTTGGTTGCTTATGCTTTGTCAACACCAAAGCAACTCATCGTGATAAGTTTCAGCCACGTTCTATACCATGTGTATTTCTTGGGTATCCCTTTGGCAAAAAAGGTTACAAAGTTCTTCATATTCCTTCTAGAGAAATTATTTTCTCTAGAGATATTATCTTTCATGAAACTATATTTCCATTTCATCATCTTGATTCCAATTTTCATGCTCTCCCTATTCACCCTCACTCAACTTCTTTGGACTCATCTATATTTCTACCAACTACATCTACATCTACTCCTACTGATATCTCACCTATTTCTTCTTCTACTTCTACTGATGACACATCTCTTTCTTCCTCTTTTGATATACATCCTGATATTCCTACATTTCCTCCTGAGTCATTCCCTCCACGAAGGTCTTCTCACACTCATGACCCTCCCCCTTATCTTCGTGACTTTGTCTGCTCATATGGTTCAAGCACTTTTCCTTCACCAAGTATGTTCTCATCATCCTCCTTTCCTTCTAGTCACCATGCCTTTGTTTCCTCTTTGTCTTCTTATGTGGAACCTACCACTTATTTGAAAGCCTCTAAGGAACCTCATTGGGTCAAAGCAGGATCTTGAATACCAAGCCCTTCAATCTAACCATACCTGGGATCTTCTTTCTCTACCTCCCAACAAAAAAGATATTGGATCCAAGTAGGTCTTCAAATTTAAACTCAAAGCTGATGGCTCTCTTGAGAGATAAAGGCTCGATTAGTAGCTCAAGGATTCACTCAACAAGCAGGTATAGACTTCCATGAAAACTTCTCACCAGTTGCTAAAATGACAGCTATCAGAAGCATAATTGTTGTGGCTGCTTCTAAGCATTGGACATTACATCAACTCGATGTCAATAATGCCTTTTTACATGGTGAACTTCATGAACATGTGTATATGAAGCTTCTTCCAGGCATCCCTAACCCTCTTCTTTAGTTTACAAACTAAAGAAATCACTCTATAGACTTAAGCAAGCATCTTGATAGTGGTTTCATAAGCTCACAACTTCTTTGTCTGCCAGAGGTTATGTCCAGTCCAAGAATGACTATTCTTTGTTCAACAAACATAATGACTCTCTTATCACCATTGTGGCTATATATGCAGATGATCTTTTAGTCACTAGTTCAGATATTACAGAGATATCTCATCTCAAGCACTATCTTGATAGCACTTTCAGTGTGAAAGATCTTGGTATACTTCACTATTTTCTGGGCATTGAGGTTAGTTACATTCCTACAATAATTCTCCTTTCACAACGCAAGTTCACTCTCGAGTTATTACATGATGCTAACCTTCCTCAAGGTAAACCAGCTTTTACACCTCTCCCTGTCAACCTTAAATTGCTACATTATGAAGGTGATCTACTTCCTAATGCTTATGAGTATGGATGCTGATAACACGATTTATAACATAGTTTTAGGTGTACATTTAGATAGAATTCTCGCTCATCCATGCATGATCTAGCATTAGTTCAAGACGTTTTGCACCCAATTCACATATTTTGTCGAGATAGACGTCTACACGGACTTGTGCCCGTTTTGTAGGTATTACGGGAAGTTTAGGAGCTTAAACGATGCGTTTGAGGATCGTTCATTTAAATGACGCACCCTCGGAATCATTAGGACAAAAGCCAAGAGCTAAGAAGGACTCATGGAACCTTGCCAACACAAGACATGCACCAAACCACAGCTTAATGATCCAAGGCGAAGTTTCTGCATAGAATCACGGTTCTCTGACGAACCACGGCCGTGGAAATGACCGTGGATTTTGCCAGATTCTCGTGACAGCTGTGCCACGACTCTCATGGCCAGCTCATGAAGGATTGGTTATAAATGTGGTCCATCATGGGTTGTTTGAGGCAGCTGGGGTAGTTTGGGAGCAGCTCATCCCTTTTCCATTTCTCTCTAACAAATATATTCTCAAGAGAAGAAGATTTTTCTAGGAAGGAAAGTGTCAAAGAGAAGAAGGAGAGTTCCATTGAAGAAGAGGAGGAGGAAACACACCATAGCTTTCTTGTATTTCGGATTTTGATTTCTAGAGATTGTATGAACCTTTGAACCTTCTTTTGGAAGGGTTGTAAGTGGCTCTATTCTAATCTTCAGCTTAGTTTTGAATTAAGTTCACTTGTGCATCTCTTTTCTTTTATTCTCTTGCAATTGATGTTTTGATTTCATGTTTGTTTGCTTCGATTTCCATTATGAATGTTGTAGGCTAAATTGATGTGGTTCTAGGGTAAGGAAAGGATGGTTGTGGCTAGAACCGTGATAGGATGAACTTAGATTTGCCTTTGGATGACTTTTGCTTATGAACGTAGTTGCTGTTAGGAATCACGGGTAGTTCTTGAAGAACCACGGTCGTGGTTTAGGAAGAACAGCCCGTGATTTTCCCTGATTCGAAGGATCTTGCCTTAAACCTATAAAATGTTGAAAACCTAATTGATGCTGAGTTTAACCTACCTAGAGTAGCGACTAAGTGCTAGGAGAGACTTACCCGGTAATCCTTGTCCTTAGAATCTAAAATAGCAAACCTTAGGTAGTGGTGAGCCTAATAAGCCACCATTGGATTAGATGTGCTAGGATAGTTGCTTAGGACTTCCCTTTCCAAGACTTACCCGGTAAGGATAGGTTAGATCCCTAATTTACAATCCGGTTTGTGTAGAATTCCTATCCTTAGGCTCTTAGAGACCTACCCGGTAATAAGACCTTAGGTGTGGACTAGTTGGACCATGAGACCTACCCGGTAATTGATCCCAAATTAGATACACTTAATCCCAACATATATTAGCTAATCTAAAGAACGAATAGATAACTTGAGTTCTATGCCATAATTGGAACTTCCGACCCCTAGAATCCGTCTTTTCTTTCCTTGATCATTATCTTGTTTGGTTTGTTCATTTGTGCTGATTTTTAGTCTAGTTTAAATTGCCTTGCATGAATTGTGATCTTTGATTGATCACCAAACCGACCAAAAATAATTTAGATTTTCACTTCTTTGTTTCCCTCTTTTCTAACCTTAGACCTTCACTAAACTTAATCACAAAACCGAATCAATTTCACCTTAGTCTTTGTGTTCGACCTCGGAATACTATCCATGCTACAAACGTCTCGTACACTGCGGGTGCGCTAGAAGTTAGGATAATTATAACGAGTATAAATTATGAAGGTGATCTACTTCCTAATGCTTATGAGTATGGATGCCTAGTGGGAAAGTTGAATTTTCTTACTCATACACGACCAGATTTATGCTATGCTCTTCAAAGCCTTAGTCAATTCATGTAGTCTCCTCGTTCATCACATCTTGTGGCTTTATATCACATTTTAAGTTATTTACAAGGGACTGTTGGTCATGGCATATTATTGAATGGTTGTGACACCCCAACTCTCCTTGCTTACACTGATTCTGATTGGGGTAGTTTCCGTCATTCCAGATGATCTGTTGGTGGATTTGTATTACTTCTTGGCCAATCTCCTGTGAGTTGGAAATGGAAGAAACAAGGCATTGTGTCTCGCAGTTCTTCTGAAGCAGAATATAGGGCAATGGCTAATGCAGCTGCTGAAGTTACTTGGCTAGTACGTCTTCTCAATGATATAGGAGTTGATCTTACTATGCCTATTCGTTTATATTGTGATAACAATTCTGCTATTCAAATAGCACATAATCCGGTATTCCACGAACGAACAAAACACATAGAAATTGACTGTCAATTTTACACGTGACAAGATCATGGAAGGTCTCATTCAATTTCATTTTACACCTACAAACTCTCAACTAGCTGACGTGTTTATAAAAATCGTGCCTGCTCATCATCAAGATACATTGTTGTCCAAGCTTGGGATGGTTTGTAGCCATCGGTTTGTAACAGAAAGTGTAACTACCTTTACCTTCTTTATAAATACATGTAAACTCACATATGATAATACAACTTTTCAGTCTGTACTCAATTTAATCTCTTCTTCTGTAGCATTCTTCTCTCTCGATCTTGCTCATTCTCCATGTTATAACACATGTCTGCTTTCTCAAAGAAGTTAAAAAAGAAATTGTTTTCTCCTACTCCACTAATCACCTCCAGTTTGAGTCTCCAAATTGCTCCGATGGTTTTCCTCTGAGCCGGCGTACTAACCTTTCTTTTACGCAAAATTTTCCTATTGTACAAAAATCCAATTTGATGTTGAAACCTTAGAGTGATGTCTTCTCTAGTGGAATTGAATGTCTTTCTTCTTCTTTTAAACAATCTTAAAATTTCCCTACTCCTTCGTAGATTTTTCATATCGGATCTCATAATTGTGGAGATTATGGATCCCGAGAAAATACAAGTATATAAGAGTTCTTCATTGTAATATTGTAACTAAATATAACACTTTTATTATAAATACATGGCCTTCAATTGAATTTCTCCTAGGTCCTATAATACATTAGGCATCGATCAAATATGAAATCGACAATACTATTAGAGAAAAGGACTACACACTTTGGTGTGTATGTGAAAAATGCTTTATGCAGCAAATTAATTGACAAGCAACGAATATAGAAAGAACAATGAGATTTGGTTCAAGTCAAGGAAAAATAAAATACTACGGAGACTAGTAGGTTAAAAAGATCGATCTTAATAACTATTCTTAATCATCACCAGATTATGAATTAGTTTATGATTACTTGACTAGAGTTGCAGTATATGGAGTCAGCTTAATGAATTTTATTAGCATATTTCACATCATTATCAAAACACATTCTTATGATGAATTTTCATTGAATTATCTATTGATTTCTTATAAAAATTATATGGCAATTTTGATAACTAAGCTTTTTTGAAAAAGTAGAGTAGTAACTAGGCTTTTTAATATTTCAATTAAGTAAATATACCCCAACCTTTTATATTTATTTTTTCAACTCTACCCACTCTTGATACATTTACTAAACACAAAAGTAGAAAAAGCCTAAATTAAATTGTTTCAAAATTAATTTCAGTAGGTATTTACACAACAGGTGTAAATGTACGATGGAAGTATCGGCAGTTTCTCGTGATTTCCATGATTTAAAATCAAAGTATGTAACTTTTCAATTGAAAAATAATTTTACTCATCAATTAGGCAGACCCCTTTCCAGCTGCCACCTGTTTGCCACACTTTGTCTATTGAAAATAAGGACAACCTGTTATCTTACAAAAACAAGGGACAATTTCTTTTAGAAAAGCTGCTTGTTTATGGGAAAACCTTAAAATATGGGCATTTTTTTGAAAGTTTTTCTAATATAAGATCCTCCGTCAAAATACGCCCCAATGTTGTCGCCTCAAATTCCAAACCAAAGAGACAAACCTCCGGTGCCTGATTGTGACCCTTTCTTTTCTCCTTCTCCAAAATGGCGGTTTCAGCCGCCGAAGAGTCGTTATTGACGGAGGATCCTCCGCCACCGGAGCCAAAGGAGGACGACCAGGAGCTTGAGAGATCTCTCCGCCGGCTCGAGTCGTTCCTCCGATGGTTTGGTTTCTGCCAGTACTCGGCATCCAGCTTCTTCCTCTCCTGGCTTTCCTTCCTAGTCGTCGGGGTTGTAATACCGGTGGTCATAATCGAATTCTATTACTGCTATTCCGATTGTCACAAGTATTTGATAAAAAATTTTGAAATTGAAATTCTCGTCTGCTCCACGCTCGTCTCCGCTGTCTCCCTCCTTTGCGTCTCTCACAACCTCAGAAAGTACGGCGTTCGGAAATTCATTTTTGTTGACCGCTGTCATGGAAACTCCGCTGAATATCACGATCAGTATATTAAGAAGATCAACGTGAGCAAACTAGATCAATTCCTCAAATTTTCTGTTCCTTTAATCTTTTTTTTTTTCTGCTTTCGATTCATTATCATACTTATTCCAATTTTTTTCGTAAGTTCATGACATATTCTAGATCGTGGTCTTCCTACCTTCTTCAATCAAATTGTAAATCTGTGGTTTAATTCAGATGATTAATTTATGGCTGCTTTTTGCTTCATCAATGAAATCTGTAGATCTTGAAATTTTCTCTAATTTTTTGGCGCTAATTTTTTTAAATGACAGATTATATGATAAGGAATATCTGTATTTGAATGTATTGATTATGCAGAAATCCCATATACTTATCTCTGTTGAATTTTTGTGGAATCATTTATGACTAGTAGTATTGATGTGATGTTTTTTCCATTTCAGGATTTTTTCAGATTGCTGGCCATATGGTTGTTGCCATGTTTTTTGTTGAAGGTAGCAAAAGAGATCATAAGGGTAGTTTATATACCTTCAGAGTCCCAATTAGAAGCCGCTATAACTCTTTTTGCGTTGCTTATATCATGGACTTACTCTGCTACCATTTATTTCGCGGGCAGTGTCTTGTTCAATCTGGTCTGCAATTTGCAAGTTGTACATTTTGAAAACTATGGGAAGCTTCTAGAGAGAGATCTGGATGTTTCTGTTTATATAGAGGAGCACATGAGGCTAACTTACTATTTGTCTAAGATAAGCCACAGATTCAGGATTTTTCTCATTTTAGAGTTCTTAGTAGTCACAGCTAGTGAGTGCATGGCTTTGCTCGAGACAACAGCAAATCATGGCATCATCAATTTCGTCAATGGTGCTGATTTCGCGGTGAGTACTGTTTTCTGAGGATCCATTTTTCATTTATGATTGAAATCCTGGAAGGCTTGTTTGTAATAGTCACCTTAATTTTCGAAGCTGAACCAAAGTGAATCAATAATTAAACTCAATGATTGTTTGTTGTTGATGAACTTATGGTTGAGCTGAAGATTTCAATAGTTTTATGTCCTGATTGAAACTTTGGCAGGTTTCTTCGATTGTCCAAGTTGTAGGAATAATTATTTGTCTCCAAGCAGCGACAAGAATATCACATAGAGCTCAAGGATTAGCATCAGTTGCTAGCAGATGGCACGCTTTAGTCACATCCAATTCATATGATGCTTCTCAACTCGCAGCCGCAACCAATTGTGTAACCTCCAATGGCGTAGATCCTGCTGTGAGGGTACCAATTAGTTACTCGGACAGCGACATTGAGTCTGATTGTATAATACACGGACCTACTAATGTAGAGCTGGCTTCTTATATGTCCACCTATCACAAAAGACAAGCCTTTGGTACGTTACATAAATAAACTATAGATGGAATGTTGTCATCATTTGGTTGATCTGTAACTGTATGATATCACTTGCTCGATGAAAACAATGAGAATCCACCTTATACAGTCCAGGTTCATTTTTGCAGTTATGTACATACAGTCTAACCCAGGTGGGGTGACCATCTTTGGATGGAGAATCGACAGGGCGCTCATGACTACCATATTCTTTATTGAACTCTCATTGGTCACTTTTGTTCTCGGGAAGACTATCAGCTTGTCCACAAAGTGAGGTACCAGGTTTCT
Organism: Fagopyrum homotropicum; assembly: GCA_033239125.1. Classification (NCBI taxonomy): domain Eukaryota; kingdom Viridiplantae; phylum Streptophyta; class Magnoliopsida; order Caryophyllales; family Polygonaceae; genus Fagopyrum; species Fagopyrum homotropicum. The sequence goes on from BSWB01000006.1 coordinate 24,686,818, forward strand.
TTCGGTGATATCACGTTTGTTCTGTATTTTGTTTCAGCTGTAATGTCTTTGTATCCCATCTAAGGAAAGCCCTTTCACTGCTGCAATCAAGTTTCACGAGTACTTGACAAATATGAAAGCCGTGTTATTTATTCTTTGGCTGTAATTTTGGCTCTTGTCTTGTAATCAATTCGAATGATCGATAGAGATAGCACAGAAATCGGTTGTTCATTATAGAAGTTTAGCATTTTTCTTACTTTTCACTACTTTGTTATGACGATCTCCATCACTTGGAGAATAGTTCAAATTTATGATGTATGGTAAAAATATAAATAAAACCACAGTTCTTGTTCTAGGTTTACTTTCGAAAAATTTTCATTTATTTTGAAATGAAAGTTAAGGTTAGAATATCAACCAAAGCACATGGTCAATGTGATCAAGATAGACGTGGAAAGAGACAGATAACTGTATTACTTTGTGCATTTTAAAAATAATGGAGCTAAGAAAATTTTATAATTTAATGATAAACAATTGCATTGTTTTCATTTTTCTTGTCCTCTTCATATAAAGAAAGAGACAGATTCCAGTCAAAAATGAATCCATAAAAGCTCTGGACCATAAATGGACAGTCCAAAACTATGGCCTGATATTCCTATTCCTTTTGATTTTGTGCAATCTTTGTTCTCAATGTAGCTCTTTGCCAGTGTTTATGACAAATAAGACCCAACTGAAAACTACAATCTAGTCCAAAACTAATGTTTTTTCGGCTGAGAAATGATGTTCATAAGCACAAAAAGTCATCATAGAAGGATTGGTCCCCTTGAGCTCTCGCATATTAAGATGCCACCAGAGGATATCCTGGTTCTCAGCTTCAATCTCTCAAAGAGAATCTCATCGTTGCTTCGGGATGTCAAGTAATCATCAATATCAGCTCTAGATCTCCTTGGCACGGTTTTGAGAAGCTGGCGCATGCGGGTTTCGACAGGCTTTGCAGTTGTCTTGCTCATTTTTGAATCCACAGAGAAGCTTTCTGCAAGTGCTGGGCTCCAGCTTCCACGGCTGCTGTTGGGCTGATTGCTTTGCTCTCCCTTGCTTTCCTGTCATGTTTTACAAGGAACAAGACGTTCAATATACGTATAAAAGAAAGTGACCAAATTAGGTGGCATATAAAAAGGTGTTTGAAAGCCACTTTCAACTTCTCGAAACCTAATTATAACAATGATCATTCTCAGAGGAAAATTATTAAGAAGCATTACAGATTTACAGTGCCCGTTCAATCTTGATATGATATCGAGCACGTATCTTGTATATCTTGATATCAGGATAGGTATGACATCTATTATTTGGTATAAGTTGATCTCAGCTGATATCATAATGTAGACATCACTTATACCCGACCTTCCCATCCAATACCAATATTGATACCTGATACCTCATACCGGGTATCTTTGATATCAATCCCAACTTTGAATCAAGTATTCAAAACAAGATTATCTTGAAAATGTTTATATAACAACGTCACTCTAAACTCTAAAATGTCAAATGACGAACGTCACTGGTTAGTTTCACTATCTGAAGCAGAATAAAATATTGCAAAGCTAAGCAAAAGGATACATCAAGTAACTTGATAAAAATGGTGTAGACTGTCAAGGACTCAAGGAATTCTCTCCTCTAAATTAAAAGAAACAACAATAGATATCTTTTAAGTTTTCTATGAAGGAAGAGATCCATGGATACAGAAGTGTTTACCTCGACGGTATCTGGTAGAACAGTTGTTGGAGTTGCAGGGGTTTGGTTCTTATTCTTGCATTGTGGAGGGCTAACAGATTTGGTTTCCCATTGTAACCACGGGAAGACAACATCATCCATTTCTGCAGGCGGAGGAGGACCCATCCTTGTTGGAGTTCTATAATGTTCCGGTTCTCCAAAATGCATCAGGAAATCTTTTGGTCTTGCTGGTATTCCGAAAGTCGAACTTGTATCACTCCTGTCACCATCAAAAGATGATATATCTGTAGTGTCTTCAACACTGGAGATGAAGTCTTCGATTATTTTGTCTGCCTCCTCGTTCAATATCTTGGATTCCCTTCTTTTATCATTACTTCTCTGATAATCACATACATCGAAATCCAACGTTGCAAAGATAAAAGTAAGACACGCAGGATACATGAACAGGTGAGCTATGATCATATAATTCACAATATAAAAATTACCTTTCTTGGACGTGGCCGTCTGGGAACACAAGTCTCGGCATCTGGAATCCATTCACCAATAAACTTCTTCAGCTCTAGACTGTGTTGCTCCTCCAACACTATTTGAGCAAGCAGCTCTTGTTTACGTTTGTCAGACTAACAATTCCAAAATATTTATAACAGAATTAATATACCATGTTACGATGACTTTAGATTAAAGGACTAAACCCTAATCTAAGAATCAGATATTACTGAAAAATTATAAACTACCTGATCCAGTTTCGTAGAATAGTTCCTCCTAACTGTAGAATTATTCAAGCCAGTTTGTTGCAGTCCACCACCATTGGACAGCTTGGATAGATCTTTATTATCTTTGACCTAATGTAGTCACCAAATGCCCCCGAGAAGGTTTTAGATTACAGACAAAGTAAAAAATCTGCAGTTCAAAATTTTACAAATTTGCACAAAACGAAAGATAAAGTTCATGTAAGACCTTTTCAGCACCCATTCTGATATCATCACCAGCATGCCTATGTTCTTTCGGTGTGGCTTCACAGAGATGGTTACGCGAATCAGACTGCATGGAAAGCACCCAAAAATTGTGTATCTAAAACTAAAATTCAAGTAATGAAGCACGTGATGTTTAAAAGATAAACATTTTTTCTCTTTTATTTGGTGTATGAGAAGGTGAGAGCTTAGTAACAAAATGCACCTCCTTCCTTGCATTGATGTGTCTTAGATTCTCAAAACCATTATTGGCATAGCAAGCATCCCAAGTTTCATCATCCGTTAATACAGAAGAGTGGCTCTAGACGTGGAAAAGAAAAATATTATAAGAGATATTGGTCGACGGCACTATAAAAATATAGTTTACAGTAAAGTGAATAAACCATAATAAGAGAAGCATGGGCCTGCATATCCAATCTAAACCAGACTTTAGACTATTAAAAGTCAGAGCTAACAAAAGTCAAGCACAAAAGAGATATAAAAAGAAAGCACATACTGAATAATCGTTGTTTGACTGTAAGAAATCCCTCTGGCTGGATGACCTTCGTAGTCCTCTCTGCTGAGATGGAGCTACTTGCTTACGCACTGCAGCTTGCTGTTTATTTACACTAGTAATGCTCTTGCCATTGATTTCTCTAGTATTATTCTCAGAATTATCACTCTGCAATTTCAGCAAAGAGGGACAAAAGAGGTCAATTAAACTTTGGCTCAGAGAAAATGGAAGACCATGTAAACCAACATCAGATACAGAAAATAACCAAAACAACAAGATACCTTCACATTCAAAAATGCCTTCTAGACAGAATTACATTTCACCCCCACAGACAAATTCTAATAGATGGATTGTCCATGTTCAACCATAATGCAATGGTCAGCCAAAATGACAAATTGACAAAACTTATAGGAAATCAACAAACGAGTTATGAGGTTGAATTGAATCCATTCATGCCCAATCGTTATAGATACTAACATAAAACAAAGAAATATGCAAGCAATGCAGCGATGAAATCCGGCAATTTAACTTCCCCCAATCCAACTTTCTAAACAGTAAAAGATTAACTGGAAAAAAATCGAAGGTAGAAATGAAAAGCAGACATCAAATCAAAATCTCAATTAGGATATAGAGGAAAAATTATCACCTCGGAATCGCTTGCTCTATACCGGACAACCGAGACCGAGCGTCTTCTCCTATCGGAAACAACTTTCCCACCGGTCACAGCACTTCCACAGCCTACGTTGCTTCTTCCAGCAACCACGCTCTTCCTCTCTCCAGCAAACCTAGAGTTGGCCTGTCTAGAAACCGACCTTCCCCTCCGCTGCGAAGCAGCAGTCCCAGAGGAGACCTCAGAGTTCCTCCCTCTCTCGCCAGAAGAAAACAACTCGATAGCGAGATCATCGAGGCTAATCTCCGGGAAATCTGTCCCTCTAGCGGTGTTAACGAACTTCTTCCTGGTCTGAGTCGCCGGAGTCTTCGTCGGACCTACAAATTCAACCGATTCCGAAGGTACGCGATGAGAGAACCGGCTAACGCTCCTCGCTCGGCGATGACTGGAGGGAGCGGAGCGGGAAACATCATCGCCGCCGTTGGCTGAGTTCCTCTTAGACGTGGATCTGAATGCAGCAGTCGCCATTGATGGAGATTGAAATGGAACGAGGAGTTCACAGAAAGGGACAGCTCATGAGAGAGAGCAATGTGAAAATGGAGTTCAAGACCGGAGAGTACAATTGCAGTGGGGAGAAATTGGCGGAGTGTGTATTTTGAAGGTTTTCTTTTAGTTGTATAATGGATAATCCCCAGGGCGCTGATTCGTTGAATGATGAATTGTACACTAGTATTAGCGTTAATAATTTCGAAATTTGAAAATTGGGGGAGCCTACAATATTAAATACAAAGATTGTACCTTGATTTGTTATACTGTCAAGGGCTTGTTTAATTAGAGTTATTCCACTTTCTCTTAGATTCCGAATTATATAAAATTTTGGGTTTCACGTAGCATTTGTTGTGGTAATTTACGGGTTTTGAAAGCTCCTTAACGAAGCTTTTGGGAGTTTGTTGGATAGTTTATGTCATGATGTCCATTGATACCCATCTCCACAAATACTTCTCTCATTGGATACGCATCATTGCTAGGGTTTGATCTTCTTTTCACATCTCTTATTTTCAGTCTCCGGTCATAACGCATTCGAAAGAGGAGTCGAACAATAGATGTCGCAAAGAAGGAGATATCGCCAACGATGCAAATAACCCGTGATAACTAAAGAGAAGCGTTCTTCTTCAAGCCTTCTTCATCAGGTTGTCTGAACAAGAGAAGTGTTCTTCTAAGTAGAGAAGTGTTCTTCTCTAGACATCTTCTCTTCTTCTCTTCCACAACTCTTCTTCTTCTTGAGGTCATCTGAACAAGCAGATGTTTTTGGATATTGATCATTTGGAATGAACGATTGAAAATTCGAAAATTGGGAATGAAAAGCAGTCTTGGATCTGAATTGGATTTTTGTTCTTCCCACTGTTATATCGATTATTAATGGTGGGGCTTTGATCTTTACGTAAAGTCAAAACTAATTTTGAATCATCTAACTAAACACGTATACGGAGTTTTTGATAAACCATAAATCTCAAAACAACCCTTGTTAAAACCGCAACCACAATCAAAATTTTACTAAACACGCCCTAAATTTGTCTAAGCAATCAAAAATGGGTATTTAACCCGACAATGCTTGAGCCTTTTTTTTATGAAATGGGTAGGTCAATTGATAAAAATACTTCTTTTTCGTTTTTTAAAAAGGAAAGCGGTTTGAAACCATTAGATGGTGCGTCGTCTAGTGGGTCGAAAAGCCGAAAAAATTTGCAAAGGTCAAACCGTCATGAAGGAACACAAATATAGGAGAAAAGAAATACACCAAAATACATCAAAATGAAACCGAAAGTAAAAGTATATTCTAGGGAAAGCAGGATGATTCAGCCAGCAGGAGACAACGAGCATAAACGTTCATCTTCGAAGGAAGTACACAGGGAAGAAGCTTAAAGAACAATTGTGGACACCTTAGATTTGGACTACAACAGAGCTGTCAGGAGTCGATCACAAAGTCACGCCTCCTTCTCGACAAACGCACGAACCGCCAACAAATGACTACATCAAACCTCAGAAGACGAGATTGCAGAAAACGGTTATCTTGATGAATAAAGGCCGGTGTAGAACTTAATGGAGAAGAGAAAGATGATTTGTAGGGAGAAGATTGTTCATATAGGGTTGATTTATGTTGTCAGGAGTGATTGTTTTTGGGCTTTGTATGTAGTAGGGAGAACATTGTTAAGAGAGGGTTAGATAACAAATTGGTAACCGAAAATTTGTTTTCAATGGTATTGTACTATAGAGAACTTGGTGTCTTTTTAGGCTTAGTGAAAATGGAAGATAGGGGGAAAGAAATTTAATTTTGTTTCCATCGGAAATGTGGACACCTCTTAAATATTGTTTCCATAAACACTTGTGGTTAAAGAAACGAGATTCTTGATATAGTAAAGTGTCTTTTGGAGTAGATTGGTTTGAAGAGGATTTTTATTCCCATGAAGCAGCGGTTCAAGCCCCATTTTATACATATTGATAAAAATACATTTGTTTATATTATTTGTAACAATTAATAACTTGATTTTTTTAAAACGTAAATTGATAACAAAAATGTAATCGTTTATTGTAGTTATTAGCGTTGGGGAAAGCCACGTTTTCCATATATATATACACACACAAGTACACACAAAAGCCTTTGATCGAATATACTATCTTACATCTACAACAAATAAAACCATATTTATAGTGTGAATGTCGGTCAAAAGATGCACCAATAAGTAATCGACATATACAAAGCCCCAAAGTAGATATTACGTAGTCTAATCCTCGATTAATCTAGAATTTTCCTTATTAAACATGCAATGACTACCCACATTCTCCTTAGATATTTCAACACTAATCTAGAACTTTCTTGTCTTCAAATTACTTTCAAAATAACAACCCATTTACTATGAATTAGCACATCAATTCCTCCCCTAATTCATATATTTCAATTACCTCCACGATATCCGAAAACATCACTTTTGTTTGCTTCTTCGTATTGGTGTCATCGCGTATTCTCTACACCACTTTTCCTTCCAAGAAAAACTTTTTCTCATTTTTGCGGTCTCACATCACCGAGCATCTTTCCTTGAACACCTTGCACTAACTCCTCGTGTTGACGAACTTGTATCCCTCCACCGTCATTGCTCCTAACGAGATAACATTCACATGCGTCAATAGCACATACCTCACATTGTGTGGAGTATGGCATGTACAGTGTCAAGCCTTATCGTCACACTTTTGTTAGCTTCGAACTTCAACTTCTCACCACTCACCGAATTGAAGTGACCAAACTCTTCACCAATATTCAAGGTGTCAAGCACTGTTTGATCTCTACAAACATAAATCGAGGCGGCATTGTACATCATCCACTCTTTCTCTATCATGACAACCTTCTCATCGTTTGTCAAGTAAACATCCTCATAATTAACTTCATCGTCAACATGGCTGACCACATTTGTATGGAAGTCCTCTCTCTTCTTTCCCTACGACATCCCTTTCAACTTCTATAGGTCCTCTCTCATTTGAGGACACCGAACTTCATCGTCAACATGTGACTCTTCTCCCTCCAATAGAAACACTCCACCTCACTCAAATCTCGTCGTGGACAAGAACTTGATCTTTGTTTAGGGTAATCCTTCTCAATTGACTCTTCCAACACTCTTGCTCCTTTACAACTAGTATGCAATCCTCTCATATATCAATAGCATCATTTTTGCATCATTCTCCCACTTAGACTTGGGTCACAAACCTAACCTAAATTGGCCGAGAAAGGGCTTGAAAAGGGGTTTTTTTACTCAAAATCTTGGTGATAAATTGATAATATTAGTAATTTATTTTTTTTAAAAAAAGGAAAAAGGGCTTGAAACCGGTTTCCCATGGGAAACCGGTTTCAAGCCCTTTTTCCTTTTTTCGGACTGGCCAGTTGCCTATGTATCCTCTCGGGGTTAAGAGGAATCAGAGCTCACGTAGTTCTCTTACATTTGCTTACCTTTTTTCGGACTTCTGAGTTTAGTTGCCCCGCTTACCTTCATGCATCGGACTCAAAAGTTGTGCCCAGATCATCGGAGTTAGAATCCGATATTGAGTCGTAAATTGGGGCATTCCGTTGTTTCCGTTTCTCCGCCTTATTCAATCAAGAATGCATACGTGTGCCTCCAATTTCTTGGGCTTCAATTGACTTCTCTTATAATTCCCTCCTTGGCTAAAAGCTTCCTTCACGGCAACATTGATGCGGGCACGGCCATGACTTGTTGCACAATTTTGATCAATATTGGATACTTCGGGGCTAACCTCATTTACCAATCCAAAATTTTTAAAAGTTTCACTATGAAAACTAAAACAAGTTGTTAGATAATCTTGAAATTCCGCACTTGTGGATGAATGCCGTGGTGTTTTTGTTCTTTTTGCTAAAATTTGTTTAGCTTTTGAAATAATAGAAGATGAAGAATAAGAAGATGGTGGAGGAGTCGGTTCGGCGGAAGAACTGGCACTTGTTTCAAAGAAAGAAAGCAATTTTTCAATTTCAATACGAACTTCATGAATAATCGTAGAAGTGTTTGTAGAAGAACCCCAAGCTAGACATTCATAATAGACACCCAAAAACTCGGTAACACCATCAATTTTAAGTTTAGGATAAAAACGGCGGAAATAAGATAAACCAAGGGAATATCGGTGTAATATTTAGTCATTTTAAATTCATGTCGATTATAGCATTTATAAGGGTTGGATAAGTAAAACCGATTTGTAAATCTTCGGCAACATTTACGGCTATTTCTAAAAAGCTACAAGAAGTGGGAGTGTAAACATAACTCATCATATTAGTTGAATTACTAAAAACCTTTAAAATATTACAAATATCATGACAAGTTTGCCAAATAGTATCATAATCTAACATAGACCATGGAATGTTTTGTGCGGAAAATGATTGCAAAAGATCTTTGTAACGAAGAGCTTGACTAAGTAGTTTGTAAGTAAAGTTCCAACGAGTTCCATTGTCTTTTGAAAATGCAATTGGATGAACATTATTTTGTAAACATGTTGTTCTCCAATTTTTTCTTAAGTCGGTTGAGTGTCAAATATGTTCAATTACGTTGGTGGTGGGGGTTAACATAAAACATAAATTTTTAAGTCCATCTTGAACACATAAGTTTACAATATGACATGCACATCTTTGGTGAGTAAAAAGAGTTCGTATATATTCTCCCGCATCCTCCACCAATTCGTTTACGGCGGCAGTGTTAGCGGATGTATTATCAAAAGAATATGAAAAAACTCGACCTTGTAAATTATATTCTTGTAAAACCATTTTTATCAAATTTGCAATGTTGGTGGCATCATGTATATCGTTGAAATGGCGAAATGCAATAACAAATCTATGCAAAAACATATCATTATCAATAAAATGTAAAGTAATGTCCATGTAAAAATGTCTTTGTGATAATGTACTCCAAATATCACTATAAATAGAAATTTGATGCGAAAAAGATGACAAAATCATTAAAAAAAATTCTTTTGTTCGTAAGATATAGAATTTAATTTAGAAAACGGTTTTACGAGAAGTTGGTTAAAAAGAAGGTTGAAGATAAGTAGTGTTATGTTCTCGTACATCTTGATATTGCGCATAAGAAAATGGAAATGCATGAGAACATATAAGGTTTATTAATCCTAAACTTTCTTCACTATGGTTATACATAAATAAAGGAGATTGAGAGGAAGAAGATGCAAACTCGTGGGATAATTGAGATTGTCCCCGTGATATTCCGAGCTTCTTGGGATAGACCTTTTGCACGGGGGTTTGCAAAGTCTCGTAGCCGCCCTTTGCACTCCACTTGTGCACCTTCGGGCAATAGTTGCATGAGACTTGGAAATACTCGTTTACCACCTCACCCTTCTTGTAACGCTTTGTAAATATGTCGGATGTAAGCATTTTCGGTGGAGGGACTTGTCAAAAAGCCCCTTCACCTTGACGTTGTGGCATATCAGGCATTTGAGTTTCACTTTCTTAGGTGCTAGGAAAGAAAGCGAGAGTGTTGTCGGTCGGGTTTGCCATTAGATTTAGAGGAAGAAGATTCGAATTCGAGAAATCGAGAATTGAGATTCGAAAATACGAGACTGAGAGTAGTAGTAGAGAGATGAGAATGCTGGTGTGATAAAGAATGGAAGAATGGTTGGATATTTATAGAAATTGAGGGTAGGATTTATTTTTTTAAAGCATTTTACATATTTTTATACCACCGGTTTAGGTTTGGCTGAAAGTCAAACCTAAACCTTCGACCAGCGGTTTGGTCAAACCGACAAACCTAAACTGCTGGGCTGATCAAACTGGCGGTTGGGGTCGGTTTGGAAATCGTCGGTTCGGAGGTTTTCCCTAAACCGGGCTCAAGTCTACTCCCATTATCCCACAAAGCAACGGTCACCTCATCTAGTGTGAGAGACTTCCTTCCTACAAGTAATGTCTACACTAAGTACTTGTAGGACTTTGATAATGGTGCTAACAACAACAGCACTTGTTCTTATTTTCTAATCTTTCCATATGCACTCTGTAATTGGCATACTAGTTGATTAAACGATTTAATATGGTCATGGAGATTATCTCCTTCCCCCATCTTAAGCGAGTAAGGCTCCGTCTTCAAGTACAACTGGTTGGTCGACGACTTCGACATATAGATGCTCTCGAGTTTATCCCATAACGCCTGCGATACAATCTCCTTCAACACATTGCACTTAATCTCGGGAGCCAACGTTTACCGTGTTGTACTTACCGCCTTTCTCTAGCTAGATGCTTCGTCACTTCTCCTCACTCATCGATCCGGTATTCTCCTCATTCCAAATTGAAGGTGATATTCTCATTGAAGAATGGAATCTTGAACGCCTTCATTGCATCGGCCACCATTATGCCAATCATGAGATTTTTTAAGCAACAATCATTACCTGATCACCATCACCATAACCTCGGCTCTAATATCACTTGAATTTTTCAGACTTACCGAGTATGTATAAATGGGTAATTTATTGCACATTCACACACTCGAATACAACCCCACTTGGGGAAGGGGGGAGTGTGTGTGAGAGTATTTGATCATATGTATTATCTTACGTACAAAAGAATACAAGCGTATTTATATTGGTAAATGTCGGTTAAGAGATGCACTAAAATGTAACCATCATATGCAAAGCCCAAAGTAGATATTCTTAAATCTAATATTAGATTAATCTAAAAATTCTCTTAGTTACGTGCAATGACTAGGCCTTTTTCAATTATTGCTCTATTTAACTTGACTCATACCATAAACTCGTTTAGTAAATGTACTCCTATTTTTTGTTACTGTTCATAAGATAGGGTTTTTGCCTACTGTTGCTTTCCACCACCAACCTCAACCATCACTTATCCTTACGCCTCATACCTTTCCTGTAAACTGATTAATTACCATCTTGTTATAGAAATCCTCCCCTCCAAGATGAGTGTCACCGGTTGTTGCCTTGACCACGAAAATACCCTCTTCGATTATAAGCAAAGAAACATCAAACGTTCGGCCGCTCAAATCAAAGATCATCACATTCTTCTCACCGGTATTGCTCGCCTTCTTGCCAAGACCGTATGCAATGGCAGCAACAGTTGGTTCATCAATTATTCTCATGACATTCATACCCGAAATTACCCTAGCATCCTTGGTGGCATTTGATAGCATGAATTATTGTCTATATTTTGGACATGGTTTTGTTATTTTCTCATCATAATTTTGCATACATGTATATGTATTTATAGTGTTTATGTCATTATTCGGTTACTTTGCAAGAATCGAGGTCTACACCATGTTTTGTTGTAATTGTAGGGAATGTAGCACGTTTCGGGTGGAAATGGAGCATGAAGAGCTAAGGAAGCTATGAAGCTACAGTTAGGAGCATTAGGAAGGACAAGGAGAAGGACAAGAACCATGCTAGAATGAAGGAAGAAAGATCCATACGAAGATACGATTTCATGCACTTAGATCACTGTTGATTTTGGATGAACACAGGGATGCATCTCGGTCGAGATGGCCCACTGGGCCTGGATCGAGGTCGACGTCCAACAGCCCAAGGAGATAAGATATATTTTTTACCTAAAATTCTTCTATAAGAATGGAAGGTGAACATTGAGTTAGACACTCTCGAACGCTGAGAATTCAAAGGCTTTTTGGACGGCTGATTCAAAGATTTGAAGGAAGTATTGCTTAGGGTTTGAGGAACCTTAGATTGTGAAGATTTCTTTGGGGATTGCTAGTGATTTGTTATCATCCCTTTTTGGAACACATTATTGATACTATTGTTGGTTTGTTTGCTTTGATAATTGAGACATCTTTGTTGCTTGTTTTATTCCCTTTTCTTGATATACTTTATATTCTTTATATAATTGATATCGTGTTGATTATGATGATTGTTGGCTAAACACCCTTGCGATTCTAGGGTGATTAGTTGAAGGTTGTGGTATAGACGATGAAAGAATAGACATTTATCTGAGTAGACCCTAAAAGCTTGAGTTAACTCTAATCCAAAACCCGTCTCGGGCTGTTCGTTGAGCATCTTGGCCGAGATCGATATAGAACAGAACGAGATCGCCCACTGCATTGCCTATCTTGAGTTTAGGTTATAGTTTGCCAAATCCTATCCTTGTTGCACCTTTCCTGGTTTATAGGCAAGCCTGGGATGAGACTTACCCGGTGATTCCCTTGCTTGTATACCAATGATGATGAGTGTTTGGTAATAAAGGTTTATCCTTTATTAGGGTTTGAGTGTGCCTTCATCCTACCTTTGAGATTAACCTGAGACTGTAACATCCGGAATTTTTATTCCGGGTGTTGAGCGGTTTATCAAATTTCCGCAGGTGCGGCTCAGTTTTCCCGTAGGCACGAAGCGCTGAGTAACGGGATTTATCCCAAAATCTCGTTCCGACCTCTCATTTTCCACCCTTGATTTTGGACCCCTCGGTTCCTAGCGTATTTGGGAGAATGGGTCAGCTGACCCTTGAGGTTCCCCTTTATGTGGCAGCCTTCCTTCCTTCCCTCTCTCTTTTCCCATTTTCTTCTTTCACGTGTATTGCTCTCCTTTCCTCTATTTTGCTCCACCTTCTTCTTTGGATCTTCCATGGCCTTCCACCTTAGCTTGTATGAGTTGCTCCTCTTAGATATTAGATGGAGACAGAGGATATGAGCTACACTGTTGTAGGTAATCTCTTCTTCCTCCTTCATCTTCTTCCTTCTTCTTCTTGAGCTTTAATGGTGGAAGCCATTGATTTCATTCAAGATCTTCCTTCTTTGGCTTGCATGTGATTGGAATCGAGTTTGGGATGTCTTGTGTGATGTTGTGGTGTGTGGAGAACTTCTATGGTGGAGCAAGGAAGCTAGGAGGCATCAACACACCAAGGATCCACCGAAGAAACCATGGCGGAATCGACTTTGTTGTTCGACCGCAGGGGCGGCCAGCTTGAGCCGCAAGGCGGCCAGACCAGGCCGCAGGGGCGGCTGCAAGTTCTGTCAGCCTTCCCTTGCGGTCTTTGTTACGCTAAGATCGTGACACGCAAAAGTTTTAAATTTATAACTCGATATACTTTTCCTAACTCCTAGCGAACCCACAGTGTATGGGTCGTTTTGTAGTAAGGATAGTATCCCGAGGTCGAACACAAAGACTAAGGTGAAATTGAGTCAATAGTGACTAAGGATAGTGAAGATCTAGACTAAGAAAAGAGAAAGATATAAAGAAATAAAAATCTCAATGTTTTTGGTTTGGTTTTGAGTTGATCAATCAAAAATCACAAATCGCAAGATTGACAAACAACTAAGCTAGTAACGCAAATAAACAAGCAAACACGAGATAGGTAATCAAAGATTGAGAAGCGGATTCTAGGGGTTAGAAATTCCGGTTATGGCATAGGACTCAAGCTATCTAGTCATTCTTTGGATAAACTATAGTATGTTGGGAGTGGGTGTTTCTAGATTGGGATCAATCACCGGGTAGGTCTCATGGTCCACTAGTCCGTTCCTAAGGTCTCATCACCGGGTAAGTCTCAAAGAGCCTAAGGTTAGGAATTCTACACAAACCGGATTGCTATCTAGGGATCTAACCTCTCCTCACCGGGTAGGTCTCGGGAAGGCAAGTCCTAAACATAAATCCTAGCATACTCAGTCCAATAGCGGCTAGTGAGGCTCACTACTACCTAGAGTTCATCATCTTCGGTACCTAAGAGCAAGAATCACCGGGTAGGTCTCTTCTTACACTTAGTTGCTAACACTAGGTCACCCTAGGATAGATCTAGCTCAACAAACACTAGGGTTTCAACAATCTAATAACCTAACACTTAGATTTATCAATACAAGCAAGTCAGACAGAATTACGGTCAGTTCCTCACTTCCACGGCCGTGGAACCTACTAGAACAGGCCGTTATTCACAACAGAGGCTAGGTTCGAGCAGACAATTCATCCAAATATACGTTTAAGTCTGTCCTATCATAGTTTAAGCCATAACCATCATTTCCTTACCCCAAGAATCACATCTATTTAGCCAACAACATGCATCATCACAATCAAAATCATCAAGCATAAAATCATGGAATCCATATCAAGAGGATGAAATGAAAGAGAGATGAAGTAAATAGAACAAGAAAAACGAGCTGAATAAATGTTAAAAGAGAGACTTACAACCCTTCAAAAGAAGGTTCGAATCGTTCTTGCAACCCTAGAAAATTTTTCCAACAAACTTCACTCTAAAAACTAAGTAATCTAGGAATGGTGTGTTCTTCCCTTCTTCTCCAATGGAAGTCTTTCTTCTCCTCCAACAGTAGCTCCAATCCAATTCCAAAATGAGAGAGTATGGGAGAGAATGTGTGTGAGGTAAGGTGTGTAGTGTCCCCTCTTTAGAATCAGCCTGCAAGGGTACTTATAGCCTTCACCATTTACAAGAGTCGGTTATGGAGATCGTGGGACAGCTGTCCCAGCTGTGCAGAAGGAATCACGGGCAGTTTCCACGGCCGTGGATCTCCTAGTGGCCGTGATTCTTGTGTTTCAGCCTTCTTTTGATTGTTGAGCCGTGAGTTGGTGCAAGGCATGCACCAACATGGTCCCATGTGTTCTTCTTTGCTCCTAACTTGCTTCCCAATGAGCTCGGATACGTGTCATCACGAGAAACGATCCTCGGATGTATCATTTAGGCTCTAAAAGCTCCCAAAATACCTACAAAACATGCAAAAGTCCGTGTAGACGTCTATCTCGACAAATATACATGTATTGAATGTAAACACCACGGACTAATGCTAAACTATGCATGAATAGCGGGAAAAACTATCTAAATGGATGCATAGACTAACGTCATAAATCGTGTTATCAAAATACCCCATACTTAAGGTTTGCTCGTCCCCGAGCAAGTCCCAACTATAGACTAAGAGATGACATGATTTATGCATGCAGAAAAACAACAAAATCTTTTTGGAATTTTGCTTCGAATATTGGATCACCTTCATAGTCATGTTTCATGGCAAATGGACAAGCAATCATGCATTAAACGAATGAAGGCATGGAAAGACAATTATACTTAACTAGAAAGCATGCATGAAAGATAACAATGAAGAAGTCAAGATGATCATGAGCATATCCAATCTAGACCACTAAGTCTTACACACATGCAAATAGGTCACAAGGACTTAGGAAAGAAGAGGCTAAGAAACGTTGTGGTTAGGTGGGAATTTTTAAGTCATGTGATGCTAATCCGGAAAAAGAACTAACTCCACAATTTCATTTTTGATCAACTTCACCTCAAGTGTATATTTTCTCCATCTTTTCTTTGTTATCTTTTCTTTTTCTCTTTCTTTTTCTTTTATTTTTGAGGCAATGACATTGGTGTACAAAAGCCGAAACCTTGGTGATTAGCGGACCTCGGGATTTTTCCGAGGTGCCTCATACCGGGCACACATACCAAGGCTCGTTAGGACATTCGGTTTATCCGACTTTGGCAAGGCACAAACACCCGATTATGTGAATGATGCCGAGTTACTCGTCATCAAAACCAAAGTCCCCAAACCTTTTTTTTTCTACACTTTTCACAACAAATTCAGCACTTCATTCACCACATTCTTTCATCAACAACTTCACCCCACACTTGCTTTTCACACACATCAACATACTAGCATGCTCCTATTCCTGGATGGGTCAAAAGAGGTCAAATTTTATATCAATTGAGGTGCTCAAACAACATGATAAAGATGAGAAGTAGAGAAAGATGAATTGTCTTAATCACTCCTAAATGATGTGCAAGAACTAGCATGTAATTTCGACATTCAATCCTCAATCCAATCAAGACAAACATTCATGATCACAATTCACATATGGGATTCAAGATAAGTATTTCAAGTCTACATATACATTCATCAATTCAACACACAAAGCCATCCATAGCCAATTAACAAGACAATCTCATCATAAGGGTCATAGCCAAGCTTAGAAGCACTAAATTTTTTTTAAAATTTTCTGATTTTTTTGATTTTTCGAAATATCTATGTACAATGCAAAACATGTGACAATATTAAACTATCCTAGATGCTAATCATGCAAGTGATCATGAAAACCACACCCAATACTTAGTTAGAAACACATTGTCCCCAATGTGTAAATGAAGTAAAGAAGAGTGAAAGAAGGTCCTCACAATGTAAAATGGTTTGCTTCGGCATTTGGGTTCACTCAAATGGATTTATGGTGGATGATCCTATCAACGATGGTAGAGAGCTCAAGGTGTTCGTTATGGCGTCGGGACCCGCGCTAGGCACCGCTAGCCGTCCAAGTTCCGCGTCCGCTCCACCCATAATTGATGAGGGTTCATCATCATCATCCATATGCCATGAAAGGCTTCCATGCTACTTAGACTCTTGCACACAAACCCCAAACACACACAAAAACACAAAAATGAAAGCTAACACAAAAACGAAAAGAGAAAAATGTCTACCAATGGGTTGTCTCCCACCAAGCGCTTGTTTATTTTCATTAGCTTGACCAAACTCGGGGGCGTCTCACTCAAGGTGAAGTGGGGCAATCAAATCCACCGGAGCTTCCGGGATATACTTCTTCAACCGGTGTCCATTCACCTTAAAATCTCCACAATGCTCCCCTCCTATCTCAACCGCTCCATGGGGGAAGATCTTCTTCACCACATAAGGACCCGTCCATCTTGACTTAAGCTTTCCGGAGAAGAGCCGCAACCTCAAGTTGAAGAGAAGGACAAGGTCGCCTTCACTCAACTCCTTTGGGATGAGACGCTTGTCATGCCAACGTTTGGTCCTTTCTTTGTAGATCTGGGCGTTTTCATAGGCATCCAACCGGATCTCCTCAAGAGCGTTCATATCTAGCAATCTCTTCTCACCGGCCTCTTTGAGGTCAAAATTTAGCCACCTTATAGCCCAATACGCCCTATGCTCCATCTCTACCGGAAGGTGGCAAGACTTGCCATAAACTAGCTTGTAGGGAGTGGTGCCAATCGGTGTCTTGAAAGCGGTTCTAAGCCCACAAAGCATCATCGAGCTTCATAGCCCAATCCTTTCTCGTCCTAGAAACCATCTTTTCAAGTATCCCCTTTATCTCCAGGTTGGAGATCTTCACTTGACCACTAGTTTGGGGATGGTAAGGTATTGCTACCTTATGAGTCACCCCATACTTAGCCAAAAGTGTCCCAAAGTTCCTATTAGTGAAGTGCTTTCCTCCATCACTTATGATCACCCTTGGTGTCCCAAACCTAGGAAAGATCACTCGGTTGAAGAATCGCACCACAACCTTGGCATCATTTGTGGGAGAAGCGATTGCTTCCACCCATCTCGAAATATAGTCTACCGCCAGTAGGATGTAGAGGTTGCCACAAGAAGAGGGGAATGGTCCCATGAAGTCCACACCCCACACATCAAATATCTCCACCTCTTGTGTGTTGTTCAAGGGCATCTCGTTCCTCCTTGAGATGTTTCCCGTCCTTTGGCAAGCATCACATGCTACCACAAAATTCTGCACGTCCTTGAACAAACTTGGCCAATAAAACCCGGATAGCAACACCTTTGCACATGTCTTGTGTGAACTAGCATGGCCTCCACATGGCAAGGAATGGCAATGGCGGATCACACTCTCCACCTCATCCTCCGGTATGCATCTCCTAAAGACTCCGTCCGGCCCTCTCTTAAACAAAAGCGGTTCACTCCAATAGTAATGCCTCACATCCTTGAAGAACTTTTTCTTTTGGGCATAAGAAAGACCGGGTGGCACCTCCTCACAAACGAGATAGTTTACTATGTCGGCATACCATGGCTCATTACCCCTTGACACTTGAAACAAGCACTCCTCCACCATTTGCAATTGCTCATCTCGGAATGAGTCATCAATCGAGATGTCATCTCTCTCAATCTCCAATGGTGGGAGTCTACTAAGGTGGTCCGCCACAGAGTTTTTGGACCCCTTCTTATCCTGGATTTCCAAATCAAACTCTTGAAGAAGAAGGATCCACCGAATCAAACGAGGCTTGGCATCCTTCTTTGTAAGGAGATAACGGATCGCAGCATGATCCGTATACACAATGACCTTCACTCCAACAAGATACGAGCGGAATTACTTAAATGCATACACAACCGCTAGCAACTCCTTCTCGGTGGTAGCATAATTGAGTTGGGCATCATCTAGCATCTTGCTAGCATAATAGATGGCATGTGTAAGCCCATCTTTCCTTTGTCCCAAAACAGCCCCAACGGCTACATCACTCGCGTCGCACATGATCTCAAACGGTAAACTCCAATCCGGAGGTTGCATGATAGGTGCGGAGATCAAAGAATTCTTCAACCTACAAAAAGCCTCAAGGCAATCCTTGGAAAAGACAAACTCAATATCCTTCATTAGTAGGTTAGTAAGAGGCTTAGAAATTTTAGAGAAATCTTTAATGAATCTCCGGTAAAAACCGGCATGCCCTAGAAAACTCCTTACCCCCTTCACCGAGGTAAGTGGTGGCAACTTCTCTATCGTCTCTATCTTAGCCCTATCAACCTCAATTAATGCCTCGGTTGGACACCAAATGTCCCAACACAATGCCTTCACTTACCATGAAGTGGCATTTTTCCCAATTTAAGACAAGATTTGTCTCCTCACATCTCTTAAGCACCAAAGACAAGTTAGCTAAACAATCATTAAATGAAGATGCATAAACAGAGAAATCATCCATAAACACTTCCATGATGTTTTCAATGTATTCAGAAAAGATAGCCATCATACACCTTTGAAAGGTGGCGGGTGCATTACACAACCCAAATGGCATTCTCCTATATGCAAATGTACCCCAAGGACATGCATGTGAATGTAGTTTTCTCTTGGTCATCGGGGTGGATAGGGATTTGGAAGAATCCACTATAACCATCTAAGTAGCAAAAGTGAGAATGTTGAGCTAATCTCTCTAACATTTGGTCAATGAAGGGAAGAGGGAAGTAATCTTTCCTAGAGGCCACATTTATAGTGTGCGGAGATTTCTAGGACACATTTATGGTGTGCGGAGATTTCGGTATAGAGGTCGGTTAGTGAGGGAATTGTGCTAGGACACTTCGTTTCAAACCAAGGTATAGAGGTCGGTCGAGCCAAGATCGAGACTATAGAGAAACTTCCGCCACCTTTTTTTGTTTAAGGTGTGCGGAGATTTCTAGGACATGCAGGCTTTTACAGGAGGTTCATCAATGACTTTTCTAAGATCTCTAAACCACTAATCAATTTGTTGAACAAAGATGCGGTTTTTGAGTTTTCACAGGAATGTCTAAGATGCTTTTCACAAGCTAAAGGAAGCATTGATATCAGCTCCCATTATTCAACCTCCTGATTGAGACTTGCTCTTTGAAGTCATGTGTGACGCAAGTGATGTGGAAGTAGGAGCAATTCTTGGACAAAAGAAATATGGGCGAACCTTCTCCATGTACTACGCTAGCAAGATGCTAGATGAGGCTCAACTGAAATACGCCACCACCAAAAAAGAGCTATTGGCGGTAATTTACGCTTTTGAAAAATTCAGTTCTTATCTTGTAGGTACGAAATTCATTGTCTACACCGACCATGCCGTCATTCGGTACTTGCTCGCCAAGTAAGGGCGCAAAGCCGTGCCTCATTCGTTGGATTCTCCTACTTCAGGAATTTGACTTGGAAATCCGCGATAAGAAAGGATCCGAAAATTCTGTAGTGGATCACCTCAGCCGACTACCTCCCATTGCTTTAGAGGGACATGACATGCCCATCGATGACTCCTTTTCCGATGAGCAACTTCAATGGATGGAGCATTGCCTTCACCAAATTTTGGAAGTTAACAAATCTTGGTACGTTGATATTGTCAATTATCTTGTTTGTCAAGAAATACCTCCCGGGCTATCATACGCACAAAGGAAGAAATTCTTTAAATATGTGCATCATTATTTTTGGAATGAACCTCTACTCTTCAAGAGAGGTCCAAATGGGATGTTGCGGAGATGCGTTCCGGAAGATGAGACGGAGAGTGTCATGAGGCATTATCATTCATTACCATGTGGAGGAAATGCTAGTGCCCACAAAACGTGCGCTAAGGTATTACGTTCCGGTTTCTTTTGGCCTACATTATTCAAGGATGTTCAAACGTTTGTTGCTTCTTGTGATGTGTGTCAAAGAACAAGTAACTTGTCTAGACGGAACAAAATGCCACTCAACAACATTCAGGAAGTCGAGATCTTCGATGTTTGGGGAGTGGACATTATGGGACCATTCTCATCTTCAGGAGGACATCTATACATTCTGCTGGCAATTGACTACGTGTCTAGATGAGTAGAGGCCATCGCTTCCCCCACCAATGACGCCACCATGGTCGTGAATTTTTCAACCAGACAATATACCCACGCTTTGGGACACCAAGAATAATCATAAGTGACAGTGGAACACACTTCACAACCCGGAAGTTTGAAGCACTTCTATCAAAGTATGGGGTAACCCACAAGGTAGCTACTCCCTATCACCCTCAAACTAGTGGACAGGTTGAAATTTAAAATCGAGAAATCAAGATAATATTGTAAAAGACCGTCTCTAGGACGAGGAAGGATTGGTCCATGAAACTGGATGACGCTCTATGGGCATATAGGACAACTTTCAAGACTCCCATTGGAACCACACCCTACAACTTGGTTTACGGGAAATCTTGTCACCTTCCGGTGGAGCTAGAACATAAGGCGTATTGGGCGATCAAATGGCTTAATTTCGATATTAAGGAAGCTGGGGAGAAGAGGCTCTTGGACATCAACGAGCTGGAAGAATTGCGCTTGAATGCTTACGAGAATGCTAAGATCTACAAGGAGAGAACGAAGAAGTGGCATGACAATCATATCATCCCAAAAGAGTTCAAAAAAGGAGATCTCGTCCTCCTCTTCAATTCCTGACTCCGCCTTTTCCCCAGTAAGCTGAAATCTAGATGGAGTGGACCTTTTACTGTGAAGCACGTTTATCCTCATGGTGTAGTTGAAATATGGGATGAACATAGCGGAAGTTTTAAGGTGAACGGTCACCGTCTGAAAAAGTATACATCGGAAGTTCCCGTTGAGGAGATTGCACTGCTGCATCTCATATAAATCAAGGAATGACATGGTCTAGCTAGCAACCTTAAAACGAGCGCTTTTTGGGAGGCAACCCAAGGTATTGCTTTCTTTCTTGCTTTCTAGTTTAGATTAGTGTAGTTTGCGTTTTTTGTGTCCATCATAACAGGATCTAGGTATAACCCAAAGAAAATAAACCAAGGAACCAAATGAGGAGTTGTGCAATTCAAGAAACTGAAAGGAAAACAGAAACTGGAGATTATTTTGGAAGCTATCTCGACCGAAAAAAATTGAGACCAACCGAGATGAAGAAAACAGGGAGTCATCTCGGTTGACCACCTTGGTCACTGACACCCATCTCGACCGAGATGTAGTTAAGATTCTTGAAGGGTATAAAAGGGAAACAAATTTCTCTATCCTCTCCATCCTTCTCCCCCGACGCAGTCTCGACAGAAACGAGCCCTAAAACTCTCAAATCCCCATTTCTTGCTCGTTTTCAACAATTCTGGACTCAAACTAGACAAGGAAAGCACGATATAGATTGCCTCAACACCAATCAAAACTTCAAACAACCACAATTAGAAGAAAAACGGATAATCTCATTCGAAACACCCTTTTTTCTTGATTTCGGTTGATTTTGTCGAATTTTGGGAGATTTCTACTGCTTGTTGTGTTGAGAATAACTGGAGAACCCCCTAGGAAGCAATTGGTAGTGATTTCGGGGGCAGAAAGTTACAGAATTGTGAGTTCGTTTGAAGCACTGTTCGCCTCGGTTGAACCCGGTCATCTCAACCGAGATCCCCTTTAGAACTGCCCGAGATAGCTTGCTCATATGGATGGTTTACGTCGTTCCGGTCGGTAAATAGTTCTTCGTGACCGTATTGAGGCTAGAAAACCTTTCCCACCACCTTCTCCACCTCCACAAATCCCTATCATCCTCCCAAACCTCAAAGAGAAATATAATCGCATTTGCTCCCGCCCGGTCATTGCACCTCGTTATATCAACATCGATGACTTTGCTTGCTTGCACCTTGTTGATGATTTGAAGAAAATGATCTCAGATGTAGGACTTGAGACGATTGTTTCACTACGAACACCGGCCTATGTGGAGCCGACATATGAATTCTTAAGTCCCATCATCTATGTGCCGGAGGAAGATTATGTGAAGTTCCGCCTGATTAACAAAACTTACAAGTATTCGCTGCAGGCATTTGGAGCTATATTTGGCTTCTTTGATGCCACAGCTACTGACTTCCCCTCCCGTAACCATGCTAGGGCATTTTGGGCCCGTATTGCTCATATTCCAACTAGTGCTGAAAGTTTGCAACCCGGAGATTCAAAGGAGAAGTGCATTTTTCATGTAGATTTTAAGATTTCCCATCGGATTCTTTGTGAGATGATGTTAGCCCGCACCGAGACGCCACATAAAATCCGGCAGAGTGAGCTATTCACAATTTGGTGTATGACCGCATATTAGGTTCCGGATTTCACCGTTATGTTGGCTGAGGATTTACCAAAGATACGAAGCAAGAAAAAGGGGAATATTTGTATATGAAGATTGGTAACACGTATTGCCAACATCATCGGTATCGATCTTTCCGCTTGCACTTTGGCCGATGAGGCCAAACCATTGGGTTTACAAGAGTTCATCACTCGCCGCATCCTGGATTCTCGAGGGAGTGGTCCACCAGATGTGGTCATTCCTTGGGAAACCAAGGCCCCTAGAGGCATCATGTGGACATCCCAGTTTACGGTCTCTGACCCGCGTAATTGGACATATGGGACCCGCTCGTTACGGAGGCGGCCAGACTTACTGATATTGGGACAGATGATGAGGATGATGAGGGAGGCGCCCCTATGGACACCGGGACGGACACTGTTGGTCCGAGTTACCTAGTGATTGAGCTAGTGGATGATGAGGGGACTGCTAATAATCAGCCACACCATATACCATTACAGCGAGGAGCACACCATCGCTGCAGTCATCATGACCCCGAGGCCCATCGGAGGATCGACACTCTTACCTGTCAGATGGAGGATTCTTTCACTGAGATGCAGGTTGATTTGGACCGCCGCCTCATGGATCAGGCTAGGGAGATCAGCGCTATGAGACGCTCGACTGAGGAGAGCCACCACTACCAACGCCGGATGATGGAGCTGCAGTTCCAGCACCTCATGGGTCATCCTTTCAATCCATCTTTGTACCCGTTCCAGCCACCACCTCCTCCGGATGCTTGATTGGACTTCCTCTGGAGCTACTGCTGCCTTATTTTCTTTCTTATTTTGCGGTTCTGCAGTAAAACTTGTAAGTGTTTCTAGACTTCTTTTTACCCATCGGGACGATGTGTCCTAAGTATGGGGTGCTTTGAGATACCATGGTCTGTAATAACCAACTTATCTGCTTATGACTATTTCCACTATTTTCTTTATGTGCTTAGAAACTATTATGTACATTACATGCATCGCAACAGGATTTTTGATCGAAAAAACGTACAAAAACTGATTTAAATTTATTTTTTTGTCTCGACCGAATGACCTTTGGCCAAACGAGGTGACCATAACAGGAGCTTACCTCGGTCTAGCACCTCGTTCGCCTCAAAGTCATCTCGACCAAAATGGGTTTCGAAAAAAAAAACTTGAATTTCTGAAACATTTTGTGCTTCTGATCTTGATATGATCCCAATGATGAATATTGTTTACTGATTAGTTTATATGATCTTTATGTGTTTGAAATGATTTATGATATATCTAAGGTATGATTGCTTTGTTTGAAATTTGAAGCATGTTTAGTAAGTTGTTTTTGTCCAAATCATGCTGAATTTAAAAGTTGACATTGTATTATATTTATGAGTTCTCTTACATCCTTATTGGAATGATTAAGGTAATTCGTTATTCTTTCTTCCTCTTCTTGATCATACTTTTAGCCCCTCATTGAAATATATTTGCCTCCCTTTACCTATCCGGGAATTTGGAAGCAAAAGAAAGTGAAAGGCAAGTGAAAAACGACGTTGAGAGGAGAAGTTATAGAAAAGTAGGTTTGGGGACGTTGATCTTGACGATGAATAACTCGGCACCATTCACATAGTCGGGTGTTTGTGTATTACCAAAGTCTGATTGATCGATAGTCCTAACGAGTCATGGTATGTGCATCAAGGGTTTGAGGCATCTCGGGAAATTGAGATTTGTTGATCTCCAAGGCTTCGGTTATTGTGCACATTTGTCCATGTTCTCAAAAAGTGAAAAGTAAGCAAAAATGCTGAAGAGAAACAAGAAATTCTTGTTGATGAAGTGAAGCGAAGTTCAAAGTTGTGAAGTTCTTATCTTTTCCCCGGATTCAACACCACAATATCCTTTATACACTACATCCCTAACTCTTTTCTTGACCTTTAATTGAAAATCCTTGAGACCATGAGCATGTTGTTTGGCTTAGCAGTTTAAACTGGATTATTCATAACTGATTTTGATGAGTATGATTTGTTATGCATTCTATGATCTCAAGTGAAGTGTGATTAGCTTTTATATATCTATGACTTGTTTTGATCATATATGGTTCTTATTGGCTATGAAGCATTCTCTAAGGGTGATCTATGGGAAGAAGTGCACATCCAAAAGTTTTGAAAGTTTTTCATTGAATTTCAACTGATTATAATTCATTTTATCTTGTATATGAGGTTTGAACCTTGTTTGGGGACAAGCAAGAGGCAAGTATGGGGTATTTTAATAGCATGAATTATTGTCTATATTTCGGACATGGTTTAGTTGTTTTCTCATCATATTTTTGCATGCATGTATATGTATTTATAGTGTTTATGTCATTATTCGGTTACTTTATAAGAATCGAGGTCTACACCACGTTTTGTTGTAATTGTAGGGAATATAGCACGTTTTGGGTGGAAATGGAGCATAAAGAGCTAAGGAAGCTATGGAGCAACATTTAGGAGCATTAGGAAGGACAAGGAGAAGGACAAGAACCATGCTAGAAGGAAGAAAGAAAGATCCAAACGAAGATACGATTTCATGCACGTAGATAACTGCTGATTTCAGATGAACACATTGATGCATCTCGGTCGAGATGGCCCACTGGGCCTGCATCGAGGTCGACGTCCAACAGCCCAAGGAGATAAGATATACTTTTGACCTAAAATTCTTCTATAAGAATGGAAGGTGAACATTGAGTTAGACACTCTCGAACGTTGAGAATTCAAAGGCTTTTTGGACGGCTGATTCGAAGATTTGAAGAAAGGATTGCTTAGGGTTTGAGTAACCCTAGATTGCGAGGGTTTATTTGGGGATTGCTAGTGAGTTGTTTTCATCCCTTTTTGAAACACATTATTGATACTATTGTTGGTATGTTTGCTTTGATAATTGAGACATCTTTGTTGCTTGTTTTATTCCCTTTTCTTGATATTCTTTATATAATTGATATCGTGTTGATTATGATGATTGTTGGCTAAACACCCTTGCGATTCTAGGGTGATTAGTTGAAGGTTGTGGTATAGACGATGAAAGAATAGACCTTTATCTGAGTAGACCCTGAAAGCTTGAGTTAACCCTAATCCGAAACCCGTCTCGGGTTGTTCGTTGAGCATCTCGACCGAGATCGATATAGAACAGAACGAGATCGCCCACTGCATTGCCTATCTTGAGTTTAGGTTATAGTTTGTCAAATCCTATCCTTGTTGCACCTTTCCTAGTTTATACGCAAGCCTGGGATGAGACTTATCCGGTGATTCCCTTGCTTGTATACCGATGATGATGAGTGTTAGGTAATAAAGGTTTATCCTTTATTAGGATTTGAGTGTGCCTTCATCCTACCTTTGAGAGTTAAACTGAGACTTACCCGGTGATGGTTAGTTTTGTACCCTTAGGTGAGTGATGTTGGTTTGAGTACTTTTACCTTTTCCTAGTTCCTTGAGACTTACACGGTAATAGGAGCTTTGGTTTGGGAAAGTGGGTAGTGAGACTTGTCCAGTGATCTATCACATAGTTGAAACACCTTCCCTCAGCAAACCTCAGCTTTGTCCACGTTACATGTAGAAATCTTTAGTCGAAACCACAACTGGATACTATGATCTTTAGAATCTGCATTCCCCCATCTTGTTATACAAATACTTGCTTTTGCTTTTGATCAATATTATTGCATGCTTCTGAAGTTAGATCGCTTTGCTGTGATTATTCTCACCGATTCCCTGGGATCGACTCCGGAATATAAGTCCTTTCTACGATTGATCCGTACACTGTGGTTTCGCTTATCGTTAGGTTTATTATTCGGAATATAAATTTAAAGCTTTGTTTGAACACACCTTTTGGAACGAACACATGTCGCTGAGAGTCATTGAAATATGTAGGGACTGTAACAACAACATTCTTCACTGTTGTACCAAGAAAAGCCTTTGCAATTTCTGTCATCTTGGTGAGTACCATGGATGATATCTCTTTAACGCTAAATTGCTTCTCCTCGCCCTTAAATGTCACAACAATCATCGGTGGATGGGTTTGGAGGGTAACTTCTAGTATGAGTCCTGATGACCAAAACAAGCTTCCTCGGTTCATAGTCTTGGCCATGTAATCCGCTGTTAGGTAAGGAAACTCGAGTGTTTTGTAAGGGACGTTGATGAGGATGTTGGCGTGTTGTAGTAGCGAATGGATTGCACGTTGAGAAAGAATGCCACTAGGAAACACAAAAGAATGATGATGAACTTGATGGAGGATGCGAGTGGCCTTAATGAATTTGAAACCACAAACTCAGAAAATTTAAAATAAAAAAATCTGGTATGAATTTTTTGGTATGAAAATTTATGGTATGAAAATTGTGGTATGAATTTATGGTATGAATTTTCTGGTATGTAAATTTATGGTATGAATTTCTGGTAAAAAATTTCTGGTATGAATTTTATACCAGAAAATAAAAAATAAAATAAAAAAGGGTAAAAAACAAAAGAAAATAAAAACAAAGTCAAGAATTATTTGTACATAAAAATTTCATGATTTTTTTTCTCTTAATAAATAGAGGGGTTAATTACTTTTAACTACAGTTAATGAAAGTGGTAAAAATTAAATGGTTTTAAAAATTAAAGAATATACAAAACAAAAGAAAATAAAAAATGGTCTATTTGACCAAATTCTTTCGTTATGAAATAGCCCATACCCATCATTAGTAATGTCCATCTATTCGTTGAACAACCTCCTTATAAGGATGTTTTCCCTGAAGGTTTCATAGTTGGGTTTTACAACTTTGAATCACAAAGTGTCGCTTGAGGTCTTCTTCTCGGCCCCGTACGGTCTCACCCCCTCGGTGTAAGTTAACTTCATTCCATTTTATTTTACACTGAAGGGACCTCTATGTGCTTTCGTTTCCTGCATTATGGGATCCACGGACCACCTCATTGTTGAACCGTTGGCTATCTGAATGGCTCTCCGCATATATACTTCACATCATTGTAAAGTAGTTGTTAATCGCCTGTCACGGGTATGTCCTTAATCGGGAGAGGCACATCGTTTGATCTACAGTGTTGCACTTGATTGAATCTAAATATGAAGGCTTAAAAGAGGTAGTTAGTGGTTGGCTTGAAACATGAAAAGTAGGATCACTTATAGATCCGTTTTCTAATTAAAAAAAGTGACAGAAATATCACAAATTTAAAGATAGTTGTTAAACTTACTTCAAGAATATGAATTTTACAAAATATTTTAATAATTTTAGTTGCGAAACGGACCCATTGATGTGTGCATGTGACATTTTTGCCGTGATCCTAACATTAAACGGGTGTATTGTGAAACAAAACCAACCACCGCTGGTAGGACGAGATTTTCATCATTTTTCTTACAAACACCTACAAAAAGTTTTTAGCTACCAAATTATTTTGTTTGAAACAATAATTATTTTGTTTGAAACAATAATTTCGTTTGAAACAATTTAGTTTACTAGACTTGTGTTTAATAAATGTACCCTTTTCGTTTGAAACAATTTAGGTGTGTTTAATAAATGTACCCTTTTCGTTTGAAACAATTTAGGTACATTTTCGTTTGAAACAATTTAGTTTACAGACTTGTGTTTAGTAAATGTACCCTTTAAAGGAGAGTTGAGTTTGAGAATAAATATAAAAAGTTGGGGTATATTTAATTTTGAAATATTAAAAATCTTACTACTCTAATTTATCAAAAAAAGGCATACTCTAATTTATAAAAAAGACATAGTTACCAAAATTGTCCAATTATTTTTAGCACAATAACATCACTTTTTGAGATCAGATGTAAAAAAGACTTGCTGCAAATAGAACAAACAAATGCTAAACGAAAGGCAAATTGTATTAGCTAAGAAAAATTCTGACTTTACCAGTCAGTAATCCATTGCAAGCAAAACAGGAAGTGAAACAAACAAAGAAAAATAACCGTTACATCTCTGTTTTTTCTTATTTTTTTTCCGGTAAAACTACTCAAATATGAAGACAAGCTGGAGGAACTAGCATAGCATCCACAGAGCCAACTGTGATTCTTCATCTGCTTCAAGTTTACTGGGACTTGGCTATGTGGGTGATCAAGTCCACAACACGGGTGCTGCACATATAAAGATATTATTTCAGCATTCGACACACCGCACAAGATTATATTTTCACATCAAAACTCAATTGATTACTAGAGAATGGAAATTTTACCTGTAACCCATCTCGTTATCGTACCAAGAGACAAGCTTGACAAAGTTGTCATTCAAAGCAATTCCAGCCTTGGCATCGAAGATGCTTGATCTGTTGTCACCCAAAAAGTCGGTTGAAACAAGATCCTCATCAGTGTAACCCAAAATACCCTTCAACTTTCCTTCGGATTCCGACCTGCAAAATAAAGACAAACTCAGATTAGATGTGGATATTCTTTCTCATTATAACATTGCAAGTGAAGTTCACTTACTTGATGACACGCTTGATCTCCTCGTATGAGGCACCCTTCTCAAGTCTAACAGTGAGGTCAACCACGGACACATCAACAGTTGGGACACGGAATGCCATTCCTGTCAACTTTCCGTTCAAAGCTGGCAACACCTTGCCAACAGCCTAAACTCAACACAACAAATATAATCAGAATTGTAGAACTCAAGTTTACATCATCTATAGCAATCAAATAATAATAAAAAAAAAGCACAATACCTTAGCGGCACCAGTGCTGCTAGGGATGATGTTGAATGAAGCAGCCCTTCCACCTCTCCAGTCCTTCGATGAAGGACCATCGACGGTCTTCTGTGTGGCTAAAAGAGCAAAATTGAAGCAAATCAGTAAGATTTTTGCTGTACAGAACAGTATAAACAACAAACAGGCACAAATTAAAGCCTACCAGTCATTGCATGAACTGTGGTCATCAAACCCTCAACGATTCCAAAATGGTCATTGATAACCTAAAATGTTATAAATGAAGATACAATTAAGATATTGACATAGCCGATCTAGCATTTACTACCTCAAAAGCAAAGTGCAAAGTAAAACCTTGGCCAATGGAGCAAGGCAGTTGGTAGTGCAACTGGCGTTAGACACAATGTCAAGCTCAGGCTTGTACTCGTGCTCGTTAACACCGACAACAAACATAGGAGCATCCTTGCTAGGTGCAGAGATGATGACCTTCTTAGCACCACCCTAAATACAATAACAACAGAAATGCATTTAGAAAATAAATCAGGTGAAAAGAAAAATAAAACATCATAATTTAGTGGCATCAAAATATGATACTCATAGAAACATAACCAAAGCTCTATTTCCAAAGTATGATACTCATACAAACAGAACCAAAGTCCAAATAACATGACAAACATTAAAAATAGATTACAATCTCAGTACATATATACCGTAAAACACGGATGTGACTCCTCTGAATAGCCAAATTAAGTACTTAAATCAAATGAAAGAACCAGATAACAAACAGGAAGCTGAATGAATAAAAATCTGATATAACAGGAATCAAAGAAGTAAAGACAATAGCTATACAGCATTATTGGTATACAGCATTATTAGTAAGGTAATGCCAACTAATATACAATAACCACCACAAAATTATAAAGAGAACAATCTGATACCTTCAAGTGAGCAGCAGCCTTATCCTTGTCGGTGAAGACTCCGGTAGACTCAACAACGAAGTCAGCACCAGTTGACCCCCATGGGATCTCCTCTGGGTTCCTAGTCACAGCAAGCCAATAATAATACAATTAGAATGATCCGAAATGTAAATCCTATCAATTCGATATAATTATTTGCAAATTACACTTCAGAATTAGGGATCTACAAGTTTACCTGGATCCGAAGACAACTACTTCTTTCTCACCGAAGAGAAGAGTCTTCTCGTCCTTAACCTTCACGTCGTGGTGCTTCCACTGACCGTGAACACTGTCATACTTGAACATGTATGTCTACGGAAAAAACAACAGATCCAACCATCAAATAACAAGCAAGCAAAAAAGTATGTAGTCAAAAATCAAGTAGATCGTCCAGACACATCTAGCAAGATACATCAACTTCTTCTGTATTAATAAGAACTTCAAATCTGAAACCCATATTTTCAGAGTATGGATCTGAAGCAAGAAAACTCAAAGATAGCAGATCTTCTTACCATGTACTCGGTGGTGATGAAGGGATCGTTAACGGCAACGAGCTCAACATCTTCCCTTGAAAGAATCACTCTAGCGACCAAACGGCCGATTCTTCCGAAACCTAAACATCAGGAAACAAACACAAGAATGATTATTGCTCAGATCTCCGACGCGGTTACATAAAAAGCAGATCGAAGAATGAATGGTGAGATTGCAAAGGAAACAGCAGTAATTACCGTTGATTCCGACCTTGATCTTTGCTGCAAAGACCAAATAAGGCGAAAAACACAAATTAGAACTTCGTAGGAAAGAGAATTAACCATTCATTAACTAGAGCAAGGGAGACACAGATCAAGCTGATTACCCATGGATAGTTGCTTGAAGGGGAGAACGGACGAGATTGGAGGGTTCTAGATGAGAAAGATAGTGATTAAACCTTGAGACCTTTGTGAGCGCAAGGAAATGCGTGATACTAGGGTTTAAATAGATAGTAGAGAGATGGGGTGAGAAATGTGACTGACTGGTAGCGTCGCCAGCGTGAGGTTGGTAACATCTACTGTACCGGCGGTGTACAATTACTAGATGGAACCTCAATTTAGGGTGCCACGTGGTTTGAAAGATCAGAACCGTCCGATTTCTATCCTGGTAGGTAGAGGAGTAATTGTACGCCGTCGATGGTAATTTTCTATTTTCTTTATTTTTTCTTGGACAGTAGTCTACATTTTCTTGAGGAACAAGTTTGAAAGTTTGACTCCTCTGAATTCAAATTTGTAATTTTAAACTAAAATATTTGATCTTCCGGCACAATAAACTGAATAAAGTGGAAAAATATATTTTTGGTGGTATATGGTATTCGATTTTATATTTTGGTACAAAATAATTTAAAGGCAATGTTTTTTTATCTAAATGGAGATGAAAATCAACTTATATATGGGAAAGGAGTGATAATTTGATTTGGAACTTAGAACTTATTAGATACGACTAACAAGTAGCAACAAATTAAGCAAGCCACCTACCCCCTTTCATAAAGGAGTGTGGAGGAATACCCTTGAGGAATATTATTATATTCCCTTATAGATCCAGATTTGAAATTTGCAATTTTATATTCACAATTTAGGTACAAAAAAGTACCTCCCAAAGTCGAACATTTTTACTTAATCACCCTGAGTAAAGCCAAATTATGCAAAATCAGCCAAGTTATGGGTGGGCTTCATAATATACTACCATTTGCATAATTGGAAAGGTCGCCGTTTTTTAATACAACAAATATCTTAAAGGAGTGCATTAAGAAGGCCGTAGCTTTAAAAAATGTCGTTGATGACATTATATAAAATGCAGAAATAATGTAGTTGTGTAGACTGCATAGTCCATGCTTGAGTGGTATGACTCGCTGGAATTTGTGTCGCTTTCGAAATGACCTGTGCTCTTGAGGCTTGACTTTCATAATCGGCTTGTATGATCGAATTAGGGTTTGGTTTGGTGACTCAAAATTACATGAAAGGAAGATTAGAGGGATGAAATTAAGAGTTTCTTTCATCCTTGTTTGACCTCTTTATATTCGGGTTGGGTTTGGGTTCGGTCGGATTTTTATAAAAACTAGTTTTAACCCGTGTAGGGCACGGGTTGAACGATAATTGTGTCTCAAAAAATTATTTGATAATTCATTATGTTGAGAATTGTCTTAATTGTTACGTGATACTTGTTGTAAGAATGTATTTTTCACATTATGAATGAAAATCAAGCAAAATTAATTGTTTAACAGCCTAGAAAAAAAATTCAGGTTTATTAAATTAAATTTTAGAGTACGTGATTTAGGTTAAAGAATAAACGGCATTGCCAAAATTGATGAGATATTAGTTCTCGGGTTGTTCATTAAAAAATGATTGGCGGAATAATCATTTAAAAAAATTTTAATATTGATTAAAAAATTAATTGTTTAACATTCTAACGATTTTCTAATATTTGAAATAATTTTGTTTACTAGGCTTTTTTGAGTTTTAGTTTTAGTAAATGTACCCCATAAGAGAAGAGTGTTTAGAGTTTGAGAGAAAATACAAAAGGTTGTTTATATTTACCTAACTAGAAACTAAATGACCTAGTTACTAAATGTAAAACTCAAAAAATCCTATAAACCAAATTAGCCCATTAAAAAATTGTTTTAACGAATTTTTCAGTGTTTTTTTTTAAAAAAAAATTATTAACAAAAAATATTCATAATTTTTATCAAAAAAAATCGATACTTTCTTGCTTTTTTTCCAGTGTTTTTTTTCCTATTTTTAAATACTTTTGTGTAAATGACAAAAACTTTTTATTAAGAATATTTAATTTATTTTTTAAAAAGTTGATATTTTTTAAAAATAAAACGAAATTATTATTTTTTCGAAATTTTTTTCCGATTTTTTTCCATATATTTTAATATGAAATTTATTAGTTTTTTACAAATTATTTTAAAATATCTGATTTTTTTCAAAAAATATTAAATCGATTTTTTTAAATAAAAAAACACTTATATTAAAAAATGAATTCTTTTAATTCTAAAACTATGAAGAAATATTTTTGTTAATCGTTTTTAAAAAATATTTTAGAAAAAAAAAATAAAGTTATAAGTTTAGAAATAAATAAAGTTCAATTAAAATTTAAAAATATAAAAAATATTAAGATCTTTAAAAGTTTTAAAAAATAAAATTTTATAAGTTCAATTGAAAATATAAGTAAACAAAATGAAATGAAATTTAAAATTAAATTCTTAAAGTTTAATAAATTGTAAAGTTCAATTATAAATTAAAAAATATAAGTTGTGAAATTTTAATATCCTTAAAATTAGATTGCAAAATCTTAACTATTTCGATTTTTAAATTATAAAAAATTAAAGTCATTAATAATATGAGAGACTAATACAAAATTATAAAATAAATTCGATTTTTTCCACATATTTTTAATATTAAATTTATTAGTTTTTCTTTTAATTATTTTAAAATATCTGAGTTTTTTTTCCAAAAAATATTAAAATTGATTTTTTTTAAATGAAAAAACTATGAAGAAAATTTTTTATTAATCGTTTAAAAAAATATTTCAGAAAAAAAAAACTTTATAACTTTAGAAATAAATAAAGTTCAATTGAAATTTAAAACAATATTAAGATCTTTAAAAAAAATTTAAAAATAAAGTTTATAAGTTAAATTGAAAATATAAGTAAACAAAATGAAATTAAATTTAAAATTAAATTCTTTAAGTTTAGAAAGTATAAAGTTCAATATAAATTAAAAATATAAGTTTTCAAATTTCAACATCTTTAAAATTAGATTGCAAATCTTAACTATTTCGATTTTTAAATTATAAAAAAAATTAAAGGTTGTTAATAATATGAGAGAATAACACAAAATTATATAGTAAAATATTTAAAATAAATTCATAATTTAAATATTTCGATTAACATTGTGTATGAAGATTCGTTTTAAGGGTAACTTTACAAAAAAACAACAATAGAATAAACAAGTTCAATTAATCTAGCCGGTAAACGGGTGAGTTTCGCATAATCGCATCCATATTTCAAAATCCACTAACTACAATATTTATATTTTCGATATTGTGGGATATGTAAATCGAAATTACAAATAACCCTTTAAATTAACTTTTATAAATACATGATTGATTTATAACTTTTTCTTTTCCTCGATATAAGACACAAACCACCCGATGCCCTAAGACTATCCACCACAAAACATACCTCAAACTGTAACCGTCTTCTAATGTCTTCATGTCACTCTGTCTCGCTAAGAAAAGCAAGTCGGGCTCCTATTCACTGACTAGCTGTTCTAGTTTTTCCACTGCCGGACTTTGTCCAGTCCCCGACAATTTAGGTATAAAGCATTCATTGCTCCCGGCAAGAGAGACCCATCGTCTCTCATGCCGATCTCTCACTTGTGACCTCGACCTCAGCAGGTGACGGTTCCTTATGACTAATACTCATATTTTGGTACAATAGGACTCTAACCATAGTATCATATTGATAATTAAGTTGTTAATTTAATATATATACTCAAAATATTACTTGAATATATCAAAAATATCACACATAACTCCTATCCATATATCTCACCGTTATTCATATCATAATTTCATATCACATTATACATTAATACAACTTTTTATATTATATCAGACGAGCCTTTATATACCATCAAACTAACCTCTAAGGTGAGACATTATATATCTAATTAATCATTCATTCTTTATCTTCCCATCTATAGACAACGTCACCACCGCCTTGAGAATTCAGCCCAAAAATTCCAATCTTAGTAATAAGCCAATGACAGTGTTTAAAACACCTCTTATAATCCCTCGAGTACATATACACTTTCCCCTCGCTTTTCCCATCCCTATACGAGAACTCGCAACGCATGTCACTGAACCACGAAATAACGCCCGGAATCAACGTAAATGTCAGTGTATCATTGTCGGCGATCTCATGGCTCCCGATCTTCAGCACGATGCTGTGTGGGTTCACCGTCGCTTTCAGCCCTTCTCCTAGATAGTTGTGTAGGTAGATGTGGGTCGTCGGAAGTGGACTCCGGTTGATCCTCGAGCTCGGAGAAGCAAGTTTGGAGTCGTTGAAGGGTATTTTAGGGTTTGTGCTTATGGGTTTTCTGGAGATGGCTACTGGTGCGAGTAACAGTGTAGTGATTACGAGATAGGTGACAAGTGTTTTGAACATGATGAAGGCTAGAAGGTGCTGATCGAGTTTTGCTGTGATTAAGATTATATATATATAAAGACTATAAATAAATTGCATAAATGTACTCGTAAAATATGAAATTACAGGTTCTACCACTTTTCTAAGACAATTTGTGTGATTTTCTGTTTGTAGGTGATTAGGTGAAAAGTCATGTAATTTAAGAGCGGCTTTATGCAATTTCACATAAAAGTGTTACAGTGATTTTGGTCAATACAAAACGTTACGATTGGAGTGACACTGAGTGCAAGGTTGACAAATGTTGACATAATAGTAGATGGTTCTGAATTTGATAATAAGCTGTTGGTCAAGAATTGGAAATTGGGTAAGGAAGTTATTGCCCTTGTTGAACAATGAATATTGTTTATGTCTAGACTAGATCGTGCTTTTAACCTTGAACTCAATCAATTGGGCCTGATATGAATATCCTTCAAAACTTGACCACAAGAATATTTGAAGGCCCATTACAACTTTTTTCAAGTTCAAAAAATATTTTTTGGAGAAATGAAAAACGTGTTTAGGTCAAAACTCAAAAGGTATGGAAAGTCCAAATACGATTTTTGATGGCTTCATTAGTAAATTATATTTTTTGAGGTGATTTTAAAAAATATTGTTTATCTGAAACATAATGTATAAATTAAATCATCGAAATAAATTATCTTGTTTTTCTTTATACCTTTTTTGTTATTAATCATAACGAGTATTTAAGATGGATCATTTTAACGACGAAAAGATAGATGGATGTTTGTCTTTATGTATTGTAAAATACTAAAATGGGTCGTATCAAGAGTTGAACTGCCGGAGGTTAGCAATATCATTTGCCATAAATTTGACAAAACAAAATTCGTTGTCGAAGGAAGTGCACAAAAGGACAAAATAAAATTTTTTGTCGAAGGAAGTGCACAAGAAAGAAGATTGGTGTACAAATTTTGGACACCTCAAATTTGGACCCGAAACATAGTGTGCGGCCATCTATCACAAATTCACGACCCCTCCTAAACAAACAACTCGAACCACTATCAAAACTTGTTCCAAACTCGGAAGATGCCACAACAAAACCCGAAAAAGTCTTACACGTACATGTGTAAATCTTTGAAAATAAAGTCGGGGAGAATCACGTTAACATGAAAGATTATTAGCAGTACCATTTTTTACGAAAAATTTAGCTAATCAATTTGGCCGAAAAAAGAAGGTTTTAAACATATTAAAATCTTGGATAATAGAGTTTTAACAAGAAGAAAAATCTTTTCAATACAAAAAATCTAATAAAGACAGTAGAAAATTGCCGTAAGTTTTCCCTTTGTCTTTCTTCGTTGAACTGTTTGTTTGAGTTTGATGAAAATCAAATCCAAATTAAGGCCAAGTTCAAATTGGACAAGAAAAGAATGAGCTAAGTTTGTGGTATTATACTTTTAAAACTTCATTGTATAAAAAGACTCTCTTTTTTTTAAAAAGATGTCAACCACCAGAAGATAAAGAGGGTAGTGGTTGAGGCATAAACAAGCACAGCAGGATAGTGAATTCAGTTTGGAAAAAGCAAACAAACGAATCTCATCGAGAGGAGTTATGAAACAGATTTTAAGATGGAAAAAGCTTACTCCAAATAAGATTTGACTACTCTTTCATCATAATGGGTTCTTAGGCCGTTTGGGCCGGGCATTTTGGCCTCATAGTACCTTTTGCTGTTTTTTTTTTTATTACAAAGTGACGTGTTATATAAACAAATTTGAATTTACATGGTACCGAATATATACGTTTTGCGCTGACGTCTAACTTGGGCGTCGTTACATGACACTTGCGCTCTTGTCTTCTTCTTTTTTTTTTTTTTTTTTTTAATTATTTGGTGGTGGACGCATGTTTTATTTATAAAAAGAAGCACTTCCGCCAAGTGCCGACGCCGGTTGTAAGCGCTCAAATATATATATATATATAGAAAAGTACTTCCGCCAAGCGTTGGCGCTCATACTGAGCGCCAAAGAAACGCGTTTGTTTTTGTCGTTAGTAAATCGAACGTCGTTCATTTAGCTTTTTCGTTTACAAACCTTCTTAAACATGTTTGTTTAGTAGACACTAGACACCAACTCAAAATAATTTCATTAAATACGACACGGAGAAAAAACTCTAAACAATTCAAAACAATCGTAGACATTAATGACACAACCATCACAAATGAACACAAAACCAAGACTATCTTGAGAAGATCGGTGGAATAGGGCCCTTTTTGTTTAGTGTAGACTAACTAGATCCCTAACAAAATCAAATTAAAAAATAAAGATAAAATCGGTAATTAGGGCTACAATTAAGGAAGGTGATTTGGGTGGTTAATTAAAATTAAAATAAAAAAACTGCCAAAAATTGATAAACCGTTTGAAATTTTATTGGAAACTTTATTTTGATGATTCTATAAATCCTATTGAGTGGGCTATTTTCCATCATTCTTAAATCAAATCACCGGATTTAAGCCAAAAATATTGTCTGTTCTCTCACCGTCTCCATTGAAGCCGATTGAAGATATCATCTTTGTTCGTCTCCATTGAAGCCGATTGAAGATATCATCTCTGTTATTCGTCTCCACCGTCTTCCAAGCTTCGTTTTCGATTCTTCATCTTCGTCGTTTGTCAAAAATCTCTCCATGCTGACACCTCGTCATTCTCTATTATTTGTCTCCTCCAAATTCGATAATTTCTCCATGTAAGTACATAAATTTTACACAAATCAATACATAATTACGTACAGTAAATGACACTTGTGTTGTCGTACATAATGTATATAATAGTGTAGTACAGTTAAACATATACATAAGCAAATTACTTAATCCTTATGTACATATCGTACTTTCGTATGTACATATGTACATATCTTACCATACGGAAGTAAGCTAACATATACATAAGCAAATTACCTTTTCTTATGTACATATCTTACACCTCAATTTATATTGCAGATTTTCTTATGTACATATCTTACACATACTTGTATCGTCATCTACACACGAACTATGAAGAACGCCATAGCAGAAGAAAAGCAACGTCGTTTTTTTCCGAAAAAGTAGACGCTCAATTCACATTCCACGTTTGAAGGAAAACGATAACAATAAATTCCTTCATTAATGATTTAAAGTAATTAGCTTATTTAATTAGGTAAATTAATAAAGTTAATTAAGGAGAGAGAAAAATCATGATTTATGAAGAATCTTTAATTTTACTTATAATTTATCTTTTTATAAAAATTTGGAGGGGTCTAGTTTGTCAACATATAAACAAAAGGGACTAGTTTATACGCCTTGATACATAAACTACCATCTTAGCCAACTCATCCGACTATCTTTATGGATGCGTTCGAAATTAAAATGCTTAATATTAAACATTCTTGAATCTAATTGTCCCCGAAGATAATGAGGAAGATAATTCAATCTCTTTGGACCATCACCTACCAAAGAAATCAATGATACCCTTTTAACATTAGAAGTAAAAAATCCTCCGGACTTGATGACATATCGGCGATTTTCTATCAAAAATATTGATATATTGTTCGTCCATATCTCATCAAAGCATTCAAAAGTTTCTTCATATTTGGAAGTATGATTGAAACAATCAACCACACTTTCATTACTTTAATCTCAAAGCCCGATAACCTCAACCAAGTCAGTAATTTCGTACTCATAAGTTTGTGTTCAACAAGCAACAATATTATCATGAAGATAATTACATAAACGATGAAAAAAATAATCAACAAACTTATCCACCCACTCCAAGGAATCTTCATTGCAAACCGATCTATTCATGATGGTTTTTTACTTGCTAATAAAATTTTCAATCATTCAAATAAAATTAAAAAAAAAAAAGAAGGTTGGATGACCATCAAATTTGACATGAATAAAACTTTCAATGGTATTAAATGGGACTTACCATTTCTATTTTGGAAAATTTTGGGTTTTGTAACAAGATTGTGTGATGGATATGCAAGTAAGTCTCTACGGATTCTGTTAGGAGCTAGTGTTAAACCTGGTTCGAGTCAACCATATAGGACGGGCTAGAGTTTTGTAAGTGTCAGGCCGGGTTTGGAAGCTTGGACATGGTACTTGGGTTGAATTGTTGATGAGCTGATTGCAGAGCGTTTGGGTCCAGTTGATCGGGGTCCAATATAAGCTCCAGTCCATCTCCTATGCATGTGCAGAGCACGTGATCTCTTAAGTGATGGAACGTTGCGTTGGTGATGAAAGGCTAAGTTGCTTGAGGATTGCTTCTAGTCACAGAGTACTTAAGCTTACCTTGTCTTCTCCAAGCCTGTAACGCCGAAACACTTCAGCTCTTCGAAACCCTAGATCTGAGAGAAAAGAGAGAAACCAACGAGTTCCGAGCCGAGTGCTTCACACAAGAGTGATCTTGAGTGTTCTCTGTTGTCTTGATCTTGCTTTGCCTCAAAAGCACAAATTGATTACCTTGAAGGGTTCTACAAACCTCTCTCCTATCCTTTGTTTCTTGTCTTTTGCTTTGAGTTGATATGTTTTGGTTTTGATCGTTGTTTTTACCTATCTTGTAACCGGTTTCAAACTATATATCAGCCTAGTGGATTGGGCTGACTCTCCCCTCATGAGATCCCGTAAAGTAGAGCTTAACTCGAACTGCGTCACCAAATCTTTGTGTTCAAATTGTTTTTGATTGGTTGGATCGCTCAAGATCCAATCGGGTTTGATTTGAATCTTCAATAGGGTTTTATCAAATTGGTATCAAAGCCCCATTTTTTGGATATGGTTTTGTTGATCTTGTTTTGTAGATCTTGTTTTTACTTCTCGGTCTTTAAACCCTGAATGTCTCTCTGTTTTCTCTTGCTTCCGTTGTTCTCTATTGATTTGCTTTCACTAACCCCTTTCGAAAACTCTTCTATTTTTTACCTTCTGTTCTTGGGTTCAAGACACAGAAAAGAGGATTCCCCTTCAAGTATCCTTACTTAACGGATTCTAAAACTAGAAATAATCAAAAGATTGAAAACTTGCAATGTTTTATGATGTTTGAATTTCCACAGAATGACGAGTACCTTGGTACAAGACTTGTCTTACATTGACACTAAGTATGACATTTGGGATCGTGTCTCGTTAGATACATGACTATGTTGGAAAACACAGTGAGGATTAAGCCTTTCGATGACACCTCTGACTTTGCCATTTGGAAACTAAGGCTGAAAGCTACCCGATCAAAGAAAAATATTGGAGCACGGTACAAGGAAAATTCCCTCCAAATACCTCACCAGATAGAAGATAGGTGCTTGAGGAACAAGCTCACTCTAAAATCTTTATACGGTTAGCTAACGACGTGGCTCGTTGATAGGTGATGGAATCACTATCATTTAGGTTAGTTTTTAGAGTCTTTTTATTGCATTAGTGTCGGTTTATGCTACTAACTCCTTGGTCCAGAAGAAGAAGACTAAAAGAAGCTAAGGAAGGAGTTATAAGCACTTAGGAGTGAAGTTCGTTCACGAAGCAAAGCTTCTGTTGCTTCACCGCCCCCGCGGAGCCTTGTCACCGCCCCTGCGGGTGACACCACACTCCGGAGCACCCCCTGCGCCTTCGCCAGCGCCAGTC
This sequence comes from Fagopyrum homotropicum, assembly GCA_033239125.1. NCBI lineage: Eukaryota > Viridiplantae > Streptophyta > Magnoliopsida > Caryophyllales > Polygonaceae > Fagopyrum > Fagopyrum homotropicum. The sequence goes on from BSWB01000006.1 coordinate 24,728,056, forward strand.
ACGAAGACTGTCACTGCACCTGCGTCAACCCCTGGCGCCCCTGCGGTGACTTGCCTTGAAGAAGCAAAGACCAGCGCCCCTACGCCTTCCCCTGTGCCTCAACCTGGGAGCTGGAATATGAAGAGTCTGTGTCACCGCCCCTGCGTCGACACTGGGACGCTCCGATGGCTTGGCATAAAAAACGGCAGGAAGTTGAAGAGTCAGACGTTTGAAGAGCATTAAAGATCCGCCCCTGCGGCCATGAAGAAGATCAAGCGTTTTTGCCTTCACCGCCCCTACGGAGCTGAAGACCGCCCCTACGGTTCAACGACAAAAGCTTTACTCCGGCTGTTTACACCACCTTTATGGCATTAAAGGTGGCTGTTTTGGGCCGGCCATTTACTCTTATTTAGTGTCTTTTGTAGTATAAATAGTCCTTGGTTGATTGCTAGAAAGAAAATCATTATCCACTTAGAATCCAATTTTCTCATCATTTCCATTGTAATGAGTTGCTAATTCCCTTGCTACATTGGGTTGGTTTGAAGCTGCATTGTTACCTTGGTTGTAGGTTCTTTCTAATATAAGTTTTCATTCAGTAATTCTTTGTGTTTCCTTGATCTTTATTGTCTAATTGCATGTTTGATTAACACTTAAGATTGATCACGTTAGGTTCTAAAGTGCATGCAAAGAACTAGGATTAATAGGTTCCGGTTCGGGTCTTTAATCTAGTAGTAAACTTTAAGTAATAACGGGTTGTAATTACTTAAAGAAAAGGAACACAAATATAAAGATAAGGTTAACGGTTTTAATCTATTCTTTATATCCCTTAGTCTTTATTTGAAAGCTAACTTGTTAATTGTTCTTGTAGGTTTACGGAACACTAACCTGTTAAGTTGTGTTGATGCCGGTTGGCTCAACACATATATATGATCGAGACGGGAGATTACTTGAAAGCTTGTAAAAGGAAATCACCAAAGTAGCAATCGCATGCTTAGAATCAACCTAGTGTAGATTCACCCATCATTTGTCTTACTTGTTGCGTTATTCGTTTTCATAAGTTTTTGTGTGCATCAATTCAATCGAACCCCCCCTTTTGTTACTTGTTTCTATAATCAATAATTGCATTTAATAATACCAAACTCTCTTGGGTTCGACCCTTGCTTAACTACTATACTCGTTTTAGTGCTAAGTCGGGATTATATTTTGATAAGATAAAACGACCTCTAGACCAGAGAGCCTTGTCACTCGTTAGGCTGTAAATCTCAGTACTAATCTTGCTATACTTTGGAAAAAATTAGAAGATTTGTATCTTAAGAAATCTTTGCCGAGTTGTATATCTATGCTATGTAGACTGTTCAATTTTCATATGAATGTCAATCTATCCCTGCATGATAATCTTGATCTTTTTCTTAAATTGACACAAGACTTGGAAATATGTATTGATAAGATTTCTGATGATCATTCTGCTATTCTTTTGTTGAATGTCTTGCCTAGCCGGTTTGACAAATTTAAAGATGTTATCCAATTTAGTCATGATAAAATTTCTAAGGATAAAATTCTGGAACAAATCATACAGAAAAATGAAAGTATGAAAGTCTTTAAAAATGGACATAAAACTGTGATAAATCTAAGACTCTCATGATGAAAGGAAATAAAAAGAATAGAAATAAGTATAAGCTGAAAAATGAGTGAGGTAAGGACACATCTAAATACTCAAATGACTCTGATAAAAGAAATAAAAAAAATGTTTCTATTGCAGTAAATTAGGACATTATTAGGAAGAATGTAGAAAGAAAAAGAAAGATGAGGCTAATAAAGATAAATCTTCTCATTCTGCATCTATCTGTGAATCTGAATATCCTGATGAACGGCTTGTCTGTTCATCTGGGCATGAATATCCTAAGTATCATATACCTATGTTTGGACATGTGTATCATCATGAACTGCTAATGTGTGCTTCCAAATCTGCTACTAAAAATGAATGGATTCTTGACTCTAGATGTACTATGCATGCTACTTCAAATAAAACTATGTTTAGTAGTATAAAATTGTACAATGCTGGAGAAGTTATGCTAGGAGATAATACTAGTTTAGTTATAAAAGGGATTGGAAATGTACCTCTATGTATGCATGATGGTGTTACTAGAATATTACAAAATGTTAGATGGGTTCCCAAACTTAGGAGAAACTTATTATCAGAATCTGTCTTTGATGATTTGAATTGTACCATTGTCACCAAAAATGGTGTTAGAGATGTGATTAGAAATAATGTTGTTCTGATTAGGAGCATTAATAAAGTAGGTTATATCATGTTGTTACTTCACCTCAAATTAAAATCACTAAATCTTCTCATCACATGACTCTAGCTCAAACTACCCTTCTCCATAGTAGACTGGGACACATGGGTAATAAGGGAATGCTTAGTTTATTCCAACAAGGTCTGATAGATAAAAAAACCTACTAATTTAGATATATGTGAACCTCTAGAATGGATATATACATTCTGACCTCTAGTGAATATGATACTTGTTTATATTTTAAGAATGTGAAGAAGCATGGTCCCTTGTATGTGTTACTTTATGTTGATGACATATTAGTCATATCTTCTTCTAAAGTTCTAATTGCTAGTATCAAACATGATTTAAAGAATCATTTTGACATGAAAGACCTTGGTCATGCTAAAAAGATTTTAGGGATATCCATTATTAAGGATAGATCTAAGAAAACCATATTATTGTCCCAAACTGACTATGCGCATAAGGTGCTCCAGAAGTTTAACATGCTTAATTGTAAACCTGCATGCACCTTTAGGAGGGCACCTAGAATTGTCTAAAAAGGATTGTCTTACACTGAAGAAGGTAAAAATAAAATGTCTAAAGTGCCTTATGATGTTGTTGTCAGTTCAATCATGTATGTTATGTTGTGCATTAGACCTAACCTTGCTTTTGGTATATCTGTGTTGAGTAGATATATGTCTTATCCTGGATAACTTCACTGGGATGCCATGTGATAACTTCACCTTAGTTACAAATTTGCATTTGTGATGATGGAAGACTTAACACAAATGAGTAGATATTTGTTAGTATGAAAACCACTCATATTATGCATTAGACCTAACCTTACTTTTGGTATATCTGTGTTGAGTAGATATATGTCTTATCCTGGGTAACTGTTAGCATGAAATATTGTGATATTTTAGGCACGTTTTCTAAGTGTATTTGATTCATATTGATAGTCATTGATTGAGCATAGATGCATTTGTGAGCTAGTTTGTCTATAATGTCGATATAGAGATCTACACAAGCTTTATGTTGATTATAGGTGATTAAGAGCTATTTCCGAACGGAATCGAGCAAAGATGGAGTTGTTGAGCAACGTCCATGGATTGAGGGCATTCATAAGAGCAAAAGGAGTGTCAACTTGAGGAATGCACGAGGATAGGGAAGAATCACGTTCTTGCCCTAAACCACGCTCTAAAATACGGCCGTACTACTTTCCACGTTCAGTTCCACGGCCGTGGAACCATGGCTAAGGAAGCGTGGTTCATTCCAGCAACTTCTACGGCCGTGAAGAAGATGGTTCAAACCGTGTTGAATTCCACGCTCTAAATTACGGTCGTGGAACCTTCCACGACCGTGATCTTGGCGATCTTTTTCGCCACACTTTAAGCCACGATCTTTTAAAAGATTGGGCCGGGCCGCTACTTCATCATACACTATAAAAGGACGGACGAAGAGAGATTCCGCCACCTCCGCTTACACCTCTGCTTAAGACGCACTTTCGCCCACACCGCGGCTTAGAGATCTTTGCGATTTTTGCAAAAGACCTACTTTGCGCTCATCCTTGGAGTTGCCCTAATCTCGCACTTTGGTGGAGACTGTGATTGAGATTTCCGGATTGACGGAAGATCGAAGATTCGGAAGATTGTTCGCAAGAAGATTCCTCTTCTTGTTTAGGTTCGATTTAGAAGACGGATTGACATCCCGTTCTTCCTTCTTATCTAAGATTTTGTTTGTTTGTTCTATTCCGAATCTAGTGACGATATTTGTTCTTGATTGTGACTTTGAGATTGGTTTGAAGTTTATTGAAAGTTTTCGGAAGTTTTCATCTTTCAATCTTTTAAACCTTGAATTTGATATCATTATGACTATTGTTGGCTAAAAACCCTTAACAATTCTAAGGTGAAGGGTTGATAGTTGTGGCTTAGATGATGATAGATCGATCGTAAACAGATTGGACCCTGAGAGTTAGAGAGAATCGCCGACGAACCCTAAATTACTGTCTGTTCTTGAAGTCCACGGCCGTGGAACCTCAAGAACTAACCGTGATTTCCCTTAAGTTTACGAACTTGCTTTTACTTTAATCCAAAGTTAAAGATTTGCTTTAACTTAGTTTAGGTTTGCCTTTTCTAGGTGGTAGTGAAGCCTCAACAACCTCTACCTCGATTGTGAGTGTCACAACCGTAATCGGTTTAGTTAGTCTTGATCCTTGGATTACAAGTTTGGATATTTGACATTAATTCTTACCTTTAGAACCTTTCTATATTGAAGCCTCAATAACCTTTATAGAGAGTGTCTTGTAGGTGAGTCATAAAAGGTTTTTGGAACTTCACCGTACGATTACCTTACATTAGCATAACTTTGCATATCTTAACTCTGTCTTTATATCATTAGTATATCTTGAATCGATTGCCACAACTGGATACTTGGATCTTTAGGATTATTGTTTTCCCAATAATTCGAAAAGCTCTACATTTACTCGCTTGATAATCTATAACTGGATTTAACCCCCCAAATCCCTGTGTTCGATACTCTGGAATTCTTGCTTAACTACGTCGATCCGTACACTGCGGGTTCGCTTGCTTGATTCTAGTTTTATAAATTTAAAGCTTATTTGCACGCACGCTAAGTGGCGAACAAGTTTTTGGCGCCGTTGCCGGGGATTTGGTCTAGGCCGAATTCGGTTTTCGGTTGTCAAGCTTGGGAGCTCCTCCCTTGTTATTTGATATCTTTTTGAGTGCATGCGCAGGTCTAGGAACACCGAAGACCTCTTACCTCTTGATCAAGAGCTTGAGAGGACTTTAAGGCAAAAACGCAAGGAAAAGAAGATGGTTGAAGAACACGAACGTGGTCTTCAAGCGGAGTTAGCGGAGAAAGAAGCTCAACTCCAATGGAATGAGAATATTCGCCTGGATGAGATGGATCGTCATCAATCCCAAGTTAATGATCTGAAGGACATGATGTTCCAGATGAGGATAGAAATAAGCAACCTTAAGAATAAGGGGAGCAAGAAATCCTCAAGGAGGGGATCAAGATCAAGAAGAAGAAGTCATTCATCCGCTGATGATAGTGATTCTTCCATGCCACCGCTAGAGGAAATTGATCCCACGATCAATTTGAATCCTTTTCATCCACGGCAAGCTGCTAATCGTCGTGTTCCACCTAGGAATGCGAGGATCGAACGTGTAGATGATGAGCCAAGAACTCTTGGCCAAAGGATGGATCCAACACAACAACCGCGCCGTTTGGGCGTGAACTTCAATGCTGATGATGTGCAAGGGTTTAGCTTCAACCCTCAAGTTATTACTCTTGTTCGCCAAAACCAATTTGGCGGAACAAGCGCTGAATCTCCACACCAACACTTGCAAAACTTTGAGTGTATGATGGAGACAATGAGGCCAAAGAACGCTACTACCAACAACTATAAGCTCAAGCCTTTCTTCTTCTCCTTGAAGGGGAAAGCGTTGTCTTGGTACCAAGCTCTTCCTAATGGGAAACTAGACACGTGGGAAGACCTTTCCGCGGAGTTCCTCACCAAATTCTTTCCTCCATCCAAAACGGCGGAACTTAGAGGTAAGATCAATGCATTTTCCATGAAGTCTAACGAAAGTTTGTTTCAATCATGGGAAAGGTTTCAGGACTTGTTATTGGAATGCCCTCATCATGGCATATCCAAGCTTGCATTGTTGGAGATTTACTATAAGGGGCTGGATGCGGGGACGCAATTCAACCTCCAATCCCTCTCATGTGGAACATTCATGGACATGAGAGAAGATGACGCTTGGGACTTCATTGAGAAGCAAACAAGAGTCATAGAGAAGTATTCCCACCGAAAGGTAGAGGGAAATCGTGTGGAGCAAGGAGCAAAGCTCACACATGAAGCTCAAAATCAGATTTTCTCCCTCAACAATGAGATCAAAGAGTTGAAGGAGGCAATCAAGACCAACTTTCCAAAGCAACAAGGCAAGGATGTTGGCTATTTGGGCAACAACAACAATGGCGGTGAAACACAAACCGCAACAACAACAACAACAACAACTGGAACAACAACCGGAACAATTGGAATGGCAATAACAATAACCGGAACAACAACAATTGGAACAACAATAGGGGTTCAAGCAACAACAATTGGCGCTCCAATCAACAAAATTCCGGTAACTCTTATCCTTCCAATTCGAATTCACTAACTCCACCTTCCTCTTCCTCTACTCCTTTGAAAATCCAGGGGCAAACATCTAATGGAGGAAACACTTCGGGGAAGGAGAAGCCCGATCCCATGTTGGAAACGATCTTGGGAAAGCTTCAAGGATTGGAGAACCGCATCATTAAGGTTGATGATCAAATTTCTAAGGTTGATAAAGCCCAAAAGGTTTTGGAAAACCAAATGTTCAGCCATGCGGAGGAAGTTCCTAGGAATCAAGGGAAACTTCCAGAAAAGACGGAGGACAACCCTAAGGGAAGGGTGATGGTAATCACAACTAGGAGCGGAGTGACTACCACCGCTCCGCAGCCTAAGTTCGTTGAAGTCCCCGTAGAGAAAGACAAAGAGAAGGGGAAGGAGAAGGAAGATGTCTACGTTCCTCCTCCAGCTTACAAACCTCCCCTACCATTCCCTCAATCTAGAGCGAGAGCGCGCCTAGATAAACAGTTTGGTAAGTTTATAGAACTCATGAGCAAGCTGCATATTAATATACCCTTTATTGATGCTATCGTAGGTATGCCGGCTTATGGCAAGTTCTTGAAGGAACTCCTCTCTAACAAGAGGAAGCTAGAAGATTTCGGTGAGGTTAAGATGAGTTCGGATTCTTCGGATCTCATCAAGACCATGAAGGCGAAAATGCCCCCCAAGCTAAAGGATCCGGGGTCGTTTTGCATTCCCATAGGAGTGGGAGATGTCACATATGACGCATTATGTGACTTAGGAGCAAGTGTGAGCATCATACCACTTGCATTATGCAGGAAGATCGGTTTAGGCGATCCTAAACCGGTGAAGATGACGTTGTACATGGAGGATAGATCCATCACTCGCCCCGTCGGTATTGTAGAAGATGTCCCAGTCAAGCTAGGTAAATTCTTTGTTCTCATTGACTTTGTCGTGCTTGACATTCCTGCAGATAGTCCGGTCCCGATCATACTCGGAAGACCGTTTCTTGCAACTTCCGGCTGCATAGTCGATTGCAAGAATGCTAGACTCGCCTTTGACATAGGAGAAGAGAAGGTAGAGTTCGTTCTTTCCACTCTAGTGAAGGAGCCAATCTTTGATGAGGATATATTCAATATCCAAGATGAAGAAGGGTTGTCTAGAGAGGAGGTATGTGCTATTCTCTTCAAAGATCCTTTGCAAAAGGTCATTACTATGAGTCTAACGAATGTAGGGGAAGAAGAGGAGTGCAATGAGGCAATTGAAGCCTTAGAAGCACAAGAAGAGATGGGTGAAGTGGAATTCGAGAAGCTCCACGACGAGGCAGAAAACGTGAGAATCCACGGCCATACACTATATTCCACGGCCGTGGATCTCACAACCCAAAGCGTGGCTCACTCCAGGGGGTTACACGGTCGTGGAGAAGGCAGAGCAACCGTGACCACCTTCCACGCCCTAAACCACGGCCGTGGAGGACATAGGGAAACCGTAATTTTGGCCGTGGAAGGGGATGATCGAGACACTCCTTCAACTTCCTTCGATTCTTCTCCTACACCTTCAACACCCTTAGAAACTTCTAAGGAGACATCGGATGCTCCTCAAGGATCATTGGAAGCTCCGAAAGCAATGGAACTAAAACCACTTCCTACACATCTAAGGTACGCTTTTCTAGGACCTAACTCTACTTATCCAGTTATTGTTAGTTCCGATCTAACCATAGATGAACATAATCCGCTCATGATTGTCCTTAGGAAACATAGGAAAGCTTTAGGCTACACTATTGAGGACTTAGTAGGAATTAAACCCTCCCTATGCATGCATAAGATATTAATGGAGGAAGACTTTAGAACTTCAAGACAACCTCAAAGGCGGTTAAATCCGACCATGAAGGAGGTTGTCAAGAAGGAAATTCTTAAACTTCTTGATGCAGGTATCATCTATCCTATCTCCGATAGTAAGTGGGTGAGTCCGGTTCAAGTAGTTCCGAAGAAGGGAGAAATGACGGTCATCACCAACAAAAACAACGAACTCATTCCTACCCGAACCGTAACAGGATGGCGGATGTGCATTGACTACCGCAAGCTTAACAATGCAACGAGGAAGGATCACTTCCCATTGCCATTCATTGATCAAATGCTTGAAAGGTTAGCACAACATTTATATTTTTGCTACCTTGACGGTTATAGTGGTTTCTTTCAGATTCCGATACACCCGGATGATCAAGAGAAGACCACATTCACGTGCCCATGGGGTACGTTCGCTTATAGGAGAATGCCGTTCGGGCTTTACAACGCCCCAACCACCTTTCAACGGTGCATGATGGCCATCTTCTCCGAATACATTGAGGAAATCATGGAGGTCTTCATGGACGATTTCTCCGTATACGGTTCCTCTTTTAACGATTGCCTTTCTAACCTTTCTCTTGTTTTACAAAGGTGTGAAGACACTAACCTAGTTCTTAATTGAGATAAGTGTCAATTTATGGTTAAGGAAGGAATTGTATTAGGTCACTTAATCTCTAGTAGAGGGATAGAGGTGGATAAGGCGAAAATAGAGACTATAGAGAAACTTCCTCCCCCAACTTCGGTGAAAGGGATAAGAAGTTTCCTAGGACATGCTGGATTCTATAGACGCTTCATTAAAGACTTTTCTAAAATATCAAAACCGCTCACTAATCTATTGATGAAGGATGCAGTTTTTGAGTTTTCGCAGGAATGTTTAGATGCGTTCAACACAATTCGGCAAGCTCTAATTTCAACACCTATTATCCAACCTCCGGATTGGACTCTACCTTTTGAGGTTATGTGCGATGCTAGTGACGTAGCTATAGGAGCTGTTCTTGGATAACGAAAGGAAGGGCGAACCCATGCCATATACTATGCTAGCAAGACGCTAGATGAAGCGCAGCTCAATTACGCCACTACCGAAAAAGAGTTTTTAGCCATTGTCTATGCTATTGACAAGTTTCGCTCTTATCTTGTAGGTGCAAAGGTGATTGTCTACACGGATCATGTTGCGATCCGGTACCTCCTTGCGAAGAAAGATGCGAAGCCAAGGCTAATTAGATGGATTCTCCTCCTACAAGAATTCGATCTAGAGATCCGCGACAAGAAAGGTTCAGAAAATTCTGTTGCGGATCATTTGAGTCGCCTAACACATCTAGAGGACGACCAACTACCTATAGATGACTCCTTCCCGGACGAACACCTACACATCATTGATGAGTGCATCGATGTGATCTCCAAAGGTAACGAACCATGGTTTGCTGATTTTGTTAACTATTTGGTTTGTCAAGAGATACCGCCCAGATTATCCTACGCACAAAGGAAGAAGTTCTTTAAGGATGTCCGGGAATAATTTTGGAATGAACCTCTTCTTTTCAAGAGAGGTCCGGATGGCATCATTCGGCGATGTGTGCCGGAAGATGAGATGCAAAGTGTCATCCGCCATTGTCATTCACTACCTTGTGGAGGACACGCTAGTTCGAACAAGACTAGCGCAATGGTATTGCAGTCTGTATTCTTTTGGCCTACTTTATTTAGAGATGTGCAATCCTTTGTTTCTTGCTGCGATGCTTGTCAAAGAACAGGCAATATCTCTAGGAGGAATGAGATGCCCCTCAACAACATCCAAGAGGTGGAGATTTTCGATGTTTGGGGAGTAGATTTTATGGGACCGTTCCCATCCTCTTGTGGAAACCAATACATACTATTGGCGGTAGATTACGTTTCTAGATGGGTGAAAGCAATTGCCTCTCCCACCAATGATGCCATGGTGGTGGTTAAGTTCTTTAACAAGACCATCTTCCCGCGATTTGGGACGCCAAGGACTATCATTAGTGATGGAGGTTCTCACTTCATTGCCCGGCGTTTTGAAGCTCTTCTAGCTAAGTATGGGGTTACTCACAAGATCGCTACCCCTTATCATCCACAAACTAGTGGACAAGTTGAGATCTCAAATAGGGAGATCAAAGGAATTCTAGAGAAGACGGTTTCAAGGACTAGGAAGGATTGGTCTTTGAAGCTTGACGATGCATTGTGGGCGTACCGGACTGCGTACAAGACACCCATAGGAACCACACCATACAACCTTGTGTATGGGAAGTCTTGTCACTTGCCGGTAGAGTTAGAGCATAAGGCGTTTTGGGCTATTAAGTGGCTAAATTTTGGCATGAAGGAAGCGGGAGAGAAGCGTCTCTTAGACCTTAATGAGCTGGAAGAACTCCGCTTGAATGCCTACGAAAACGCCAAGATCTATAAGGAGAGAGCAAAGCGTTGGCATGATAAGCACATCATTCCAAAGGACTTCAAAGAAGGAGATCAAGTTCTCCTCTTCAATTCAAGGCTTCGTCTCTTTCCAGGTAAGCTTAAATCTCGTTGGACCGGACCTTTTCTAATTAAGCGTATTTTCCCCCATGGTGCAGTTGAAGTATGGGGTGAAGTGGGCGGAAGCTTTAAGGTGAACGGCCAACGACTCAAGAAGTACTCTCCGGAACTCCAAGCTGAATAGTTCGCGCCTACCGCACTCGAATAAGTGCGAGATTGGTCTAGCTACGGACCTTAAACATAGCGCTTCTTGGGAGGCAACCCAAGGTATTGCACTTTTTGTTTTTGTTTTCGATTCATAGTTTAGCTTAGTTTAGACGTTTTTCGCTCTATTTTGCCTCGATTCCTTCCGGTATGTTCGTGTTTTTGGATGTAGAAACGATGGAAAAGGAAAAGGGAAGGATAATGTTGAAGAAAAGTGACGAAACTTGGACTTTGGAGCATTACAGAGAGTTCCACGGCCTAAACCACGGTCGTGACAGCTATAGTGACCGTAATTTCCAAAAGCCTTTGAAAAATCACCAAAACCACGGTTCCGTACATTTCCACGGCCGTGGAAACCCCCGACAGACCGTGATTTTCAAAATTTTGCCTATCACTATAAACCACATTCTTCACCAAAACACTCCACAAATACCCAATTCCACGACCCAAAACGCCGAATCCACGCCCTTCCTTCCAAATCTCCGTTCGTTAATCGTTTTCGACGATTCTTCTTCCCAAATTGAAGCAAAATCAACCACCAACGAGATCCAAGCAACGAATCGAGCGGAAAATCACCACGGAACGCACAATTCGGATTTTAAAATCTGAAACCTAGGTTTTTTTTCCTCTTCTTGATCTTTGTCGATTTGGTTCGTTTTGCTAGATATTTTAGGAAGAACTGATTGAAATTGGAAGAAATTAGACTAGGACTGTCTGATTGTTGAGTTTGAGTGTTGATTGCTGAGATTTGCGAAAAAACCAGACGAACCACGGTCGCTGCTAGTTCCACGGCTGTGGAATCATCAAGAACAGGCTGTAATTTTGAACAGTGATGGACTTTGTGAGGAGAGTTTCTGGGAGAATAAAGGAGAAGAAGAATGACCAAAACAAGAAGAGGAAGGGTAATCCCTCTTCTTCTTCATCCTCTAGAGCACCACCACCCTCTTCCCCTTCACCTCCATCATCACCTTCATCACCCTCACTTCCTAGCCCTAGAGTACCGACCATTCATGAGGATCACCTTAATGCATTCGAGAGGATCCATGAGAGGGCTGTGATTGGACCTAGGTACCTATTGTTAGAGGATCTAGCTCCTCTCAACATAGTAGATGACCTTACTTGGCTCTTGGATAGAGCCGGTCTTATTGTCTTCTTGGCTATCCGAGAAGACGCCTACGAGGAGATTACGAGGGAGGTTGTGACATCTTTCGAGCACAGCCATGTGTATAGGACCATTTCTTTCCGTCTTAAGGAAAGAAACTATGATTTTTCCATCCGTGAGTTCGGGACCTTCTTTGGGTTCCATGAGACCTTTAACGGTCGTTTTCCTAGTGGCGTTTACGCCAAAGACTTTTGGGAGGAGGTTGCTATGATATACGCCAGCGAGGACCGCTGGCAACCTGCTGATACCAAGGCCAAGTTGATGTATCACTTGGCCTTGAAGATTGCTCACCGTGTTCTTTCGGAGTGTCTCTTCCCTAGGACGGAGACGCCCCAAAAGATCAAGACGGATGAGCTATTTCTGCTGTATTCTATGCTGTATGGACGCCGAGCTGACTGTGCCACCCTCTTAGCTGCTACTATGAGCAAGCTAAAGAACAAGAGGAAGGGCAACATTGGATATGGTGGGATAGTTACCCATCTTGCTAGAGCGTTGGGAGTTGATTTTTCTACATGTACCCGCATACCAACCGTACCCCTAGGACTTCATGCCTTCATGACTAGAGGTCTCATCTTCCCCACACATAGAGGTCCGCTTTATGTGCCCATGCCTTGGGAGAGCAGGACAGGTAGGGGTATAGAGTGGCTACAGGAGTACTCCATTATGGCTGGACGCCATAATTGGAAGGAGACGTTCGCTGCTATGCACGCGAACAGGATTGCAGCTCCTTCGTATGTCCCACCACCGCCCGTAGTTGAGGAGGAGGAGATGAGGGATTAGTTTAAGGGTGGAGGAGGAGCCGAGCAGGAGTTTGACACGTTTCCGGATCAGCCGGATGCGGCCCCCGATGTGCCCAGACGTTCTCCACGTCCCGCCACAGCTTCAGGCTCGTCTTCTTGCCGCGCCAGCGTGAGTGAGAGACCTACTTGGGCAGAGACACCTCCTGTATGGTATGGAGCTCCACCTCCATGGGCTACACAGACACCATCTGCACCAGCACCAGCACCAGCACCGTCCGACGCTCCAAAGTGGTACAATCATGCTCCGGGATGGTATGAGCAGATGCCGGATTGGGCTACTGGTCTTTCGGAGAGAGTAGGAGCATTGGAGATTCGGGCCGATGCTAGAGATGGACGCTTGGACGACCTCGATCACATGATGAGAGATGTCTACCGCCAGCATTTTGGGCGGTTTTATGATCCTAGCTTCTCTCCATTCCCGCCTCCACCTTCACCGCAGTGATGATGATGATGACCGATTACTTTAGCCGCTCCACCGCCATTTTGTGAGTTTCTTTTTCTTTTCTTTCTTTTCTTTCTTTTATTTGAACATTAGGGACAATGTTCGTCCCAAGTATGGGGTGGGGTGTGACTAAAAGTTGTAATAACTCTTACTCACTATGTTTGCTTCTATCGAGACTATTATTGCATGTTCATTATATTGTTGCACGTTTCATTATTGCATTGCATGAAAAAGAAGTTTGAAAAACCCATAAAAATTGAAAAATTTTGAAAAATTTTGTGCTTCTAAGGAATTGAGATGATTTCCATGATAATCGCTACTTGTGAATTTAGTTTGATGACAATTGCATGCTTAAACGAATAGTGAATTGAAAAGAATTTGAATGAGTTGATTATGCCTCTTTTGCAAGTTTCATAATGTGATAAATGTTACTTAAATCATGTTGAGGAATTGAAGTTGAAATCACACTATAAGTTCTTATGCTTCTTGTTGAAATGATTAAGGCAATTCGATTTTTCTTTCTTCTTTCTTTGATCATTTAGCTCCTCATTGAAATATTGACCTCCTTTACCTATCCGGGAATTTGGAGAAGTGAATGAAAAAGGCATGTTTGATGTGGGAGGGCCATGAGAGCAATTATTTGCAATCAAAAGAATAGAAAGAAATTGTAGGTTTGGGGAAGTCAATCATGATGATGAGTAACTCGGCACCATTCACATAGCCAGGTGTTTGTGTCTTGCCAAAGTCGGATTGAGCGATATTCCTAGCGGATTATGGTATGTGCGCTAAGGGTTTGAGGCATCTCATAAAAATTGAGAAACGCCAATCTCCTAGGCTTCGGTTTTTGTGCACCTCTATCCATAACTCCAAAAGTAAAGTCGAAAAATGAAAAGAGGAGAGCGAAGCTCTAAGTTGAAGGTGTCGCGGAAACCGCAAGAGAAGAAGAAAAGAGTAGTTGTCCACTTTCCCGGATTCATGCACCACATTCCTTAAAGTTTCCTTCCCTTTCCACATTCTAGACCTTTTTTCTTTGAAAGTCCTTAAGATCAAAAGAATGTTATATGACTTGGTGATCTAAATTGAAGTTTCTTGTGATTGATTTTGATAATGTTTAAGGGTTATGATGTTTGTATGGAAGTTTGATTGATTCATGAGCTTTCTTTACTCTTTACTCTTTGATTAAGTGTATGAAAGTCTTATAAACGATTGAAGCAAGATTTGAGAATGATCTATTATTTAGAAGGCACATTCATCCAAAAGAAGTATTGCTTTGAGAAGGTACACATATTTCATCCTAACTCTTGTTTTAAAGCTTTTGAAAGACCTTGCTTAGGGACAAGCAAGTTGCAAGTATGGGGTTATTTGTTAGCATGAAATATTGTGATATTTTAGGCACGTTTTCTAAGTGTATTTGATTCATATTGATAGTCATTGATTGAGCATAGATGCATTTGTGAGCTAGTTTGTCTATAATGTCGATATAGAGATCTACACAAGCTTTATGTTGATTATAGGTGATTAAGAGCTATTTCCGAACGGAATCGAGCAAAGATGGAGTTGTTGAGCAACGTCCATGGATTGAGGGCATTCATAAGAGCAAAAGGAGTGTCAACTTGAGGAATGCACGAGGATAGGGAAGAATCACGTTCTTGCCCTAAACCACGCTCTAAAATACGGCCGTACTACTTTCCACGTTCAGTTCCACGGCCGTGGAACCATGGCTAAGGAAGCGTGTTTCATTCCAGCAACTTCTACGGCCGTGGAGAAGATGGTTCAAACCGTGTTGAATTCCACACTCTAAATTACGGTCGTGGAACCTTCCACGACCGTGATCTTGGCGATCTTTTTTGCCACACTTTAAGCCACGATCTTTTAAAAGATTGGGCCGGGCCGCTACTTCATCATACACTATAAAAGGACGGACGAAGAGAGATTCCGTCACCTCCGCTTACACCTCTGCTTAAGACGCACTTTCGCCCACACCGCGGCTTAGAGATCTTTGTGATTTTTGCAAAAGACGTACTTTGCGCTCATCCTTGGAGTTGCCCTAATCTCGCACTTTGGTGGAGATTGTGATTGAGATTTCCGGATTGACGGAAGATCGAAGATTCGGAAGATTGTTCGCAAGAAGATTCCTCTTCTTGTTTAGGTTCGATTTAGAAGACGGATTGACATCCCGTTCTTCCTTCTTATCTAAGATTTTGTTTGTTTGTTCTATTCCGAATCTAGTGACGATATTTGTTCTTGATTGTGACTTTGAGATTGGTTTGAAGTTTATTGAAAGTTTTCGGAAGTTTTCATCTTTCAATCTTTTAAACCTTGAATTTGATATCATTATGACTATTGTTGGCTAAAAACCCTCAACAATTCTAAGGTGAAGGGTTGATAGTTGTGGCTTAGATGATGATAGATCGATCGTAAACAGATTGGACCCTGAGAGTTAGAGAGAATCGCCGACGAACCCTAAATTACTGTCTGTTCTTGAAGTCCACGGCCGTGGAACCTCAAGAACTAACCGTGATTTCCCTTAAGTTTACGAACTTGCTTTTACTTTAATCCAAAGTTAAAGATTTGCTTTAACTTAGTTTAGGTTTGCCTTTTCTAGGTGGTAGTGAAGCCTCAACAACCTCTACCTCGATTGTGAGTGTCACAACCGTAATCGGTTTAGTTAGTCTTGATCCTTGGATTACAAGTTTGGGTATTTGACATTAATTCTTACCTTTAGAACCTTTCTATATTGAAGCCTCAACAACCTTTATAGAGAGTGTCTTGTAGGTGAGTCATATAAGGTTTTTGGAACTTCACCGTACGATTACCTTACATTAGCATACCTTTGCATATCTTAACTCTGTCCTTATATCATTAGTATATCTTGAATCGATTGCCACAGCTGGATACTTGGATCTTTAGGATTCTTGTTTTCCCAATAATTCGAAAAGCTCTACATTTACTCGCTTGATAATCTATAACTGGATTTAACCCCCTAAATCCCTGTGTTCGATACTCTGGAATTCTTGCTTAATTACGTCGATCCGTACACTGCGGGTTCGCTTGCTTGATTCTTGTTTTATAAATTTAAAGCTTATTTGCACGCACGCTAAGTGGCGAACAGTAACTTCACTGGGATGCCATGTGATAACTTCACCTTAGTTACAAATTTGCATTTGTGATGATGGAAGACTTAACACAAATGAGTGGTTTTCATACTAACAAATATTGATTTTATTTCTAGATTGCTCGGTTTGGTTTTGTATTTGTCAAATATATGAAAGCCTTGAAAATCATTTCAAGGGATGAATGGAGGCCTTGAAGACCAATAAAAAGGACAAGCACAGAGATTGGAAAGCATTAACGAAGAGGCCTTGAAATCTATTTAAAGGGATCAAAGACGAAGCCTTGGAACACGATATAAAGAACATATCGGCTGGAAGGATTTGAAGTTCAAGATTCAATCTCAACAACCAAATCTACCAAGGATCAAAAGAAGGTTTGGCCAACAAAAAGATAACAAGAAGATCTCAACCAACAAGAAAATCTAGAAGATATGAGAAAATCTTTGCAAAGAAGAAGATCTACAAAAAGAAGATCTCGGATGTCAAGAGAAAAGATCTAGGATCTTCAAATAAAGATCTGCAACTGCTCATTTCCGAAAAGAAGATTACGATGATGAAGATCTTCAATGAGCGTCAAAGAGAAAGAAGATCTTACAACGGCTACTTCACCTCAACCAAGTAGCGTGTTCTATGGAGAAAGAAGAACGTACCAAACGGCTATCTTTACAATGGCTAGAAGTTCTCCATCGAAAACTATAAATGAAGATGGCGATTGAAGAGAAAAAACAACAAGCTTACACGGAAATATCTAAAGTCTTCAAGCGATCCAAAGCATCTTCATTCGATCCAAGAAGTTTTTCTTCCTCTTAGTTTACAAAAGCTTTATTCCTTAGAGAGAGAAAACACGAGAGCTTCATTGGAATATCTAGAGAGTGTTGTACTCGAGTGTGTGTTACTCTACGAAGTAACTAGGTTATTATAGCTAGGTTAAGAGTTGGAACTAGATCGTAGCATTGGCTACTGTGAGAGAAAAAGGGTATTTCTTCTAGGTTGTATCTAGAACGCTTTGAAGCTGATAATAGATAGTTAGATCCTACGGGTAAACCCTAGGACGGAGAGTAGGCTGTTAGAGCCGAACTTCGTAAACATATCACCGTGTCGATCTTTTCATTTCCGTACCATATCTTGCTTTATTGTGACTAATGTTGCTTTGCAGATTTACAAAGTCAAGGCCCTTGAAATCACTTTCAAAGCCCTTGAAAACCAGTTGTGTCACAAAGAGCTCAAATGACATCAAGGCCTATGAAATCAATTTCAAAGCCTTGAGATAGATTTTTGCGAAAAGTTCCATACTCTATTCAACCCCCCTTCTAGAGTATTCATATCCTTTACACTCACCTTACTGTTCTTCACCATGAAATACTTAATGATATATTTGTATGGTACTAAAGAAAAGTGTTTTGTATATAAAGAACATATCTCTCGTACTAATCTGATTGGCTTTGTAGATTCTGATTATGCTAGTAACAAGGATAACAAGAAGTCTACTACTGCTATTTACTTCACTTGGGCTGGAAATTGTATCTCCTGGATGTCCCAGCAACAATCTGTGGTAGCACTGTCTTCAACTGAAGTTGAGTACATGGCTGCTACTGAAGCTGCTAAAGAAGCAACTTGGCTCAAAGGATTGTTAGAAGAAATAGAGAACAAGACTTATATTCCCATTGTTTATACTGATAGTCAGAGTGCTTTGTATTTGTGTAAAGATCCAATGTATCATGAAAGAACAAAACATATAGATATTAGGTACCACTACATAAGGAAGAAGGTCAAGCACAAGCAATTGACGATACAAAAGATCAAAGGAGATCTAAATCCAACAAACTTTGGCACCAAGATCTGAATTGTTGAGAAATTCTCTTATTGTAGAGATTCTCTGCATATTGAGAATGGCACATGAAGACAACATCCTTGGATCGACAAAGGACAGGAGTACCTTTAATGCACTACTAGTAGTATGCAGTTTTAGAACCGAGTTTAGGAGGGCATCTGTTAGGATTTAGTGTTAAACCCGGTTCGAGTCAACCATATAGCGCGGGCTAGAGTTCTGTAAGTGTCAGTCCGGGTTTGGTGAAGCTTGGACATGCATGGTACTTGGGTTGAGTTGCTGATGGGCTGAATTCAGAGCGTTTGGGCCTAGTTAATCGGGGTCCAATATAAGCTCCAGTTCATCTCCTATGCATGTGCAGAGCACATGATCTCTTAAGTGATGGAACGTTGCGTTGATGATAAAACAATGCGTTGCTTGAAGGTTGCTTCTGGTCACAGAGTACTTAAGCTTACCTTGTCTTCTCCAAGCCTGTAACGCCGAAACAATTCAGCTCCTCGAAACCTTAGATCTGAGAGAAAAGACAGAAACCAACGAGTGCATCCTGGAGAGAGAGATCCGAGCTAAGTGCTTCTCACAAGAGTGGTCTTGAGTGTTCTTTGTTGTCTTGATATTACTTTTCCTCAAAGCACAAATCGATTACCTTGAAGGGTTCTACATACCTCTCCCTTATCCTTTGTTTTCTTGTCTTTTGCTTTGATTAGATCTGTTCTGGTTTTGATCGTTGTTTTTGCCTATCTTGTAACCGGTTTCATATTGTAAATTTGCCTAGTGGATTGGTTTGACTCTCCCCTCTTGAATTCCCGCAGAGTAGAGCTTAACTCGAACTGCGTCACCAAATCTTTGTGTTCAAATTGTTTTTGATTGGTTGGATTGCTCTAGATCCAATCGGGTTTGCCAGTTTCTTTTCGGTGCTAGCAACAACAAACTAAATGAACAATTCTTTCTAAAATTGACTCAAGCAAGGTGGAACCCCCTATCCCCATACATTTTTATCCTTGGAGCAGAAATTCCAACTCCTAGTTACGACAACAAAGTAACGAAAGCCTTGAACTTATTGGGATAACCCCAAAGAAAAATGGCATAATCATCACATTCTTACCCTTTGCCGATGACATTATTATTTTTTTCTAAACTCAATATTATCGACAACGAGATTCTAAGGCAACTCAAAATCATCCTTAATATGAACCACTCAAAATATCGTGATCATTATCTAGGTTGATGTTGCGTCATGAACAAGACAATACAAACTGTAAGTGCAGGATACGTGTAATTGTAATATATGATAGAAATCAAGGTCGTAACCATGAGGACTTGGTTATCAAATTGTCATTTTTCAATCTAAGATGTCTAAGTCATAAAAGGTGAAAATATTCAAAAAATCATCAATCTATTATCAACTGAGGTAGAATGAAATTATAAAGAGGGGATCTAAGATTGGTGACTAGTCCAACCAACCCATGGTGTTTAATTTCATAGAACCCATTCAATCATACTAGACACAAGCATGCTTTTGGTGGCTTCATCAAGTAATTTCACTCACCTTGTAAGACAATTGAATTATCTAATCAATTTACATATACATTGTCATGATTAGTGCAAGTCAAAGAAATCTAAATACGAAATATCTTTCAATTGCATCATACTCTGACACTAGCTAGCCATAAATCAATAATTTTATGGATGAAATTCAACACATTAGGAAGTAAAATCTTGTTTTCTCTATGAACAACCCTAATTCATATTCTAGTTCTCTAACAATACAACTCGATCATCTAGGTTTTTATCCTTCGGTTGAGACTTAGATAAGGAACTTAGAAATAAGAACACACAAGCATTAAATATTCATGATCGAGATGAAATAGTCAAGGAAATTTCAATATAAATCAACACATAAGAAAGTCAAAGAATATGAGCTAACACCCTAAGTTTGGTATCCCTAGAATAAGACTAAAATGATACATGTCTAATATTCATGAACAAAAACTAATCATAGTCAAACAACCATGGATTTGGGGTTTCACACTTTCACCCTCAATCCTAGAAATGGGGTTGGCGATCCATATTGCAAGTGAAAGGAAAACTAACAACATCATCCAAAATTAAAATAAAGAAGAGATAAAAAGATACACACAAATGAGATTAGATAAAAAAATTACCAAACTAAAAATTTGGATTACTTTCTTCAACCTTTAATAATGGACTTTAAGCTTTTCTCCGAGAATATGAAAAGGTGTAACATTGGATCTAGAATTTTTGAGTTTGATACGAGAAATGAGGATAATATGCAACATCTATGAACCATAATATACTAAATTATGGCCCCCCAAGAAACACACAAAGAAACAACAACTAGAAAACGGGCAATGTGTTCTTGGTGGGTTCCTTGGTGCTTGCTCCTGGTTTCACTGAGGTTGGTCCTAGGGTTCCTCATGCTTCATGTTAGGCTCGTGCCGGATGCATATAATCTTCCTTTGACTCATAGACTTGTAGATCATCGGATGATTAATTATTTGGATCAATGGGAGGCTTCTATGGACAAATTTTGCTCATATGCTTGTCATCGAAAGATATGGATGAATGTGATATCCAGATCATGTGAAACTCGAGACCATTTGAGTGAGGTCGGGACTTGTATTTTAGTGCATTTTAGCTCCAAAATACCTATAGAGACAACAAGGAGGGAGTAAATATTTGTTGGGCAATATATGTTCATAAAAGAAGTTACGGATGCATGTTAAACTCATGCAAAACTATGATCAACCTAATCACAAATGCATCTAAAATTCTAAGATGAAAACATGCTATCAATTGACCAATTATTGACGGAAGAGTTTACAAGCATACTTTTGAACACTTGACAAACACCACAAAACAACTATCTATGTGAAAAGGTAATATGCTTTCTTTGGAAGGTAAAAGCGTTTTGATTAAAGGAAACCTCTATGTCATACTAATTTCTATAATGCAAAGTTTCATGCTCCTAAATAATGTCCATGGTAAACTAGCTGAATTTATAAGGATTTTTTCGGGAAAACAAGGGCGAAAAATATAGATCGTTAATAAATTTGAATGATGTTTGTAAGCCTATGAGTCAGAGTGGAACGTACTTGAGAAAATCACGAGACACCAATAAAATCATGAAAATGAAACTTCTTGAAATTTTTAATAAAATAAATTCCTTAAAACCAATGACCTATTAAACTATAGGGAAAAAAGAGACAAATCTTGTGGTAATGGAATAACCTTATAAAAATCCTCATAAAGTTTTAACGAGGTCACAAATGTTACGGTATAAATCACTCCTCCATTAGTTTTTTGCTTGACAATTGAGTTTTTGAGAAACCTTTGATTGTGAACACGGATAGTAGGAACAACATTAACATGTTGAAGACGGTCAACCAATTTATCAAAGTTTAGCTTGACAATTGCATTTTTGGGAAACTTTTGATTGTGAACACGGATAGTAGGAACAACATTAACATGTTGAAGACGGTCAACCAATTTATCAAAGTAAACAACGACTAGACACCTACAAACTAAACAAGGAATTAAAAGTACTAAACGATCAAGAAATATTAAAAACAATAACTAACATGATTTCCCTAAAAACCATATTGGAGAAACAACAAAAAGGTTGATCTATCACTAATTCTACAATTATTTTGTTATAAGAAAACAAAAACCTAAAAACCTCTTTTGTAACACCCCAAAATTTTCAACTTGGGGAGTTACTGGTTAGGACCTTACAGTGGATCCCGACCTTAGTTTGACAACAACTTAACAAGATCTTACAACAAGGCACAGATAAGGAAAACCCGAAAATCATAAATTAAGTCTTAACAACATATGAATGTGACCAGAACAACCAACAGCCGGAAAACATAAGATAACCATAACGAATCAAAAAGGACCCAAGGTCCAACTGGAAATCTCATAAACAAAGAAACTGCAACATGCCCTAAAAAGTACGACACCCCGGCTGACCACTACCATCCGGATCACTCGGCATCTGCTCTAACCTGTGGCACGTCTACACAACATAACAACAGTTAGCTAACTATCCAAATATAAGTAGAAGTAATAACAGCACAAACACACTCATAATAACATAAATAAACATCATGCTTGCACACAACCGTTTAGTATCTATTATTTAAGTGATTCATCTTATTCAATTTTACAGTTGTGGCACGAGAATCTTAAGAGTTCTCGCCTCCGTTCCTTATCCAACTGGGTGTAGGTCTAGCTTACCTCCGCCGGTAGCATCACTACAAACCGAGTGTGGACTAGTCCCTAAAGAAACCCTCAGCGCCCTCAAGCTAACTGAGCAGAATGCCACCGCCCGTTACTCTTAGGCCAAGTATAGGTTGATAAATATCTATTACAACCTATAATTATAAACATCTCAATCACACACCACTATCATTATTCATACTCATATTCAGAAGTCAGCTAAGTAAGCCCAAAGGACTTACCTGTTATAAATCTCGATTCTTTGTAAACCAAACTCGCTCTGTAAACTGTAGCAACTCAGTTGCCTGTCAAAGGAGATAAGTGCATTAGCACACTCCAACGTAATTAGAAGTCTAAGACTTCTAAGATAGAAGATCGTAATAGGACAGAACTGATTACAGTACTAATTTATGGTAAAATGACTATTTTACCCTTAGTCCCGAAACTCCCAGAATTTCCACAATTCTTGTCTAAACTCTTATTTGAGACTATAAAGTCATATTCTAACTCCTAAAGTTTAGTTTGGTTACAAACTGGCACTTTACCTATTTTCCTATTTTTCGAAAGATCGTAAAGGTCCAACTTCGGCTTCAAATATGAAATTCGTAAAAGCTTATAAAAATTCCGAAATAATTCTCTAGATCATCTATGATGTTCCATCTATACTTAGAAGCAAGAAATTCTCAAAACTGTTCATCCATTATTTCTATAAAAATCCTCAAAGTTGGTTACAACACTTACATTTCTTATACTTAGCCAATATTTCATTGTTTGCAAAAACTGCTTAACTACCCCACTTTGGAAGCTTATAACTTCTAATCCGACCGTTCATTTCTTCTCAAATTTTAATACAGTAAACTACATACATCCACCTATTACCTATTAAAATTTCAACGGTGGATCATCATCCGAACTCTCTAACATTGGTCTACAAGCTAGGCAGTTCCTCACTTCAAAACTGAAGGAAACGAATGTAAACAACAGCAGCCCTTGTTTCTACCCTTAAAGTCATCCTATGATCACCAGTTTGACCCTCAAGGGACACCCACAAATATCTGCCCTCACCCCAGCTTACTAGGTCGAAATTCTCCCACGGCAATCAACACATACAACTACACTACATCCTTCAGAAGACGAAACAAATAAAAAGGTTACAGACAGGAGAAACTCACCTCTTCCAGCAGCTATTGGCTATGGTTTCTCGATTGATCTCAGAAGGGAATGGCTCGAATTTAGCTGCAAAGAGGAGAAGCCTTACTTAATTCAACTATGGTTCAGAAGAGGGGAACAGAAGATGAAACCGTATGGTATAAACCGCTTCTGAAGGCCACGGCAGGAGGGCGAAAGGGACTTACCAACGTTCACCGTCTCTCCAGGCTGTCGACACCAGGCGGGTCTAGGGATGAGCTGCTACCTGAAGTACATCCGCTCGATGTGTGTTGTGCATTCGTGTAGTTGATAAGCGAGTGGAAAGCAAGCGAGCGGAAGAGAGGGAGACGAGGCTTACCTATGCCAGCCTCTGTTGAGTACAGAAGTCCAACTCCGGACCACTTGTAGAGGAAGCAAAGACAACAGCCGGCTCGTTCTGGTGAAGGGACGCTGATCGGTAAGAGGGTAGGCGCTGACGATTGTTAGCAACGAAGGAAGGAAGAAGATGTGTTTGTGAATCTGGACGGGAATAGAACTCGCAGCGCACAAGGAAAGAGATCGGAATATGCTTGATATCTGGCGTGAAATACGGACAGTTACCTTCTGTGTAACGCTCTTCAGCAGCGTGGATCTTCATGGGCTGCAATAGCGACGGCCAACTTCTCTTCTCTGGTGCTGGGCTGGACGCGCGGGCTAGCAGGCTAGGCATTCTGGGTTGAGCATGCTGGGCTGGCGGCTAGCAGGCTGCACGCTGGGCTGAGGGAAGGCTACGCACGCTGGGCTGAGGAGCTGGGTCACGCTGCTGGGCTGGCGCTGCTGGCATGCTGCTGGGCAAGCTGCTGAGCACGCCGCTGGGCTCCTCAGGCAGCTGGGCCGACGCAGACCCTGGACTGAAGCAAGGCTGAGCACAAGCTGTGTTGTCATATTCTTGTCAACCCTTGTCACGGACTCGTCACGCCCATGCATGGCCTTGTCACGAGTTTGTCACGGTCTCGTCATAACTCGTCATTTGGATGTCATGACCTTGTCAACGACAAGTCATGTTCTAAATTAGGGTTTGGGCTAAACTTATCATTTTATGTGAAGTCAAGAGGTCGGAAACCGGTAAGTTATGGAAATAAACGGAATAAAAATTCCGGATATTACATCTTTCATTTTGGGTTCTCTTGTGATTAGATCTAAAATCTAAATACTCAACCAGAAATTCATAACTTCCTATGGAGAATTATAATGAACGGTCTTCAAACAAAAAACCTTGATGGAAGAAGATTTGCGGTAATAGTGCATTTATACTCACCGTAAATAAGACCTACACCACAATCTCTATAAATAACCTCTTGTAAAACAAGTCGTAAATAATATTGACTCAAATAACATCATCAACAAACAAAAACTATGAAAATTCAAAACCCATGTTTTTTCTACAAGATTCAAAACCAAAATTGGAACTTCTCGAGTTGATAAAAGTTGCAACCATCTATTGGGGTATCTAGTATACGAGAAATAAAACCAGAATGAGGCAAGAGGAACCAACCAAAGCACAAAAGATTTCATCAAACATTAGTTAAGAATCTAGTTTGATAGTCGTTTTCTCGACTTTGACCTTGAAGAAGGAAACAAAAAAATATATGAATCATTCACAAGAAAGCAAAACCGACATTAATGGGAAAAATATATCGCTTCTTTTGTTAAACTAAATTTTGATGACTCAAAACTTGTTTTGAGATATACCTCTATTGGCTTTGTGATTAGAAATCACATCGAAAATGTCATTACCCTAGGAGCGTATAAAAACAAATATACCATAGGTGCATATGCATTTGGTCTCTTCTACAAAAGTCATGAAGCCACCAAACTCAAGATCGAAAACATCGTTATTGAGGGTGAAAGTTTAATTGCCACTTTAAAGGATTATGACAATGCCCTTGAGATATCGAAATGCTATTAACATACCTCCTTCTCGAACTATTAAAATTCAAATCACTTCACAATGAGCATATCTAGAACACTAGCATACCTCCTTCTCAAACTACATTAGTAAGGTAGTTATTTCTTGATACATATTGATGTCTTGGATTGACCCAAACTAGTCTGATCAAACAAGTAAGTGTGTGCTTTTTTTCTTGAAAATTATAGGGTGAGTTGGTTAAGTATGCCTTTTTTTTTTGCTTAATGTAGCGTCAAGTAAAATCTTTTTTATTAGGTTACAAATTAGGTCTCTCTTATTTATTTATAAAGATTAATTAAAAGGTTTCATTGATAATTTCAATTTACTTAAGTCTAGAATCAATTAATGTAATAAAGCCTAAGTGCAATCAGACCCACTCGAGTTACACAAGTTCAGACCCAATCCAAAATACAAATCTTGTAATCAATAAGTTTCGAACTCTTATACCAACTGAACTAATTGAACTTTGTGTGTTATCATGTTGATACACAATATTAATACACAGTGTTTGTACACAACTTTAATACACAATTTTAATTACACACCGTTAATACATAAATTTCAATTACACACTGTTAATCCACAAACTCATTTACAATGTAAATTTATGTAGTTAACAAAATCGGTCATTTTCCAATTACACAAGTTTCATTGTTTACACAAAGTTGAGTTACACAATCTCAAATGAGTTGCACAAGTGCAAAAGTGTATCATTTTACACAAGTCTGGTTACATAAGTCCAAGCCCATGGAGTTACACAAGCCCATTTAAAACTATAAAAAAAAAAATAGGTCATATCCCGTATATAAAGTTGGGTCAAGTTCTATAATTAAACAAATTGGGGCAATTGGTGAACTTTCAAAACTTTGGGGCTTTCTTTCAATTAGAAAGCATGGGTAGTTTTCTCTAATTATCTAGTTAGGGGCAAATTTACAAATTCCAAAAGTTTGGGTTAGTAGTGTCTTACAAAAGTTTGGGTGATTTATTGTAAATTGGCATAAATTTGGAAAAACCCCTAATCAATGAACAGAGGCACAATGTAGAAGGTCCTGGCGGGGCGGCACTATGAGGATGGCGGCGGCAGACTAGTGCGATCGATCCATAGGAAGAGGACGACGTCAAAGGTCCTGGCGGTGAGGCGTTGGTGGCCAAAGGTCCTATGGTGAGGCGTTGCTCCCTTGTGGTGGATTATTGTCGGAACGAGGCTGGTGGTGCCGGTTTCTCCAGTCGCGATTCACAACAAGGACGACAAACAAAGGCACGAGACCGGTATTCGGTGGTGCGGGTTGGCGTGAAGTGGTGGCCGGACAAGAGCGGTGGCTTCGTTCGTCTCCAACGAGTCCGATTGAAGAGGTAAACGGGACGGAATCTCCAGATAGAAGCTGGTCGAGGATTCGCGTGAAGAGGGCTAGAGTTAGGGGAAATCGGGGACAGAGGATGAACACGAGCGACTACGAGAAACCCTAATTATTTCGGATTTAGAATCTGGCAACTGATATGATTTTATAGGTTTATATTTTACGTTTTTCCTCATAGAAGATGAACACAAACGACTACGAGAAACCTTAATTATTTCGGATTTAGAATCCGGCAACTGAGATGATTTTATAGGTTTATATTTTACGTTTTTGCTCACGCCCTTTAGTTAATTATTTTTACATTAAAATTGTTATAATAAAAATAGAGGGACTTCATTTGAATCTTCACCAATCTTCTCGAAATTACAAGGTGTATTCTTTGTGGTCCAACTACCGAACCGATCTAGAACAGTCGCATCAACTATAAAATGTCCCAAGTTAAGCTTACTCCAATTGATCCATAAGTGACTCAGACATGACTTAAAACGAATACAAATAACATTGACCTCTCCTTAGTCCGACAACTCACTTATATTGGCATGTGAGGAGATGTCCACCTGAGCATACATCCATACATATAATTAAGAGAATTGAATTGATGAGTCAAAATCAAAGAAGAAAAACATTGTACCCAAGAATGCCATCAAGCCATCTTCTCAAGGACATGGGTATCCCCACTCCTCCTTGCCTTTGAACTAAATTATGGGCTCTCATGGCAATTTGGCAAACATCCCTTTAAGGGGCCCCGACCCTCATTTGATTGTTAAATTGTTTATATCAAACCAAACAAAACAAAGCTAGCCAATTAATCTTCTTCTTTCTTTTTTTTTTTTATTTTCTATAAACTATATATGTCCTTAACCTTATCCTTATGCTAAAAACAAAATTTCCATTAAAATATCCAACAATAATCACATTTTGTCAAATTCAACTAACAAACACCATCATCTATACAACTCTAGAAGTCCTTCTATGACAAACATTTTCATATAGTCAACAAATTAAGGGATTTCATTTTCATTCTTTTTAAGTGGTTTACCTTTACAGTTTGCTAAACTCTTTTGAGGATGGGCAATTAGTGTGTATTTGATTGTTTAAATCAATGAAAATTTTGGATAGTGTCTTTGAGGTTTGAGACTTTTTCGTATTTTGTCTAGAGATTTTTTTAGTTCGGAGTATACTTATGTTTTATGATTTCCGGAAAATGTTCAATTCCGCTTAAATTGTAAAGGATGTTAACTAAAATATTTTTTTAATAAGAAAAGCCTCTTTTTAAAAAAAAAAAATGATAAAGAAGCTACACATTTTGCAAATAGATTTTTAAAAAAATTGTTTTAAATTGACACCCCTTACAATTTAAACGAAATTTGGTATTTTTTGAAAAATATTAAAATAAGGATACCATCCAAACTAAAAAAAATCAGAGACAAAATTCAAAAAACCTCAAACCAACGCCATCTGAAATTCCCATTATATCAATTAAGCACAAAGGCATAATGACCTAACTTTGTTGAGTAGATACTCGGAAATTGGAAAAGTTGAGATATGCATAAAGATATAATCGAGGGTACGTAGTTCGAGTGGATCTATTCAAAGGTAGAAGTATATGTGGTTTGGTTCATAGAATGATTAGGGTTCCTCTATACATTATTATTTGTAAGAATAATGTTACAAGTTAGGGTTCATGAAACAAAGGGACAAAGAAGCAATCACACATGCTCACATGGGCTTGCACATGAACACCTCTGCACCGCCAAAAGCTGTCATGCCCAAACTTATCGCCCTTTAACTTGTAACATATTTACATTTCGAACCTACTCTAACTATTTATATCATTAATAAATATAAAATAAATAAGATTATAACAGATTAGCCATAGAATATGATTATTGTGATCGACAGTAATGAGTGTTGGTTTAGTTTTTTCATGGATTATATTCATCTATTTGAACTAAGAAGCATTAATGTATGTACTATTTAATATATATTTGCATGTGATATATTCCATCGATGCGTACCTACTAATCATTATATCCATCTTGCAACTACTTACACTGTGTTGGATCATTGGCTCCTTTGAAAGAATCCAAAGCTAGCATAGTCTCTCTCTCCCTCTCTATATGTATGTAGTTGGTTACTATCCTATTTAGTAATTTATTTTACGTGACACGACTACTAGCTAGTGTTCTTGAACTTTATAACTTTCGAAATAAACCCTTCAACCATCCATAAATTAACTTTTTAGTAAAAAAAGTTATGCATTCAAAGTATTAAATATCTAGACATTTAAAATCACTATTAATAATAACTTATAAATGATAATTATCTCTCCTTTGTTTTCTGAAAATGTTGGTTGATGTCTTAGAAAATCATAAAGTTGAGAGACGTTATTTTGACAGTTCTGGACATAATTCAAAAAGACTAAATAACCATCATATGAAATTCAACAATAGAAAAATAAAAAAAGGGGCAAAAATGGAATTTCATGGGCCGATCTATGCATTGGCAGGACATGGACATAACTTCCATATGCAATTTGGGTCCAATAATTTACCCCAAGGAAGGTGCATGCATCCTTATTTTTACATGCAAAAGCCTGCCCTATTTAAGCTCACCTCACCACAACAAAATTCATGCCTTCAATCTCTACCAATACTGCAAACCTAACCTCATAAACAAACAACATGGTGTCGAAAGCCGAAGTAGCCACGAAAACCGGGAAAGCCTCGTCCGGAGAGAGTTGCTTATACCAACAACACCAAAAGGTGTTGATTCAGTGCAACAAAGGAAAGGTGTCTAAGTTCAAGAGAAGCACCTCCGACCTCGAAGCCGACGGTGCTTCTTCCGCTATTCTTCTTCTTGCTTGCATCGCCTGTGCTCCTTATACTTCTGTCTAATGAATCTTCCCCTTGTTACAGTAGCGAACCTTAATTAGACATATATATACGTAGTCTCCTCTCACCACCTTGAGATTTCTGCTTATTGATCAGTGAACTAAACATATATATGTATTGTAAGTTGTAACAAGGGCCATGTACTGCATGCATGTGATGCTTGTTTCTTGTTTGTAAGGCGTAAGATGGACAAGTATTTAGTACTATTCTTTATTCGGTTCGGTTTCATTTACATGTATGACTTGTTTCTTTATATATTATTATTTTTTATGAAAGTTCAACATATATTATATATAAATAAACATATTTTAGAATTGGCTGAGTTTTAGTCTATAAGCTACACAAATAATATTCAAATGAACGCATATTGAAGTATAGATAAATCCAAATAACTTTAGATTTTTAAATTTTGCTCCAACTATAAATGAACATGACTCCATACAATTTTCACTATCAAGTGCAAAAGACATAGTTGGCACAATTATTTCTGGAAAAAATTATAAAATATAATCCTGTAATTGAGGTATATTGCCAAAATTATCATTATCGGCATATTTTCGTCCATTGAGGTAAATTGCCAAAATTATCAATATCGACATATTTTCGTTCAATATCGGCATTGTTTCAATTTTCTGGGCCCCTTAGATTTGATATAGAGAAGAGGATTTTTTCCACTTTAACCCAAAAAAAATCCACTAATTTATAAGTGCGGTCCACATTAAAAAAAATTTGTACTTGAATATCCGGTTCACATCCGTTCCAAAACCAATTTAATAAGAGGAGTCACTCTGAATCGGTCCGGAATTTGTACTTGAATATCCGGTTCACATCCTCTCCAAGTCCAATTCAATAAGGAGTCACTCTGAATCGGACCGGAGTTTGAACATCCCAAGCCTTAACCAGAGGTAAAGACGGTTGACGTCTTTACTTTCTGCATGGGCCGTTGGATCACACTCCTACTTGCGGGCCTGAGCTTTAAGATACGGCCCAACAGGATAAGCGATTTCCCCCGCCGTTTGCTCAGACCGGACAAAATGTGTTTTTCCTTCTCCTACCCATTCCCGCTTTCCCCCGCCATTTGCTCACTTTCACTTTCGAAAGCTACATAGTAGAAGAAAGAGAAGACGAGAAAAGAGATGAGAAGAAAGGAGAAGACGGAGGCAGACATGTTTGGGAGGATTAGGGCGTCGCCATTGTCGGTCGAATGCTTGGAGCTGGAGAGGCTTCCTTCCAAGATGCTTAAAGACGATTCTCTCTCCATCTACGGTGAGCCATTTCGATCTGTTGATCTTTTTTGTTGTCTGTATGTCTTCAATCTCCATCATCGTTTTCCACTTATTTGCGTGATTATACTGCTTGTTCTTGCTCGCTTTGTATGTCAATTTCGGCATCTCCTCTTCCGGTGTTCTAATTTAGTGGCAATTTAAGGGAATCTGATGTTTTGCATCAGGCAAATCACGATTTCATTTGTGACTTTTTCATCAACTGACGTTTCAAACTTAAATTGCATATGGAGATTATAACCAGTGCAAAATTCGATCTGATTTATCGATTTCCACTTGGAGATGATGAAATTAGGGTTCAAGCTAGGTTGTACTCTTTGTCTCGATTCAGCTTTGACTCGTGACTGTTTAATGAGTTCAATCAGAAACTTAATTGAAGTAAGGTTTTCGCAATTCTTCTGCTTGCTATGGGTTTTCACGTGGAGATTATTATTTTAAGAGTTGCAAATTGGATCTGATTTACCACATACCCACCGGGAAATATTTGAATCAGGATTGAAGCTAGGGTTTTGTGTTTATTCAGTTATGACTTGTGAATTTGCCATAGTTTTTTGAGTCAATTCAGAACCGTAGTCCATGACAATAGGTGATCCCAAGAAGACGTAGTCAGTTAACAAAATATTGGAACATCATTCTAGCTTGACTTGCAATATGACCTTTGATATAGAGAAAAATAAATTAACGCAAGGTTTTACTGCGTTTTGCAGAGACAACACTTCTGAAGCTCAAGCAAGGCTCTCAAAGAACAGTAACCTCACCAGATGAAATGGTAGCTGAACCTATACTAGACCATAACAAGTCAAGCCCTATCTCTGATGAGCCGATGAGCTCTGAGATGAGCACTGCAAGTGAAGGGGCAGTTACGGAGAGTTTATCAGCAGTGAAGTTGTTTAGTACCCAAAGCAAAGGAAACACATGCATTTCGAATTGTGACTCTTCCATCTCAACAATGCAAGAAACCAGAAATATGTCAATACTGTATATGTTTTCTAATTATAAGCAGTCTTCGTACCATTTGAAGGAGAAGGGTTTGCAAAATGATGAGGTGATGGATACTGAAGATGGGTGTTTGACAGACTGTGAAATCACTGATGTCTTAAGTTAGCACCACTGCAATGTTTTAATTATTCAGTTGCCTTTGCACTAATGCTCTTGTAATTTTAAAGTTGACAAATCCATTTGTTATGTTCCTTTTGGATCTTCAGCTTGTAAGATGATCACAAAATTCCGATAATATGTATGCATTCAATGATGTTAATTTATCATGTTTAACCATTGGAATGGAAGGGTGGTGTGTTTGCCTTCGAGATTTCGGTATTGTTCAACTGTCATTTTATGAACAGTTTTGCTCTCTCTCACTACTTGCTTCTCGAACCCACAAATTTTCAACAAAATACGATAAATAAATTTTGTACCAAATTATTAAGCTTGAAATAGTTGCTTACAGCAGGAGCTGATGAACTCAAATTTATGTGTTGTTTCTCCTGAAAATTCCTCTATAACACCACAAATTACAAAGATCACGCTCAATTAACAGGTAAAGCAAAGTGAGTATCGTGCCATTGAGATGCCTTACAATCTTACACAGATTGAGAAAAAATGCCTGCAGGGTAGAAATGAAAAATGATATTCCTAGTGTAGGCACTAGGGACCATTCACTCTCTTAACCATGGAGCTTGTGCAGATGTCCATTGACAGACCTCACCCTCTTTGAACCAGAGACCTGCCAGACAAAACAAATAATAAGTCCGTGTTAGGGTATATTTGGATGTTATGCATAATAACACAATTGTCAGTATTGTACTTTAGAACTAAACTATGCAGTATTTAGTGTATAACTTTCTTTGACAATACTATACTGTAATGGAGTGCATCCAAATTCCAAAGTCCAAACAACAGTTTCATTGGAATGTATCATAGGCCATAAAACATGTGGGATAAGGCTTGTGGTATGCATCTCGACAAGCCCTTACGACATTTTTAACAGGTAATTGGAATACATTATCATAATATTTTCTTTCAAAAAATGATTGCAAGACATTATTATGAACTGTAAAATCTACATCCATAACCAGACCACCTGACAAGAGATGATTCAAGAACAGAAAAACATAAATCAGTTTTAGCAGGTGATTGGAAGCGTAAGCAGTCACCTATTTCACGCTTGCCATTATCAGGGCTATCACTTCCATGAACCACATTCCTACAAGAAGAAAGCTCAAATTATACATCATTGGAAAATATTTCAAGGCTTGTGTTCATCACCATCAAATTGTGATACTAAATGATGCACAGTAGGTTGAACGAGGGACAAACCTTCCTGTTTGAACAGCAAGATCTCCTCTGATTGTTCCTGGTTCGGCTTGGAGAGGATCTGTCGACCCAATTAACTTACGTGCTGAAGCCACAACACCAACACCCTCCCATGCCTACAAATAAGCAACCTATCAACTTTCCATTTAGATTAAAAGTCGCACAAAAACAACAAGTCCATCCAACCAAACCGTACCATGCAAATGACGGGACCAGAAGTTATGTACTCAATCAGCTTTGGAAAGAATGATTTTGCCTTGAGATCCTTGTAGTGCTCCTATTATCCAGAAAATCATAATTACAATACAATAGAAAAGATTGAACAATCACCAGCAAAGTAGGTATAAGGGAATACTCCCCCTTAAGAAGGGATATCTTATCATTATGAACGACAAGTATGAACAATTCAACAATATAACAAAAATAGACTCAATGCAATCTTCTAATTGTTATGTGAGAGTTAATAGTATCATAATAAGCTACAGAAAGCCATTCTTGAGTCCAATTGTGATAATGCAAAAGACTGAAACATGAAAATCAAATGAAACCAAACCTCTGCCAAATCTTGGGGGCATTGAAACATCTTCAGTCCAATCAGCTTAAAACCTTTCTTCTCAAATCTAGAAATTATCTCTCCAACCTAACAAGAATTAACAATGACCCATAATTCAAATTCAGCTTCACTATCTAGATTGAACATCCAAATTACTACTACCAATAATAAGAATCTTACAAGACCACGCTGAACCCCATCTGGTTTCACCATAATGTAAGTCTCCTCAACTTTTTCCTGAAAAAAATAAGCAAATTAAACAAATTTCAGAGGCAATTTGAGTTAATTCCGATAATTAAGTAACAAGAAGGCTATGAGAGATACCATGGAGGCGACTAAGTGAGGGAGGAAGACATGCGTTTTCTTCTTCTGAGAAATGGGTGTTGAACGAGGGCATATAAGGGAATTTGAGAAAAGATGCGATGTAGGGCGGAAGGCAGCCAACTGTTGTTGGTTGTCACGGCGGAGGAGAAGGCTTCCATGGGGTTTCCGGTGAGCGTTCGCCGGAGAAGATACGTAAGGGCTTACTCCACACACTGCCATTGCTTCCATTGTATCTTCTCCCTTTACACCTCTGCTTCCCACACCTTCTTCAGCTAGAGAGGTGGTGTTTTTTTTGGATTGACAAGAAAGAGAACTTTTCTGTCACCTAACTATAGCACTATGGGCCTAGGCCCAACTAAGTTGTTCTACACCGGCCCAAATTGTAGGACCAATGGACTGCTTCACTGGTTACTCCCTTAGCTTAATAGGGCTTTTTTTTTTGTTCCATGTTAGAATTTCAGTCATTTTTCTCAACTTTTATATCAGTGTTTACCTATAACATTTTAACTTGATAAATTACTGATTATATTTATATATAGATTATATAATTCTTGTCATTATTCATAATATTTAGTAACAAATGAATTATTTATTTTGTAACGTTTAAACTATTTTTAGTATGCAATAGCTAGTATTATTTTGGTTTATTTTTTGAGAATTTATAATCCAGAAATAATTATAACATCCATTATATGATGACTTCAACAACTTTATGGACAACTATTACGGGATTATTAGGACAAACAAAGTGAATAAGCCAGCCAATAATTTACGGACCACCCACAAATGAAGAAAGTAAGTGAAAAATCAGCTAGCTAATAATTTATGGACCACCCATTAATGAGGAAAGTAGATAGAACAATTCTCCATTTAGCTTCAAAGCTTAGTTTTTCCTGATCAAATATCATTTTTGCAGGTGTAAGATAATGACCATCATTCATACAAGGTTTTAGTTTGAAATAAATGATATAGATTAATGATCATCATTCAAAAAGAAAATGGTTGTGGTCCTGTGGATCCTATCAAGCTAAGGGGAGTAACATGTGATCCTAGAATCTATTATCCTAATTGTCTCCTTCGGTGCGTTCTTCTGAAGAGTCTCCATCTGGGTCCTTCAATCTTTGGACCATTATCTGTCAATACATTGTGACCTGAATAAGTAAGCACTTTCTTTTTTCAACAAAGAAAACAAATATAGCATTCAAAGGCATTTTGAATCTCATGGTGAAGAGAGATGGTAATCAGTTTACCTTTTAACCTCCCTGCAAGGAAGAGAGCTTCTTCGGCAATGGGTCTCCATTGCTCGGCACACGAGTAGTTGATACCGAGCCCTACGCTTAGCCCTCTCAATAGATGCACCGTACGAAGAACGGAAAATAGTTCTTCAGGGAAAGCCTGAAAAATAAAAAAGTTGAAAACATGAATATGATTACTGAATCACTGACCTGACTCTTTTTAAACACAAAGCATCATGATACCCTATCAAGATATCAGTTCATCACCAGCAAGGTCAACCATAAGCTTTGTTTGGCAACTCTGTTGTAATGACTTCGATTTTTTAAAAATGGGAGGATCACAATTCACAAGTACAGTGGATTCAGTGCTTGTATAATTTCTTAGGGAATTTCAAAATAGTGCCATTATATAAATGAAATCCTTTAAAAGAGATGTGTATGAAATATGTACCTTAACTGCAATTTTCTGAATAGAAGACTCCTCCGCGAATGGTTGGAGCATTGTTACACCAGGTGGTAATTTTGTATCAAACATCGTTTGTGCCAACCTTAGCAACTCCATTTGTTCATCTTTACATTTGGCCTCGGTCTTGATACCAAGCTCCCTGTTGATGGCAGAGTGGAAGAAGACATTCAGGTTGTGTGGTAAGAGTCGTAAGACATGCTTATATGGTGATAATGTGCTAATAAGGTTTTGTACATTTCAGCTAACAGTATTTGTCATAAGCATTCAAAGAATGATAGTAGAAATTTAGGTCGGAGGACAAAGAGAACGACATTATAGGAATGCAAGTACCTGTAGCTTTGCTCAGCCTTTTGGGGATCATTATCTGCCATAGCAAGTACTAGTCCGGCATATCCAAGCCTGAGATCATCTGGGAGATCCTTCACTTGACCATAGTCCAGTAATGCAACCTGATGAGTGAGAAAAATGACGAAAGAGCATTTGGGAGAGAGCATCAGCCGAGAAGATTCAAGCTGGTGAAAAAATGCACTTATGCCGAGCATCTATATCGCGTGAACAGATTGTATGCAAGAAAAGAGAGCACGGAGTTGGCTAATGGAACCAAATTTCAGATAATAAGGCTAAGATGTTAGTTTTGATGCTCATCTCACCTCAGAATCTTTGCATATTAGGATATTTCCAGGATGAGGATCTGCATGGAAGTATCCACTTTTTAGTATCATCTGCCCATATGCTAGTGCTAAACTTTTAAGGATACTCCTGTGTATTTAGAGTAATCAGCACCACATAAGGCGTATCATTGCATAAATGCAAGCAATTGATTCTAGATATGATATGAGCAATAAAGGGCTGAAAAGGCCCATACTCTCTGAAATCAAGAGGCTTACTCCTTTGCAGTGGCTACAATCTTACTTCCGGGATCTATGCCTCTCCTTGCTATCTCATCCTCAATTTTCAAGATCGGAACACCGTCAATATATTCCATCACCAATACCCTCCTTTATATCCAAGAGAAACATATTGAACATGACTATGTTGTCAGTAACTGAAAGACACTCATTAGTGTTTTCTAGACTTTCTTTAAAACTTCAAACATAAAATTCAACTGAAGCAAAGAGGGATTCATTGTATAACCTGGTCACTAAATCCTGCATAACCCGTGGGACTATAACTGGACTCTTTTTGTTGTTCTCATACAGATATTGTTGAATTTTCTTCATTGCATTAGCTTCCCTTGTAAAGTCAAACTCATATCCAATCTACAGCAGGAGATTACATGGAGAGATAATTTTAGACCGACAGTAAAGTGCACACATGACCAATTTACGTTGTGTACGTTTCTCTACCACATCAAAGACAAAAATGAAATTATATTACCCAAACAGCAATGTAATCAAGCAAGGAATCTTTGGGGAAGATTGATAGCATTATATAGAAATGAAATCATGAAAACTAACGGATTTTCTTTTTTTCTTTCCCAAGCACAATCATAATTATAAGCAAGTTATATGAATACACTAGAGAAAGTGCAGACCTGTTTCTCCATCTCTTTGGTCACTGAGTAGAAATCAAATTTGACATCTGTCTTTTGTATGTAGGAAGCAAAAATTTGCAGATTACGAATATCAGTCAGCATCAGGTTCTGTATACCAGGATGTTGCACCTGTAACATAATCCATGGTAAGAATTTTGAATCCATACCAAATCTTTGCTCAACTATCTATGAGGTTACATTTACCTTTACAACAATATCACTTGTAACACCTCTTATTTTGGCACGGTGAACCTGGAATTAGAGTAATAAGTCACAAAGATCACATCTTCAAAGAATGGAAAAATATTAACTGCATGTCTATATGAAACTCAGATCTCTCATTTGACACTAAGTAGCATTTGGTAAAACTAAAGGTATCATATACAGCTCAGGTATGTAAAATCTATATGTAGGGACTGGGGAGTTTCTTCAATCAAGATCTTTAAAACGGAAAAACGCCAACTAAACATCAATAGCCGGGTTCGGTAATGCCATCCCCCGGATCAATTCTAATTCCTCAAACCACTGACCAGAAGCCACCAACCGGTATAGACCGAGAATTGTTTATTCTTTCTAGTGAATCCACCTGGTTTCAATATCAAGACTCTTCCTTCAATTGACGGGTCACAAAGGCTAGCACAATTGCAATTTCAAGCATAAAAGATATAGAAAAACACCATGATTGGTAATGTCAAAAATCCTAAACTAGATGAAGGAAGAGATAGAGGTGGCCAATTGGCTACAGTTTATTGCATTCGGCTTCGCCTTAGATAAGGTACCTGTGCAATTGAAGCAGATCCCAAAGGATTTGGTTCAAAATTTTCAAAAATGTCATCAACACTTCGACCCAGCTCCTTTTCCAACACTTGTAGAACATCATGATAAGGTGTAGCAGGAGCTTGGTCACACAGGGTTACAA
The DNA here is from genome assembly GCA_033239125.1 of Fagopyrum homotropicum. NCBI lineage: Eukaryota > Viridiplantae > Streptophyta > Magnoliopsida > Caryophyllales > Polygonaceae > Fagopyrum > Fagopyrum homotropicum. The sequence continues at coordinate 24,766,544 of BSWB01000006.1, forward strand.
GCCGTTTCACCCACGCAGCAGGGGCCAGATCAGGCTTCCCAATGATTTGAGCAACCTAAACCAGGGGTCAAAATACCCCGGAAAAGAAAAAAAAAAGAAAAGAACTAATCAGCAGAAAACTCGTCTGAGCTCCTAACTGAATATTGCCAGTGAATCATCCTAAAGAGTTAGTCCAAAGATGGTCACTTGCAAACTAACACTTGTACACCCAAGTGCAACGTCAGAAACACTAAATTCAATCCAAAAGATAGCCCCCGAGGAAGTTAAACTGAACTGAATCACATTGATTTAAAGCAAAATTTATCATAATACAAAACCAAAACTTCAACGTGGTCACCTCATTTCTGATATCATAAAAAAGGATATGTATACCTAGCATTCTAACAACCCACTTTAAACAAACAATTCTCAAAGATAATGAGGGCATTCAATTAAAAATATGCTTCTATTGTTCAAGTTCCAACATCAACCCTAAATACTAGTTCAAAAATTCCAACATCAGGAAACAAAAAAGAAATTCCTTTTTTCCTTTTACCTTGAGAAAAAACCCACCAAGATCGGAGCACATGTTGTATATCTTGTCAGCTGCAAGCTCGTGCTGCCTTTCCCACATTTCCTCTTGCTTCTTTGCATCCTTCACTAATCCAACCCTAAGTTGGAACACCTAATCCGCAAGTACCCAAATGCAATTACCATAATATCCACAAAATTCGCACAAAAAACCTCAAATGCCTAACAAAAAAAAAGAATCCATAAAGAGAAAGACAAGAAGAGAAAAGTCTACAGAACAATTAAAATTAAGTACCTTATAGCCAGTGTAAATATCAACTGTACGAATCCAGAACTGAAAAGATCGTTGCCAGGGTTGAAGATTAGTTGACAGATTCTGACGAAAATCATTGAAATCAAACCGCGGAATAGGGGCAGGAGGATTACTCATTGAGAAAACTGAACTGGGTTTTGGGTTTTCCAACGAATATTTTATAAATCTAGATTTTATTTCATTGGTGGAGCATCAATCGGAAGGGCCCTGCTAAGACCATGTACCCACGTTTAATAAACAATACACCGGAATTTCCTTTCTCACATGGACAGTATTTGTGAATATATCTTATTTGAGAAGCACATGCAAGTTGATGCGGAGATGTGAAGTTCAAATCTTCAAAATTTCTGTCTGAAGCATTGTGGGGTTTGTTGTTTGTTTGGTTACTTCATTTTGTTTGCGTGTGTTATTTGGTTTAAGATAAGCTTTTTCTTTTATAAAAAAAAATAAAGTGTTCCAAGCAAAACAAGACCTTCATTTTTAAGAGAAATATTGGCACAATATGGGTATAGAGGTGTCTAATTGTACAAAATTACTTCTTTAGAAACGGAAAACTTATCAACCACACTTTCTTAACATTAATCTTAAAAGTTGACAACCCCATAACAATTAACCAATTTAGACCAATCAGTCTCTTCTCAACGATTTATAAAATTATTGCAAAAAATCGAATGAAACCCGTTATGTCAAAACTCATCCACCCTCTCCAAGGGACATTTGTTACTAAACGTACGATCGATTTATGATAATATACTTATTGCCCACGAAATTTTCCACTATTTCCGAAGCAAAAGTGGTAAGGAAGGCTGGACGACCATCAAACTCGACATGGAAAAGGTTTACGACTAAGTAAGTTGGGAATTTATTATCCATATCTTACAAAAGTTTGGCTTTAATAAGAAATTTGTGGGATGAATTACATAATGCATTTCCACAGTCTCTTTCTCGATTCTTGTTAATAATGGCCTAACGAATCAGTTCTTGTTTGGAAAAGGACTTAGACAAGGGGACCCCTTATCATCTACCTTTTTATTTTGGGAGCTGAAATCCTGACACAAATGCTACAAAATGATTGTAATAATTACGACAACCACGTTGAATTTCCTGTTTGTAGGAACACTACTTCAATCCCCTTTCCGAACTTTGCGAACGACATGATCATCTTTACAAAATCAAACTCGAACTCTTGTCGTAGAATGAAAGAAATTCTTGAAGAATATTGCTCTATTTTTGGACAAAAAATAAATTACTTCAAATCAGCTTTTCAAACCACCAAAAATACTCTCATAAATACTATCACCGAAATCAAGGATATCCTTAACATGGAACACTCAACCTCTCTTGATTACTATCTTGGATTTCGTATTATTAATGGTAGAGTGAATAAGGAGACCTTCAGTAATATTAACAATAAAACCAAGCACCAACTACGCAAATGGAAAGCAAACTCACTTTCACAAGAAGACCGAAATATACTTATAAAGCATAACCTCGAAACCATTTCATCCTTTGTTATGCAAGGATTTATGCTCTCAAGGCACAATCTAAACAAACTTGACAAGACATATAAAAATTTCTTTTGGAATAAAGACGACAATCATAGACCACTAATTAGTTGGAACTCAATTTGCAAACCAAAAAAAAAACGGTGGACTCGGGCTAAAAAAGACCCTCACAACAAATAAAGCCCTCCAAATGAAACTATTTGGAAAATCCTAGCCGAACCTGATAACATATGGGTGAAAATTATTAATGAAAAATACCTGAGAAACACTAACATCCTACAATATCATCTCAAAGGACCAACGTCATGGCAATGGAAAAACCTCAATAATTTAAAAGCCGAGTTCAAAAACGAATTATTTGTCAGGTAGAAAACAAGAAAACCATTAATTTTTGGCAAGATAATTGGGTCACAACGACTCCCCTGATCAACAAATGACATACAAGACAGATTATACTGGAGAAATAGCTCGAATGGCTGGTTCTCCACTAAAGCAGCCTCGAAAATGATTGATAAGGAGTTTGGATGGTCACCTGACTATTCATGCGATTGGATTTGGAAACTTGACATCCAACCAATAATAAAAGACTTCATATGAAAAATCTCTAAAAGCGGGATCCCAACTAAAGCCAAACTCAGAGAAAGAAGAATGGAGGTTACATCTAACTGTGAATTCTGTAATCATCAGCTCGAAGACATTGCACACCTTCTTTTCGAGTGCCCTTACAACAAAAAACGCAAAAAAATTGACAAAACTATCATGACAAACCTTAATACCATCAACACATATAATAAAAAACCGCACAAACGACTTTTGGAAACTAAGAATAAGATCGGAGCAACAAACTTCGCAAGCCTAACCACCATATGGTGGAGCATCTGGTTTTTCAGAAACAATATCATTTTCATCAATGATGTTGTCGGATCGGATCACAACATCGTCAACTTCATCATTACACAGATCTAAAATTAGAAAAACTACTCCATTGATAATGACATTAACGAATTTAAATATACCCAAATGAGCAATACATCTACCACAAGAAAGAAAACATATCAAATGGGATAAACCAAAATCTGGTTTCCACAAACTCAACTTTGATGGATCAAAACTCGATTCGGGAATAACATCTATTGGTTTTGTTATACAAAATCACAACGGCAAAGTAATAAGCTTGAACTTTAGGAAAAACAATTTTAACTCAGTAATTAGTTTAGAAGCCTACGCGCTGAAAGCTGGCCTTAGTGAAACAATAAGGCTCAACATAAAAAAGATCGAAATTGAAGGTGACAATTTATGTGTTATCAAGGCACTACAAGGACTTTGGAGCTGTCCATGGGAGGTCGAGATGATCCTATTTGACTCCCGACTGGATCTTCGCTTCTTTGAGGAAGTTCAGGTCAGACATGTGTTCAGAGAAATCAACTGCGTTGCTGACCGATTGACCCATTTGGAAATTTTGAACCCCAACACACACTTTTCTAACGATCCCGAACTTCGAGTTCTCATCCGCAATTATGCTTTATGATGACCTACCTCTAGAAGATAGACCGTCCTGATCTCTTTCCGTTTTTTTTTAAAAAAAGACCTTCAATTTCATTTTGTCAGTTCCCCCGCTTTTCATTAACTAGATCATCCTCAATTCTATTCAATATCGTTGCTTTTGGAATTCCTCGATGTAATTTTGTGTATTTTCTTTTTCTTTTATGGTTTTTTTGTGACGGTTAGTCCATTTGCCGATTATTTTCGACCTTTTATATATTAGATCGAACCGCTTTCCATTATTAAAAAATATGTCACGGGCTCATGATGACGAGTGGATAGAAAAACCAGATATACAACCAAACATTTAGAATTTACTATAGAAAATATATTTAAAAAATGGTACGTCAATTTTCAACTAAGGTAAAATTAGATAAAAGTGAAATATATAATAATTATGCATTATACAAGGCTCCATTTACTGTTTTGCGCATACACAAAACACATGAAAAGTAGCATAGATAATACACTCTCGAATTTAGTCAATGAAACAATACAAGAATATTTAACACCATTCTTCAATCTTCATGCGTGGAAAGAAAAAAATGGGTTTGAGTGGATTCACGAAGATTGCAACAATCTGGAGATCTCATATAACATAAACAACTAGTTTTTCAAAAGATAAACTTCATCAAAAGATAAACTTGAAAGTGGGAGGAGGACAACAGAGGATAAAATGGCTAATTAGGTATTTTATCACTTTTATTCTATTAAGTGATCGTTTGGTTGGAGCGGTGGAATGGAAACGGGATGAAATCGGATAAGGGTAAGGAAAGGAAATGAAAATGATGTGATTATATTTATGTGTTAAAATACCTCTAACCAAACATACTTTTTGATTGATTCGAAATCATTCCGTTACCGGGAATGATTTCTAGCGCTTTCAAACGAGCCCTAGAGTACTCGTAGCATAAACAAATATACTCCTTAATAGAGTAATAATGGTAGTCAATTAGAGTAATAAAAAAATTAGAAGGGTCTACAACACAAAATCCCATAAAAATAGCCTACTTCATTCAATTCTTTCAACAACATATTAAACGGAAAAAACTAAGGCAAACATCGTGAAGTTTATTTTTGAAGGATTCAAACTTGACTTTGAGAAATATCGGTCGGCTATGTTTTAAAAAATCACAAGAAGACAATGTAAGTCTTGGTGCTAAGAAAAATTACCATAACTCGATAGTTAAAATGAAGATTCACATTGTCAAAATAGACTTGAAAGATATAATCAAACTTATAAATCTAAAGAACGAATATAGGTTTTGGTGTGCTTTGGACATTCTAAGGTCGTTGGAACTATTCATGGGGTGTCGAGGTTCTTTTAGCCGACTCCACATTATAATTTCGCTCATTCGATGAGGCCCAAATTAAATATACTTTTCAAATAAAATAATTGTGTGGATGACCGTCTAAATCATGTAGGACACTCGACCACCCATAACAACGTAGTCTCGAGTGCACACTACCCAACAACTTAATATTCGGACAAACATGACGTAATAATAAGACACAAACTTTTGTTCCTCGATAGTTATTACTTCACGGTTTCCTATAATTAAGATAAGCAAATTTTACCATATCCAAACACCTCTGATTTTACCACATGACATCCTCCCGTTAATCCATCTCATATTACGCCACATGTCGTCATCAGGTTATGCCACCTCATTTTCCGCCATAAGCTATCATATTATACATATATGCACCATATTTAGACCTTATAATATAATTGAATAATAACTTGTTATATGAATTAAATGATTACAATTTGTTAGGAAATAGTTGATATATGTAATATACTTTAGAACACACCTAAGTGGAAAGTGTATTTCTATATTGCAAAGATCGAGAGAAAGATTTTTCATATCATATTAAGATACAACTAAAGTTTATAGCATATTTTTTTAAACAAATCACACAATATTAAACCTTGATATATGTATCATTTATATCATAATATAAATCAATGTTATATTTTAGTTATGCATTATCACAATCTTCTCTCATTCCAATTCTCATCGGTTTTTACTGGATGATTGTGGTAAGTATGTAATTTTTTTTTTATAATGGTGTACAAAGTATGTACTTTTCTAATATAGGTGATTTTTTTTCTAATAATTCTAGGAAGAAGGGGGGAGGGGGAATTACATACTCAAGTTCATGTACCCAACTTCACTCACATACCCAACTTTCACTCACGTACCTAACTTCATTCACGTATTTAACTTCACATACCCAACTTTACGTACCCAACTTCACTCACTTACTCAATGTTAATTACCCGATTTTAATATATGAGCCTTATAGTAATTTACCCAAGGTTTCATCCCACCTGATATAGGGTTGTAGGACTTTTATTCCGGCGGCAAGCTTCATTCCCGGAGGCAACAAGCTTTATTCTCGGCAATAGCGAGCTCGATTGACGTCCGACAAGGGCGGTGGTTGCTACTGGTTCTAGATTGACGATTGCGGATGTTTTTGGTTCTAGATTGACGACAGGGGAGGTGGTTGATGTTGGTTCTAGAACGACAATCCTGTTGGTTCTATATCCGCTCAAAATAGACAAAGAAGATGAGGGCTTGGTGGCGATGGCTTTTGCTGGCTTTGCGGGTTTGGATCGACGAAGAGAGGAGGAAGACATTGCCTACTGTAGTTATTAACCCTCTTATTTATTAATAAAGATTAATTGAAAGAGTTAATTGATAATTTTAATTTAATTGAGTTCAAGCCCAATCGATTTAATAAAGCCCAAGTTCAGTTTAGGCCCACACGAGTTACATAAGCTCATGCTCAATCCAAAATACAAATGTTGCAGCTAATGAGTATCGAACTCTAGGCAACAAACCCTTCCTCCCCCATCTTTATATCAAATGGGCTAATTAAACTTGTGTATTGTCTAGTTGATACATAATATTAATACACAATTTTTAGTTACACAATGTTAATACACAATTTCATTTACACAATGTGTATACACAATTCCAATTACACAATATTAGTACACATTTCCAATTACACAATATTAATACACAATTTCAATTACACAATGTTTATATACACACTTTCAAGTTTCAATTAAAATGTCAAATACGTAGCTAACAAAATCGATCAATTTCAAATTACACAAGTCCGATTGTTTACACAAGGTGGAGTTACATATACTCAAACGAGTTGCACAACCCCAAAAGTCCGTCATTTACACAAGGTCGCGTTATACAAGTCCAAGCCCATCGAGTTACAAAAGTCCAAGTCCATAGAGTTACACAAGTCCAAGGTCATCGAGTTACACAAGACCAAGCCCATCGAGTTACACAAGTACGAAGCACATCGAGTTACACAAGTCCAAGCTCATCGAGTTACACAAATATATTTATTATTTTAATAATATACCCCTTATTTATAGGGCTGTGCATACGGTCCAGACCGGACCGGTGGACCGTAAATTAAGAAAACCTTGGACCGTAGACCGGACCGGACCGATCCGTAACGGTCCGGTCCGGTTCCGGGTTGGACCGGTTTGTACATAAATTATGCAATTTTGAATATTGCGGACCGGACCGGATTGGACCGGTTTGTACCTTAATTGTGCAATTTTGGTGAGGTTTTTCGGTCCAAAACCGGACCAGAATGGACTGGATCGGACCGAACCGGACCGGAAATTCGTAGTTTACGGTCCAACCCGGGTTATGGTTTTATACGGTCCAAAAAATCGGACCGGATCGTAACCCGGATTTTCAAAAAAAACTGGACCGTAAATTCCGGTCCGGTCGGTCCGATTTTGCACAGCCCTACTTATTTATAAAGTCGGGTGTTCTATAATTAATCAAATTTGAGCAATTTGTGAACTTTCAAAACTCTGGGTCTTTCCTGCATTTATAAAACATGGTCAAAATCTGTAATTAAATTTATAAGGGTATATTTGTAGATTTACAAAAACTAGGGTCATAAACGCAAATATGAAATATGAATAGTTATTTGTAATTTACCCTAATTTCATCTTAACCCGTTAGGGTTTCTTGCGTGCTTCCTGATGAGGCAGTTCTCCAACAGATGGTCCAAGTTCAGCTCAGCAACGACAGCTTCACCCAGAAGGCGAGGGGGCGATTCTTTTGGCGGCGACACCCTTAGCGGCGACTCCCTTGGCGGCCAGAGTAAGTGCTGGCGAGGGCATCAAGCAAACCTGCGGCAACTCCTCTCGTATCGTTGAATGTCTTATCTTATCGGCGATGATGGGGCTTGGGAGGCCATGGCGGCGTAATCCTGGTGCCGGCACTGGCGCGACTGTAACACCCCGAATTCTCAGAACTCGGGACATTACTAGTTGGGACCTCACAATGGGTCCCGACCTCAGTTTGACAACAATATTACTAGGATCTTGCAACAAGACACAAATAAGAAAAACCGAAATTCATAAAAATACATTTGTAAAAGGATGAATGCAACAAAGTCTAACAACCTATCGTACTTAAACAACGGAAAAAACTAACTGTCTTAACAAAAGGAAAGACAACAAAACAACAATCAACACCCCCACTCTAAGGAGTACGGAGACCCGGCTGACCACTACTTCCGGATCACTCAGCTGCTGTTCTAACCTGTTGTAAAACTAAAACCACAACAAAACAACCATTAGCTAGTTATCTAAACATTAGAAGAATAATAATAGCACACACACACATAAAATAAGAAACACTCATCATGCTTTCAAACAATCCATTTATTATCTTCATTTAAGTCATTCACTCTAATGATACTTATTTTGTGATACGAGGGATTCCCAAACCTCGCCTCCGCCCCCGTGTACCCATCAGGAGTGGATCCAATGCATCTCACCGTGTACCTGTATGGTCTGGGTATAGAGAACCTCCCAGTCTCCTGGCAGAGCTGGGCAGTGATGTCACGACCCGTTATACATACACTTGGACCTTAACACATAATAACAACGGTCGTCCTAACAAGTTGTTATTATAAACACACATCGCACACACCACCATTATCATTCAACTAACATCCAGAAACCGGCTAAGTAAGTCGCATGGACTTACCTTGATCAAAAATCGCTTTCTCAAAACTCAACTCGGTCTGAACCCGTGGTAACTCAAACGCCTGTCAAATAAAGCATGTGGATCAAAATCCCATCCAGATGTCCAACCTCATGCGAAGGAATTACGGAAAAAGCTCTCTTACGGTAAAAGACCATTTTACCCTTAGTGCCGAAAATCCGAAAAAGTCTATCATTTAGTTTACTAATTCCTTCTAGGACCTATGTCCTAAACCTAATTTTCATCGCAAAGTTTAGTCAGGTTTTAGAAGAGTTATTGAACATTTTTAATTTACTCTATAGTCGTTAAAGCTTGATTTTAGGTTCATATACGCATCTTGGATAAGGTTATAAAAATTCCGAAAAAAAAATCCTAGATCCTCTATGATATGCATACTAAGCATAGGGGTAATTATCACTCACAAAAACTTAAACATAATTCTCCCATAAATCTCCAAAGTGGGAAGGAAAGCTGAAAAAAAATCCATACTTAGTCAATTTTCCCTTGCTGTAAAAACAGCCCAATTGTCCTACTTTAGGACCTCGTAAATCTCAATCCGACCGTTAACTTTCTCTCAAATTTTAACACATTAGACTATGTTTTGCAATCTACAACATATTAAAAATTCAACGGTGGATGTTCATTCTAAGGTATCGAAACTAGATCCTAAAGTCAATAGGTCAAGACTGTAGCATAAAGTGTGCAGGAGGTCCTAACTTCGATTCTCCATGTTAGCATATGTTTCCCTCATTTCTACTAGAAGTCTCCAGTTCGAATCTCACAGAACATATTATACATGAACCCTATTGAACCATTTTATGTTCAATTCTCTCTTATACTGAACTTCAATAGCATTCTCTATGTCTCGTCTAACTACCCTATATACTGCTCTCATCCCTTACTCAACAACTACAACATACACACTATACCGCACAAAGGTATTAGGCTTAGACATTAGATAAACACTGACCTGCAGCAGGGATGACTCGGTTTGCTGTAAATCTCCCAACGAAGAGCCAGCTTTGGATAAGGCGGCATCAGATTAACAACGGAATGGTTACTGCAATCCAAAAGAAGAGAGGAGGGTGGAACCGTACTGCTTACCCGGATTCTAATTCACTGCAGGCTGGAGAAGACCTTCCTTTCCGGCATCGTTTCGATGGGAGTGCAGTGGGTCGAAACTGCAGCAGGTCCGAATGCAGCAGATCCAGCGGCGTGTGCAGCAGGTCGGCACGGTCGCTGTTGCAGCCGGTTGGGTGCGGTCCTGGCTAAGGCGACGCGCACAGAAGGCTGGCAATCGTGAGGTACGAGAGAAAGCAAAGCAGCAGCGGCGGCAGGTGAGGCTTCTGGTTCCCGGCGAAGGTGTGGTGGCGTCCCAGCGGTGTATCCGCTCCGGAGGTGAGGTTGCGCAGACACGGCGGAAGGATCGTTCTCTTCAGAAGCGTGAAGCCAGGCTGCGGTAGGTAGGGTTAGATTAGCGTTGATTAGATTAGGTTAAAAGATAATTAGGTTAAATGATAATTAGGTTAAATTTTTCAGCAATAGGGTTAAGTTACATTGTGGGCTGGCTGAAAGCTAAGTGGGCCGGATCTATTGGGCCAGAATTGGGCCTGCTCCCCAATTATACAAAAGCTGAAGTGAAACATAAAAACTCGTACGGAATCGTTGAAATGTACGGAAATTATTTACGGACCTATTTACGGAATTATATACGTTATCATTTTATGTGAATCAAGGTCACATAAAATGATAGAATTTAATATCATTTTCTTTTATTTATTTATTTATTTTATTTTATTTTATTTTTTAATGATTAAGGTTGGCGGATCGGAATCCGGTTTGATCGGGTATTAAACGGAAATTAAAAATTTTCAGTTATTACATCAGTGCCCTCTTGAAAGAAGTTTCGTCCCGAAACTTAGAATAATATTCCTAATCACACGACTTTCTTGGTATATCTTGGTATCATTAAAATTTCGTTTTCTACCATGCAACTACTCAATCATGATACTCGGCATACATGAAAAGAAACACAATCACTCAGTCTAAGGTAAAACATGAAAGTTAAACAACACAGCATCCGAGTGCTAACTCGCCGATACAGAAGTAATATCTATCCTCGCAAAGAACTCAGGGTAACTACGTCTAAAACTCTCCTCTATCTCCCAAGTAGCCTCATCAGCTCCTCGTCTAGACCACTGGAACTCTACAAAAGCATCAACCGGCTAAATTTTCTGATCTTCATAGTTGACGACGTATCTTGGATTCGGTAGGTACTCTCTCAACGGTTTGGTTTTCTAAACTTACTTCCAGCTCTTTTGATGACTACCAAACTTTTCTTCCACTGGGCCCACTTGCTTTTTCCTTTCGAAAGTTCCCGGCTATCGATTCTGAAATAGTGATCTTAAACTTCTATCGGCACCTTACTAAGTGCCTAATGCTCTTTGTAATACAACCCGCTTGGCCCGGTTTTCTCAATGTGACCTTATCGGATCGTTCCTAAATTAATGGTTTTCACATACTTCTTGTCAAGCTTTCTAATTTATATAACTCAAAACAAATCACACACCCAAGTGGACTTTTTCATATAGATCTCTAATTCCTTAACTTGAAATCATAGTTAACCTAACATTGATTTTCTTCATCTGTGGTTTATGGACCTACCACGCTTCTGGTGTAACACCCATTAGTCACAATGGTGTCTTTCTAAGGGTCAACAAGATTTACCCCGCTCCCGCCTATACTTCCCTTCTAATACTAGCAAGATTCTCTTCAAACAGACCCTTACTCTCTTACTCAACTGTAGTCTGTTCTTACCCAACCAGTAAGCAACTTCTAACCCGGTTCTCTCCATATTCTTATATCATCCCAGAAGGTTGTTGTTGCCTACTTGGGGAATCTCCGAAGTATCGGTAAAGTTACCTCTTAAATCTGCAGTCACTAATGTCTCTTCTTAACGGTACCTACTCGTCAATACCAACCAACACTTACACATCCTCAGCTGACGTCGGTCCGTCTATAATTGACTTACCTCAATATCCCGGACTTACTCTTTTCATACCTATACTGGCGTTAAATTCTTGGTGAGCATCATCTGCCCGATTAATCCTTTCATGCTTCGCTAATTCGTTTTATCTTCCACACTTCTGTTTCTTTAGGCTAACTCTACTTCTCGAGCCCCACTGGGTCATTCATCCTGACATAAATAGTCATTCCAAGTCTTCAACGATGGCTGATAAGTGTCTTTGTAGTTCTGGTGACTTTAATTATCATCAGCTTGCAGTTCCCCTTGCATGGACCGTCGGTGTTGATGATTTAGGTCCCGTGATAATTGGGGTTACCTTGGATTTTCGAGTCTACCAAGGCCGTTATCCTATATACATTCCTTCGCTGGTGTTACCGGCAATATTGCCTTCATGCAACTCCGTTCTTTCCGCTACAAGGTTTCACTCTTTGGCACCGGCATTGCGATTTCTTTCAAATTCCTATATCTTTGAGGAGGTCAAAACCTCTTCACACTTGTATAGTCTACATCTTGTTTCTATACTCCTTGTAGGTATCCATTCCATATACTTTAGATCCTCATATCCGGGTCGACATTTTATCTCTTTTGGTCTCTGAAGCTCGTCTTGTGAATTCTTCTACTAGGTAACTCATCTTATACGTTCTTCTTCTCTACATTGGTCTCTAACTGTCTATTGATCATTACTACCCATTATGTGTTGGAACTTCAGTTACTTTCTACTCTTGCATAGATTTCCTACGGACATCCTCATCTCAAGACTTTATTTAATTTTAGCATGACCCGCATTTTGATACATGACTTTCCTTCTCACCGGTTAAGTTATATGCTTGGTTTACACTTAATCCATCATAGTGTCCTCAGTCCGATAGTATGATTTTTATTAAACATCTAATGGTACCATTTGTATACGACACCTCAGATGCATATGATTTTCTCACCAATCAAATTTTTCGCATTGCATTTATTATGTTTCCCTTGTACTCATGTCGCTTTACCTTCTTTAAATCTTTACCCCGTAAGATAGTTAAATCCCTTTGAGTTTTCTCGTACACGCTTTACAAAGCACGTTGGTTGGTCTTATTACTTTATCAACTCTTATGTCATCCGTTGAGCTTGAATTTTCATCGGAGTACCACCATTTCTCATTACTTTTATATAGACACATTTCGGTAATTATCTTATTGGGGTAATACCGGATCTATTAACAACCTTTAGTCATTCAACTTTACTCCTTCTCCTATCTATACTAGCCAACATGCAGATTCTATCTTCAATCACCTCACGACTCTATGAGACATATTACCAAGATACTAAGGTCATAATCTCTATGTTGCTGCGTCTCTATAACTCTAGTTATTCTGTGTGATATCTTTAGTCAAAAAGGCTTCCTCTGTAAACCTCGGGAGAGCACCATCAGTCTCATATGTGTGGCATGTTAAGCACCTTCTGTCTTGATTGACGTTGGACATAATCAAAATCATCTGCTTCTTCTTACTCCTCTAGTTCTTCTTACAGGGATCCCTTTATACTAACTTTGATATGTATCTTTCCTTATTCAGTAGTAAGCAACTACTCACCACAATTCTCTTTACACCATCACTATCATCAACTGTCATTACCGACCGTCCAGAGCTTCTCTTTAAATTCTTTATTAGAGTTCTCATATTGGACTCATTCAATGTTACCATCAGGGTTACTAGTACTTGTTATTGATTTAACTTCACCATTGTCGTCGTTGATCTCTGGAAGAAATTTTCCAGACGTCGATAAAATTCCTTTATAACCTTGTAGTTATTCTTATCTGTCAACCAACCATCACTAGTTAGCCAACACGTGTAAATTCTCTGTTGTTACCAATTAGTATGTAGTTGACCTTCTATAAGATCGTAGACTTACTTTTCTTCTATCCCTTTCGAGGTTTGATATATCAGGTGAAAATATATTTCTTCCCTTTATACTCCTTTAGCTCCTTCTACAAACTACACTCCTATAGGAGCACTATACTCTTACTAGTCTAGCTGGATATTCGTCTTCCGTCAACGGACTTATCGATTCTTCCACAATAAAGTGTAGGTATTCCTCCATGATTCTTTTAACCCGAGTTATTGTCCACTTGCGGTTCTCTTTTATGACCCGCTAGTGTTATTAACCTAAATCTCTTCGTGAATGAGAAGTTATTAGAGACCCTCGTGTTCACCAAGACCATTCTCCTACACTCTTATTCCTTGACTGTTGTTTGTAATGCTGCCTTTACAGAAACTGATTATTGTTGTATCACGGTCTAGGTCGAAATTCTCGTGTGTCCTACGAGATCACTCCACTTCCATGTTGGTGAGATCTACCTTTCCATTTCTAGCAACGCGTAAGTTTCCAAGTTGCAGCTATTAAATTCTCCCTATTTGGATGGATAATGTATCTCGTGTTGACTTCCATACTTTTGACTGTCTCGGTTATCAATCTGGATTGTGGTCTCAAGTAAAATGTTGAGAGTGATCATATTCCGCCTTGCTTTTGGCATCAACTTTCACTTCCTAGCCTGTCAGTGAGCTTAAATTTTATGTCTCTTTTCTTGATCGCTACTATATCTCCCTTTTGACTTTCATGTCTATGGCAATTTCCGACGTCATCCTCTTCGTTTGTGAAGTCACTTTACACAACTTGGAAGAGCTTCTAAGTTGTCGTTCTCAAAATTCCCTAGTTGGCGATCATTCCTTGCTTCTCCGGAACTACTCTCTTGTATATCCTTCATTTGATCCCGTTGAGTTGACTCAGGTTTCGCTTGCCATTTTCGTGGGCATTATCTTGTAGTCTTCACTCTTCCATCTCCATGTTCCTCAACGAGTTCACTTCATTGATCGGGTGTTCGCCTAACTTAATGCTCATAAGCTTAGCATACTTAAGTGTGTCAACTGAATGAGGATCTCATTCGGTTATCTCCATTAAGGGCATAATATAACTATAAATTTCTACTAATCTTCTGCATATATTTATTTATACTACATATCTTTATAATCAAGTTATCACGTGCAACAAAAGTAAAACCTAAAGTCCAAACTAAGCATACTGAGATCCGCGGTAGTAGTGGTGGTCAGCCGTACTTTTCTATCCCCAACCAGCTTATGCATGCATTTGAAAACCAAAAGTTCTTTTTAAAACTCAGATCCCTTTTCGGGTTCTGCTTAAGTACTTTATTCGGTCTTTCATAAGATTTCAAGTGCCATTGTTGCCAACCTAGAGCTCTGATACCATGTTGTAACACCCCGAATTCTCAGAACTCGGGACATTACTGGTAGGACATCACAATGGGTCCCGACCTCAGTTTGACAACAATATTACTAGGATCTTGCAACAAGACACAAATAAGAAAAACCGAAATTCATAAAAATACATTTGTAAAAGGATGAATGCAACAAAGTCTAACAGCCTATCGTACTTAAACAACGGAAAAAACTAACTGTCTTAACAAAAGGAAAGACAACAAAACAACAATCAACACCTCCTCTCTAAGGAGTACGGAGACCCGGCTGACCACTACTTTCGGATCACCCAGCTGCTGTTCTAACCTGCTGTAAAACTAAAACCACAACAAAACAACCATTAGCTAGTTATCTAAACATTAGAAGAATAATAATAGCACACACACACACATAAAATAAGAAACACTCATCATGCTTTCAAACAATGCATTTATTATCTTCATTTAAGTCATTCACTCTAATGATACTTATTTTGTGACACGAGGGATTCTCAAACCTCGCCTCCGCCCCCGTGTACCCATCAGGAGTGGATCTGATGCATCTCACCGTGTACCTGTATGGTCTGGGTATAGAGAACCTCCCAGTCTCCTGGCAGAGCTGGGCAGTGATGTCACGGCCCGTTATACATACACTTGGGCCTTAACACATAATAACAACGGTCATCCTAACAAGTTGTTATTATAAACACACATCGCACACACCACTATTATCATTCAACTAACATCCAGAAACCGGCTAAGTAAGTCGCATGGACTTACATTGATCAAAAATCGCTTTCTCAAATCTCAACTCGGTCCGAACCCGTGGTAACTCAAACGCCTGTTAAATAAAGCATGTGGATCAAAATCCCATCCAGATGTCCAACCTCATGCGAAGGAATTACGGAAAAAGCTCTCTTACGGTAAAAGACCATTTTACCCTTAGTGCCGAAAATCCGAAAAAGTCTATCATTTAGTTTACTAATTCCTTCTAGGACCTATGTCCTAAACCTAATTTTCATCGCAAAGTTTAGTTAGGTTTTAGAAGAGTTATTGAACATTCTTAATTTACTCTATAGTCGTTAAAGCTTGATTTTAGGTTCATATACGCATCTTGGATAAGGTTATAAAAATTCCGAAAAAAAATCCTAGATCCTCTATGATATGCATACTAAGCATAGGGGTAATTATCACTCACAAAAACTTAAACATAATTCTCCCATAA
The DNA here is from genome assembly GCA_033239125.1 of Fagopyrum homotropicum. NCBI lineage: Eukaryota > Viridiplantae > Streptophyta > Magnoliopsida > Caryophyllales > Polygonaceae > Fagopyrum > Fagopyrum homotropicum. The sequence continues at coordinate 24,782,944 of BSWB01000006.1, forward strand.
ATCTCCAAAGTGGGAAGGAAAGCTGAAAAAAATCCATACTTAGTCAATTTTCCCTTGCTGTAAAAACAGCCCAACTGTCCTACTTTAGGACCTCGTAAATCCCAATCCGACCGTTAACTTTCTCTCAAATTTGAACACATTAGACTATGTTTTGCAATCTACAACATATTAAAAATTCAACGGTGGATGTTCATTCTAAGGTATCGAAACTAGATCCTAAAGTCAGTAGGTCAAGACTGTAACATAAAGTGTGCAGGAGGTCCTAACTTCGATTCTCCATGTTAGCATATGTTTCCCTCATTTCTACTAGAAGTCTCCAGTTCGAATCTCACAGAACATATTATATATGAACCCTATTGAACCATTTTATGTTCAATTCTCTCTTATACTGAACTTCAATAGCGTTCTCTATGTCTCGTCTAACTACCCTATATACTGCTCTCATCCCTTACTCAACAACTACAACATACACACTATACCGCACAAAGGTATTAGGCTTAGACGTTAGATAAACACTGACCCGCAGCAGGGATGACTCGGTTTGCTATAAATCTCCCAACGAAAGATTAACAGCGGAATGGTTACTGCGATCCAAAAGAAGAGAGGAGGGTGGAACCGTACTGCTTACCCGGATTCTAATTCACTGCAGGCTGGAGAAGACCTTCCTTTCCGGCGTCGTTTCGATGGGAGTGCAGTGGGTCGAAACTGCAGCAGGTCCGAATGCAGCAGATCCAGCGGCGTGTGCAGCAGGTCGGTGTGTGCAGCAGATCCCGTGGCGTGTGCAGCAGATCCAGCGGCGTGTGCAGCAGGTCGGCGCGGTCGCTGTTGCAGCCGGTTGGGTGCGGTCCTGGCTAAGGCGACGCGCACAAAAGGCTGGCAATCGTGAGGTACAAGAGAAAGCAAAGCAGCAGCGGCGGCAGGTGAGGCTTCTGGTTCCCGGCGAAGGTGTGGTGGCGTCCCAGCGGTGTATCCGCTCCGGAGGTGAGGTTGCGCAGACACGGCGGAAGAATCGTTCTCTTCAGAAGCGTGAAGCCAGGCTGCGGTAGGTAGGGTTAGATTAGCGTTGATTAGATTAGGTTAAAAGATAATTAGGTTAAATGATAATTAGGTTAAATTTTTCAACAATAGGGTTAAGTTACATTGTGGGCTGGCTGAAAGCTAAGTGGGCCGGATCTATTGGGCTAGAATTGGGCCTGCTCCCCAATTATACAAAAGCTGAAGTGAAACATAAAAACTCGTACGGAATCGTTGAAATGTACGGAAATTATTTACGGAACTATTTACGGAATTATATACGTTATCATTTTATGTGAATCAAGGTCACATAAAATGATAGAATTTAATATCATTTTCTTTTATTTATTTATTTTATTTTATTATTTTATTTTATTTTATTTTATTTTTTAAAGATTAAGGTTGGCGGATCGAAATCCGGTTTGATCGGGTATTAAACGGAAATTAAAAATTTTCAGTTATTATAGCGACGATGGGGCTTCCTTGGGTGGAGCATCAGAGGCAGCTGGCAGACGGTGGCATGACAAAGCCGATGGCGGCGGCGTTCTTCCCCTCTAGTTCCGCTATGGCTGAGCCCAAAAAACGAAGCCATGGCCGAGCCCATAAAACGCAGGAAGTGGTTGCGGTTCTCACAGAAACTCTAACAAAAGAAGTTGCGGAATCTACAAATCGAGCGGCGGCGACTATGGTTTCGAAAAACCAGATTGAAGGTGGAACAAATCAAAATCTAAGGTGCAACAAATCCGTTCAAACCTTCACAAATTGTAATCAAATCGAAACATCATGCTACAAGTTCACGTACCTTGCCTTCTCCGACACGACGGTTTTAGACGGTTCCGAGCAGTTCCTCCCAATCGAGAAGCAGAATGCGAGAAACCCTAACTAGATGTAGAATCTGGCGATTGGGTTATTTTATAGGGTCACTTATACCCCTTTAATTATTATTTGTTTTAATTTTTAAAAATTTAGGCCAAAATTAGTCTACAGGTTACAACAAAGTGTCTTAAATACACCTATTTTTCTCTAAAATACATTTTTTTTAGTGATATGTAAAGTTATAACTGTTCCAACGTTTTTTGGCTTTAATAAATGCTCCAACGATAATATTATCAGCCATGTAGAATATAATATAATGAATTATGCTAACCTAAATTAATAGGAACAATCTCACTTTATAGTATAGATTTATACAAACGTATAATAATTGGTCAAATTAATGAGTCAATTGTTGCACATTTTGCTAGTAAGTTGCTACCCTCTCACTTTATTATAAATCTTCCCCTCCCAAAAACAAGAAAAAGAAACTCATATTACAATGTAAATCTGGCCTTGATCATTTTTACACGATCAAAATAATCAGAATATTAACACATTTATGTACTAAAGTGTTCTTTTATATTTTTGTAACTTCTTTTCCCTCCAACATTTACCTTCCTTTTGGCTGAACAATCTGTGAGAAAATTGCAGCATTTGAATTCTCAGACTTATTCAAATCTTCTTCTCCTAAGCCCAATGTGCTATAATGCATGCTCATGTTAGTGCTCGGGTCTCTAGCGACGCTCTCCGATGGCTTAGGAGCCGTTTTCTTAGGGTTCGCGTCTCCTTGCCCTTCTTGAAGCTGCAAAGCTAACTCGAGGTTCCACAATAAGTCACTCATTGATGGACGGTCTATTCCATGATCTGATAGACATTTCACCGCGGTCTCAATGTACTTCTTCAAGCAATCCGGGTTGATAGTTTCCTTGATATGGGGATCTATGATGTCTTCTATGGTTCCTTTACGGACACATAGTAGACACCAATCGGCTAAGCTAACTTGCTCCTTTGGAAGACTCGGGTTTAGGGCAGGACGAGCACATAAGATCTCAAAGAGGACAACTCCAAATGAGTAGACGTCGGATTTCTCCGTTAATTGTTGTCTTCTAAAGTATTCCGGATCCAAATACCCAAAACTTCCTTTAACCATGGTGCTCACGTGGTTTTTATTGACCTCAGGGCCGGTTTTGGATAGCCCAAAATCCGACACCTTGGCAACCCAGTTCTCATCTAAAAGGATGTTCGTAGTTTTGACATCACGGTGAATAATCGTGTACTTGGCTCCGGTATGGAGATAATGTAGCCCCTTTGTAGCTCCTATTAAGATCTCTAGCCTTTGTTTCCATGTAAGGTTGATCTTATTGCCCTTGTAGAGATGCTCTCTTAATGTGCCGTGAGCCATAAAGTCATAAACCAAAGCCATCTCGCCTTCTTCCTCACAATACCCAATCAAAGACACTAAATGCTTGTGTCTTAGCTTTGAAAGCATCTCGATTTCTGTTACAAACTCGTTTACTCCTTGATCCGAAGAGGGGTTAGACCTCTTGATAGCCACCTTCATGTTTCCATCAATGAGACCTCGATAAACCTTTCCAAAACCTCCAACGCCAATGACATGGGATTCATCAAAGTTCTTGGTCGCCTTCTTGATATCCCCTAGGGAGAAGTGGCGACAATTGGCGGCTGCCTCAGACGAAACTTGGGCACTCGCCACACTAGCCGCACCCACGGTAGACTTGTTTGTTGTGTGTGAGTTATTGTAAACGGGCAACCAACTGTTGCCGGACTTGCTCCTTGGACAACTATTCAATGAAACGCAAACTATGGTTACAAGATTGCTATTTGGTGGACACAGGGCCACAAATGTGGAGTCGGCATTATGGCACATCCGGACTATGCATGCGTTCCAAACCGGCATAAAAAAAAGTTAAAAAAAAAGAAGAGGCTGCGGCGCCCTAATATAAGGGCTTGGGGTGCATGCGCAGTCCGCATGCGCCCCAAGTGCATGCACCGAAATGTCGGCGCGCAAGTGGGTTGCACAAGCTCCCCATCCGGACTCATGCGCAACCCACATGCACTGTTTCGTTGGCGTTTTTCCACCGCGCCAAAAAACATTACTCCTATGGTTATAATAGAGATTTATGAAGGAAAACTATGTAATGGCCTTACCTTTTCCTCCTCCTGTATATTAAAACGCCAACCAAAGCCGCAACACCAAACGCTGTAGCGCAACCAGCAGCTCCGATGACCTTGATGTCTTTATACAACTCTCCATCACTCGATTTCTCGAAATCCCGGCTCTTTTGTTGTGCATCTGCCATTGCCTTGGACAAAGTTGGGTTTGGTCCAGCTAGATTCTTAGCATTATCATTCATCTTGAATATCTCCAATCCATTCAAGATTGCATCCAAGTATTCTGGTTGTGAATTCTCATCCGGATGAAGTCCCAAAGACATGATAGTGTCTCCATCATCATTCTTATTAGCATCGTTTACATATACTGCAAAGTCTTTATACGTCGGAATCATTTTTCCTCCTGTCCAACCAACCACATCCGCGCCACCTGGTATGGCGCTCTGGTTGTTGATGTATATGAAGAAGACACGTTCGTTAATCTTCTCGTACCATGGATCGCAAAAGTGCATCCTCACGATATACGTAAAGTTAGGATCAACATTAAAATTCCAAGTGAGATTGTATTGCCTGGTGAGTTTTGGATCAGCTCCCATACTCCTCCATGTCCGATAAACATCATTTGGTGCAAAGTCTTTAGCCGCAGGGTTTGGATACTTCAAAGTCTCGTTTGTGCCTCCGTTTGGTGATGTCACACCGGCGTTTGCTCCGGCGAGGTAAGGTGTGTCATCGTACCACGTCCTCAACATCCCACCGGAGTCATCAGCTGAAGATATAAAGCTTCCACCAACATTCAATCTCACTATAGTCTGCAAATTTGCCGATGTCGTGCCCACAGGTTGATCGTCAAATCCAACCGAACTAGCCGACGTATTAAACAAATCTGGCAATTCCGCAACAAGCTCGATCCCATTTATGAACGCGAATGAATTGGGATGCTTATCGGAAGGCTTTAGGGTCAGGGTTAGGGAATCAGATGTTAATGGTGAAAGTGAGAATTCTCGCACAATGAAGGCTTGAGTTAGGGCTTCAGCGGTAATAGCAACAGAGAAATTGTTAAGTAGAGTGATGCCATTGGCAGTGGCAGAGAAGTAAGAGTCGCTTATCGAGCGCACGGTTTTATCGGCGGTGGTGTAGGTGGCGGGATAAAAATGAAGCCGAAGAAAGTATCGACCGTTCGAGCTGACCGGAAACTTGTAAGAGGCTTCGCCGGTGACGATCCTTGCTGACATGTAAGGGACGGTGGAAGGAAGCGAAGGATCTTGAAATTGTGCGGTGGCTGGAGATGTATTGGCTGTAGATGGAAGGAATTTACTGTCGGAGTCCCATTTTCTACCGTCGGAGTCGGTTCCGGCGGCGTCAGAGCCGCAACTCACCACGATCGGAGAATTAGGGTTCGGTGTAGCTGAATTTACTATAATGACATTGAGGATGAAAAGCAAAGGAAGAACTAGAAACACCGGAAAGAATTTGTATTTGCATTTTTTCGGCATGGCTAAGAATCAAAATATGAGACGTACAGGAAAACTTATTTCCCGGCGAAATTTCAATTGAAAAACCAGGAAGTTTCCCTGTACGTCTAACAATCAAAATAACCCAAAACAACCCCAAAGCGGATTGCTTTGAGAATATTTTGATATTTTTGTTGACCTAAAGTCCTCTTTTAATTAGTGGGTATGAGGAAAATCTAAGCCATTTGATGATTTGTTAAGGGAATTGCAACCTGGGTAAGGTCACATAGACCAAACCAGGCTATGGAGGATGTTGCAAAAGAAGGAAATGGAAGGAGGAAAAGGTTTGAGAATTATGGCGGGAAGACATAGATAGATTGTTTGAGGTTTGATGTGTTGGAAGAAATTTAGATGGTGGATTCTTTTGTGATTTGTCCGGATTTTTCTTTTGTGTTAGTATAATTTTGGAGTAAATTGATTGAAAGAGAGAAAATGTAGGAGAAATTGGATGATTTACCTAATGTTTGCAATTTAGAAGGGAATCTATGCAAGTACTTGTCATTCATAATGTTGTCATGTAGTTCATACAACTAATAGAAGACAAATAATGTTCTTCACTATACAAATGATGGAAAACGGTGTCAAAGTATTTTCTCTTGTCCACAAAGCTATACCCACCGATTATTAGAGTTAAAGATGAAGATGCCATTATTAAAAAATATTGATAACTGAAGCTTAATTTTTGAGTAAATCGACCAACTAATTTATTTTTATAAAACCGCTCAATCAAAACAAACAAAGACAACAAAGGTTAAAAATGCTCTATTTTACTCCCTCAAAAAAAAACCTCCCTTTGTCTTGGAGTAGGCTCCCTGCCTGCTCCACCTCCGGTGTGGTTGTCCAACCACGCACCCTCCCCCCTCCCCTTTTACCCCGATGGGAGGCTCTATGAAATCTAAGAAGTACTCCGTTAAGCTCTCTGAACTAAACCGATGACCAAACAACCCAATCAAACCAAGATCACCTTCCAAGCCACCAAGTCCTTACGAAAAGATCCCTGAGGATATCATCAAAGCTAATAACCTTTGGATTTCTAAAGCTATGGCAAACCAAGCCCCTCCGATCTCGTCGGAACTCCTCTTTCCACCCCTTCCACAACCGCAAACCCCTCTCCCCTCCACAAACCCTACTCCTCTGGTTGTAGGCCTGGATACAACCATCCATTCTTCCAAGCGGACGCTAACCCTAGCCTCACTCCGGACACCCTCTTGGTTGTCAACACCGCTCCACATTCCCATAAGGATCCTCCTCCAAACGGGCCACCCTCCTCAAACCCCGACCAACCATCACCTCGACTTCCAAACCCATTCAATGCACACATGCTATTGGCACTCCAAAGGTCTCGTTTAAGGATATTTTGATTAATGACACAAATTGGAACCACGTGCTACTCACCAGGCATCGAAAACGGTATCATTCACTTCTTCGAGGATGACATCTCTAACACTGTGTCCAAATGGTCTCGCTCCCTTGTCGGCTTCCCCCTGGTCTACCCGCTCGCTTATCACTGCATGGTTGCCTTCGCCACCCAATCTTGGAATATCGTCACTAAGCCCACAATTCTACGTAACGAGCATGACATCTTCATCTTCCACTTTTCCACTGAAGAAGACCTAAACACAATCCTCCTGGGATGCCCATGGGTCATCAGTGGTTCGACATCCCTCCTTCTTAAGCGTTGGAGCCACGGTATGGCACTTGATTACTCAATCCTATCATCCATTCCAGTCTGGGCTTCCCTTCATGACCTGGACTACCGTTTATGGTCTACCCATATGTTGGCCAAGATTGGGCCGCCATTGGAGTTCCTCTACTTACCGACTCCTGTTCTGCGAATCATGAACGTCTTGGATTTGCTAAGATTTTGGTTGAAGTGCTGGCCTCTAAGCCCTTACTCCGGGAGATCAAATTCATGGGCCCGGAAGGAGAAACCATTAACCAGAAGATATCATATGACTGGCTCCCAAAACATTGCCCGAAGTGCTTGATTTTCAGCCATCATTGTAGAAACCCTAACCCAGCTAACCCGGCTAAAATCAACCCCCAGCCCGGTCTCGAAGACCCCGCCCTGCTCCTTCATCCAAGCCCAATCCCATCCTCCCTACTCCAGAGGACTCTCTCCGAATCTCGGTGCCTAAAGTTACTCCACCCCTCCTCGAGGCTAACCCAAGTCCCCGGAACCAAACCTCAAACCCTTCTATCCCAACTATTATGCAATCTATTTCTAACCCAACCACCACGATCACCACATCTACCCTAGACTAAACCCTAACCCCAACCCCATCTCCAATCTCAAACCCTACCTTTACCGATTATGATCCTCTCTTGCTCAACCTTCCCCCTCCTCTCGATCACACCTAAACTCCGGCTAACCCTCCTCTCTGTAATATCCAGAATTTTTATTCCGTTTAATTTCGAATCAATTCGGAATTCGAGCCGTTGACGGTTCCCATTCTATCTAGTATTTCTTTCTTCACAAATTTTATCATTTTATGTAGAATTTAATTCACATAAAATGATAGAATTATATCAAACCCTATGTTACGCTCAGGATGTGTAATGTGTGTACGCAATAAGCTTTAAATTTATACTCGTTATATTTCTCCTAACTCCTAGCGAACCCGCAGTGTACGGGACGTTTGTAGTAGGGATAGTATTCCGAGGTCGAACACAAAGACTAAGGAGAGATTGATTCGATTAGTGATTAAGTTTAGTGAAGATCTAGGTGAAGAAAGGAAAGAAAATAAAGAAATGAAAATCTAAATGTTTTTGGTGGGTTTTTAGGTGATCAATCAAGGATCACAAATCATGCAAATGAACAAATCAACTATGCTAACAAATCAACACAAACAAACAAGCTAAAACGAGATATAGATCAAAGAGAGAAAAGCGGATTCTAGGGGTTGGAAGTTCCGGTTATGGCATAGGACTCAAGCTATCTAATCATTCCTTGGATTAACTATCATATGTTGGGAGTGAGTGTTTCTAGATTGGGATCAATCACCGGGTAGGTCTCATGGTCCACTAGTCCATCCCTAAGATCTCATCACCGGGTAAGTCTCTAAGAACCTAAGGGACGGAATTCTACACAAACCGGATTGTCACCTAGAGATCTAACCTATCCTTACCGGGTAAGTCTCGAAAGGGTTAGTGTTAGGCAACTATCCTAGCACACTTAGTCCAATGGCGGCTTATGAGGCTCACCACTACCTAGGGTTTGTCATCTTTGGAATCTAAGGGTAAGAATCACCGGGTGAGTCTCTTCTAACACTTAGTTGCTAACACTAGGTCACCCTAGGGTAGATTTAACTCAACAAACTCTAGGATTTCAACATTCTAACTAACTAAAGCTAGATCCATCGAACCAGGGAGAATCACGGTTTGTTCTATCAAGTCTACGGCCGTGGTTTGTCAAGAACAATCCGTGGACTTCAACAGAGGCTACGTCCAAGCAAGTGAGTCATCCAAGGGCTAATCTAAGTCCATCCTATCATAGTCCTAGCCATAACCATTCTTTCCTCACCCTAGAATCACATCTATCTAGCCTACGACATTCATCATAGCAATCGAAATCATCAAACATAAAATCATGGCTTCCATTTGCAAGATAATGAAGAGAAAGAGATGAACAAGTGAAGTAAACAAAACCAAGCTGAAAATGGAATTAGAATGACTCGCAACCCTTCTTAAAGAAGGTTTAAATGGTTCATACAACTCTAGAAATCGATTCCGAAATTCTTCTCTACTAAGCTATCAAAGTCTATCAATGGTGTGTTCTTCTTCTTCTTCTCCAATGAAGCTTCCTACTACCTCCCTTCAAAGAATCTTCTTGTTGAGAGTATTGTTGTGTGTGTAGAGTGATGGGAGAATACCCAATTGAAAGATGCCCCCTCTCAGCCAATGCAGGACCACTTTTATACTACAACTTTGCAAGAGCTGGCCAAGAGATCGTGGCACAGCTGTCACAACCACCTGGCAAGAACCACGGGTGGTTCCACGGCCGTGGACCTTCAGTGGACCGTGGTTTGGTGCTTCAGCTTCGCTTTTGATCTTTAAGCTTTGATTTGGTGCATGGCTTGTGTTGGCAAGGTTCCATGAGTCCTCCTTAGCCTCTAGTTTGCATCCTAATGAGTCCGAGGGTGTGTCATCTCGATGAACAATCCTCAAACGTATCGATTTAGCTCCTAAATCTCCCAAAATACCTACAAAGCAATGCACAAGTCCGTGTAGACGTCTATCTCGACAAAATTCGTGAATCGAGTGCAAACGTTGTGAACTAGTGCTAAACCATGCATGAATAAGTGACAAATCTATCTAAATGATTACCTAAACCTAAATCATAAATCGTGTTATCAAAAATACCCCATACTTAAGGTTTGCTTGTCCCCGAGCAAATTCTCAACTATAGACTAGGAGATGACATGATTTATGTATGCAGAAAAATGGCAAAATCTTTTTGGGTTTGTGCTTCCACTATTGGATCACCTTCATGGTCATGTTTTATGGCAACGGACAAGCAATTATGTATCAAATAAATGAAGGCATGGAAAGACAATTGTACTTAACTCAAAAGCATGCATGAAATGTAAAGATGACGAAGTCAAGATGATCAAGGGCATATCCAATCTAGATCACTAAGTCTTACAAACATGCAAATAGGTCATAAGGTCTTGTGAAATAAAAGGCCAAGAAACGTTGTGATTAGGTGGGGATTTTTTTAGGCTATGTGATGCTAATCCGGGAATGGAACTAACTCCACAATCTTGTCCTCGATCAACTTCCCTCAAGTGTATATTTTCTCTATCTTTTCTTTCTTTTCTTTTTCTTTGACTTATTTTTAAGGCAATGACATTGGTGTACAAAAGCCGAAACCTTGGTGATTAGCCATCCTCGGGCTTTTTCTATTTTTCGAGGTGCATCCACACCGAGCACACATACCATAGCTCGTTAGGACTATCGGTTTATTTGACTTTGGCAAGACACCAACACCCGATTATGTGAAGTGTACCGAGTTACTTGTCATTTAAACCAACGTCCCCAAACCTATGTTTTTGTCTACACTTTCACAATAAATTCAGCATTTTATTCATGACATTCTTTCATCAACATCTTCACCCCACACTTGCTTTTCACCACATCAACACACTAACATGCTCCTATTCCCGGATGGGTCAAAAGAGGTCAATTTATATCAATTGAGGTGCTCAAACATTATGATCAAGATGAGAAGTAGAGAAAGATGGATTGCCTCATTCATTCCTAGATGGTATGCAAGAACTAGCATGTAATTTCGACCTTCAATACTCAATCCATTCTAGGCAAACATCATGATCACAATCATTCATGGAATTCAAGAGAAGTACTTCAAGTCCACATATGCATTCATCAATTTAACACATAAGGCCATTCACAGCCAATCCACAAGACAAGATTCATCATTAGGGTCATATCCAAGCCTAGAAAGCACAAATTTTTTTTAAAATTTTCTGATTTTTATGGGATTTTCGAAATGAATAAATACAATGCAAGACATGTGCAAATATTAAACTACCCTAGATGCTCATCATGCAAAGGATCATGCAAACCCCACCCAATACTTAGAAACACATTGTCCCCAATGTGTAAATGAAGTAAAGAAGAGTGAAAGAAGGTTCTCACAATGTAAAAATGGTTTGCTATGGTATTTGGGATTCTCAAGTGGAATTGATGTTGGATGATCCTATCAACCATGGTAGAGAGCTCTAAGTATTCATCAAGGCGTCGGGACCCGCGCTAGGCACCGCTAGCCGTCCAAGTTCCGCGTCCGCTCCACCCATAATTGATGAGGGGTTCATCATCATCATTTACTTGCCAAGCAAGGCTTCCAATGCTACCAAGATTCTAACACACACAAAGCATACACAAAAACAGAAAAATCTAAAACAAAAACAAAACGAGAAAAGGAAAACGTTACCAATGGGTTGCCTCCCACCTAGCGCTTCTTTAAGGTCATTAGGTTGACCAAACTCGGGGGTGTCTACTCAAGATGAAGTGGGGCAATCATATCCACCGGAGTTCCCGGGATATACTTCTTCAACCGGTGCCCATTCACCTTAAAGTTTCCACAATGCTCCCCTCCTATCTCAATAGCTCCATGGGGAAAGATCTTCTTCACCACATATGGCCCGGTCCATCTCGATTTTAGCTTTCCGGGAAAGAGCCGCAGCCTTGAGTTGAAAAGAAGGACAAGGTCGCCTTCACTCAACTCCTTCGGGATGAGGCGCTTGTCATGCCACCGTTTGGTTCTCTCCTTGTAGATCCGGGCATTCTCATAAGCATCCAACCGGATCTCTTCAAGGGCGTTCATATCAAGTAACCTCTTCTCTCCCGCCTCCTTGAGGTCAAAATTTAGCCATTTAATGGCCCAATAAGCTCTATGCTTCATCTCTACCGGAAGATGGCAAGACTTGCCATAGACCAACTTGTAAGGAGTGGTTCCAATTGGTGTCTTGAAAGCGGTTCTATATGCCCACAAAGCATCATCGAGCTTCATAGCCCAATCCTTTCTTGTCCTAGAGACCGTCTTCTCAAAAATTCCCTTTATCTCCCGGTTGGAGATCTCCACTTGGCCGCTAGTTTGGGTATGGTAAGGTGTTGCCACCTTATGAGTCACCCCATACTTAGCCAAAAGTGCTCCAAAGTTCCTATTGGTGAAGTGTTTTCCTCCATCACTTATGATAACCCTTGGTGTTCCAAACCTAGGAAAGATCACTCGGTTGAAGAACCGCACCACAACCTTGGCGTCATTTGTAGGAGAAGCGATTGCCTCCACCCATCTCGAAACATAGTCAACCGCCAATAGGATGTAGAGGTTGCCACATGAAGAAGGGAATGGTCCCATGAAGTCCACACCCCACACATCAAATATCTCCACTTCTTGTATGTTGTTCAAGGGCATCTCATTCCTCCTTGCTGTTGCCCGTCCTTTGGCAAGCATCACAAGCTACCACAAAGATTTGCACATCCTTGAACAAACTTGACCAAAAGAAGCCCGACTGCAACACTTTAGCACATGTCTTGTGTGAGCTAGCATGCCCTCCACATGGCAAGGAATGACAATGGCGGATCACACTCTCCACCTCATCCTCCGGTATGCATCTTCTAAACATTCCATCCGGCCCTCTCTTGAACAAAAGTGGTTCACTCCAATAGTAGTGCCTCACATCCTTGAAGAACTTCTTCCTTTGGGCATATGTCAAACCGGGAGGCACTTCCTTACACACTAAGTAGTTCACAATGTCGGCAAACCATGGTTCGCTTCCTCTAGATACTTGGAACAAGCATTCTTCCACCATTTGCAATTGCTCATCCCGGAATGAATCATCAATCGGGATGTCATCTCTTTCAAGCTCCAATGGTGGGAGTCTACTAAGGTGATCCGCGACGGAGTTCTCGGATCCCTTCTTGTCTCGGATTTCCAAATCAAACTCTTGAAGAAGAAGGATCCACCGAATCAACCTAGGCTTGGCATCCTTCTTGGTAAGTAGATAACGGATCACAACATGATCCTTATAAATTATGACCTTCGCTCCAACAAGATATGAGCGGAACTTCTCAAATGCATACACAACCGCTAGCAACTCCTTCTCGGTGGTAGCATAATTGAGTTGGGCATCATCTAGCGTCTTGCTAGCATAATAAATGGCATGAGTGCGCCCATCTTTCCTTTGCCCCAAAACAGCCCCAACGGCTACATCGCTCGCATCACACATGATCTCAAATGGTAGGCTCTAATCCGGAGGTTGCATGATAGGTGCGGAGATCAAGGCGTTCTTCAACCTACAAAAAGCCTCAAGGCAATCTTTGCAGAAAACAAACTCAACATCTTTCATTAGTAGGTTAGTAAGAGGCTTAGAAATTTTAGAGAAGTCTTGAATGAACCTCCGGTAAAAACCGGCATGCCCTAAGAAGCTCCTTACCCCTTTCACCGAGGTAGGTGGTGGCAACTTCTCTATCGTTTCAATCTTGGCCCTATCAACCTCAATGCCACGGTTAGACACCAAGTGTCCTAACACAATGCCTTCACTTACCATGAAGTGGCATTTTTCCCAATTCAAGACAAGATTTGTCTCCTCACATCTTTTCAATACTAATGACAAGTTAGCCAAGCAATTATCAAAGGAAGAACCATAAACAGAGAAATCATCCATGAACACTTCCATGATATTTTCAATGTATTCCGAAAAGATAGCCATCATACACCTTTGGAAGGTGGCGGGTGCATTACACAACCCAAATGGCATTCTTCTATAAGCAAAAGTACCCCATGGACATGTAAATATGGTTTTCTCTTGGTCATCGGGGTGGATAGGGATTTGGAAGAATCCACTATAGCCATCTAAATAGCAAAAGTGAGAATGTTGAGCTAACCTCTCTAGCATTTGGTCAATGAAAGGAAGGGGGAAGTGATCTTTCCTAGAGGCCATGTTAAGCTTTCTATAGTCAATGCACATCCTCCATTCCGTAACCGTCCTAGTTGGGATTAATTCATTATTCTCATTAGTCACTACGGTCTTCCCACCCTTCTTAGGAACTACATGAACGGGACTAACCCACTTACTATCCAAGATAGGGTAGATTATCCCCGCATCTAGCAACTTAATGATCTCCTTTTTGACTACCTCTTTCATTATAGGATTTAGTCTTCTTTGATGTTCAATAGAGGGTTTATGGTTATCTTCCATCAATATCTTATGCATGCACAAAGAGGGTTTAATGCCAACCAAATCATCAATAGTATAGCCAATGGCTTTCCTATGCAATCTTAGTTCATGCAACAACTTAGCAAGTTCATCATCATTCAAGCATGCATTAACAATCACCGGATATGTTGAATTATCACCAAGAAAAGCATACTTCAAATGAGAGGGGAGGGGTTTAAGTTCAAGTTTAGGAGGACCTTTGTCGAGTGGAGACGATCCAAATAACGTTGGATGAGATGAATCCAAAGCAAATGAAGACTCTTCAAGGCTCCTTGAAGCTTGATCATCAATGAGGTTTGATTCTGGGGGAACCACGGTTGGAACCACGGTTGGCTCCACTTCCATGGCCGTGGACCTTGCCTGGCTTGTTTGTTGAGGCTTTACAGAGAGTTCTACGGCCGTGGAATCACTTCCACGCCCGTGGAACTTGCAGCTGTTCAGCATGTCTTCGTGAACCTCAAATCCAACTCTTGCCTCCTTTTCTAGTGCTTCCAAGGCCTTGATTTTTTCATTGCAAGCCTCCTCAACACCTTTCTCCATCATACTTAAGGTAAGAACCTTCTCCAAGGGATCCTTGATCAAGATCGAGCTCACAACTTCTCTAGATTCCTCTTGCTCGACTATGTTGAAGACATCCTCACCAAGGGTTGGCCCTTTCATCATTGTGGACAACTTAAACTTGATATTCTCTTCTCCAATGTTGAAGGAGAGAACTCCATTCTTGCAATCCACTAGGCATCCGGAAGTGGCTAGGAAAGGTCTTCCTAAGATGATGGGAACGGGATAGTCCGCCGGGATGTCCAAAACAACGAAGTCTATGGGCACATAGAACTTTCCTAGTTGCACCGGAATGTCTTCTAAGATCCCAACCGGGTGAGTAATAGAGCGGTCCGCCATATAGAGAGTCATCTTGACCGGTTTAGGCTCTCCTAACCCAACCTTGTTGCAAAGTGCAAGCGGTATGATGCTTACACTTGCTCCAAGATCACAAAGGGCCTCATACTTCACATCTCCCACTCCAATTGGGACACAAAAGGAACCCAGATCTCTTAGCTTGGGAGGCATCTCCTCCTTCATTGTTTGGATCAATTCCGAGGACCTCTTCGTCATTCTTATCTCCCCATACTCCTCCAACTTCCTTTTGTTGGAGAGTATCTCCTTCAAGAACTTGCCATACGCCGGCATACCTAAGATAGCATCCATGAACGGAATGTTAATATGCAATTTAGACATAAGTTCAAGGAATTTACCAAAGTGATTGTCTAAACGAGCCCTTGCTCGTGATTGAGGGAACGGTAGTGGTGGCTTGTATGGAGGCGGTGCCACATAAGTTGGCTCAACATCCTTGCCCTTGCCTTCATCTTCTTGCACTATCTCTTCCTCTACCACTACTTGCTTTCCCTTAGCATTTTCCTTGGGCAAGGGATCCTTCATGCTCAACCCACTCCTCGTTGTGATGGCCAACACTTGGCCTCTTGGGTTGTCTTCGGTCCTTCCGGGAAGCTTTCCCGGATCTCTATGGGCTTCACCCGCCTTTTGGAACACTTGTGCTTCCAAAACCTTTTGAGCCTTAGAAATGGAAGTCACGGTGCTCTCAAGACCACTCAACCTTCCAAGCAATTGCTCAAACATCATTTCGGTCCTATCCTTTGGAGGTTGAGTAAATCCGGATGGAGGTTCTTGTGAAGCTTTTGGTGGTGGAGTTGTGCTTGTGGAAGCGGGAGGGTTCAAGGCTCCATCCGGGTTAGAGTAGGAAAACCCGGGATGGTTGTGGTTGGGCCGGTAATTGTTGAATTGCCGGTTGTTGTTGAAGTTCCTTGGGCCTTGGTAGTTGTTGTTGTAGTTGCCCCTTCCCATGTAATTCACATCTTCCTCCTTGGAAGACAAATTATCTTGTGGAAGCATTTGAGGAGTTGCTTGGTTCTTCAAAGTTGTAGCACACAACTCTCTCAAAGACTTCAATTCATTGTTGATGGCGTCAAGCTTGAAATTGCTCATGGTTACTTCACTCACCTCATATGCTCCCGCCTTTCTCCCTTCACTCTTCCTATGGGAGTATTTCTCAATCACTAGAGCTTGTTTCTCTACAAACTCCCAAGCATCATCCACATGCTTCTCCATGAAAGTCCCACCGGAAAGAGATTGAAGCTTGAATTGGCTATCTTCATCAAGTCCCTTGAAGTAGATCTCCAATAGCTCAATTTTCGGTATGCCAAGATCTTTGAACCTCTCCCAAGACTTGAATAAACTCTCTCTATCCTTCATCACGAAGGCATTGATCTTCCCTCTTAACTCGGTAGTCTTGGAAGGTGGGAAGAACTTAGTCAAAAACTCGGTTGTCATCTCCTCCCAAGTACTCACTCGCCCTTGTGGAATAGATTGATACCAAGCCAAGGCTTTATCCTTAAGAGAGAAGGAGAAAGCCCTAAGCTTATGGTTGTTGCTCTCCAATCTTGGCGGTCTAAGAGTCTCCATCAAAATCTCATAGTTCATCAAGTGTTGATGAGGAGACTCTCCTTCCATCCCTCTAAATTGATTATGCTGGATCATTTGTAGAACTTGAGGGCGGAGCTCGTAGTTGTGGGTTGCGGGATCTCCTAAGTTCACACCCGGACGGTGTGCTCTTTGTGCCGGATCCATACGTCCCCCTAATGTTTGTGGCTCTTCAATTGCAATGGGGACAACCCTAACATTCGCCGCCGGCTGCGGTTGTGGTGGAGGAGGTGGAGGTTGTTGACGATTAAGCTCTCCTTGTACAAGGGCTTGCCTAATCTCATCAATCTCCCTCCTAGTTGCTTCTTGCCTCTCATTGGCAAGTCTCCTTTCTTCCTCCAAGAGCTCATCTCTTAGCCTTATTTGCTCTAAAGCCTCATCCAATTCAGCTTGGAGATCTCTTCCGGCCATCTCTTTTCCCTTTTTAATGCTCTTGGATCTATATCTAACGGTTTTCTCCGGTTCGGGATCGAATGGAGCTAAATCCTTGCCATGAGATCTTCGCATGCACCTAAAGAGTAAGAGATGTCCTGAAAAGCAAAGACACAAACCAAGGAGAGATCAAAAGCAACAAGAAAGATCTACACTAATAAACAATCACAAAATAGACTCAATCTAGACCTAGTCCCCGGCAACGGCGCCAAAAACTTGTTACGCTCAGGATGTGTAATGTGTGTACGCAATAAGCTTTAAATTTATACTCGTTATATATCTCCTAACTCCTAGCGAACCCGCAGTGTACGGGACGTTTGTAGTAGGGATAGTATTCCGAGGTCGAACACAAAGACTAAGGTGAGATTGATTCGATTAGTGATTAAGTTTAGTGAAGATCTAGGTGAAGAAAGGAAAGGAAATAAAGAAATGAAAATCTAAATGTTTTTGGTGGGTTTTTAGGTGATCAATCAAGGATCACAAATCATGCAAATGAACAAATCAACTATGCTAACAAATCAACACAAACAAACAAGCTAAAACGAGATATAGATCAAAGAGAGAAAAGCGGATTCTAGGGGTTGGAAGTTCCGGTTATGGCATAGGACTCAAGCTATCTAATCATTCTTTGGATTAACTATCATATGTTGGGAGTGAGTGTTTCTAGATTGGGATCAATCACCGGGTAGGTCTCATGGTCCACTAGTCCATCCCTAAGATCTCATCACCGGGTAAGTCTCTAAGAACCTAAGGGACGGAATTCTACACAAACCGGATTGTCACCTAGAGATCTAACCTATCCTTACCGGGTAAGTCTCGAAAGGGTTAGTGTTAGGCAACTATCCTAGCACACTTAGTCCAATGGCGGCTTATGAGGCTCACCACTACCTAGGGTTTGTCATCTTTGGAATCTAAGGGTAAGAATCACCGGGTGGGTCTCTTCTAACACTTAGTTGCTAACACTAGGTCACCCTAGGGTAGATTTAACTCAACAAACTCTAGGATTTCAACATTCTAACTAACTAAAGCTAGATCCATCGAACCAGGGAGAATCACGGTTTGTTCTATCAAGTCCACGGCCGTGGTTTGTCAAGAACAATCCGTGGACTTCAACAGAGGCTACGTCCAAGCAAGTGAGTCATCCAAGGGCTAATCTAAGTTGTTCGCTCAAAAAGTGTGTGCGTCAAAGTCTTAAATTTATATCTAGAACTCAAAGCAAAGCGAACCCGCAGTGTACGGATCAGCTGTACTGAGGTAAGAATTCCAGAGTCGAACTCAGGGATTTGGTGAGAGTAAATTCAATTTCAATTATCTAGCGAAAAGTGCAAAAAACTTTTGTGATCAAATAAGGATAAAATGATTCCAAGGATTCAAGTATCTGATTTCGGCTTTCGATTCAAGACACTTCTATAGATATAGGACAGAGTTTATATTGCCAAGATTAAATGTTCAAAGGTAGATATCGTACGGTGAAGTTCCGAAACCTATATAACTAATCTAAAGGTTCTCTCTATAAGGGTTGTTGAGGCTGCAATATAGAAAGATCTAAAGACAAGAATTATGTTCAAACTAACCATCTAAAACTCCAGGATATAACTCTCCAAAGTAAAGATTAGAAAGCACACTTAGAATCTTAATAAAGGATGTTGAGTCTCTTTATTACCCAAATCTTATAATCTTAATTTATTAAATGTAGAATCAGGTTTGAAGTGTCTTCATACATTCAATTAGAGGTTAAAAAGATTAATCAATGTTGGGATTTAGGCAAGGATTAGTTTTGGTTAAATATTGATTCAATTAAAGTTCGTCAGAGGAATAAATCGGGCTGTTCATAAGAAAATCGGCCGATTTACTCAAGAACAGTCCGATTTTCCTGTTGTCGCAAAACTAAAATCTAAACTCTCAGGGTCCTAATGTTTGAATGAGTTCAGTCTATCATCATCTAAGCCTTAATCATCAACTATTCTCCCCAGAATCACAAGGTTTTTAGCCAACCATTTTCAAAATTGAATCAAATTAAATATTGAGTGAAATATCGCAAAGAAACCGAATCTTGGATAAAAATCCAATAACCTTCAAATCTGTAAATAAAACTCGAAACTAATCAATGTATCTCTTGAATAACTCAATTTCGTGTTCACAAACAACAATCACTTCAATGGATAAAGAAATCTCACAAACACGAGTTAAGATGGGCTTCCCGGCAAAAAGTCCTTCAATCCTTCTCCAAGAATCTCCAAATTCTCTCAAACGTGTAAAGATTTCCCGCTGCGGCCTCTTCGTTTTCGTTCGTAGGGTTCTCCTTTATAGTTTCTTGCAAATGGGCTGTTTGGAAAAACTCTCTTCTAGCCCAAAAGAATTGGGCTTTGTGTCGTCTTTTCATTTGGCCGAAAAACAGAAGAAGTCGACCCAGTCAATTTATACACAAAGCCGTTCGATTTCTAGAGGAGAAAATCGTCCGATTTATATGCATATTGGCACGATTTTCTTCAACAGAAAGTGCTCTTCTCTTGGCTCATCTTCTATGCTTCTCCTCTGCAATTCCTTAGCTCTTTATGACCCCTTTAAGACTCCTTTAGCTTCCTCAATATCCTTAGATGCTCCTTGCTCCGCTTTTGCTTCCAATTCCACTCCATTTACCTATAATTCATCAAAAACTCGTGTAGACCTCTATTTCCGACAAATGATTGAATAGAACATAAAAGGTACACAAAATCTCTCTAAATGCAGGGTAAACTGAGACAATCTTCTACAATATGCATGAATATGATGGTACATAATTCATGTCATCAAAATACCCCATACTTGCCCCTTGCTTGTCCCTAAGCAAGACTCAAATTTAGAATACAAGATGTCATGGATTATGTATGTATGAAAACTCAAAAACTTTTCTTTTGGTAGTGCTTCTTCTTATTGGATCACCCTCAAAGTGATATTTCAAGGCATAAAAAGGCAAAGCGTGTATCAATGATAACTATAAGATGAACTAACTTCCTTTTCTTTCTTGAAAACACAAATAAAGGATATGATAAAGGTGTAGAGGTAATCAAAGTCAAACAAATCTAAGCTATAAGCCTTAAACACATGCATAAAAGTCTCAAGGTCTTCTAATCAAAGGAAAGGTCAAAGAAACGTATTAAGGGAAGGAATTCTTTTTGGCAATTGTGGTGCTAATCCGGGAAAGAGGAACACATAGTACCTTCAAGATTTTTCTTCACCGCACATGCTTCGCATGTAGAAAGCTTTGCTTTCATTATACTTTACTTTTTGAGAGTATGGACAGCGGTGCACAAAAACCGAAGCCTAGGAGATCGGCGTTTCTCAATTTCGAGATGCCTCAAACCCTTGATGCACATACCATATCCCGTTAGGACTTGTCGTTCAATCGGACTTTGGCAAGACACAAACACCTGGCTATGTGAATGGTGCCGAGTTACTCATCCTCATGTTCAACGTCCCCAAATTTATGAATTTCTGCACTTTCTTTTAATACATTTTCCTTGGCCCTCCCACATCAAACATGCGTTTTTCTATCACTTATCCTAATTCCCGGATGGTAAAAGGAGGGGTACATATTTCATTGAGGGGCTAGCATGATCAAGATATGAGAAAAGAAAAGAAGTGAATTGC
The DNA here is from genome assembly GCA_033239125.1 of Fagopyrum homotropicum. Classification (NCBI taxonomy): domain Eukaryota; kingdom Viridiplantae; phylum Streptophyta; class Magnoliopsida; order Caryophyllales; family Polygonaceae; genus Fagopyrum; species Fagopyrum homotropicum. The sequence continues at coordinate 24,803,714 of BSWB01000006.1, forward strand.
CTTAGTCATCCTTATATGATGTAAAAGAACTTGCAATATAGCTTCGACTATTATTTCATTCTCTTATCAAAACAACTAAATCATATGACTTATTCATGCGTTCAAGTAACAAAAGCAAACTTATTCATGCTATGATTAACATCTCAACACAACTAAGCATCTTTTTGCCTATCCACATACACATTTCTCATCATAGAGGTCATTTCCATCATAAGAAGCACAAGAATTTTTGAAAGTTCATAGGATTTGAGAAAAAACCATGCAAATGCAATTGTCATAGTGGAAAGCAAGTAGTGCAAGAGTTATTACAAGCCAAATCATCAAGAGTAGTGCAAAGTTCATAAAGTGCTAAGATGAAACAAAAGGTATTGTAAGTACCCCCACCCCATACTTAACATCCACATTGTCCCCAATGTGAAAATCAAGCGTGAGATGAAGAAAAATACTTACAATGTAAAAGAAGTGGCAACTCAATCCTCTGTCGGTGGTGGAGGTGGTGGATAAGGATACATCGGTGCACTAGGATCGTAGAAGTGGCCGAACTGGTGGTAGTATAGATCTCTCATCTGGCCATCGTAGGATGAATGCCTAGCGTCCGTATCTTGCCTGTAGTTCCTGAACTGAGTGTTCAGGGTCTCGTAGTCGGTGTGGAGAGCATGATAGTCGGTGCTGAGGCTCTAGAAGCTAGAGACTAGCTCCCTAAAGTGACAGGGAGGGCGACGTCCTCGTCCATGTCCTGGAGCACGTGCAAATGAGCGGCGAGGTTGCTGCATGTCATCCTCCGTCTCCTCATCGCCTCTACTAGTCCGGCTAGGTCCTGCACCATGAGTGTCGGTGTCCATGGCATCCGTAGCATGTCCGCTATGAGTGTCACTCTCAAACTCAAGCATGGTCCCCTGTCCTCCATCCTCATCCTCCTCCTCAGAGTCACCTGCATCATCATCATAGTAAGTAGGAGGAGAGAACTCCTCAAGCATCGACTCGAACGTCTCCTTCCAGTTCCTCTTGTTCTGAATAGTGTATTCGGACTTCCATATGATCTCGGATGGTTTCTTCTTCGGATCCCTGTGCCATGGCATGGGCACATGAAGTGTTCCTCTCCCTCGAGGAATCAAGACCTGTCGAACAACCAACCGCTGTGAGCCTAATGGAAGGGCACTCTCAGCTAGAGTGCATCCGGAGAAGTCTAATCCCATTGTCTTAGCCACATGAGTGACAAGACCTCCAGCACAAATATCGCCCTTAGCTTTGTTGGCTATCTTTCCTAGATAGTCAGCAAGCATGGTAGAGATGTCGGGAATGGTGATGGATGTCATGCAGTAGAGAATGAAAAGCTCGTAAGCCTTGAGCTTCTGTGGAGTCTGAGTCCGTGCAAATCAGCTCTCGCTAAGAATCCGATGTACTACCTTGAAGGAGAGGTTGTACATACTAGTCTCCTTAGAATTTCCGGGTCTCCATTTGTCTCCTCCGTATTCACCTACTGAAATAGCCTCCCAGAAGTCACTAGCACTAACACCTCTAGCAAATGTGCCTGCATCTGAATAAGAGAAGCCAAACAAGTCTCCAAAAGTATCAATAGACATGGTGTGATCTTGGCTCATAAGGCGGAAGGTGACCATCCTTTCCCTAGGATCATGTTCGAATGTACTAAGGAACTCTAGGGTGATCTTGATATAAGCATCCTCCCTAATCGTAGCAAACTGTCTCAACCCAGCCCTGTCAAGCATCATATCAACATCCTCTCGAACAAACAATGAATCTAAGTCATCTAGCACTATGTAGCGAGGAGGGGTGAATGGGCGATCTATGATGCGTTCATAACGTTTCTTGTGCTTGGATAGGGGAGGGGGAAGCTTAGGGATGTTTTGAGGTGGTGGTGGAGGTGGAGGAGGGGCTTTGGAAGAAGATCCCTTCTTCTTCCCCGTGTTTCTAGTTATCCTCTTAATAAGATCCATTCTGAGTCAAAAAATCGGCCTGTTCTTCACAAAAATCGTCCGATTTTTCTGGGCTAGGTCGATTTTTCTGTCGATTTCAACGATTCTCACAATTCTGTAAAGTTCTGTTCAAACAATCACCACATACAGTCTCCTATAATGATTCCTAAGCAGATTCCTCAATCAATTCCAGCAAACAAACACTTCCTAAGCAAACTTCAATTTCAAATTAGAAACTTAGGTTTTGGAAAGAAAAACCTGAATTCCTTATGGAGGAGTCGATTGTCGTGCTTGTTGTTGCTAGATCCTTGTTCCTTGTTGAAAATGCTTCAGTTTGGAGCCAAGAATCACTCAAAATGATTAAGGAATGAGGATTGTAGGGTATGGGCGATTTTCGGAGTTCTTGAGAAGGGGAAATCGAGAGTGGAAGGTTGTGGAATGAGGAAGATCGAGTGTTTGAGTCTTTATATAGGGCCGAGAAACTGTGAAGAAAATCGGCCGATTTATAAGGTCGATTTAATCGTCGGGGCGATTTTTCTCTGAATTCAAAGAAAATCGGACGATTTACTTTGGCAGGTCGATCTCCAGGTCGATTTTTCTTCCTGTTGTCAAAAATCGCCTTGCTCTGCTTCTGAATCGGATGATTTACTTTGGGTAACTCGATTTTTCTCTGAACACATGGGAAATCGGACGATTTTCTTTGGCAGGTCGATCTCCAGGTCGATTTTTCTTCCTGTTGTCAAAAATCGACTTGCTCTGCTCCTGAATCGGACGATTAACTTAGTGTAGCTCGATTTCCTTCCTTATTCTTCATGGATCTTGAAGATTTAACTGATTTATGCTCCCTTTCTCCATGGATCTCTCAGTTTGAACCTAATTTCCTGCGATTAATGACACGACAAACCAAGAGTGCATCGAGGAACAAAAAACGAAAACAAAGAAGCAAAACAACTAATCTACTCTAACTAAGTGATGAAAGGAGGAAAAACTATACTATCATGGGTTGCCTCCCAAGAAGCGCTTGATTTATCGTCTTTAGCTGGACGGTGTATGGTTTGTGTTCAATGGAGGAGGATAGGACCTATCTCCTCGACCGGAGCTTCCGGTGTGTATTTCTTCAACCGTTGGCCATTAACCTTGAAACTTCCGCTTTGTTCACCCCATACTTCAACTGCACCATGGGGGAAAACTCGTTTAATTACATAAGGTCCTGTCCAACGGGATTTAAGCTTACCTGGAAATAGACGAAGCCTTGAGTTGAATAGAAGGATTTGGTCTCCCTCCTTCAATTCTTTTGGAATGATGTGCTTATCATGCCAACGCTTTGTCCGTTCCTTATAGATCTTTGCGTTCTCATATGCATTTAGCCGGATCTCATCTAGCTCATTGATGTCTAAGAGCCGCTTCTCTCCGGCTTCTTTCATGTCAAAATTGAGCCACTTGATAGCCCAATAGGCTTTATGCTCTAGCTCTACAAGAAGATGACAGGATTTACCATAAACAAGGTTATAAGGAGTCGTACCTATTGGTGTCTTGAAGGCCGTCATGTACGCCCATAGTGCATCGTCAAGCTTCATTGACCAATCTTTTCTCGTTTTAGAGACTGTTTTCTCTAAAATTCCCTTAATCTCTCTATTGGATATTTCGACTTGTCCGCTGGTTTGCGGATGGTAAGGTGTAGCTATCTTATGGGTCACCCCATACTTAGCCAATAGAGTCTCAAATCTACGGGCTGTGAAATGCGTTCCTCCGTCACTAATGATGGTTCGGGGAGTTCCGAACCTTGGGAAGATCGTTCTATTGAAGAACTTCACCACTACCATTGCATCATTAGTAGGAGAAGCGATTACCTCTACCCATCTTGAGACATAGTCTACGGCAAGAAGTATATATTGGTTACCGCATGAAGATGGGAAAGGTCCCATAAAATCGATGCCCCATACATAAAAGATCTCTACTTCTTGTATGTTGTTGAGAGGCATCTCATTCCTTCTTGATATATTACCTGTCCTTTGACAAGCATCACAAGCAACAACAAACTTTTGCACATCTTTGAAAAGTGTAGGCCAATAGAAGCCGGAACGAAGTACCTTAGCACAAGTCTTGTGGGAACTAGCATGTCCGCCACATGGTAGAGAATGGCAATGGCGGATGACACTATCCACCTCATCTTCGGGGATACATCTCCTGTAAATGCCATCGGGACCTCTTTTGAATAGAAGAGGTTCGTTCCAATAGAATTGCCGGACGTCTCTAAAGAACTTCTTCTTTTGAGCATATGAAAGTCCGGGTGGAATCTTCTGACAAACAAGGTAATTCACAATGTCAGCAAACCATGGATCATTACCTTTTGAGATGTGTTGAAGACACTCTTCAATCTCGTGTAGCTGTTCGTCAGGGAATGAGTCCTCTATAGGAAGTTCATCCGTTTTGCCGGTAAGTTGTGGAAGACGACTAAGATGATCGGCAACGGAGTTTTCCGATCCTTTCTTATCTCGAATCTCTAAATCGAACTCTTGTAAGAGTAAGATCCATCTTAGAAGCCTTGGCTTCGCATCCTTCTTCGTGAATAGGTATCGGATTGCGGAATGGTCCGTATAGACTATCACCTTCGCACCTACAAGATAGGAACGAAATTTCTCAAAAGCGTATACTACGGCTAAAAGTTCCTTTTCTGTGGTTGCATAATTATATTGAGCCTCATCTAGCGTTTTGCTAGCATAGTAGATGGCATGAGTGCGACCATCTTTCTTCTGTCCAAGAACGGCTCCTATAGCGACGTCGCTTGCGTCGCACATGACCTCGAAAGGAAGAGTCCAATCGGGTGGTTGAATGATTGGTGCTGAAATCAAAGCTTCTTTGATCCTGCAAAAAGCATCTAAACAATCCTTAGAAAATTCGAAAGTTGCGTCTTTCATCAAAAGATTAGTCAAGGGTTTTGAGATCTTAGAAAAATCCTTTATGAATCTCCTATAGAAGCCTACATGCCCTAAGAAACTTCTAATTCCTTTCACCGAAGAAGGGGGAGGTAACTTCTCAATGGTTTCTATCTTTGCTCTATCAACCTCTATTCCCCTTTGTGATACTAGATGACCTAACACAATCCCTTCGGTGACCATAAAATGACACTTTTCCCAGTTTAAGACTAAGTTAGTATCCTCACATCTCTTAAGAACTAGTGAAAGGTTATAGAGACAGTTATCAAAGGAAGAACCATATACCGAAAAATCGTCCATGAAGACTTCCATGATATTCTCTACGTATTCGGAGAAGATTGCCATCATGCACCTTTGGAAGGTGGCTGGAGCGTTGCATAGACCGAATGGCATCCTTCTATAAGCAAACGTACCCCATGGGCACGTAAAAGTCGTCTTCTCTTGATCATCCGGATGAATTGGAATCTGAAAGAAACCGCTATATCCATCTAGATAACAAAAGTAAGAATGTTGGGCTAACCTTTCCAACATTTGATCGATAAAAGGAAGGGGGAAATGGTCCTTCCTAGTTGTCACGTTCAGTTTGCGGTAGTCGATGCACATTCGCCACCTTGTAACTGTCCGTGTGGGGATGAATTCGTTGTTCTTGTTGGCAACAACGGTAATGCCTCCTTTCTTGGGTACTACTTGTACTGGACTTACCCATTTGCTATCAAAAATAGGGAAGATGATACCTGCATCAAGTAGCTTAAGGATTTCTTTCTTCACGACCTCTTTCATTGCCGGATTTAACCGTCTTTAAGATTGGCGTGAAGGTTTGTAATCCTCTTCCATTAGAATTTTGTGCATACAAAGGGAAGGCTTTATTCCTACTAGATCATCAATAGTATAGCCTAATGCTCTCCTATGTTGCTTCAAAACATGCATAAGTTTCTCTAATTCAGCATCATTCAAATTGACATTGACTATGACCGGATATGTGGAATTAGTGCCAAGGAATGCGTACCTTAAATGCGCGGGGAGCGGCTTCAATTCTAATGATGGAGGTACCTTGATTGATGATGAATCGTGGCCTTCGGATGTTGTGGGAGAGGTCTCTAGATGTGGGGGTACTGCATCACTAGAGTCGAGAGCAGCTGCGGTGAAGTTTGGAGAATCCAGAAAATTTCCCACTGGATCGACCTCCCTTGAAATAAATCGGTCGATCTGAGGCACGATTTTTCTTTCTGTCGAAAAAAATCGGGTTGCCTCTTCACAAATCGGACGATTTAGTTTAGTCGGGTCGATTTTTCTTTCTGTTGACAAAAATCGGGTTGCTTTTTCACAAATCGGACGATTTGGTTCCTGCAGGTCGATTTTCTTCACAGTATCCGGAGTTAATTCTAGTTCTTCAACTCTTGTTCCTTGTTCTTCCTCCACATCATTTAATGCTTTCACATCCTCATTGCAATCAAGTTCCACTCCTTCCTCCATGATACTCATACTAATAACCTTTTGAAGAGGGTCTTTCATCAAGATTGAACTTACTACCTCTCTAGACTCTTCTTCATCAAAAATTTCAAAAGCATCGTCTTTCAAGGCTGGCTCCTTGATTAAGGAAGAGAGTAGGAATTCTATCTTTTCTTCACCAATATGGAAAGACAGCTGGCCATTCTTGCAATCTACCATACATCCGGATGTTGCAAGGAATGGTCTCCCAAGAATGATGGGAACCGGATAATCTGCAGGGATGTCAAAACGACAAAATCTATTGGGATGTAAAACTTACCGAGCTTTACCGGAATGTCTTCTAATATCCCCACCGGCTTAGTGGTGGAACGATCAGCCATGTAGAGTGTGATCTTCACCGGTCTAGGCTCTCCTAGACCAACTGCTTTGCATAGAGCAAGAGGTATGATACTCACACTCGCTCCAAGGTCACAAAGTGCATCATAGGTAGCTTCTCCCAAAGTGATGGGTATGCAAAAGGATCCTGGATCGCGGAGCTTGGGTGGCATATTCTCCGTCATAGTCTTGATGAGTTCGGATGACTCCATACTCATCTTGACTTCTCCTATGTCTTCCAATTTCCTCTTGTTAGAGAGGATCTCCTTGAGGAATTTCCCGTAAGCCGGCATACCTAAAATTGCATCCATAAAAGGTATATTAATATGCAGCTTACTCATAAGTTCAACAAACTTACCAAAATGTTTATCTAGGCGTGCACGCGCTCTAGATTGAGGGAAAGGTAGAGGTGGTTTGTAAGCGGGAGGAGGAACATAAACTTCTTCCTTCTCTTTTGCCTCTCCTTCTTTGGTGGTGGTCTCGACTACTTTAGGTTGAGGGTCGGTAGTTGTCTTGCCACTCCTAGTAGTTATTGCCATAACCCTCCCCTTTGGGTTATCTTCCGTCTTCCCGGGAAGTTTCCCTTGGTCTCTTGGAACTTCTCCGGCCTTGTTGAATACTTGGTTTTCTAAAGCTTTGTGAGCTTTGTCAACCGAAGTTATATAACTCTCTAGCCCTTGTAGCTTGCCTAGGATCGTCTCTAGCATGGGATTGGGTTTGCTTGATCCGCTTGATTTTCCCTGGCTTGTTAAAGGAGTAGAAGAAGATGGAGGTGTTAGAGCCTTTTCAGCATGAAAGTAAGGATTACCTGGATTTTGCTGATTTGACCTCCAATTGTTGTTATTTGAGTTCCTATTGTTGTTGTTCCAATTGGAGTTCCGGTTGTTATTGTTGTTGTTTCAATTGGAGTTCCGGTTATCATTCCTTTGATTATTGTCCCTCCCCATGTAGTTGGCTTCTTGCTCCTTAGTCTTTTGAAGACTTGTTTTGAGCACTTCCTTCAACTCTTTGATCTCATTGTTGAGGGAGAATATTTGTGTTTGAGCAGCTTGGTTCAACTTGGCTCCTGAATCGCTTTGATTCCGGCTATTTGAGTCCACCTTCCGGTGGGAATACTTCTCAATCACTTGGGCTTGCTTCTCAATGAAGTCCCAATCATCATCCTCTCTCATGTCCATGAATGTGCCACAAGAGAGAGATTGGAGGTTGAATTGTGTTTCCACATCCAATCCTTTGTAGTAGATCTCCAATAATTCCAGCTTGGAAATGCCATGGTGTGGGCAATCCAACAAGAGATCTTGAAACCTTTCCCAAGATTGAAACAAGCTTTCATTAGGTTTCATAGAAAAAGCATTTATTTTACCTCTCAATTCCGCCGTTTTGGATGGCGGAAAGAATTTGGTGAGGAATTCCGAAGACAATTCCTCCCATGTAGCTAGCTTTGCAGCTGGAAGTGTTTGGTACCAAGCTAGAGCCTTGTCCTTCAAAGAAAAGAAGAACGGTTTGATCTTGTAATTGCTTGTAGTAGCCTTCTTCGGCTTCATAGTCTCCATGAGAATCTCAAAATTCTGCAAGTGCTGGTGTGGAGATTCAGTACTTGCTCCGCCATATTGACTTTGGCGAACCATGGTGATGACTTGTGGTGAGAAGCTAAACTCTTGGATGTCTTCAGCTCCGAAATCCACACCTAGACGGCGTGGTTGCTGAATTGGGTCCATCCGTTGCCCCAAAGTTCGGGGTCTATCACCGTCATTAACAGCTCTTACGTTCCTAGTTGGGAGGCGAGGAACAACCCTTGGTTTTGGGGTGTTTCGAATAGGACGAAGTAGTGGATCGATCTCCTCAAGTTCCGGCATGTCCGGATCTATCTCTTCATCATCGGATGAGTCATTTCGAATGGATTTAGTTGGTGTCTTGACTTTCTTCTTCTTCCTGGATTCGTTCAACTCCAACTTCATATCTAACATCATAGCTCTTAGTTCATCAATCTGAAATTGATGACTCGTTTCAGCATCTTTTTGTGCTTTCTCACTCAACTGAAGTTTGCGTTGAGCTTCATTCAGTTCAGCTTGGTAGTTTCTCTCGTCGTTCTCAGCCATTTTCTTTTCCTTCAACTTTTTCCTCAAAGTTCTCTCCAATTCGGGATCGAAAGGAACTAGATCTTTAGTGGATCTAGTCTTTCTCATATACCTAAAGAACCTGCAAAGATCACTCAAGTAGACAAATCAAATCACAAGAGCAAGAGCTCTCAAGCTAGACAACCGAAAACCGAATTTGGTCTAGACCAAATCCCCGGCAACGGCGCCAAAAACTTGTTCGCTCAAAAAGTGTGTGCGTCAAAGTCTTAAATTTATATCTAGAACTCAAAGCAAAGCGAACCTGCAGTGTACGGATCAACTGTAGTGAGGTAAGAATTCCAGAGTCGAACTCAGGGATTTGGTGAGAGTAAATTCAATTTCAATTATCTAGCGAAAAGTGCAAAAAACTTTTGTGATCAAATAAGGATAAAATGATTCCAAGGATTCAAGTATCTGATTTCGGCTTTCGATTCAAGACACTTCTATAGATATAGGAAAGAGTTTATATTGCCAAGATTAAATGTTCAAAGGTAGATATCGTACGGTGAAGTTCCGAAACCTATATAACTAATCTAAAGGTTTCCTCTATAAGGGTTGTTGAGGCTGCAATATAGAAAGATCTAAAGACAAGAATTATGTTCAAACTAACCATCTAAAACTCCAGGATATGACTCTCCAAAGTAAAGATTAGAAAGCACACTTAGAATCTTAATAAAGGATGTTGAGTCTCTTTATTACCCAAATCTTATAATCTTAATCTATTAAATGTAGAATCAGGTTTGAAGTGTCTTCATACATTCAATTAGAGGTTAAAAAGATTAATCAATGTTGGGATTTAGGCAAGGATTAGTTTTGGTTAAAGATTGATTCAATTAAAGTTCGTCAGAGGAATAAATCGGGCTGTTCATAAGAAAATCGGCCGATTTACTCAAGAACAGTCCGATTTTCCTGTTGTCGCAAAACTAAAATCTAAACTCTCAAGGTCCTAATGTTTGAATGAGTTCAGTCTATCATCATCTAAGCCTTAATCATCAACTATTCTCCCCAGAATCACAAGGTTTTTAGCCAACCATTTTCAAAATCGAATCAAATTAAATATTGAGTGAAATATCGCAAAGAAACCGAATCTTGGATAAAAATCCAATAACCTTCAAATCTGTAAATAAAACTCGAAACTAATCAATGTATCTCTTGAATAACTCAATTTCGTGTTCACAAACAACAATCACTTCAATGGATAAAGAAATCTCACAAACACGAGTTAAGATGGGCTTCCCGGCAAAAAGTCCTTCAATCCTTCTCCAAGAATCTCCAAATTCTCTCAAACGTGTAAAGATTTCCCGCTGCGGCCTCCTCGTTTTCATTCGTAGGGTTCTCCTTTATAGTTTCTTGCAAATGGGCTGTTTGGCAAAACTCTTTTCTAGCCCAAAAGAATTGGGCTTTGTGTTGTCTTTTCATTTGGCCGAAAAACAGAAGAAGTCGACCCAGTCGATTTATACACAAAGCCGTTCGATTTCTAGAGGAGAAAATCGTCCGATTTATATGCATATTGGCACGATTTTCTTCAACAGAAAGTGCTCTTCTCTTGGCTCGTCTTCTATGCTTCTCCTCTGCAATTCCTTAGCTCTTTATGACCCCTTTAAGACTCCTTTAGCTTCCTCAATATCCTTAGATGCTCCTTGCTCCGCTTTTGCTTCCAATTCCACTCCATTTACCTATAATTCATCAAAAACTCGTGTAGACCTCTATTTCCGACAAATGATTGAATAGAACATAAAAGGTACACAAAATCTCTCTAAATGTAGGGTAAACTGAGACAATCTTCTACAATATGCATGAATATGATGCTACATAATTCATGTCATCATAAGTCCATCCTATCATAGTCCTAGCCATAACCATTCTTTCCTCACCCTAGAATCACATCTATCTAGCCTACGACATTCATCATAGCAATCGAAATCATCAAACATAAAATCATGGCTTCCATTTGCATGATAATGAAGAGAAAGAGATGAACAAGTGAAGTAAACAAAACCAAGCTGAAAATGGAATTAGAATGACTCACAACCCTTCTTAAAGAAGGTTTAAATGGTTCATACAACTCTAGAAATCGATTCCGAAATTCTTCTCTACTAAGCTATCAAAGTCTATCAATGGTGTGTTCTTCTTCTTCTTCTTCTCCAATGAAGCTTCCTACTACCTCCCTTCAAAGAATCTTCTTGTTGAGAGTATTGTTGTGTGTGTAGAGTGATGGGAGAATACCCAATTGAAAGATGCCCCCTCTCAGCCAATGCAGGACCACTTTTATACTACAACTTTGCAAGAGCTGGCCAAGAGATCGTGGCACAGCTGTCACAACCACCTGGCAAGAACCACGGGTGGTTCCACGGCCGTGGACCTTCAGTGGACCGTGGTTTGGTGCTTCAGCTTCGCTTTTGATCTTTAAGCTTTGATTTGGTGCATGGCTTGTGTTGGCAAGGTTCCATGAGTCCTCCTTAGCCTCTAGTTTGCATCCTAATGAGTCCGAGGGTGTGTCATCTCGATGAACAATCCTCAAACGTATCGATTTAGCTCCTAAATCTCCCAAAATACCTACAAAGCAATGCACAAGTCCGTGTAGACGTCTATCTCGACAAAATTCGTGAATCGAGTGCAAACGTTGTGAACTAGTGCTAAACCATGTATGAATGAGTGACAAATCTATCTAAATGATTACCTAAACCTAAGTCATAAATCGTGTTATCACCCTAATTCTTATAATTATTTATCATTTTATGTAAAATTTAATTCACATAAAATGATAGAATTATATGAAACCCTAATTCTTATAATTAATCCTTAACGATGACTTTAGACGAGATCATGACAAGGCTAAGACGAGAATGTGAAAAAGCTGTGATGAGTCCATAACAGAGCTGAGACGAGGTCATGACGAAGCCCGACAACTCTATGACGAAGTCATGCATGGGCCTGACAAAGCCATGACGAGTTTTTGACAAGTTTTGACAAACTCAGCCCACATAATTTTGACACTTATTTCAGCCCACTTTCTCTCTTGTTTTATTGCAGCCCATCCCCTGAATACATGTCAGCCGCAACCTTCCTTGCTTCCAGCCCAAGAACAACTCAGCCCATCTCCTAGCCAGCCCACTCCCTTGATCGCCAGCCCTAGCAGCTCTTGCAAACGAAGACGTCCGGCAACCCTCGGCAACTGCAACAAACGGACGCCGCTCCTCCTCACGCTCTTCCTTCTGCCTCTCCTCTCCTCAATCTTCGACGCATCCTAGGTGGTCGGTAGCCGTCGTCAATGTCGCCTTGGCACACCAGCAATGAAGCGGGACAACATGCAGTCTCATCTTTACATGCCGAACCACAACGTTGAGCCTTCCAGATCTCCGTTGGGCTTGAATTTTGGATATGATACAGTTGACATAATGTTGTAGAACATATTAAAATTTTGGAGGAATCCAGCGAGTGGTTTGGGATTTATGATTTTTCAAAGATTGGGTCGTAAGTAGTTTTTCTGTTGTGCTGAAATTTCTAAGTGTTGAGGAAAGGTGCTTGTGATGCAGTTTTCTGAGATAGTTTTAAATAGGCTTTTGATCTCCTTTGCTGATGAATTTTGGATATATTATAGATAAGATTTCATAGTAGAACATACTGAAATTTGTTAGGAATCCGAGTTGCAGTTTAAGAGTTATGGCATCCCAAAGTAGAGACCTTGAGCTGTTTTTCCAGCATTGATTTTTTTTTTGACTAAGTATAGGAACATTGTAGTGTAGTAGCCAACTTTAAGGAGTTTTGTAGAAGGGATAATTGAACAGTTTTAGAAAATTTTTGCTCCTATGAGTAGATTAGATATCATAGATAATTTATAGATTTATTTTAGAATTTTTATAAATTTATTTTAATTTCATATTTGAAGCTGTTGTTGGACCTTAGTGACTTTTCGAGAAATAGAAAAGTGGGTAGTTTCTCTAGTTGTTACCTAAAATCATCCTAGGGAGTAGAATATGGTTGGTTAGCATCAAATAAGAATCTAAGTACATATTCCGGGTTTTTGGAAGTTCCGGGACCAAGGGTAAAATAGTCATTTTACCATAAATTGGTACTGTATTATATTCTGTTCTAATAGGATCTACCACCTTAGAAGTCTTAGCTTCTAATTACCTAGAAAGTGTGCTGACACACTTGCCTCCTTTGATAGGCAACCGAGTTATACAGTTACAGACTGAGTTGTGATTAAGAGAGTCGAGATCTGATTCAGATAAGTCCACGGACTTACTTAGCTGGCTTCTTGTATGAGTGTAATGTGTATGAGTGGTGTTTGTTAGTTATGATAAACAACGAAACCGGATTAGGCCGACTTTATTATTTACGTAATTGACCTAAGTGTATGATAACGGGTCGTGACATCATCTGCCTAGCTCTTACGAGAGTCTAGGAGGTTCCCTGTGACCAGCCCAGTCAGGTAGACGATCAAATGCATTAGTACCATTCCGCGTTGGTAAACGGGGACATGGGCGAGGTTTTGGAATCCCTCGTGTCACAAAATAAGTGTTATTAGTAAAAACTTATCACCTAATTAATGATAATAAAAGGATTGAGTGTTGCATGTTGATTGTGTATATTGTGTGTTTGTGCTTTTACCTTTATACTTATGCATAGAATGTTAGCTAATGGTTTTATACCGCTTATAAATGCCTTGCAGGTTAAGACAGTTGTAGAGAGACCCGGAGGGAATGGTCAGCCGGATCCACGTACTCATTTAGTTGGGGACGGGGATGTCTTCTGTTCTTCATATATGTCGTTTTGGTACCTTTGCTTTGTAAGAAGGCTGATACATATTCTTCATGTATATATCCTGTAAAGTTTTCAAATGTTTTAAATACTTTTGTGCCTTGTTGTAAGATCCTAGTGAAATTGGTTTCAAACTAAGGTCAGGACCCATTGTGAGGTCCTAACCAGTAGCTCCCCGAGTTCTCAGAACTTGGGGTGTTACAATATGGTATCAGAGCGAGGTTGACAACAATGGTACTTGAAATCTTCTGGAAGACCGAATGTATAAAATAAATAGAACCCGGAAGGGGTCTAAAATTTCAAAACGGATTTATGTTTTTATACACGCGCATAGTCGGGTTGTGGGGTTAGTAGTACGTCGGACCACCATCGCTCTCCGTGGATCTCTACAACTTGGATCGATATGAGTTAGCATATAAACTTATTATGATGTGTATTAATGTATGGTATATATATGTATATGTGTAGCTTGTTAGTATCCTAAAGGATATGTTATATCCTTTAGTTGTGATATCATGACGTGATTATCGCCTCATGATAAATCGGTAGTAGACTTGAAGAGTTTTCAACACGAGACAAAGGACTCAGACCTTGGATCAAGTATTATACACGGATGGGCGTCCTAGTAACCCGTGTTAACCATCCAAAGAACTAATGGGCAAAGAAGTAAAGATGTGGAGATAATTTTGACCATAAGTACAATCAAATGAGGAAGAATTCCCGAGTCAACTCAGATAGAAGAAATAGAAGGTCATACAAGGGACTTGGTTGTATGAAGCCGAGAGATGAATGATAGCATGAATTATAGTCTATATTTAGGGGTTTGTTTGGACGTTTTATCTTCAATAATCTGCATGTTAGCATGTATAATGTGTGATTATATTACCATTTCATCTACCTTTGCGGGAATCGAGGTCTACACCTAGTTTTGCTGTAATTGCACGTAAAATGGTACGTTTTGCATAAAAAAGGAGCAAAAGGAGTCATGAGTCATTTGGAGCTACATCTAGGGAGCATAGCCATGGATTAAAGATTCACTTTAGACCAGTTTTGAGAGATTTCACATTCAGTTATGACTCACCTCGGTTGACCAGAGATTCATCTCGACTGAGGTGATCCAGAGACGCCGACTCGACCGAGGCGAACACCTAGGACGCGGCGAGAATATTTTATTCTTGGCTGAGATCTTTTATCTTTGGAAGGTGATCTTATATTTTTGGGCTTGGCTCCTGGAAGGAAGAAGATATGCAGAATCATATATTTTACCTATATTTATGGGAAAATATCTTTCTAAGATTTATTATCTTTGGAGGGTTATTTTCCTATAAAAAGGGTTGGATTTCCACAAATCCAGGATCATGCTATACCATCGATCAGGGTTTATAGCACGCAGCAGCCATACTCCAGTTGGGAGTTTCGAAGAACCTTTTTGAAGGTTGAAGGAAGATTGAAGATCATAGCTTTTATAGCTTTTTGGAGGGTTTTGTAAGATTGTCTTCAATTCCCTCACTTGTTGTCTTGTCTTGTTGAATTTATATCCAAGGAACGCTTTTGTTGTGATATTTGATTTAGTTATTGAAGTCTTTTTCATTAAATTCTTCTTGTTCAAATATTCACCTTCTTCCCATATATTTAATACTTTCATAATGATGATGAGTGGCTAATTTCCTTGTGTGATTCTAGGGTGATTGGCTGAAGGTTGTGGGGGAAACAATGATAGAATAATCTTAGATTCCAGTAGGATCCTGAAAGTTCGAGTCTTTAACCTTAACCCTAAGCATCTCGTTCAGTCGATGAACATCTCGGCCAGGGTGGAATCTGGCTGACCGAGGTGACTTATCTGATTCTAAACTGAGAAGTTAAGTGTTAGAGTTTGCCAAGTCCTATTCTTATTATACCTTTCCTGGTTCAAAACAAGCTTAGGATGAGACTTACCCAGTAATTCCTTAGTTTGTATACCAACGATCATAAGTGTAGGTAGTAAAGGTTTATCCTTTATTGGGGTTTGAGTGTGCTTCCATCCCATCTTTGTGAGTTAGCCTGAGACTTACCCGGTAAAGGTTGATTCTATTCCCTTAGATGGTGTGTTAGTTTGAGGTTATAGTTCTTTATCTTGATTCCTTGAGACTTACCCGGTAATAGGAGTTACGGTTTAGGATTAGTGAGTAGTGAGACTTACCCGGTGATCTAGTCCACTTTAGTAACACCTTCCCCTTGCAAAAATCTCAGCTTTGTCCGCTTATCTTTAGATCTTGAGTTGGAACCACAACTAGACGCTTTAATCCCTAGAATTGCATGTTTGCTTTATTTACTTCTTATTCATCTTTGATTGTGTTAATTGCTCTTGTGGTTAGTATTCACGAAGTTTATCGTTATTGACTTTGTTTCACCGAGTCCCTGTGATCGACCCCTGGAATTTCTTGCTTTTTACTACGATTGACCCGTACACTGCGGGTTCGCATCCTTGTTTTAAGCTTAAGTCTAGGGTTATAAATTTAAAGCTTGCACACACCGTTTGGAGCGAACAAGTTTTTGGCGCCGTTGCCGGGGAGTTTCTTCCTTCTCTCGCTGTAGCTCTTCCTGGATGAGGCGTAGCAGCTCTAACGCCTCCTTTAATTCGGCCTCAAGATCGCGATTGTCTTGTTGGGCCATCTTCGCTTCTCTTAAGCGTCGCTTGTATGTCTTTTCTGGTTCGGGATCGTAAGGAACGATTTCCTTCCCAGTGCGGGTTCTTCGCATATACCTAAGAAAGAACCTGCAAAAGTCACTCAAGTAGAGTGGTTAGATGACACGGGGCAAGTGCCCCAAGAGCAAACCGTACCGGCTCGGTCCAAATCCAGTCGAAGAACACCTCGATCGAGATGTCAACCGAGGCGGAACAACAGAAAGCGGAGGGGAAAACTGAAACTTATGTTCCACCTCCTGCATACAAACCACCACTTCCATTCCCCCAGTCAAGGGCCAGAGCACATCTAGACAAGCACTTTGGTAAGTTCCTTGACTTGATGAATAAGCTGCATATTAACATTCCTTTCCTTGATGCTATTCTAGGTATGCCCGCTTATGGGAAGTTCTTAAAGGAGATCCTATCAAGGAAAAGGAAATTGGAAGACTTTGGTGAAGTTAGGATGCATCTAAATCCTCGGAGCTTATTAAGATCATGAAGGAGAAGATGCCACCTAAATTAAGAGATCCCGTCTCATTTAGCATTCCCATTCAAGTTGGGGATGTCACTTGTGAAGCCCTTTGTGATCTAGGAGCCAGCGTGAGCATCATCCCGCTGGAGCTATGCATGAAGATCAGACTTGGAGAGCCCAAGCCGGTCAAGATTCGACTTTATATGGCAGATCGCTCCATCACCCATCCCGTGGGCATCTTGGAGGACGTTCCGGTCAAGTTAGGTAACTTCTATCTACCTATAGATTTTGTTGTACTTGACATTCCCGCAGATTATCCTGTTCCTATTATTCTCGGGAGGCCATTTCTAGCAACTTCGGGTTGCAATGTGGATTGCAAGAACGCCAAGTTGAAATTCAACATTGGCGGCGATGAGGTGGAGTTCGCATTACTTGCAGCCATGAAAGGGGAGCAGCTAACTGATGATATCTTCAACATCTACGATGAAGAAGAATCAAGAGAATTGGTGAGCTCTATCCTTATTAACAATCCACTCGAAAGAGTTATTAGTTTTAGTTTAATAGAGGAAGGTATAGATGCTTCTTGTGATGCAGATATACGGAGCTTGAAGGCACTGGAAGAAGATCCAGAAGCTAAAACTGAGACACTACTTCAGGAGACGAAGATCTCCAATTTCGGTTCCAGTTGCAATACCTCGACCGAGGCACTTCCTGGACTGAGCGAGGCGACTGAAGAACATCTCGGTCAACGCCTCTGCGCCTCGACCGAGGTCGATGGCGAGACGACTTCAACTGAGACTTCCGAAAGTCCAGTTTCTGAACCCACTCCACTGGAAGGAGGAAGCAAGGATCCCCCTCAGAAGACACCCCCAGTTGTGGAGCTTAAACAACTCCCTAGTCACTTGAGGTATGTCTTTCTTGGGCCGGATTCTACTTATCCCGTTATTGTTAGTGTTTCCCTTTCCGAATCTGAATTGTCTAAGTTAATGCATGTCCTGAGAAAGCATCGAAAGGCTATAGGTTACACCACGGTCGATCTTATTGGCATTAAGCCTTCTTTCTGCATGCATAGAATTCTAATGGAAGATAATCATAAGACTTCACGGGAACCTCAAAGATGGTTAAATCCGATCATGAAAGAGGTTGTGAAGAAGGAAGTTCTTAAGTTGTTGGATGCAGGTATTATTTATCCTATCTCGGACAGCAAGTGGGTTAGCCCGGTGCATGTCGTTCCGAAGAAAGGAGGGATGACCGTTGTGACGAATAAGAACAACGAGTTGATCCCAACCAGGACCGTTACGGGCTGGAGGGTTTGCATCGATTACAGGAAGCTGAACACGGCCACACGGAAGGACCATTTCCCACTCCCCTTCATCGATCAGATGCTCGAGCGGTTGGCCCAGGATTCACACTTTTGCTACTTGGACGGCTATAGTGGATTCTTCCAGATTCCTATCCATCCGGATGATCAGGAGAAGACCACTTTCACTTGTCCATGGGGGACATTTGCCTATCGGAGGATGCCATTTGGATTGTGCAATGCACCCGCTACCTTCCAGCGATGCATGATGGCTATCTTTTCCGAGTACATGGAGAATATCATGGAGGTATTTATGGATGATTTTTCCGTATACGGATCCTCTTTTGATGATTGCCTATCTAACCTTTCGCTAGTGCTTAAAAGATGTGAAGACACTAATCTCGTCTTGAATTGGGAGAAGTGTCATTTTATGGTTAATGAAGGCATTGTACTAGGACACCTCGTTTCTAATCGAGGTATTGAGGTCGATCGAGCTAAGATCGAGACTATTGAGAAACTCCCTCCTTGTTCTGTTAAAGGTGTGAGGAGTTTTCTCGGGCATGCAGGTTTCTACAGGAGATTCATCAAAGACTTCTCTAAGATTTCTAAACCTCTAACTAACCTCTTGAATAAAGATGTTGTTTTTGAGTTTTCGCAGGAGTGTCTTGATGCTTTTTACAGGATTAAGGAAGCGTTGATCTCGGGTCCCATTATTCAACCTCCTGATTGGACCTTGCCCTTTGAGGTCATGTGTGACGCTAGTGATGTAGCCGTAGGAGCGGTGCTTGGACAGAAGAAGGATGGCCGGACCACCGCCATTTACTATGCTAGCAAGACGCTAGATGTAGCCCAACGCAACTACGCTACCACTGAGAAGGAGTTGCTGGCGGTTGTATACGCTTTTGAGAAGTTTCGTTCCTACTTAGTTGGGGCGAAAGTCATTGTTTACACCGACCATGCAGCCATTCGTTACTTGTTGGCTAAGAAAGACGCCAAGCCACGCCTTATTCGATGGATTCTCTTGCTTCAAGAGTTTGACCTAGAGATCCGCGATAAGAAGGGATCCGAGAACTCCGTTGCGGATCACCTCAGCCGGCTACCGGAATCTTCCCGCGAGACGGATGACCCACCCATAGACGATTCATTCCCCGATGAGCACTTACACTTGTTGGAGCGTTTGATGGATTTACTTACTTCAACCCACGATGGAGGTGAAGTATGGGGTGAGGGAACCTCCCATCACATTTGAGACACATCATGGTCCAGCTAGCGACCTTAAACCAAGCGTTTCTTGGGAGGCAACCCAAGGTATTGTTTTTCTTTTTCCCGTTTTCTAGTCTAGCTTAGATAGTTTGCTTTTGCTTTGTTTTGTTTGTTTTCGGCGTCCTAGACAGATAACAGGAGACATCTAAGGAAGGAGCATAACTGGAAGTTCAGAAGTTCGAGAATTCGAGAAGACGAAGTTTGACTGAGACACCTCGGTCCAGTCAAGGCCACCTCGACCGAGTTGATTCTTGAGCAACCGAGGCGACTAGGGTTTCTGCAGAACCACCTCGGTCCAGTCGAGACCATCTCGACCGAGGTGAGCAGTTCCAGGAACAGTATAAAAAGGAAAAAAATTTTTTGTTTTCACTTTTACCTTCTTCGACTCGACCGCGGCGCTCTTCTCACCTCGCTTCCTCCAATCTTGCTCATTTTCGAAGATTTCCGCTCCCAAACTGCGATTGAAGGGTATAGGATCCAATTGCAAGTACAGATCTGCAAAGAAATCGAACGAATCGACCGAAACGAGGTAAAAACAGTCGAAACCCTAACTCGTTCATTCGTTTCGATTTGGGCTTTGGTTGCCCCTGAATCTGCTGAGAAAAGGCTTAAGTACCCCATAGGAAGCAATTGTAGTGATTTTTGGGGGAAAAGAACTGGATTTCTGAGATTTGAATCGCAACCTGTTACGCCTCGGTCCAGTCGACTGCATCTCGACCGAGGTGATTCTTGAGTATTTTCAGCGACCGAGGTGCTCTGACAGTAGCTGAAAAAAAATGAGTTCCGAACGTCGCCTTGCCCTCAGAGATAGATCCTCACCCTCCCCTCCTTCCTCTTCTTCCCGACCTTACCGCCCGGTGATCCACGAGAGATGCCGGGTAGATTATGAGCGTATAGCTAGCCGTCCAGTGATTGCCCCACGTTTCCTGGACGTGTTGGCTTTTGATTGCCTAGGGGTAGATGGAGACCTTAGGCAGATGATCACCACAGTCGGGCTGGATCAGTTTACTGAGATCCGAGCCCCAGCTTACTTGGAGCCGACCCTAGAGTTCGTTAGCTCCTTTTCCTACCTTCCCACAGAGCAGTCTGTGAAGTACCGGTTGATGAACCGGAACTTCATAGTTCCCTTAGAGGTTTGGAGAGAGATTTTCGGCTTTCCTGAGCCCACTGCCACTGACTTCCCCTCCCGATCTGTAGCTAGGGAGTTTTGGGGGCAGATTGCCCATATTACTGAGCATGCAAATAGATGGCGCCCTGGAGATTCCAGGGAGAAGGTCATCTTCCACCTTGCCTTCAGATTAGCCCATAGGATATTCAGCGAGACACTTCTGGCGCGTACTGAGACGCCCCAGAAGATCCGACAGGGCGAGCTTTTTAGTCTTTACTGTATGGTTACAGGGGGTTTCCCAGACTTTGGCTTGATCTTGGCAGAGGACCTGCACAAGATCAAGGCCAAAGCGAAGGGAGATATCTGCTGCGGAGGTCTAGTCACCCACATAGCTGCTTTTCATGGGATGGACCTTAGTGCATGTACGATGGTGGCGGCTCCGAAGCCGCTTGGATTGCAGGAGATGATCACTCGGATGATTCTAGTTCGCCGAGGTCTGACCACTCCTTATGTTGCTATGCCGTGGGAGCGGACTGCACCACAGAGGATCCGCTGGTCTGCTCAGTTCACAGTTTTCGATCCGCATTATTGGCAGACAACTTGGGCTCCACTGATGGAGGATCATAGGGATGTCCCGATGGATACAGGGACGGATACTGCAGGGACGAGCGCGCCGCTGATCATAGATTTGGATGATGAGGAGGATACTGAGCCTGCACCTGCTGCACCTCCCGCCAGATTTGCTAGGCGTCGGACACGCCGTCATAGAGATTCTGAGGCTCATCGTCGGATCGACGATCTGACAGATCAGATGATAGATTCTTATGCTGCCCTTACTGTGGACATGCATGAGAGATTTGCTGCCCAGCACCGACAGATTGACAGCTGGACTCATCAGATGTTAGAGGGGCAGCACTATCAGCGTAGGATGATGGAGCTACAGTTCCAGCAGACTATGGGCTATCAGTTCGACCCGACTCAGTATCCGTACGTGCCACCACCACCACCACCGGATCAGGACTGTTGATGAGCTGCAGGATTTTCTTTATTGTATTTTTATGCAGTTCTGCTATTTATCCGGTGAGTACTCTTGTCTCTAGACTTATATTGACCCACTGGGACAGTGTGTCCCAAGTATGGGGTGTTTGTATTAATGTGATGACTTTGATGTACTTACTTGATGACTTCGATGTACGACTTATTCGATCGGATATTTCATATTTATGCTTCAGTTGCTTTTATATGTTTATCTGATATTACATGCATACCTACAGGTTATTTGATTGAGAAAAATGTCGAAACTGAAAAAAAAATGGTTTTAAAAATTTTTTTTTTTGACCTCGACCGAGTCAGTCTTGGCCAAACGAGGCGTTTCACCTCGGTTGAACCAAGAACACCTCGACCGAGGTGGGTTAACTGAGAGTTTTTGAAAACGATTTTTGTGTTACTTATGTGGATATGATCTCAGTGAAGATCTTGTTTACTGACTGATTTTAAATTCTTTATGTGTTTGAAAGGTTTTATAATATGTTTAAGTTGCTAAATGCTTTGTTTGAAATTATTAGCATGTTTAATAATTTGTTTTTATCCAAATTATGTTGAATTTGAAGGTTGACACCACAAGATAAGTTCTCTCACTTTCTTCCTGGAAAGACCAAGGCAATTCATTCTTCTCTCTTCTTCTTCTTGATCATGCTTAGCCTCTCATATACATTTTGCCTCCCTTTACCTATCCGGGAATTTGGAAGCAAGCGAAGTGGTGAAAGCAAGTGAAGTTAAAGTTGAGAAGTTGGCTGGAAGTGAAAGTGCTAGAAAGTAATTTTAGGTTTGGGGAAGTCAATCATGAAGATGAGTAACTCGGCACCATTCACATAGCCGGGTGTTTGTGTCTTGCCAAAGTCGGATTGAGCGATATTCCTAACGGGTCATGGTATGTGCATCAAGGGTTTGATGCATCTCAAGAAATTGATGATTGCTGATTTCCTAGGCTTCGGTTATTGTGCACCTCTGTCCATGCATCCCAAAAAGTAAAGTAAAAAAGAAAAAAAGTGTGAAATAAGCAAAGCTTATTGGTGGAGGATGCTGCAAGTCAAAGTGGAAGTGAAGTTCATCCTTTTCCCGGATTCTAGCACCACATTACCTTACACACATCCCTGCCCTACACGTTTCTTGACCTTTTCTTTTGGGAAGCCCTTGAGACCTTGAGCTTGTTGATTGACTTAGTGGTTTAAACTGGATTATACATGATTAATTTTGATAATTATGACTTATTATGCATTCTATGATTTTATGCAAAGATGAACAACTTTTCTATATTTATAAAATGTTTTGAGCATATTGAGTTTTTAAATTCCATGAAGTATTCTCTTAGAGTGATCTATGATTGTAACACACCATAAAAATGTTTTTGAAAGACTTTTCATTGATTTTTATGACTTATAATCCATTCTATCTTGTCTTCTATATGCGGAACTTGCTTGGGGACAAGCAAGGGCTAAGTATGGGGTATTTTGATAGCATGAATTATAGTCTATATTTAGGGGTTTGTTTGGACGTTTTATCTTCAATAATCTGCATGTTAGCATGTATAATGTGTGATTATATTACCATTTCATCTACCTTTGCGGGAATCGAGGTCTACACCTAGTTTTGCTGTAATTGCAAGTAAAATGGTACGTTTTGCATCAAAAAGGAGCAAAAGGAGTCATGAGTCATTTGGAGCTACATCCAGGGAGCATAGCCATGGATTAAAGATTCACTTTAGACCAGTTTTGAGAGATTTCACATTCAGTTATGACTCACCTCGATTGACCAGAGATTCATCTCAACCGAGGTGATCCAGAGACGTCGACTCGACCGAGGCGAACACCTAGGACGCGGCGAGAATATTTTATTCTTGGCTGAGATCTTTTATCTTTGGAAGGTGATCTTATATTTTTGGGCTTGGCTCTTGGAAGGAAGAAGATATGCAGAATCATATATTTTACCTATATTTATGGAAAAATATCTTTCTAAGATTTATTATCTTTGGAGGGTTATTTTCCTATAAAAAGGGTTGGATTTGCACAAATCCAGGATCATGCTATACCATCGATCAGGGTTTATAGCACGCAGGAGCCATACTCCAGTTGGGAGTTTCGAAGAACCTTTTTGAAGGTTGAAGGAAGATTGAAGATCATAGCTTTTATAGCTTTTTGGAGGGTTTTGTAAGATTGTCTTCAATTCCCTCACTTGTTGTCTTGTCTTGTTGAATTTATATCCAAGGAACGCTTTTGTTGTGATATTTGATTCAGTTATTGAAGTCTTTTTCATTAAATTCTTCTTGTTCAAATATTCACCTTCTTCCCATATATTTAATACTTTCATAATGATGATGAGTGGCTAATTTCCTTATGTGATTCTAGGGTGATTGGCTGAAGGTTGTGGGGGAAACAATGATAGAATAATCTTAGATTCCAGTAGGATCCTGAAAGTTCGAGTCTTTAACCTTAACCCTAAGCATCTCGTTCAGTCGATGAACATCTCGGCCGGGGTGGAATCTGGCTGACCGAGGTGACTTATCTAATTCTAAACTGAGAAGTTAAGTGTTAGAGTTTGCCAAATCCTATTCTTATTATACCTTTCCTGGTTCAAAACAAGCTTAGGATGAGACTTACCCGGTAATTCCTTAGTTTGTATACCAACGATCATATGTGTAGGTAGTAAAGGTTTATCCTTTATTGGGGTTTGAGTGTGCTTTCATCCCATCTTTGTGAGTTAGCCTGAGACTTACCCGGTAAAGGTTGATTCTATTCCCTTAGATGGTGTGTTAGTTTGAGGTTATAGTTCTTTATCTTGATTCCTTGAGACTTACCCGGTAATAGGAGTTACGGTTTAGGATTAGTGAGTAGTGAGACTTACCCGGTGATCTAGTCCACTTTAGTAACACCTTCCCCTTGCAAAAATCTCAGCTTTGTCCGCTTATCTTTAGATCTTGAGTTGGAACCACAACTAGACGCTTTAATCCCTAGAATTGCATGTTTGCTTTATTGACTTCTTATTCATCTTTGATTGTGTTAATTGCTCTTGTGGTTAGTATTCACGAAGTTTACCGTTATTGACTTTGTTTCACCGAATCCCTGTGATCGACCCCTAGAATTTCTTGCTTTTTACTACGATTGACCCGTACACTGCGGGTTCGCATCCTTGTTTTAAGCTTAAGTCTAGGGTTATAAATTTAAAGCTTGCACGCACCGTTTGGAGCGAACAATGAATTATAAGAACCATGCAAGAGACTACAAGAGTGCGGAGTAGAGGTAACAATATTGGAACGAGACAAGTAGAATTGAGTACAACCAAGATTGCGGAATCAAGGACATTACCATCGAGGCGGATGCCCCATAGACCATTATGGGCATTAGAAACCATAAGAGACAAAATATCAATTTGTGTGTGATAATCTAAGGTGCACGGAATGAAGACCTACAATTGAGTGTAAAAGCAAAAAGGCAGACCCCACAAATGTGGAGAGGTTTTGACCTCCTCGAAGATATAAGAAGTTAATATTACCACCAACACTAGTGAAGAAAGGGATATGGGAGAACGTCCTTGCTGGACTCGAGAATCCAGGGTAACCCGAATTATCACTGGACCTAAGCCATCAACACAGATGGTCCATGCAAAAGGAACTGCAAGTGGATGATCATTACGGCTATAAGAATTTCAAAGACGCTTGCAAGCTATTGTGGAGAATTGAAACGACTATTTATGCCAGATGAATGACACAATCGGACTAGAGAAATTGAGTTAGCCCATAAGAAGCGGAAGGGTGGAAGGTAGAACGAACTAAAGAAGTATAAAAGGATTGTTGTGAGCAACTGTTTACCTACTAGCTAAGGAAATTTTGACAAATCACAATTAACACGGAATGGAGACTTACAACTTAATGTAAGAGCAAAAGGTAGACTTCACAAGCCTGGAGACGTTTTTTCTTATTCAAAGATAAGAATTCTAAGAGGAATCACAACGCCAATATCGAAAGGATTGAAGCCCTGTAACATAGTCAACAGAGATTTGGAAGGAAATATTATAAACAACGCCGATTAAGGAACCTATGCTTGTGAGAATCGTGTGGTGGACTCAAGAGTCCAGGATAACCCCCAGTTATAACAGAACAGGTCATCAACATAGACGGTCCCTGTAAAGGGACTACAATTGGGAGGTAATTAAAAGTCATCGGAACTACAAGACGCTTACCATCTATCGTGGAGTGTTAGGAACGACTTTTGACATCACGCGAATGGCACTGTGAAACTTGAGAAAGAGAGTGTCCCAAAGGAAGCAGAAGAGTGAAAGATAAGACGAACTAAAGAAGGATAAAAGGATTAATCTAGTTGGTGATGTGCACCAAAAGTTTAATACCAGTAGAGGTATGAAATTGTGATAAGTCAATTATAGACTGTCCGATGTCAACCAAGGACGTGCAAGTATTGTTTGGTATTGACGAGTTATGTGCCGTTAAGAAGAGATATTTGTGACGGTGGATCTATGAAGTAGCTTTACCGACGCCTTGGAGGATTTCCTCAAGTAGGCAACATCAACCGTTTGGGATGAACAAAAGGTATCGAGAGGATTGCGTTAAAGGTTATTTCTTGTCTGGTTATGATCAAACTCTGGTCGAGTCAGGGAGTTTGGATCGGTGTTACAAGAATTAAGGAAGTAAACGGAAGATGGTTGTTGTCCAATCACGATTTTATTTCAGGAAAACAAGTAAGGAAAGTACTTGGTACTCGGTTAATCATTTTGGACTCACAAAACACGTCCTTATGATTACGGGGTGACAACAAAATATTCAGAGTAGCGTAGCGGAATCGTGGTGGGTCCTAACCCACAAATCAAGAAGCTCAACGGTACCGATGGATGTCGTGTCGATTTTAAGATGGTGATAGTTGGTGAAATGCATTCTAGTTGGAAGGAACGTGAGATAGGCTATGTGAAGTGACTAGAACTGTCGTACGGAAACTTATGTGCATGTAGAGGTAATAGAAGGAGACTGGTACCCTTTTATGGATCAGAGTGAAGAGTGATGGCTTTGTACATGTTACCATGCAAGTAGTTTTGGAATTCTATACCTAACGGAGTACGTTAGAGTGATTTCTCTTGATGGATTGAGAGAAGAATTAACGATGTATTAAAAATATTATGCATGGTCTGCACTAGAAAGCTCAAAGTGAGTAACTACCATCCTGAGTCGAAGATACATAAGAAAGAGAAGCGACAGGATCATACTTGCAACTTAGTAACCGTGCTTAAACAAAGCATAATCTCGGAGTAGATTTTATGTGTAATGTTATATCGGAACGGACCCGAGTTGCGTTTTGAGTTAGAGGGATACTATCGGGCTGGTAACAATGGTGGATAAAAGAGCGCACTGCGGATGGTATGTTAACATTTATTGAGTAGTTATTATCAAATAACGGTGATATGGGATCACTTTGTGTCTAATGCCGTCATTTCGGACATATTCTATTTTACTTAAGATCTTGGAAAATGCGTGAGAAACCTAAGTTTGAGCTAACGATATATTAGAGATCTGTAAATAATATAATAATGTCAAGTGAACAAAGAGGATGACCACTAGATTTGATTTTAGTTGTCTCGAGATTTAGATCTGAAAAGGGTAAAGGTAGCGTTTTCTTACCTAAGGAATAAGATGACCGAGTAATATTAAAAGACAAGACCAAGTGAGTCGTGATACGAAGAGCATTGAGCACTTGGTAAGTGTTGGTGGATGTCCAAGACCTTGGACCTGATGGTGTATTCAGAACCTTTTCAGAAGGCCGGAAGCAAGTGGTCATAATGAAGGAAAGAAAGTGGAATAGATCATTTTCCGAAGGGTCATCAAAGGATCTAGAAGTGATTTGTGTAAGGCAACCATTAGAAGTTTTAAAGTAGTTTAAAAGTGACTGATGGACTAATATTCCTCACCCTATTGGAGAGTGCGGCTTCAGTTTTCCACGGAGACTAGGTCTGGGAACTGAGTTTGAGATTTTCAGTTGGATAAATACATACCAGACACGAGTTAGGTCATCAGATTAGAGGATCACACAGTTCAGCCGGATGATATCCGTGAGATACCCGGTAACCACTCTAGAACGTGGTAGCAGGCGCTTGTGATCTAAGTACTTGAAAAGATTAAAGATTCAGTGGTTTTATGAAAAGCCGATAAGGCTACCTAAGATTGGGGATAGTAAGAGACGTAACATTTCAAAGACCTATGTAGCTGTAGTTGTAACCTCGGGAGTGACGAGTTAGGGCTTGACCTTGTATGTGTGTTATTATATTGTTTGACTGCTTGTTTATTTCATGATTGAGTGTTTAGTCAGTGATATGTGCTTTTGGAAATCTTGATATGTGCGGGAAACTTAGATGTGGAAACGACGAGACTTTCGTGTAGTGATCAAACACACCCATTTGGTGCCTTAAAGGGCGATCAGGATTGTCTTACCCTAAGTTTCGGGACGAAAATTATTCTAAGGGGGATCTGATGTAACGACCAGTTTTTTTTTCGTTACGCGTTGATAGTGTTAGAGAAGTTTAGGAAACGAATAAAAATTTAGTGAGACTAGGACATACTAGTTTATTTATGGAATTCATTTATTTAAGTACCTTGTTCTAAGTTTTGGGACGAAACTTATTTTAAGTGGGTACTGATGTAATGTCCGGAATTTTTATTCCATTTAATTCCGAATCAATTCGGACTTCGAGCCGTTGACGGTTCCCATTCTATCTAGTATTTCTTTCTTCACAAATTTTATCATTTTATGTAGAATTTAATTCACATAAAATGATAGAATTATATCAAACCCTAATTCTTATAATTATTTATCATTTTATGTAGAATTTAATTCACATAAAATGATAGAATTATATGAAACCCTAATTCTTATAATTAATCCTTAACGACGACTTTAGACGAGATCATGACAAGGCTCAGACGAGAATGTGACAAAGCTGTGACGAGACCATAACAGAGCTGAGACGAGGTCATGACGAAGCCCGACAACTCTGTGACGAAGTCATGCATGGGCCTGACAAAGCCATGACGAGTTTTTGACAAGTTTTGACAAACTCAGCCAACATAATTTTGACACTTGTTTCAGCCCACTTTCTCTCTTGTTTTATTGCAGCCCAGCCCGTTAATACATGTCAGCCGCAACCTTCCTTGCCTCCAGCCCAAGAAAAACTCAGCCCATCTCCTAGCCAGCCCACTCCCTTGATCGCCAGCCCTAGCAGCTCTTGCAAACGAAGACGTCCGGCAACCCTCGGCAACTGCAACAGACGGACGCCGCTCCTCCTCACGCTCTTCCTTCTGCCTCTCCTCTCCTCCATCTTCGACACCTCCTAGGTGGTCGGTAGCCGTCGTCAACGTCACCTTGGCACACCAGCAATGAAGCGGGACAACATGCGGTCCCATCTTTACATGCCGAACCACAACGTTGAGCCTTCCAGCCCTCCGCAACAGCTTCGAGCCTTCCAGCCCTCTGCAGCAGCGTCGAGCCTTCCAGCCTGGCGGTGCAGTGGCTTTCAACTAGACAGACGCTCCCAGCCTTGCACCTCATTCACGCCACAGGTGTGCACATCCCTGCTGCGGGTGCGCCTCCTAGAGAAGAAGGTCGTGCTTCTCCTTCCCAGTGCACATGATCTGGAGTGACACAGAGACTCCTAGTCTCTCCTCTTCTGTGGAACAACTGGCTCGACAACAGCCTGGGCTCACCTTCTTACTTCCCTTCGAGTTTTGGAATCGGGTAAAGGAGATTCTCTTTGCTTCCTTGCACTTCCTTCCACACCTTTCATGTCTAACGAATGCCCATTATGTCTCCTAACTCTACCCAAAACAGCCATAGAGGAGCAGTAAAGATTCGTGCTATTTTCCGAGTTTTTAGAAAGTTACAAGCAGGCATTTTTTAGTCCAGTTTTTGGTATGTTTGACACCTCCTCTATTGCTGAATTTTGGATATGTTGTAGTCAATAGTACATAGTAGATTATACTAAAATTTGGGAAGAATCGGAGTTACGGTTTGAGAGTTATGATGTTCCAAAGTTGACGCCTCATGCAGTTTTTATAAATGAGCTGAGTGTTGGGAAAAACAGCAGATGATTCTGTTTTGTGAGATGGTTTTGAATAAGCTCTTGATCTCCGTTGGGCTTGAATTTTGGATATGATATAGTTGACATATTTTTGTAGAACATATTAAAATTTGGGAGGAATCCAGAGAGTGGTTTGGGATTTATGATTTTTCAAAGATTGGGTCGTAAGTAGTTTTTCTGTTGTGCTAAAATTTCTAAGTGTTGAGGAGAAAGGTGCTTGTGATGCAGTTTTCTGAGATAGTTTTAAATAGGCTTTTGATCTCCTTTGTTGATGAATTTTGGATATATTATAGATAATATTTCATAGTAGAACATACTGAAATTTGAGAGGAATCCGAGTTGTAGTTTAAGAGTTATGGTGTCCCAAAGTAGAGACCTTGAGCTGTTTTTCCAGCATTGATTTTTTTTTGACTAAGTATAGGAACATTGTAGTGTAGTAGCCAACTTTAAGGAGTTTTGTAGAAGGGATAGTTGAACAGTTTTAGGAAATTTTTGCTCCTATGAGTAGATTAGATATCATAGATAATTTAGAGATTTATTTTAGAATTTTTATAAATTTATTTTAATTTCATATTTGAAGTTGTAGTTGGATCTTAGTGACTTTTCTAGAAATAGAAAAGTGGGTAGTTTCTCTAGTTGTTACCTAAAATCATCCTAGGGAGTAGAATATGGTTGTTTAGCATCAAATAAGAATTTAAGTACGTATTCCGGGTTTTTGGAAGTTCTGGGACCAAGGGTAAAATAGTCATTTTACCACAAATTGGTACTGTATTAAATTCTGTTCTAATAGGATCTACCACCTTAGAAGTCTTAGCTTCTAATTACCTAGAAAGTGTGCTGACACACTTGCCTCCTTTGATAGGCAACCGAGTTATACAATTACAGATTGAGTATTGATTAAGAGAGTCGAGATCTGATTCAGGTAAGTCTACGGACTTACTTAGCTGGCTTCTTGTATGAGTGTAATGTGTATGAGTGGTGTTTGTTAGTTATGATAAACAACGAGACCGGATTAGGCCGAATTTATTATTTACGTAATTGACCCAAGTGTATGATAACGGGTCGTGACATCATCTGCCTAGCTCTTGCGAGAGTCTAGGAGGTTCCCTGCGACCAGCCCTGTTAGGTAGACGGTCAAATGCATTAGTATCATTCCATGTTGGTAAACGGGGACAGGGGCGAGGTTTGGGAATCCCTCGTGTCACAAAATAAGTATCATTAGTAATAACCTATCACCTAATTAAAGATAATAAAAGGACTGAGTGTTGCATGTTGATTGTGTATATTGTGTGTTTGTGTTTTTACCTTTATACTTATGCATAGAATGTTAGCTAACGGTTTTATACCGCTTATAGATGCCTTGCAGGTTAAGACAGTGGTAGAGAGATCCGGAGGGAATGGTCAGTCGGGTCCACGTACTCATTTAGTTGGGGACGGGGATGTCTTTTGTTCTTCATATATGTCGTTTTGGTACCTTTTCTTTGTAAGAAGGCTGATACATATTCTACATGTATATATTTTGTAAAGTTTTCAAATGTTTTAAATACTTTTGTGCCTTGTTGTAAGATCCTAGTGAAATTGTTGTCAAACTAAGGTCGGGACCCATTGTGAGGTCCTAACCAGTAGCTCCCCGGGTTCTCAGAACTTGGGGTGTTACACTCTCCACCTCTCCTCCGGAGATAGCATCAAGGATACTAGCTCCATACCCGAAACATCCCAATATATGTGCGTGGAATGTGAGGGGTCTAAACCACCCAAACAAACAGAAGATGATACGTGAAATGGTTAGCCGTCATAACCTCAATATCATGGCTATCATAAAAACCAAGCTTTCGATTAGAACGATGAGCAAACTCTCTTCCCTCCTACCAAATTGGATCCACACCTCAAACGTCTCTCTTGAGCACAAATGTCGCATTTGGGTTTGGTGGAATCCTCTTACTATTCACCTCACCCTATCTTCTCTAATGATCAAGCGATCTACTACAACATCACCACATGCACCTACCTCTACCAATAACACAACCCTCACACTCGCTTTTAAGTGTTCCTTCATATACGCCCACAACCTTCATGATGATCGCACCCCCTGTGGAATAATATAGCCACAATTTAGCTTCTTAACCCCAACTCTCCATGGATTCTCATGGGGGATTTCAACACAATCCTGAGACTTGATGAGAAGACCTCTAACGGACTTACCAATACTTCTCACCCTTTTGATAAGCCCGTGAACTGTTTGACGTTAAACTCTCTCTCGGATCATGAGTTTTCTGGATGCAAATACACATGGAAAAATAAGCAAATCGAGTCCAGGATTTGGTGTAAATTGGATTGTATTGTTACGAATCATCATTGGGCTTCCTCATTCCCCAGTTCCTCGGCTTTCTTTGAAAACCCATTTACCTCGGATCACTCCCCAGAAATACTCTCCCTCGAAGCAAAACCAACCGCTCCTCGTCGCCAATTCCTTTTCAACAACATTTGGGTCTCTCACGAGGAGTTCCTCTCCACCGTTGAACACTCCTGGTATCTCCCAACAAATTCTACCCATGACAATGCCATGCATACGGTCACCCAGAAACTCAAAAGACTAAAAATCTCTCTAAAAAAAATTCCCAAGCCTCGAGCTTGAGAAGCACTCGACTATTGATGCCCTAAAAGCCTCCCTTTCCGATACCTAGTCTAGTCTCCAAACTTTACCCCTCGATCCCCTCATCATGAATGCTGAAAGGTCCACTCTTGCACTTAACGATGCGATGGATCACCTCCGTACTACACTAGCCCAACTATCAAAGGCCGCCTGGGCCAATTCCGGTGATCAATGTAACTCTTTTTTCCTTAAAAGCATCAGATCAAGGAGAGCTTTCAATGATATCAGAAGCATTATGGACTCGGAGATCCCAACTGCCAGCCCAACTTTCAACCTAGAGAGAATCTTAGACATTCTAGTTCAACACTTCACAAAAATCCTGAACTTGGATACTCCTTTCAACCCCCATAACTTGTTTCTTGACTGCTCTCTCCCCTTAATCTCTCAAGATGATGCAAACATGCTGGTTTGTGAGGTTTCCCATGATAATATTAAAAGAGCTCTTCATAGTATTGGAGACTGCAAGGCCCCTGGTCCAGATGGGTATAACACACTCTTTTATTAGGCCACATGGAATATTACTGGAAGATCTCTCACCGGCGCAATCTTGAAGTTCTTTAGAACTAGGAGACTCTCGTATGGTATAAACCACACCTCTCTTTCCTTTATTGCAAAAAAGGATAAGCCCACTCTTCCCTCCAAATTCAGACCTATCTCCTGTTGTAATACTCCCTACAAGATCATAGCAAAGATCCTTGCCGAAAGGCTAAATGCTACCCTCCCCTCTATCGTTGGTAACTATCAGGGTCCCTTTGTAAAAGGCCGGTCCATTAAACATAATGATAACAAGATTTATGACTTAGGATTAGGTAATCATTTAGATAGATTCATCACTCATTCATGCATGGTTTAGCACAAATTCGCGACGTTTGCACTCAATTCACATATTTTGTCGAGATAGACGTCTACACGGACTTGTGCGTTGCTTTGTAGGTATTTCGGGGGTCTTTTGGACATTAACCGATACATTTGAGGACCAAGCCTCATGATGGTACACATCCAAGGCTAAGGAGGAGCATAATTGGAGCAACAAAGGACACAAAGACCACTATTGGTGCGAGCAATGGATCAACTCATGGCTAAACGAGCATAACACCTTTCTGCTGAAGAAAATCGGACCAGCAAGCAGCTAAATCGGCCGATTTATTGCTCTGGGTCGATTTTTAGGCCTTTGACAGCTTAAAGCCACGTGTCCCACGATCTCTTGCCCGTCCTTGCTCTTGGTGGAGAATATAAGTGGTCCCTCAGGTGGTTGCTGAGCATCTCTCCTCTCCCACACTCTCATTCACAGCTCATGAATTTGGTAGGAAGATTGGAGAAGAAGAAAAGCTCCCAAGAATTGAAGGAAGAATAAGAAGACCATTCTAAGGGTGATTTTGAGGGATTTTGTAGACTTGGATTGAAGAACTAATTGCAAGGATTGTTAAGAACGTTTTGCATCTTCATTTTAGAGTTTGTAAGTCTTGCTACAACTTGGATTTGGCTGAGATTTATTGATTTTGCTTACTCATCTTTCATTACTCATCTATGAACACCATGTATGCTTGTTTGATGATTTCAGATCTTGATATGCATATTATTGGCTAGTTTCTTGTGATTTTAGAGTGATGGATTGATGGTTATGGCTTGGGTGATGATAGGATGGACTTATATGTTAGTTTAGGATGATTTGTATGCACGAAACCCATTTCAGAGACAAAAATCGACCTGTTCTTCATCTAGATCGTCCGATTTTCTGTATGATCCACCCGATTTTCTTCTCTGTTGCTCTTTAATTGATGAATCTGCATGTTGGGGTCCTTGGTTGTTTAAATCCTAGTGTTTATTAAGCCTAATTTAGCTTAGAATCACCTAACGCTACCAACCTAAGTGAGGGAAGAGATCTACCAGATGATTTCCGATCTTAGACACCTAAGATGATGAATGCTAGGTAGTAGTGAGCCTCATAAGCCGCTATTGGATTGAGTGTGCTAGGATTATTGCTTGAGATTTCCCTATTCCGAGACTTACCCGGTAAGGAGAGGGTTACCCTTAAGTAGTATCTAGTTTGTGTGAAATTCCTTACTCTAACCCCTAGAGACTTACCCGGTAATAGGAGTTTGATGCGGGATTAGTGAAGTGAGAGACCTACCCGGTAATTGCTTCCATTAGCGAAACATTCTTTCCCAACGCCGCAGCTTAGTCCTTAGAATCTTTAGAACCTTGAATCCAATGCCATAACCGGAAATCTTGACCTCTAAAATCTACTTTTCTCTCTTGATCATATTCTTGTGCTTTGTGTTTGCTTGTTCGTTTGCTAGCTTGAGTTGTTAGTTGTTTATCATCTTGCTTGACTTGTGATCTTTGTTTGATCACCACAAAAACCAACAAAAACATTGTGTTTTCCATTTTCTTTATTCCTCATCTTATCTTAGTCTAGATTCACACTATCTTCGATCATTGCTTGACTCGATTTCACCTTAGTCTTTGTGTTCGACCTCGGAATACTTACCTTTCTACAAACGTCCCGTACACTGCGGGTTCGCTAGGAGTTAGGATAATTATAACGAGTATAAATTTAAGACTTATTGCGTGCACATCACATCTATTCCTAGACGTAACAAGTTTTTGGCGCCGTTGCCGGGGACTAGGTCTAGATTGAGTCATTTCGTGATTGTTTATAGTGTAGATCTTTCTTGTTGCTTTTGATCTCTCTTTGGTGTGTGTCTTTGCTTTTCAGGACATCTCTTACTCTTTAGGTGTATGCGAAGATCTCGTGGCAAGGATTTAGCTCCATTCGATCCCGAACCGGAGAAAACCCTTAGATCTAGATCCAAGAGCATTCGAAAAGAGAAAGAGATGGCCGGTAGGAACCTCCAAGCTGAGTTGGATGAAGCCTTAGAGCAAATTAGGCTAAGAGATGAGCTCTTGGAGGAAGAAAGGAGACTTGCCAATACAGGCAAGAGGCAACTAGGAGGGAGATTGAGGAGATTAGGCAAGCACTTGTGCAAAGGGAGCTTAACCGTCAACAACCTCCTCCACCTCCACCACAACCGCAGCCGGCGGTGAACGTTAGGGTTGTGCCCATTGCTATGGATGAGCCACAAACGTTGGGGCAACGTATGGATCCGGCACAAAGAGCACACCGCCCGGGTGTGAACTTAGGAGATCCCGCAGCCCATGATTACGAGCTCCGCCCTCAAGTTCTACAAATGATCCGGCATAACCAATTTGGAGGGATGGAAGGAGAGTCTCCTCATCAACATTTGATGAACTACGAGATTTTGATGGAGACTCTTAGACCGCCGAGATTGGAGAGCAACAACCATAAGCTAAGGGCTTTCTCCTTCTCTCTTAAGGACAAGGCCTTAGCTTGGTATCAATCTATTCCGCAAGGGCGAGTTGGTACTTGGGAGGAGATGACAACCGAGTTTTTGACTAAGTTCTTCCCACCTTCCAAGACTACCGAATTAAGAGGGAAGATCAATGCCTTCGTGATGAAGGATAGAGAGAGTTTGTTCAAGTCTTGGGAGAGATTTAAAGACCTTCTCCTAGATTGTCCACACCATGGCATACCGAAAATTGAGCTATTGGAAATCTACTTCAAAGGACTTGATGAAGATAGCCAATTCAAACTTCAATCCCTTTCCGGTGGGACTTTCATGGAGAAGCATGTAGATGATGCTTGGGAGTTTGTGGAGAAGCAAGCTCTAGTGATTGAGAAATACTCCCATAGAAAGAGTGAAGGGAGAAAGGCGGGAGCATATGAGGTGAGTGAGGTCACCATGAGCAATTTCAAGCTCGACGCCATCAACAACGAGCTAAAGTCCTTGAGGGAGTTGTGTGCTACAACTTTGAAGAGTCAAGCAACTCCTCAAGTGCCTCCACAAGCCAACCTATCTTCCAAAGAGGAGGATGTGAACTATATGGGAAGGGGCAACTACAACAACTACCAAGGCCCAAGGAACTTCAACAACAACCGGAACTTCAACAATTACCGGCCCAACCATAACCATCCCGGGTTTTCTTACTCTAACCCGGATGGAGCCTTGAACCCTCCCGCTTCTACAAGCACAACTCCACCACCAAGAGCTTCACAAGAACCTCCACCCGGATTCACTCAACCTCCAAAGGATAGAACCGAAATGATGTTTGAGCAATTGCTAGGAAGGTTGAGCGGTCTTGAGAGCACGGTAACTTCCATTTCCAAAGCTCAAAAAGTGTTGGAAGCACAAGTGTTCCAAAAGGCGGGTGAAGCACATAGAGATCCGGGGAAGCTTCCCGGAAGGACCGAAGAAAACCCAAAGGGCCAAGTGTTGGCCATTACAACAAGAAGTGGGTTAAGCATGAAGGATCCTTTGCCCAAGGAGAATGCTAAAGGGAAGCAAGTGGTGAATGAAGAAGAGACCTTGCAAGGAGATGAAGGCAAGAGCAAGGATGTAGAGCCAAGATGTGTGGCACCGCCTCCATACAAGCCACCACTACCGTTCCCTCAATCACGAGCAAGAGCTCGCTTGGACAATCACTTTGGTAAATTCCTTGAACTTATGTCTAAATTGCATATTAACATTCCGTTCATGGATGCTATCTTAGGTATGCCGGCATATGGCAAGTTCTTAAAGGAAATACTCTCCAACAAAAGGAAGTTGGAGGAGTATGGTGAGATAAGGATGACTAAGAGATCCTCGGAGTTGATTCAAACAATGAAAGAGGAGATGCCTCCTAAGCTAAGGGATCCGGGATCCTTTTGTGTGCCAATCGGAGTAGGAGAAGTGAAGTATGATGCCCTATGTGATCTTGGGGCAAGTGTAAGCATCATCCCGCTTGCACTTTGCAACAAGGTTGGGCTAGGAGAGCCAAAGCCGGTCAAGATGACTCTTTACATGGCGGACCGCTCAATCACTCATCCGGTTGGGATCTTGGAAGACATCCCGGTGCAATTAGGGAAGTTCTATGTGCCCATAGACTTCGTTGTTTTGGATATCCCGGCGGACTATCCGGTTCCTATCATTTTGGGGAGACCTTTCCTAGCTACTTCCCGGTGTCTAGTAGATTGCAAGAATGGAACTCTCTCTTTCAACATTGGAGAAGAGAACATCAAGTTTAAGCTATCCACAATGATGAAAGGACCAACTCTTGATGAAGATGTATTCAACATAGTAGAAGAAGAGGAGTCTAGGGAGGTTGTGAGCTCAATCTTGCTCAAGGATCCACTTGAGAGGGTTCTTAGCTCAAGCTTGATGGAAGAAGGAGTTGAGGAGAGTAGCAATGAAGTAATCAAGACCTTGAATGCATTGGACGAGCTACCAAGTGTGGGATTTGAAGTGCTAGAAGAAGGGAGAAACTGGCAGAAAAATCGGACTGCCTGCCAAAAATCGGCCGATTTTTGTACTTATGCTGAAATTTCAGCCAGTTTTGCCAAAACAGAAACTCAGATCGACCCCCCTTCAGAAAAATCGACCGATTTTTCTTCCTGGGTCGATTTTCCTGAGTCTTTTCAGCATCAACAACTTGAGTGTGAGCAATCATCAAGGGACTTCAAGGAGGCTTCCATGGCTTTGTAATCATCTCAACCTACATTGTATGGATCGTCTCCAACCGAAAAAGGTCCCCCTCAACTTTATCTTAAACCTCTTCCTTCTCATTTAAAGTATGCTTTCCTTGGTTCAAATTCTACTTATCCGGTGATTGTGAATGCATCTTTGAATGATGATGAGCTTAATAGATTGTTGAATGAATTGAAACTGCATAGAAAGGCAATAGGATACACCATTGATGATCTTGTTGGCATCAAACCATCTTTGTGCATGCATAGGATAATGATGGAAGATAATCATAAACCCTCTATTGAACATCAAAGAAGGTTAAATCCTATAATGAAAGAGGTAGTTAAGAAGGAGATCATAAAGTTGCTAGATGCGGGAATTATCTACCCTATCTCGGATAGTAAGTGGGTTAGTCCCGTTCATGTAGTACCTAAGAAGGGTGGGATGACCGTAGTAACCAATGAGAACAATGAACTAATTCCCACTAGAACGGTTACGGGATGGAGGATGTGCATTGACTATAGGAAGTTGAACATGGCCTCTAGGAAAGATCACTTCCCTCTCCCCTTCATTGACCAAATGCTAGAGAGGTTAGCTCAACATTCTCATTTTTGCTACCTAGATGGCTATAGTGGATTCTTCCAAATCCCTATCCACCCCGATGATCAAGAGAAAACAACCTTTACATGTCCATGGGATACTTTTGCATATAGGAGAATGCCATTTGGGTTGTGTAATGCACCCGCCACCTTCCAAAGGTGCATGATGGCTATCTTTTCAGAATACATAGAAAATATCATGGAAGTGTTTATGGATGATTTCTCTGTTTATGGTTCTTCTTTCGATGATTGCTTGGCTAACTTGTCCTTAGTATTACAAAGATGTGAGGAGACAAATCTTGTCTTAAATTGGGAAAAATGCCACTTCATGGTAAGTGAAGGTATTGTGTTAGGACACTTGGTGTCTAACCGTGGCATTGAGGTTGATAGAGCGAAAATCGAAACGATAGAGAAGTTGCCGCCACCTACCTCGGTGAAGGGGGTAAGGAGCTTTTTAGGGCATGCCGGTTTTTACCGGAGGTTCATTCAAGATTTCTCTAAAATTTCTAAGCCTCTCACTAACCTACTAATGAAGGATGTTGATTTTGTCTTCTCCAAAGATTGCTTTGAAGCTTTTTGTAGGTTGAAGAACGCCCTGATCTCCGCACCTATCATGCAACCTCCGGATTGGAGTTTACCGTTTGAGATCATGTGTGATGCAAGCGATGTAGCCGTTGGGGCTGTTTTGGGGCAAAGGAAAGATGGGAAAACTCATGCTATTTATTATGCTAGCAAGACGCTAGATGATGCCCAACTTAACTATGCCACAACCGAGAAAGAGTTGCTATCGGTAGTGTATGCCTTTGAGAAGTTTCGGTCATACCTCGTTGGAGCGAAAGTCATAGTGTATACGGATCATGCTGCGATCCGTTATCTCCTTACCAAGAAGGATGCAAAGCCTAGATTGATTCGATGGATCCTTCTTCTTCAAGAGTTTGATTTGGAGATCCGGGACAAGAAGGGATCCGAGAACTCCGTGGCGGATCACCTTAGTAGACTCCCACCATTGGAGCTTGAAAGAGAGGACATCCCGATTGATGACTCGTTCCGGGATGAGCAATTGCAAATGGTAGAGGAGTGCTTGTTCCAAGTGTCTAGAGGAAGCGAGCCATGGTTTGCCGACATTGTGAACTACCTAGTGTGTGAGGAAGTGCCTCCCGGTTTGACATATGCCCAAAGGAAGAAGTTCTTCAAAGATGTGAGGCATTACTATTGGAGCGAGCCACTTTTGTTCAAAAGAGGGCCGGATGGGATGTTTAGAAGATGCATACCGGAGGATGAGGTGGAGAGTGTGATCCGCCATTGTCATTCCTTGCCATGTGGAGGGCATGCTAGTGCACACAAGACATGTGCGAAAGTGCTACAATCGGGCTTCTTTTGGCCAAATTTGTTCAAGGACGTGCAAGGCTTTGTGGTAGCTTGTGATGCTTGCCAAAGGACGGGCAACATCTCAAGGAGAAATGAGATGCCCTTGAACAACATCCAAGAGGTAGAGATATTTGATGTGTGGGGTGTGGACTTCATGGGGCCATTCCCTTCTTCATGTGGCAACCTCTACATCCTATTGGCGGTTGACTATGTTTCGAGATGGGTGGAGGCAATCGCCTCTCCTACAAATGACGCCAAGGTAGTGGTGCGGTTCTTCAACCGAGTGATCTTTCCTAGGTTTGGAACGCCTAGGGTGATCATAAGCGATGGAGGGAAGCACTTCACCAATAAGAATTTTGGAGCACTTTTGGCCAAGTATGGGGTGACTCATAAGGTGGCAACACCTTACCATCCCCAAACTAGTGGCCAAGTGGAGATCTCCAACCGGGAGATCAAGGCCATTCTTGAGAAGACGGTATCAAGGACGAGAAAAGATTGGGCTATGAAGCTCGATGATGCCTTGTGGGCATATAGGACCGCCTTCAAAACACCAATTGGCACCACTCCTTACAAGTTGGTCTATGGAAAGTCGTGCCACCTTCCGGTAGAGATGGAGCATAGAGCTTATTGGGCCATTAAGTGGCTAAATTTTGATCTCAAGGAGGCGGGAGAGAAGAGGTTGCTTGACATAAACGCTCTTGAAGAGATCCGGTTGGATGCTTATGAGAATGCCCGGATCTACAAGGAGAGGACTAAACGGTGGCATGACAAGCGCCTCATCCCGAAGGAGTTGAGTGAAGGCGACCTTGTCCTTCTCTTCAACTCGAGGCTGCGGCTCTTCCCCGGAAAGCTCAAATCAAGATGGACCGGGCCATATGTGGTGAAGAAAGTTTTTCCTCATGGAGCGGTGGAGATAGGAGGAGATCATTGTGGTGACTTCAAAGTGAATGGGCATCGATTGAAGAAGTACATCCCGGAAGCCCCGGTGGAAGTGATTGCCCCGCTTCACCTTGATTGAAACGCTCCCGAATTTGGTCAAGCTAATGACCTTAAAGAAGCGCTTAATGGGAGGCAACCCATTGGTATATATTTTTCCTTGTGTTTTTCTTGCTTTTGTTTAATCTCACTCTTGGTGTGCTTTGTTTTTCTTTTGTGTTTTTGGGTGCTAGATCTTGTTGATTGTCATGAGTTATGGGATGTTGGAGGTCATGTGAAAGCCTCATGGACCAGTTGAAGGAACAAGATCCAAGCACATGGACGAAGAGGAAAGCACCCAGAAAAATCGGCCTGTTCATCAATAAATCGGCCGATTTTCCTGGGCTATGGGGCGATTTTTCCTCTGTACAAGGGAAAGTGATGATCTCCAATCAAGCATGGGTGGAGCGGACGTGGAACTTGGACGGCTTACGATGCCAAGCGCGGGCTCCGACATCATAACGAACATCGAGAGCTCTCTACCATCCTTGATCGATCATCCACCATCATCATTCAAAGTGAACCGAAATACCAAAGCATCACCAATTTTACATTGTGAGGACTCTCTTTCACTTCTTTATTTAGTTTCCACATTGGGGACAATGTGTTTCTAAGTATAGGGTGGGGTTTTCATGATCACTTGCATGATTAGCATCTAGGATAGTTTAATTTTGTCACATGTTTCATTATGTCTTGCATTGAACATACATATTTCGAAAAATCCAAAAAATTCAGAAAATTTTAAAAAATTTTAGTGCTTCTAAGGCTTGGATATGACCCTAATGATGAACCTTGTCTTGTGGATTGGCTATGGATGGCCTTATGTATTAAATTGATGAATGTATATGTAGACTTGAAGTACTTCTCTTGAAACCATGAATGATTTGTGATCATGAATGTTTGCCTTGATTGAATTGAGTATTGAAAGTCGAAATTGCATGCTAGTTCTTGCACATCAATTAGGAGTGATTAAGGCAATTCATTTTCCTCTACTTCTCATCTTGATCATGTTGTTTGAGCACCTCAATTGATATAAATTGACCTCTTTTGACCCATCCGGGAATAGGAGCATGCTAGTGTGTTGATGTGTGTGAAAAGCAAGTGTGGGGTGAAGGTGTTGATGAAAGAATGCCATGAATAGAATGCTGAATTTGTTGTGAAAGTGTAGACAAAAATATAGGTTTGGGGACGTTGGTTTAAATGATAAGTAACTCGGTACACTTCACATAATCGGGTGTTGGTGCCTTGCCAAAGTCAAATAAACCGATAGTTCTAACGAGCTTTGGTATGTGTGCCCGGTGTGGATGCATCTCGAAAAATAGAAAAAGCCCGAGAATGGCTAATCACCAAGGTTTCGGCTTTTGCACACCAATGCCATTGTCTCAAAAATAAAAGAAAGAAAAGAAAATGAAGAAAAATATACACTTGAGGGAAGTTGATAAGAAAATTTGAAGTTGTGGTTGTTTAGTTCCTTTCCCGGATTAGCATCACATAGCCTAGAAAATTCCCGCCTAATCACGACGTTTCTTGGCCTTCTATTTCACAAGTCCTTGTGACCTACTTGCATGTGTGTAAGACTAAGTGATTTAGATTGGACATGCTCATGATCATCTTGACTTCTTCATCTTTACATTTCATTGCATGCTATCAAGTTAAGTGTAATTGTCTTTCCATGCTTTCATTTATTTGATGCATAATTGCTTGTCCATTGCCATGAAACATGACTATGAAGGTGATCCAATATTAGAAGCACAACTCCAAAAGATTTTGACAATTTTTCTGCATACATAAATCATGTCATCTCTTAGTCTATAGTTGGGAATTTGCTCGGGGACGAGCAAACCTTAAGTATGGGGTATTTTTGATAACAAGATTTATGACTTAGGATTAGGTAATCATTTAGATAGATTCATCACTCATT
Organism: Fagopyrum homotropicum; assembly: GCA_033239125.1. Taxonomy (NCBI): domain Eukaryota; kingdom Viridiplantae; phylum Streptophyta; class Magnoliopsida; order Caryophyllales; family Polygonaceae; genus Fagopyrum; species Fagopyrum homotropicum. The sequence continues at coordinate 24,846,267 of BSWB01000006.1, forward strand.
CATGCATGGTTTAGCACAAATTCGCGACGTTTGCACTCAATTCACATATTTTGTCGAGATAGACGTCTACACGGACTTGTGCGTTGCTTTGTAGGTATTTCGGGGGTCTTTTGGACATTAACCGATACATTTGAGGACCAAGCCTCATGATGGTACACATCCAAGGCTAAGGAGGAGCATAATTGGAGCAACAAAGGACACAAAGACCACTATTGGTGCGAGCAATGGATCAACTCATGGCTAAACGAGCATAACACCTTTCTGCTGAAGAAAATCGGACCAGCAAGCAGCTAAATCGGCCGATTTATTGCTCTGGGTCGATTTTTAGGCCTTTGACAGCTTAAAGCCACGTGTCCCACGATCTCTTGCCCGTCCTTGCTCTTGGTGGAGAATATAAGTGGTCCCTCAGGTGGTTGCTGAGCATCTCTCCTCTCCCACACTCTCATTCACAGCTCATGAATTTGGTAGGAAGATTGGAGAAGAAGAAAAGCTCCCAAGAATTGAAGGAAGAATAAGAAGACCATTCTAAGGGTGATTTTGAGGGATTTTGTAGACTTGGATTGAAGAACTAATTGCAAGGATTGTTAAGAACGTTTTGCATCTTCATTTTAGAGTTTGTAAGTCTTGCTACAACTTGGATTTGGCTGAGATTTATTGATTTTGCTTACTCATCTTTCATAACTCATCTATGAACACCATGTATGCTTGTTTGATGATTTCGGATCTTGATATGCATATTATTGGCTAGTTTCTTGTGATTTTAGAGTGATGGATTGATGGTTATGGCTTGGGTGATGATAGGATGGACTTATATGTTAGTTTAGGATGATTTGTATGCACGAAACCCATTTCAGAGACAAAAATCGACCTGTTCTTCATCTAGATCGTCCGATTTTCTGTATGATCCACCCGATTTTCTTCTCTGTTGCTCTTTAATTGATGAATCTGCATGTTGGGGTCCTTGGTTGTTTAAATCCTAGTGTTTATTAAGCCTAATTTAGCTTAGAATCACCTAACGCTACCAACCTAAGTGAGGGAAGAGATCTACCCGATGATTTCCGATCTTAGACACCTAAGATGATGAATGCTAGGTAGTAGTGAGCCTCATAAGCCGCTATTGGATTGAGTGTGCTAGGATTATTGCTTGAGATTTCCCTATTCCGAGACTTACCCGGTAAGGAGAGGGTTACCCTTAAGTAGTATCTAGTTTGTGTGAAATTCCTTACTCTAACCCCTAGAGACTTACCCGGTAATAGGAGTTTGATGCGGGATTAGTGAAGTGAGAGACCTACCCGGTAATTGCTTCCATTAGCGAAACATTCTTTCCCAACGCCGCAGCTTAGTCCTTAGAATCTTTAGAACCTTGAATCCAATGCCATAACCGAAAATCTTGACCTCTAAAATCTACTTTTCTCTCTTGATCATATTCTTGTGCTTTGTGTTTGCTTGTTCGTTTGCTAGCTTGAGTTGTTAGTTGTTTATCATCTTGCTTGACTTGTGATCTTTGTTTGATCACCACAAAAACCAACAAAAACATTGTGTTTTCCATTTTCTTTATTCCTCATCTTATCTTAGTCTAGATTCACACTATCTTCGATCATTGCTTGACTCGATTTCACCTTAGTCTTTGTGTTCGACCTCGGAATACTTACCTTTCTACAAACGTCCCGTACACTGCGGGTTCGCTAGGAGTTAGGATAATTATAACGAGTATAAATTTAAGACTTATTGCGTGCACATCACATCTATTCCTAGACGTAACACATAACATCTTATTGTGCCAACAAATCTTCAAGAGATAAAACCAACGACATTTATCCCCTAGATGTGCCCTAAATATTGATATATCAAAAGCTTTTGATATTATCGACCATAGTTTCGTGCTCAATTGCCTCGTCAGGATGGGCTATCCGGACCTCTTCATCCAACTTATAAGAGCCTGCATCACGACCACATCCTTCTCCATTAACCTAAATGGATCTCTTCAAGGATTCTTCAAAGGATCTAGGGGCTTAAGGCAGGGTTGCCCACTTTCACCTTCTTTATATGTCCTGGCCATGGAAGTTCTCTCCTCATTGATAAAGATCAACACCTCTTCTCTGGACTTCAATATCCATCCTAAATATGCTTCTCCTAGACTAACCCATCTTTGTTTTGCAGATGATTTAATGCTCTTTTGTAGGGGTGACTCTACCTCTATCAAAATTTTGAAAAGAACGCTTGATTCCTTTGGTAACTACTCCGGGTTGTGCACCAACTTAGCCAAGTCCTCCCTATTCACTGGAGGCTTCTCTCCCCAAGAATGCAACCTGCTCTCCGTCACCACTGGACTTCCTCTTGGATCTCTCCCTTTTACCCTACCTTGGCATCCCGATAGGCAGCAAAAGGCTCCGACCTATGGAATATCTCCCTCCCATCAATAAGATCACGAAAAGAACTAAATCCTGGAGCGCTGGAAACCTTTCGTATGATGGAAGATCTCAAGTCATTTCATCCATCCTCTCGGCTTTGCAGTATTGTTGGTGTGTTGTCCTTATCATCCCTACCTTTATAATGATCAAGATCCGTGGTCTCCTCCGATCATTCCTTTGGTCTGGTAAATCTTCTAGCCCCCGTGCTCTTGTGTGTGGAACACTATTTGCCTCTCTAAGAGTGAGGAAGGGCTTGGTTTCAAAGAGCTATTATCTTGGAACAAGGCTTGTCTATCAAAGTTGATCTTCGAGCTTGACCCGGCAAACCAAAATCATAATCTATGGGTTGACTGGATTAATGCAAACATCTTGAAAGAGCAGACCATATGGACCTTTGAGTACAACTACAAGCATAGCTACGTCTAGTGTCAAATCCTCAAAGTCCGGGACGAGATTATTCAAATTGCAAACGGCCAAGGCTTCATCAACAACACCACCAAACCGAATGGTAAGTTTTCAACCTCTGCCGCATATAAGCTCTATTGGAATCTTTCTACACCTCAGCCTCCTTATGGTCTCAACATCATCTAGAAAGGGCTTAACGTTCCTAAGTGCAGCTTCATCACCTGGTTGGCCAACCACAACCGTCTCCCGACCCTATCCAAACTTCTTAACTGGAATATCACCCAAGATGACACTTGCAAGATGTGCAACCTTCAAGTGGAAGATGCAGATCACCTTCTCCATCACTACAATTACTGTACACTTGTCCTTGATCTTATCTCTAAGTGGCTCATAATCCCTACCCCTACAATAGTAACATATGGGACTGGATCAACAAGATGAACCCTTAGAAAAACGACCTTACTTCTCACGTGACTATCTCCACCATCACAAGCTACATCTACTTTATATGAAAGTCCCGAAATGACTTCATATATATAACCAACGATTCTCTCATGCTACCACTTGTGCTCACAACATCATCAATGTCACTAAGAGCTACACTTCGAGTCATTGGAAAGATAGATCTCTTCAATCTCAAACTTGGGCTAAGATCCTAGGTATTCACCTTAGTAACATAGCTTAGTTGCGTAGTCTCTTTATCCCTGTTGTTCTTTGTTGTATCTGAGGCTACCTGCCTTCTTGTACATCCTTTCTATATTACATAGAAACTTTTCAAAAAAAAATATTGTTTTTATGAGCAAATAGACAATGTTAGTGTAAAATTATTGAAAAGGGTTTACTTAATATTTAAATTTGAATTTTGTAGGGTTATACTTGTAATATATTTCGATACGTTACGGTAATCTTCATAAACCGTATAAATACTTTTTTTTAAAGTTTCTATAAGCTAGCATAAGATTTCACGAGCTTAGATTCCAAAGACTTTTTTATTTTTTATATTTTCTATATAAGCTTCGTAAGTTTGGTAAGCTTTATAAGCTTGTGAAAAGGAATTTTCAAACACACATATCTCTTCTTTTCGCATACAAGAAAAGTATTGTTATAAACGTAGAGTTTGCCCATCTTGTAGCCATGCAAGTTATATATATCATGATCTTTATGACTTTCTAAAACAAACGTGTTATGTCTAGAACCACTTGTAGTCATGCAAGTTATATATATCATGCTCTTTATGACTTTCAATACAAACGAGCTATGTCTAGAACCTGTTCCAAGTCCATCCGCTTATATTGTAACTATATTTTTATGTGTCATTTTGTTATTTAATCCAACAAAAATATATAAATATCTAGGTTGGGCACTTGATTCAGCCAACTATTTTCTTTAGTGTATAGTGTCCGTCCCTATCCGAGTTCAGATCCTATAGCCAAATCATTTTATATTCTAACCGTATGAAAACAGAGTAAAAGGGGTAAGTAGGTAGTTATTGAAATAATGTAGAAGTAATGGGCAGTTATGTATCAATGAAGATAGAATAGATCCCTTTAAATTTTGTAGAAAAGATAAATTAATTATTAATTAAATATCCTTCCTTAATTATTAATACTCTCTCCTAATTATTTTGGATGTTTTAATTAATTAAGAAAGCTGTAAATTGTTACCTACAATCATGAAAATAATTATCTAATATATAAATTAGTTATGAAACAATTTGGTTTACTAGACTTCTTCTAGTTTTGTGTTTAGTAAATGTACCTCTTGAGAGAAGAGTGTGTAGAGTTTGAGAATAAATACAAAAGGTTGGGGTATATTTACTTAATTGAAACATTAAAAAGCCTAGTTACTACTATAGTTGTTCAAAAAGACCTAGTTACCAAAATTGCCCATAAATTATTAATTCAATATCCTTCCTTAATTAATAATACTCTCTCCTAATTATTTTGGCTATTTTTTAATTAATTAAGGAAACTGTAAATTGTTACCTACCATCATGGAAAGAGTAATCTCATACATAAATATATCACAAATCACATAAACTATGTACTTAATATTAACACGCAATGCATAACAACAAGTACATAACATTGTATTAAATCAGCTTATACACAAACTTAATTCCGTAGTCGGAGTATGTACATAATCTCGATAACATACATAAACAGTACTAAAACACACAATAATGTACATAATGTTATCATTCCACAAGATAATGTACATAATGTTACCATACATTACATAACGTACATTTCACAACATAATTTCACAAACTAATGTACACAACCTAATATATAATTAATGTTTCGTATATAATTATAAATTTTAACTAATTCCATCACAATAATACAATTATGTACATAATTTTTATAGACATTACATGTTTCAACACCAAAGCTGTAACAAATTTACAGATGTGGTTACACAAGGTTTATGCTATAACTATTAAACACAAACTATATAATGATACATAACTTGAAATACAAACTCACCTTAACACGTTTACCAAAAAGATCTAGATACAGAAGGACAAACGCAAACACTAAAATTGACGTTAAATTGAATCAGTATGCAACCATCGACAACCAACTGTAACAAAACCGCCAGTTGAATATAAAAAATCCAATTTTTGTAAATTCATAAAGTGAATTCGATATGAAATGCAAAGACTGAACGATTTTTTGATGTTGATGATTGCTTGTTTGTGTAAAATGGAGGTTTATTCGCTCAAATATTTTATAATCGTGCTATTGGAAATTTGGAAGCACGTTGGAAGATAAAATCTAAAGATAATTGTTTCCTTGATTGTAGGTAATAATTTACCGTTTGCTTAATTAATTAAAAAGAAGCCAAAATAATTAGGAGAGATTATTATTTAAGGAAGGATATTGAATTAATAACTAATTTATCATTTTAATTTACCTTTATTATTTGGACAGAAATTAAAGGGGCTTATATTGTATCTAAGATACAATAAGGGCTTTTCTACACCAATTTTCTAAAACGAATACCATTTAACCCCGAGTGTTTGTTAAAAATATTAATCTTTCTAGTCATTTTGATCTCTATCTTACGGGATGAATTTGATATATAGCCGTTATTGGGGATGAAAGAGGATTATAAGATTATTGAGGATAAAAGTTGAGAAAATTGTAATCACATTCAATACAAATTGAACGTGTTCGGTACAAGACAAGATTTTTTTGGGAGATTATAATCTCCACAATAATCCGATAATTCCAATAATCTCCCACAACAACCTCGAGCTACCGAACATTATTTAATGAAACACCCAACATCCTACCAAACAATATACGTTAGATCAAACCCTGCCCGACAGGACCACCATTTTACCAATTGGAATATTTGAACGTGAGTATTTTGTTGTTATTTTTTTTGTAAAGTTATACTTAAAACATACAATTAATACACAATGTTAATGCCTTCTATTAATTAATGCAAGCCCTCTCGATTTACACACGCTCTCATTCGATTTACACTAGTCTTCTCGGTTTACACAAGCCTTCTTGATTTACACAAGTCTTCTCGATTTACACAAAATTTCAATTCGATTTACACATGCCCTCTTGATTTATATAATACCTCATTTGATTTACACAAGACCTCATTCGATGTAACTCTAATTTCGAATTACTCAAATTACAAACCTAAAAATTGGGTAAATTTGGTAATTTAACAAAATAGTGGGTAAGAAGATGTATTTATACAAAATATTGTAAAATCTAATTAGATTAAGTCTTCTTCGTGTTTGTGTAGGATGTTAAAGGGACGACGGAGCTGCGAACCAGCCGCCACGATTCAGCCGAACCCAACCCCGGATCTGCTAACCTAGCCCTAACATGATAACCACATTATAATAACACCACAACTCCCCATTTGCATAGTAATATACTCATCGTGAGATGCCGTGTTAGCTTAGGGGTGGGCATCGTCCCGTGTCCCGTCCCGCGTCCCGTCCCGTAAGTTATAACCGGAACGGGATATACAAATTTTTTTCGTCTCGCGCGGTCCTTGTCTCACGTGGGACGGGACGGGCTTAATCATCCAATAATTATGCATTGGTTATATTCCACATTTGTACCCGTTTTCTCTCATGTTTAAAGACACAAATGATAAAAAAAAAAAATTGATACCGAATTACCGATTCAAGAAGCCTATATTAGTAGTTAATACATTCAAGACAAATACAAGTTAAATGAAAGTGTGTCTTACCGATTCACATTAAAAAAACCTAACATTGTACTACACTAATAATAGTCTATAGAAAATAACAATAGAATGAAACGTGTAACAATAGAAAATAACATTATTTTACATGTTGTGAAACATGCAAGGTGTAACAATAGAATGGAACAATAATATGTTTCTTCTCTCTTTATATAATACACTTTCTAATACTAATATAAACAAGAATAGTTTGTTTACATTGTCTTCTTCTTCCAATTGTGATTATGTTAAATGACATGCACGACTTGGACATGTTCATTTTAAGTGTATGAATGACACGACTAAGGATGGTATTTTACCTAAACTTGACTTGCCAAAAGACAAGTGTAAAACGTGCATGCTGACCAAGATAACAAGACTTCCATTTCCTAGAGTTGAAAGAGAACAATCAATGCTTGGCTTAGTCCACTCGGATCTAGGCGACTTGCACTCTACACCTTCATTAGGAAAGAAGAAGTATTACGTAACATTCATAGATGATTACTCTAGGTATTGTTACGTATATCTACTCTTTACAAAGAGTGATGCCGTAGACAAATTCTATGTATTCAAGAATGAATCTGAGTTGCAACAAGGTACCTTAATAAAAAGACTACGCACGGATTGTGGTGGTGAATCTATGGATAAGGAATACTTTGAGAGTGTCGGGATCATACATGAGATCATGGCACCTTACACACCACAATCAAATGGTGTGGCCGAATGAAAGAATCGAGTGCTTAAAGAGATGGTCAATGCCATGTTGTCTTACTCGGGTCTTAAGAATTCGTTTTGGGGTGAAGCTATGTTCACGGAAAACTACTTGCTTAATCGTGTTCCAAACAAAAGAAGCAAGAAGACTCCTTACGAACTATGGTTCAAAAGGAAGCCAAACTTACATTAGTTACGAGTATGGGGATGTCGATCCATAGTAAGGCTCAATGACAACAAACATAAGACTTTAGGTGAAAGAGGTGTTGAGTGTGTGTTCATTGGCTATGCCGAACACTCCCAAGCTTATAGGTTCTATGTGATAGAGCCAAATGACTTCATCTCGGTTAATACCGTAATAGAGTCTAGGGACGCCATCTTTGATGAAGATCGCTTCACCTCGGCTCCTAGGCCTAAGGAAGTGATCAACATGACCTTAGATGAGGAACACCCAAACAAGCATTGTAGGATTCAAGATGAATCATGGCAAGAGTCCCATGGGCTTGACTTGCCAAAGATTGCTCCCATGAGCAATAATTTGTCCCAAAAATCAATTTTCCAAGTGTTCTTGGTTGAAGAGTCAAGGGATAATGAAATGGATTGTCACTCTTACTTTCATATAGATGAGGATCCAAAGACATTTGACGAGGCCATGAAGTCTCAATTGGTCATCCAAGGCTTTAGACAAAGGGAAGGTGTCAATTATTTTGGCACATATGCTCCGGTGGCTAAGGTTACAACAATTAGGTTCTTAATAGCTATGATGGCTATACATAATCCAGTAATTCATCAAATGGATGTCAAGACAGCATTCCTTAATGATGATCTAGATGAGGAAGTGTATATAAGACAACCTGAAGGGTTTGTTTTAAAAGGACAAGAGCACAAAGTGTGTTGCTTGGTCAAATCCTTGTATGGATTAAAGCAAGCTCCAAAATAATGGCATGAAAAGTTTGATGATGTCGTATTGTCAAATGGATTTAAGATAAATCAAGCTGACAAGTGTGTCTATAATAAGTTTGATCATACCGGTCAAGGTGTGATCATATGCTTATATGTTGATGACATGTTGATATTTGGAACAAACAAAAGACAAGTAGATCTCACTAAGGATTTCTTGTCCACTAAGTTTTCTATGAAAGACTTAGGTGAGGCGGATGTGATTCTAGGCATAAGAATCAAACGTGATGCTAAAGGCTTAAGCCTCACACAATCACACTACATTGAGAAGATTGTCAAACGCTTCCAATGTGATAAAAGTTCAACTGTTAGTACTCCTATGGACTCAAGTGAAAAATTGATGCCCAACCAAGGATTAGCTGTCTCTCAACTTGAGTATGCACAAGTAATAGGATGTTGCATGTATGCAATGACTAGCACTAGGCCAGATATTGCTTTTGCTATTGGTAAATTGAGTAGGTACACAAGTTGTCCTAGCTCACAATATTGGAAGGCACTAAGGCGTGTGCTTAGGTACCTCAAGGGGACCATGGGTTTTGGCATCTTGTACAGTAAGTATCCTTTAGTGATAGAAGGCTACTCGGATGCATCATGGATCACTAATCTAGATGATCACTCATCCACCACAGGATGGGTTTTCTTGTTAGGTGGTGGTGCCATTTCGTGGGCTTCAAAGAAGCAAACATGCATCACAACCTCGACCATGGAGTCCGAGTTTGTGGCACTTACCGCTGCCGGTAAGGAAGCTGAATGGCTAAGACATTTGGTTCTAGAAATTCCTCTATGGCCAAAATCGGTTTCTCCTATCTCAATTCATTGTGATAGTGCAGCTACGTTGGCTAAAGCTTATAGCCAAACGTACAATGGAAAATCAAGACATCTTGGTGTGAGACATAGCTCGGTTAGAGAGCTCATAACTCACGGTATAATATCGGTCGATTTTGTGAGAACACACAATAATCTAGCCGATCACTTAACCAAGAGCTTGGCTAGGGACTTAGTTCAAAAGTCAGGCAAGGGGATGGGGTTAACGACCTAAATTGAAAACAACTTGTCATGGGACACCCAATTCACCTATGGCTTGATGTCTTAGCCGAATTCAATGAGGAAAGCCCATTCCAAGAAGTTGTGAGCATAAAATGTCCATCCAAGGTAATGCTCTATGCCTATATAATATGTATAGTTTGAAATATGTAATTTCTTAACAACTCTTTTGAAAAATTACAATTATAGGTGCAAGATCAAAGAGAGTTGACTACGTGAACGTGAAGTGTCAAGGCTTCTTCAAGGGAGTAGATGGTCGACTCGCCTATGTGTTCATTAAAGGATTAGGACACAATAGCCTTTAAATGTGTCATTTATTTGTAAAGGAAATGTAAATTTCGTGTATGTTGCCTTCATGTACATAAACAAGTTAAGTGGTTCAATCCATTAGGACACCACAATTCTTTAGTGCAGAATGTGTAATTATACTAATTCAATAAATTCAATTGATAGATATTTATAATGCGAATATTTTGTTTGGATGTATGTCTATTAAAAGTTTCTTGACTTTGCTCAAATGGGGGAGGAATGTTGGAGATTTGGGCTAAGTCTTCATTGTAACAGTTGAGCTTGTCTTGAGACAAGGTGCAATGAGTTGTTCACATGTGTGTCACTATGGTCCGGGTTGCAGGAGACAAGACAAGTGACCGGCACTAAGAACAACTAGTATTATAAGGGGAGTCGAATCAAAGCAAGGTGATTCACGACAAGGTCAACTTGTGCTAGCTTTTAGAAGGCCGACGTTTGGGGCTTTTTAGCCACATTTTATCGGCACACCTTTGGCTCTTAGGCCTTATATTGGCTAAAGAATATGTGGTTAAAAATTGGGAGCAATCCAAGCTCAAATGCTTAGTGAATGTCAATGAAGCAGCTAGTGAGCTTCTTAAGGAGCTACACTAGCTTGAGCTAAGATATTGAGTGTTTGAGGATCTTGGAGCTTACCCTAGCTATATTAAAATGAATGAAGCTCATTGGAAGTGTTTGGACCAACAAAAGTAAGCTAGCTCTAAGCTAGCTCCGGGGAGCGGTTTTGGGCTTCCTATGTGGGCCTCGGGCCTCGGGCTTTCTAGGGCTTCAAGGCCCATCTTCCAAGTAACTTCCATAACCAATTTTAACCTCTTTTAACTCCCCAAAACCGTGGCCCCCTATGCCTATAAAAGGGAGAGCCATTTGCACTTGATTGAACATTCGTTTGTGCAACAATAAAGCTTTTAGTTCCATTGTATTGACATTGGATAGACCTTCTTATAAGCTTGTTTGCAAAACTCGAAAGACCAGTATAGTTCCTTTGTATTTACAAAGGATAGGCATCCATCTTAGTTTGGTTTTGTATTGACAAAACCTAGGAATACCCTTTCTACAAAGTAAGACAAGTAAGTCTCTTACTTAGTCTTTGTAACGTGTAACGTTTTATCCCACTAAGGTATTTGGATATTCCCGGTGTAGGGGAGAATACACTTAAAAGGAAAATTCATTTATGAATGAATCATTACATTATCCAAGTCAATGGTTTTAACATATAACAACCGATTTATAAGACATGCAATTGAACATAACTTCTATTAGAGTTTTGTCTACTCCTTTTCGGAGATTACAAACTCTTAATTGGGTTTTGTCTACTCCTTTGTGGAGATTACAAACCCTTCGTTAATAATTTGTTTTTAGTTCAAGATAATTATATTAAATTGATTGGCAATTGGGAGAACCGTCTACTCATATAAGTGAGACTACGGCCCTTTGGTCTAAAACCGGACACCGAAAGTCCAACAGGGCGCCGCTGGGGGCGGTGACAGCTTTCCGCCAGGGCGCTAGCTTGCTTTCGCGGCTTCGTTTTCTTCACTAGTAGGTTCCTCCCTCCCTTCCTCTTCGTTCCTTACTTATCCTTTTAGTTATACCTTGTTAGAAGCATGCTTAGGTTGGACCTAGGACTCATGAGAATGCCATCTAGTGGTTGCTATCCTTGGAGCCCTTATGGCTTGATGTGATTGTTGACCTTAAGTTGTGGAAGCATGTTGGATCTTTCTAGGCTAGATTGGCTCTCCTAGGTTGTTGTTGATGATCATGTGAGCTATAGGCTGTTGTGAGTTTCCTTTGCTTGCTGAGAGTGTCATGAGTACCTTGGACCCTAAGATGCTTTCCTAGTTTGAGAGGTTAGTGATCTTGCTTAGATCACTAGAGTGAAGTCTAAGACTTCTTGATCGTGAGCTTGTGTTGATGAGTGTATTCATGTATGAGCAGGTTGTGTGCTTCCTCACTAAGGAAGCTAGAGTGTTGTGAGTTGAGAGACGAGGTAAGTCTCCGGATTTACTTAGCCGTATTTGATGTATTAGATTCATTGTGTGTTGGTGGTGTGTGTTTTATCGCTTTTGTTATAACATATAAACCGGTAATAGGACCACCGACCCTTATATTATTTTGGCCCAAGTGTATGATAACGGGCGGTGACATCATCTGCCTAGCTCTTGCGAGAGTCTAGGAGGTTCTCTGCGACTAGCCCGTGCTGGTTAGACGGCGGAGGCATCCGTACCGTTCCATGCCGGTAAGTAGGGACCGAGGCGGGACCACGGTGGTCCCGTGTCACAAAACTAAGTGGAATTAGAACGGGATACGACCTAATAAATAAAGATAATAAATCGGACTTGTTTGTTGAGCATGATTATGTGATGCTATGATGTATGAGTATGTATGTGCCTTCACCATGTCTCTAATGCTTCAAATTGAGCTAATGGTTTTAAACCGCTTGTGTAGATGCCCCGCAGGTTAGGGACGTCGCCGAGTGAGGTGGAGGAGTGGACAGCGGACGGTCGCCGTACATTATAGGACGGGGGCGTTTTTGGATTATTATCATTATTATTGTTATGTTGGGTTATGGATTGTTGTACGGTTTATGGATGTATGTTTCGGAGTTTTTGTGTCGTTTTGAGGACTCGGGTGAGTTTCCACATTGTATACCCTTTACTTTTCTGTCTCGCATACATTGCAAACGTTTTGAGTTTTACGCCTTTATTTGTGCCATGTTGGAAATGTCCGATGAGATTGTTGTCAGGCTAAGGGTCGGGACCCATTGTGAGGTCTCGCCCGTAGCATTCCGATATCCCACGGATTCGGGGTGTTACATCAATAAAGGTGAAAATGATGAATGTTTACATGGGTCAACCTTACAAGACATAAACATAACATAAAGTGCATGCAGAAACAGAAAGACTCTCCCTTCCCATCTAAAGGAGTACGTGGAACCGACTGTCATCCACTCCGAATCTCTCTACAATTGTCTTAACCTACAAGACATCTACAACGGCGGATAAACCGTTAGCTAACATTCTATATATCAGAATAACAATAATAGCACATACATACATAAGGCAATATAAAGCACATAGCATGCTCACACAACAACCGGTTATTATTTTTCATTAGGTGATTCACTTTACTAATTCAACTTCTTTTATGATACGAGAATCTCCTGAAACTCGCCTCTATCCCCCTTTATCAATCAGGATTGTATCTGATGCATATCATCATATCCTGTTAGACTGGTCACAGAGAACCTCCCAATTTCCCCATTTTGAACTAGACAAGTTGTCACCGCTCGGTTATCATACACTTGGGCCAAACAACATAAAAGTTCGTCCTAGCAAGTTGTTATAATAAACACACAAGCACACACCACCATTATAGTTATGCTAACACACAAAAGTCAGTTAAGTAAGTCCAAAGGACTTACCTGTCTCAAGATAATCCCAGCTTATACTACCCTGCTCAGATTCCCGCAGAAATGTACTCTACGCTTGATCAAACAAGGCACCCAAATCAACTACTATCCAAAATGATAGAAGTCATCAACTTGTACTCTCAATGATCTCTACAATATCATACAACAACATGCTAGAAGAATACTACTTCTAGTCTCAAAGGTCCACTCATTATGTATAAGAGTATGCTAGCATGTTCTCAATTCCTAGTCTCAAGATCCACACAAGATCAACAACAATATCACACAACTCTAGGTTCTCACAAAGCTTCCACAACTACCTAAGACGTTCAACCACTAATGAACTCACAACCACTAGCTGACATTCACACTAGTTCTGCTAGGTTCCAACTTAGCATGATACTACTCTAGAACCGATAACTACAACCGAAAGAAAACGACATATCGAACAAGGGTACTCAATGGAAGTAAGACGCGGCCATGGCGGAAAGGAGGTGTGGTCGCTTAGGGAAGACAAGGCGCACCAATGGCAAAGCTGCCGCGCCAATGGCTCGGTGGTGGCCTTACCCGTGGTTCAGGGTGACTACACTTGCGGCTCAAAGAGGCCGCACCCACGGTCATGGAGTATTTGGCGCCCCCGTAGCTTGAGCATGGTGCGCCCGCGGCTGAAGTCGTCTACGATCTTTTGCGTTGTTTGTCATACCTGTATATAGGAGTAGGTTTGCTTTCCCAATTGGTGGGCTCTTGCGAGGGAGAAGACACTAGGGTGAGGTTCGGGTTAGGGACGTTGTTGGCGTACGACTAAGTAGGGGAGCGAGTCTCTTGGTTCCGTCTTTCTACATATACAGCCGAAGAGAGGAGAAGGTACCCGTCATTGTTGTTACACTCACCCGCTTTCTGTCACATACAACATGAAGGGAAGGATTCACCATGGTTGTTGCGTGCAAACGGGAGAGGAAGATCGAGTTCTTGCATTAAGAGAGATGATCGTCGATGGGAGAATGAAGTTAGCGTTTGTGAGAGAGAGAAGGAGAAGGAAAATAATGTAAGAGAGGAAAGGATGATGAGTTATGTAAAAAGGAAAAGCAGCAATCATCCTTCTAATGGGCCCATCTAGCCGCTCATGATGGGTCTTGATGACCTACAACTCACGGCCCAAAAGACATGATTCTACATGGGATGACTTGCTTCTAAAAGGCTACTAAGGAGATGGAGAACATAAACTTAGGAATCTCACATAAAATGATAGATTTTATGTAGGTGGTTTATAGAAACCCCAAAAGACACTTGGAGCGATAAAGAATATATAACCATGATACCCCGTATCCCACAAAGATAAAGATAAGAAGATGGAAGAGGTCCCAAAACCGGTCGAGGTCCGGTTTGCTTCGGACTTCATCGGAAATAAAATTTCCGGGTGTTACAACGAGTTTGTTGCACATCAAGTTCATATTGCGCCGTCTCAGATTAAGACATCGCAACCCAGGCGCGATTGATATCGGTTTAGTTAGGAGGATCTTGGATTACACATAGTGTATTTTGTTTTGACTTTATGTATTTCGGTTTCACTTCAAGTATTTCAGCCAAATTTTATGTGTTTCGGTTTGACTTTATGTATTTCGTTTGACACATATTACAAAAGAACAACACATAATAAAATAACAACGCATAATACAATAACGACGCATAATAAAATAACGACACATATAACACTTAGTCATAACAAAATAACAACACATATTACACTTAGTCAAAAATAAATAACAACATATATTACACTTAGTCATGAAACTACAATTATTACACTTAGAGGGGTTCGAGACATATGGTTAATTTTTTAGGACACTCTAGGCGTTGAAAGTCATCGTGCTGCTTAAGCCTATAACGGAAAGGAATGTCTTATCCATCCACACTTGAATGATGATGATGCTTTCATGGAATGGACAAACTAGATAAATGTGAATTTTCTTTGGTCCAAACCTTAAAAAAAGGTCAAATAATCGTTAGAATGAAGACTTTGCCATTGTAGTAGGAGCATAAACAAAATATTAAAGAGAGCTAACTTACAATTACAAAGTGAATACCGTCAATTATTGTACAAATCTCTGTAGGTGGTTCTTGGTTCTCAACCGTTGTGATGATAAGTAAATATGTCTCAAGACTCTATCCAAGTATAACCACAGAGCATCGATAATATGTCGTTGCTGCCGAACCGATGATCGGTAACTACATCCGATATTGTGGGGAAAGGTTCATTCTCTGTCCAGAAAACAAACTTAATGACTACATCAATATGATTTGTGGCCATAAAACAAACAAAAAATGAAAGAGATGAGCGGTTCCATGAATAAAGAATGGTTAAAGAACGAAAGAGATATTCACCGTTGCATAGAAGTCTTGTCTCATGAACAACTATGTAGCCAATTCCCTCTGTATGATCAAATAATATTACTCATAATATTCAGAAACCACAACGGGGATCTAAATCCACAATTTCATCGGCTTTTACATGCAAAACCGAAAGGATGAACGGTTTTCATGAACTTATGGATTTGACCATCCTTGAATCTTTCTAAATATATAGACACTTGAATCTTTCCAATCTGATCGATTATCATCAAGTCGATGTTGCCCACCAATAATTGAAATCATTGCACACCAATGTACTCTTCAACAAGGAGTGCACGGACTCACACCTAAGAATCATTATCGAATCAAGATACTATTATAAATTTAAACTAAAAACTTATAAGCAAGGTAGGATTGAGTTCTTACACGCTTGTTGTTATCGTGCCAAAATGATGATACAAGTCACACCATGTTCGAACAATTGTGATGCAGGGTTAAGCAACAATTCCCGATCTAGATTGAAAGTCCTTCGACAGACACAAATCTCGGATGGATAGAAGAAATCTCAAGCGAGATTTCGTGAAAAACAGTCCGAGTATTTAAGAAATACAGAAAACAAATTAATGAATGATATGGAAAGATAAGAAGATGAATATGGAATAATAAAATGATAAGTAGGAAGATATGAACCAAGATATTCCCGCAAAGAACCTTGATCAATGATGTGTCAAAACCCCTTAACGAAGAGCTTACCTTAACCCTCACTTCTTTAACCTTACACAAGCCATCTAAGTAAGACAAGCACAAAGAGGGACTAGAATTGACCAGGAGCACCAACCTTCAAAAAGATTAGCACACACAAGCACAATCTAGTAAGGACTTCACAACTATTCAATCAATGTCTCTCTCTTTGATTGAATAGGAATGAATTATATACAAACTTCATAAACGAAGTTGCAAGTCACACAAATATGTGGAAATATATCAAGTCTAATCTATCTAACAATCTCCCCCACTAAGGCTATTTATAAGGGAGATCAACTATGAAAACTAGGAAATATATTTCCTAAAGATAATCTTATAAAAATATATCTTTAAAAGATATAAAAATAATAATCCCAAAAATAAAACAACCAACAATTACCTTAAGAATGTTTTAAAGAGTTAAGGTAATAAAATATAAAATATAGTTGTCAAAAATAAGATTGTTGGCCGGATCTTCAAGCGCGTGTCAGAGGACAAATCTCGGTTGGAAATCTCGGCCGAGATTCTTGGAGGTGGACCGAGATTTCTTCCCTGAGACTCTTTCTTTGTCCTAACCTTCTTCTATGCTTGATGGATCTTCTTGGTCGGGCTTGACTCTTCCATTACATCCAATATTGTCACTAAAGGTTTGAGAATGAGTAAGGCCGGCCTCCTTGAGTGTACATGTTGTGAGTATGCTTGTAACTTCATCTTGAATAGTCTTTGCTCTTGACCTCGTGATTGCTCCTTCCATGATAAGATCCAAAGAAGATGTAGATGGCTTGTCTTTCAATGTTGCTTTAGCTTTTGATCTAGTAACTAGTCCTTGATGACGTGTTGGAGATGGTCCCACATCAAATTGCCTCCTTGTATGTGATTAACCATGTAGCCTCCAAATAATCCATCAACCTTGGATAGTTTTGCCAAGTATCTTTCATCTTTGCCAAATGTCTCTCGTAACTCTCATAAGATCTGGTTTAGACAAGGCATTGTAGTGTGATGCAAAAACCATTTGTGTTTGCTTTGATCGTGTAACTGCCCAATATATACGTTGAATGTTGCACTTTATTTGCAATGTGCAAATCATGTGCTTCACATCTGGGAAGACGACACCTAGTGCACTTATATGTCTAAGATCTCTATCTGTCACAATGACCCCGGTGTAATATTTCTGCACACATGTCGGAGTCTCTAATGTCCACTTGTAGTGCTTCGAGTTTTCTTTAGACATGAAAAAATGCTATTGCGAACTTCAACATCGTGCTAGTGATTCCGACTATTTCTAACAACGACATGTTGTACCTATAAATTAAGGACATACAATCAAGACTCTAATTTTCATTGGACTTGAAAACAAATGTGCTTTTAATATATAAAGACTCGAGAAAAAATGTACATTAAAAATTACTCATTCGTCTTGTATGTTATGTCCATATAATGATGTAAGTAAATAAGTTGAGGAGATGCTTGAAATTTGGATGTCTGATGAAAAAAATATGAAACTTCATCTGAATGCGAACGTCTTCTCACATTCACCTAGTAATGATGTTACTCTAGTGTATAAAGTGTTTGTTGGAGTGGATCTCATCTTTCAGCTTGTAGCATCCTAAGCTTCAATCTAACAATGTATATTTGTCTTATGGTGGTGACATTGTAGGGTCATCTAATTGTAGAGACTTCAAAATATTCCTCGGCTTGAAACCCGACCCAAGTTCACGACCCACCTTCTAATATTTTGTGGACGTCAATCAACCAACATGCGTATGTCCCTTTAATTGTTCGGGAAGTGTATAGTTGCACACTTCACAAATAACATGACACATCCATTTATCAACTTTGTTTTGTATCCCCTCAAGCTCAAATGAGCACCCGTCTTTTTCTCGAAATCTGTGCTCGGTTAGATGATGGCTCAGTATCAATGTCTTTCTTCTTCCGAGGGTTTCCGAAACTTTCACATGTCAACCGAAACATAACGAATTCCCTAACATTTTTCCATGACCTACTTGTGACTAACACCATATTCATCGTTCTTCCCATGAAACGAGCCCAAACAACCGTTGTACGTTTCTCGATCCTAGAAAAAACCGCGAATTTCAAACATAACAGAATAGTTGATCCCTTCATCACGCGGATAATTCGGTAGACCCTAATTGAAAAATAGAATAAGAGAATTTTTTCCCCGGTATAATTATCAACTTACAATAAGTTAAAATATTCTTACTTCAAAATATGGAAGAAATTCGTCTAAGTGACTAAATTGTGTATCACCGAACGTAATCAACATCTCTTCATCGGCTTGTGTTGTCATTTCCGGTACTGATTTTTTGGAGAGTTTGTGAGGTTGATCCACTTATTCTTTGACGCTCAATATATATAAACGAACATACATAATGTTCCAATAACAACGATCATCACAACGATCATATTTC
Source organism: Fagopyrum homotropicum (assembly GCA_033239125.1). NCBI lineage: Eukaryota > Viridiplantae > Streptophyta > Magnoliopsida > Caryophyllales > Polygonaceae > Fagopyrum > Fagopyrum homotropicum. The sequence goes on from BSWB01000006.1 coordinate 24,865,256, forward strand.
AAATTTAATACCGTCATATACGAAATCCGCAACGCATAACCAACGCAGTTTCACGATGCGTTTACGCGTCAATTTTTACCCTCGTTCGCAATACGAAATCGTCACCCGTACAAAATTCGCTTCGTTTTGTAAATCGATCGACTCATTTAAAATCCCTCATCATAATAACGACTGAAGTATATCCGTGGGCACGTGCCTGCAAACTCGGGATTAGTCTGCCAGAAGGGAAAAAGCACCGCTTGCACCGTTGCAACCGATCGTATACACCAGTGACCAGACGGAGAGAAGTGGATTCGTCCATTGATGACTTCCAAAAAGCATCGGGGAAGGCCTTTCTTCGATAAGGTTTTCACGAGAAAGAGAAAGCGTACTTCTTATACGGCCGCCACCAATTCCAATTTCGTCTTACCAGGTTTCACTCTTCTTCTCCGTCGTTCACCTAGGGTTTGTTTTCTGTAAAATTTCATCTTTTCCCCTCGCTCAGATCAAGTTGGGGAGGGCGATGTTGATACTGTTTACACGCTACGATTTTTCATCCCTAGTTCTCGCGTCTGTAGTATACTGCTTTCGTTTGTTGAAATGGAAACTGGTAACGCCGGTGACTGTAGAACGAAATTTCACTTGTATAAAAACAAGAGCTTGCAAATTTTACGTACGCTTGCTATTTTCTTAGTTAGCATAATGCATTCTTTTCGCCATTGAAAGAACTCATGTTTTGAACTAAAACATTTCAAGCTCTATTCTTAAAGCTGGACTTGGAGTTGGAATAGGTTAGTTTTAGTCAAGGAAAGTAATATATCCATGGCAATTTGGTTTTGAAGTTATGCAATTAAACTGCAATGGCTGAAAACGTTTGCAGTTTTAGACAGTTCTTTCGTGCTAGAGCTAGAGCATGATAAAATCTTAGTTGCAATTGTCTTAAACTTTTCGTATTCTTTTCTGCAATATCTTCCCTTCTATTTTTCAGGGCTTCGTAGAGACGAGATGAAAAAGCATCGTTCTTGTAAGGTGCATCAGATGATTTACACATATGGTGAACAGACAACTCGCAAACAAGCAGAGCAGATCGAGAATGAATTTGGTACGGCGTGTTGTTTCTTTGACAGTATCCCTCATGGTAAACGTTCAATGAAAAGTAAACGTGCTCATCCTGTTTCATTTAAAACAAAGGACACGAGCTCTGATACTGTTTCGTCTGAAGCAACAGACACGAGCTATGTTCCTGTTCCATCTGAAGCAGCAGGCATAAACTCAGATTCGACTCTATCTGAACCAATAGACATGCGCTCCAATCCTGTTTCATGTCAAGGAACTTACATGAACTCTAACAGCTTTGCTGACCATTTAGAGTAAGTTAAAAGAATATTTATTTGAAGCTGGGATGGATTTGAAAGTCTTGTGTTTGGTTTTGATGGGTGTTTTTGTCATCTATTCTCAGGAGGCTTTGGAGAAGTTTTCCTGCCGAGAAGTTGGCACAATTTACATACTTAGAATGTCTTTGGTTTGGATTGTACCGAAATGAATCTCAAAGAACCAAGGTTTTATCATGGATAAAAAAGAAGAACATATTTTCAAGGAAATATGTCTTTGTTCCAATCTGTTGCTGGTACAAGTTAATTAATTTATTGTACAGTCTTTGTTTGTTTGAGATTTTTGGTATCCAAATTTAATCCTTTGAAGTTTCTAAAATTCATTCAATTAGGAGCCACTGGAATCTTTTGATCCTCTGTCACTTTGGTGAAAGCTTGGACTCTGAGAGCAAAAAGCCATGCATGCTGTTGCTTGACTCTCTACATATGGCAGAACCTATGCGACTGGAACAGGAGATAAGGAAGTATGACACTTTCTCTATTTCAAGGTTGATTCAACTGTGTAATCTTTGTTTTAAATCCTGAATCTGTGAGTGTAACTTGGGCAATAATTGTTGTTGCAAGGTTTGTCTTGGATATCTGCAAACAGGAAGGCATATTAGACCGAAGAGTTTCTAAAATTCGTTTGACGGTTCCAAAGGTAGGCATTACTTACAATTCATTGGTAAGCATTCACTTTTGTGTATTTCTTAATCAATGTGGATAAGATTTTGCGGAGATCTTATTAATATATGAAATTCCAGCTTCTAAATCTCAAATGCCTTTTTCTTCTTCTTGTGCTTGCCATGCAGAGTCAGCTGTTTGTCTTGTTACATGATAGCTTTTTTAGGTTTAGATTTAAGGTTTTCCAGGTCACACACGAATAGGCTCAAAACACACCTGTGCCATACCCTTTCCCCCCCTAACATCCTTGAATGAACGGTGTGATGCCTGGACCATACCATATGTTGAAGTAGTTTCCAGAAATCAGAGCTGTAGTAGCATTGAACCTTAATCTGTTAGTTCGTCTTGCAGACTGCATTTTCTGTTTGTTGTGAAGAGTCGTCTGTACAAGTACTAACCATTGCAGCGTTGTGACAACCTTAAAAATTAAAATGTGTGCAGTTTCAGTAGGTGTAATGTACCATTTTGGAATTCCGTGGTTATTCAACAATCACCCTTCATAATATCTTACATCATTCAAGCATTTTATCAACAGAGATTATCCCCCTTTGTTTCCAATTTCCTAGTTCCTAACCTCCTTCCAAGTTCCAACAATGCTTATGTTTTGCTATGGTCTAATTCAGGTGCCACAACAAAGGAACAAGGAGTGTGGCTTCTACTCCCTCTATTTCATCAAGAAATTCATGGAGGCGGCTCCTGAAACCATCTCTAATGGCGACGTGCCTTCTGTATGTCTTATCATCTTCACGGTTTTTCATCTTCCTACGGACCAGTGGCCTGTACTCAGCTAACATTTCTCACTATGCTTGCAGATTGATCAAAACTGGTTTACACGTGAACAGTTAGATGGTTTCTGTATTGCACTTGAAAACGAGTCTAAAGCACAGACTGAACTGGAAGCAACGACTTCCCAAGAGATGTTGCTGCACGAGTCGTGCAGTGAAGGAGATGTGATAGTCATAAATGACTGACTGGATCATCAACCAAAACTACACTGATACTTCTTAGAGCACAGACTGAACTAGAAGTACATGAATAGCCTACGTTTTTCACAAAAAAATATTTAGGTTTAATTTTTTTTGCGTTTAGGGTTTTGTTTAGGTTATGTTGGTGCAAGACATCCCTATTTAGCATATTATCATGGCTTTGGCTGTGTTATGATGTACTTAGGGCTAGCGTGTTTAGTAAAATCATAGTCGTGGCTGTGGAATGTGGTTGTAAACAATTTTGTTTAGGTTTGTGGAATGTGGTTGTAAACAAATTTTGAATTAATTAGCGAAATAGGACCCCTTGAAATTCTCTTTTTCAAACTAGGTCTCTATACAAAAGGAAGAAAAAAAAGGAAGAAAAAATAGGTATGGAAACTAAAAAATAGGGGTAATAATTTCTCTAATTGAAATAATGGTGATTAGATGTTTACTTTTGATTTAAGTATCTTTTTTACATGGATTGGTTTTGTAGTATATTTATTGGGTATGGTTTTAGGTATGATTGTGAAAATAGAGGCAATATATTTTTTGACAAATTTATTTTTGGGTATGATTATGACATTATTTGGGTAAACGGGTTTTTGGGTATGTTTTTATATGTGTATTGGCTTTGTAGTATATTTCTTATTATTAAGTATATTTTTAAAGTGATATCGTGGGTATGTTTTATGGTTACCCAAACTGTGTTATAATGATCAAATTCAAGCGAATTTTTGGGTAATGATCAAATGTCATTTGATATTGATGTTTGTGTATAATATCGAGTTTTGAAAATTTTGGGTATGACAAATTTAAATTGGGTATGGTTTTTGTATTAAGTGATATTTAAATTGGGTATAAATATAAAATATTATCCAATTTATGGATATGATTTTATTTTGATATTTGATTTTTTGGGTATGTTGTTTTCGAGTATGTTTATGTACTTTGACAAATTTATTTTTGGGTATGATTGTGACATTATTTGGGTAAGCGGATTTTTGGGTAATAGGTGATAAAGTAAGAATGTTGGAAATTCCTTTTTTCTGATTGATGTGACATGTGAGATAGTACAACATGTCACATCCGATGGGTTGTCAAACTTTGCCCTCTTTTGTACTCTATTTCCTCTATTCTATTTTATAGGGGGGTCAAAATACCAATCCCAAATAGTATGAGTCTTTTCTCGATTGATTTGCTTAAAAGGCTAGTTTGCCAATTTTGCCGATGTGACAAACTTTAACCGATTCATCTCTCCTTTCATCTTAAAAAATCGACGTTAGTCCCTCATTGTTAATCCAACTTCACGTACCAAGGGAGCAAAACAATTGAGAAAGAAGACTCATACTATTTGGGATTGGTATTTTGACCCCCTATAAAATAGAATAGAGGAAATAGAGTACAAAAGAGGGCAAAGTTTGACAACCCATCGGATGTGACATGTTGTACTATCTCACATGTCACATCAATCAGAAAAAAGAATTTCCAACATTCTTACTTTATCACCTATTACCCAAAAATTCGCTTACCCAAATAATGTCACAATCATACCCAAAAATAAATTTGTCAAAGTACATAAACATACTCGAAAACAACATACCCAAAAAATCAAATATCAAAATAAAATCATATCCATAAATTTGATAATATTTTATATTTATACCCAATTTAAATATCACTTAATACAAAAACCATACCCAATTTAAATTTGTCATACCCAAAATTTTCAAAAATCGATATTATACACAAACATCAATATCAAATGACATTTGATCATTACCCAAAAATTCGCTTGAATTTGATCATTATAACACAGTTTGGGTAACCATAAAACATACCCACGATATCACTTTAAAAATATACTTAATAATAAGAAATATACTACAAAGTCAATACACATATAAAAGCATACCCAAAAACCCGTTTACCCAAATAATGTCATAATCATACCCAAAAATAAATTTGTCAAGAAATATATTGCGTCTATTTTCACAATCATACCCAAAACCATACCCAAGAAATATACTACAAAACCAATCCATGTAAAAAAGATACTTAAATCAAAAGTAAACATCTAATCACCATCATTTCAATTAGATAAATTATTACCCCTATTTTTTAGTTTCCATACCTATTTTTTCTTCTTTTTGTATAGAGACCTAGTTTGCAAAAGAGAATTTCAAGGGGTCCTATTTCCCTAATTAATTCTTAATTATATTTATTTCTTACCTAGTTAAAATAACATCTTTTATCATATAAATCATAATACAATATGAGTAATTAAAAATGGCAAATATCAATCAATTGGCATTTGAACCTTCTATAGACATTATAATTTTAATTAAAAAATCTCAGATTTATATGGATAACAAATTGAGTGAATTTGTTTTAGAATTCAATTTTAATTGATCGAATTTAAATTAAATAAATTTTATGAAAAATAAATGAAATATATTTCTTGATTTATAATTTTTTGAATCAAACATTATAACTACTTGTAATATATTTCATGTGATTTGTGATTAAAAAAAACAATTTCCCGTGCTTTGGACAGGAATTTTACTAGTTAAAAAAAAACTGTTAGAGAGTAATTCAAGTAAAGTGTATTCTCCCGGTATAAAAATGTAAAAATGAACTAATATTATTTATTTTATTAAATAATCGTACATATTTTACAAACGTGTATGTAACAACCGGAATTTTTATTCCGAGGATCCGACATATGAAAGAAAGAGCACAACAACGAGCATACAAGAGACCGCCACAAGCTGCCAACACGGTCGCACAAGCTTGCCGCGGCCCCGCCTTTCCTTCTCCGTTGTGGCCGCGGGCCCGGGTCAGTCACACAACAGTCCAGGGCCTTATCTTTTGTAACCATTTTATTCTCTTTTGTAACACCCCAAATCCTAGGAACTCAAGATACTACGGGCTAAGACCTCACAATGGGTCTAGACCCTTAGCTTGACAACAATCTCACCGGATCTTGCAACACTGCACAAATAATTGAAAACTCCAAAACCATAAAAATAACCAAAAGGTTTAACAATCGTCAAAACAACAGACTCTCAGCCGAGTTCTAAAAACAACAACTAAAACGATAACAAGAAATATAAACCCATATACCATCCTATAATGTACGGGACCCCCGGCTGACCACTCCGACCGGATCACTCGGCAACATCCCTAACTTGCAAGACATCTACACAACGGATAAACCGTTAGCTAACATTTTAAGCATGTGAATAGATATAACAACACATACACACATAAGCAAGTAAAACACACAAACATGCTATCACACAATCCCCTTTATAATCTTTCATTAGGTCATTCACTTTCTAGTTCAACTTTTGTTGTGACACGAGAATCTCCCGAAACTCGCCTCTATCCCCTCATATCAACAGGAATGGATCCGATGCATCTCACCGTTTACCTGCCTGGACTAATCGTAGAGAACCTCCTAGTCTCCTGTATAACTGGACAAGTTTTCACCCCCCGATTATCATACACTTGAGCCAATTATCATATAAGGTCTTCTTAGCATGTTCTTAATCATAAAACATCTAACACACACCACTATCATAACTATGCTAACACATAGAAGGCAGCTAAGTAAGTCCAAGGGACTTACCTGTATCAAAGGTAACTCAGTTCGAACACGCTCAGCTATCCGCAAGAAAGGAACCTATGCATGTTCAGGCAAGGCATCCCGATCAGAATCTACCAACATGCTAGAAGTATTTACATTTAGTCTCATTGACCTCTACAAGGTCCACTACAGCTTGGTAGAATTTTCCTACTTCTAGTCTCAAGGATCCTAACCAGATCACAACACTATGCTAGGAGACACTACTTCTAGTCTCAAGAACCTCAAAGATCCACATCAACACAACTAGTTCAAGGGCTCTAAACCTCATCCAAACTCTTAGGAAACCACAAGCCACTAACTGGCATTCACCATAGCTCATCTAGGTCTAGCCTAACATGATCTAGCTCAAGGAACTACAAGGAAAAAAAAGGAGGAAGTGAGATACCACTAAGACGTACTCACTAGAAGTGAGGCAAGATCGCGGGTAAGGAAGGCGTGGGCGCGATGACAAGGATTTTGATTCAGCGACTGCGGTGACCAGGAGGTGTGGGGGCGACGATTGAAGAAGGGCGCAGGTGCAGGTCTGAACAAGCGCGGGTGCGGGTCTCCTCCAAGTGACAATCGAAATCCTTCGACGAACAACAGGCCTTCCACGACAACTCTATTCTTCTCCGTGATTCTTACACAACAACACACTTATAAGCCCTAGATTTACTTAATCACAGAGTACACAAGGCATACCTAGAATCAAGACTAAATCTTGATTCTTGCCAAGAAGAAGAAGAAGAAGAAGAAGAAAGAAAGAAAAGGGCTGCAGAAGAAGAACGAGAGGGATGAGAACTTACTGATAAACCTGTAGTTGAAATCCCACAATGATGAAGATTGCAAAACAGTAACCTGGACGTATGAAGCACTAGTGGAGAAAAAGAGAATGAAAGGGAGGAAGAATGACAAAGAGTTACGTAAGAGGAGGAGCAAGGCTGGAAAAGGAGAATGAGGTGCAAGCTACTAGGTTGGAGAGTCAAAAGAAACGGTCCATAAGAAAAATCGGATCTTCTATAAGCGAAAAGATCGGGTGACGGTTACAATAGATTGCACGCAATCTGTTGTGAAAACCGTATCCGCGGCATAACTCTGCCGCGACCTCGGTGACATGGTTGCCGCGGCTGCGGGCTCCTGAGCCACAAGTGCGGAGACCCTCTTTTGGCACCACTTAAGTGGTTCCAAAAGAAGTCTCAAGGATGAAAACCAGAACTCAAAATCCGGATGTTACACCTTTCCTTTCTTGAAACCCGATCTTTTCCCTTCTTTCTTATACAAATAACATCCCTCATTATGTCTCTAATGTAACCCTAGAAACCTTCTTTCATGTTTCCTTTCACTTAAGTCTTCTCTCCTCTTCTTTCTCCTTCTCTTCTCTTCCCTCTTCTCCCATTCATTCTCCCCCTTCGATTTCAACAGCTACAACGATCCTCTGTTCTTTGTCAATCCAACAACAAGAACCATTGAAAGCAACCAGGTTTCTCTCTCGTTGAAGTTGTAGAAGGGTAAGAGTCAATCCTAGCCTTTGTATGCTTAATCTAGGGTTTTGTGATGAATTGTGCCTCTTTGTGTTTGTAACCATTCCCAACAACATCAAAAAGGACTCACGAGATTGATTGCATAACTTTGGATTGAAGCAAAACAACGGCAAATCGATGAAGATTGCGTTTGATACTTGTCACCGCGGTCGCACCTCAACCTTGCCATGGTCGCGCCTGATTCCTGTTGCCGCGGTCGCGCCGACCCTTTTCTCCCGCGATCGTACCTCTTTGTTCCCGCGGTCACGTCATTCCTCCAAAAAGTTTTAAGTGTTGGTACGTTGATCCTCTCTCGCTATTTAAGGTTGATAGTTGTTAGTATCAAGTTAGAATGGAACCTAACAGAACTAGAGTGAATCCTAAAGTGGGTTAGAAGTATGAGTCTTGAGAAGTTAAGGTTTTAGGCTGTTTTAAGGATGTTGATGAGATACGTTAAGTGTAGGAAAACTACTTTGATGCAGTTTTCGGAACTTGTTATAAGGATGGATTCGTGATGGACATGAATGTGGATAAGTTGTTGGGATAGACTTGTGATAGTCATGGTTGACCTAGGAGTAGAGAATTCTAGATTTTGGATAGGTTATTGATCCATTTGTCCTTGATATCAAGCGGTGGAATTTATTCCTACGGGAGTAAAAATGTTGATTAGCTGGGACTATCTTTATACATGTAAGTCCCTTGGGCTTACTTAGCTGACTTTTTGTGTGTTAGCAGGAATTGTGACATTGGTGTGTGCATTGAGTGATTAATAACTATAACCTGAGTAGAACAACCTTTATTGTAATGTGGCCCAAGTGTAAGTATAATGGGCGGTGGCATCACTACCCGAATGTGACATGAGACTGGGAGGTTATCTGCGACTAGCCGAGACAAGTACACGGTGAGGTACATTGGATCCAATCCTGTTGGTATACGGGGACAGAGGCAAGGTTTGGGAGATCCTCATGTCACTACGTAAGTTCAATTAGAAAGTGCATGACTTAATACAAGATAATAAATGAACTTCAATGTAAGCATGATGAGTGTTTTATATCTGTAATGACGTGTGTGTGTGTGTGTGTTGTTATAGTTCTTCTAATATGTAGGTTGTTAGCTAACGATTTTATCCGGCGTTGTAGATACCTTGTAGGATAGGGTCGCTGCTGAGTGATCTGGACGGAGTGGTAAGCCGGGTTCCTATACATTATAGGATGAGTTGAGGGCTTTCTTTATTTTATTCTTTCTTTTTCATTTTTAGCTGTTCATAGGGTCGTACTATTGTATTACTTGATTGAGAGTCTTTTCTTTTGGATATTGGTCGTGAAAATTTTACACTTTATCTATTTTGGTTTTACTTTTATTTGCTCCTTGTTGCAAGATCCGGTGAAGTTGTTGTCAGGCTAGGGTCAAGACCCCTTGTGAGGACCTAACTCATAACGTCCCGAGTTTTGAGAATTTGGGGTGTTACAACATGGTAATAGAGCTTTAAGTTGACAATAATGACACTCATAATCTTCTAAAAGGCCAAATAGATAAATAAACAGAACCCGAAAGGGTCTTGTTTTTTCAAAACAAATTTCACTTTCAAATCATGTGCATAGTCGGTATTGGATAGAATGTACGGGGAACACTACTACCTCTGCGGATCTTAGCAGCTTAGTGTAATATGTTGGACTTCTATTTATTTCTCATGTTAGCAAACTTTACCTTATCTCTTAGTTATGATACTTCGCGCAGATGGCACGTACTAGAGCGACATCTGTTGTAGAACGAGGTATAGATCGACCACCTATTCCTCCTGTTGGGTGCTGTAGGAGTCATATGACTCCTACAACCAAATAATATGGTTGTGGAGGCAGACCTCTAGCTATGAGAGATTGGGATCGATTTCTCATAGTTGAGCCGCCAATTGCTAGATTGGTAGATGATAGGACTGAGGAGATTGTTGAGAGCGTGGTTCCCGAAGTCGGGAGCGAGACTGCTACGAGACTAGGATCACAGAGAGAGTAGTCAATTTAGTCGGGTCGCATCTTAAAGGGATTGACTGAGTTTAGAGAGTACGTCCAACAAGTAGCCGAGAGAACTAAGACTGGAGGACGTGTTCCGGATCCTCTATTGCCTGCGAGGTTAGATGAGGCGTCACAAAGAGTACCTCTAGTACAAGATGTACTGGAGAGAGTAGCTGATGTTGTTAGGGCTCAAAATGAGCCAAGAGCCCCAACGGTGGACTCGTGGTTGAAGACTTTCAACCACATGCAAGTACCACCCTTTGACGGGAAGCCGGGCTTGGAGGTGGAGCACTAATTAGGAGATGTGGAGACTGAATTGGCGTCTATCCATTGCCCAGAGGATAGGTGAGTCGAGCTAATTTAGACCTTATTCAGGAAGCACGCACAATTATGGTAGAGGATTGTCCGTAGTGGAGTCACAAGGTTTGATCAGATGGAAACCTCATCAGGGAGCAATTTTGTCCCACAACGCTGAAGAGAGAGAGACTACATAACTTCTTGGAGGCAGGATTTGAGGATGTTCCGATTGTTAAGGCTATCCGGAAGTTCCGAGAGGAGTTGGCACTACTTGGTTCAGCTGCAACACTAGTGGATCAACATGTGTACCTCTTCCTCGAGTAGAAGACTGATAGTACCCTCTCATACTTAGTAGGTGTTCGCTCAAAAGTGTGTGCGTCAAAGTCTTAAATTTGTATCTAGAACTCAAAGCAAAGCGAACCCGCAGTGTACGGATCAACTGTAGCAAGGTAAGAAATTCTAGAGTCGAACTCAGGGATTTGGTGAGAATAAAATCGAATTCGATTATCTAACAAAGTGAAAATACTTTTGTGATTAATAAAGGGGGAAATGATTCCAAGGATTCAAGTATCCGACTGCGGCTATCGATTCAAGACACTTCTAAAGATCAAAGGACAGAGTTTATATTGCCAAGGCTATGTGTTTCAAAGGTAGATATCGTACGGTGAAATTCCGAAACCTATTTATCTAATCCAAAGGTTCTCTCTATAAGGGTTGTTGAGGCTGCAATATAAAAAGATCTAAAGACAAGAATTATACTCAAACTAACTATCCAAAACCCCAGGATGTGACTCTCCAAGGTAAAGATAGAAAGCACACTTAAAACCTTAATAAAGGATGTTGAGTCTCTCTATTACCCAAATCTTGTAATCTTATTCTATTAAATGTAGAATCAAGGTTGAAGTCTCTTCATACACCTAAATAGAGGTTAAAAAGGTTAAGCAAGGTTGGGATTTAGGCAAGGATTAACTTTGGTTAAAGATTAAATCAATTAAAGATCGTCAGCTGAATAAATCGTGTTGATCATGAGAAAATCGTCCGATTTTCCTGAAGAACAGTCCGATTTTCCTGTTGTCGCAAAGTTAAAATCTAAACTCTCAGGGTCTAAATGTTTGAATGAGTTCAGTCTATCATCATCTAAGCCTCAATCATCAACTATTCTCCCCAGAATCACAATGGTTTTAGCCAACCATTTTCAAAATCAAATCAAAATTAAGATTGAGTGAATAAATCAAATAAACCCGAATCTTGAATAAAAACTCAATAACTTTCAATTCTGTAAACCAATCTCAAAACTAATCAAAGTATCTCTCAATCAACTCAGTATTATGTTCAAAAACCACAAAGATCGCAATGGAAACAAGGAATCTCACAAATATGATCAAGATTGACTTCCCATCAATATCGCTTCAATCCTTCCCCAAGAATCCTCAATCTCTCTCAAACGTGTAAAGATTTTCCGCTGCGGCCATCCTGTTTTCGTTCCTAGGGTTCCAACCTATAGTTTCTTGCTAATGGGCCGCTTGGCAAAACACTTCTCTAGCCTAAAAGTGATGGGCTTTGAGTCGTCTTTACCATTGGGCTAAAAAACAAAGAAAATCGTGCTAGCCGATTTTCAAGCAAAACCGTTCGATTTGTAATGATAAAAATCGTCCGATTTATGTTGTAAATGACACGATTTTCTTAAACAGGGAATGCTCGTCTTTTGGCTTGTTTCCTTCCTCCCTTTTATGCTTCTTTTACGCAGCTCCTTTGCTCTTTGTGATTCCTCTAAGACTCCTTTAGCTTCCCTAATGGCCTTAGATGCTCCTTGCTCCACTTTTGCTTCCGAATCCACTTAATTTACCTACAATTCAACCGAAACTCGTGTAGACCTCTATTTCCGAAATATATATGAATAAAACACAAAAGGTACACAAGTTCTCTCTAAATGCAAGTTAAATCGAGATAAACCTCTACAATATGCATGATTATAATGGTATATAATTCATGTCATCAAAATACCCCATACTTGCCCCTTGCTTGTCCCCAAACAATACCCAAACTTAGAATACAAGATGCCATGAATTATATATGTATGAAAACTCAAAAACTTTTTATTTGGTAGTTCTTCTTCTTATTGGATCACCCTCAAAGTGATGTTTCAAGGCATAGGAAGGCAAGACATGTATCAATGATAATAATAACATGAACTAACCCTCTTTTCTTTCTCAAAAACATAAATAAAGAACATGATAAAGATGTAGAGGCAATTAAAATCAAACAAGTCTAAGCCATGAAGTCTTAAATACATGCATAAAAGTCTCAAGGTCTTCTAATCAAAGAAAAGGTCTAAGAAACGTGTTAAAGGAGGGAATTCTTTTTAGTCAATTGTGGTGCTAATCCGGGAAAGAGGAACAACATAATACCTTCAAGAACTTTACTTCACCACACATGCTTTGCATGTAAAAGCTTTGCTTTCTTTATACTTTACTTTTTGAGAGTATGGACAGAGGTGCACAATAACCGAAGCCTAGGAGATCAGCGTTTCTCAATTTCGAGATGCCTCAAACCCTTGATGCACATACCATATCCCGTTAGGACTTGTCGTTCAATCGGACTTTGGCAAGACACAAACACCCGGCTATGTGAATGGTGTCGAGTTACTCATCCTCATGTTCAACGTCCCCAAACTTATGAATTGCTACACTTTCACTTAACACATTTTTATTGGCCCTCCCACATCAAACATGCCTTTTTCAATCACCTATCCTAATTCCCGGATGGTAAAAGGAGGTTACATATTTCATTGAGGAGCTAGCATGAACAAGATATGAATAGGAGAATAAGTGAATTGCCTTGGTCATCCCTATATGATGCAAAAGAACTTATAATATAGCTTCGACCATTATTTCATTCTCTTATCAAAACATCAAAATCATATAAACCATTCATGTGTTCAAGTAACAAAAGTAAGCTCATTCATGCCATAATCAAAATCTCAACATAACCATGTCATCTTTTTGCCTTTCCACATCACAATTTTCATCATAGAGGTCATTTCCATCATAAGAAGCACAAAAGTTTTTTGAAAACTCATGATATTTGAAAGAAAGCATGCAAATGCGAATGTCATAGTGGAAAGCAAGTAGTGCAAGAGTTATTACAAGCCAAATCATCAAAAGTAGTACAAAGTGCATAGAGTGCTAAAATGAAGTAAAAGAGATTGTAAGTACCCCCACCCCATACTTAACCTCCACATTGTCCCCAATGTGAAAAATCAAGCATAAGATGGAGAAAAATACTTACAATGTAAAAAAGAGTGGAATCTCAATCCTCGGTTGGTGGTGGCGGAGGTGGAAGATATGGATACATCGGCACGTTGGGATCATAGAAGTGGCCGAACTGATGGTAGTACATGTCTCTTATCTGGCCATCATAGGAGGAGTGTCTAGCGTCCGTCTCCTGCCGGTATTCCTTGAAATGAGTATTCAAGGTGCTGTAGTCGGTGTGGAGGGCCTGATAGTCAGAGCATAGACCCTGGTACTCGGTGCGTAGACCTTGGAAGCTAGAGACTAAGTCTCTAAAATGGCGGGGAAGTCTATGTCCTCGTCCATGGCCTCTACCGTGGCTAGGAGCATCTGCAAATGAGTGGCGGGGTGGCTGCATTTCATCCTCTGTCTCCTCTGTGCCTCTACTAGTCCGGCTAGGTCCTGCACCATGAGTATCGGTGTCCATGGCGTCCGTGGCGTGACCAATATAAGTTTCACTCTCGAACTCGAGCATGGTCTCCTGGTGCACTCCATCCGCATGATCCTCCTCATCCTGAGTGTCACCTGCATCATCATCATAATACAAAGGAGGAGCTATCTCCTCAAGCATCAGTACAAAAGTCTCCTTCCAATTCCTCTTGTTCCGAATGGTGTATTTGGACTTCCACACTATCTCCGATGGCTTCTTTTGTGGATCCTTTGCCCACGGCATGGGCACATGAAGAGTTCCTCTCCCTCGATTAATCAAGACCTATCTTGCAATCAATCTCCGTGATCCTAAGGGCTGGGCACTCTCAGCTAAGGTGCAATCCGAGAAATCTAACTCCAATGCCTTTGCCACATGAGTGACAAGGCCTCCAGCACAAATGTCACCCTTTGCCTTGTTGGCTATCTTTCCTAGATAGTCAGCAAGCATAGAGGTGATGTTGGGAATGGTGCTACATGTCATGCAATACAAGATAAAGAGCTCGTCATCCTTGAGCTTCTGTGGAGTCTCCGTCCGTGCAAACAAGCTCTCACTAAGGATCTTATGCACTACCTTAAAGGAAAGGTTGTACATGCTAGCCTCTTTCGAATTTTCGGGTCTCCACTTATCACGACTATACTCTCCCACTGAGATGGTCTTCCAAAAGGCACTAGCACTAACTCCTCTCGCAAATGTGCCTGCATCAGAGTAGGGAAAACCAAACAAATCCCCAAAGTCATCAATAGTCATAACATGGTTGTGGTTCATGAGGTGGAAAGAGACCGTTCTCTCTCTAGGATCATGCTCAAATGTGCTAAGGAATTCTAGGGTGATCTCGGTATAAGCATCCTCCCTAATCATAGCAAACTGACTCAACCCAACTCTATCTAACATCATATCCACATCCTCTTGAACGAACAAAGAGTCTAAGTCATCTAGCACAATGTATCGAGGAGGGGTGAAGGGACGATCTAAGAGACGTTCATATCTCTTCTTATGTTTGGATAGGGGAGGGGGAAGTTTTGGTATGGCTTGAGAGGGTGGTGAAGGTGGGGGAGGGGCTTCGGAAGAAGATCCCTTCTTCTTCCCCGCATTTCGAGTGATTCTTTTCAAAGTCTCCATTTCTGCAACAAAAAATCGGGTTGTTCTATAGTAAATCGGACGATTTATGTGGGCTAGGTCGATTTTTCTGTCGATTTCAACAATTCTCACAATTCTATAAAGTTCTGAGCAAACTATCACCACACACAGTCTCCTATAGTTGTTTTTAAGCAAACCCCTCAATCAATCTCAGCAAACAAACAATATCTAAGCAAGAATCAAAATCGAGCGAAAAACTTAGGTTTCAAATTGAAAAACCTGAATTCCGGATGGATGAGTCGATTGTCAAGCTTGTTGTTGCTAGATCCTTGTTCCTTGTCGAAATTGCTTCAGTTTAGGGCCAAGAATCGTTCAAAACGATTAAGGAATGAGGAGATTAGAGGGTGGGCGATTTTCGGTTCTTTGAGAGAAGGGAAATCGGGAAAGAGAGTTTGTGGAATGAGAGAATCGAGTGGTGAAGGCTTTATACAGGCCGGAGATTTAATGAAGAAAATCGGACGATTTAATTGGGTAATTTATTTATCGGGGCGATTTTCTTTCATTTTCTCAGCTCAAAGAAGAAAATCGGACGATTTAATTCAGGGGGTCGATTTATCCCCCTGTTGCCAAAAATCGACTTGCTATGTTCCTAAATCAAACGATTTGCTTTGTGTAGCTCGATTTCTTTCCTTGTTTTTCTTGAAGATTGCAATTTGAACCAATCTATGCCCCCTATCTTCATTGATTTCTCGAATTGGACCTAATTTCCTGCGATTATTGACACAAACAAACCAAGAGTGCATCGGGGAACAAACAAAAGCAAAAACAAAAGAAGCGAAGCAACTAAACTAAGCTAAACTAAGTGATAAAAGAAGAAAAGAGTTATACTATCATGGGTTGTCTCCCAAGAAGCGCTTGATTTATCGTCTTTAGCTAGACGGTGCTTGGTTTGGTGTTCAATGGAGGAGGATAGGAGCTATCTCCTCAGCCGGAACTTCCGGTGTGTATTTCTTCAACCGTTGGCCATTTACTTTGAAACTTCCGCTTTGTTCACCCCATACTTCAACTACACCATGGGGGAAAATTCGTTTAATTACATAAGGTCCTGTCCAACGGGATTTAAGCTTACCTGGGAATAGTCGAAGTCTTGAGTTGAATAGAAGGACTTCATCTCCTTCTTTCAATTCCTTTGGAATGATGTGCTTATCATGCCAACGCTTCGTCCTTTCCTTATAGATCTTTGCGTTTTCATACGCATTCAGCCGGATCTCTTCTAGCTAGTTGATATCCAAAAGCCGCTTCTCTCCGGCTTCTTTCATATCAAAGTTGAGCCACTTGACAGCCCAATATGCTTTATGATCTAGCTCTACAGGAAGATGACAAGATTTACGATAAACAAGATTATATGGAGTCGTACCTATTGGTGTCTTAAAGGCAGTCATGTACGCCCACAATGCATCGTCAAGCTTCATTGACCAGTCCTTCCTTGTTTTAGAGACAGTTTTCTCTAAAATCCCCTTAATCTCTCGATTGGATATCTCTACTTGTCCGCTAGTTTGCGGATGGTATGGTGTAGCTATCTTATGGGTCGCCCCATACTTAGCCAATAGAGTCTCAAATCGACGGGTTGTGAAGTGCGTTCCTCCATCACTAATGATGGTTCGGGGAGTCCCGAACCTTGGGAAGATCGTTCTATTGAAGAAATTCACCACTACCATTATGTCATTAGTAGGAGAAGCAATTGCTTCTACCCATCTTGAGACATAGTCTACGGCGAGAAGTATGTATTGGTTTCCACAAGAGGATGGGAATGGTCCCATTAACTCTACTCCCCAAACATCGAAGATCTACACTTCTTGTATGTTGTTGAGGGGCATTTCATTCCTCCTAGAAATATTACCTATCCTTTGACAAGCATCACAAGCAACAACATATTTTTGCACATCTTTGAATAAGGTAGGCCAAAAGAAACCGGAACGAAGTACCTTAGCACATGTTTTGTGGGAACTAGCATGTCCTCCACATGGTAGAGAGTGAAAGTGGCGGATGACACTTTCCACCTCGTCTTCTGGAATGCATCTTTTGTATATGCCATCGGGACCTCTTTTGAAGAGAAGAGGTTCGTTCCAATAGAAGTGCCGGACGTCCTTAAAGAAATTGTTTCTTTGAGCATATGAAAGTCCGGGGGGAATCTCCTGACAAACAAGGTAATTTACAATGTCAGCGAACCATGGATCATTACCTTTCGAGATGTATTGAAGACACTCTTCAATCTCATGTAGTTGTTCGTCAAGGAATGAGTCGTCTATAGGGAGCTCATCCATCTCGTCAGTGAGGTGTGGAAGGCGACTAAGATGGTCAGCAACTGAGTTTTCTGAGCCCTTCTTGTCACGGATCTCCAAATCGAACTCTTGTAAGAGTAAGATCCATCTTAGAAGCCTTGGCTTCGCACCCTTCTTCGTGAACAAGTAGCGGATTGCTGAATGATCCGTATAGACTATCACCTTCGCACCTACAAGATAGGAGCGAAATTTTTCGAAAGCATAAACTACGGCTAGAAGTTCCTTTTCCGTAGTGGCATAATTGGATTGAGCCTCGTCTAGCGTCTTTCTAGCATAGTAGATGGCGTGCGTACGACCATCTTTCTTCTGTCCGAGTACGGATCCTATAGCAACGTCGCTTGCGTCGCACATGACCTTGAAAGGAAGAGTCCAATCGGGTGGTTGGATGATTGGTGCTGAAATCAAAGCCTCTTTGATCCTGCAAAAAGCTTCTAGACAATCTTTCGAGAATTCGAAAGTTGCGTCTTTCATTTAAAGATTAGTTAAGGGTTTTGAAATCTTAGAAAAATCCTTTATGAATCTCCTATAGGAGCCTGCATGTCCTAAAAAGCTTCTAATTCCTTTCACAAAGGATGGAGGAGGTAGCTTCTCAATAGTTTCTATCTTAGCTCTATCAACCTCTATTCCTCTATTTGATATTAGATGACCTAACACAATTCCTTCGGTGACCATGAAATGACACTTCTCCCAGTTTAAAACTAAGTTAGTATCTTCACATATCTTAAGAACTAATGAAAGGTTAGAGAGGTAGTTATCAAAGGAAGAACCATATACCGAAAAGTCGTCCATGAATACTTCCATGATGTTCTTTACATATTCTGAGAAGATTGCCATCATGCACCTTTGGAAGGTGGCTGGAGCGTTGCATAAGCCGAATGGCATCCTTCTATAAGCAAACGTACCCCAAGGGCACGTGAAGGTCGTCTTCTCTTGGTCATCCGGGTGAATGGGAATCCGAAAGAAACCGCTATATCCGTCTAGATAACAAAAGTAAGAGTGTTGGGCTAACCTTTCCAACATCTGATCAATAAAAGGAAGGGGAAAGTGATCCTTCCTGGTGGCCACATTCAGCTTACGGTAGTCGATGCACATTCTCCATCCCGTAACTGTCCTTGTGGGAATAAGCTCGTTGTTTTTGTTGGCAACAACTGTAATGCCTCCTTTCTTTGGTACTACCTGCACTGGACTCACCCACTTGCTATCGGAAATAGGGAAGATGATACCTGCATCAAGTAGCTTAAGGATTTCTTTCTTCACGACCTCTTTCATGATCGGATTTAACCGTCTTTGAGGTTGACGTGAAGGCTTGTAATTCTCTTCCATTAGGATTTTGTGCATACATAGAGAAGGTTTAATGCCTATCAAATCATCAATAGTATAGCCTAAAGCTCTCCTATGTTGCCTTAGAACATTCATAAGCTTCTCTAATTCATCATCATTCAGTTTCGCACTAACTATAACAGGATATGTAGAGTTAGGCCCAAGAAATGCATACCTTAAGTGTGTAGGAAGGGGCTTCAATTCCAATGAAGGGGGTACTTTGATTGATGATTCATGACCTTCTAATGTCATGGGAGAAGCCTCTGAAGGTGGGGAAGGTGCACTATTAGAGTCGAGAACAACTGCAGTCAAGTTCGTAGAAACCGGAGAATTCATCGCTAAATCGCCCCCTGTGAAGAAAATCGTCCGATTTTTCTTCCTGTTGTCAAAAATCGACTTGCCTTTTCAGAAATCGAGTGATTTATTTCGTGTAGGTTGATTTTTTTCACAGTTTCCGGGGTTAATCTTAACTCTTCAAATCCTGCTCCTGGTTCTTCCTTCACATCTTCTAATGCTTTTACCTCATCATCACAATCATGCTCTACTCCTTCCTTCATGATGCTCATACTAAGAACTTTTTGAAGTGGATCTTTCATTAGGATCGAACTCACCACCTCTCTAGACTCTTCTTCATCAAATATGTTAAAAACATCTTCTCTCCAGGCTGGCTCTTTGATTAAAGAAGAGAGTACGAACTCCACTTTCTCTCCACCTATGTTGAAGGATAATTGTCCATTCTTGCAATCTACCATGCATCCAGAGGTTGCAAGGAATGGTCTCCCAAGAATGATGGGAACTGGATAATCTACAGGGATGTCAAGAACGACAAAATCTATAGGAATGTAAAACTTACCGAGTTTTACAGGAATGTCTTCTATTATCCCAACTGGCCTAGTGATGGAACGGTCGGCCATGTAAAGCGTCATCTTCACCGGTCTAGGCTCTCCTAGACCAACTGCCTTGCATAAAACAAGTGGTATGATGCTCACACTTGCTCCAAGGTCGCAAAGTGCATCATAAGTAACCTCTAATAAGGTGATGTGTATGCAAAATGATCCCGGATCACGCAGCTTAGGTGGCATATTCCCTGTCATTGTCTTGATGAGTTCGGATGACTCCGTGCTCATCTTAACTTCTCCAATGTCTTCTAATTTCCTCTTGTTAAAGAGGATTTCCTTTAGGAATTTTCCATAAGCTGGCATACCTAAAATTGCATCCATAAAAGGTATATTACTATGCAGCTTACTCATAAGTTCGATAAACTTACCGAAGTGTTTATCTAGCCGCGCCCGCGCTCTAGATTGAGGAAAAGGTAGAGGTGGTTTGTAGGCGGGAGGTGGAACATAGACATCTTCTGTGACCCACCTATTTCATTTCTAGTTGATTACCAATTAATTAACCCTGTTTAAAACAATAAGCAGAAAAGCGGAAAATGTAAAATTTTAAAACTTTATCTTGCAGCCATTTTCACAACATATACACATACTAACATACGTCATAAAACTCCATTTAACCAAAACACAACTGTTTTAAAACCATGCAAAACATCCTAGGCGGTAGCATCCCATAACAGCCCACCTGATATGATCTCAAATCCAGGTGTTGGGTCCAACGTCCTTGCCTTGATCAGGCTGAGTCTGAGTAGCTGAAAAATGTGTGGATATAACAACAATGAGCCACATGCTCAGTAAGGGTATACAAATCGCACTGTCCCAATATATATAAGTATCTAATATCCCGTCCCCAAAGGACACTCTATACCCTTCCTCACATTCCAAAGTCGATCTGATCAGTAATGCTCTTCGGAATGTCCCCAAAGGACACTCCGTAATGCTCTTCGGAATTTCCCATTCTGTAATAGCCTTGATCGTGGATGGATCAGGTTGTATACCATCTCGTGATATCACATGCCCTAGAAAGGCAATCTGATCAGTCCAAAACTCGCACTTGCTGAACTTCGCGTACAACTGTGTCTCCCTCAGAATCCCTAAGATACGTCTCAAATGTTCTCTATGAGTATCTGCATCTCGGGAATATATCAAGATGTCATCAATGAAGACCACGACAAACTGATCTAGATAAGGTTGGAAGATCGAGTTCATCAACGCCATGAATGCTGCAGGTGCATTCGTCAACCCAAAAGGCATAACTGTAAACTCATAGTGTCCATACCGAGTACGGAAAGCTGTCTTCGGTATTGAATTCTCTGCTATCCTCAACTGCCAGTATCCCGATCGAAGGTCAATCTTTGAAAATACTGTAGCACCCCTTAACTGATCAAGCAAGTCCTCTATCCTCGGTAAGGGATACTTGTTCTTGATTGTGATTTTGTTCAACTGACGGTAGTCTATGCACAATCGTAAACTACCATCTTTCTTCTTCACAAAAAGCACTGGTGCACCCCAAGGAGAAATACTCGGGCGTATAAAACCCTTCTCGAGCAACTCTTCTAGCTGTTTCTTCAATTCCTTTAGCTCTAGCGGAGCCATCCTGTAAGGAGCAATTGATATCGGTGCTGCACCGGGTAATGTCTCAATCTCAAAGTCTACCTCTCTACTCGGAGGTAAACCAGGTAAATCATCAAGGAAAACTTCAGAAAATTCTCTGACAACATCCACCTCAGATACTCCGGGGCTAACAATAGCAGAATCTGACACACTAGCCAGATAAGCCTGACATCCTTCCCGAAGTAATCTAAAAGTTGTTACTGCAGATATGAGGCAAGTAGGAATAACATTCCTCTCACCGGTGAAAATCACTTCCCTCAACCCATTTGTCTCCTTGATTACTTCCTTCGCATAACAGTCTATCAAGGCTCTATGGGTGGATAACCAATCCATACCCAATATCACATCAAACTCTCTCAAAGATAACGGTATAAGGTCAGCTACAAATTCTCGGTCAGCTATAACTATGGGGCAAGATCTCACACACATATCAACAGTCAAGGTCTCCCCCGCTGGCATCGAGACTCTAATGATATAACCTAAGGGTTCAGCTACCTTTCCCAATCTTAAAGCAAAAGACTCGGATACAAAAGAGCATGTAGATCCAGGATCAATCAAAACATAAGCTAACAAGCCAGAGACAAGAATCCTACCGGTAATGACGTCTGTAGTCTTAGCTGCATCCTCGCCAGCCAAAGCATATACTCGAGCTTGTGCCTGACCCTGAGGCTGTGGTGCAGGTGGTCTGGAAGATGTCTGTTGGGAATATCCACCTCGACCATAACCTCTACCTCTACCTCGACCAGAACCGGAACCTCTCTGAGCATTGTCTCCAACGCTACTAGCTGTACTCGGTGTTGGTAATCCAGACCTATTCCGACACTCTCGGGCTATGTGCCCAAGCTGGTGGCACATGTAACATATAATCGGTGGACGATAGGATCCTGAAGCTGATGTGGTAGGAGCTGGAGCACTTGATCTACTGCCTCCACTCCATGAACCTCTATATCCTTGATAACCACCTCTCTGTCCCCTAGGCGGTCCACTGTAACTTCTGGGTACAAAAGATCGCGAGCCAGATGGTGGTGCACTACTACTCTGCCCGGTCTTTTGTCTCTTTCCTGTCAAAGCCTTCTTCTCCAAGACCATCTCCTCCGCTCGAGTGGCGGAATCAATGAGGAGAGAATAAGACAAGGGCCGAGTAGCAAACTTCTTCCTAATCTCCAAATTCAGCCCTCTTTCAAACTTGTTTCTCTTCTTAATATCAGTATCAACCTCCTCTGGAGCATATCGAGATAATCTAGTGAACTGTACCTCATAATCGGCAATGGACATGCCTCCCTGCTTGAGTTCCATGAACTCAATCTTCTTCTTCTCCGTATAGGCAGGTGGAGTATATCTCTCGGCAAACTCCCTAAGGAAGTCTTCCCAAGTCAGGAGTGGGGGTATATCCCGACCGTGTGGAACTGTGTCCCACCAATCTCTCGTTACTCCCACAAGCAATGACACAGCGTACTGAACCCTCCTCTCAGTAGGGCATATAATCCTATCAAGAATAGGCTCTATATCCCTCAACCACTCCTCTGCAACTAAGGGATCCGTAGTACCCTCGAAGGGTTTCGCCCCCTGCCGGCGAATCTTCTCAAAGTTCTTGTCCATCTCAACAGGAATAATACCATGTTGAGGTGCTGGCTGTGGTTGCGGTTGTGGTGGTATGACCTCTCTCAAATAAGCCACAAGCTCTGGTATGCCTGCTATACCTGGGGGTGGTGGTACTACATGAACTGGCACCTCTTTCTGGTGCTCCTGATCACCCCCTACAGACTCTGTGGACCCTTCATGACTGTGCTCCGCCATCTAAAAGAAAATCAAAGCAAAATTTTCAGAAAACTTTTCAGAAAACTTCCCACACCCAAGCCAAGGAATCATATCCCTGCTCTGATACCAACCAAATGTGACCCACCTATTTCATTTCTAGTTGATTACCAATTAATTAACCTTGTTTAAAACAATAAGCAGAAAAGCGGAAAACGTAAAATTTTAAAACTTTATCTTGCAGCCATTTTCACAACATATACACATACTAACATACGTCATAAAACTCCGTTTAACCAAAACACAACTGTTTTAAAACCATGCAAAACATCCTAGGCGGTAACATCCCATAACAGCCCACCTGATATGATCTCAAATCCAGGTGTTGGGTCCAACGTCCTTGCCTTGATCAGGCTGAGTCTGAGTAGCTGAAAAATGTGTGGATATAACAACAATGAGCCACACGCTCAGTAAGGGTATACAAATCGCACTGTCCCAATATATATAAGTATCTAATATCCCGTCCCCAAAGGACACTCTATACCCTTCCTCACATTCCAAAGTCGATCAATGCATACATATCCACATTCACATATAATTCCACAACCATTCACATCACATTTCACATAAACATTCAAGCATGTTATCACACATCACATATAAACATATCATCTCATATAAACATCTCATATCATCTCAACACATATAAATAATCATAACGTAACATATAGCATGCTAGACTCGATTGCATCGATGCATTAGGTGATAATTAACTAACTAGCTCCAACTGATCGTACGATATATTTTCTCATTGCTTTCGTATTTATTTTCTTTCTTTCTTTTTTTTTTCTTTCGGTTGGCCAACCCGATAGCGTCATAGGCCCCCTGTAGATCAGGTAGCGACCTCGGCCATCTTGTCCTAAGACACCCTGTAGATCAGGTCGCAATCTTGGACTATTTTTCTTATCTTAAGGCCCCCTGTAGATCAGGTAGCGACCCCTGGCTGTTTTTCTTATCTTGAGGCCCCCTGTAGATCAGGTAGAGACCTCGTCCCCCGGAAACCCGTGCGGGACCCAGTTGGGCTAATTAATCAATTACCATCCTATATTATCACTTTCATATCATAACTCAATTTCATGCTTTCATCATATTTTTTCATCATATTCTTTCCACTATCATCTCTTGTACCTCATGCATGCTTTCATAAGGAATATCAAGTCATCATCATCGTCTCACTCATATACATATAAGCATGCATACAATCATAACAAACATATATATACACTCAAGCATGCATAAAATCATAGCATATTAAATACATAACATATATTAAGTAAGTGTAATTCATATACACTTACCTCGCAGGTAAGAACAATAAAACCTCGCAAACCAACTATTGAGTCCGTTTCCCACTCGGACTATCCTCCTTTATCGTGCTTGGATACGCTCACAAAGACTAAGCTATAGTTAACCAAAACCTTCAACAACACCTGTTGAGAATATCATATTCCTTGTATTAAATTTCTCGCTTCAAACCCCAGTTAAATTCATTCCTTTGAATTTAATTAGCTTATAGCATTTTCTAGAATCCTAATTTAATTAATTAACCTTTAATTAATTAATTAAATTTCGCCAGAACAACGTTTTGCCCGCAGGCAATTTCTGAACCCACCTGTCATCAAATCTTAACAAACAAACAGCCCATAATCACCAGAATAATGTAACGAGTATAATGGAATTTCCAATTATCCATTTTGGCAAGCTTAAGGTCAATTTAGGCAAAATCGCAATACGGAAAACGAATAAACTCATAACTTATTCGTTACTAACCCGATTGACAATCCGAAAGAATATTCGGAATCACAACGACGCAGGCTACGCTCGGACACCATCAAATTCACCGGAATCTGAGCGACGGAACCTCCCTAGTATCATATATGCTCGACCAGACCTTCCCTTGCTCGGAAATGTAGAAACTCGGTACCAAAATGAAGAGAATGAAGAGAGGAATCCAAAAACTCAAACGGATTTGAAATCAAATTAGAAACGAAGAGTAGATCTGAGTTTGAAGGTTGAGAGAAATCAGAGCTTTTACGAGGAAACGTGAAAGAAAATGAATTAATAAACGATATTTCAGCTATTTATAGCGAAGACGATAATTATCCTTTAGCGGAGTCGATAATTATCCTTTTACCGATCCGAAAGCGGTTTAAGCCCCCTTCTCCAAACTTCTCGAAATTGGAATAATAAATCTGGAATATTGTATGGATAATTATTCCGCAATTGTTTCGAAAAACGCGTATTCCTAAGCCGTCTTTCTTAGCCGCTAAGAAACGAAATAGCGATTCTTTTAGCCATTTTGCCTTTTCATGTTTTTTCATATATAGGACATGTCCGATGTCCTGATCATTTCTCTCAACTGCATTTTTATTAATTGAAGCTCCCAAATGCTCCAAATAATACCGGGGTGTAATATCATCTAGGAGCTGGTTACCTCGAGAGGTATCTCGTGTTAAAACGGATTTAATTTCCTAAATTACTCGATTAGGTCATCTTCGATTTTTGAGTGTTACAAATATCTCCCACTTTAAGAAATTTCGTCCCGAAATTTAAGAAAGGACGTAGAACCAAACTCGTAGATGTATCAAAAGGATGCACAACCGGATCACAATTTCTCGAGGTTTTTACTTAAAAAGGTAGGGGTATTTCGCTTTCATATCTCGTTCGGTCTCCCATGTAGCCTCTCGAGCTAAATGATGTCCCCATCTGACCTTCACCATCGGAATCTCCTTGTTTCTCAATCTTCGAACTTGTCTGCCTAAAACCTCAACTAGTTCTTCTGGGTAGGACAAGTTCTCAGATACTTCTATCTCAGGTTCGGGAATGATATGACTCGGATCTGACCTATACCTCCGTAGCACCGATACGTGAAAGACGTCATGCAATCTTGATAACTCAGGTGGTAACGCCAATCTATACGCAAGTGGTCCGATCTTCTCTAAGATCTCATATGGACCAATGTATCTCGGTGCTAACTTCCCATGCCTACCAAATCTCATAACTCCCCTCCAAGGAGATACCTTCAAAAACACTCTCTCGCCTATCTCATATGTCATCTCTCGTCTATGGCGATCAAAGTACCTCTTCTGACGATCTTGTGCTGCCTTCAAGCAGTGCTTTACTACTTGTACTTTCTCTATTGTCTGTTGTACAAGTTCAGGACCTCTATCTGTCGCATGCCCTCAAAATCCCAACATACAGGTGTGCGACACTTCCTTCCATACAAGGCCTTGTAAGGGCCATACCAATACTTGAATGGAAACTGTTATTATACGCAAATTCGAGCAATGGCAGGTTAGAATCCCAGTTACCTTTAAGCTCCAAAACACAAGATCTCAACATCTCCTCCAAGGTCTGAATCGTTCTCTCTGATTGTCCGTCTGTCTGAGGATGAAATGCCGTACTGAAATGCAATCTTGTACCTAAGGCAGTTTGCAGACTTCCCCAGAAATGCGAGGTAAACCTCGGATCTCTATCGGATACAATCGATACAGGGACTCCATGCAGTCGAACAATCTCTCTCACATACAACTCTGCCAGCTCATCCAAGGAGTTATCTTGTCTCATCGGTAAGAAGTGGGCAGATTTCGTCAATCTGTCTACAATCACCCATACCGTGTCATTCTTTCTGAAAGTCCTAGGAAGTCCAACCACAAAATCCATTGTAATCCGCTCCCACTTCCACTCAGGAACTGATAAAGATTGTCCTGCTGGTGCTTGGTGTTCAGCCTTCACTTGCTGACACACTAGACATCGAGCTACAAAATCAGCTACCTCTCGTCTCATCCTGGGCCACCAATAGATCTTCCTCATGTCATTAAACATCTTCGTACTCCCAGGATGCATGGAATACCTCGAGGAGTGTGCCTCTTCAAGTAGCTTCTTCTTTAACTCCTCAATGTTGGGCACGCATATCCGTGTACCTCTGTATAACACTCCCTGATCAGACAACTGGAAGTGTGTAGTGGTAGCATCTCCCACTTTAGCTTTCAACTTCTTCAGTGTAGCATCCTCATCTTGTCTAGTTGAAATCTCATCGAGAATCAACAGTCTAACCTGAATGTTAGCTATCAACTCAGATCCTCTTACATCCATCTCTACTCTCATAACTCTAAGAGCTAATAGATGCTCAACTTTGTAGTTGACCTTACTGCCTTGGTCACTGCTCTTTCTGCTGAGAGCGTCAGCTACCACATTCGCCTTTCCTGGATGATACTCTATAGTGCAATCATAATCCTTGAGTAACTCCATCCATCTCCTCTGCCTCAGATTCAGATCCCTCTGAGTGGGAATATACTTCAGGCTTTTATGGTCGGTAAACACCGGAAATGTATCACCATAAAGATAGTGCCTCCAGGTCTTAAGAGCATGAACTATAGCAGCAAGCTCTAGGTCGTGTGTAGGGTAGTTCTGCTCATGAGGTCTCAATTGTCTAGATGTATATGTTATCACCTTCCCTTCCTGCATTAGAACTCCTCCTAAGCCACTCCCAGATGCGTCGGTGTAAACCACAAAGCTACCCTTATCTGAGGGTACAGCCAGAATAGGGAACGTAGTCAATCTTTTTTTAAGTTCTTCAAAGCTCTCTTGACAACTGTTATCCCATATAAACTGCTGATTCTTCTTTAGCAAGTTAGTCAATGGACGCGCGATAATCGAAAAGTTCTTTACAAACCTCTTGTAATAACCCGCAAGTCCTAAGAAGCTACGAATCTCCGTAATGCTCTTCGGAATTTCCCATTCTGTAATAGCCTTGATCTTGGATGGATCAGGTTGTATACCATCTCGTGATATCACATGCCCTAGAAAGGCAATCTGATCAGTCCAAAACTCACACTTGCTGAACTTCGCGTACAACTGTCTCTCCCTCAGAATCCCTAAGATACGTCTCAAATGTTCTCTATGAGTATCTGCATCTCGGGAATATATCAAGATGTCATCAATGAAGACCACGACAAACTGATCTAGATAAGGTTGGAAGATCGAGTTCATCAACGCCATGAATGCTGCAGGTGCATTCGTCAACCCAAAAGGCATAACTGTAAACTCATAGTGTCCATACCGAGTACGGAAAGCTGTCTTCGGTATTGAATTCTCTGCTATCCTCAACTGCCAGTATCCCGATCGAAGGTCAATCTTTGAAAATACTGTAGCACCCCTTAACTGATCAAGCAAGTCCTCTATCCTCGGTAAGGGATACTTGTTCTTGATTGTGATTTTGTTCAGCTGACGGTAGTCTATGCACAATCGTAAACTACCATCTTTCTTCTTCACAAAAAGCACTGGTGCACCCCAAGGAGAAATACTCGGGCGTATAAAACCCTTCTCGAGCAACTCTTCTAGCTGTTTCTTCAATTCCTTTAGCTCTAGCGGAGCCATCCTGTAAGGAGCAATTGATATCGGTGCTACACCGGGTAATGTCTCAATCTCAAAGTCTACCTCTCTACTCGGAGGTAAACCAGGTAAATCATCAAGGAAAACTTCAGGAAATTCTCTGACAACATCCACCTCAGATACTCCGGGGCTAACAATAGCAGAATCTGACACACTAGCCAGATAAGCCTGACATCCTTCCCGAAGTAATCTAAAAGTTGTTACTGTAGATATGAGGCAAGTAGGAATAACATTCCTCTCACCGGTGAAAATCACTTCCCTCAACCCATTTGTCTCCTTGATTACTTCCTTCGCATAACAGTCTATCAAGGCTCTATGGGTGGATAACCAATCCATACCCAATATCACATCAAACTCTCTCAAAGATAACGGTATAAGGTCAGCTACAAATTCTCGGTCAGCTATAACTATGGGGCAAGATCTCACACACATATCAACAGTCAAGGTCTCCCCCGCTGGCATCGAGACTCTAATGATATAACCTAAGGGTTCAGCTACCTTTCCCAATCTTAAAGCAAAAGACTCGGATACAAAAGAGCATGTAGATCCAGGATCAATCAAAACATAAGCTAACAAGCCAGAGACAAGAATCCTACCGGTAATGACGTCTGTAGTCTTAGCTGCATCCTCGCCAGCCAAAGCATATACTCGAGCTTGTGCCTGACCCTGAGGCTGTGGTGCAGGTGGTCTGGAAGATGTCTGTTGGGAATATCCACCTCGACCATAACCTCTACCTCTACCTCGACCTGAACCGGAACCTCTCTGAGCATTGTCTCCAACGCTACTAGCTGTACTCGGTGTTGGTAATCCAGACCTATTCCGACACTCTCGGGCTATGTGCCCAGGCTGGTGGCACATGTAACATATAATCGGTGGACGATAGGATCCTGAAGCTGATGTGGTAGGAGCTGGAGCACTTGATCTACTGCCTCCACTCCATGAACCTCTATATCCTTGATAACCACCTCTTTGTCCCCTAGGCGGTCCACTGTAACTTCTGGGTACAAAAGATCGCGAGCCAGATGGTGGTGCACTACTACTCTGCCCGGTCTTCTGTCTCTTTCCTGTCAAAGCCTTCTTCTCCAAGACCATCTCCTCCGCTCGAGTGGCGGAATCAATGAGGAGAGAATAAGACAAGGGCCGAGTAGCAAACTTCTTCCTAATCTCCAAATTCAGCCCTCTTTCAAACTTGTTTCTCTTCTTAATATCAGTATCAACCTCCTCAGGAGCATATCGAGATAATCTAGTGAACTGTACCTCGTAATCGGCAATGGACATGCCTCCCTGCTTGAGTTCCATGAACTCAATCTTCTTCTTCTCCGTATAGGCAGGTGGAGTATATCTCTCGGCAAACTCCCTAAGGAAGTCTTCCCAAGTCAGGAGTGGGGGTATATCCCGACCGTGTGGAACTGTGTCCCACCAATCTCTCGTTACTCCCACAAGCAATGACACAGCGTACTGAACCCTCCTCTCAGTAGGGCATATAATCCTATCAAGAATAGGCTCTGTATCCCTCAACCACTCCTCTGCAACTAAGGGATCCGTAGTACCCTCGAAGGGTTTCGCCCCCTGCCGGCGAATCTTCTCAAAGTTCTTGTCCATCTCAACAGGAATAATACCATGTTGAGGTGTTGGCTGTGGTTGCGGTTGTGGTGGTATGACCTCTCTCAAATAAGCCACAAGCTCTGGTATGCCTGCTATACCTGGGGGTGGTGGTACTACATGAACTGGCACCTCTTTCTGGTGCTCCTGATCACCCCCTACAGACTCTGTGGACCCTTCATGACTGTGCTCCGCCATCTAAAAGAAAATCAAAGCAAAATTTTCAGAAAACTTTTCAGAAAACTTCCCACACCCAAGCCAAGGAATCATATCCCTGCTCTGATACCAACCAAATGTGACCCACCTATTTCATTTCTAGTTGATTACCAATTAATTAACCTTGTTTAAAACAATAAGCAGAAAAACGGAAAACGTAAAATTTTAAAACTTTATCTTGCAGCCATTTTCACAACATATACACATACTAACATACGTCATAAAACTCCGTTTAACCAAAACACAACTGTTTTAAAACCATGCAAAACATCCTAGGCGGTAACATCCCATAACAGCCCACCTGATATGATCTCAAATCCAGGTGTTGGGTCCAACGTCCTTGCCTTGATCAGGCTGAGTCTGAGTAGCTGAAAAATGTGTGGATATAACAACAATGAGCCACACGCTCAGTAAGGGTATACAAATCGCACTGTCCCAATATATATAAGTATCTAATATCCCGTCCCCAAAGGACACTCTATACCCTTCCTCACATTCCAAAGTCGATCAATGCATACATATCCACATTCACATATAATTCCACAACCATTCGCATCACATTTCACATAAATATTCAAGCATGTTATCACACATCACATATAAACATATCATCTCATATAAACATCTCATATCATCTCAACACATATAAATAATCATAACATAACATATAGCATGCTAGACTCGATCACATCGATGCATTAGGTGATAATTAACTAACTAGCTCCAACTGATCGTACGATATATTTTCTCATTGCTTTCGTATTTATTTTCTTTCTTTCTTTTTTTTTTCTTTCGGTTGGCCAACCCGATAGCGTCATAGGCCCCCTGTAGATCAGGTAGCGACCTCGGCCATCTTGTCCTAAGACCCCCTGTAGATCAGGTCGCGATCTTGGACTATTTTTCTTATCTTAAGGCCCCCTGTAGATCAGGTAGCGACCCCTGGCTGTTTTTCTTATCTTAAGGCCCCCTGTAGATCAGGTAGAGACCTCGTCCCCCGGAAACCCGTGCGGGACCCAGTTGGGCTAATTAATCAATTACCATCCTATATTATCACTTTCATATCATAACTCAATTTCATGCTTTCATCATATTTTTTCATCATATTCTTTCCACTATCATCTCTTGTACCTCATGCATGCTTTCATAAGGAATATCAAGTCATCATCATCGTCTCACTCATATACATATAAGCATGCATACAATCATAACAAACATATATATACACTCAAGCATGCATAAATTCATAGCATATTAAATACATAACATATATTAAGCAAGTGTAATTCATATACACTTACCTCGCAGGTAAGAACAATAAAACCTCGCAAACCAACTATTGAGTCCGTTTCCCACTCGGACTATCCTCCTTTATCGTGCTTGGATACGCTCACAAAGACTAAGCTATAGTTAACCAAAACCTTCAACAACACCTGTTGAGAATATCATATTCCTTGTATTAAATTTCTCGCTTCAAACCCCAGTTAAATTCATTCCTTTGAATTTAATTAGCTTATAGCATTTTCTAGAATCCTAATTTAATTAATTAACCTTTAATTAATTAATTAAATTTCGCCAGAACAACGTTTTGCCCGCAGGCAATTTCTGAACCCACCTGTCATCAAATCTTAACAAACAAACAGCCCATAATCACCAGAATAATGTAACGAGTATAATGGAATTTCCAATTATCCATTTTGGCAAGCCTAAGGTCAATTTAGGCAAAATCGCAATACGGAAAACGAATGAACTCATAACTTATTCGTTACTAACCCGATTGACGATCCGAAAGAAGATTCGGAATCACAACGACGCAGGCTACGCTCGGACACCATCAAATTCACCGGAATCTGAGCGACGGAACCTCCCTAGTATCATATATGCTCGACCAGACCTTCCCTTGCTCGGAAATGCAGAAACTCGGTACCAAAATGAAGAGAATGAAGAGAGGAATCCAAAAACTCAAACGGATTTGAAATCGGATTAGAAACGAAGAGTAGATATGAGTTTGAAGGTTGAGAGAAATCGGAGCTTTTACGAGGAAACGTGAAAGAAAATGAATTAATAAACGATATTTCAGCTATTTATAGCGAAGACGATAATTATCCTTTAGCGGAGTCGATAATTATCCTTTTACCGATCCAAAAGCGGTTTAAGCCCCCTTCTCCAAACTTCTCGAAATTGGAATAATAAATCTGGAATATTGTATGGATAATTATTCCGCAATTGTTTCGAAAAACGCGTATTCCTAAGCCGTCTTTCTTAGCCGCTAAGAAACGAAATAGCGACTCTTTTAGCCATTTTGCCTTTTCATGTTTTTTCATATCTAGGACATGTCCGATGTCCTGATCATTTCTCTCAACTGCATTTTTATTAATTGAAGCTCCCAAATGCTCCAAATAATACCGGGGTGTAATATCATCTAGGAGCTGGTTACCTCGAGAGGTATCTCGTGTTAAAACGGATTTAATTTCCTAAATTACTCGATTAGGTCATCTTCGATTTTTGAGTGTTACAAATATCTCCCACTTTAAGAAATTTCGTCCCGAAATTTAAGAAAGGACGTAGAACCAAACTCGTAGATGTATCAAAAGGATGCACAACCGGATCACAATTTCTCGAGGTTTTTACTTAAAAAGGTAGGGGTATTTCGCTTTCATATCTCGTTCGGTCTCCCATGTAGCCTCTCGAGCTAAATGATGTCCCCATCTGACCTTCACCATCGGAATCTCCTTGTTTCTCAATCTTCGAACTTGTCTGCCTAAAACCTCAACTAGTTCTTCTGGGTAGGACAAGTTCTCAGATACTTCTATCTCAGGTTCGGGAATGACATGACTCGGATCTGACCTATACCTCCGTAGCACCGATACGTGAAAGACGTCATGCAATCTTGATAACTCAGGTGGTAACGCCAATCTATACGCAAGTGGTCCGATCTTCTCTAAGATCTCATATGGACCAATGTATCTCGGTGCTAACTTCCCATGCCTACCAAATCTCATAACTCCCCTCCAAGGAGATACCTTCAAAAACACTCTCTCGCCTATCTCATATGTCATCTCTCGTCTATGGCGATCAAAGTACCTCTTCTGACGATCTTGTGCTGCCTTCAAGCAGTGCTTTACTACTTGTACTTTCTCTATTGTCTGTTGTACAAGTTCAGGACCCTCTATCTGTCGCATGCCCTCAAAATCCCAACATACAGGTGTGCGACACTTCCTTCCATACAAGGCCTCGTAAGGGCCATACCAATACTTGAATGGAAACTGTTATTATACGCAAATTCGAGCAATGGCAGGTTAGAATCCCAGTTACCTTTAAGCTCCAAAACACAAGATCTCAACATCTCCTCCAAGGTCTGAATCGTTCTCTCTGATTGTCCGTCTGTCTGAGGATGAAATGCCGTACTGAAATGCAATCTTGTACCTAAGGCAGTTTGCAGACTTCCCCAGAAATGCGAGGTAAACCTCGGATCTCTATCGGATACAATCGATACAGGGACTCCATACAGTCGAACAATCTCTCTCACATACAACTCTGCCAGCTCATCCAAGGAGTTATCTTGTCTCATCGGTAAGAAGTGGGCAGATTTCGTCAATCTGTCTACAATCACCCATACCGTGTCATTCTTTCTGAAAGTCCTAGGAAGTCCAACCACAAAATCCATTGTAATCCGCTCCCACTTCCACTCAGGAACTGATAAAGATTGTAATTTTCCTGCTGGTGGTTGGTGTTCAGCCTTCACTTGCTGACACACTAGACATCGAGCTACAAAATCAGCTACCTCTCGTCTCATCCTGGGCCACCAATAGATCTTCCTCATGTCATTAAACATCTTCGTACTCCCAGGATGCATGGAATACCTCGAGGAGTGTGCCTCTTCAAGTAGCTTCTTCTTTAACTCCTCAATGTTGGGCACGCATATCCGTGTACCTCTGTATAACACTCCCTGATCAGACAACTGGAAGTGTGTAGTGGTAGCATCTCCCACTTTAGCTTTCAACTTCTTCAGTGTAGCATCCTCATCTTGTCTAGTTGAAATCTCATCGAGAATCAACGGTCTAACCTGAATGTTAGCTATCAACTCAGATCCTCTTACATCCATCTCTACTCTCATAACTCTAAGAGCTAATAGATGCTCAACTTTGTAGTTGACCTTACTGCCTTGGTCACTGCTCTTTCTGCTGAGAGCGTCAGCTACCACATTCGCCTTTCCTGGATGATACTCTATAGTGCAATCATAATCCTTGAGTAACTCCATCCATCTCCTCTGCCTCAGATTCAGATCCCTCTGAGTGGGAATATACTTCAGGCTTTTATGGTCGGTAAACACCGGAAATGTATCACCATAAAGATAGTGCCTCTAGGTCTTAAGAGCATGAACTATAGCAGCAAGCTCTAGGTCGTGTGTAGGGTAGTTCTGCTCATGAGGTCTCAATTGTCTAGATGTATATGTTATCACCTTCCCTTCCTGCATTAGAACTCCTCCTAAGCCACTCCCAGATGCGTCGGTGTAAACCACAAAGCTACCCTTATCTGAGGGTACAGCCAGAATAGGGAACGTAGTCAATCTTTTCTTAAGTTCTTCAAAGCTCTCTTGACAACTGTTATCCCATATAAACTGCTGATTCTTCTTTAGCAAGTTAGTCAATGGACGCGCGATAATCGAAAAGTTCTTTACAAACCTCCTGTAATAACCCGCAAGTCCTAAGAAGCTACGAATCTCCGTAATGCTCTTTGGAATTTCCCATTCTGTAATAGCCTTGATCTTGGATGGATCAGGTTGTATACCATCTCGTGATATCACATGCCCTAGAAAGGCAATCTGATCAGTCCAAAACTCACACTTGCTGAACTTCGCGTACAACTGTCTCTCCCTCAGAATCCCTAAGATACGTCTCAAATGTTCTCTATGAGTATCTGCATCTCGGGAATATATCAAGATGTCATCAATGAAGACCACGACAAACTGATCTAGATAAGGTTGGAAGATCGAGTTCATCAACGCCATGAATGCTACAGGTGCATTCGTCAACCCAAAAGGCATAACTGTAAACTCATAGTGTCCATACCGAGTACGGAAAGCTGTCTTCGGTATTGAATTCTCTGCTATCCTCAACTGCCAGTATCCCGATCGAAGGTCAATCTTTGAAAATACTGTAGCACCCCTTAACTGATCAAGCAAGTCCTCTATCCTCGGTAAGGGATACTTGTTCTTGATTGTGATTTTGTTCAGCTGACGGTAGTCTATGCACAATCGTAAACTACCATCTTTCTTCTTCACAAAAAGCACTGGTGCACCCCAAGGAGAAATACTCGGGCGTATAAAACCCTTCTCGAGCAACTCTTCTAGCTGTTTCTTCAATTCCTTTAGCTCTAGCGGAGCCATCCTGTAAGGAGCAATTGATATCGGTGCTACACCGGGTAATGTCTCAATCTCAAAGTCTACCTCTCTACTCGGAGGTAAACCAGGTAAATCATCAAGGAAAACTTCAGGAAATTCTCTGACAACATCCACCTCAGATACTCCGGGGCTAACAATAGCAGAATCTGACACACTAGCCAGATAAGCCTGACATCCTTCCCGAAGTAATCTAAAAGTTGTTACTGCAGATATGAGGCAAGTAGGAATAACATTCCTCTCACCGGTGAAAATCACTTCCCTCAACCCATTTGTCTCCTTGATTACTTCCTTCGCATAACAGTCTATCAAGGCTCTATGGGTGGATAACCAATCCATACCCAATATCACATCAAACTCTCTCAAAGATAACGGTATAAGGTCAGCTACAAATTCTCGGTCAGCTATAACTATGGGGCAAGATCTCACACACATATCAACAGTCAAGGTCTCCCCCGCTGGCATCGAGACTCTAATGATATAACCTAAGGGTTCAGCTACCTTTCCCAATCTTAAAGCAAAAGACTCGGATACAAAAGAGCATGTAGATCCAGGATCAATCAAAACATAAGCTAACAAGCCAGAGACAAGAATCCTACCGGTAATGACGTCTGTAGTCTTAGCTGCATCCTCGCCAGCCAAAGCATATACTCGAGCTTGTGCCTGACCCTGAGGCTGTGGTGCAGGTGGTCTGGAAGATGTCTGTTGGGAATATCCACCTCGACCATAACCTCTACCTCTACCTCGACCTGAACCGGAACCTCTCTGAGCATTGTCTCCAACGCTACTAGCTGTACTCGGTGTTGGTAATCCAGACCTATTCCGACACTCTCGGGCTATGTGCCCAGGCTGGTGGCACATGTAACATATAATCGGTGGACGATAGGATCCTGAAGCTGATGTGGTAGGAGCTGGAGCACTTGATCTACTGCCTCCACTCCATGAACCTCTATATCCTTGATAACCACCTCTTTGTCCCCTAGGCGGTCCACTGTAACTTCTGGGTACAAAAGATCGCGAGCCAGATGGTGGTGCACTACTACTCTGCCCGGTCTTCTGTCTCTTTCCTGTCAAAGCCTTCTTCTCCAAGACCATCTCCTCCGCTCGAGTGGCGGAATCAATGAGGAGAGAATAAGACAAGGGCCGAGTAGCAAACTTCTTCCTAATCTCCAAATTCAGCCCTCTTTCAAACTTGTTTCTCTTCTTAATATCAGTATCAACCTCCTCAGGAGCATATCGAGATAATCTAGTGAACTGTACCTCGTAATCGGTAATGGACATGCCTCCCTGCTTGAGTTCCATGAACTCAATCTTCTTCTTCTCAGTATAGGCAGGTGGAGTATATCTCTCGGCAAACTCCCTAAGGAAGTCTTCCCAAGTCAGGAGTGGGGGTATATCCCGACCGTGTGGAACTGTGTCCCACCAATCTCTCGTTGCTCCCACAAGCAATGACACAGCGTACTGAACCCTCCTCTCAGTAGGGCATATAATCCTATCAAGAATAGGCTCTGTATCCCTCAACCACTCCTCTGCAACTAAGGGATCCGTAGTACCCTCGAAGGGTTTCGCCCCCTGCCGGCGAATCTTCTCAAAGTTCTTGTCCATCTCAACAGGAATAATACCATGTTGAGGTGCTGGCTGTGGTTGCGGTTGTGGTGGTATGACCTCTCTCAAATAAGCCACAAGCTCTGGTATGCCTGCTATACCTGGGGGTGGTGGTACTACATGAACTGGCACCTCTTTCTGGTGCTCCTGATCACCCCCTACAGACTCTGTGGACCCTTCATGACTGTGCTCCGCCATCTAAAAGAAAATCAAAGCAAAATTTTCAGAAAACTTTTCAGAAAACTTCCCACACCCAAGCCAAGGAATCATATCCCCTGCTCTGATACCAACCAAATGTGACCCACCTATTTCATTTCTAGTTGATTACCAATTAATTAACCTTGTTTAAAACAATAAGCAGAAAAGCGGAAAACGTAAAATTTTAAAACTTTATCTTGCAGC
The DNA here is from genome assembly GCA_033239125.1 of Fagopyrum homotropicum. Classification (NCBI taxonomy): domain Eukaryota; kingdom Viridiplantae; phylum Streptophyta; class Magnoliopsida; order Caryophyllales; family Polygonaceae; genus Fagopyrum; species Fagopyrum homotropicum. The sequence goes on from BSWB01000006.1 coordinate 24,903,109, forward strand.
CATTTTCACAACATATACACATACTAACATACGTCATAAAACTCCGTTTAACCAAAACACAACTGTTTTAAAACCATGCAAAACATCCTAGGCGGTAACATCCCATAACAGCCCACCTGATATGATCTCAAATCCAGGTGTTGGGTCCAACGTCCTTGCCTTGATCAGGCTGAGTCTGAGTACCTGAAAAATGTGTGGATATAACAACAATGAGCCACACGCTCAGTAAGGGTATACAAATCGCACTGTCCCAATATATATAAGTATCTAATATCCCGTCCCCAAAGGACACTCTATACCCTTCCTCACATTCCAAAGTCGATCAATGCATACATATCCACATTCACATATAATTCCACAACCATTCACATCACATTTCACATAAACATTCAAGCATGTTATCACACATCACATATAAACATATCATCTCATATAAACATCTCATATCATCTCAACACATATAAATAATCATAACATAACATATAGCATGCTAGACTCGATCGCATCGATGCATTAGGTGATAATTAACTAACTAGCTCCAACTGATCGTACGATATATTTTCTCATTGCTTTCGTATTTATTTTCTTTCTTTCTTTTTTTTTTTCTTTCGGTTGGCCAACCCGATAGCGTCATAGGCCCCCTGTAGATCAGGTAGCGACCTCGGCCATCTTGTCCTAAGACCCCCTGTAGATCAGGTCGCGATCTTGGACTATTTTTCTTATCTTAAGGCCCCCTGTAGATCAGGTAGCGACCCCTGGCTGTTTTTCTTATCTTGAGGCCCCCTGTAGATCAGGTAGAGACCTCGTCCCCCGGAAACCCGTGCGGGACCCAGTTGGGCTAATTAATCAATTACCATCCTATATTATCACTTTCATATCATAACTCAATTTCATGCTTTCATCATATTTTTTCATCATATTCTTTCCACTATCATCTCTTGTACCTCATGCATGCTTTCATAAGGAATATCAAGTCATCATCATCGTCTCACTCATATACATATAAGCATGCATACAATCATAACAAACATATATATACACTCAAGCATGCATAAAATCATAGCATATTAAATACATAACATATATTAAGCAAGTGTAATTCATATACACTTACCTCGCAGGTAAGAACAATAAAACCTCGCAAACCAACTATTGAGTCCGTTTCCCACTCGGACTATCCTCCTTTATCGTGCTTGGATACGCTCACAAAGACTAAGCTATAGTTAACCAAAACCTTCAACAACACCTGTTGAGAACATCATATTCCTTGTATTAAATTTCTCGCTTCAAACCCCAGTTAAATTCATTCCTTTAAATTTAATTAGCTTATAGCATTTTCTAGAATCCTAATTTAATTAATTAACCTTTAATTAATTAATTAAATTTCGCCAGAACAACGTTTTGCCCGCAGGCAATTTCTGAACCCACCTGTCATCAAATCTTAACAAACAAACAGCCCATAATCACCAGAATAATGTAACGAGTATAATGGAATTTCCAATTATCCATTTTGGCAAGCCTAAGGTCAATTTAGGCAAAATCGCAATACGGAAAACGAATAAACTCATAACTTATTCGTTACTAACCCGATTGACGATCCGAAAGAAGATTCGGAATCACAACGACGCAGGCTACGCTCGGACACCATCAAATTCACCGGAATCTGAGCGACGGAACCTCCCTAGTATCATATATGCTCGACCAGACCTTCCCTTGCTCGGAAATGCAGAAACTCGGTACCAAAATGAAGAGAATGAAGAGAGGAATCCAAAAACTCAAACGGATTTGAAATCGGATTAGAAACGAAGAGTAGATATGAGTTTGAAGGTTGAGAGAAATCAGAGCTTTTACGAGGAAACGTGAAAGAAAATGAATTAATAAACGATATTTCAGCTATTTATAGCGAAGACGATAATTATCCTTTAGCGGAGTCGATAATTATCCTTTTACCGATCCGAAAGCGGTTTAAGCCCCCTTCTCCAAACTTCTCGAAATTGGAATAATAAATCTGGAATATTGTATGGATAATTATTCCGCAATTGTTTCGAAAAACGCGTATTCCTAAGCCGTCTTTCTTAGCCGCTAAGAAACGAAATAGCGACTCTTTTAGCCATTTTGCCTTTTCATGTTTTTTCATATCTAGGACATGTCCGATGTCCTGATCATTTCTCTCAACTGCATTTTTATTAATTGAAGCTCCCAAATGCTCCAAATAATACCGGGGTGTAATATCATCTAGGAGCTGGTTACCTCGAGAGGTATCTCGTGTTCCGGCATATCCGGATCGAGTTCTTCATCATCGGATGAATCATCTCTAGTGGACTTAATTGGCTTCTTGACTTTCTTCTTCTTCCTAGCATCATTCAACTCCAACTTCATGTCCAACATCATAGCCCTGAGTTCATCAATTTGGAATTGATGACTCGTTTCAGCATCTACACGAGCTTTTTCACTCAACTTAAGTTGACGTTGAGCTTCATCCAACTCAGCCTGGATGTTTCTCTCGTTATTTTCAGCCATTTTCTTTTCCTTCATCTTTCTTCTTAAAGTTTTCTCCAATTATGGATCTAAAGGAACTAGATCTTTGGTAGATCTAGTCTTTCACATATACCTAAAGAACCTGCAAAGATCACTCAAGTAGACAAATCAAATCACAAGAGCAAGAGCTCTCAAGCTAGACAACCGAAAACCGAATTTGGTCTAGACCAAATCCCCGGCAACGGCGCCAAAAACTTGTTCGCTCAAAAGTGTGTGCGTCAACGTCTTAAATTTGTATCTAGAACTCAAAGCAAAAAAAACCCGCAGTGTACGGATCAACTGTAGCAAGGTAAGAAATTCCAGAGTCGAACTTAGGGATTTGGTGAGAATAAAATCGAATTCGATTATCTAACAAAGTGCAAATACTTTTGTGATTAATAAAGGGGTAAATGATTCCAAGGATTCAAGTATCCGACTACGGCTATCGATTCAAGACACTTCTAAAGATCAAAGGACAGAGTTTATATTGCCAAAGCTATGTGTTTCAAAGGTAGATATCGTACGGTGAAGTTCCGAAACCTATTTATCTAATCCAAAGATTCTCTCTATAAGGGTTGTTGAGGCTGCAATATAGAAAGATCTAAAGACAAGAATTACACTCAAACTAACTATCCAAAACCCCAGGATGTGACTCTCCAAGGTAAAGATAGAAAACACACTTAAAACCTTAATAAAGGATGTTGAGTCTCTCTATTACCCAAATCTTGTAATCTTAATCTATTAAATGTAGAATCAAGGTTGAAGTCTCTTCATACACCTAAATAGAGGTTAAAAAGGTTAAGCAAGGTTGGGATTTAGGCAAGGATTAACTTTGGTTAAAGATTAAATCAATTAAAGATCGTCAGCTGAATAAATCGTGTTGTTCATGAGAAAATCGTCCGATTTTCCTAAAGAACAGTCCGATTTTCCTGTTGTCGCAAAGTTAAAATCTAAACTCTCAGGGTCCAAATGTTTGAATGAGTTTAGTCTATCATCATCTAAGCCTCAATCATCAACTATTCTCCCCAGAATCACAATGGTTTTAGCCAACCATTTTCAAAATCAAATCAAAATTAAGATTGAGTGAATAAATCAAATAAACCCGAATCTTGAATAAAAACTCAATAACTTTCAATTCTGTAAACTAATCTCAAAACTAATCAAAGTATCTCTCAATCAACTCAGTATTATGTTCAAAAACCACAAAGATCGCAATGGAAACAAGGAATCTCACAAATATGATCAAGATTGACTTCCCGGCAATATCGCTTCAATCCTTCCCCAAGAATCCTCAATCTCTCTCAAACGTGTAAAGATTTCCCGCTGCGGCCGTCCTGTTTTCGTTCCTAGGGTTCCAACCTATAGTTTCTTGCTAATGGGCCGCTTGGAAAAACACTTCTCTAGCCTAAAAGTGATGGGCTTTGAGTCATCTTTACCATTGGGCCGAAAAACAATGAAAATCGTGCTAGCCGATTTTCAAGAAAAACCGTTCGATTTGTAATGATAAAAATCGTCCGATTTATGTTGTAAATGGCACGATTTTCTTCAACAGAGAATGCTCGTCTTTTGACTTGTTTCCTTCCTCCCTTTTATGCTTCTTGTATGCTTCTTTTACGCAACTGCTTTGCTATTTGTGATTCCTCTAAGACTCCTTTAGCTTCCCTAATGGCCTTAGATGCTCCTTGCTCCACTTTTGCTTCCGAATCCACTTAATTTACCTACAATTCAACCGAAACTCGTGTAGACCTCTATTTCCGAAATATATATGAATAAAACACAAAAGGTACACAAGTTCTCTCTAAATGCAAGGTAAATCGAGATAAACCTCTACAATATGCATGATTATAATGGTATATAATTCATGTCATCAGTAGGGTTTCATTGTGAGTCGTTTCTAGACTACCAAGACAGGGCCTCAGGGTACAAGAGAGATAGGCCAGGTTCTAGGAGAGCTGCTCAGACAGGTGGGCCGGAGAAGAGGCAAAGGGTTGGATACACCATTACTTATGCAAGAGCTTTTGGTTTTGGGCGAGGTTAGCGACAAGGACGTCCGAGTTACCCGCTTATGGCACAAACTTCAGATAGGGTTGGCAGTGTCATAATTGCGGAGGTTATGGGCACATGCGAGATGAGTGTAAGAAGTCACTAGTGACATGCTTCACGTCCGGCAAGCCAGGTCATAGAGCTATTTTCTGCCGTCAGGGCAAGACTCTGTCACAACAAGGTTGAGTATGGGAACATCCCTTGTGGAGACAACTTTGAGGATTTGTTTAGAATTTGTGGAAATGCTTTTATGAGTTTTGTTTCTCCTGATCTAGAATATGTGTGGTCTAGTATATCTGGAGATTTTCCTTTGCTTTTTTGGAGTTGTATAAGATAAGATAGGTAAGGTCAAAGTAGCATAGTTGGCTAGTTGGCTTAAAAAGGTTATAAGGGTTTCTTAGTAAGTTTAAGTTCGGGAGATATTCAAAAACTCACAGTGGTTTGATTATCGTTTATTTCATGTTGTAAGACTTTATCTTGAAGTTTAGAGCCGTTTGGAATCTTTTGGTAGTTGTGAGGAAGTTAAGGGTAAAACTGTCTTTTCCTTAAAGTTAGATCTAATCTTACGATTGCTTTCTGAGTCTTCCATTCTGGCCTAAGAACCTTCCTAGATATTTCTAGAAAATGGAAGTATGATGTTGAGACGTGTTTCCATTTTGACCAGGCATTTGAGGTCACATACGGGCGAGACCGTAACATTAATGTAGTCGAGTTTTGGATCGATATATGTAAGTCTTTTGGCCTTACTTAGTGTATGTGTATTGGTTGAATGACATGAGTGGTGTGTGCTGTTGTATGCTTATTTTTAATAACCGGATTACTACTACCGACTTAATTTGCCCCAAGAGTAACGGGTGGTGGCATCAGCTGCTCATTAGCCCCAGGGAGACTGGGAGGATCTCCGTGACTATGCCAGAGATGGTATACGGGGAGGGTACCGAACCACTCCATATGATATATGGGGAGGTACATCGAACCACTCTTGTTGGATAAAAAACGGAGGCGAGAGTCTTAGACTTCTCGTGCCACAAGCATAATTGGAATTAGAAGCGTATAACCTTAATGAAGATGATAAATGGATTATGTGATAGCATGCTTTGTGTTTTTCGTTTCCGCATTGCGTGTATTTGTGCTTCTGTTATTCTTCTAATATGTAGGTTATTAGATAACGGTTTATCCGATGTTGTAGATGCTTTGTAGGTATAGGAAGTTGTAGAGAGATCCGGAGCGGAGGGATTCTTCTCAAAATTTCAAGTCCATCAGAAACGTCTAGCCCAATCGTATTTGGTTCTAAAAATTGCATCAACCAACAATTTATTCATACTTAGCAGATTTTCAGCAATTCCCAGAAAAACTACTTTTGGCCTCAACTTTGAAAAATTATAACTTCTAAACTATGTGCTAGATTCTTCAAAAATTTTGATATGTTTTACTAAAATATCTCAACTACGATATATAAAAATTTCAGCCATTTGGATTGGTAAAAATCATCAATCTTCCTCTCATCCTTTACCTCTATACTAGAGTACAAATGTAGCCTTATACTTGTGTTAAAATCACTCCGGAACCGTCCCTAAAGAGCCAGCACATAAGCTGTAAGATGTCTACAACTTTCGAGTCTTGAAACAAACAACTTGGGGATCTAGATCTGGGTATGAACGACTCATCCTTTTTGGCTGAAACTTTTATATGTCATAGATGGTATATTTTAGTAAAACATATCAAAAATTGAGAAGAATCCAACAAGTAGTTTAGAAGTTATGATATTTCAAAGTTGAGACCAAAAACAGTTTTTTTGAAAATTGCTGAAAATTTGCCAAGTATGGATAAATTGTTGGTTGATGCAGTTTTTAGAACCAAATATGATTGTGTTAGACTTTTCTGATGGACTTGAAATTTTGATAGGATATAGTCTAAATACTATAGTTCACCATGTGTAAACTTGAGGGAGATCCGACGGTGGGATCATGAGATATGATTTTAAGAAGTTGGACCAAAACTAAGTTGAGTAGTTAATGTCCTGAAAATTTTCTAAGTGTTGGAATGGTATTGTGAAGACATCTTTGTGAATTTATGTAGATTTGGTGGATGAGAGTTTGTGAGTTTAGTTCCCTCTATATGAGAGCATATATGCCATAGTATTGCTAGATATTTTTCTTGGAATTTTTTTGAGGTTATTTGGAGATTATCATCTTAGACTAAAGTAAGACCTTAACTAGTTCTTGGATACATGTTGAGATTTATTAAGGAGTTGAAAAATTTGAGAAAACTTTCAAATTAATTAGATTTTTGTTCAAGAGTTTATATTAAGACCTTGAATATTAGTTAGACATTTATGAACCTTCCTAGAACCATTATGGTTTTAGAATGATCAACTTTTTTTTTTATTCAAATTTTTTTTAATGTTTTATTTTTTTATAAAAATAGTGACATTGACTTTCATAAAAACTTGTCAGCTTAGTATATATTCTCAGATAGTCGTCGTTAATTTAGAAGTTGGAACTTCTAGATGTAGATATATTATATTGATCCAAATTCCTTTTATAACCAGGCAATTGAAATCTTCCACATACGGAATCAAGTATTATCGTTAACCGGACTTTGACTCGATAAAAGTAAGTCCTTTGGACTTACTTAGCTAACTTCTAGATGTTGGTTTGAGTGATGATAGTGGTGATTGATTATATGTTTATTACTTTATTACTTTAAGTATAACTGACCCTTAATTGGCCCAAGAGTAACGGGCGGTGACATTCTGCTCAGTAGCCCGAGGGCGACTGGGAGGATCTTCGGGACTAGGCCAGACATGGTTTGTGGAGATGGTACCAAACCGCTCAATATGGTATACGGGTAGGTACGCTGAACCTCGCTTGTTGGATAAGAAACGGAGGCGAGAGTCTTAGACGTCTCGTGTCACGTACAATCTTAAAACGGAATGAAGCGAATCACTTAATCATAAGATAATAACCGGTTTTGTGTGCCAACATGTTGAGTGTTACATTCTCATTCTATGTGTTCTTGTGCTGTTATTTCTCTACTAATATTTGGATAGCTAACTAACGGTTTATACGTGTTGTTAGATTATTTGTAGGTATAGATTGTTGCAGAGAGATCCAAAGCGGATGGTCAGCCGGGTCTACGTACTCATTAGTTGGGGACGGGGAGTCTTCCTTTCGCATGCACATCGTTATATATTAGTGTATGGTAAGGTTTTCATATGTACTACATTGTTCAAGTTTATTTTAATGTTTTTCAAAATATTTATTTACATTTGTGCCTTGTAAAATCTTATGTAAAGTTGTTGTTAAACCAAGGTCGGTGTTCATTATGAGGTCCTAACGAGCAGATCCCGAGCTCAAAGAAATTGGGGTGTTACAAACATAAACTCTCATGTTATATCAATTATAACATTATAATGTATACTTTTATTTATATAATATTTTCTTAATTAATAATCTAGTTTACTACCCAATGAGTGTTACTCAAATAATACTAATAATATATCTTTATCATATAAAATACATGAACCATATTTTACTTCTAATAAAATACGATAACTACCTAATACAATCAAATTATATATCTCTATATGTTATCTTGTATCATAATTAATAATTACACCTTAGATAAATCACACAATTGTTATAACTTTAAAAACTGAACATGGTATTTTGGCTTTCTTAACTATGAAATTAAATTTTTTTTACGAACTTGTAAGATTAGATTTATGTGAACGAAGGGTTCACTTCCTTTTCCTATTCCAATATTTGATTGGAGATAAAATGAAGGGACCGACCTAGATATATATTGTCGTCTCAAATCTACCGACTCCCTACCAAATTACTAATCTACCGTACAAGTACATTATTGTTGATAGAGTGGTTTTGGCTTCGGGCACACGCGGCCACCACGTTTTTTTAGGGCTTTCTTCCTTATCCATTAGCTAGTGTTAGTGGTACGTTTAGTATACTAGTCGAACAATATAATCTCAACTAATAGAACAAATAATTTGAACAAATTGTACAAAAAAATTTGATTGAAAAAAGTGTGCGTTAAAAAAAAAAGAAAGGAAAAAATGGATTAAAAATTTTCATAATATTAATTCAAAATATTGGAAAGAAAATTTATAAAAAAAAAAAGTTTGAATGAAAACCTGTTTAAAAGGTACAAAGCAAAATTACGATACGGTGATGGATTCACCAAAATTACGGGTTGGTCATGGTGCATTTTTCACCGTTGATGTACTTGCTCCAACGGTCTATATTAGTTCACGTCATTTATTGATTTTCTAGGAAGTGCGGTGACAAATTTATAATTATATAAAGTTCAAGCAACAATTTTGTTCTTTTGAAAATTTGTTTAAAAGGTTATAATGCGGTGACAATTTTGTAATTTTTAAAAAGTGTATTGAGATTTTTTTTTGTTCTGTTAGTTCAAACAGTTTGTTTTTATGAATCATATTTTTGTTCAATTAGTTCAAACTAATTGTTCTAATAGTTCTTTTTCTTAACACTTTTTTCAATCAAAATTTTTTCTACATTTCGTCCAAATATATTTTTGGTAAATTAGTTCATACTGTTTGTTCTAATCATTCTTATTTTCAACATTTTTTCGTTCAAAACTTTTGAACATTTCATTCAAACGTATTTTGTTTACTTAGTTCAAACTATTTGTTGTAATAGTTCTTAACTTTTATACTTTGTTTGTTCAAATTTTTATTCTTTTTTGTTCAAACATTTATTTTTTTAAATATAGTTCAAACTGTTTGTTATAATAATTCAATTTTCTTAAGACTCTTTCCATTCAAAATTTTTAATCAGATGAGCAATTATGTCCCGCATCATTGATGAGAGAGGCGCTACAAGACTTGATCAGATGAGCAGCTACCCTATCCGTTCAAAATTCGTTCAAACATACATTTTTGTCTGGAACACTCTACATCTACCCTATCCCGCAAGTCACCAGATTTGATCAGATGAGCAATTATGTCCCGCATCGTTGAGGAGAGAGAGAGAGGCTACAGGACTTCTTGGAGACCCAGTTTGAAGATATTCCGATCTCATATGCGATCAGAAAGTTCTAGTGGACCAGCATGGGTACTTATTTTCGAGGAGACTAAGAGAGAGTGCCCTCACATACCTCGCGGGGTTTCGATGCGAGTTGCTGCTAAACTACCAGAAGAGAGCCTCAACGTCCGAGAGAGATTGGCCAGGTCCTAGGAAAGTTGCTCAGGTAGGTGGGCAGCGGCAAAGGGTAGGACATGCCAGTACTGTTGCGTGAGCTTCTAGTTATGGTCGAGGTCAGACACACGGATGACCGAGTTACCCTCCGACAACTCAGATTTAAGATAGGGGACAACTGTGTCACAACTGTGGAGATCAAAAACATATCCAGCCATAGTGTAGGAAACCATTGGTGACATGTTTCACGTGCAGCAAGTCAAGGCATATGGCTATATTCAGCCGTCAAGGCTGAGCTCCAACACAACATAGGTCTTCCCCCTCAAGTGTTTAGGGAGGTGGACAGAGGCCGCCACATATCATGCATAGAGCCAACAACAACATCAGGCCCCACGTCATCCTCCTCCATAGGGTTCCATGCAAGGACAAGGTCGAGGTAGAGGACGTGGTAGTGGTATAACTGATACGAGAGGGGCTCAAGCACGACTATTACCACTGAGGTATGTAATGTAAAGATATCACGAGGTTGGGACCTTGGGAAGTCGGGCACAATCATCAGTGTAGTGAGCAACTCGAATGATTGGGCAGGGTTGCGATGCCTTTTGGTGTTACGCCATGAAGGAGAGGAAGAGTCTAGTGTTAGAGGAGATTTCGGAGGTGTGCGAGTTCACCGACATGTTTAGCGACCTACAAGGATTACTTCCACAAAGGAGCGTTGACTTCAACATTGAGTTAGAGCTTTGTACGAGACCGATCTCGTAGGCGCCCTATCGTATGACACCGTTTGAGCTGCTAGAGTTGAAGAAGATCGAATTTGGAGGAATTGGTCGAGAATGGATTCATACACCCTAGCGTTTCTCCATGGGACGCACATGCATGTGAGAAAGAAAGACAGGTCGATAAGGTTGTGCACCGACTACATAGAGTTGAACAAGGTAACCATCAAGAACAAGTACCCTTTTCCCCGTATAGATGACTTGCTTGACCAACTACATGGAGCTACAATGTTCTTGAGGATCGACTTGAGGTCGGTTTATCACTATTTGAGGGGGGGAGAGCAGCATATACCTAGGATTGCATTTTGGACTAAGTATGGCCACTATGAGTTTGTAGTGATGCCATTTGGGCTCACGAATGCGCCTGGCGTGTTCATGGAGTTGATGAAATGTATCCTCATCGACTTTTTGTATCAGTTTTGGTGGTGTTTATTGATGACATCCTAGTGTACTCTAGGAGCCGAGAGGAGGATGCAGGACAATTGAGGACAAAATATTATGAATTCTATAAGATAAGGAGTTGTATGCCAAGCAATCCAAGTGCGAGTGTTGGATATCTGAGGTGGCCTTTCTTCGTCATATGGTTACTAATGAAGGGATTAAGGTTAATCCAGCGAAGATCGAGTCGGTATCTTCATGGCTACCTCCGAGGAATGTTAAGGAGGTACGCAACTTCTTAGGTTTGGCGGGCTATTACCGCCGGTTTGTTGAAAGATTCTCAATTATAGCCCGAACACTTACTTACATATTGAGGAAGATCGCCTGATTCGTTTGGTCCAAGCCGTGTCAGTAGAGTTTTGAGGAGTTGAAGAGGATATTGACGTCCGCTCCGATTTTAGCACAACCAGTGGTATTGAGGATTTTGTACTATATAGTGATACATCCAACCTAGGCTTGGGATGTATCTTGATTCAGAAGGTAAGGTCATTGCATACGTGTCTCGACAAGTGAAGACATGTGAGGAGAATTACCCAACCCATGATCTAGAGTTGGTTGTAGTGGTACATGCCCTTAAGATATGGCGTCACTATTTTTATGGGGCGACGTGCCACATCTTCACACGCCACAAGAGTCTGAAGTACATATCCACTCGGCGGGAGTTGAATAATTGCCAAAGGAAATGGTTGGAGCTGATCAAGGACTTTGATCTTGAGATCCTTTATCACCAAGGGAAGACAAATGTGGTCACCAATGATCTTATTTGGAAGACGCATTAGGAAAAAAGCGATAGTTTGTTTGATGACACAACCTTAGCTTTAGGGATCTAGCCTCCCTGGAGGTCGAGATCAAGTTTCCTGACGCGGATAGTCACTTGTCCACTTTGGAGCTATTACTTGACTTGTTGGGGGAGATGCGACATAATCAGGAGAGTTATCCGACTTTGACCAGGATCCGAGCCAAAATGTCTCATGGTAAGATTATCTTTTGATGCGTGAACTGATACATCAAGGAGTGATTGGGCCTCAAACCTGACTCCACTAGTTGGTCTATCCGGATATAGATTTAAATCATCTAAGCCTTGACTGCTAGTTGCAAGGATCGAAGGCGGAATAGGAAAGCAAGTTTGAGAGACACAATCGACTGATATATTCGAATTAGGAAAACCGAATCATCCTTGTGAAAGGTGGCAAATTTGTTTCTGGGTGTATTTTGTGTTTTTCGAATTTCTCTTAGAAAATCCGCCTTCTACAATACTTGTGGTTATATTTGTTTCCTAAATAATAATAATATTTAGTATTAATCTTTATTAAAAAAACAATATTTTATCCAATAAACATAAACTCTCAAATTATATCATATTATGACATTATAATATATACTCTTGTCTATATAACGTTTTTATTAATTAAAAATCTAGTTCATTACCCCAATGAATGTTACACAAATAATACTAACAATATATTTTGATGTATAAAATACAATCACATTTAACTTCTAATAAAATATGAAACCTGTCTAAAATAATCGAATTTTATATCTATATATTATCTTGTATTATAATTAACAATTGCACTTTAGAAAAATGACACAATTCATTTAGTTACAACAATAATTAAGTATTATTAATTCATTTAGTTACAACAATAATTAAGTATTATTCAAACTATATACAAAATTGCTGATGTAAAATATCAAACGTAGTGTTGATATGTAGATTAGAGATTATAAGTTTTATTCATTAATTCATAAACTTTAACTTATTATTATAATAATGAAAATTTCCTATCGTTTTAGCTCATTCTTTCTATTCAACGTCCATTTATTTTTTAAAGTTGAACTTACGATTCATTTGTTATCAATTACAGGTTCATATTTTACAAATATTTTGTTTATTTTTTACATTTTTGTGTCAAAAGGATGCGTTTTACCTAAATAACTCTATAATACTTTTATTAATTAATTAACTTGGGTATTTGAAGTCTTATAAACATGCAATATGTTAGGGTCACAAATTTAAGTCATCTATCCCCTAGTATAATTGTTATAGCTTTAAGAACTGAAAACGGTATTTTGGCTTTATATTATTAAATATGAAATTAAATTATTTTTATAAACTTTTAAGATTACATTTATGTGAATTAAGGGTTCACTTCCCTTTTCAATTCTAATATTTTTTTTTTTTTTTTAGAAAATAAAAAGCGGTTCGAAACCAGTAGACGGCGCGCCGTCTAGTGGGTCGAAAGGTTTTCGATTTTAATATTTGAATGGATATAAAATGAAGGGACCGGCATAGATATATATTGTCCTATCAAATCTACCGACTCCCTAACAAATTACCAATCTACCGTACAAGTACATTATTGTTGATAGAGTGGTTTTGGCTTCGGGCACATGGACCATAGGGCACCGGCCACCACGTTGTTTTAATACTTTCTTCCTTACTAATTAGCAAACGTTAGTGGTACGTTTATTATACGAGTCAAACAAAAATTACGGGAGCAAATTTACGGTACGGTGATGGATTCACAAAAATTATGGGTATGGAGTTACCGAGCAAAATTACGGGTACAGAGTCATGGAGCATTTTTTACCGTTGATGCACTTGATCCAACGGTCCATATTAGTTCACGTCATATAATGATTTTCTAGGAACCGCGGTGACATATTGATGATTATATAAAGTTCAGGCGACAGTTTTGTTCTTTTGAAAATTTGTTTAAAAGGTTATAATGCGGTGATAATTTTGTAATTTTTAAAAAGTAGTTTGAGAATTTGTTTTGCTTTGTTAGTTCAACCAGTTTGTTCTAATGATTCTTATTTTTGTTCAATTAGTTCAAACTAATTGTTCTAATAGTTCTTTTTTTTTCAAAAGTTTTTATACATTTTGTTCAAACATATTTTTGTTTAATTAGTTCAAACTATTTGTTCTAATCATTCTTATTTTTTTGACATTTTTTCGTTCAAAATTTTTATACATTTCGTTCAAACATATTTTGTTCAGTTAGTTCAAACTTTTGTTGTAATGGTTCTTAATTTTAACACTTTTTTCGTTCAAAATTTTTATTCATTTTCGTTCAAACGTGTTTTTTTGCAATTAGTTCAAACTGTTTGTTATAATAGTTCAATTTCTTAACACTTTTTCGTTCAAAATTTTTATACCTTTTTCATTCAATTTTTTTTTGTTTAATTAGTTCAAACTGTTTGTTCTAATAGTTCTTATTTTTAGCAATTTTTTCATTCAAATTTTTTTATACATTTATGTTCTTACATTTTTTTAATTAATGATGTGTGTGTGCGCTATTGTAGTTCTTATGACATGTAGGTTGTTAGCTAACAGTTTTATCCGATGTTGTAAATGACTTGCATGATAGGGTAGCTGTAGAGTGATCCAGATGGAGAGGTCAAACGGGTTACCCGTAAGTTATAGGACAGGCATTGGGATTCTTTTTTCAGTCTTCTTATATTTGGCATTTGTAGTTTCGGATTGTCGTACTGATGTAGTACTCGGCTGAGAGTATTTCTTTTTTATCATGACACTATTGCATATTATTTTATTCGGGTTTTTCCTTTTTCTTTGTGTCTTGTTGTAATATCTGGTGAGACTATGAGATTGTTGTCAGGCTAGTGTTAGGACCCATTGTGAGATTCTAACCCATAGCGCCCCGAGTTATGAGAATTTTGGGTGTTACAACATGGTATCAGAGGCCTAGGTTGACAACAATGACACTTGCAATCTTCTAAAAAGCCGAATAAATAAACAGAACCTGAAAGGGGTATGAGTTTTCAAAATGAATTTAGTTTTCAAATCATGTGCATAGTCGGGATGGGATAGAAAGTACGAGGGATCATCACTACCTCCGCGGATATCGGTAACTTAGTTTGTCATGATTGGATTTTAAATATTCATATTAGTTAGCTTTATCTTATTCCGTAGTTATTATACATTACTAGAGCGACATCCGCTATAGGACGAGATTGAGGTCGTTTACCTCTTCCTCTTGCCGGGCAGGGTAAGGGTGATAGGACTCATGCAGTCCGGGGATGTGGCCAAGGAGGTAGACCTCTAGTAACGAGAGCGTGGTTCCCGAAGTCGGGAACGAGACAACTACTAGACCTTGACCATAGAGAGCACCGTTAGTTGATTCAGTTCGCGTTTTGATGGGAGTTACCGAGTTTATGGAGTACGTTCAACACCGGAGAGAGTAGTTGATGTTGTGAAGGCTCGAAATGAGCCAAGGGCCACGACGCCGGATTCATGGTTGAAGGCTTTCAACAACATGCAAGTACCACCCTTTAAAAAAAATCCGGGCTTCGAGGTGGAGCACTAACTAGGGCATGTAGAGACTGCTTTGCATTTGATCCGTTTCCTAGAGGATAGGCGGTTTGAGGTGGTACAAACCTTGTTCAAAGAGTAGGCATGGTACAGGTGGAGGATTGTCCGTAGTGGAGTCACCGAATTTGATCAGATGAGGAGCCTCGTCAAAGATCAGTTCTATCCCGCATCATTGAGGAGAGAGACACTGTAGGACTTCTTGGAGAAACAGTTTGAGGATATTCCGGTCTCATATATGATCAAGAAGTTCCTAGAGGAGTTGACAATACTTGGTTCAGCTACACCTCCAATGGACCAACATGTGTACTTATTTCGAGGAGCTTGAAAGAGAGAGAGTGCATGCTCATACCTCATGGGGTTTTGTTGTGAGTCGTTGCTAGACTAACAAGATAGAGCCTTGGCGTACGAGAGAGACATGCCACATCATAGAAGTGCCGCTTAGGCAGTTGGGCAGGAGAAGCAACAAAGGGTAGGATACGCTAGTACTATTGCAGGAGCTTCTGGCTATGGTCGGGGTAAGACATACGGAGGACCAAGTTACCCTCCGACAACTCAGATTTCAGATAAGGGATGGAAGTGTCACAACTGTGGAGATCATGAACATATCCAACTAGAGTGTAGGAAACCGTTGCTGACATGTTTAATGTGCGGGAAGACAAGCAATAGGGCTATATTCTTCCGTCAAGGCAAAGCTCCATCACAGCAGGGGTCTTCCCCCTTAGATGTTCAGGGAGGTGGACAAAGGCCGCCACAATATCAAGCACACAACTAGCAACAACATCGGGCCTTAGGTCATCCTCCTCCATAGGGTTCTATGCAGAGACAAGGTTAAGGTAGATGACGTGGTAGTAGTACAATTGATACGAGAGGGGCTCAAGTACGAGTGTTTGAGTTGAGGAATGTTGATCAACCAACAACACATGCAATTATAGGTACTATTTGGATTAAGGATTTGCCTGTCAGAGTTCTATTTGATACGAGTGCTACACATTCCTTTATTTCCGATGCATACGTAGACATGTTGTCCTTAGCTACAGTAGAGGGAATGCCTTTTATAGTAGGGTTACCAAATGGTGGTAAGATTACAGTTTCTCGAGAGATTCATGATTGTCTCATCCGTTTGGAAAATCGAGATTGGTTAGTGGATTTCTTAGTCATGAACTTAGTGCATGAGGACGTCATTTTAGGGATATATTGGATGGCTAGACACGGAGTAATATTGGATATTTGTAGGAGAGCCGTGACTATTACCACTAAGGTAGGTCATGTAGAGATATTCGGAGTTTGGGACCTCGGGAAGTCAGGTATAATCATCAGTGCAGTGAGAGCAGCTAGATTGATTGGGCAGGGTTGCGAGGTCTTTTGGTGTTACGTCATCAAGTAGAGTAAGAGCCCAATGTTAGAGGAGATTCCGGTGGTTTGCGAGGTCACCGGTGTGTTTAGAGCTTTACCAGGCTTACCTCCACAGAGGAGGGTTGCCTTCAACATTGAGTTAGAGCCTGGTACGAGACCGATCTCATAGGTGCCCTATTGTATGACACCGATTAAGCTACTAGGGTTGAAGAAGCAGTTGGAGGAATTATCCAAAACGGATCCATACGCCCAAGCATGTCTTCATGGGACGCCTGGTACTATTTGTGAGGAAGAAGGATAGGTCGATGAGGCTGTGCATCGACTACAAAGAACAAAACAAGGTAACCATAAAAAACAAGTCCCCTTTGCCCCGTATAGATGTTGATTGACCAGTTGCATGGATATACAGTGTTCTCGAGGACCGACTTGAGGTTGGGTTATCACCACCTTAAGGTGAGAGAGCACCACATACATAAGATGGTATTTCGGACTCGGTATGGCCACTAAGAGTTTGTAGTGATGTCATTTGGGCTAACAAATGCGCCCGCCGTGTTATGGAGTTTATAAATGGTATCCTCATCGACTTTCTGGATTAGTTTGTGGTGGTGTTTATTGATGACATCTTGGTTTACTCTAATAGTCGAGAGGAGGATGCAGGACACTTGAGGACAAAATGTTATGAGTTTTGTAAGATAAGAAGTTGTATGTCAAGCTATCGAAGTGCGAGTTTTGGATGTCTGAGGTGGCCTTTCTTAGTCATGTGGTTACTACTGAAGGGATCAAGGCTGATCTGGCAAAGATCAAGTCGGTATCTTCATGGCTACCTTCGAGGCATGTTAAGGAGGTAGGCAACTTCTTATGT
Source organism: Fagopyrum homotropicum (assembly GCA_033239125.1). Taxonomy (NCBI): domain Eukaryota; kingdom Viridiplantae; phylum Streptophyta; class Magnoliopsida; order Caryophyllales; family Polygonaceae; genus Fagopyrum; species Fagopyrum homotropicum. The sequence goes on from BSWB01000006.1 coordinate 24,920,614, forward strand.
TTGGTGGGCTATTACCACCGGTTTGTAGAAGGGTTCTTAGTTATATTCCGGCCACTTACTTGCCTACTAAGGAAGACCACCCGATTCGTTTGGTCAGAGTTGTGTCAGTAGAGTTTTGAGGAGTTGAAAAGGAGATTGATGTCCGCTTTGATATTAGCACAACCAGAGGGTATTGAGGATTTTGTAGTATATAATGATGCATCTAAGTTAGGCTTGGGATGCGTCTTGATGTAGAGAGGTAACGTTATTGCACACGCGTCTCAACAACTGAAGAAGTATGAGGAGAATTACCCGACCCATGACCTAGAGTTAGTTGTAGTGGTACATGCCCTTAAGATCTTGCATCACTGTCTTTATGGGGCAACGTGTCAGATCTTCACACACCATAAGAGTCTGAAGTACATATTCAATCAACGGGAGTTGAATAATCGCCAAAGGAGATGGCTGGAGCTAATAAAGGACTTTGATCTTGAGATCCTTTAACACCGAGGGAAGATAAATGTGGTCACGGATGCTCCTAGTCTGAAGATGCCTCGGTAAAAGGCGATAGCTTGTTTGACGACACAACCTCAACAATAGAAGGATATAGCCTGACTAGAGGTTGAGATCCAGTTTCCGGATGCGGATAGTCATTTCTCCACTTTGGAGCTACAACCTGATCTATTGGTGGAGATCTAACAAAAGGTGGAGAGCTGCCCGACTTTGACCAGGATCCGAAACAACATGTCTCGAGGTGAGATTATATTTTGATGCGTGAACCGATACTTAAAGGAGTGATTGAGAGCCTCAAACGTGGCTCCACTAGTTGGTCCACCCAGGTGTAGATCTAAATCGTCTAAGCCTTGCCTGCTAATTGGAAGGATCGAAGGCGAAAGAGGAAAGCAAATTGGACAAACACAATCGATTGATCGGTTCGAATTAGGAAAACCGAATCGTCGTTGTGAAAATTGCCAAATTTGTTTTTGGTGTATTTTGTGTTTTTCGAATTTTTCTTAGAAAATCCGACTTCTACTATACTTGTGATTATAATTGTTTCCTAATTAATAATAAATTTTAATATTAATTTTTATTTCAAAAAACAATGTATTTATCCAGTAAACATAAACTCTCATGTTATATCAAATATAACATTATAATATACACTTATATATATATACACAATGTTTTTTTAATTAAATAATCTAGTTCATTAACCCAATGAATGTTACTCAAATAATACTAACAAGATATCTTTTTTATATAAAATACATGAATTACATTAACTTTTAATAAAATATAAAAACTATCTAATGTAATCGAATTATATATCTATATATATTTTCTTGGATCATAATTAATACCTGCACTTTAGAAAAATGACACAATTCTTTTACGTACGTTACAACAATAATTATGTATTATTCAAACTATATACAAGATTGTTGATGTAAAATATGAAACGTAGTATGGATATGTAGATTAGAGATTATAAGTTTTATTTTCATTAACTCATAAACTTTAACTTATTATTGTAATAATTAAAATTTCCTATCGCTTTAGCTAATTCTTTTTATCCACCGTCGATTTATTTTTTGAAGTTGAACTCACGATTCATTTGTTCAATTAGAGGTTCATAGTTTACAAATATTTAGTTTATGTTTTACATTTTTGTGTCAAAAGGATGCGTTTTACCTAAATAACTCTATAATACTTTTATTAATTAACTTGGGTAATTTGAAGTCTTATTAACTTGCAATATGTTTGGGTCAAAAATTTAAGTCATCTATCTCCTATTATAATTGTTATAGCTTTAAAAACTGAAACTGTATTTTTGCTTTATTAACTATGAAATTAAATTTTCTTACGAACTTTAAAGATTGGATTTACGTGAACGAAGGGTTCACTTTCTTTTTCTATTCCAATATTTGAATGGACATAAAATAAAGGGACCGGCCTAGATATGTATTGTGGTCTCAAATCTACCGACTCCCTACCAAATTACCAATCTACCGTACAAGTGCATTATTGTTGATAGAGTGGTTTTGGCTTCGGGCACATGGACCATAGGGCGCTGGCCACCACGTTTTTTTAGTACTTTCTTCCTTATCATTAGCTAGCGTTAGTCGTACGTTTATTATACGAGTTGAACAATATGACAAAGTAAATAATTTGAACGAAGTGTATAAGAAATTTGAAAGAAAAAAGTGTGCGTTAAAAAAAAAGAAAGGAAAAAACGGAATAAAAATGTATAAAAGAATTTGAACCAAAATCTGTTTAAAAGGTACTTAGCAAAATAATGGTACGATGATGGATTCACGAAAATTACGGATACAGAGTTATGAAGCAGTTTCCACCATTGATGCACTCGATCCCACGGTCCATATTAGTTAACGTCATTTGAAGATTTTCTAGGAAGCGCGGTGACATATTTATAATTATATAAAGTTCAGATGGCAAATTTGTTCTATTAAAAATTTGTTTACAAGGTTATAATGCGGTGACAATTTTGTAATTTTTAAAAAGTGTTTTGAGAATTTGTTTGTTATGTTAGTTGTTCGTTGCAAAAGGTGTGTCCGCAAAAAGTCTTAAATTTATATCTTGAAATGTATGTCTAACGATAAGCGAACCCGCAGTGTACGAATCTATCGTAGGAAGTGCTAATATTCCGGAGTCGATCTCAGGGATTTGGTGAGAATAAATTCAACAAAGCAATATAACTTAGTAAGCATGCAATAACAATGATCAAAAGACAAGAATATGTAATATGATTGGGGAATGTAGATTCTAGAGACCAAAGTATCTAGTTGTGGTTTCGACTCAAGACTTCTCAAGGATAAACGTGGACAAAACTGAGGTTGCGAAGGGAAGGTATTTCTACGATGGGATAGATCATGGGGTAAGTCTCACTATCCACTTTTCAAAACCAAAGCTCCTATCACTGGGTAAGTCTCAAGGAACTAAGGAAAGTTACAAGCACTCCAACCAACACACTACCTAAGCGTACAAAACTAACCATCACCGGGTAAGTCTCAGGTTAACTCTCAAAGGTAGGATGAAGGCACACTCAAACCCTAACAAAAGATAAACCTTTGTTACATAACACTCATCATCATCGGTAAACAAGCAAAGGAATCACCGGGTAAGTCTCTTCCTAGGCTTGCATGTAAACCAGGAAAGGTCCAACAAGGATAGGATTTGGCAAACTATAACCTAAACTCAAGACCGGACAATGCAGCAGGCAATCTCGTACAGTTCTTATCGATCTCGGTCGAGATGACTCCAAGAACAACCCGAGTCGTGTTCCGTTTCGGGGTAAAACTCAAGCTTTTAGGGTCCACTCGCGATAAAGGTCTATTCTTTCATCGTCTATACCACAACCTTCAACTAATCACCCTAGAATCACAGAGGGATTTAGCCAACAATCGTCATGTTCAAAGCAATCAAATATATATCAAGAATATCAAGAAAAGAGAATAAAACCTTCAACAAAAGTATCTTAATAATCAAAAGCAAACAAAGCAACAATCGTATCAATATGTGTTCCAAAGGGTATGATAACAACTCACTAATAACTTCCCAAGAAAATCTCACAACCTCTTCTTCCTTGAATCTCACAATCTCTTATAGAAGAATATTAGGTCAAATAATATTTTATTTCCCTTGTGTTGTGGGCCATTGACCTCGATCCAGGCCCAACAGGCCATCTTGGTCGTGGTGCATGACTGTGTCGGTCCGAGATCAGTGGTGAACTACGTGCATGTCTTCGTATCTTCTTCTGAATCATTCTTCAATCCTTTCCCCAGGGTTCTTGCTTTACTTCTTGCCCTTCCTAATGCTCCATAATGTAGCTCCATGGCCTCCTTAGACTTCCATGTCCAATATTGATCCAAAATATGCCTTATTTCTTACAATTACAATCAAACATGGTGTAGACCTTGATTCTTGCAAAATAGACGAATAATGACATAATTATCAAGAATATACATCCATACATGCAAAAACATGATGAGAAAACGTCAAAACCATATCCAAAATATATAGACATTAATTCATGCTATCAAAATACCACATACTTGCCTCTTGCTTGTCCCCAAGCAAGGTTCAAATCATCGATACAAGATAGAACAAATTATAATCAGTTAAGATCAATGAAAACTCTTAAAAAAAACTTTTGGTTGTGTGCTCCAACTCATATATCACCCTTAGAGAATGCTTCATAGCTAGTAAGAATCAATACATGAGTAAAACAAGTTATAGATATAAGGAAGCTAATCATACTTCACATGAGATCAAATAATGTGTAGCAAACCATACTCATCAAAATCAATCATGGACAATCAAGTTTTAACCACAAAGTCAAACAACATGCTCAAGGATAAGAACATGGACAGAGGTGCACAATAACCAAAGCCTTGGATAAGAACCATACTCATCAAACAACATGATCAAAGAATATGTAGCAAACCATACTCATCAAAATCCGGGAAAGGATAAGAACATCACAACTTTGAACTCAACTCCATCAATAAGTTTTTCTCACTTATTTTCTTGCATATTTTTGTACTTTTCACTTTTTGAGAACATGGACAGAGGTGCACAATAACCAAAGCCTTGGAGATCAGCTAATCTCAATTTCTCGAGATGCCTCAAACCTTGATGCACATACCATGACCTGTTAGAATTGTCAATCAATCGGACTTTGGCAAGACACAAACACCCGACTATGTGAATGTAACACCCCGAATTCTCAAAACCTGGGAAGCTACTGGTTAGGACCTCACAATGGGTCCTGACCTCAGTTTGACAACAACTTTACTATGATCTTACAACAAGACACAAATAAAGAAAACCGAAATTCATAAAGCGATGGTTTAAAATGACATGAATGTGACACAAACGTCTAACAACCAACAAAACTTAAGATATAGCAATCTACTGTCATCATACTAATAAGGAAACATCAATATAAAACCCAACCCCATTCTAGGTAGTACGGAGACCCGGCTGACCACTACTTCCGGATCACTCAACTGCTGCTCTAACCTGCGGTAAATCTAAACAACAACATAAATCAACTATTAGCTAGCTATCTAAACGTTAGATAAATGAGAATAACACACACACACACACAATAGCAAAACTAAACACATATCATGTTTTCAGAGAAGTCCATTTTCATTATCTTTATTTAGGTCATTCACTCTTACTAATGATACTTATTTTGTGACACGAGGGATTCCCAAACCTCGCCTCCGCCTTCGTGTAACCATCAGGAATGGATCCTATGCATCTCACCTTGTACCTGCATGGTCTAGGTATAGAGAACCTCCCAGTCTCATGTCAGACCTGGGCAGTGATGTCACCGCCCGTTATACATACACTTGGGACATAACAATAATAAAGGTCGTCCTATACATGTTGTAATTATTAAACAATCAACACACACCACTATCATCGTTCATCTAACATCTAGAAACCAGCTAAGTAAGTCCCAAGGACTTACCTAAATCAAATCACAATCTCGTTATCACAACTCGGTCCGCAACCACAGGAACTCAACCGCTTGTTACAAAAGACAAGGGTATCAATAATGTATTCCCCTTTCTTGAAATTCTCCAACTTCTAAGATATTTAACTCTATCATCAGAGAAATTACCAAAATACCCTCATAAGGGTAAAAAGACTATTTTTACCCCTTGGTCTCAAAACCCTAGGAATATTCTTATAATATTTCTAAAACTTTCTATGAAGCCAACAACAACAATCTACACTCACAAGAAAGATCTAGCTAAGTTGGAAGATATTTTTAACTTTTAAATTTCATGAGAAACTCTCTAGGATCCTACTTTGACCCCTCTTAAGATACTCATACAAAATCCAAAAATCCCAAACATAATATCTAACCTTTCTATGCAAAACACTCTATTCACAAGGAGAAACAAATCTCAAAAAGGATAAAAACTTATCCTACACAAAATCCCAAGTTGGCTCCTCAACACTAAATCTTCCATACTTAGCCAAAAAATCCACTGTTGGAAAAATTGTCCAACTTCTCTAATTTGAGATATGATAAGTCTAGATCCCATCGTTGGATCGACTCCAACATTTGATACATCCAACTATGCATATCTATCTACAATCTATCTCAAATTCAACGGTAAAAGATAATTCTAAAGCATCGAAACTAACTTTAAAAGTCAGCGGTTGACAATCTAAATTTCTAGAAATAAAAAAAGGCACTAGGTCTAGGGTTCGATTCCTGATAACAAATGATAGCATGCATTATAGTTTATATTTTGGGACTTGTTTAGACGTTTTATCTTCAATAAACTGCATGTATGGATGTATATTATATGATTATATTGTTGTTTCATCTACCTTTACGGGAATCGAGATCTACACCAAGTTTCGTTGTAATCATAGGTAAAATGGCAAATTTTGGATCGAAATGGAGCTAAGGATCTAAGGAGTCATAGGAGCTACATTTTGGAGCACAAAAGAGAACTCAGTAAGCAAGGAATCTATGAAGAAGATTTACTTTTGACCAGATTTGAGAGATTTCACATTCAGCTGAGATTCACCTCGGTCAGCTACAGTGTCACCTCGACCGAGGTGATCTTGAGGAGCGCACCGACCGGGGCGAACACCCTGGCGCCGGCGAGATCATATCTTTTGACTGAGATCTTTTATTTTTGGAAGGAAGATATCTTATATTTTTGGGCTGAATTTTTGGAAGGAAGATCATATATTTGGAAGATCTATTTTAGAGATATGGATATATTTTATAGGAAATTATCTTTTTAAGATATTATTATCTTTGGAAGATAATTCTCCTATATAAAGGGTTGGATTTTCCACAATTCAAGAATCTTTTGGATCATTGAAGAAGCTACAGTTAGGAGATTTTCTGGAAGTTTTGAAGGAAGCTTTGAAGATTCAAGGAAGGAAGATTCCTAGTTTGAGATAGCTTTTGAAGGAGTTTGTAAGATTTTCTTAGATTCTTTTTGGTTCATTGTCTTGTGTGATTTATGATTGAGGAACGCTGATTTGTGAACTATTTGATTCAGTTATTGAAGCCTTGTTCTTAAGGTTTTTGTGTTTAAATATTCATTCCTTTCCCTTATATTCGATTATTGTTATAATGATGATGAGTGGCTAAATTCTTTGTGCGATTTTAGGGTGATTGGCTGAAAGTTGTGGGAAAGACGATGATAGAATGATCTTAATCCCAGTAGGACCCTGAAAGCTCGAGTCTTTAATCCTTAATCCGAACTGAAAGTTGAGGATGTAACTTGTGAGGCGTTGTGTGATCTAGGAGCCAGTGTGAGCATCATCCCGTGGGCATTTTGGAAGACGTTCCGGTTAATTTAGGTAATTTCTATTTACCTATAGACTTTGTTATTTACCTATAGACTTTTTTGTACTTAATATACCCGCATATTATCCCGTTCTTATCATTCTCGGGTGACCATTTCTAGCAACTTCGGGTTGCAATGTGGATTGTAAGAACGCCAAGTTAAAATTCAACATTGGCGGAGATCAAGTGGAGTTTGCAGTGGAGTTTGCATTGTTTGCTGCAATGAAAGGAGAGCCGCTGGAGGATGACATCTGTAACACCCCAAATTCTGAGAACTCGGGGAGTTACTGGTTAGGACCTCACAATAGGTCCCGACCTTCTAATTCGCAAATCGATCTGTACAGTAGGAATTCAGTGGCCTGTCAAAGGAGGCAAGTGTGTCAGCACACTTTCTAGGTGATTAGAAGTCTAAGACTTCTAAGATAGTAGGTCTTAATAGAACAGAATTGATTACAATATTAATTTATGGTAAAATAACTATTTTACCCTTGCTCTCGAAACTTCCAAAAAATCCCTAATTCAAGCCTAAACTCTTATTTGAGAGTAAAGAGTCATATTCTAACTCCTAAAGATGAGTTTGGTTACAAACTGGCAATTTACCCATTTCCCTATTTTCGGAAAGATCGTTAAGGTCCAACTTCGGCTTCAAATATAAAATTCGAATAATCTTATAAAAATTCCAAAATAATTCCCTAGATCATCTATGATATCTCATCTACTCCTAGGAGCAAGAATTTCTTATAACTGTTCAACCATCACTTCTACAAAAATTTCCAAGGTTGCTTACAACACTTAACAAACAACACATTGTCTTAACTTTGAAAAATCATAACTCCTAAACTACTCGCTGGATTTATCCCAAATTTTGATATGTTCTACTATAAAATAATCTGTAATATATCCAAAATTCAGCCGCAAAGGAGATCAAAATCCTATTTAAAACTATCTCACAAAACCGAATTTCAGCACAACAGAAAAACTGCTTACGACTCAATCTTTGAAAAATCATAAATCCCAAACCACTCGTTGATGCCTCTCAAATTTTAATATGTTCTACAACAATATGTCAACTATATCATATCCAAAATTAAAGCCCAACGGAGATCAAGAGCTTATTCAAAACCATCTCACAAATCATCATCACTTGTTGTTTTCCCCAACACTCAGCACATATATAAAAGCTGCATGAGGAGTCCACTTTGCAACATCATAACTCTCAAACCGTAACTCCGATTCTTCCCAAATTTTATTATAATCTACTATATACTACTGACTACAACATATCCAAAATTCAGCAACAAAGGAGGAGTATAACTTACTCAAATCTTGACCTAAAGTTGACTGTTTGTCACTTCCGAAAATTCAGAAAACGCCTCAGCTCTTCAAGCTATCTTCCGAGGCTGTTAGGAAAGGTCTAACGACCCATTGGGACACTCTCATCAGAACATACACATAGAGGTTTGGGTCTCCAGTCCCACTAGTCGCTCGCTTACTTTCCGGCTCCATTCACACGTTTCGAGTTCGATCTTCCTAACCTTCCTTCGAGGTGCTCCCATTCTGACCTAAATAATCGACTCCCCTCTGCATTACGGACGAGACTCGATTAGCTGGTGGTCGGAGTGGAAGAGGAGACATGGTTCATGTGTTGGACTGCAAGAAAATCTCTTCCCGAACTCATGTAATCGAGGAGAGGGAGAGAGATAGATCACTTTGTGAATTGGTCGATCTAAACCAAAATGAGTAGAAGATGGTCTGAAGACTTACTGCAGAAAAGAGGGAGTTCTTCGTCTGATGTTCTCGTGCAGCAGGTCTTGAGGTCGAATCAAAGCGAGGGAGGAGACAAGGTCTGTAGAGTGACGCGCAGCCCTGGTTACTGTTGTTAACGGTCGCAGAGAGCACCGGCGGCGTAGCGATGGCGTGGGGGAGGTCGACTGTTTCCGGAGGTGATGGTCTGAGTACGGTTGTTGCCTGAAGACTGCTGGGGTGCGGCGACGGCAGACACGTTGAAGGGAGGCTGCTCTCTGTACGTAGAAGGAAGGAGTCCAAAACCCTACTTGCTACTACGCTGAAATGCTGAGTGTCTCTGGTGCATCTACCGAAGGGAGGTGAAGGAGGAAGCCCAACTGGTTTGCCCTAATGGGCCCAGCTAACAAGAACGGATCCAAGGCTGCCTAAGGAGGCGAGTGGGCCGGCTGCTAAGGCTTGTCCTTGGCCTTATCAATTGGTGTCATGGGCTTGTCATGACTTGTCTTGATAGCCCAAATGATCTACTACTTGTAAGGTTACAATAAATATAAAAAAAAATGTGGTAACATATATTTTATGTGAATATAAATATCACATAAAATAATAAAAGTTGTGTTCGTTCATGATATAAAGTATCATGTTGAAAGATTATATCGGTCGACATCTGGTTTGACTCGGAAATATACGGAAATAAAATTTCCGGATATTACATCAGTACCCCCTTAAAATAAGTTTCGTCCCGAAACTTAGAACAAGGTATTTAATCAAACGACTTCCATAAATAAACTGGTATGTCCTAGTCTCACTAAATTTTTATTCGTTTCCTAAACTTCGCTAACCCTATCAACGCGTAACGAAAAAAAAAACTAGTCGTTACATCAGATCCCCCTCAAAATAAGTTTCGTCCCGAAACTTAGGGTAAGACAATCCTGATCGGCCTTTAAGGCACCAAATGGGTGTATTTGATCACTACACAAAAGTCTCGTCGTTTCCACATCTAAGTTTCCCGCACATCAAGATTACCAAAAACACATCAGTGACTAAACACTCAATCATGAAATAAACAATCAGTCAAACAATATCACACATAAAAGGTCAAGCCCTAACTCGTCACTCTCGAGGTTACAACTATCGCTACATAGGTCTTTGAAAGATTACGTCTCTTACTCTCCCCCATATCTTAGGTAGCCTTATCAGCTTTTCCTAAAACCACTGAATCTTAAATCTTTCCAGGTACTTAGATCACAAGCGTCTCTTACCACGTTCTAGAGTGGTTACCGGATATCTCACCGGTATTATCCGGCTCAACTGTCTGATCCTCTAATCTGATGACCTAACTCTTGTCTGGTAGGTATCTCTCCGACTGAAATTCTCAAACTCAGTTCCCAAACTTAGTGTCCGTGGAAGACTAAAGCTGCACTTTCCAATAGGGTAAGGAATATTAGTCCATCAGTCCATTTTAAACCGCTTTAAAACTTCTTATTGGTTGCCTTACACAAATCACTTCTAGATCCTTTGATGACCCTACGGAAAATGATCTATTCAACTTTCTTCCCTTCATTATGACCACTTGCTTCCGGCCTTCTGAAAAGGTTCTGACTACACACTTAGGTCAAAGGTCTTGGACATCCACCAACACTTACCAAGCACTCAATGCTCTTCGTATCACGACCCACTTGGTCTTGTCTTTTAATATTACTCAGTCATCTTATTCCTCAGGTACGGAATTGTCACCTTTACCCTTTTGAGGTCTAACACTCGAGACAACTAAAAATTGAATCCAGTGATCATCCTCTCTGTTCACTTGACATAATTATATTTTTTTTATAGATCTCTAATATATTGTTAACTCGAACCTAGGCTTCTCACGCATTTTCTAAGATCTTAAGTGACATAGAATATATCCGGAATGACGGTATTAGACACAAAGTTATCTCATATCACCATTATTTGATCATAACTACTTGATTAATGCTAGCACACTATCAACATTGCACTCTTATATCCTCCCCTTTTATCGGACTAGTAATAATCCTCTAACTCAAAACGCAACTAGGCTTTGTTCCGACATAGCATTACACATAAAATGTACTCCGAGATTATGCTTTCTTTAAGCACGGTTACTAGGTTGCAAGTATGCTCCTGTCGCTTCTCTTTCTTATGTATCTTCGACTCGGGATGGTAGTTACTCACTTTGACATTTCTAGTGCAGGCCATGCACAATACTTTTATTACATCATTAATTCTTCTATCAATCCATCAAGAAAACTCGCTCTAACACACTCCGTTATGTATTGGATTCCGAACTAGTTATCTGACAACATGTGACAAGCCGTCATTATTCACTTGAATCCTTAATAGGGTACTAATCTCCTTCTATAACCTCTTACATGCACATATTTTCCTTGTCTACCTTGATGGTGATACAGCTCCCGTACAATATTTTCAGTAACTCCGCGTAACCTATCTCACGTTCCTTCCAAGCGAAATGCATTTCACCAACTATTATCATCTTAAACTCAACACGTCGTTTTTCTGTACCATTGCTTCCAGCTTTGTGGGTAGGACCCACCACGGTTCCGCTGCGCTACTCTGATAATTCTGTTGTCACTCATTAATCATAAGGACATTTTCTGTGAGTCCCAAGTGATTAACCTCAAACTCTTCTTCCAATTATACCATAAGTCTCAACCAGATGAAGTACCAAGTACCTTCCTTAATTGCCTTAATGAAACAAAATAACGATTGGAGAACAACTTCTTCCGTTTACTATCTTAATTCTCTTAGCACGGATCCAAATTACCAGACTCGACCGGAGTTTGATCTTAACCACCCAAGAAGTAACCCTTAAAACGTTTCTCTTTATACCTTTAATTCATCCAAGCAGGTTGTCGCTGCCTACTTAAGGAAATCCTCTAAGGCGTCGGTACAACCACTTCATAGATCCACCGTCACAAATATCTCTTCTTAATGGCTCATAACTCGTCAATACCAAACAATACTTGCACATCCTTGGTTGACATCGGTCAATCTATAATTGACTTATCTTAATTTCATACCTCTACTAGATTAATCCTTTTATCCTTCTTTAGTTCGTCTTATCTTTCACTCTTCTGTTTCCTTTGGGACAACTCTCTTTCTCAAGTCTCACTGTACCATTCGCTTGACGTCAAAAGTCGTTCCTAACCCTCCACGATAAATGGTAAGCGTCTTGTAGTTCCGATGGTTTTTAATTACCTCCCAATGGTAGTCCCTTTACAGGAACCGTCTGTGTTGATGACCTATGTTCTGTTGTAAATGGGGGTTACCTTGGACTCTTGAGTCCAGCAAGGCCGTTCTCCCATACACATTTCTTCACTAATGTTGGTGGTAATATCACCTTCATGAAACTCCTTTGACCTTGCTACAGTCCTCCATTCTTTGGATATTGGCGTCGCAATTTCTTTCAAACTTCTTATATTTTCGAGGAGGTCTAACCCTCCCCACACTTGTGGGGTCTGCCTTTTCGCTTTTACACTCAATTGTAGGTCTTCATTCCGTGCACTTTAGATTCTCATACCCGGGTTGACACTCTGCCTCTTCTTGTTTCTAATGCCAATAATAGTCTATGAGGCATCCGCCTCGATTGTAATGTCCTCGATTCCGCAATCTGGGTTGTATTCAATTCTACTTGTCTCGTTCCAATATTGTTATCTCTACTCCGCACTATTGTATTCTCTTGCATGGTTCTTCTAATTCCATCTCTTGGCCGCGTATGCCTGAGTTCCTTGTACGACCTTCTATACCTTCTAATTGAACCGACTCAGGGATTTTTTTTTTCTTTTTTCATTTGATTGCGCGTGTGGTAAAAATTATCTTCACAACTTTACTTCCTTGCTCACTTGTTCTTTGGATAATTTGTAAGGATCACCAAGCAGCCTACCCGAGTATAATACTCAATTCAAGGTCCGATTCCATTGTTTCGTGCTGGAGATTCTTCAAGTCCGCAGTTGATTTATCATGAGGCGATAATCGCTTCGTGATATCACGACTAAAGGATATAAAATATCCTTTAGGATACTAACAAACTAAGCATACACATGTATATAACATATAATAAGAAACATAATAAAAAGTCTATATACTAACTCCTATCGATCCAAGTTGCAGAGATCCACGGAGAGCGATGGTGGTCCGACATACTACTAACCCAACAACCCGACTATGCGTGTGTGTAAAAACAGAAATCCGTTTTGAAAATTTAGACCCCTTTCGGGTTCTAGTTATTTTATACATTCGGTCTTTCAGAAGATTTCAAGTGCCATTGTTGCCAACCCAGAGCTTTGATACCATATTGTAACACCCCAAATTCTGAGAACTCGGGGAGTTACTGGTTAGGACCTCACAATGGGTCCCGACCTTCTAATTTGCAAATCGATCTGTACAGTAGGAATTCAGTGGTCTGTCAAAGGAGGCAAGTGTGTCAGCACACTTTCTAGGTGATTAGAAGTCTAAGACTTCTAATATAGTAGGTCTTAATAGAACGGAATTGATTACAATATTAATTTATGGTAAAATGACTATTTTACCCTTGGTCTCGAAACTTCCAAAAATTTCCTAATTCAAGCCTAAACTCTTATTTGAGACTAAAGAGTCATATTCTAACTCCTAAAGATGAGTTTGGTTACAAACTGGCAATTTACCCATTTCCCTATTTTCGGAAAGATCGTTAAGGTCCAGATTCGGCTTCAAATATAAAATTCGAATAATCTTATAAAAATTCCGTAATAATTCCTAATAGCATGAATTATTGTCTATATTTTGGGGCTTGTTTAGACGTTTTATCTTCAATAATCTGCATGTTTGGATGTATATTGTGTGATTATATTGTCGTTTCATCTACCTTTGCGGGAATCGAGGTCTACACCAAGTTTCGTTGTAATCGTAGGTAAAAGTGGCACGCTTTGCATCAAAATGGAGCAAAAAAGGAGCTAAGGAGTCATTGGAGCTACATTAAGGAGCTTAAGGAAAAATCCGGGAATCATGGAAATAGATTGAAGATTCACTTTGGACCAGATTTGAGAGATTTCACATTCAGTTGTGATTCACCTCGGTCAGCTACAGTATCACCTCGACCGAGGTGATCCAGAGGAGCTGCTCAACCGACGCGAACACCTTGGACGCGGCGAGAGATATTTTATTCTTGGCTGTGATCTTTTATTTTTGGAAAGAGGATCTTATATTTTTAGGCTGGATTCCTGGAAGGAAGAAGATAATTCAGCCCATATATTTTACCTATTTTATGGGAAAATATCTTTCTAAGATATCTTATCTTTGGGAGGGAATTTTCCTATAAAAGGGTCGGATTTTCCACAAATTGGACATCCGCTAGACCCGGCATAGATCCGCTTACGGCTGGAAAACACCCACTACAGTTGGGAGATTTGAAGAACCTTTTTGAAGGTTGAAGGAAGATTGAAGGAAGGAAGTTGATAGCTTTTATAGCTTTTGTGAATGGTTTTGTAAGACTTTCTTAGATTCCCTTCTTGTTGATTGTCTTGCTGAATTTTGATCCAAGGAACGCTTGTTGTTTGATAATTAATTCAGTTATTGAAACCTTTCTCTTAAGGTTTTCTTGTTCAATTATTCACCTTCTTCCCTTATATTTGATTATTGCTTTCATGATAATGAGTGGCTAATTTCCTTGTGTGATTCTAGGGTGATTGGGTGAAGGTTGTGGGAAAAACAATGATAGAATAATCTTAAATCACAGTAGGACCCTGAAAGCTCGAGTCTTTATCCTTAACCCTAGAACATCTCGTTCAGTCGATGAACATCTCGGACGGGGTGGAATTCTTCTGACCGAGGTGACCTTTCTGATCCATAACTGAGAGTTAAGTGTTAGAATTTGCCAAATCCTATTCTTATTAAACCTTTCCTGTTCAATGCAAGCCTAGGATGAGACTTACCCGGTAATTCCTTTGTTTGTTTACCAAAGATCATAAGTATAGGTAATAAAGGTTTATCCTTTATTGGGGTTTGAGTGTGCTTTCATTCTATCTTTGTGAGTTAGCCTGAGACTTACCCGGTAAAGGTTGATTCTATTCCCTTAGTTGGTGTGTTAGTTTGAGGTTATAGTTCTTTTCCTTAATTCCTTGAGACTTACCCGGTAATAGGAGTTACGGTTTGGGATTAGTGAGTAGTGAGACTTACCCGGTGATCTATTCCACTTTAAAAACACCTTCCCTTTGCAAAATCTCAGCTTTGTCCGCTTATCTTTAGATCTTGAGTTGGAACCACAACTAGATGCTTTAATCCCTAGAATTGCATATTTCCTTAATTGACTTTTTATCATCTTTGACTGTTTTAATCGCTTTTGTGGTTAGTAGTTGCATTGACAACCTATAACTTCTTTGTTTCACTAAGTCCCTGTGATCGACCCCTGGAATTTCTTGCTTTTTACTACGATTGACCCGTACACTGCCGGTTCGCATCCTTGTTTTAGGCTTACATCTAGGGTTATAAATTTAAAGCTTGCACACACCGTTTGGAGCGAACAATTCCCTAGATCATCTATGATATCTCATCTACTCCTAGGAGCAAGAATTTTTTAAAACTGTTCAACCATCACTTCTACAAAAATTTCCAGGGTTGGTTACAACACTTAACAAACAGCACATTGTCTTAACTTTGAAAAATCATAACTCCTAAACTACTCGCTGGATTTAACCCAAATTTTGATATGTTCTACTATAAAATCATATCTGTAATATATCCAAAATTCACCCGCAAAGGAGATCACAATCCTATTTAAAACTATCTCACAAAACCGAATTTCAGCACAACAGAAAAACTGCTTACGACTCAATCTTTGAAAAATCATAAATCCCAAACCACTCGTTGGATGCCTCTCAAATTTTAATATGTTCTACAACAATATGTCAACTATATGATATCCAAAATTCAAGCCCAACGGAGATCAAGAGCTTATTCAAAACCATCTCACAAAACAGCATCACTCGTTGTTTTCCCCAACGCTCAGCACCTAAATAAAAACTGCATGAGGAGTCCACTTTGCAACATCATAACTGTCAAACCGTAACTCCGATTCTTCCCAAATTTTAGTATAATCTACTATATACTACTGACTACAACATATCCAAAATTCAGCAACAAAGGGGGAGTATAACTTACTCAAATCTTGACCTGAAGTTGACTGTTTATCACTTCCGAAAATTCAGAAAACGCCTCAGCTCTTCAAGCTATCTTCCGAGGCTGTTAGGGAAGGTCTAACGACCCATAGGGACACTCTCATCAGAACATACACATATAGGTTTGGGTCTCCAGTCCCACTAGTCGCTCGCTTGCTTTCCGGCTCCATTCACACGTTTCGAGTTCGATCTTCCTAACCTTCCTTGGAGTTGCTCCCATTCTGACCTAAATAATCGACTCCCCTCTGCATTACGGATGAGACTCGATTAGCTGGTGGTCGGAGTGGAAGATGAGACATGGTTCATGTGCTGGACTGCAAGAAAATCTCTTCCCGAACTTATGTAATCGAGGAGAGGGAGAGAGATAGATCACTTTTTGAATTGGTCGATCTAAACCAAAATGAGTAGAAGAGGGTCTGAAGACTTACTACAGAAAAGAAGGAGTCCTTCGTCTAATGTTCTCGTGCAGCAGGTCTCGAGGTCGAAGCGAGGGAGGAGACAAGGTCTGCTGAGTGACGCACAACCCTGGTTACTGTTGTTAACGGTCGCAGAGAGCACTGGCGGCGTAGCGATGGCGTGGGGGAGGTCGACTGTTTCCGGAGATGATGGTCTGAGTACGGCTGCTGCCTGAAGACTACTGGGGTGCGGCGACGGCAGACACGTTGAAGGGAGGCTGCTCTTTGTACGTAGAAGGGAGGACTCCAAAACCCTACTTGCTACTACGCTAAAATGCTGAGCGTCTCTGCCGCATCTACCGAAGGGAGGTGAAGGAGGAAACCCAATTGGTTTGCCCTAATGGGCCCAACTGACAAGAACGGATCCAAGGCTGCCTAAGGAGGCGAGTGGGCCGGCTGCTAAGGCTTGTCCTTGGCCTTATCAATTGGTGTCATGGGCTTGTCATGACTTGTCTTGATAGCCCAAATGGTCTACTACTTGTAAGGTTACAATATATATAAAAAAAATGTGGTAAAATATATTTTATGTGAATATAAATATCACATAAAATAATAAAAGTTGTGTTCGTTCATGATATAAAGTATCATGTCGAAAGATTAAATCGGTCGACATCCGGTTTGACTCGGAAATATACGGAAATAAAATTTTCGGATATTACAACATCTTCAACATCTATGATGTAGAAGAATCAAGAGAATTGGTGAGCTCTATCCTTATTAATGACCCTCTTGAAAGAGTTATTAGTTTTAGCTTAATGGAGGAAGGTATAGATGCTTCTTGTGATGCAGTTATACGGAGCTTAAAGGCACTGGAAGAAGATCCAGGAGCTAAGAAGAATGCAAAGCCGCGTCTTATTCGATGGATTCTCTTGCTTCAAGAATTTGACCTAGAGATTCGTGATAAGAAGGGATCCGAAAATTCTGTTGTGGATCACCTCAGCCGGCTACCTCCCTCTTCACGCTAAAAGGACGACCCACCCATAAACGATTCATTCCCCGATGAGCACTTGCATTTGCTCGAACGTTTGATAGACTTCTTTACCTCACCCCATGATGAAGGTGAAGTATGGGGTGAGGATACCTTCCAACATGTTTAGGGATGTTGTACGGTCCAGCTAGCGACCTTAAATCAAGCGCTTCTTGGGAGGCAATCCAAGGTATTGCATTCTTTTCCCTTTTTCTAGTTTAGCTTTAGATAGTTTGCTTTTGTTTTGTTTTTGGTGTCCTAGACAAAAACCATGTACTTTCTAAGGAAGGATTACAACTCAGAAGCAACACTGGAAGGACAGAAGTTCGAGAAATTAAGAAGACGGAGTTTGACTAAGACACATCTCGGTTTCTGTCACAGCACCTCGACCGAGATGATTCTTGAGCAACTGAGGCGACTAGGGCTGACAATCCAGTCAGCCACCTCCGTCCGGTCGGGACCTCCTCGACCGAGGTGATAGCAGAATCTGTGAGGGGTATAATAGGGGAAAGAATTTCTCTCTCTTCCCTCCCAGATTTTCCTTTCGACCGCGGCGCCCTCCTCACCTCGATCTCTCGTTTTTCACTCGTTTTCCACGATTTTTGCTTCGATCTCGCAAGGAAAAGCAAGAGGATCAGAATGCAAGCGAGAAACTGTAACAAAAACGCCTCGAATCTGCGTAATTTAGGTAAACCGTTTGAAAACCCTAACTTTTCTATTTTCACTGATTTCAGTAGGATTTGGCTTTGGTTGCCATCCATTGTTGTTGGAAAAGGTATAAGTACCCCATAGGAACAATTGGTAGTGATTTTGGGGGAAAAGAACTGAAAGTCAGAGAGTTGAATCGAACAGCGTTTTTGGCTCGATCAAGTCGAACTGTGCCTCGGCCGAGGTGTTCTTGAGTCTGTCAGACCAACCGAGGTGTCCTTGTCAGCAGTTATGAGTTCCAAATCTGATCGCCAGCTTGTCTTGAGGGATGCTCCCAATGGTTCCTCACATTCTTCTGCTTCCCGACCTTCAATTCCGGTGATCCATGAGCGTCACCAAGCAGACTTCGACCGTATATGCACGCACCCTGTCATTTCGCCACGCTTCTTAGATGTTCCGGCCTTCGAGTGCCTCCACGTGGTGGAGGACTTGAAGAAGATGATTTCCATGGTTGGGCTGGAGAGTTTTATGGAGATCAGAGCTCCAGCCTACCTTGAGCCGACACTAGAGTTTGTGAGTTCTGTTACTCACTAGCCTGAGAGGAAGAGCATCAAGTACCGGTTGCTGAACCGGAACTACATTGTCCCTATGGACCAGTTCAGAGATATTTTTGGCTTCCCGACTCCTATAGTTCCCGACTTTCCTTCTCGAGCCGTGGCTCGACAGTTCTGGGGGCATATTGCCCATGTAGTAGAGCATGCAGACAGATAGAGACTGGAGACTCCAGGGAGCACATCATCTTCCATTTGGCTTTCCGTCTCGCCCACTGCATTTTCAGTGAGAACCTTATGGCGCGTACTGAGATGCCCCAAAAGATTAGATAGGGAGAGCTTGTGAGTCTCTTCTACATGGTTACTAGAGGGGTGCCTGACTTTGGGGCCATGTTAGCAGAGGATCTGCATCGGATCAAGGCCAAGGCGAAGGGAGATATCTGTTGTGGAGGATTGGTGACTCATATCGCTACAATCATGGATCTTGACTTGAGTGCTTGTACGTTGGTGGCGGCTGCAAAGCCGTTCGGACTTCAGGAGATGATTACGAGGAGGATTTTGGTTCCTCGTGGCCTCACCACACCGTACGTAGCGATGCCTTGGGAGCAGACTGCCCCTCAGGGTATTCCATGGTTAGATCAGTTTACTGTCTTCGATCCACAGTACTAGTCTACAGCGTGGTTTCCATACATCTAGGATGCTCGAGATGTTGACGTTGCTACTGAGGAGCGAGAGGATAATGATGGCGGTGCTACCATGGAGACAGGTACAGATACAGCCGGCCCTAGTGTGCCAGTCGTCGATTTAGACGACGAGGCGACAAAGGAGGAGGCTGCTGCAGCACCATCACGTCTTGCTAGGCGTAGAGTCCGCAGACAGAGAGATCTCGTAGCTCACCGACGGATTGATGAGCTGACGGACCAAATGATCGACTCTTACGCCGCCTTGTCAGTGGAGATGATGGAGCTGAGGGAGAGCCAACACTACCAGCGGCGGATGATGGAGATCCAGTTCTAGCATACTATGGGTTATCCGTTCGACCCATCTTAGCATCCCTTCATCCCATATCCCCACCACCACCAGCGGATCAGGACTAGAGCTTGCATGGATTTTCTTTTCTTATTTATTACGCAGCTCAACATGTCCGGTGAGTTCTCCTGTTTTTAGACTAATTTTTGACTCATTGGGACAATGTGTCCCAAGTATGGGGTATTTATGTGTATTATTCGACACTATGTATGCATGTATGACTCGACTTGTTATTTATGATCTTTATTTATGCTCTATGTGCTTATCTGAGATTACATGCATGCATACAAGTTATTTGATTGAAAAAAACGTCAAAAACTGGTTAAGAAAAAAAAATTTAATGACCTCGACCGGGATGATTCTGGCGAAACGAGGTCAAGTACCTCGTTTGACTAAGAACACCTAGACCGAGGCGGTTTAACTGAGAGAGTTTTCGAAACGATTTTTGTGCTTCTTTTCTCTTAATGTGACCTTAGTGATGGTTTTGTTTGTAGATTGGTTTTGAAATCTTTATATTTTTGAAAGGTTTTATGATATATTTAAGTTGCAAAATGCTTTGTTTGAAGTTTTGGCATGTTTGATACTTTGTTTTTATCCAAATTATGTTGAATTTGAAGGTTGACACCACATGATGAGTTCTCTCACTTTCTTCCTGGGATGATTGAGGCAATTCATTCTCTTCTCTTCTTCTTCTTGATCATACTTAACCCATCATATACATATTTGCCTCCATTTACCTATCCGGGAATTTGGAAGCAAGCAAGTGAAAAGCAAGTGAAAGTGAAGTTGAGACGTTGGCTGAAAGTTTTAGAAAGAAACAAATAGGCTTGGGGAAGTCAATCATGATGATGAGTAACTCGGCATCATTCACATAGCCGGGTGTTTGTGTCTTACCAAAGTCGGATTGAGCGATATTCCTAACGAGTCATGGTATGTGCATCAAGGGTTTGAGGCATCTCGAGAAATTGATGATTGCTGATCTCCTAGGCTTCGGTTATTGTGTACCTCTGTCCATGCATCCCAAAAAAGTAAAAGTAAATAAGCAAAGCTTATTGGTGGAAGATGTTGAAGTTCAAAGGAAGTAAAGTAAGATCTCTTTTCCCGGATTCTTGCACCACATTCCCTATATACATCCCACCCTCACACGTTTCTTGACCTATTTCGGAAGCCCTTGAGACCTCAAGCTTGTTGATTGACTTGGTGGTTTAAACTGGATTATACATAATTAATTTCGATAATTATGATTTATTATGCATTCTATGATTTTATGCAAAGATGAACAACTTTCTTATATTTATAAAATGTTTGATCATATCTTGATTTTAATTGCCATGAAGCATTCTCTTAGAGTGATCTATGAATGGAGCACACCACCAAAAATGTTTTAAAATACTTTTTATTGATTATTATGACTTATAATTCATTCTATCTTGTACTTAAGATTTGTAACTTGCTTGGGGACAAGAAAGGGACAAGTAGGTATTTTGATAGCATGTATTATAATCTATATTTTGGGACTTGTTTAGACGCTTTTTCTTCAATAAATTGCATATATGGATGTATATTATATGATTATATTGTTGTTTCATCTACCTTTACGGGAATCGAGGTCTACACCAAGTTTCGTTGTAATCATAGGTAAAATGGCACATTTTGGATCGAAATGGAGCTAAGGAACTAAGGAGTCATAGGAGCTACATTTTGGAGCACAAAAGAGAACTCATGAAGCAAGGAATCTATGAAGAAGATTTTCTTTGGACCAGATTTGAGAGATTTCACACTCACCTGAGATTCACCTCGGTCAGCTACAATGTCACCTCGCCCGAGGTGATCTTGAGGAGCGCCCTGACCGAGGCGAACACCCTGGCGCCGGCGAGATCATATCTTTTGGCTGAGATCTTTTATTTTTAGAAGGAAGATATCTTATATTTTTAGGCTGGATTTCTGGAAGGAAGATAATATATTTGGGAGATCTATTTTAGAGATATGGATATATTTTATAGGAAATTATCTTTTTAAGATATTATTATCTTTGGAAGATAATTCTCCTATATAAAGGGTTGAATTTTCCACAAATCAAGAATCTTTTGGATCATTGAAGAAGCTATAGTTAGGAGATTTTCTGGAAGTTTTGAAGGAAGCTTTGAAGATTGAAGGAACGAAGATTCCTAGTTTGAGATAGCTTTCGAAGGAGTTTGTAAGATTTTCTTAGATTCCTTTTGGTTCATTGTCTTGTGTGATTTATGATTGTGGAACGCTGATTTGTGAACTATTTGATTCAGTTATTGAAGCCTTGTTCTTAAGGTTTTTGTGTTCAAATATTCATTCATTTCCCTTATATTCGATTATTGTTATAATGATGATGAGTGGCTAAATTCTTTGTGTGATTCTAGGGTGATTGGTTGAAAGTTGTGGGAAAGACGATGATAGAATGATCTTAATCCCAGTAGGACTCTGAAATCTCGAGTCTTTAATCCTTAATCCTAGAGTACCTCGCTTAGTCGATAACATCTCGGCCGGGGTGGAACTTGACTGAGCGAAGTGACCTTTTATGATCCGAACTGAGAGTTAAGAGTTCTAGTTTGCCAAATCCTATTCTTATTACACCTTTCCTGGTTCAATGCAAACTTAGGATGAGACTTATCCGGTGATTCCTTTGTTTGTTTACCTCAGATCATAAGTGTAGGTAATAAAGGTTTATCCTTTATTGGGGTTTGAGTGTGCCTTCATCCCATCTTTGTGTGTTAGCCTAAGACTTACCCGGTAAAGGTTGATTCTATTCCCTTAGGTGGTGTGTTGGTTTGAGATTATAATTCCTTTCCTTAGTACCTTGAGACTTACCCGGTAATAGGAGCTTTGGTTTGGGATAACGAGTAGTGAGACTTACCCGGTAATCTATTCCACTTTAGATACACCTTCCCTTTGCAAAATCTCAGCTTTGTCCGCTTATCTTTAGATCTTGAGTTGGAACCACAATTAGATGGTTTAATCCCTAGAATTTGCATTATTCCCTTATTTGACCTTATTATCATCTTTGATTACTTTAATTGCTTTTGTGGTTATTAGTTGCATTGACAACCTATACTTGCTTAGTTTCACCTAAGTCCATGAGATCGACACCCCGGAATTCTTGCTTTTACTATAACTGATCCGTACACTGCGGGTTCGCATCCTTGTTTTAAGCATATTTCTTGGGATATAAATTAAAAGCTTGCACACACCATTTGGAGCGAACAACAGATCCTAAAATGTATGCACCTCAACATCCAAATTCAAAACCCACTAACAGCGACATCACCGTTCTAAACTTAGAAAGAAATATCGATCAACCTACTTCATGTAAACTTATGGGCACAACCACTCCCCTACCTTCAAGTAAATATACATTGCAACAGAAGAAGCAAAATGATGGCTTACTTCGGCTGCACTAGGGAGGACAGACTTTGCCGGCGAATGTAGTCCGTGACGCCGGAAACCGGAGAGCACAGAAGGGGGCCCGACTCTCGATTTTGACCCAAACAGGAGGAGCTTCCTTGATTTCGGCAGCCACTGCAGGCGGCTTAGGAGAGAGGTTACTCGTCCTTGCTGATGTGCCGAAGGTAGTGGTCCAGGGGGTCTTTTGCTCGTCATCCACCGCTACTGCTGAGTGAGAGAAGGATGTTGCGGCTCCATTGTGAAGATAAAGAGACAAGGTAAGGAGGGTAATGAGAGCTTACTACGTGCTGCTTAAAGAAGTGGTCCATCGGCCAAGGAGTAGAGCCTGCTCATCGACTCTGAAGGTTCGTTGCACAAGAAGGAAAGAGTCTAGCGACTACTGCTCGTCCGATACACGACTGCGAAGGATTGAGGCTCGTCAAGATTGTTTGTCTGCGATAGAGGCGGTTCCGGTTCTTGATCACGGGGGAGAGTACGAGTCAGTCCGACTTGAGACTTTGGCGAAGCCTGCTGGTTGCACGCAACAACAAATGAGATCAGATCTGGCTTGGGGAGAGTGGTTGTAGAAGAGAACAACACGACGTTGACTTCCGACTTGCAGAGGAGGCCATGGCTTCTAGGCTGTTGCGTGTAGAGACAGGCCGTCAACGATGTCTTCCCTCAATGGGAAGTGCTAGATCTGGTTGCGGAAAAGCCGGTGTGTAGAGGGGAACGTTCTCTGTGTTTAAGGGAAGGATATATGTGAAAATAGGAGAGAGAGAATTAAGCAGACGTACGTTAGAAAGAGCAAGAAGATGAGGGGTTAGGATCAGTTCACGTGAAAGGCAGCTAAAGAAAGAATAATGGCCCACCTGTTATGGTGTTATAATTTGATGGGCCTAGCTTGTCTGCACTTTAAATCAACCCATCTAAGCTGTTCTAATGGGCCCATATGGCTTGGCTTGATCGGCTCGGATGACTAGTATTGACGACCCATGTCTTAACATGTTTTAAGCAAGACAATGGTTTGATACGTGTATTTTATGTGAGAAATATTTTCACATAAAATTATAAAATAAATTTGTTTAACTCATGATATTAGGTATCTTGTAAAAAGATAAGTCGGTCGAAGTCTAGTTTGGCTCGGAAATACGGAATGAAATTTATCGGGTATTACAGTGAATGATGTTGAGTACTCATCCTCATGACTAATGTCCCCAAACCTATCGTTTTCTAACGTTTCTCCACTTTCAACATCAACTTTCACTTGCTTTTCCACTTTCTTGCTTCCAAATTCCCGGATAGGTAAAGGAGGTAAATTTATATATGAACGAGGGGCTAAAAGCATGATCAAGAAGAGGAAGTAAAAAATATGAATTGCCTTAATCATTCCAATAAGAATGCGAGCAAACATATAACGCTGTTTCAACTTTCAAATTCAACATGATTTGAATAAAACAACTTAGTAAGCATGCTCAAATTTTAAAAAAATCAATCATACCTTAATTATATCATAAATTATTTCAAATACATAAAGATCATAAAAACTATTCAGCAAACAATTATCATCATTGGGATCATATCCAATTTTGAAACACCAAATTTTCTGAAATTTCACGTTTTTAAAACCCATCTTGGTCGAGATGCCTACGGACAACCGAGATGCTATACCAAGGTAAGCTCCTATTGTGGTCATCTCGTTTGGCCCTAAGCATTTCGGTCGAGATGCGTACGGACAACCGAGATGCGCATGGACAACCGAGATGCTAAAAATGGACGTGGAAACGTTCGGTCGATCTGATCTAGTTAGATCGAATCATCCACGAAGTGGAGTAGATAGAGTTGACCCTTTCAAAAGGATCCTCGAGTATGAAGGCTTGGATCAAAGGCTAGATCTAAGATAAAACTTTAGGAGGGTGGATGAAGAGGTGATGCCCAAACCAAGTAAAAGGATTTTCCTTCACAATAATTGGATTAAACTTAGACATGATTTACAATGATCCAAGCATCCCCTTATATAGTTGATGGAGGCCATACAAAGAGTCAGAACATAAATGACGGAATTTAAAGCCGGAACTAAAGTTCCGAAAATGAAAAGCCTAAAATATGAAAAGTCGGAATTTAAGTCACGGGATTAAGTTTCAAAATTAAAGTTCCGAATATAAAAAGTCTATTATTAAATAGCCGATATATTTAATAGTTCTTCAAAATGGTGTCGGATCCTTCTAGCCGGAAACACGGATGCCATTGCCATCCGGGGACGTATCAAGACTTCTTTCCTTCTTACTTTCTCTCTTCCTTCTTCTCCTGTTACTATTCATCTCCTCTTCCTTGCCTCTCCCTTCCTCTCAACTTTCAATCCGACTTCATACCGTGGATTCCAGTATAGACACTCTCTAGGAAGCGTAGTTTGTACAACCGCGAGCAGGAAACATTTTCCCATTGTGCAAAACCGCAAGGAACTTATCTCATCCTTGTGAACATTAAAGGGTGATGATCTGATTTTATTACGTCTTTATTCCTTCAATTTTGATACTCATCATGTTTGATGTATTTAACATCTACAAGGACGACATGCAACTTACAGGATCTTGGGAGATTGGGGTCGTTCTACACACTTTCGAGGATCACGACAGTCTTTATGGACTTCTCCTGCGGCCGTGTCTGAACTCTCTCGCATTCGCGCCTTGTCACTTGTCACCGCGGCCGTGCCGACATTGCTTCCCCGCAATCGCGCCTTCATTCCTCAACGGTTGCAGAATCACTCCAGTAGGTTCTTAAGCTCGAGGTTTCTGCTTAAGGATTTGCTAGGTATATGATCTAACATTTCTAGTTACCCTATGAGTATTTTATGAGCATGTGGGGGTGTAGACTATAGTTATGCTAGATATATGATCTTGTGAGGATCATTGAGACTAGAAGTTAGAAACTTCTAGCAGTTGGATGGTTTATGATATGCGTACCTTGTATGATCAAGCATAAAGTGTATTCCTACAGGATCTGAGCGTGGTTGATGTTCGCCACTTAGCGTGCGTGCAAATAAGTCTTAAATTTATAAAACTAGAAATCAAGCAAGCGAACCCGCAGTGTACGGATCGACGTAGTTAAGCAAGAATTCCAGAGTATCGAACACAGGGATTTGAGGGGAACAAATTCAGTTTGTAAATTGTCAAGCAAGTAAATGTATGAGCTTTGCAAATATTGGGAAAACAGCAACACTAAAGATCCAGGTGTCTAATTGTGGCAATCGATTCAAGATATACTATAGATATAAGGACAGAGTCAAGAGTTGTAAAGGTATACTAAGGTAAAGCAATGTACGGTGAAGTTCCAAGGCTTTATATGGCTTATCTAAAGACACTCTCTATAAAGGTTGCTGATGCTTCAGTATAGAAAGGATTTAAAGACAAGAATTAATCTCAAATACCCAAACTTGTAACCCAAGGATCAAGACTAACTAAACCGATTAAGATTGTGACACTCGAAATCAAAGTAGAGGTTGTTGAGGCTTCACTACTACCTAGAAAAGGGCACGTCGAGACTAGATTAAAGCTAATCTTTAACCTTGGATCAAAGTAAAAGCAAAGTTCGTAAACTGGTACAAATTACGGGTGGATCTTGAGATTTCACGGCCGTGGAACTCAAGAACACACCGTGATTTTGGTTCGTCGGCGAATCTCTCTAACTCTCAGGGTCCAATTAAATTACGATCGATCTATCATCATCTAAGCCACAACTATCAACCCTTCACCTTAGAATTGCTAAAGGGTTTTAGCCAATAACAGTCATTATGATATCAAATTCAAGATTAAGAAGAATGAAAGATGAAAAACCTTCGAAAGCCTTCAATAAACTTCAAATCAATCTCAAATCCACAAACAAGAATGATAATGTATATCAGATTTGGAACAAACACAAATCAATAACTATCCTTGATAAGAATGAAGAACGGGATGTCAATCCGTCTTCTAATCAAACCTAGGATCAAAGGCGCAACTTCCGCCACAAAAAATTTCCAAATCTTCAAGCCTTCATAAATCTCCGTTGCAAAAAAAATGCAATTCTCCGCACGTCCAATGAAACCCTAGACTCGTGCAAGTGAGCGTAAGCGAAGGTGCCAATTCTCCCTCCTTCAGCCTTTTTATAAGGAAGGATAAAATAACCGTCCGGCCCATATACGTAAATGATATGTCAATATTTTATTCGTCAAAAGATTGCCTAAATCACGGTTTCATGGAGTTCCACGGCCGTGGTTTAAAGCGTGGAATTGGATTACGGTTCTTCACACTTTCCACGACCGTACTTTATACCGTGTAACTCTCTGGATTGTTCCACGTTCATGTTGCCAAGATCCACGGCCATGGTTTAGAGCGTGGATTCCCTTACGGCCGTATTTTAGGGCGTGGAGATGGAAAGTGCTTGTGATTTCCCTTGTTTCGTGCCATTCGTCATCCTAGCATCTTCCTTGACTTCTTTGATGTGTCCTCAATCCTTGAATGTGCTCAAATCATCTCTTTTCTCTCTCAATTGGTTCGGTCTTAGCTCTTATTCACCTACAATCAACACAAAGCTTATGTAGACCT
This sequence comes from Fagopyrum homotropicum, assembly GCA_033239125.1. Lineage (NCBI taxonomy): Eukaryota > Viridiplantae > Streptophyta > Magnoliopsida > Caryophyllales > Polygonaceae > Fagopyrum > Fagopyrum homotropicum. Next base: position 24,948,533 of record BSWB01000006.1, read on the forward strand.
CTATATCGACAATATAAACAAACTAGCTAACAATTACTTCAATGCCTTTTAAATGAACACTATAATGAATGAAAAACATCTAGAAAACGTGCCTAAAATATCACAATATTTCATGCTAACAAAATACCCCATACTTGCCACTTGCTTGTCCTCAAGCAAGGTCTTTTAAAAGCTTAGAACATAAGTTAGGATGAAATATGTATGCAAACTCAAAAACAACTTCCTTTAAGTGAATGTGCTTCTAATCCATAGATCATTCTCATACCTTGCTTCATTCATTCTTGAAAACTTTCATATACGTAACTAAAGAATGTAGAGGAAAGAAACATCATGAATTAATTAGACTTCATTGTAAACATCATAACCTTCAAGCATTATCAAAATCAAGCATAAGAAACTTCAATTTAGATCACTAAGTCAAATAACATTCTTTTGATCTTAAGGACTTTCAAAGAAGGTCTAGAATGCGGAAAGGGAGGGAAGACTTATAGGGAATGTGGTGCATGAATCTGGGAAAGTGAACAACTAACTCTTTTCTTTTTACTTTGAATTGCAACACCATCAACTTTGAGCTTTGCTCTCTTCTTTTCACATCATTTTTCGACTTTACTTTTGGAGTTATGGATAGAGGTGCACAAAAACCAAAGCCTAGGAGATTGGCGCTTCTCAATTTCGAGATGCCTCAAACCCTTGATGCACATACCATAATCCGATAGGAATATCGCTCAATCCGACTTTGGCAAGACACAAACACCCGGCTATGTGAATGGTGCCGAGTTACTCATCTCATGATTGACTTCCCCAAACCTATTATTTCTATTCTTTGAATGCAAAATTTTGCTTTGATGGCCCTCCCACATCAAACATGCCAAAAACTTAACTCATCCAAATTCCCGGATAGGTAAGGGAAGCAATAATTTTCAATGAGGGGATAAGTGAACAAAGAAGGAAGGAAGAAAGGTCGAATTGCCTTAATCATTTCATAAAGAAGTATAGGAACTTATCATGTGATTTCAACTTCAATTTCTCAATATGATTTAGGTAAAACTCTTCACATTATGAAACTTGCAATAAAGGATAATCAACACATTCAATTCCTTTTCAATTCATTATTCGTTTAGGTATACAATTGTCATCAAAAACTCAATTCACAAGTAGTGATTATCATGGAAATCATCTCAATTCTTAGAAGCACAAGATTTGCAACAAATTTCAATTTTTATGGGTTTTTCAAAAGCTTTTTCATGCATTGCGAATATGAAACGTTTGACAATGGAATGAAACATGCAAAGTGTTCTCAATCAAGGCAAACAAAGTGAATAGAGTTATTACAAACGATAGTCACACCCCACCCCATACTTAAGACAAACATTGTACCTAATGTTCAAAAAGAAATAAAGAAAAGAAAGAAAGAAAATGAACTCACAAGACGGTGGTGGAGCGGCTAATGCGGTAGATCATCATCATCCTCACTGGGGTACCGGTGGTGGTAGAAACGGGAAGAAGCCGGGGTCGTAATTCCGCCCAAACTGTTGGCGGTAGATGTCTCTCATCATCCGGTCATGTGCATCGGCTCGTGCATCCCTAACATCCGCGCGGATCTCCAGATCTCCTACTCTCCTTGAGAGGTCGGTAGCTCATCCTGGCAGCTGCTCGTACCATCCCGGTGCCTGGCTGTACCAAGCTGGTGCATCTGATGGTGCTGGTGCAGGTGGTGGGTGTGCATGCCAAGTCGGTGGAGCTCCCATCCACTCCGGCTGCGTGCTATACCAATCGGGAGGAGTCGTCATCCATGTCGGCCTTTCACTCACGCTGGCCGGTGAGAGGAAGAGCCGGAAGGTCTAGTGAGGCAAGGAGAATGTTGAGGAAGGTCGGGAAATGTGTCCGGCTGATCCGGAAAACTGCCAAAGTCGTGCTCCTCACCTCCTCCCTCAAAATCGTCATCTCCTCTCATCCCCTCCTCATCTGCAGCTGCCATCTCTGGGGGAACGTACGGAGGTGCTACCAATCTATTCGCATGCATAGCAACGAATGTCTCCTTCCAGTTATGGCGTCCAGGCATAATGGATTACCCGGGAAGCCATGATACACCTCTACCTCCTCTATCCTCCCAAGGCATGACAACGGTAGGTGGACCTCTATGCCTAGGGAAAATCAAGCCTCTAGTCATGAGACTCTGAAGTCCTAATGGTCTAGCTGCTATCCTAGTGCAGGCGGAGAAGTCTACTCCTAACTGTCTAGCGATGTGGGTAACCATCCCACCATACCCGATATTGCCGGCCCTCTTGTTCTTTAGCTTACTCATGGTAGAAGCTAAGAGGGTGGCACAATCAGCATGCCTCCCATGCAGCATCGAATATAGCAAAAATAGCTCATCAGTCTTGATCTTCTGAGGAGTCTCTGTCCTAGGGAAGAGACACTCAGAAAGTACTCGGTGAACAATCTTCAAGGCTAAGTGATAAATCAACTTAGCCTTGGTATCAGCAGGTTGCCAGCGGTCCTCGCTAGCATAAATCATAGCAATCTGCTCCCAAAAATCTTTGGCATATACGCCACTAGGAAAGCGACCATTAAAGCTCTCTTGGAACCCAAAGAAGGTTCCGAACTCAACAATCGAGAACTCATAGTTCTCCTCCATCAGCCTGAACAAAACTGTACGATCTACATGACTATGCTCAAAAGAGATCACAAACTCTCTAGTGATCTCCTCATAAGCATCTTTTCGAATGGCGGAGAAGATGATCAAACCAGCTCTATCTAGTAACCAAGTAATATCATTAACCACATTTAGTGGCTCTAAGTCCTCAAGCAGCAAATATCGAGGTCCTATGACCGCTCTCTTCTTGATTCTTTCTAAGGCGTCGAGGTAATCCTTATGGATTGTGGGAATTCTAGGTGGTGGGGGTGATGGTGATGATGGTGGTTCACTAGGGGGTGCCTGAGAGGAGGAGGAACCATTACCCTTCCTTTTCTTACTCCTAGTAGACATTCTCCTAACAAAATCCATATTTTGTTCAAAACCACGGTCTGTTCTTGACTTTCCACGGCCGTGGAATACCCAATGACCGTGATTCGACTCGAAAATTCTCAAAAATCACTCAATCAACACCACAATCAGCAGATAGCAGCCCTACACTAATTTCAATCCAGTTCCAATCAGTTCTCCTAATATTTCTTGCAAAAACTGAATCGAATCGACAAAGTGAAAGAAGAGAAGAAAAACCTAGGTTTTGGATTTTAAAATCCAAATTCCGTCTTCTCTGGCGATTGTTCACTCGAATTGTTGCTTGGATCTTGTAGGTGGTTGAATTTGCTTCACTTTTGGTGAAAAAATCGTTCGAAACGATTAATGGACGGAGATTTGAGAGAGGGGAATCAAATCGGCGATTTTGGGGCATGGAATTGGGGGTTTGTGGTGTTATTTGTGAAGAGACGTGGTTTATATAGTAACCGTAAAATATTTGGAAAATTACGCTCACTCGGGGGTTTCCACGGCCGTGGAAATGTACGGAACCGTGGTTTTGGTGATTTTTCTCAGGCTTTTGCAAATTACGGTCATTGTAGATGTCACGGCCGTGGTTTTGGCCGTGGAACTCTTTGTAATGTGCCAAAGTCCAAGTTTCGTCAATTTCTTCTAACTTTTCCCTTTCTCTTCCCTCTTCCACTGTTCCTACATCCAAAAAAAACACGAACATACCGGAACGTATCGAAGGCGAAACAAAACAAAAACATCTAAACTACTCTAAACTACGAATCAAAAACAAAACGTAAGTGCAATACCTTGGGTTGCCTTCCAAGAAGCGCTTGTTTAAGGTCCGTAGCTAGACCAAATTCACACTTATTCGAGTGCGGTAGGCGTGAACTCTTCCGCTTGGAGTTCCGGTGAGTATTTCTTGAGTCATTGACCGTTCACCTTAAAGCTTCCGCCCTTTTCACTCCATACTTCAACTGCACCATGGGGAAAAACACGTTTAATTAAATATGGTCCGGTCCAACGAGATTTAAGCTTACCTGGAAAGAGGCGAAGTCTTGAATTGAAGAGGAGAACTTGATCTCCTTCCTTGAGGTCCTTTGGAATGATATGCTTATCATGACAACGCTTCGCTCTTTCTTTGTATATCTTGGCATTTTCATAGGCGTTCAAGCGGAGTTCTTCAAGCTCGTTTAGGTCTAAGAGACGTTTTTCTCCCGCTTCCTTTATGCTGAAGTTCAACCACTTTATTGCCCAATACGCCTTGTGTTCTAGCTCTACCGGCAAGTGACAAGAATTCCCATACACAAGGTTGTATGGTGTCGTTCCTATTAGAGTCTTATATACAGTCCGGTACGCCCATAATGTGTCATCTAGCTTCAAAGACCAATCCTTCCTTGTCCATGAAACCGTCTTCTCTAGGATTCCCTTAATCTCCCGGTTCGAGATCTCTACTTGTCCACTAGTTTGTGGATGATAAGGGGTGGCGATCTTGTGAGTCACCCCATACTTAGCTAATAGAGCTTAGAATCGTCGGGCAATGAATTGAGAGCCTCCATCACTAATAATAGTCCGTGGTGTCCCAAATCGTGGGAAAATGGTCTTGTTAAAGAACTTAACCACAACCATGGCATCATTAGTGGGAGAGGCAATTGCTTCAACCCATCTCGAAACATAATCTACAGCTAGAAGTATGTATTGGTTTCCACAAGATGATGGGAAAGGTCCCATAAAGTTTACTCCCCAAACGTCAAAGATCTCTACCTCTTGAATGTTGTTAAGAGGCATCTCGTTTCTCCTAGATATATTCCCTGTTCTTTGACAAGCATCGCAGCAAGAAACAAAGGTTTTCACATCTTTAAATAAAGTAGGCCAAAAGAATCCAGATTGCAATACCTTAGCGCTAGTCTTGTTCGAGCTAGCGTGTCCTCCACAAGGTAGTGAATGACAATGACGGATGACACTTTGCATCTCGTCTTCCGGCACACATCGTCGAATGATGCCGTCAGGACCTCTCTTGAAGAGTAGAGGTTCATTCCAAAAGTATTCCCGGACATACTTAAAGAACTTCTTTCTTTGTGCGTAGGATAATCCGGGTGGTAATTCCTGGCAAACCAAATAATTAACAAAATCAGCAAACCATGGTTCATTACCTTTACAAATCTTGTCGATGCACTCTTGGATAATATGTAATTGCTCGTCCGGAAAGGAGTCATCTATGGGTAGATGTCGTCTTCTAGATGTGGTAGACGACTCAAATGATCCGCAACAGAATTTTCCGAGCCCTTCTTGTCGCGGATCTTTAGATCGAATTCTTGTAGGAGAAGAATCCATCTAATTAGCCTTGGCTTCGCATCCTTCTTTGCAAGTAGATACCGGATCGCAGCATGATCCGTGTATACAATCACCTTTACACCTACAAGATAAGAGCGAAATTTGTCAAATGCATATACAATTGCTAAGAATTCTTTTTCAGTAGTGGCGTAGTTGAGTTGCGCTTCGTCTAGCGTCTTGCTAGCATAGTAGATGGCATGGGTTCGTCCTTCCTTCTTTTGCCCAAGTACAGCTCCTATAGCTACGTCACTTGCATCACACATAACCTCGAATGGAAGGTTCCAATCCGGAGGTTGAATGATCGGGGCTGAGATTAGAGCTTCCCGAATCTTATTAAACGCATCTAGGCATTCCTGCGAAAAATTAAATACTGCATCCTTCATCAATAGATTGGTAAGCGGCTTTAATATCTTAGAGAAGGCCTTTATAAAGCGTCTATAAAATCCAGCATGTCCTAGAAAGCTTCTTATCCCCTTCACTGAAGATGGAGGAGGGAGCTTTTCTATTGTCTCTATCTTAGCTTTACCTACTTCAATCCCTCTACTAGAGATCAAATATCCTAATACAATGCCTTCTTTCACCATAAATTGACACTTCTCCCAATTAAGAACTAGGTTAGTGTCTTCACACCTTTGTAACACAAGAGCAAGGTTAGAAAGACAATTATCAAAAGAGGAACCATAAACGGAGAAATCATCCATAAAAACCTCCATGATTTCCTCTATATACTCCGAGAAGATAGCCATCATGCACCTTTGAAAGGTGGCTGGGGCGTTGCAAAGCCTGAACGGCATTCTCCTATAAGCAAACGTACCCCACGGGCACGTGAATGTGGTCTTCCCTTGATCGTCCGGGTGTATCGGGATCTGAAAGAAACCACTATAAGCGTCAAGATAACAGAAATGTGAGTGTTGTGCTAACCTCTCAAGCATTTGGTCGATGAAGGGTAGTGGGAAGTGATCCTTCCTCGTCGTGTTGTTTAGCTTGCGGTAATCTATGCACATCCTCCATCCCGTCACAGTTCGTGTGGGAATGAGTTTATTGTTTTTGTTGGTGATGACCGTCATTCCTCCCTTCTTTGGAACCACCTGTACGGGACTCACCCACTTGCTATCGGAGATAGGGTAGATGATACCTGCATCAAGTAGTTTAAGAATTTCCTTCTTGACAACCTCCTTCATTGTCGGATTTAACCGCCTTTGAGGTTGTCGCGAAGTTCTAAAGTCTTCTTCCATTAGGATCTTATGCATGCATAGTGAAGGTTTGATTCCTACTAGATCCTCTATAGTATACCCTAAGGCTTTCCTATGTTTCTTAAGAATAACCATAAGCTTACTATGTGATAGCATGAATTATTGTCTATATTTTGGGGCCTGTTTAGACGTTTTATCTTCAATAATCAGCATGTTTGTATATATATTATGTGGTTATATTGTCGTTTCATCTACCTTTGCGGGAATCGAGGTCTACACCTAGTTTTGTTGTAATCGTAGGTAAAATGGCACGTTTTGCATCAAAAAGGAGCAAAAGGAGTTAAGGACTCATTGGAGCTACATTCAGGAGCTTAAGGAAGAATCCAGGAATCATGGAATTGGATTAAAGATTCACTTTGGACCAGATTTGAGATATTTCACACTCAGTTGTGATTCACCTCGGTTGACTACAGAGTCATCTTGACCGAGGTGATCCAGAGGAGCCGACTCGACCGAGGCGAACACCTGGGACGCGGCAAGAATATTTTATTCTTGGCTGAGATCTTTTATCTTTGGAAAGATGATCTTATATATTTGGGCTGGATTCCTGGAAGGAAGAAGATAAGTTAGACCATATATTTTACCTATTTTTATGGGAAGAGATCTTTCTAAGATATCTTATCTTTGGAGAGTAATTTTCCTATAAAAAGGGTTAGATTTTCCACAAATCCAGATCATGCTATACCACCGATTGTGCTTAGACATCCGCTGCAGCCATACTCTAGTTGGGAGATTTGATGAACCTTTTTGAAGGTTGAAGGAAAAAAGTCTATATCTTTTATAGCTTTTTGAAGGGTTTTTGTAAGATCATCTTAGATTCCCTTCTTTGTTGATTGTCTTGTTGGATTTTAATCCAAGGAACGCTTTTGTTTGATAATTGATTTAGTTATTGAAGCCTTTCTCTTAAGGTTTTCTTGTTCAATTATTCTCTTTCTTCCCATATATTTGATTATTTCTTTCATGATGATGAGTGGCTAATCTCTTTGTGTGATTCTAGGGTGATTGGCTGAAGGTTGTGGGAAAAACAATGATAGAATAATCTTAATCACAGTAGACCCTGAAAGCTCGAGTCTTTACCTTAACCCTAAGCATCTCGCTCAGTCGATGAACATCTCGGCCGGGGTGGAATTTGGCTGACCGAGGTGACTTATCTGATCCGAAACTGAGAGTTAAGTGTTAGAGTTTGCCAAATCCTATTCTTATTACACCTTTTCTGGTCCAATGCAAGCCTAGGATGAGACTTACCCGGTAATTCTTTTGTTTGTTTACCAAAGATTATAAGTGTAGGTAATTAAGGTTTATTCGTTATTGGGGTTTGAGTGTGCTTTCATCCCATCTTTGTGAGTTAGCCTGAGACTTACCCGGTAAAGGTTGATTCTATTCCCTTAGTTGGAGTGTTAGTTTGAGGTTATAGTTCTTTTCCTTAATTCCTTGAGACTTACCCGGTAATAGGAGTTACGGTTTGGGATTAGTGATTAGTGAGACTTACCCGGTGATCTAATCCACTTTAGTAACACCTTCCGTATGCAAAAACCTCAACTTTGTCCGCTTATCTTTAGATCTTGAGTTGGAACCACAACTAGATGCTTTAATCCCTAGAATTGCATATTTCCTTTATTGACTTTTTATCATCCTTGATTGTTTTAATTACTTTTGTGGTTAGTAATTGCTTAAGCTTACCTATTCCGACTTTGTTTGACTAAGTCCCTGTGATCGACCCTTGAAACTCCTTGCTTTTAACTACGATTGACCCGTACACTGCGGGTTCGCATCCTTGTTTTAAGCTTACATCAATGGTTATAAATTTAAAGCTTGCACACACCGTTTGGAGCGAACAAGTTTTTGGCGCCGTTGCCGGGGACTTGGTCTAGACCGAGCCGGTTGCGTTACGCTTTTGTGGCACTTGCCCCCGTGTCTACTAACCACTCTACTTGAGTGATTTTCGCAGGTTCTTTTCTTAGGTTTATGCGAAGAACCCGCGCTGGGAAGGAAATCGTTCCTTACGATCCCGAACCAGAAAAGACATATAAACGACGCTTGAGAGAAGCGAAGATGGCCAACCAACACGATCGCGATCTTGAGGCCGAATTGAAGGATGTGTTAGAACAACTACGCATCAGCAGGGAAGAACTGAGGCAGGAGAAAGAAGAAACTTGCACCAGGACTGAAGCGATCGAAGCAGATATGGCAGCCTTATGAGACCAGTATCTACTTCGACCGAGGGAAGACCCTGTTCCCGATCCTCGACCGATGCAGGATCCAGTTCCAGACCCTCGACTGAGGCAGGTCCCAGCACTTGTTGCCCCGGCCGATGTACTTCTACCTCGGATACCAGTCCGAGGCGCTCTTTTTGCAGGAATCCCGCAAACCCTAGGGAAAAAGATGGACCCCAATCAACAACTGAGGCGTCCTGGAGTTAACCTAGGAGATCCGGCGGACCATGACTACGAACTTCGACCGCAAGTTCTTTCCATGATTTGCCAATGCCAGTTTGGAGGGCTAGAGAAGGAATCTCCGCATCAACATCTGCAAAACTATGAGATCTTGATGGAGACCTTGAGACCCTTAAGAATAGAAAACAACAACTACAAGCTAAGACCTTTTTACTTTTCTTTAAAAGATAGAGCTCTTACTTGGTATCAATCTCTTCCTCCAGGAAAAATCAATACTTGGGAGGAGATGACTACGGAATTCCTGACTAAATTCTTTCCCCCCTCTAAGACCGCTGAAATGAGAGGGAAGATTAATGCATTCATTATGAAGAACAAGGAGAGCTTGTCCAAGTCATGGGAGAGGTTTAAAGACATTCTTTTTGATTGCCCACATCATGGGATTCCAAAGATAGAATTGTTGGAGATATACTTCAAGGGACTGGACGGAAGCACCCAATTCAACCTCCAACTACTATCCGCCGGTACATTTATGGACATGGCGATTGACGAACCTTAGGACTTTATAGAGAAGCAAGCTTTGCATATGGAGAAATATTCCCACCAAGGAGCTGAAGGTGGAGTTAAAAGAGTTAACTTTCAAGATGCTCTACCTAACAACAATCAACTAACGTCTTTGAAGAATGACGTGAAGCAATTGAAGGAACTCTTGGTTGCTCAAACCAAGAAGGAAGATCAAGGATCAAGGAACAACAACAATGGATACCCTAACAACAACAACGGTTCCCGGAACAACAACTACAACAACAATAGAGGATCCAACAGCAATAATTGGAGGGCGAACAACCAAAATTCGGGTAACAATCATTCTAACTCCAATTCTCACGATTCCTCTAATCCTTTCTTCTCTTCCCCTTCTTCTTCTTCTTCTACTCCATTAAAGAGCCAGGAGCAAGGATCAAGTTCGTCCCGGCCAGGAAAGAAAGATGCGGTGCTGGAGGCTATCTTGATCAAGCTTAGTGCTATGGAGACATCTATGACTTCATTTTCGAAGGCCCAAAAAGTCTTTGAAGAACAACTTGCTAGTAGGGCGAATGAAACGCCAAGAGATCCAGGGAAGCTTCCAGCAAGAACGGAAAGCAACCCTAAGGGCCAGATTATGGCCATAACGACGAGGAGTGGACTGAAGACTGCAGATCCAGTGCCTCGGTCGGTGCCAGTACCGACGAAGACCACCTCAGTCCAGGTGCAGACGAAGAACACTTCGGCCGAGATGCCAACCGAGGTGGATCCCCAGAAAGAGGAGGAGAAAATTGAAGTTTATATTCCACCTCCTGCATATAAACCACCACTTTCATTCCCCCAGTCAAGGGCCAGAGCACATCTAGACAAGCACTTTGGTAAGTTCCTTGACTTGATGAATAAACTACACATTAATATTCCTTTCCTTGATGCTATTCTAGGGATGCCCGCCTATGGGAAGTTCTTGAAAGAGATCTTATCAAGGAAGAGGAAACTGGAAGACTTTGGTGAAGTAAGGATGACATCTAAATCCTCGGAGCTTATTCAAATCATGAAGGAGAAGATGCCACCCAAGTTGAGAGATCCCGGCTCATTTTGCATTCCCATTCAAGTTGGGGATGTCACTTGTGAAGCCTTATGTGATCTAGGAGCCAGCGTGATCATCATTCCGCTGGAGCTATGTGTTAAGATCGGACTTGGAGAGCCCAAGCCGGTTAAGATAAGGTTATACATGGCGGACCGCTCCATTACCCATCCCGTGGGAATTTGGGAAGACGTTCCGTTTAAGTTAGGTAACTTCTATTTACCTATTGACTTTGTTGTACTTGATATTCCCGCAGATTATCCTGTTCATATCATTCTCGGGAGGCCATTTCTAGCAACTTCGGGTTGCAATGTGGATTGTAAGAACGCCAAGTTGAAATTCAACATTGGCGGAGATGAAGTGGAGTTCGCATTACTTGCGGCCATGAAGGGAGAGCAGCTAAGAGATGATATCTTCAACATCTATGATGAAGAAGAATCAAGAGAATTGGTGAGCTCTATCCTTACTAAAGATCCACTTGAGAAAATCATTAGTTTTAGTTTAATGGAGGAAGGTATAGATGCTTCTTGTGATGCAGATATACGGAGCTTGAAGGCACTGGAAGAAGATCCAGGAGCTAAAACTGAGAAACTAATCCAGGAGACGAAGATCTCCAGTTTCGGTTCCAGTTACAGTACCTCGACCGAGGAACTTTCTGGACCAAGCGAGGCGACTGAAGAACATCTCGGTCAACGCCTCTGCGCCTCGACCGAGGTCGAAGGCGAGATGATGTCAACTAAGATTACTGAAAATAACAAACTTCTTACTCCCTTCTCTGACATTCATCCTCAGTTGGTGGAACATTCTATCCACCAACTTTCTGATAGTAAAGGACCTTGGTATGCTTATATTGTTAATTATCTTGTTTGCCAAGAAATACCACCCGGATTGACGTACGCTCAAAGGAAGAAATTTTTCAAGGACGTACGCCATTACTACTGGGATGAACCGCTGCTATTCAAGCGCGGGCCGGATGGGATGCTTCGAAGATGCATTCCGAAAGATGAAGTTAATAGCATCAAACGGCATTGTCATTCACTCCCTTGTGGAGGACATGCTAGCGCCAACAAGACATGCGCTAAGGTATTACGTTCCGGTTTCTTTTGGCCTACATTATTCAAAGATGTACAATCGTTTGTTGTCTCTTGTGATGCATGCTAAAGAACAGGGAACTTATCTAGGAGGAACGAAATGCCACTTAATAACATTCAAGAGGTGGAAATGTTTGATGTATGGGGGATAGACTTCATGGGACCTTTCCCATCCTCCGGAGGAAATCTCTATATTCTTCTAGCGGTTGATTACGTCTCTAGATGGGTTGAAACCATGGCTTCTCCCACTAATGACGCCAAGGTGGTTGTGAAGTTGTTTAACAGGACTATCTTTCCATGTTTTGGAACTCCACGTATCATCATCAGCGATGGAGGGACGCATTTCATCAACCGGAAGTTTAAGGCACTTCTATCGAAGTATGGGGTGACCCACAAGGTAGCAACCCCTTATCACCCTCAAACTAGTGGACAGGTCGAGATCTCGAATAGAGAAATTAAAGCAATTTCGGAGAAGACCGTCTCTAGGACGAGGAAGGATTGGTCCATGAAATTGGACGACGCTCTCTAGGCCTACATGACCACATTTAAGACTCCCATTGGTACCACCCCTTATAATTTGGTATATAGGAAGTCTTGTCATTTGCCCTTTGAGTTAGAACACAAAGCATATTGGGCGATCAAATGGTTGAACTTCGACATTAAGGAAGCCGGCGAGAAGCGGCTATTGGATATCAATGAGCTGGAGGAGCTGCGTTTGAACGCTTATGAGAATGCCAAAATCGATAAGGAAAGGACGAAGAAATGGTATGACAAGCGCATCATTCCTAAGGAGCTTAAAGAAGGAGACTTAGTTCTACTCTTCAACTCCCGTCTCCGCCTCTTTCCAGGTACGTTGAAATCTAGATGGACCGGACCTTATGTTGTGAAACATGTTTTTCCTCATGGTGCAGTTGAGATATGGGGCGAAACGAGTAGAAGCTTCAAGGTCAATGGTCATAGACTTAAGAAATACAAACTGGAAGTTCCGATTGAGGAGGTTGCACCACTATACCTTGTTTGAGAGACGTCGTATGGTCCAGCTAGCGACCTTAAATCAAGCGCTTCTTGTGAGGCAACCCAAGGTATTGCTTTCTTTTCCCTTTTTCTAGTCTAGCTTAGATAGTTTGCTTTTGCTTTGCTTTATTTTGTTTTTGGCGTCCTAGACAGACAACAGGTGACATCTAAGGAAGGAATACAAACCAGGAGCACAACTGGAAGGACAGAAGTTCGAGAATTTGAGAGAACGGAGTTTGACTGAGACACATCTCGGTTGTTATCACAACACCTCAACCGAGATGATTCTTGAGCAACCAAGGCGACTAGGGTTTCTGAAGATCCACCTCGGTCCGTACCACCTCGGTCCAGTGGAGACCACCTCGACCGAGGTGACAACAGTTCCAGAAAAGGGTATAAAAGGGGGTTGAGATTTCTCTCTCCTCCTTTACCTTCTCCTCGACCGCGGCACGCCCTTCGCCTCGCTCTTCATTGTTTTCCTTCGATTTGGGCTTTGGTTGCCCCTGCATTTGCTGAGAAACAGATTAAGTACCCCATAGGAACCTGTTGTAGTGATTTTGGGGGAAAAGAACTGGATTTTTGAGGAAATCAGTCACGTAGTTTTTCGCCTCGGTCCAGTCGGCCTGTGCCTCGGCCGAGGTGTTCTACAGAGTTGTCAGGCCGACCGAGGTGGTCTGACAGGTTACAAAAAAATGAGTTCAGATAGACAGCTGGTCCTGAGGGACATATCTTCTCCTTCCCCTTCTTCTTCTTCCTCCAGACGTACTAGACCGGTGAGCCACGAGACATACCAGGTTGATTATGACCGCATAGCGGCCCGTCCAGTGATTGCACCTCCCTTCCTAGATATTTATGCATTTGATTGTCTCCATGTGGATGGAGATCTGAGACGTATGATTTCTATGGTGGGGCTACCCTGGAGTTTGTTAGCTCCTTCACCTACCTTCCCACAGAGCGTGTTGTCTAGTACCGGTTGATGAACCGGAACTTCATAGTCCCTTTAGAGTACTGGCGAGACATCTTTGGTTTCCCGGCCCCGACTGCTGTTGATTTTCCCTCCCGAGATGTAGCTAGGGAGTTCTGGGGACAGATTACTCACATAGTTGAGCACGCAGATAGATGGCGCCCTGGAGACTCCAGGGAGCGTATTATATTTCACCTAGCTTTTAGGTTAGCTCACACGATATTCAGTGAGACTCTTCTGGCGCATACTGAGACGCCCCAGAAGGTCAGACAAGGGGAGCTGTTTAGCCTATACTGCACGGTGACTGAAGGGATTCCAAACTTTGGCTTGATGCTGGCAGAGGATCTGCACAAAATCAAGGCCAAGGTAAAGGGCAACATCTGCTGCGGAGGCATTGTGACTCACATAGCGAGTAACCAGGATATGGACCTCAGCGCTTGTACCATGGTGGCGGCTGCCAAGCCGCTTGGACTTCAGGAGATTATTACTCGGAGGATACTGGTTCCCCGAGGACTTATTACGCCATATGTGGCGATGCCATGGGAGCCTACTGCACCACAGGGGATCAGATGGTCACCCCAGTTCTCAGTATATGATCCACACTATTGGCAGACTACTTGGATCCCATTTATGGAGGATGCTAGAGAGGCAACAGCTGCACCAGCTGAGGAGGATGAGGTTGAGGAGGTTGCTGATGATGATGATGATAGAGATGGTGGAGTTCCTATGGATACGGGGACTGATACTACTGGGACTAGTGCGCCGGTCATCGATTTGGATGATGACGAGACAGAGGCCGAGCCGGCTGCATCACCAGTACGCCCTGCTAGGCGTAGGGTACGCCGACAGAGAGATCCAGATGCTCACCGTCGGATTGATGATCTGACGGATCAGATGATCGATTCTTATGTTGCCCTATCGCTGGATATCCGTGAGATGCAGGAGAGACAGCACTACCAGCACATGATGGCTGAGATTCAGTTTCAGCATATCATGGGCTATCCTTTCGACCCATCTCAGTATCCGTACGTGCCACCACCACCACCACCGGATCGGGATTAATGAAAGCTTGCATGATTTTTATTTCTTTATTTATTATGCAGCTCGACTATGTCCGGTGAGTACTTTATTTCTTTAGACTTATTTTGACCCACTAGGACAGTGTGTCCCAAGTATGGGGTGTTTATGTATTATTCGACTCTTATGGATGTATGACTCAACTTTATCTGATATTTATGCTTTACTTAGCTCTATGTGCTTATCTGAGATTACATGCATGCATACATGTTATTTGATTGAGAAAAACGTCAAAAACTAGTTGAGAAAAAAAAAAAAAATTTCTGACGTCGACCGGGATGGTTCTGGCCAAACGAGGTACTTCACCTCGGTTGACTTAGAACACCTCGACCGAGGTGGTTTAACTGAGAGTTTTCGAAACGTTTTGTGCTTCTTGTCCGGATATGATCTCAGTGAAGATCTTGTTTGCTGACTGGTTTTGAAATCTTTATATGTTTGAAAGGTTTTATGATATGTTTAAGTTGCTAAATGCTTTGTTTGAAATTTTGACATGTTTAATACTTTGTTTTTATCCAAATTATGTTGAATTTGAAGGTTGACACCACATTATGAATTCTCTAACTTTCTTCCTGGAAAGACCAAGGTAATTCATTCTTCTCTCTTCTTCTTCTTGATCATGCTTAGCCCCTCATATACAGATTTGCCTCCCTTTACCTATCCGGGAATCTGGAAGCAAGCAAAGTGGTGAAAGCCAGTGAAGTACAAGTTGAGAAGTTGGCTGGAAGTGAAAGTGTTAGAAAGCAATAAATAGGTTTGGGGAAGTCAATCATGATGATGAGTAACTCGGCACCATTCACATAGCCGGGTGTTTGTGTCTTGCCAAAGTCGGATTGAGCGATATTCCTAACGAGTCATGGTATGTGCATCAAGGGTTTGATGCATCTTAAGAAATTGATGATTGCTGATTTCCTAGGCTTCGGTTATTGTGCACCTCTGTCCATGCATCCCAAAAAGTAAAGTAAAAAGAAAAAAGTGTGAAATAAGCAAAGCTTATTGGTGGAAGATGTTGAAGTTCAAGTAAAGTGAAGAAAGATCCTATTCCCGGATTCTAGCACCACATTACCTTATATACATCCCTACCCTACACGTTTCTTGACCTTTCTTTTGGGAAGCCCTTGAGACCTCGAGCTTGTTGATTGACTTAGTGGTTTAAACTGGATTATGCATGATTAATTTCGATAGTTATGATTTATTATGCATTCTATGATTTTATGCAAAGATGAACAACTTTCTTATATTCATGAAATGTTTTGACCATATTTTGATTTTAAAACTCCATGAAGTATTCTCTTAGAGTGATCTATGATTGTAGCACACCATTAAAATGTTTTTGAAAGACTTTTTCATTGATCTTTATGACTTATAATCCATTCTATCTTGTATTTTATGTGCGGAACTTGCTTGGGGACAAGCAAGGGCTAAGTATGGGGTATTTTGATAGCATGAATTATTGTCTATATTTTGGGGCATGTTTAGACGTTTTATCTTCAATAATCAGCATGTTTGTATATATATTATGTGATTATATTGTCGTTTCATCTACCTTTGCGGGAATCGAGGTCTACACCTAGTTTTGTTGTAATCGTAGGTAAAATAGCACGTTTTGCATAAAAAAGGAGCAAAAGGAGCTAAGGAGTCATTGGAGCTACATTCAGGAGCTTAAGGAAGAATCTAGGAATCATGGAATTGGATTAAAGATTCACTTTGGACCAGATTTGAGAGATTTCACACTCAGTTGTGATTCACCTCGGTTGACTACAGAGTCACCTCGACCGAGGTGATCCAGAGGAGCCGACTCGACCGAGGCGAACACCTGGGACGCGGCAAGAATATTTTATTCTTGGCTGAGATCTTTTATCTTTGGAAAGATGATCTTATATATTTGGGCTGGATTCCTGGAAGGAAGAAGATAAGTTAGACCATATATTTTACCTATTTTTATGGGAAGAGATCTTTCTAAGATATCTTATCTTTGGAGAGTAATTTTCCTATAAAAAGGGTTAGATTTTCCACAAATCCAGATCATGCTATACCACCGATTGTGCTTAGACATCCGCTGCAGCCATACTCCAGTTGGGAGATTTGATGAACCTTTTTAAAGGTTGAAGGAAGAAAGTCTATAGCTTTTATAGCTTTTTGAAGGGTTTTTGTAAGATCATCTTAGATTCCCTTCTTTGTTGATTGTCTTGTTGGATTTTAATCCAAGGAACGCTTTTGTTTGATAATTGATTCAGTTATTGAAGCCTTTCTCTTAAGGTTTTCTTGTTCAATTATTCTCTTTCTTCCCATATATTTGATTATTTCTTTCATGATGATGAGTGGCTAATCTCTTTGTGTGATTCTAGGGTGATTGGCTAAAGGTTGTGGGAAAAACAATGATAGAATAATCTTAATCACAGTAGGACCCTGAAAGCTCGAGTCTTTACCTTAAACCTAAGCATCTCGCTCAGTCGATGAACATCTCGGCCGGGGTGGAATTTGGCTGACCGAGGTGACTTATCTGATCCGAAACTGAGAGTTAAGTGTTAGAGTTTGCCAAATCCTATTCTTATTACACCTTTTCTGGTCCAATGCAAGCCTAGGATGAGACTTACCCGGTAATTCTTTTGTTTGTTTACCAAAGATCATAAGTGTAAGTAATAAAGGTTTATCCGTTATTGGGGTTTGAGTGTGCTTTCATCCCATCTTTGTGAATTAGCCTGAGACTTACCCGGTAAAGGTTGATTATATTCCCTTAGTTGGAGTGTTAGTTTGAGGTTATAGTTCTTTTCCTTAATTCCTTGAGACTTACCCGGTAATAGGAGTTACGGTTTGGGATTAGTGATTAGTGAGACTTACCCAGTGATCTAATCCACTTTAGTAACACCTTCCCTATGCAAAAACCTCAACTTTGTCCGCTTATCTTTAGATCTTGAGTTGGAACCACAACTAGACTTTAATCCCTAGAATTGCATATTTCCTTTATTGACTTTTTATCATCCTTGATTGTTTTAATTGCTTTTGTGGTTAGTAATTGCTTAAGCTTACCTATTCCGACTTTGTTTCACTAAGTCCCTGTGATCGACCCCTGGAATTCCTTGCTTTTTACTACGATTGACCCGTACACCGCGGGTTCGCATCCTTGTTTTAAGCTTACATCTAGGGTTATAAATTTAAGGCTTGCACACACCGTTTGGAGCGAACACTATGTTCATCTATACTCAAATCGGAACTAACGATTACCGGAAAGGTAGAATTAGATCCTAGAAATGCGTACCTTAGGTGTGTGGGAAGTGGCTTCAATTCCATCACTATAGGAGTCTCTAATGGTTCTTGAGGAGTGTCCAATGCTTCCTTAGAAGTTTCTAAGGGTGTAGAAGTTTCTAAGGGTGTAGAAGTTTCTAAGGGGAAGAATCAAAAGAAGTGGTGGAAAGAACGTAATTACCTTCAGATTCATCCAAAATTACGGCTCCCTTGTTTTCTCCACGGCCGTGGTTTTGCGCATGGAAATCAATTACGGTGCCTCTGTTTGCTCCACGTCCATGGTTTTGGCCGTGTAACTTACTAGAGTCCTCTGAATAGCTGATTACGGTCATGTTGGTAGAAACCACGGCCGTGGAATAGCACGACTGACCGTGGTTCCTTACGTTCTCTGACCCATCGTAGAGTTTCTCAAATTCTTCTTCACATACTTCCTTTAGCTTCTCTAAAGCTTCAATTTCCTCATTGCATTCCTCGTCTTCCCCTATATCCATAATGCTCATAGAGATAACCTTTTGCAAGGGATCTTTGATGAGAATTGAACTGACCTCCTCTCTAGATAGCTCTTCGTCATGAATGTTGAATATATCTTCGTCGAAAGCTGGTTCCTTCACCAAAGTGGAGAGAACGAACTCTACCTTTTCTTCTCCTATGTCGAAGGCGAGTCTAGCATTCTTGCAATCGACCATACAGCCGGAAGTTGCAAGAAACGGTCTTCCGAGTATGATCGGGACCGGACTATCTGCAGGAATGTCAAGCACAACAAAATCTATAGGAACATAGAACTTACCAAGCTTGATCGGGACGTCTTCAACTATGCCGACGGGACGAGTTATGGATCGATCCGCCATGTATAACGTCATCTTCACCGGTTTAGGTTCGCCTAAACCGATCTTCCTGCATAAGGCAAGCGGAATGATGCTCACGCTTTCTCCCAAATCACACAATGCATCATATGTGACATCTCCCACTCCTATGGGAATACAAAATGACCCCGGATCCTTCAGCTTTGGGGGCATATTTTCCTTCATTGTCTTGATGAGATCCAATGAATCCGAACTCATCTTGACTTCTCCAAAATCCTCTAATTTCCTCTTATTAGAGAGGATTTCCTTCAAGAACTTTCCATAAGCTGGCATACCTACAATTGCATCAATGAAAGGTATATTAATATGTAGTTTACTCATGAGTTCAATAAACTTACCGAATTGCTTGTCTAGACGCGCTCTTGCTCTAGATTGTGGGAATAGTAGGGGAGGTTTGTAAGCTGGAGGAGGAATGTAGATGTCTTCCTTCTCCTTCCCCTTCCCCTTCTCTTTCTCCTTCTCGACGGGAACTTCCACAAATTGAGGTTGCGGATCGGTGGTTGTTGCTCTGCTCCTAGTTGTGATAGCCATTACCCTTCCTTTTAGGTTATCCTCCGTCTTTCCTGGAAGTTTTCCTTGATTCCTAGGAACTTCCTCAGCATTGCTAAACATTTGGTTTTCTAAAACCTTTTGGGCTTTATCAACCTTAGTAATGTGATCATCGACCTTAATGATGTGACTCTCCAATCCTTGAAGCTTTCCCAATATCATTTCCATCATGGGATCGGGCTTCTCTTTTTCCGAAGTGCTTCCACTATTAGATGTTTGCCCCTGGCTTTTCAAAGGAATGGAAGAAGAAGAAGGTGGAGTTAGTGAATTTCCTGAATTTGGATAAGAACTACCGGAATTTTATTGGTTAGAACACCAATTGTTGTTGTTTGAACCCCTATTGTTGTTCCAATTGTTGTTCCGGTTGTTGTTGTTGATCCAATTATTCCGGTGGTTGTTCCGGTTGTTGCGGTTGGTATTCTCATTCCCGTTGTAGTTATTGTTGTTTCCTAAATAACCAACATCCTTCTCATTAGGCTTTGGAAAGCTAGCCTTTATGACTTCCTTCAACTCTTTAATCTCCGTGTTGAGAGAAAAGATTAGAGTTTGAGCGGCTTGTGTTAGCTTAGCTCCTTGCTCCACTCGATTTGCCTCCACTTTCCGATGAGAGTATTTCTCAATGACTCGGGCTTGCTTCTCAATGAAGTCCCAAGCGTCATCTTCCCTCATGTCCATGAATGCGCCACATGAAAGGGATTGGAGCTTGAATTGTGTTTCCACATCCAGCCCCTTATAGTATATCTCTAATAGCTCCAACTTGGAAATGCCATGGTGTGGGCAATTGTTCGCCACTTAGCGTGCGTGCAAATAAGCTTTAAATTTATAAAACTAGAATCAAGCAAGCGAACCCGCAGTGTACGGATCGATATAGTTAAGCAAGAATTCCAGATTATCGAACACAGGGATTTGGGGGGAACAAATTCAATTGTAAGTTATCAAGCGAGTAAATGTAAGAAGCTTTTCAAGTATTGGTAAAACAACAATCCTAAAGATCCAGGAATCCAGCTGTGGCAATCGATTCAAGATATACTAATGATATAAGGACAAAGTTGAGGTATGCAAAAGTATGCTAATGTAAGGTAATCGTACGGTGAAGTTCCAAAAACCTTATATGACTCACCTACAAGACACTCTCTATAAAGGTTATTGAGGCTTCAGTATAGAAAAGCTCTAAAGGTAAGAATTTATATCAAATACCCAAACTTGTAATCCAAGGATCAAGACTAACTAAACCGATTAAGGTTGTGACACTCACAATCGAGGTAGAGGTTGTTGAGGCTTCACTACCACCTAGAAAAGGCAAGCCAAGACTAAGTTAAAGCAAATCTTTAACTTTGGATTAAAGTAAAAGCAAGTTCGTAACTTAACACGAAATTACGGGTAGTTCTTGAGTTCCACGGCCGTGGAAGCTCAAGAACAGACCGTGGATTAGGGTTCGTCGGCGATTCTCTCTAACTCTCAGGGTCCAATCTGTTTACGATCGATCTATCATCATCTAAGCCACAACTATCAACCCTTCACCTTAGAATTGTTAAGGGTTTTTAGCCAATAACAGTCATATTGATATCAAATGCAAGGTTTAAGAGATTGAAATATGAAAACTTCCGAAAACCTTCAATAACTTTCAAACTAATCTCAAAGTCACAATCAAGAACAACAATCGTCACTAGATTCGGAATAACACAAACAAACACAAATCTTAGATAAGAAGGAAGAACGGGATGTCAATCCGTCTTCTAAATCAAACCTAAGCAAGAAGCGAAATCTCCTTGCGAACAATCGTCCGAATCTTCGATCTTCCGTCAATCCGGAAATCCCGATGACAAAGCGTAAATCTTTCAAACACAATCTCCGCCAAATGCGAAATTAGGGCAATTCCAAGCGCAAGCGTAAGATGCGTCTATGCGTAAGCGAAGGTGACGGAATCTCTCTTCGTCCGTCCTTTTATAGTGTAAGATAAAATATCGGCCCGACCCAATTGCGTAAGAGATCGTGGCTTAAAGTATGGCGAAAAAGATCGCCAAGATCACGGTCGTGGAAGAGTTCCACAGCCGTAATTTAGAGCGTGGAAATCAACACGGTTTGAACCAACTTCTCCACGGCCGTAGAAGTCACTGGAATGAACCACGCTTCCCTTGCCATGGTTCCACGGCCGTGGACTTGAACGTGGAAAGTAGTACGGCCGTGGACTTGAACGTGGAAAGTAGTACGGCCGTATTTTAGAGCGTGGTTTAGGGCAAGAACGTGATTCTTCCTTAGCCTCGTGCATCCTTCAAGTTGACACTCCCTTAGCTCCTAGGAATGTCCTCAACCAATGGACATTGCTCAATCAACTCCATCCTTGCTCAATTCCGTTCGGAAATAGCTCTCAATTACTTATAATCAACATAAAGCTTGTGTAGGTCTCTATATCGACATTATAGACAAACTAGCTCACAAATGCATCAATGCTCAATCGATGACTATCAATATGAATCAAATACACTTAGAAAACGTGCCTAAAATATCACAATATTTCATGCTAACAAATAACCCCATACTTGCCACTTGCTTGTCCCTAAGCAAGGTCTTTGAAAAGCTTTAAAACAAGAGTTAGGATGAAATATGTGTACCTTCTCAAAGCAATACTTCTTTTGGATGAATGTGCCTTCTAACAAATAGATCATTCTCAAATCTTGCTTCAATCATTTATAAGACTTTCATACACTTAATCAAAGAGTAAAGAGTAAAGAAAACTCATGAATCAATCAAACTTCCATACAAACATCATAACCTTCAAACATTATCAAAATCAATCATAAGAAACTTCAATTTAGATCACCAAGTCATATAACATTCTTTTGATCTTAAGGACTTTCAAAGAAAAGGGTCTAGAATGTGGAAAGGGAAGGAAAACTTTAAGGAATGTGGTGCATGAATCTGGGAAAGTGGATAACTACTCTTTCTTCTTCTCTTGCGGTTTCCGCGACACCTTCAACTTAGAGCTTCGCTCTCTTCTTTTCATTTTTCGACTTTACTTTTGGAGTTATGGATAGAGGTGCACAAAAACCGAAGCCTAGGAGATTGGCGTTTCTCAATTTTTATGAGATGCCTCAAACCCTTAGCGCACATACCATAATCCGCTAGGAATATCGCTCAATCCGACTTTGGCAAGACACAAACACCCGGCTATGTGAATGGTGCCGAGTTACTCATCATCATGATTGACTTCCCCAAACCAACAATTTCTTTCTATTCCTTTGAATGCAAAGTATTGCTTTCATGGCCCTCCCACATCATACATGCCTTTTTCATTCAACTCCTCCAAATTCCCGGATAGGTAAAGGAGGTCAATATTTCAATGAGGGGCTAAATGATCAAAGAAAGAAGAAAGAAAAATCGAATCGCCTTAATCATCTCAACAAGAAGCATAAGAACTTATAGTGTGATTTCAACTTCGATCAATTCCTCAACATGATTTAAGTAACATCCATCACATTATGAAACTTGCAAAAGAGGTATAATCAACTCATTCAATTTCTTTTCAATTCACTATTTGTTTAAGCATGCAATTGTCATCAAACTCAATTCACAAGTAGCAATTATCATAGAAATCCTTTCTATCCTTAGAAGCACATAAATTTTCAAAATTTATCAATTTTTCTGGGTATTTCAAATTCTTTTTCATGCAATGCAATAATGAAACGTGTAACAATATAATGAACATGCAAGATAGTCTCAAATAGAAGCAATCAAAGTGAGTAAGAGTTATTACAACTTTTAGTCACACCCCACCCCATGCTTGGAACAAACATTGTCCCTAATGTTCAAATAGAAGAAAGGAAAGAAGAAAAGAAAGAAAAGAAAAAGAAACTCACAAAATGGCGGTGGAGCGGCTAAAACTGTCGGTCATGCAAATCATCACTGTGGTGGAGGCGGAGGCGGGAATGGAGAGAAAGTAGGATCGTAGTGCCGCCCGAACTGCTGGCGGTAGACGTCTCTCATCATATGGTCGAGGTCGTCCATGCGTCCATCTCTAGCATCGGCTCGAATCTCCAATGCTCCCACTCTCTCTGAAAGACCGGTGGCCCAATCTGGCATCTGCTCATACCATCCCGGGGCCTGGCTGTACCACCCTGGAGCATCGGACGGTGCTGGTGCTGGTGGCGGTGGCTGCTGTGCGGACCATGGAGGTGGAACTCCGTACCATGCAGGAGGTGTCTCCATCCAAGTAGGTCTCTCACTCACGCTGGCGCGGCGAGAAGATGAACCTGAAGCTCTGGCTGGACGTGGAGAACATCTAGGCACATCAGAAGCAATGTCCGGCTGATCCGGAAACGTGCCAAACTCCTGCTCTGCTCCTCCTCCTCCCTCAAACTGATCTCTCATCTCCTCCTCCTCAACTACGAGCGGTGGTGGGACATATGGAGGAGCTGCAATCCTATTCGCATGCATAGCTGCAAACATAGCCTTCCAATTATGGCGTCCATCCATAATGGAGTACTCCGGGAGCCACTCAATGCCCCTCCCCGTCCTGCTCTCCCAAGGCATAGCTGCGTAAGGCGGACCTCTATGGGTAGGGAAGATAAGGCCTCTAGTCATGAAGGCCTGGAGTCCTAGGGGTACAGCTGGTATGCGTGTACATGTAGAAAAATCAACCCCCAATATCCTAGCAAGGTGGGTGACTATCCCACCATAACCAATGTTGCCCGCCCTCTTGTTCTTAAGCTTATTCATGGTAGCAGCTAAGAGGGTGGCACAGTCAGCAGGGCGCCCATACAACATAAAGTACAACAGAAAGAGCTCATCCGTCTTGATCTTCTGAGGTGTCTCCGTCTTAGGGAAGAGACACTCAGAAAGAACACGGTGAGCAATCTTCAAGGCTAAGTGATACATCAACTTAGCCTTGGTGTCAGCTGGTTGCCAGCGGTCCTCGCTGGCGTAAATCATAGCTACCTCCTCCCAAAAATCTTTGGCGTAAACGCCACTAGGAAAA
This sequence comes from Fagopyrum homotropicum, assembly GCA_033239125.1. Classification (NCBI taxonomy): domain Eukaryota; kingdom Viridiplantae; phylum Streptophyta; class Magnoliopsida; order Caryophyllales; family Polygonaceae; genus Fagopyrum; species Fagopyrum homotropicum. The sequence goes on from BSWB01000006.1 coordinate 24,972,863, forward strand.
CGACCATTGAAGGTCTCTTGGAACCCAAAGAAGGCTCCAAACTCTCGGATGGTAAAATCATAGTTTCTTTCCATAAGACGGAAAGAAACGGTCCTATCAACATGGTTGTGCTCAAACGACGTCACAACCTCTCTCGTGATCTCCTCATAAGCGTCTTCTCGGATAGCCGAGAAGACAAGAAGTCCGGCTCTATCCAAGAGCCAAGTAAGGTCATCTATGATGTTGAGAGGAGCTAAATCCTCCAAAAATAGGTACCTAGGTCTTATCACAGCCCTCTTATGGATCCTCTTGAGTGCATCGAGGTGATCCTATGAATGGTCGGTACTCTAGGACTAGGAGGTGCGGGTGATGAAGGTGATGATGGAGGTGAAGGGGAGGAAGGTTGTGGCGCTCTAGAGGATGAAGAGGAAGAGGGGTTACCCTTCCTCTTTTTGTTCTTGTCCTGCCCATTCTTCTTCTCCTTAATCCTCCTAGAAACTCTCCTAACAAAATCTATCACTGTTCAAAACCACGGTTTGTTCTTGGTGTTCCACGGCCGTGGAATTGCCAAAGACCGTGATTCGTCTCGTTCTTTCGCAAATCTCAGCAAACAACAGTCAAACTCAGCAATCAGGCAGCCCTAGTCTAATTCCTTCAAATTTCAATCAGTTCTCCTATAATTTCTAGCAAAAACAAACCCAAATTGACAAAGATAGAGAAGAGCGAAAAAAACCTAGGTTTCGGATTTTAAAATCCGAAATCTGCGTTCCTTGGTGATTTGCCGCTCGATTTGTCGCTTGGATCTCGTTGGTGGTCGAATTTTCTTCAGTTTGGGTCGAAGAATCGTTGAAAACGATTAACGAACGGAGAATCTAGGTGAGGGGCGTGGAATCGGCGAAAATGGTCGTGGAATTGGGTTTTGTGAAGTGTTTTTGTGAAGAACGTGGTTTATATAGTGGCCGGCAAAATTTTGGAAAATCACGGTCTGTCGGGGGGTTCCACGGCCGTGGAAATGTACGGAACCGTGGTTTTTGTGATTTTTCAAAGGCTTTTGGAAATTACGGTCACTGTAGCTGTCACGACCGTGGTTTAGACCGTGGAACTCTCTGTAATGCTCCAAAGTCCAAGTTTTGTCACCTTTCTTCAAAATTACTCTTCCCCTTTCCTTTTCCACTGTTCCTACATCCAAAAACACGAACATACCGGAAGGAATCAAAGGCAAAACAAAGCAAAAACGTCTATTCTAAGCTAAACTATGAATCGAAAACAAAAACGTAAATGCAATACCTTGGGTTGCCTCCCAAGAAGCGCTTTGTTTAAGGTCCGTAGCTAGACCAAACTCGCACTTATTCGAGTGCGGTAGGCGCGAACTCTTCAGTTTGGAGTTCCGGTGTATACTTCTTGAGTCGTTGACCGTTCACCTTAAAGCTTCCGCCCGCTTCACCCCATACTTCAACTGCACCATGGGGGAAAATACGTTTGATTAGAAAGGGTCCGGTCCAACGAGATTTAAGCTTACCTGGAAAGAGACGAAGCCTTGAATTGAAGAGGAGAACTTGATCTCCTTCCTTGAAGTCCTTTGGAATGATATGCTTATCATGCCATCGCTTTGCTCTCTCCTTATAGATCTTTGCGTTCTCATAGGCGTTCAAGCGGAGTTCTTCAAGCTCATTAAGGTTCAAGAGACGCTTCTCTCCCGCTTCCTTCATGCTGAAATTCAACCACTTGATAGCCCAAAACGCCTTGTGCTCCAACTCTACCGGTAAGTGGCAAGACTTCCCATACACAAGGTTGTATGGTGTGGTTCCTATGGGAGTCTTGTACGCAGTCCGGTACGCCCATAATGCATCGTCAAGCTTCAAAGACCAATCCTTCCTAGTCCTTTAAACCGTCTTCTCTAAGATTCCTTTGATCTCCCGATTTGAGATCTCAACTTGTCCACTAGTTTGTGGATGATAAGGGGTGGCGATCTTGTGAGTAACCCCATACTTAGCTAGAAGAGCTTCAAAGCGCCGGGCAATGAAGTCAGAATCTACATCACTAATGATAGTCCTTGGTGTCCCAAATCGTGGGAAGATGGTCTTGTTAAAAAACTTAACCACCACCATGGCATCATTGGTGGGAGAGGCAATCGCTTCCTCCCATCTAGAAACGTAATCCACCGCCAAGAGTATGTATTGGTTTCCACAAGATGATGGGAACGGTCCCATGAAGTCAACTCCCCAAACATCGAAAATCTCCACCTCTTGGATGTTATTGAGAGGCATCTCATTCCTCCTAGAGATATTACCTGTTCTTTGACAAGCATCGCAGCAAGAAACAAAGGATTGCACATCTCTAAATAAAGTAGGCCAAAAGAATCCAGATTGCAATACCTTTGCGCTAGTCTTGTTCGAACTAGCATGTCCTCCACAAGGTAGTGAATGACAATGGCGGATGACACTTTGCATCTCATCTTCCGGCACACATCGCCGAATGATGCCATCCGGACCTCTCTTAAAGAGGAGAGGTTCATTCCAAAAGTATTCCCGAACATCCTTAAAGAACTTCTTTCTTTGTGCGTAGGATAGTCCGGGTGGTATCTCCTGGCAAACCAAATAGTTAACAAAATCAGCAAACCATGGTTCGTTACCTTTGGAGATCACATCGATGCACTCCTCAATAATATGTAGGTGTTCGTCCGGAAAGGAGTCATCTATAGGTAAGTGGTCGTCCTCTAGATGTGTTAGGCGACTCTAATGATCCGCAACAGAATTTTCCGAACCTTTCTTGTCGCGGATCTCTAGATCGAATTCTTGTAGGAGAAGAATCCATCTAATTAGCCTTGGCTTCGCATCCTTCTTTGCAAGGAGGTACCGGATCGCAGCATGATCCGTGTAGACAATCACCTTTGCACCTACAAGATAAGAGCGAAACTTGTCAATAGCATAAACAATGGCTAAAAATTCCTTTTCCGTAGTGGCGTAGTTGAGCTGCGCTTCATCTAGCGTCTTGCTAGCGTAGTATATGGCATGGGTTCGCCCTTCCTTTCGTTGTCCAAGAACAGCTCCTATAGCTACGTCACTAGCATCGCACATAACCTCAAAGGGAAGAGTCCAATCCGGAGGTTGGATAATAGGTGCTGAAATTAGAGCTTCCCGGATCATGTTAAACGCATCCAAGCATTCCTGCGAAAACTCAAAAACTACATCCTTCATCAATAGATTAGTGAGCGGTTTTGATATTTTAGAGAAGTCTTTAATGAAACGTCTATAAAATCCAGCATGTCCTAGGAAACTTCTTATCCCTTTCACCGAAGTTGGGGGAGGAAGCTTCTCTATAGTCTCTATTTTCGCCATATCCACCTCTATCCCTCTACTAGAGATTAGGTGTCCTAAAACAATTCCTTCCTTTACCATAAATTGACACTTCTCCCAATTAAGAACTAGATTAGTGTCTTCACATCTTTGTAAAACAAGAGCAAGGTTAGAAAGGCAATTGTCAAAAGAGGAACCGTATACGGAGAAGTCATCCATGAAGACCTCCATGATTTCCTCAATGTATTCGGAGAAGATGGCCATCATGCACCTTTGAAAGGTGGTTGGGGCATTGCAAAGCCCGAATGGCATTCTCCTATAAGCGAACGTACTCCATGGGCACGTGAATGTGGTCTTCTCCTGATCGTCCGGGTGTATCGGAATCTGAAAGAAACCACTATAACCGTCAAGATAGCAAAAGTGTGAATGTTGCGCTAACCTTTCAAGAATTTGATCGATGAAGGGTAGTGGGAAGTGATCCTTCCTCGTCGCGTTGTTAAGCTTGCGGTAGTCAATGCACATCCGCCATCCCGTTACGGTTCGGGTAGGAATGAGTTCGTTGTTCTTATTGGTGATGACCGTCATTCCTCCCTTCTTCGGAACTACTTGAACCGAACTCACCCACTTACCATCGGAGATAGGATAGATGATACCTGCATCAAGAAGTTTAAGAATTTCCTTCTTGACAACCTCCTTCATGGTCGGATTCAACCGCCTTTGAGGTTGTCTTGAAGTCCTAAAGTCTTCCTCCATTAATATTTTATGCATGCATAGGGAGGGTTTGATTCCTACTAAGTCTTCTATAGTATAGCCTAAAGCTTTCCTATGTTTCCTAAGGACAACCATAAGCTTACTATGTTCATCTATGGTTAGATCAGAACTAACAATAACCGGATAAGTAGAGTTAGGTCCTAGAAAAGCGTACCTTAGATGAGTAGGAAGTGGCTTTAGTTCCATTGCTTTCGGAGCTTCCAATGGCTCTTGAGGAGCATCCGATGCTTCCTTAGAAGTGTCTAAGGAAGTAGAAGGTGTGGGAGAAGAATCGAAAGAAGTTGAAGAAGTGGCTCGATCATCCCCTTCCACGGCCAAAATTACGGTTTCCATACACCCTCCACGGCCGTGGTTTAGGGCGTGGAAAGTGGTTACGGTTGCTCTGCCTCCTCCACGACCGTGTAACCCTCTGGAGTGAGCCACGCTTTGGGTTGTGAAATCCACGGCCGTGGAATATAGTGTATGGCCGTGGATTTTCACGTTTTCTGCCTCGTCGTGGAGTTTCTCAAACTCCTCTTCACACACTTCCTCTTGTGCTTCTAAGGCTTCAATTGCCTCATTGCACTCCTCTTCTTCACCTACATTCGTTAGACTCATAGCAATAACCTTTTGCAAAGGATCTTTGAAGAGAATCGCACTTACCTCCTCTCTAGACAACCCCTCTTCATCTTGGATATTGAATATATCCTCATCAAAGATTGGTTCCTTCACTAGAGTGGAAAGAACGAACTCTACCTTCTCTTCTCCTTTGTCAAAGGCGAGTCTAGCATTCTTGCAATCGACTATGCAGCCGGAAGTTGCAAGAAACGGTCTTCCGAGTATGATCAGGACCGGGCTATCTGCAGGAATGTCAAGCATAACAAAATCAATGGGGACAAAGAATTTACCTAGCTTGACTGGGACGTCCTCTACAATACCGACGGGACGAGTGATGGATCGATCCGCCATGTACAATGTCATCTTCACCGGTTTAGGGTCGCCTAAACCGATCTTCCTACATAATGCAAGTGGTATGATGCTCACACTTGCTCCCAAGTCACATAACGCATCATATGTGACATCTCCCATTCCTATGGGAATGCAGAACGACCCTGGATCCTTTAGCTTGGGGGGCATTTTCGCCTTCATGGTCTTGATGAGATCCGAAGAATCCGAACTCATCTTAACCTCTCCAAAATCCTCTAGCTTCCTCTTGTTGGAGAGGAGATCCTTTAAGAACTTGCCATAAGCCGGCATACCTACAATAACATCAATGAAAGGTATATTAATATGCAGCTTGCTCATGAGTTCTATAAACTTACCAAATTATTTATCTAGGCGTGCTCTCGCTCTAGATTGAGGGAATGGTAGGGGAGGTTTGTAAGCCGGAGGAGGAACGTAGACATCTTCCTTCTCCTTCCCCTTCTCCTTGTCTTTCTCAACGGGGACTTCAACAAATTTAGGCTGCGAATCGGTGGTAGTCACTCCGCTCCTAGTTGTGATTGCCATCACCCTTCCCTTAGGGTTGTCCTCCGTCTTTCTTGGAAGTTTCCCTTGATTCCTATGAACTTCCTCCGCATGGCTGAACATTTGGTTTTCTAAAAACTTTTGGGCTTTATCAACCTTAGAAATTTGATCATCAACCTTAATGATGCGGTTCTCCAAACCTTGAAGCTTTCCCAAAATCGTTTCCAACATGGGATCGGGCTTCTCCTTCCCCGAAGTGTTTCCTCCATTAGATGTTTGCCCCTGGCTTTTCAAAGGAGTAGAGGAAGAGGAAGGTGGAGTTAGTGAATTCGAATTAGAAGGATAAGAGTTACCGGAGTTTTGTTGATTGGAGTGCCAATTGTTGTTGTTTGAACCCCTATTGTTGTTCCAATTGTTGTTCCGGTTGTTGTTGTTGCCATTCCAATTGTTCCGGTTGTTGTTCCGGTTATTGTTGTTGCGGTTGGTATTTTCACCACCATTGTTGTTGTTGCCTAAGTAGCCAACATCCTTTCCTTGCTGCTTTGGAAAGTTGGTCTTGATCGCCTCCTTCAACTCTTTGATTTCATTGTTGAGGGAGAAAATTTGATTTTGAGCTTCATGTGTGAGCTTTGCTCCTTGCTCCACACGATTTCCTTCAACTTTCCGGTGGGAATACTTCTCTATGACTCTTGCTTTCTTCTCAATGAAGTTCCAAGCGTCATCTTCCCTCATGTCCATGAATGTACCACATGAGAGGGATTGGAGCTTGAATTGTGTCTCCACATCCAGCCCCTTATAGTATATCTCTAGCAATGCAAGCTTAGATATGCCATGATGAGGACAATCCAAGACAAAATCGTGAAACCTTTCCCACGATTGAAACAAACTTTCGTTAGATCTCATGGAAAATGCATTAATCTTATCTCTAAGTTCCGCCGTTTTGGATGGCGGAAAGAACTTAGTGAGGAACTCAGCGGAAAGGTCTTCCCATGTGTCTAGTTTCCCAATAGGAAGAGCTTGGTACCAAGACAATGCTTTCCCTTTCAAGGAGAAGAAGAAAGGCTTGAGCTTATAGTTGTTAGTAGTCGCGTTCTTTGGCCTCATTGTCTCCATCATACACTCAAAGTTTTGCAAGTGTTGGTGTGGAGATTCAACGCTTGTCCCGCCAAATTGGCTTTGGCGAACAAGAGTAATAACTTGAGGGTTGAAACTAAACCCTTGTACATCATCAGCATTAAAGTTCACACCTAGACGGCGTGGTTGCTGCGTTGGATCCATCCTTTGGCCAAGAGTTCTTGGCTCCTCATCCACACGTTCGATCCTAGCATTCCTAGGTGGAACACGGCGATTAGCAGCTGCCCGTGGATGGAATGGATTCACATTGATCGTGGGATCAATTTCCTCTAGCGGTGGCATGGAGGAATCGCTATCGTCAGCGGATGAATGACCCCTATTCGACCTTAAGGATCTCCTTGAGGATTTCTTGCTCCCCTTATTCTTAAGGTTGCTTAGTTCTATCCTCATCTGGAACATCATATCTTTTAGATCGTTAACTTGAGATTGATGACGATCCATTTCATCTCAGCGAATCTTCTCATTCCATTGGAGTTGAGCTTCTTTCTCCGCTAACTCCGATTGAAGATCACGTTCGTGTTCTTCAGCCATCTTCTTTTCCTTACGCTTTTGCCTTAAAGTCCTCTCAAGCTCTTGATCAAGAGGCAAGAGGTCTCCGGTGTTCCTAGACCTGCGCATGCACTTGAAAAGATATCAAATAACAAGGGAGAAGCTCCCAAGCTTGACAACCGATAACCGAATTCGGCCTAGACAAAATCCCCGGCAACGGCGCCAAAAACTTGTTCGCCACTTAGCGTGCGTGCAAATAAGCTTTAAATTTATAAAACTAGAATCAAGTAAGCGAACCCGCAGTGTACGGATCGATAGAGTTAAGCAAGAATTCCAGAGTATCGAACACAGGGATTTGGGGGGAACAAATTCAATTGTAAGTTATCAAGCGAGTAAATATAAGAAGCTTTTCAAGTATTGGTAAAACAACAATCTTAAAGATCCAGGAATCCAGCTGTGGCAATCGATTCAAGATATACTAATGATATAAGGACAAAGTTGAGGTATGCAAAAGTATGCTAATGTAAGGTAATCGTACGGTGAAGTTCCAAAAACCTTATATGACTCACCTACAAGACACTCTCTATAAAGGTTGTTGAGGCTTCAGTATAGAAAAGCTCTAAAGGTAAGAATTTATATCAAATACCCAAACTTGTAATCCAAAGATCAAGACTAACTAAACCGATTAAGGTTGTGATACTCACAATCGAGGTAGAGGTTGTTTAGGCTTCACTACCACCTAGAAAAGGCAAGCCAAGACTAAGTTAAAGCAAATCTTTAACTTTGGATTAAAGTAAAAGCAAGTTCGTAACTTAACACGAAATTACGGGTAGTTCTTGAGTTCCACGGCCGTGGAAGCTCAAGAACAGACCGTGGATTAGGGTTCGTCGGCGATTCTCTCTAACTCTCAGGGTTCAATTTGTTTACGATCGATCTATCATCATCTAAGCCACAACTATCAACCCTTCACCTTAGAATTGTTAAGGGTTTTTAGCCAATAACAGTCATATTGATATCAAATGCAAGGTTTAAAAGATTGAAAGATGAAAACTTCCGAAAACCTTCAATAACTTTCAAACTAATCTCAAAGTCACAATCAAGAACAATAATCGTCACTAGATTCGGAATAACACAAACAAACACAAATCTTAGATAAGAAGGAAGAACGGGATGTCAATCCGTCTTCTAAATCAAACCTAAGCAAGAAGCGAAATCTCCTTGCGAACAATCGTCCGAATCTTCGATCTTCCGTCAATCCGGAATTCCCGATGACAAAGCGTAAATCTTTCAAACACAATCTCCGCCAAATGCGAAATTAGAGCAATTCCAAGCGCAAGCGTAAGATGCGTCTATGCGTAAGCGAAGGTGACGGAATCTCTCTTCGTCCGTCCTTTTATAGTGTAAGATAAAATATCGGCCCGGCCCAATTGCGTAAGAGATCGTGGCTTAAAGTATGGCGAAAAAGATCGCCAAGATCACGGTCGTGGAAGGGTTCCACAGCCGTAATTTAGAGCGTGGAAATCAACACGCTTTGAACCAACTTCTCCACGGCCGTAGAAGTCACTGGAATGAACCACGCTTCCCTTGCCATGGTTCCACGGCCGTGGATTTGAACGTGGAAAGTTGTACGGCCGTGGACTTGAACGTGGAAAGTAGTACGGCCGTATTTTAGAGCGTGGTTTAGGGCAAGAACGTGATTCTTCCTTAGCCTCGTGCATCCTTCAAGTTGACACTCCCTTAGCTCCTAGGAATGTCCTCAACCCATGGACATTGCTCAATCAACTCCATCCTTGCTCAATTCCGTTCGGAAATAGCTCTCAATTACCTATAATCAACATAAAGCTTGTGTAGATCTCTTTATCGACATTATAGACAAACTAGCTCACAAATGCATTAATGCTCAATCGATGACTATCAATATGAATCAAATACACTTAGAAAACGTGCCTAAAATATCACAATATTTCATGCTAACAGCAATCCAATAGTACATCCTGAAATCTCTGCCAAGATTGAAACAAACTTTCGTTAGACCTCATAGAAAATGCATTAATCTTACCTCTCAACTCCGCCGTTTTGGATTGCGGAAAGAATTTGGTGAGGAACTCCGAAGAAAGATCCTCCCATGTGTTGAGTCTTCCATTTGGAAGAGCTTGATACCAAGATAAAGCTTTGCCTTTCAAAGAGAAGAAGAATGGCTTGATCTTGTAGTTGTTGGTGGTTGCATTCTTTGGCTTCATTGTCTCCATCATGATCTCAAAATTTTGTAAATGTTGATGTGGAGATTCAACACTCGTTCCCCCAAACTGATTTTGGCGAACAATGGTAATGACTTGTGGGTTGAAGCTAAACCCCTGCATATCATCAGTATCGAAGTTCACACCTAGATAGCGTGGTTGCTGAATTGGATCCATCCGTTGGCCAAGAGTTCTTGGCCCTTCATCTACACGTGCGGTTCTCGCATTTCCAGCTGGGACACGATAATTTGAAGCCGGTTTTGGAGTAAATGGGTTCACATTGATCGTCGGATCAATGTCCTCTAGTGGTGGCATGGAAGAGTCGCTATCCTCATCGGATGAATTGGTTCTAACCGATCTTGACGGTTTCCTGCTCTTCTTCTTCTTAAGGTCTCTCACTTCCAGCCTTATTTGAAATATCATATCCGTTAGATCATCAACTTTCAATTGATGACACTCCGGGGTTTAAATTTATAACCCTAGATGTAAGCTTAAAACAAGGATGCGAACCCGCAGTGTACGGGTCAATCGTAGTAAAAAACAAGAAATTCCAGGGGTCGATCACAGAAACTTAGTGAAACAAAGCAGGTAACGGTTGTCAATATTTCAACTAACCACAAAAGCGATTAAAGCAATCAAAGATGATAAAAAGTCAATTAAGGAAATATACAATTCTAGGGATTAAAGCATCTAGTTGTGGTTCCAACTCAAGATCTAAAGATAAGCGGACAAAGCTGAGATTTTTGCATAGGGAAGGTGTTACTAAAGTGGAATAAATCACCGGGTAAGTCTCACTACTCACTAATCCCAAACCGTAACTCCTATTACCGGGTAAGTCTCAAGGAATTAAGGAAAAGAACTATATCCTCAAACCAACACACCACCTAAGGGAATAGAATCAACCTTTACCGGGTAAGTCTCAGGCTGACTCACAAAGATGGGATGAAAGCAAACTCAAACCCCAATAAAGGATAAACCTTTATTACCTACACTTATGATCTTAGGTAAACAAACAAAGGAATTACCTGGTAAGTCTCATCCTAGGCTTGCATTGAACCAGGAAAGGTGTAATAAGAATAGGATTTGGCAAACTCTAACACTTAACTCTCAGTTTCGGATCAGATAAGTCACCTCGGTCAGAAGAATTTCACCCCGGCCGAGATGTTCATCGACTGAGCGAGATGCTTAGGGTTAAGGATAAAGACTCGAACTTTCAGGGTCCTACTATGATTAGGATTATTCTATCATTGTTTTTCCCACAACCTTCAGCCAATCATCCTAAAATCACACAAAGAGATAAGCCACTCATCATCATGAAAGCAATAATCAAATATAAGGGAAGAAAGAGAATAATTGAACAAGAAAACCTTAAGAGAAAGACTTCAATAACTGAATCAATTATCAAACAACAAGCATTCCTTGGATCAAAATCCAATAAGACAAATCAACAATGAAGGGAATCTAAGGAAGTCTTACAAAACCCTTCACAAAGCTATAAAAGCTATCAACTTTCTTCCTTCAACCTTCAAAAAGGTTCTTCAAATCTCCCAACTGTAGTTGGATAAAACGGCTGTCTTGCGCGATGTGCAGCCCTAAACGGTTGTATGCGGCGTACGGATTTATGGAAAATCCAACCCTTTTTATAGGAAAATTACCCTCCAAAGATAAGATATCTTAGAAAGATCTTTTCCCTTAAAAATAGGTAAAATATATGGGCTAAATTATCTTCTTGCTTCCAGGAATCCAGCCCAAAAATATAAGATCCTCTTTCCAAAAATAAAAGATCTCAGCCAAGAATAAAATATCCTTGCCGCGTCCAAGGTGTTCGCCTCGGTTGAGTCAGCTCCTCTGGATCACCTAGGTCGAGGTGACTCTGTAGTCAACCGAGGTGAATCACAACTGAATGTGAAATCTCTCAAATCTGGTCCAAAGTGAATCTCTAATCCAATTCCATGATTCCTGGATTCTTTCTTAAGCTCCTGAATGTAGCTCCAATGACTCCTTAGCTCCTTTTGCTCCTTTTTGATGCAAAACGTGTCATTTTACCTACGATTACAACGAAACTTGGTGTAGACCTCGATTCCCACAAAGGTAGATGAAACGACAATATAATCACATAATATACATCCAAACATGCAGATTATTGAAGATAAAACGTCTAAACAAACCCCAAAATATAGACAATAATTCATGCTATCAAAATACCCCATACTTAGCCCTTGCTTGTCCCCAAGCAAGTTCCGAATATAAAATACAAGATAGAATGGATTATTAGTCATGAAGATTAATGAAAAAGTCTTTCAAAACATTTTAATGGTGTGCTACAATCATAGATCACTCTAAGAGAATGCTTCATGGAATTCAAAATCAAATATGCTTAAAACATTTTACAAATATAAGAAAGTTGTTCATCTTTGCATAAAATCATAGAATGTATAATAAATCATAATTATCGAAATTAATCATGTATAATCCAGTTTAAACCACTAAGTCAATCAACAAACTCGAGGTCTCAAGGGCTTCCCAAAAGAAAGGTCAAGAAACGTGTAGGGTAGGGATGTATAGAAGCTAATGTGGTGCTAGTGTTAGCATGAAATATTGTGATATTTTAGGCACGTTTTCTAAACGTATTTGATTCATATTGATAGTCTTTGATTGAACTTTATGCATATGTGAGCTAGTATTACCTATATTGTCGATATGGATGTCTACACTAGTTCTATGTTGATTATAGGTGATTTGGAGCTATTTCCGAACGGAAACGAGCAAAGGAGAGTTGAGTTGATATGTCCATAGATTGAGGACATTCTTTGGAAGCAATTTGGAGTCTTAGTTTGAGGAATGCACGAGTTTAGGGAAGAATTACGTTCTTGCCCTAAATTACGTCCTAAAATACGGCCGTATCACAAACCACGTTCAGAATTACGGCCGTGGATTTGGAGTCAGAAATTCGTGTTCATTCCAGGGGATTACACGGCCGTGGAACATATGTTGCAAACCGTATTTGTTTCCACGCTCTAAATTACGGTCGTGGAACACTTCCACGACCGTGATCTTGGCGAATCTTTTCGCCACACTTTGAAGCCACGATCTTTTAAAGATTGGGCCGGGCCGACATTTTACCCTACACTATAAAAAGACGGACGAAGCAAGATTCCGTCACCTTGGCTACTCCCGTTTACCCTCATTCATCGCCGCTTAGAGACGAGCACGTTTTGCTTAGCTTGCTTGGAAGCAATTGACATCTCTTTGAAGAGATCGAAGTTCGTGTTTGGAATTCCTCTAATCTCGCACTTTTGGTGGAGATTGCTGTTGAGATCTCCGGATTTGCGGAAGATCGTAGTTCTTGGAAGATTTTGCAAGAAGATCTCTCTTCTTGATTAGGTTCGATTTGGAAAACGGATTGACATCCCGTTTTCTTTTCTTTCCTAGGATTACGATTGTTTGTTCTATTGTGAATCTTTTGACATTGCTTATTCTCTTTGTGACTTTGAGATTGAATTGAAGATTATTGAAAGTTCTTGAAAGTTTTCATCTTTTTATCTTTTAATTCTTGAATTGATATGAATATGAATGTTATTGGCTAAAAACCCTTAACAATTCTAAGGTGAAGGGTTGATAGTTGTGGCTTAGATGATGATAGATCGATCGCAAATAGATTAGACCCTGAGAGTTAGAGAATTGTCGCCGACAACCCTAAATTACGGGCTGTTCTTGAGTCCACGGCCGTGGAACCTCAAGAACTAACCGTGATTTCCCTTAAGTCTACGAACCTGCTTTAACTTTAATCTAAAGTTAAAGATTTGCTTTAGCTTAGTTTAGATTTGTCTTTTCTAGGTGGTAGTGAAGCCTCAACAACCTCTACCTCGATTGTGAGTGTCACAACCTCAATCGGTTAAGTTAGTCTTGATCCTTGGATTATAAGTTTGGGTATTTGACACTAATTCTCGTCTCTAGAATCCTTCTATATTGAGCCTCAACAACCTGTATAGAGAGTGCCTTGTAGGTGAGTTATATAAGGTTTTTGGAATTTCACCGTACGATTACCTTACATTAGTATACCTTTGCATATCTCAACTCTGTCTTTATATCATTAAGTATATCTTGAATCGATTGCCACAGCTGGACACCTGGATCTTTAGGATTGTTGTTTTCCCAATATTTACAAAACTCCCATATTTGCTTGCTTGATAATCTGCAATCGAGTTCGTTCCCCCCAAATCCCTGTGTTCGATACTCTGGAATTCTTGCATAACTATATCGATCCGTACACTGCGGGTTCGCTGCTTGATTCTAGTTTTATAAATTTAAAACTTATTTGCACACACCTCTAGGGGCGAACAAGTTTTTGGCGCCGTTGCCGGGGATTTGGTTTAGACCGAATCCGGTAGCCGGTTGTCAAGCTTGGGAGCTTGTTCTCGTTATTTGATATCTCTTTGAGTGCATGCGCAGGTCTAGGAACACCGCAGATCTCTTACCTCTTGATCAAGAGCTAGAGAAAACCTTGAGGCAAAAGCGCAAGGAAAAGAAGATGGCCGAAGAACACGAACGTGACCTTCAAACGGAGTTGGCGGAGAAGGAAGCTCAACTCCGATGGAATGAGACTCTCCGCCAGGATGAGATGGATCGTCATCAATCTCAAGTCAACGGTCTACAAGACATGATCTTCCAAATGAGGATAAAGATGAGCAACCTTGAGAATAAGGTAGTCAAGAAGCCCTCAAAAAGGAGATCAAGATCTAGAAGAAAAATCCACTCATCCGCTGATGATAGTGACTCTTCCATGCCACCGTTAGAAGAGATTGATCCCACGATCATATGAATCCTTTCCATCCACAAGGAGCTACTAATCGCCGCATTCCGCCTAGGAATGCAAGAGTCGAACGTGTGGATAATGAGCCAAGAACTCTTGGCCAGCGGATGGATCCAACACAACAACCACGCCGCTTGGGTGTGAATTTTTATGCTGAAGATATGCAAGGGTTTAGCTTTAACCCTCAAGTTATCACTCTTGTTCGCCAAAGCCAATTTGGCGGTACAAGTGCTGAATCTCCACACCAACACTTGCAAAACTTTGAGTGTATGATGGAGACGATGAGACCGAAGAACGCTACTACCAACAGCTATAAGCTCAAACCTTTCTTCTTCTCTTTGAAAGGGAAAGCGTTGTCATGGTATCAAGCTCTTCCCAATGGGAAGCTAGACACGTGGGAAGACCTTTCCGCGGAGTTTCTCACCAAATTCTTTCCGCCCTCCAAAACGGCGGAACTTAGAGGTAAGATCAATGCTTTTTCCATGAGACCTAACGAAAGTTTGTTTCAATCGTGGGAAAGGTTTCAGGATTTACTCTTGGATTGCCCTCATCATGGCATATCCAAGCTTGCCTTGCTGGAAATCTACTACAAAGGGCTGGATGCGGGAACGCAATTCAACCTCCAATCCCTCTCATGCGGAACATTCATGGACATGAGGGAAGATGATGCTTGGGACTTCATTGAGAAGCAAGCAAGAGTCATAGAGAAGTATTCCCACCGGAAAGCGGAGGGAAATCGTGTGGAGCAAGGAGCGAAGCTCACACATGAAGCTCAAAATTAGATTTTCTCCCTCAACAATGAGATCAAAGAGTTGAAGGAGACTATCAAGACCAACTTCCCAAAGCAACAAGAGAAGGATGTTGGCTATTTGGGAAACAACAATGGCGGTGATAACACCAACCGCAACAACAATAACCGGAACAATAACCGGAACAATAATTGGAATGGAAACAACAACAACCGGAACAACAACAATTGGAACAACAATCGGGGTTCAAACAACAACAATTGGCGCTCCAATCAACAAAATTCCATTAACTCCTATCCTTCCAATTCTAATTCGCTAACTCCACCTTCCTCTTCCTCTACTCCTTTGAAAAGCCAGGGGCAATCATCTAATGGAGGAAACAATACGGGAAAAGAGAAGTCCGATCCCATGTTGGAGACAATCTTGGGAAAGCTTCAAGGATTGGAGAACCGCCTCATCAAGGTCGATGATCAAGTCTCTAAGGTTGACAAAGCTCAAAAGGTTTTGGAGAACCAATTGTTCAACCACGCGGAGGAAGTTCCTAGAAATCAAGGGAAACTTCCAGGAAAGATGGAGGACAACCCTAAGGGAAGGGTAATAGCGATTACAACTAGGAGCGGAGTGACTACCACCGATCCGCAGCCTACGTTCGTTGAAGTCCCCGTAGAGAAGGACAAAGGAAAGGGGAAGGAGAAGGAAGATGTTTATGTTCCTCCTCCAGCTTACAAACCTCCCCTACCGTTCCCTCAATCTAGAGCGCGAGCGCGCCTAGACAAACAATTCGGTAAGTTCATAGAACTCATGAGCAAGCTGCATATTAATATACCCTTCATTGATGCTATTGTAGGTATGCCGGCTTATGGCAAGTTCTTGAAGGAGCTTCTCTCTAACAAGAGGAAGCTAGAAGATTTCGGTGAGGTCAAGATGAGTTCGGATTCTTCGGATCTCATCAAGACTATGAAGGAGAAAATGCCCCCAAAGTTGAAGGATCCGGGGTCATTTTGCATTCCAATTGGAGTGGGAGATGTCACATATGACGCTTTATGTGACTTGGGAGCAAGTGTGAGCATCATACCACTTGCATTGTGTAGGAAGATCTGTTTAGGCGATCCTAAACCGGTCAAGATGACATTATACATGGCGGATCGATCCATCACTCGGCCCGTCGGTATTGTAGAAGACGTCCCGGTCAAGCTAGGTAAATTCTTTGTCCCCATTGATTTTGTTGTGCTTGACATTCCTGCAGATAGTCCGGTTCCGATTATACTCGGAAGACCGTTTCTTGCAACTTCCGGCTGCATGGTCGATTGCAAGAATGGGAGACTCGCTTTTGATATTGGAGAAGAGAAAGTAGAGTTCGTTCTTTCCACTCTAGTAAAGGAGCCAATCTTTGATGAGGATGTTTACGATATCCAAGATGAAGAAGGTTTGTCTAGGGAGGAGGTAAGTGCGATTCTCTTTAACGATCCTTTACAAAAAGTTATCACTATGAGTCTAACCAATGTAAGGGAAGAATAAGAGTGCAAAGAGGAAATTGAAGCCTTAGAAGCACAAGAAGAGATGCATGAAGTGGAATTTGAAAAACTCCACGATGAGGCTGAGAATGTAAGAATCCACGGTCATACCCTGTATTCCACGACCGTGGATTTCACAACCAAAATCGACCTCCATTCCAGGGGATTACACGGCCGTGGAACACATGGGGAGGCCGTAATTCTGACCGTGGAAGAGGGTGATCGGCTTACTTCTTAAACTTCTTTTGATTCCTCTCCAAACCACTCAGCAACCTTAGAAACTTCTAAGGAAACGTCGGATGCCCCTCAAGGACCATTGGAAGCTCCGAAAATGATGGAACTCAAACCACTTCCTACTCATCTAAGGTACGCTTTTCTTGAATCTAATTCTACCTTTCCGGTCATTGTTAGCTCCGAACTAAGCATAGATGAACATGAACAGCTCATGACAGTCCTTAGGAAACATAGAAAAGCCATAGGTTACACCATCGAGGACTTAGTAGGAATTAAACCCTCCCTATGTATGCATAAGATACTAATGGAGGAGGATTTTAGAACTTCAAGACAACCTCAAAGGCGGTTGAATCCGACCATGAAGGAGGTTGTCAAGAAGGAAATCCTTAAACTTCTTGATGCAGGTATCATCTATCCTATCTCCGATAGCAAATGGGTGAGTCCAGTTCAAGTAGTTCCGAAGAAGGGAGGAATGACGGTCATCACCAACAAGAACAACGAACTCATTCCTACCCGAACTGTGACTGGATGGCGAATGTGCATAGACTACCGCAAGCTCAACAACGTAACGCGGAAGGATCACTTTCCATTACCATTCATCGATCAAATGCTTGAAAGGTTAGCACAACATTCACATTTCTGCTACCTTGACGGTTATAGTGGTTTCTTTCAGATTCCGATACATCCGGACGATCAGGAGAAGACCACATTCACGTGCCCTTGGGGTACGTTCGCTTATAGGAGAATGCCGTTCGGGCTTTGCAACGCCCCAGCCACCTTTCAACGATGCATGATGGCCATCTTCTCCGAGTACGTAGAGGAAATCATGGAAGTCTTCATGGATGACTTCTCCGTATACGGTTCCTCTTTTAACGATTGCCTTTCTAACCTTTCTCTTGTTTTACAACGTTGTGAAGACACTAACCTAGTTCTTAATTGGGAAAAGTGTCAATTCATGGTTAAGGAAGGAATCGTATTAGGTCATTTAGTCTCTAGTAGAGGGATAGAGGTAGACAAAGCTAAGATAGAGACCATAGAGAAACTTCCTCCCCCAATTTCGGTGAAAGGAATAAGAAGTTTCCTAGGACATGTTGGATTTTATAGACGCTTCATTAAGGACTTTTCTAAGATATCAAAACCTCTCACTAATCTATTGATGAAGGATGCGGTTTTTAAGTTTTCGCAGGAATGTTTAGATGCGTTTAACACCATTCGGCAAGCTCTAATTTCAGCACCTATTATCCAACCCCCGGATTGGTCTCTCCCCTTCGAGATTATGTGCGATGCTAGTGACGTAGCTATTGGAGCTGTTCTTGGACAACGAAAGGAAGGGCGAACCCATGCCATATACTACGCTAGCAAGACGCTAGACGAAGCTCAGCTCAACTACGCCACTACAGAAAAAGAGTTTCTAGCCATTGTCTACGCTATTGACAAGTTTCGCTCTTATCTTGTAGGTGCAAAGGTGATTGTCTACACGGATCATGCTGCGATCCGGTACCTCCTTGCGAAGAAAGACGCGAAGCCAAGACTAATTAGGTGGATTCTTCTCCTACAAGAATTCGATCTTGAGATCCGCGACAAGAAAGGTTCAGAAAATTCTGTTGCGGATCATTTGAGTCGCCTCACACATCTAGAGGACGACCATCTACCCATTGATGACTCCTTTCCGGACGAACACCTACACATCATAGAGGAGTGCATCAACGAAATCTCCAAAGGTAACGAACCATGGTTTGCTGATTTTGTTAACTATTTGGTTTGCCAGGAGGTACCGCCCGGACTATCCTACGCACAAAGGAAGAAATTCTTTAAGGACGTCCGGGAATAGTATTGGAACGAGCCTCTCCTCTTCAAGAGAGGTCCGGATGGCATCATTCGGCGATGTGTGCCGGAAGATGAAATGCAAAGTGTCATCCGCCATTGTCATTCACTACCTTGTGGAGGACACGCTAGTTCGAACAAGACTAGCGCAAAGGTATTGCAATCTGGATTCTATTGGCCTACCTTATTTAGAGATGTGCAATCCTTTGTCTCTTGCTGCGATGCTTGTCAAAGAACAGGCAATATTTCTAGAAGGAACGAGATGCCCCTCAACAACATCCAAGAGGTGGAGATTTTCGACGTTTGGGGAATCGATTTCATGGGACCATTCCCATCTTCTTGTGGAAACCAATACATACTATTGGCGGTAGACTACGTTTCTAGATGGGTGGAAGCAATTGCCTCTCCCACAAATGATGCCATGGTGGTGGTTAAGTTCTTCAACAAGACCATCTTTCCGCGATTTGGAACACCAAGGACAATCATTAGTGATGGAGGTTCTCACTTCATAGCCCGTCGCTTTGAAGCTCTTCTAGCTAAGTATGGGGTTACTCACAAGATCGCTACCCCTTACCATCCACAAACGAGTGGACAAGTTGAGATCTCAAATAGGGAGATCAAGGGAATTCTAGAGAAGACGGTTTCAAGGACTAGGAAGGATTGGTCCTTAAAGCTAGATGATGCATTATGGGCGTACCGGACTGCATACAAGACTCCCATAGGAACCACACCATACAACCTTGTGTATGGGAAGTCTTGTCATTTGCCGGTAGAGCTGGAGCACAAAGCGTTTTGGGCTATCAAGTGGCTGAATTTCGGCATGAAAGAAGCGGGAGAGAAGCGTCTCCTAGACATCAACAAGCTGGATGAACTTCGCTTGAACGCCTATGAAAACGCTAAGATCTACAAGGAAAGAGCAAAGTGTTGGCATGATAAGCATATCATTCCAAAGGACTTCAAAGAAGGAGATCAAGTTCTCCTCTTCAATTCAAGACTTCGCCTCTTTCCAGGTAAGCTTAAATCCCGTTGGACCGGACCTTTTCTAATCAAACGCATTTTCTCCCATGGTGCAGTTGAAGTATGGGGTGAAGCTAGCGGAAGTTTCAAGGTGAACGGTCAACGACTCAAGAAGTACACACCGGAACTCCAAGCTGAGGAGTTTGCGCCTACCGCACTCGAATAAGTGCAAGTTTGGTCTAGCTACGGACCTTAAACAAAGCGCTTCTTGGGAGGCAACCCAAGGTATTGCATTCTTGTTTTTATTTTCGATTCATAGTTTAGCTTAGAATAGACGTTTTCGCTTTATTTTGCCTCGATTTCTTCCGGTATGTTCGTGTTTTTGGTTGTAGGATCGATGGAAAAGGAGAAAGGGAGAATAATGTCGAAGAAGAGCGACGAAATTTGGACTTTGAAGCTTTACAGAAGGTTCCACGGTCTAAATTACAGTCGTCATAGCTACAGTGGCCGTAATTCTCAAAAGCCTTTGAAAAATCACCAAAACCACGGGTCCGTACACTTCCACGGCCGTGGAACACCCCGACAGACCGTGATTTTCAAAATTTTTCCTGCGAGTATATAAGCTACATTCTTCACAAAACTACCCACAAATTTACCCCTTTCCACGACCTAAAACGCCGAAATCCCACGACCCTCTCCAATTCTTCGTTTTCTAATCGTTTTCAACGATTCTTCATCCTAAACTGCAGCAAATCCAACCACGAACAAGATCCAAGCGACAAACCGAGCGGAAATCCATCAACAAACGTCCATTTCGGATTTTTCAATCCGAAAAAGAGGTTTATTCTTTCTTCTTCAATTTCGCGGATTTGGTTCGTTTTTGCTATAGATTTTTAGGAAGAACTGACAAAGACTGGAAGGAATTAGATTAGGGCTGCTTGTTGTGGTGATTGTTGGTGAAATTGCTGAGATTCGCAAAATTCTGAGACGAATCACGGTCTCTGGGTAAACCACGGCCGTGGAATCGAAGAACAGACCGTAATTTTGGTAAAAAAATGGACTTTGTAAGGAGAATGTCGGGAAGGATAAAAGAGAAGAAGGGATAGCAAAACAAGAAAAGAAAGGGAAATCCCTCCACCTCTAGGGCACTACCACCCTCATCTCCCTCACTACCATCCTCACCTTCACCTCCATCCTCACCTCCTCACCCTAGCATTCCAACCATACATGAGAACCACCTTGTAGCGGTTGACCGGATCAAGGAGAGGACAGTGATAGGTCCTAGGTATTTGTTGTTGGAGGATCTACATCCTCTCAACATTGTTGATGATCTTACATGGCTCTTGGATAGAGCCGGATTGCTTGTCTTCACGAACATTCGTGAAGACGCCTATGAGGAGATTACCCGGGAGGTTGTGACGTCTTTCGAGCACAGCCACGTAGATAGGACCGTCTCCTTCCGTCTCATGGAACAAGACTATCAGTTGAGCATTGTTGAGTTTGGGACCATTTTCGGGTTCCATGAGACCTATAACGGTCGATTTCCGAGCGGAGTTTACCCCAAGGATTTTTGGGAGGAAGTAGCCATGATTTACGCCGACGAGGACCGTTGGCAACCCGCCGATACCAAGGCTAGATTGATGTACTATCTAGCCTTGAAGATAGCACACCGCGTTCTTTCGGAGTGTCTCTTTCCTAGGACGGAGATGCCCCAAAAGATCAAGACGGATGAGCTATTCTTGCTTTATAGTATGATATACGGTCGCCGTGCAGATTGTGCCACTCTTTTAGCGGCCACGATGAGTAAACTTAAGAACAAGAAGAAGGGTAACATCGGATATGGTGGGATAGTGACCCATATTGCTAGGGCGTTTGGTGTAGATTTCTCCGCTTGCACCCGTATACCGGCGGTTCCCTTAGGGCTACATGCTTTTATGGTTAGGGGACTCATCTTCCCCACACATGGAGGTCCGCCTTATGCGGGCATGCCTTGGGAGACTCGGACGGGTAGAGGGATTGAGTGGCTACCGGAGTATTCCATTGTGGCAGGACGCCACAATTGGAAGGAGACGTTCGCTGCGATGCATGCGAACAGGCTAGTAGCTCCCCCCTACGTTCCACCACCGGTTGTGGAGGAGGAGGACATGGGAGGTCAGTACGAGAGTGGTGGAGGAGCGGAGCAGGAGTTTGGCACGTTTCCGGATCAGCCGGAGGCGGCCCAGGATGTACCTAGGCGCTCTCCACGTCCAGTTAGAGCTTCAGGCTCGTCATCTCGCCGCACTAGCGTGAGTGAGAGGCCCACGTGGATGACTACACCTCACACTTGGTATGACACACCCCCTCCTTGGTCCACGGCGCAGCCAGCAGCACCACCACCGCCACCAGCACCAGCACCATCCGATGCTCCATCATGGTACAGTCACGCCCCGGGATGGTACGAGCAGATGCCGGATTGGGCTACCGGACTTTCGGAGAGAGTTGGAGCGCTAGAGATCCGGGCGGATGCTAGAGACGGACGCTTAGACGACCTTGACCACATGATGAGGGACGTCTACCGCCAGCAGTTTGGGCGGTACTATGATCCGAATTTCTCTCCATTCCCACCTCCGCCGGCGCCGCAGTGATTGATGCATGATCGTTGTTTTAGACATTCCCGCCACCACTTGTGAGTTTTTTTTTTCTTTTCTTTCTTTTGTTCTTTCTTTTGAACATTAGGGACAATGTTCGTCCTAAGTATGGGGTGGGATGTACTAAAAGTTTGTAATAACTCTACTCTCTATGTTTGCTTTCATTCGAGACTATCGTTGCATCTTCATTATGTGTTACACGTTTCCTTATTGCATTGCATGAAAAATGACTTGAAAAACCCATAAAAATTGAAAAATTTTGAAAATTTTGTGCTTCTAATGAATTGAGATGATTTCCATGATAATCACTACTTGTGAATTGAGTTTGATGACAATTGCATGCTTAAAAGGATTGTGAATTGAAAAGAATTTGAATGAATGAATTTTACCTCTTTTGCAAGTTTTATAATGTGAGAATGTTACCTAAATCATGCTAGAAAATTGAAGTTGAAATCATGTTATAAGTTCCTATACTTCCTTTTGAAATGATTAAGGCAATTCAATACTTTCTTTCTTCTTTCTTTGATCATCTAGCCCCTCATTGAAATATTAGCCTCCCTTACCTATCCGGGAATTTGGAGAAGTGAATGAGAAAAAGGCATGTTTGATGTGGGAGGGCCATGAGAGCAATTATTTGCAATCAATTGAATAGAAAGAAATTATAGGTTTGGGGAAGTCAATCATGATGATGAGTAACTCGGCACCATTCACATAGCCGGGTGTTTATGTCTTGCCAAAGTCGGATTGAGCGATATTCCTAGCGGATTATGGTATGTGCGCTAAGGGTTTGAGGCATCTCTTGAAAAATTTGAGAAACGCCGATCTCCTAGGCTTCGGTTTTTGTGCACCTCTATCCATAACTCCACAAGTAAAGTCGAAAAATGAAAAGAAGAGAGTGAAGCTCTAAGTTGAAGTGTTGTGGAAACCGCATAAGAAGAAGAAGGTAGTTGTCCATTTTCCCGGATTTATGCACCACTTTCCCTTAAAGTTTTCCCTTCCCTTCCATGTTCTAGACCTTTTCTTTGGAAGTCCTTAAGATCAAAAGAATGTTATATGACTTGGTGATCTAAATTGAAGTTTCTTGTGATTGATTTTGATAATGTTTGAAGGTTATAATGCTTGTTTAGAAGTTAAGTTGGTTCATGAATTTTCTTTGCCTTTTACTCTTTGATTAAGTGTGTGAAAGTTTGAAAAACGATTGAAGCAAGGTTTGAGAATGATCTATTCTTTAGAAGTCACATTCATCCAAAAGAAGGTACACATATTTCATCCTAACTCTTGTTTTAAGCTTTTTGAAAGACCTTGCTTAGGGACAAGCAAGTGTTAAGTATGGGGTTATTTGTTAGCATGAAATATTGTGATATTTTAGGCACGTTTTCTAAACGTATTTGATTCATATTGATAGTCTTTGATTGAACTTTATGCATATGTGAGCTAGTATTACCTATATTGTCGATATGGATGTCTACACTAGTTCTATGTTGATTATAGGTGATTTGGAGCTATTTCCGAACGGAAACGAGCAAAGGAGAGTTGAGTTGATATGTCCATAGATTGAGGACATTCTTTGGAAGCAATTTGGAGTCTTAGTTTGAGGAATGCACGAGTTTAGGGAAGAATCACGTTCTTGCCCTAAATTACGCCCTAAATTACGGCCGTATCACAAACCACGTTCAGAATTACGGCCGTGGATTTGGAGTCAGAAATTCGTGTTCATTCCAGGGGATTACACGGCCGTGGAACATATGTTGCAAACCGTATTTGTTTCCACGCTCTAAATTACGGTCGTGGAACACTTCCACGACCGTGATCTTGGCGAATCTTTTCGCCACACTTTGAAGCCACGATCTTTTAAAGATTGGGCCGGGCCGACATTTTACCCTACACTATAAAAAGACGGACGAAGCAAGATTCCGTCACCTTGGCTACCCCCGTTTACCCTCATTCATCGCCGCTTAGAGACGAGCACGTTTTGCTTAGCTTGCTTGGAAGCAATTGACATCTCTTTGAAGAGATCGAAGTTCGTGTTTGGAATTCCTCTAATCTCGCACTTTTGGTGGAGATTGCTGTTGAGATCTCCGGATTTGCGGAAGATCGTAGTTCTTGGAAGATTTTGCAAGAAGATCTCTCTTCTTGATTAGGTTCGATTTGGAA
Source organism: Fagopyrum homotropicum (assembly GCA_033239125.1). NCBI lineage: Eukaryota > Viridiplantae > Streptophyta > Magnoliopsida > Caryophyllales > Polygonaceae > Fagopyrum > Fagopyrum homotropicum. The sequence goes on from BSWB01000006.1 coordinate 24,997,087, forward strand.
AACGGATTGACATCCCGTTTTCTTTTCTTTCCTAGGATTACGATTGTTTGTTCTATTGTGAATCTTTTGACATTGCTTATTCTCTTTGTGACTTTGAGATTGAATTGAAGATTATTGAAAGTTCTTGAAAGTTTTCATCTTTTTATCTTTTAATTCTTGAATTGATATGAATATGACTGTTATTGGCTAAAAACCCTTAACAATTTTAAGGTGAAGGGTTGATAGTTGTGGCTTAGATGATGATAGATCGATCGCAAATAGATTAGACCCTGAGAGTTAGAGAATTGTCGCCGACAACCCTAAATTACGGGCTGTTCTTGAGTCCACGGCCGTGGAACCTCAAGAACTAACCGTGATTTCCCTTAAGTCTACGAACCTGCTTTAACTTTAATCTAAAGTTAAAGATTTGCTTTAGCTTAGTTTAGATTTGTCTTTTCTAGGTGGTAGTGAAGCCTCAACAACCTCTACCTCGATTGTGAGTGTCACAACTTCAATCGGTTAAGTTAGTCTTGATCCTTGGATTATAAGTTTGGGTATTTGACACTAATTCTCGTCTCTAGAATCCTTCTATATTGAGCCTCAACAACCTGTATAGAGAGTGCCTTGTAGGTGAGTTATATAAGGTTTTTGGAATTTCACCGTACGATTACCTTACATTAGTATACCTTTGCATATCTCAACTCTGTCTTTATATCATTAAGTATATCTTGAATCGATTGCCACAGCTAGACACCTGGATCTTTAGGATTGTTGTTTTCCCAATATTTGCAAAACTCCCATATTTGCTTGCTTGATAATCTGCAATCGAGTTCGTTCCCCCCAAATCCCTGTGTTCGATACTCTGGAATTCTTGCATAACTATATCGATCCGTACACTGCGGGTTCGCTGCTTGATTCTAGTTTTATAAATTTAAAACTTATTTGCACACACCTCTAGGGGCGAACAGCTAGAATCCGGGAAAAGGATATCACTTCACTTTCACTTGACTTTCAACATCATCCACCAATAAGCTTTGCTTATTTCACACTTTTCGTTTTTTTACTTTACTTTTTGGGATGCATGGACATAGGTGCACAATAACCGAAGCCTAGGAAATTAGCAATCATCAATTTCTTGAGATGCATCAAACCCTTGATGCACATACCATGACCCGTTAGGAATATCGCTCAACCCGACTTTGGCAAGACACAAACACCCGGCTATGTGAATGGTGCCAAGTTACTCATCATCATGATTGACTTCCCCAAACCTATTGTGTTTCTTTCTAACTTCCAGCCAACATCTCAACTTTTCTTTCACTTGCTTGCTTCCAAATTCCCGGATAGGTAAAAGGAGGCAAATATGTATATGAGGGACTAAGCATAATCAAGAAGAAGAAGAGAAAAGAATGAATTGCCTTGGTCTTTCCAAGAAGAAAGTGAGAGAACTTATCTTGTGGTGTCAACCTTCAAATACTACATAATTTTGATAAAAACAAAGTATTAAACATGCCACAAATTTCAAACAAAGCATTTAGCAACTTAAACATATCATAAAACCTTTCAAACATATAGAGATTTCAAAACCAGTCAGCAAACAAAATCTTCACTGAGGTCATATCTAGATAAAAAGCACAAAAATCGTTTCTAAATTCTTTTCAGTTAAAACGCCTCGGTCGAGATGTTCTAGTCAACCGAGGTGAAGTACCTCGTTCGGCCAGAATTACTTCGGTCGAGGTCATAAAAAAAAATTTCTCTCCAGTTTTTGACGTTTTTCTCAATCAAATAACCTATATGCATGCATGTAATCTCAAATAAGCAAAATAAAACATAAATATCTGATAGAGTCAAGTCATACATCCATAGTCAAATAATACATCCAATAACCCATACTTGGGACACATTGTCCCAATGGGTCAAAATAAGTCTAGAAAATAAAGTACTCACCGGACATAACTGAACTGCATAATAAATAAAGAAAGAAAATCCTGCAAGCTCTCAATAATCACGATCCGGTGGTGGTGGTGGTGGTGGCACATACGGGTGCTGAGATGGGTCAAAAGGATAGCCCATGACATGTTGAAACTGAATCTCAGCCATCACGTGCTGGTAGTGTACTCTCTCCTGCATCTCTCGGATCTCTAGAGACATGGCAGCATAGGAATCTATCATCTTATCCGTCAGATCGTCGATCCGACAGTGAGCAAGTGGATCCCTCTGCCTACGTACCCTACGCCTAGCAGGACGTGCTGGTGGTGCAGCCGGCTCCTCCTCAGCCTCGTCATCATCTAAATCAATGACCGGCGCACTAGGCCCAACTGTATCCGTGCCCGTATCCATAGGAACGCCACCATCATCAGCAACATCATCATCATCATCCTCAGCCTCGTCCTCCTCAGCTGGCCCCTGAGCTGCTGCAGCTGCTGCCTCTCTAGCATCCTCCATCAGCGGGATCCACGCAGTCTGCCAGTAATGTGGATCAAACACGGAGAACTGTGCTGACCATATGATCCCCTGTGGTGTAGTCGGCTCCCATGGTATCGCCACATATGGCGTAGTAAGTCCTCGGGGAACCAGTATCCTCCGAGTGATCATCTCCTAAAGTCTAAGCGGCTTGGCAGCCGCCACCATGGTACAAGCATTGAGGTCCATATACATGTAACTCGCTATATGAGTCACAATACCTCCACAGCAGATGTCGCCCTTCCCCTTCGCCTTTATCCTATGCAAGTTCTCTGCCAGCATCAATCCAAAATCTGGGACTCCTTCAGTCACCATGCAGTATAAACTCAGAAGCTCGCCTTGTCTGACCTTCTGGGGCGTCTCAGTACGCGCCAGAAGAGTCTCACTGAAGATCCTGTGGGCCAGTCTGAAAGCAAGATGGAATATAATCCTCTCCCTGGAATCTCCAGGTCTCCATCTGTCAGCATGCTCA